>OZ005654.1:12643701-13968701 GCA_963930645.1 Salticus scenicus | reverse complement strand
CTTTAAGCAATAGGTGGTCATCTAATGAGCCCCAGTGTGTCAAATGATCACACAACGAAAAACCAACCCATATATTGCGCTAACATTTAGTTAGTTAAAACACAAATATTAATAAAATAAAATACTTTTTAAACTCTGTTTATATTTACTACCTTTTAGTTATTTGTTTTTCCTTTGATCTTAGTTACTTTTAATTAGTGTATGTATTTCAGAATTTGACCATAATTACGCATTTTATGCCTTAACCAGTAATCAATCAAACCACTTACTCTTTTCTTAAAAAAATCGCTGTGCTTCATGCAGTCATTGAAAAAAAAAAAAAAAAAAAAAAAAAAGCGAATTTTGTGATGTTTTTTATAGATTCACAAACAATAGTTTAAAATATTAAGTAGTGTCAAGACATAACACTAAAAGCAACAAAAGTAAAAAAAAAAAAAAAATGAAATCAATATTAAGTAGAATCAAAATTGAATATTTTACTTATTGTTTGATATAGTTACTTACACTGAATGCGTAAAATTATTTGCTACGATTGGCTTTTCCTTTTTTCTTTTCTTTTTCTTTCTTTATTTTTATTTATTTATTTATTTTTTTTTTTTGTGTGTGTGTGTGTGTGAAAACAAAAAGTATTTTTCAAAATTCAGTTATAAAAAGAATCTTTGAAAGATGAGAAGTATCATATATGAAAGTTTATTTGATAATTTTGACCCGTGCAATGATTTTACTCTGAACTTAAATTCTTAGCAGGGTAAAATTAAACTCCCAAATATTTAATGAAATATTGCACTTCAGCTTTGCATTTAAAACAATTACGATATATTTTGGCTGATATACATTTAATTTTTCATTAATAAACTGTACTGATATATATATATATATATATATATATATATATATATATATATATATATATTTTTTTTTTTTTTTTTTAAAGAGAATTTTACTTATGAGAAACCTATTTCACTTAAATTCGATGATAAAAACAGAAAATGTCTGTTCTATTATGCGTATTTACTTCATCCGCATTGTTTTATTATTTTTCTCTAATATTTAGAAATTTATAATAGCGAAAAATGACTAAAAATTAATTTAATTAACAAAACTTGAAATTTTATATGGCATATTTGAAATCTTTAAAAGTCACACTAGTATGCCGTAATGAACATTCTAGTCCAAAAACGCAAGATTAATTAATGCAAAAAGAACTTTTATCATTAATCATTCAATTGTGTGCCATTTTAAAAGTTACTTTCCGTGAATTTTCTTTAATTTCGATTATTATTTCTTATCTTTAAAGTTTACCAGGATTAAATTTTCAGAAGGAAGGACAGACGAGGTGTGGTATCATAGGACAATTTCATAAAGTGATTAATCACCGAGATATCTACCGAGTTACTCAAAAATATATCATTATTATACGCTGATACTAGATTTATCTTTATTAATACAAAATATTAATAATAATAATAAAATTGAATGAATTGAACTTTTAATTTAATCAGATTTTAATATAGAAAATACTTCATCAATCTGGAAGATTAGAAAAGTAAGACTAACATAATACGTTTTTTTTTTTTTAGGCTAAATTCATAGAATATTAAACTTTTTTCTTCGAAACAGGACTCTTTTTTTTGTTTCCTTGAAACATACACTGTATCTATAACAATCTTTCGTTTTTCTTTTTTTTTTCTATAAGTGGAATTTATGCATCACAGATTCATTGTAGCCAAAATATTTTATTTTTTAAATTAATCTTAAATGTACTTGTCTGCCCCAATTAGAATAATAGCAACCGAGAAATGTTATCCATGCTCATGAATTTTAATCACTTTTGGCTCCACGCATTTCCCCCCCCCCCCCCTTCTTTTCAGGCATTTTTACCTTCTTTCTGCTTCATAATTGACGAAGAACGAACAACCTTTTGTTCTTTGGACATGTGTGGGGAAGTACATTCTTTTGCGGGGTGCTTCACTCCATCCACACTATGAAAAGAATTTCTGAGGGGGATCTGGAAGACGAGAGATGAAATGAGGAAAAGGA
Source organism: Salticus scenicus (assembly GCA_963930645.1). Taxonomy (NCBI): domain Eukaryota; kingdom Metazoa; phylum Arthropoda; class Arachnida; order Araneae; family Salticidae; genus Salticus; species Salticus scenicus. Next base: position 13,966,661 of record OZ005654.1, on the reverse strand, counting down.
AATAGACGATCATGTCACCGCAATAAAAAGATTGAAAAGGAATTTCTTACACGTCGTCAAAGCCCGGCTTTATATTCATTTTATATCACCCGAAAATGGCATTTTTAATGATTTAAATAATTACTGAATTGATTAAAATATCCAAGCATACATTTAGAAAAGAAAAAAGAGAAAAATGATAAGAACAATTGAAAAATATTTTTGTCACAATATTCAAAGCAATTGATTAAATATCCAAGCTTACATTTAGAAAAGAAAAAAGCAAAAAATGTTAAGAACAATTGAAAAATATTTTTGCCACAATATTCAAAACCATGGACACAAAAAGAATTCCTGTAACCAGCAAATGGCACTATTAAATCTGAATTATTTCATTTTTAAATAAAATATGTTTTATTTTCTCTTACATTTTTAAATAAAATTATTTGATGCTATTTCATTTCATTAGTCAGAGTAAGAAACTAACCAGAGTACCAGAAATTTCATTAGTCAGAGCTTATGTCACATTACTAATCATTATGCTATTGCTATCTTAAAATAATTTAGAAATATAAAAATAAGCATTTTATGTATATGTAATACATGAAATTCTCATTTTTCATATATTTTCTTCTCCTTTTCCCCTTAAACCATTCATCTCAAAAAGTAGAACTGTATTCTGAATAAAAACTAAATTTACAAACGCACAAATAATTTAGGTAACAAAAGTTTATATCTCTTCTTTAACATAAGGTGCATAGTGTTGAATTTTTATTTTCATAAATTAAATTTTTATAGCGTATTGAATAACATCACCAACTGTACGCGTTTTTTTTTTTTTTTAACCCATTCAGTCTCGTCAGTACAGTTCCAAAAACCAAGAAAATTGAATCGCTACGTGTTACGACTGTAACCTTAGGCCACAGAGTTCGAGGCAACGTCCTGCAGAGACTCCAGACTGTAGGACGCAATATACCAAAGACCCACAGGGGAAGACAACTATCCCAAAGAACTCTACGAAACCCTTTCTTTAACAGACTTAATCGTGAATTTGAGCTCCAATCTAAATAGAGACTCGCTGGAACACGAACCAAAGGATGTGTTAGAAGCAATTATGTGAGTGATGGAGTCTGCTAATATTATTCTAGAGCAGCACAGTAAACATCTTCATTCTGCATGGGCATCCATTGTTTGGGGTTTTGGCATCGTGCTGATTATTTTTAGAGATTATTGGCTGTATCCGTTCTGGGAGAACACAAAATTCTCCGTTACACATAGGCAAATGCAGCTGAAGGAATTAATCCACTGCACTTGAAGACTGATCGTCAGATGACAGAAACTGAGATATTGGGGCGTAAGCAAATCTTATTAAATCCGCTGGTACCCAATCGGTGCTATACCTACTTGAAGGAGTGTTGGCGAAGCCAACAAACTTAGGATCCAAGGAGAATAATAGGTTCTTCTAGCGATTGTTTAGTAAATCACAGAAAAGTCTATCTGGTGTGCATAGAGACACCTATACTTAGTTCGCCCAGGGAGAACAACCTCCTCGGATATTAATGCTAGCGCATACGCTCGAATCGTGAACACTCTACTGAATATTTACCACACATCTTTCCAGCCATTGAGTCTATCTATAGTCGAAGTGCCATTTTACAGACAAACATTCCCTTTAACAAAAGTTACATGAGCGATCACACTATCAGTCCGTCGTTCCTGTAATGTGACTAACAGGTTTAAGGCATGTGATCCCAATTTCTCTGGCTCGTATGCTGTACCTGTACTATTGCGGCCACCAAGCAATTTTCATATCAATCACACATTCTTCGTTGGTTAGTCTTACTCAGAAATCGCCATCCAAGTCAACCGGACCTGACGAATGAGATCGACGGCCCCGGGGTGGGGGGTGTCTCCATATTTCAATTCTGACGAATAATAAATCTAAAAATGATCACAGTAACTGTTATTATAACTTTTTCAGCTTATTATTGATTTAAAGTTACCTACATTTGATTTCATTAAGATGATTTTCCACAGATTTCAAACGAATATTTTAAGTAACCTTTTCCATATTCAAAAGTAGGGTATAACGGAAGAAAAACCATTTCATTTTTAACTAATGTACTTGACTTTTTAAAATATGAGGACATTTATTCACCTTATATTTTAAATTAAAGGATAGAGTTAAATCACCTACTATGGGTCATTTGTTGTCCACACTAATTGAAAATTTAGATTTTATGAAATTTAGAAACAGAACAAAATAGAAGAGAACCCTAACAAAATGAACAGTTTTTGTTCTTTAGACAACTCTCATCTTTTGTCTTCTTTACCGATTTACTTTGATCTTTTAAAATCTCATATCCATAAATATCAGGATATTTTGAATACAAAAATACAAAGAAGACATTTAAAAAACGAAATAATAACATTTCTTTTCACGTTTCATCAAAATGCTAAATAATAATAATAATTTAAAAAAAAAACTTTTCTTGAATTGTTAATGAAATAATAATAATAAATAAATAAAACAAGGAGTTCATTTTGGCTGAAATCATTTAACATGAAAAGAAATCTGATGCAATGGTGAAAAAAAAAAATTCCAATGGAATTTGAGAAAATAATGCTTTTTAAGAACTTCAAAATATTCCACTTCAATAACTCCATTGTAACGTTATTATATTTTTTTTTAAATTTGTTTTTTAAAAATGACCATTTTCAACGCTAGCTTTTAAATTATTAAAACTTTTCCTAATACGCAAAAATAAAAGATCACGTGATTAAAAACACTCTTCATTTTGTGGGAAAGACAAGATGTTCCGCTTCTGCTTAGTTTAACAAAATGTAATCCCTTGGAAAACTATGAGACGCGATAAGATAATAAGCTTTGTTTATTTCATGCTTAATATGGTATGAATGGAATTTAATGCACGAATAAGCCTTTGCCATCAATAATCTGATATTTTCTTCAATTAACATTTCATAACTTTTTTTTTATTATTATTGTCATTATTATGTTAATTATTATTATTGCTCTCGCTGGTTCAGTACAGCTCTTTCGCTAGCCAAATTTAAAACAATAATTCGAAATGTTTTTATTTATTTATTTATTCTTTTAACTAATCACTTGTCTTTCTTTTAAATATTATCATTAAAATTTAATGTAAAATTATATTATTTTTAGAAAAATATTTTGTATATATATATATATATATAATGTGAGATTCAACAAGATTTTTGTATGCATATATTTACTTATTTATTTAAAATAATTCTCCTCAAATAATTTCTTTTTTTTTTTTTTTTTTTTTTAATCTATTTAATGTTTAGATCTTTCAAACTTAACTATTTTAACTCGGGATACAAACAATATATAATTGGTCTTGTACTGTTTTAGAAATCGCGCACATTTTTCCCTCTTACGAATAAAAAAATTCCTTGAAAACTATTCATTTGTATTTTGGGAGTAAAATATTTTATATACTACATTGATTCAATTTTTATCTCGCTTTGATTTTCTACTTTTACAGAATGATACTTTCATGGTAAATCTCTCTCTCTCTCTTTTGCAGACTAGATTTTATTTTGAAAAATGAGATCAGTATAGTATTTTTTCTTTATTTCAAATTCCATAGATAACAATAAGAATGAAAACGAAAAATAAACAGATGAATAATTTGCCACAATGTATACAGTTTCCGCCGCTTTTAAATATCACATTCGTCCCGAGCCAAAATGATTTTATAAAGCGGCAGATTTTTATATACGGCAAACGTTCCTGCATTCAAGGAAAAGGTATCGCTTCCCAGAATTTGGAAAGAAATTTCAAAAGGTAACGAATAATGGAATTAGTAAACAATATTAATTAATTTTTCATAGATAAATAATAAATTGATCCTTCTATATAAGTAAATTAAACGCATTACAAGTTCCTAAGTGCTTTAGTGCTTTCCTTTGAAGACGATAGTAGGTAAGAAAGGCCGGTTCTAGCCCAGGCGGCGGGTGCGTTGGTGCGCAGGCAAGCCGTGCGGGTGCCACACCACCACCTGAGGGGTTAGACAAGTTGGTATTGACCTTGAGACATCTTCTAACTTAATCGTAAAAGATGATGAGGGTGTTAATGAGGAAATTTAATTAAAAAATTAATTAGTGATTTTTTGTAAAAGGTGACGATGGTTTTAAAGAGATGTTTTCGGTAGAATGTAAAAAGCATGCTATTGTTTGTGAGTCATTAGAAAATTAATTTGAGAGTTAATTAAGAAATTAATTAGGAAATTAATTAAGAAATTAATTATAAAATTTAAAAACTGAGAAATAAAAAAGGAGTCGATCGAATTTAAGGATGTGGATGGGACTATACGATGAAAGAAATAGAGTGATCTGACGGGGGTTCGAACCCGACACCTTGCAGTAAAAATATTTCAGTAGTTTTCGCGTATGTGTGAGTGATTTTTCTATTATATCTCAGTAAAATTCTTTTTAAACCTATGAATACTATTGTCCGAAAAGAATTCAATCGTTTAAATGATATTAATTACAGAATAATAATTAAAATATAAAATAAAATAATAAAAATTGGAGATCTTGTAAAATTAACTAAATGTTTTATGAAAAAATGGCAATGTACGTGAAAATTAAGTTAAAAGATGATTAAAATCTCAAATGTATAAGTGGAATTCGAACCCGGTGTCTACCTTGAGTTATTTTAACAAAACCTACCACCCCTTCAATAATGTGGAATCGCCTATCTTCCCTATTCAATAAATGGTATAGTCTACGAAACCTATATACCCTTCGATAGATGTGGAATGACCCATTTTTTATCTTTAGTAATTAAAACAGTGTAATTACAAAGCTATGAATTAAGGATTTTCTTCTAAAAGATTTCAAATATTTTATGAAAACTGACATTGAGAGTAAAAAATTAAGTAGAAAGAATGAAAGAAAGTTTAGAAATAAAGATGATCGGGTAGGATTCGAACCCGACACCTTGCAGTAAAAATATTCACATTGTGTGTGTGTGCATACATGTGTGATTTTTTCTATTATATGTCTGCACAGGTCTTTTTAAACCTATGAACGCTATTGTCTGAAAATTAATCAACCATAAAAATGATATTATTTACAGAATAATAATTAAAATAATAATTGAAGATCTTGTAAAATTCACCAAATATTTTATGAAAAAAGATGATGTATGTGAAAATTAAGTTAAAAGATGATTAAAATCTCAAATGTATAAGTGAAATTAGATTAGGATGAAAGACGAGAATTGTTTTTTGAAAGATAACTAAAAAAGAGTGATTAAAATTTCTTATTAATCACTTAATTGAAGAAAGTTCGTTAAAAAAAATACTTTTTCCATACTGATTTTAAATCATGAATAACTAGTATCTATTTTAAACTGTATATATTTTTTACATTATTAATATGATATCTTAACACAAAAAGATCGACTTCATTCACCAACGCTGACGTCACAATGTTTGCGGAAAAGCAGGTGAGCATATACTTAGGCCATTTCTGAGAATTGGGTTGGGTGCGATATTGTCAAAAGAGAGGTAAAGACAGTTCCAGATTTTTCCCTCAGCTTTCCACGTGTTTTAATATGTTTACTGTTGGATGAACTAAAAAATATTATCTGCTATTTTGAATTATGTTCAGTTCACTACTTTATAAGAAAAATGCATGTAATGTGAAATTAAAAGTAAATAAAAAACTTTAAAAATTCATCTTTTAAAAAATAAAAATAAAACTAAGTTTAACAATGTAAAAACTTCATAGAATGTAAAATTAAAAGTTTATCATTCTTGAAAAATTCACTGTTTGAAAAAAGTCTTAACAAGTTTAAGAAAATATCGCAACATATTGTATTATATTTTTCCTCTATCATTTTTCAGAAGTTACTTTAGTGCAAAATAATAAACGATGTCAAAAATTTATCTACCTTAAACAGTTATACTTCAGATATAACTTTTTGGGATCTTCTTATCACTGTCATCGAACATACATGTATAAACGTTCACACATAAATTCTTCCTTGTATACTTACAAAATTTTACAAAGTTGTATTTAATTATAAATTTTCTTTAAATTTTCCTTATACTCGTTAAAATATTGTAAGTCTTTTTATTTCAAGTTTTATATTATACTGCAAATTTTGCAACACTCTTAAAATAATATAAGTTTTTGAACAGAGCGATAATTAGAAATTTTCATTTATTCGTTTTAAACACGATCTGGCTGACACTTCCCTAATGACAACGTTAGAATTTTTTGTAATTCATTCCCAACATTAGTTATTTTAAGCTATATTTCCTAAGAATTATTCAATGACCTGTGTCAAATAAAGACTTCCCAACTACATTTTTTTACTACTTTTCACCACTTTCTACCACTTTAACATAGTGAAATACCTCATCTCACATGCTACCTTTCACTAAATTTTTCTTCACAGATAGCAAGTTTGTAAATAATGAAAGCTAACTTTGAAAAATTCAGAGTTGAAGAAATATTAATATATGTTTTATTAAATACATTCACGTTCACAGATGCATACTTAGGTTTTGTAAGTGTATTTAAACATACTTAAAAAATATTATAACCAAGTATTGCCGATTACAAATATATGTATATAAACTGAAATTTTTTTTTACACAAAGTGTTTTAGAAAAGATATCGTCTCATAAATTAATTAACTTATTTTTAGAATAAAAAATATAAGAAACTTATTTTTTCTAATGATAAGAATGAAAAGGTAAGATAAAATCTCATTCTTACCAATTTAAGAGACTGCAAGTATTCGAAAAAATCACGAAGTCAACAATTTTGATGTTAACAACACATCTTATTTTACAAAGTACTAAGTTTTTAAAAATCATTTAGTTTGAAGTTTTTCAGACTTATGCTTATAAACTGAAATTTTTGTGAATGAAAAATTTTTTACACAAAGTGTTTTAGAAAAAATATCATCTCAGAAATTAATTAACTTATTTTCAGAATAAAAATATAAGAAACTTATTTTTTCTAATGATAAGAATGAAAATGTAAGATAAAATGTCATTCTTACCAATTTAAGAGACTGCAAGTATTTGAAAAATTCTGAAGTATGGTATTTTAATGTTACACATGTGTTACTATCGCATCTTATTTTACAAAGTACTAAATTTTTTAAAGTCATTTAGTTTGAAGTTTTTTACACATATGCTTATAAACGAAATTTTTTTGTAAATGAAAAATTTTTACACAAATTATTTTAATACAAATACTATCTCAGAAAAATTAACTTTTTCTTTTTTAGATTGAAAATGTAAGCTAAAAATCGAACACTTATCAAATTTAGAAGCTGCAGATGTATGAAGAAATCATGAACTTGAAACTTTATGTATTAACAACCTTCCTTCTTTCAAAATTCTAAACCACGAGTTTCGACAAATCTGTAATCAACTGTTAAAAAAACATAGATCTTAGACTATTTTTCACCCTAAAAAGTTTAACGTAGATGCGACATTCATAAAAATACAGAGTGAAAGTGTCCAAATTATCTGTTTAGACATGTTGGTAAACTAGAATTTTCCACAAGATTCGAGTATTATAGCAAAGTATGAGATAATATTTGGCTAAGAGAAATTGGCGTAAATTCTTAAGTAAAACTGATGAACGAAGAAAAAATTTGAATTAGTTACAATCTTTTCTCGCTGTAGAGTTGTCTATACTTAATAGTTTTTAAACATTTTTAAAGTCTTACTTTTAGAGTGATTTTTTATACTTTGCTAAACTGAAGTACAAAATGGATAATACTTTATCGTCTGAGGAGACTCACGTTTCTGTTCAACACCCCCCTTCATCAAGTTTTGAGGATGAGAATTTATCCAAACTTTTTATTTGTCCAACTTGCAATAAGTCATTTTTAAAAAAATCCTATCTTACTAGACATGTGAAGGTTCACAATGATATTAAACCTAATATTTGTTACGTGTGTGAGAAAGGATTTGTTACTTTACATCGTTTAAAAAGACATATAGAAACCCATAGAAAAATTTCCATAAGATACAAATGTGAATATTGTATTGAAAATTTCAATCGCAAGTGTGATTTATTTAAACATAAGAGATTATTTCATCAAAAAGTCTTACCTAAACATCTATGTATTATTTGTAAAGATGCTTTTGAACACAAGTATGAATTAGAAAAGCATAAGAGGGTGCATTATCGTAAACTTGAGTATATATGTGAGGAATGTTCTATAACCTTTCCAACTAAACATGCTTTTTTAAACCATAAGCGGAAAAGTCATAAAAAGACTTTACATACATACTGTTGTAACGAATGTACTGTTACATTTTCAAACAAACGACATTTTTAAAAACATAAAAGAAATATGCATAAAAAATCTTCAATGCAAACTGGATGTGATGAATGCAGTGAAACTTTTCAGTGTAAGTATGAATTATTGCAACATAAGAGAAATAATCATCTTAAAGACTTTAACATACGTAGAAATTTTAATGAACGAAGTACTAACAATGAATTACCAACAGTTAATAATGACAGTGAGAATCTGGACTTGTTAAATTTTTTGGATAATTTTCACACTGAATGTATGAATGGTGTTTTTGACTTACCTTCCAACAACTTTCAGAATGAAAATATAGACTTAGACTTAAAATTTTTTTTGAACAATTCGAATGTGGAATATACAAGTGAAAATAATATTGATAATTTATCTACCAAAGTTGAAAATAAGGACTTAAATAATTTTAACCTGATGCAAACTGATTTACCTCTAGTAAACTATGTCATTGAAAGTCTGAACTTGTTAAATTTTTTGAATAACTTTAATCCCAAATGCTTGAATGATTTTTCTGCTAACAACAAAAATATGAATTCGAATAATTTTAGTGCGAAGGAAAATGAGTTAGTGACAGATAACTTTAACGATGAAAATCTAGACTTGCTAAATTTTTTGAATAACTTTAATGCCGATTGTATGAACGATATTCCAACAATATAGATTTGTGCGAATTTGCTGTTTTGTATTATTGTGAATGAATTTCAAATAAAAAGATTTCAATGAAAATGGTTTGTTTTAATTTTTATTACAAAATCACCTTTTATATAATATTTCTATTAGAATACAAACTTAAGCGTCATCTTTTTGAAATAAAGCATGTAAAAAGTTTACTTGGATATTAGAGATATACTTTTTAACTACTGTAGAAGTATTGTTTGAGTATAATATTTAAACACTAAGTAAAATTTATGCACAATAGTAGTTTTATAAACTATCTAACTTACATCGAAGAAGAAAAAACTTGTAAAATTGTTTTACCACTCAATTGTAAAGTACTTGTAAAAATCTTAAATGAATTTATCTTATTAACAATTTTCTGAAAAACTAACTTATAAAAATTTTTAGATATACTTATGAAGTTAGTATTTCCCTAAGTACCATATTTGAATCTTTCTTTGAATATCCATATTCAAAGTGATTTGTACTTTAACTAAAATCACAATCTCTATCCCAAAGAGTGTAAAAATAATGTTATAGTAACAACTTAATCTTTTATATATAGATACTTTCACGATTGTATTTTAACTTTTTTATTTTTAGAATACAGAAAATATTTTGTAAGAATTGTGAAAGCTTAATTTTAGAAGTTTGTGAAATTTTACAAAAATTTTTTAAACATTTTTTGTCAAATGTTTTCTTCATGTCACATCACTTAGAAAAATTAATTGTTTTTAGTAGAATTGCTAACACAAGGCTTGAAGTTAGAAAATTTGTAGATAAAACTTAAAAGGTACGAAAAACCATATGTGAAGTAATAACAAAAATATATATAGTTTCAAGTTTAGACATGGTTGAACAAGCTTGAGGAGACGCTAAAACCTGTTGCTGACGTCATAACGCGTGTGACGGAAGATTATAATCATTGGATATGAGTTCCCCCTAATACACTACGTCACGAACCCATGATGTGACAAAAACAACCATTTTGCTCACACTTCTCACCTTTGTTGGACTTATATTATTTTACTCTGCATATTAACGATAATCTGTAAAAAAACTTTGTCGTTTTTACACTTTGTTGTAAAAAGTTTTCGTCTAAACATCAAATGATATATTTTAGACATCTTTTCAGTATATGGAAAGTTGATACTTTTCTCATGTATAGTAAAATTATGATTAATCGAAATCCCGATATGACTTAAACCACTGTCCTATAGAAATATTTCAAACATATGTGTTTAAAACACTGATGTTTTATCCCAATGAGAATAATGAGTGTGATTTAGAAGTATTTCAATCATATATACAGCCTCATGTACATGAAAAACTTAAGTCTGAATTAAAAGAAAAGCATACCCTGAAGTGGTATATGGTTATGAAAGTATCCTTGGAACGTAAAAAACCTGATGAAGACATGGAAGAGACACATACATATTTTAGAAGTTCTTGCATTATCGAACTTATTGAAGAAATCTTTTAATTTTTTCCCTCAAAGACTTTAAACTATTGGATATGTTTGTACTTTAAGTACAATCCAATACTATTTGCATAACAATGTGGAACATCATATGTTAAGAAAATCTTAAATGTTGACTAAGTTGCAAATCTCAGTGAAAGTATTTTAAGATTACTTTGCTAAAATTTACTAAGTATTATAATATTTTTCAGTTATTAAACGAAAAATTGTGTAAAATTTACTAAGTGTTTCACTAAAGAACAGAATTCCACAAAAAAGTTTTGACAAGAATTACTAAATTCACTAAGTCACATACACATAATATAAGAGAAATCTTTAAAACATTATTGCAAAAACAATTTTTTTAAATTGTTAATTTTAGATTGAAAAAAATATTTAACAATATTTCATAATGATTATAATTACAAGCATGTGTATGTGCACGTGTATAGATTGTAAAAAATATTTAATAATATTTCATAATGATTATAATTACAAGCATGCGTGTATGTATACGTGTATAGATTCTAAAAAATATTTAACAATATTTCATAATGATTATAATTACAAGCATGTGTGTATATGACTTAGTGAATTTAGTAATTCTTGTCAAAACGTTTTTGTGGAATTCTCTTCTTTAGTGAAACACTTAGTAAATTTTACACAATTTTTCGTTTAATAACTGAAAAATATTATAATACTTAGTAAATTTTAGCAAAGTAATCTTAAAATACTTTCACTGAGATTTGCAACTTAGTCAACATTTAAGATTTTCTTAACATATGATGTTCCACATTGTTATGCAAATAGTATTGGATTGTACTTAAAGTACAAACATCTCCAATAGTTTAAAGTCTTTGAGGGAAAAAATTAAAAGATTTTTATTAAAGACCTAGAAATGCATACAAGTTAATTTTTGTAAAATGAAAATTGTTTAAATATTAGAAAATATACTTTGGTATAATGTAACTTAGTGATATTTAAAACAAATACATATCAATTCATGTTTGCAAAAGATAATTCGATGTTTAGAGCGAAAATGTTTACTTCAAAGTGTATAAAAACGAGAAAGTTTTTTACAGGTCGTCAGTTTAATACACAAAGTAAAATAATATAAGTCAAGAATTGTGGGTAAACATAAGTAGTTTTTGTTAAATTATGTATTCGTGACGTGACAGATAAGGATTAATTTGAAAATAGTAAAACATAACTCAGTGATATGTAAAACTAGTGCATATTAATTCACGAAGGTACATATATGTGTACAAGTGTTTACGTATGAACTTAAACAAATTCACACTACTATTTTTCAAGATTAAGTTTTATTTTTGAATGATATATAGAAATTTTTTTAATTTATTTATTTGGGGTCCCACCTCCACCCGTCACATTTGTAGAAATATGTGACGCCCCAAATCTTTTTAAGCAAGTTTTGAAGGTAGCTTAATATAGCTACTAGCAGCTAGAGGATGGTATTTAACCATTTTTAGTTCCAAATAGTGAATTTTTGGATGAATTCTTCTAAGGACATATTAATTTTTGCATATCCTTCGCTAATATGCTGTTCAATAGTATCTTCAATAAGTTCGATAATGCAAGAACTTCTAAAATATGTATGTGTCTCTTCCATGTCTTCATCAGGTTTTTTACGTTCCAAGGATACCTTCATAACCATATACCACTTCAGGGTATGCTTTTCTTTAAATTCAGACTTAAGTTTTTCATGTACATGAGGCTGTATATATGATTGAAATACTTCTAAATCACACTCATTATTCTCATTGGGATAAAACATCAGTGTTTTAAACACATATGTTTGAAATATTTCTATAGGACAGTGGTTTAAGTCATATCGGGATTTCGATTAATCATAATTTTACTATACATGAGAAAAGTATCAACTTTCCATATACTGAAAAGATGTCTAAAATATATCATTTGATGTTTAGACGAAAACTTTTTACAACAAAGTGTAAAAACGACAAAGTTTTTTTACAGATTATCGTTAATATGCAGAGTAAAATAATATAAGTCCAACAAAGGTGAGAAGTGTGAGCAAAATGGTTGTTTTTGTCACATCATGGGTTCGTGACGTAGTGTATTAGGGGGAACTCATATCCAATGATTATAATCTTCCGTCACACGCGTTATGACGTCAGCAACAGGTTTTAGCGTCTCCTCAAGCTTGTTCAACCATGTCTAAACTTGAAACTATATATATTTTTGTTATTACTTCACATATGGGTTTTCGTACCTTTTAAGTTTTATCTACAAATTTTCTAACTTCAAGCCTTGTGTTAGCAATTCTACTAAAAACAATTAATTTTTCTAAGTGATGTGACATGAAGAAAACATTTGACAAAAAATGTTTAAAAAATTTTTGTAAAATTTCACAAACTTCTAAAATTAAGCTTTCACAATTCTTACAAAATATTTTCTGTATTCTAAAAATAAAAAAGTTAAAATACAATCGTGAACGTATCTATATATAAAAGATTAAGTTGTTACTATAACATTATTTTTACACTCTTTGGGATAGAGATTGTGATTTTAGTTAAAGTACAAATCACTTTGAATATGGATATTCAAAGTAAGATTCAAATATGGTACTTAGGAAAATACTAACTTCATAAGTATATCTAAAAATTTTTATAAGTTAGTTTTTCAGAAAATTGTTAATAAGATAAATTCATTTAAGATTTTTACAAGTACTTTACAATTGAGTGGTAAAACAATTTTACAAGTTTTTTCTTCTTCGATGTAAGTTTGATAGTTTATAAAACTACTATTGTGCATAAATTTTACTTAGTGTTTAAATATTATACTCAAACAATACTTCTACAGTAGTTAAAAAGTATATCTCTAATATCCAAGTAAACTTTTTACATGCTTTATTTCAAAAAGATGACGCTTAAGTTTGTATTCTAATAGAAAATATTATATAAAAGGTGATTTTGTAATAAAAATTAAAACAAACCATTTTCATTGAAATCTTTTTATTTGAAATTCATTCACAATAATACAAAACAGCAAATTCGCACAAATCTATATTGTTGGAATATCGTTCATACAATCGGCATTAAAGTTATTCAAAAAATTTAGCAAGTCTAGATTTTCATCGTTAAAGTTATCTGTCACTAACTCATTTTCCTTCGCACTAAAATTATTCGAATTCATATTTTTGTTGTTAGCAGAAAAATCATTCAAGCATTTGGGATTAAAGTTATTCAAAAAATTTAACAAGTTCAGACTTTCAATGACATAGTTTACTAGAGGTAAATCAGTTTGCATCAGGTTAAAATTATTTAAGTCCTTATTTTCAACTTTGGTAGATAAATTATCAATAACTACAGTCCGTAACAAAAGTATCCGAACACTAGCAAAAATTCCTATATAAAAAAAGTAGAGTTAATACTGTTTTGTTAAATAAATCCTTGTCGAATCCTGTTCTTAGTCAGCCTAAGAACATTCGACAAGGATTTATTTAATAAAACAGTAGTAACTCTACTTTTTTTACATAGGAATTTTTGCTAGTGTTCGGATACTTTTGTTACCGACTCTGCAAACGTCTACAGATTAATAGATCTAAAATGGTAAAATGTATTTTCTTTTTACATCTTACATGCGTAATTTGCTCATCTTTTGACATTTCTTTTGACTCCACAGCAGAGTTGAATGCACTGGTAACATTCACATTATGAAATAAATAAAGTAAAATGAAATTATATATATATACTCATTAAAATTTCCAAATGCGTGTTAAGACAGAAAGAACGATTTAAAAAATGAAAGGATCCTTTTTCATGTGATAATGAACGTAACAATTAAAAATGTTTATTAATAAATAATTATGTTTTGTACTATAATTTAATATCTAATGATACAAATAATCTTTATTTTTAACATCGCCTAAACATTTAAAGCATTTAGAAAATTAGATTTGACCTCCATGTATATTTAAATATTTTTCCGAATTCCGCAATACCACATTGTTTTGAATATTTTTATCGTAATAAATATCTATAGGTCATTTGCTATTATTTATGTGTGCTTAACTATTATTGTTCTAGTCTGATTTTCCCACATCTAAAAATTTATGCTTTTGAAATAAGAAAAGTTAATTATTTATTTAAAATTCTTCAAGATATTTCTTCTTCATTTTTGAAGTTGTCTCGCAGAACTATTGCGGTATACTGGTTGACAAGAATTATTAAATATAAAAATTGTGTTGCATAAAACATAAATATTAAAAGTAAAATGCAAATAACGGTGAGAAAATGAACCATTCAAATGATTTAAGGCTATATAGGGGAATAAAAGAGGAGAGAAACAAGAGAGAAAAACCATGTAATTCGTCTAGTTTATAAAACACTTTCCAACTATATTGACTCTCATTATATCATTTAACCTTCAAATTTTAAGTTTTGTTTCAAGCATTGAAAAAGTAAAACACAATTGGAAATGCATATCGAGCAAAAATCTTTATAAAATAACTCTCGAGGATCATAATATTCATACACAAATTAATAGCGATATTTAAACCACTTGTTTGAATCGAGGGAAACATTTTTACATGAAATTTAGTATAACATTACATTTAAAGAGAAAGCATAAAATGTTTTTGTATATTATCTTAAATAGAATATAATGTACTAAAATTTTAGACTAGGGAGGGGGAATCCACTTGGCACAGCTGAAGATACCCTTGGAGAAATCTCTACGCATATATCATAGTGTGTATGAAAAGTTTCGCGAGTTTTTGTAGGTTAATCGTTAGTTCTTATCCTATCTTATTCTATAAAAAGATGCTTATGTGCCTCTGTATTATGATACTAGTTTTGTTATATTTTCTTCAGTATTAAAATTATAATATGCTTTAAAAAATACTTCTTATACACCGTAATGATCTGAATACTTTGTGAGTTCCTGCAGACAAGTCAACCCTATTTGTATTTATATTATTTTCAACAAGGAACGTGGAGTAGAGAACTTAAATAACCTATATATGTTTCAAGGCATTCTAAACATGCTTATGTAAAATTGAAACGCGGACAAACAGACGAACTTCTCAACTTTAGTGGAAAATTTTAAAAAGGCAACAATAAGAAAACCTACACTAAAACACATGTTTATTGTAAATAATTATAAGATTAAAAAAAAAATTTTTATATACCATATTTTAAATTTTCTGATGAATCATAGAGCTTTTATTAATGTTCATAAAATTTTTAAAGTGATAATGATGTCAATTTTTGTGAGATACATAATTTGACTTTTTACAATTTTCTAACGCTCACGTTTAATAAAATGTATTTATTTTTATGTCGAAAGAAAATGAATTCGTAAATTTTTTTTTTTGGCAACAATTAAATTATAGATAATATTTTAATGACTATTTTAAAGCTATTATTTTCATATTTCAATTAATTATAAGAAAGCTAATCAGAAATTCGAAAATCAGACTTCGAAGTATTGTGTGTTGTCACCGGGTTCTGAGCTACTGGGAAAGTTTCAAATGTCTAGCTAGTAGGGAAGTTAGTTAAAATTAGATTGCAAGATTTGTACCGGACAAACAAACAAACATACATACATACAAACAAACAAATAAGAATAGAAGTTAATAAAAACATGGTAAAATCTTCAACAAATACTGCAGAAAATTAAATTGTATTTTTCCAAACCAAGAAATCTAGTAAGAGCTGTCTGTACATGTATTGTTAAATGCATTCAAAGTTATGTATGATATTTATGTAAGTAAAGTTATATAAGCAGTAATTTGTGCATTAGACGCACACGGCATTTTTTTTTTTTTACAATTAATTCTATTTAAAGAGCTGATTTTAGCTAAGCTTTCTATTACAGATTTCTTTCTTTCTTTTATAAATATAGCAGCGATACCTAAATGAACGAGACAAAAATAAGGTTTTCTCCTCCGAGTCTTTCACACTGAAATACATCGAACCTGTATTGTAAATATTGATTTTTAAAAAATGTAAAAAGAGAGATAAAAATTTTCTTTTCTGCATCGTAGAACGAAGATAATCCTATAGCGAACGGTTATTAGTTTCTCGTTGCTGTTACGTTCTTTTATTTTTAGCGCATTGCTTTTGGTACGGCTGTATCAAAAAGTCGGTATTGAAATAATTCTGTTCCATGAATTGTAAATATTTTCAAAAAGTATTTATGATTAAAAAAAGTCATGTGTTTATGTATTATTGTCAAAAAAAATTACAAAATGTCAAAATCATTGCTTCCGGGGATTACTGTACAGCACAGGCGTTTCTAAATAATAATTTACAACAGAACTGTCTGGTGATTATAAAAATTGAGAAAAAAAAATGGAATTTGACATCAAGAAATTGGAGAGTTTTGGGGGTATTTAAATAAGATAAAACTTTCATCGGACATTCAGAGATGAGCGTGGTCACCTTTTTGAATACTAATTTTTTTCTTTATAGAAAACTTTAGTAATCGTTTGCAGTAGTTATTTTCGAATGAATAATGCCGAGATTGTTTTATGAAAACAGTAATTCAAATAAATAAATAAATGAACTGAATTGAACTGACTCAATGCTGTGTTAGAAAACCTTAAAAACTAATGTTTCACGACATTCACTGTTGTTGAATCATTGAGGATGTCTTAGAAATCTTGAGATAATGGTATAAAAAACATTTTTTAAGGAAAGTCTTAAAGAAATTATGTTAGTATAAATTGTTTAAATAAACTAATTGCTTCCTGTAAATTTATAGACTATAATTTGAGTAACAGACTGTGTATACACTCAGCCTATATTTTATGAGATTAGGAAGTCTCTTAGCAGACATTGTCTGCGTGTTTAAGAAGCACACTTTGAGTCTCTGCAATAATTGTGTTTACTTTTTAGATTTCATTATTCATGGGCATTTTGTTGTAGGTATTGAGAACACTGCATCCAATTAAGAATGTTTGCTGAATATAGTGCATTCTTTCACTAAGTACGTGTAGGCTCATTTACAAAATCACCTTTCGCTGAACTAAAATTTGAAATATTCATTCGAATATAATATAAGACAACAATGGCCTAGTGAGGAACCACTGTTGCCAGATTGGGAACTTTTTTTATTCAATAGAATAATTTTGAGAAGTGATATTTGATATACAAAATAGATGATTAATCTTCGAAATGACTAGACAACCGTCACAATTAATATTTAGTGGTGGATATTGAATAAAACAAAGTTCCCAATCTGGCAACACTGCTCTGCAGACACCGACAGTGGAGAAGAGCTTGAACATAAAGCTGTTGAACATAATTACACAGAAGAAATGCGAAAGTTAAACGTTGGAATAAATGATGTGAGAGGAGTTCAGTTAGCATACGGCATATCAGCAAGGGGCATGAAGGTAACTATTGACTACTCAAGATGGCTGCTGCAATAGCAGCCGAAGCTACCACAGGAGCCATATTAAGTCTACCAAAACATGGTTACCACTGTGTTTTTTGTATTTATTTGACAGCTTTGAGACCTACAGTTAGAATGACGGAATAATCCATATTACATAATTTCACTATAACAACTCAGAATGTCTTATATAACTTAACGGCTTCTGCGGTTACGATTTTGGTTTTACGTTTTCCAGACACACCATGTCCTTTTATATCATTCCTCCAAGGTTTAAACTGAATGTATTCTCTCCAATGTGTACTCTGTAGGATAAAGAGCATGACAAAGGGAAGGCTTTAAAAATAACTATTTTTATTATCCTTGGACTTTACAAGCGAGGTTTGAAAATATGGGTATTTTTACCTACGTTCACATATTTATTTATTTATTCACTTATAACATAAAAATATAAAACATTAATTTATTAACAAGATAGAAGTATGTTGTGTATAAAAATTATGAACAATAGCTAAAAATTGACTGTATAAATAAAAATTTAATAAAAGGATGCTATGTTTTAAACTTGCGGATGAGTCAGTTCATCATTGCGGCTCAGAAAGTTTTTACACTTATTATACAATGGAATTTTCAAAGTGCTGTAACATTCTTTTCTTATAGCCTGAGATTTCTCAAAAGTTAAATTTGAAAATTCTTCTGACGGTGTCGCTGATAACTTTAAAAGAACATGACAATAAATTTCTAAAGCAGATTTTGTAAAATTTAATAAATAAAGGACGAAGTTCTAAAAATATGAATTTTCATTCTTTTAATCGGTGAAATATCTAATAATTTATGCCTTGCACAAGCATATAGCTTGCCTGCCAGGTCAGGAAACGAGATATTTGACGTGGAGTTTCCAAACAAAGCTGTTCCTTGGACGCGGTCCAAATGGTTGTAGAGTCGAACAAGCACCCCTGTTTTCAGGGGAGGGTTAGAACGTTTGGCATAAGAGATGCTCTTCTCGAAAGAAAACATTGATTAGGTGAGGGTGGCAACGGTTGCTAAGGTGGCATGCGACGAGCCAAAAATTTTGGCTCTTGCCAGGAAATTCAGATAAACTACCCATCACGTTTCCTTTGTACAATGACGAGAATATGATAACACACAGCAGCGTTTATATATAAATTTAAATGGCCATCTTTCTTTTTGAATCTTGACACCTGAGTGAGTTTTTGTTTCACACCCTGTCAAAATCATATTGGTATATTTTCGGCGGTATATCTATGCTAAATTAATATATATATATATATATATATATATATCATAAAAGATAATATCCAAAACAAAACCATAAGCAGATTTTTTGAGGAGGAGAAGATGGGAGGGATGTTAAACTTTAGTATATAATATTGAGTGTTAAAAATGACGCATAAATTAAATATTTTCGACAAATTTCAAAATTTTGCAGGGGGAGGGGACTGAACCTCCAATCTTTGTCTGCGGCCTTGATCCAAAACCTAATTAAAACACGTAAGATAAGAATTGCACTAACAATTTCAATGAAACACATTTTAAGAATATCCGCTAATTGAAAATTTCAATTTATATTCAAATTTTCTTTGAAACATCCAATTCTCTCAAAATGTTTTCATTTTACGCGTATTCCTAAACATCAAACGTTAAGAACGAAAGGTTAAGACTTAAAATTATTCAAAGTTTTAATATTGTTATGCTAAATTACATTTACATATCCTCGTTTCTATTTTCAAAAGTTTTCGGTGTATTATGTTGATTTTATGGATAAGTTTACTATTTATTAACCATAACACCACAAGGCTTAAAGAAAAACAACACAATAGGAATAATGAAACTACTGCTATAATTTATTAAGCATAAATCCTTACAATCTTTTACAGCATTTTATTCGTAACTGTTTCCCCTTCCTATCTGAGTATAGAATATATATATATATATATATATATATGTTGCAATTGCAAATTGTGCCCTTAAGACAGTTACAGTAATGATGAAAGGCTGGAGCACCGTTCAAGCAAAACTATTGAGTGGTTAAGGATAATAATAATAATAATAGTAATAATAATAATTGTGACTCAATCATTGGTGGAAAATATGGATTGAAGCTCATTCCATGATCAAAGTTAAAGGAGAATACGTTTAGTATATATTTTGTACATTTAAATAATAATAATAATAAAGCACCAAATCACGGTAGAAGGTTTAACTATCTTATGGCTCTAACTATTATAGTACCAAGTTTTCATTCAACGTAAGGCTGTCCATGAGTCACATTCACCCTTTCATCTTTCCCACGTAATCCATGGAAATTTTGTATGATCTCATTCAAAATGAAGATTTTTGAATTGTGTTTTTGAATTACACTCTTTCAACGTGTCGCCTTTTATATTACTGAGCATTTTTTAAAAATAAACTTCAATATATTTTCTTTTTTCATTAAGTAAAATCAGGTCTCTAACCTTTAAATCTCTAGAAGATATATTTATTTATTTATTTTAATCTTCACTATTTTAAAAGGCAGCTTGTTCGAAGAGTTGTAAATATAGAAACAGAATTCGCAAAATTTCATTTTTGAATGAAATTTCTTATGAAAAAAGCAACAAAACCCCATAGAATTATATGGGAAGGGAGAACGAGCTTATGTGACTGATGTGCAGCCTTAGAATTTTTAACAGTGTAAAATAAAATTCTTAAATGTATGTCCTATTTTTTATGTTCATATTTTTCTGTCATCAAATTGTTGTTTTTAAAATAACGAAATTATTGTTATTATTATTTTTATTATTATTAACTGCGATTCTTGTTTGTTTATCCGGTACAAATCTTGCAATTGATTTTTAACTAACTTCTCTACTAGTTGGACATTTGAAACTTTCAAAATAGCTCAGAACTCGATGACAACACAATACTTCAGCCCGATTCCGAATTTTTATTAGTTTTCTTTCAATTAATTAAAATATGAAAATAATAACCTCGTAATAGCTTTAAAAATGGCCATTAAAATATTAGCTATAATTTAATTGTTGCCAAAAAGAATTTACGAGTTTATTTTCTTTTGACATAAAAATAAATACATTTAATTAAACGTGAACCTGAACGTTTAAAATTTGTAAAAAGTTAAATGATGCACCTCACAAAAATGGACGTCAATGTCACTTTAAAAATTTTATACGCATTGATAAAGTGCTAATGTAGTTCTATAGCTATGATTCAACAGAAAATTTAAAAACATAGTATATAAAAAGTTTTTTATCTTATAATTATTATTGTTGTTATCGTTGTTGTTAGTAGTGGACTTTAGCATTTTTTTTCCTCTTCATATATTAAATTTCGAAAAATCATTATTCATAGCACATTTAATTTTTTTTTTTTTAATTTATATGAAAGGGTAAAGAGAATAAATAAAGAAAAAATTGTTTAAGTAAAAGTAAAATATGAAATTAATTATTATTGTTTGTAAACATGAATTATTTTATTTCACTTATTCTCATTTTCTCCCTTAAATCTTTTAGTACTCATTTCGAATAGCAATTAATTTTTGCCATAAAATAAGCCTATACATAAAAAAAGAAAGAAAAAAAAAAAAAAAAAAAGACCGTAACAGGTACGTATAAACTTGCAAAGCTATATGCCGTCATGGTAATATATTATATGTCCAAAATATATTAAAAGTTATTTTCGCCTTACCAAAATCTAGTACAATAAATTTCTTCTGGAATTTTTCAAATAAATACACGAATTCTAAATAAAATGTGATTTTTGTGCGATAATCTCATGCGTGTATAAGAATAATTTTAAAACCATTCTTCAGTAAATAACGAGGGAAAATTCTCTTTTAATTTATTTTTACTTGACAAGCTTTCATAATAACAATGTCAGATTATTGAAAAAGTTGTGTTTTTTTTAAAAAAAAGAGTTGCATCATTAATTTCATGTTTATAAAATTCATTCCTTTGTGTTCAAATTTTATTCATCTAACAGTGATTAATTTTCTGACAGGATAATGAAGATTAAGTAGTTTAGTTGTCGAGCTTGTCATCTAATTTTAACTGAAATCAATGGAAGGAATATGAAACTCACTGGATCTTAAATTTGAACACTGAAACAGTTAGGAAGGAATAAGGGAGAAAGGGGAGGAAAAAAAAAAAGCAAAACTCAAAATTTGATGTTGTAAGATCTTTTGATAACATTTACAATTCTGGTATACATCTCAGAAATAACAATGGTTGGGGAAGGGGGGGGGAAGCTATAAGGCTGTAATTACAGCCGGTTATTATTTTTTCCCTCTTTAAATAATTATTTTTTTTTACATTATTATTATTTTTAATTTTTTGAGTATTACAACGTAAAATGTTGAATTTTAAAGGAGAAATTGCTTCAAAGAAGATTTTTTTTTTTTAAATCTTTTTTTTAGTTCCCCATCATACTGTAGGTATGGGGAATTTAGGTAATCGTGAAAATTTTCGACCTCGGTTTTTTGACTTTTTTACATGTTTTTAGATGTGAGGAATCCGAAAATGACAAAATTTCTATGGTGTCTGTCTGTAGGGTGTCTGTTAGTCTGTTAGTGTGTAAGTCCGTTAGTCCGTTAGTTTGTTATTCTGTGTACACGATATCTCAAGAACAAATTGTCGCAGAGAGGTCAGATCAGTTTTAAAATATTATTTTCGACATTGGCAAGAACCCTATTTATTTGCAACATTCGAATTTAAAAACTTCGTAAGTTATTAGAAATTTACGATTTTCTTAACATGGGAGAATAGGACAAAAATTCACTTAAACGTGCATTAAATGGAAACTTTTTACTGTAAAAATGTCAGACCAGTTTGAAAATATCAGTTTTGATGCCGCAAGGAACATCAGTAACTATAAATAGGCTACTTTGAAAATTACGCAAGTTATTGGAAATTTACGAATTTCTTAACATGGCAGTATAAGGGAAAATTTCACATAAACGTCAATTTTCAGAGATATTTTCATCGTAAAGATGTCAGACTACTTTTGAAATATTATTTAGGACACTGTCATGAATATCATAGACTATGATTTTTCCAATTTAAAAAATTCGTAAGTTATTTGAAATTTACGATTTACTTGACATGTCAGAATAAGGCAAATTTGAGCATATACTTCCATTTTGAGGATCATAAATTAGACAGCTTCAAAATTACATTTATGATATTTGTTTGAACATGATTGAATACAAATATTCTAATAGGAAAATTTCGTAAATTTTTCGTAATTTACGATTTTACCAACATAGCGAAATTGTAAATTTTTCATATAAATATGAATTTTGAGGATTATTGCATTGGAAATAGTAGCATGAAAACTAAACAACGGAACTGACCCCGATAAAATAAATTAATAGATTAGAATAAGGTAAATATATCGAAGTGAACGGTGGATAGCCTATTAGGCGGGGATTTCCTTCTGTCACTGTATCAAGCTTTGGTCCAATTCATTTCTTTTAACATGATTATAATATGTCTTGCACTAGAAATTTCTGAGAACATAAATATGATGGGGAACTGAGCAGAGTCCACCTATGCCAACTAGTTTTATCTTATAATTATTATTGTTGTTATCGTTGTTGTTAGTAGTGGACTTTAGCATTTTTTTCCTCTTCATATATTAAATTTCGAAAAATCATTATTCATAGCACATTTATTTATTTTTTTTTTAATTTACATGAAAGGGTAAAGAGAATAAATAAAGAAAAAATTGTTTAAGTAAAAGTAAAATATGAAAATAATTATTATTGTTTGTAAACATGAATTATTTTATTTCACTTATTCTCATTTTCTCCCTTAAATCTTTTAGTACTCATTTCGAATAGCAATTAATTTTTGCCATAAAATAAGCCTATACATAAAAAAAGAAAAAAAAAAAAAAAAAAAAGACCGTAACAGGTACGTATAAACTTGCAAAGCTATATGCCGTCATGGTAATATATTATATGTCCAAAATATATTAAAAGTTATTTTCGCCTTACCAAAATCTAGTACAATAAATTTCTTCTGGAATTTTTCAAATAAATACACGAATTCTAAATAAAATGTGATTTTTGTGCGATAATCTCATGCGTGTATAAGAATAATTTTAAAACCATTCTTCAGTAAATAACGAGGGAAAATTCTCTTTTAATTTATTTTTACTTGACAAGCTTTCATAATAACAATGTCAGATTATTGAAAAAGTTGTGTTTTTTTTAAAAAAAAGAGTTGCATCATTAATTTCATGTTTATAAAATTCATTCCTTTGTGTTCAAATTTTATTCATCTAACAGTGATTAATTTTCTGACAGGATAATGAAGATTAAGTAGTTTAGTTGTCGAGCTTGTCATCTAATTTTAACTGAAATCAATGGAAGGAATATGAAACTCACTGGATCTTAAATTTGAACACTGAAACAGTTAGGAAGGAATAAGGGAGAAAGGGGAGGAAAAAAAAAAGCAAAACTCAAAATTTGATGTTGTAAGATCTTTTGATAACATTTACAATTCTGGTATACATCTCAGAAATAACAATGGTTGGGGAATGGGGGGGGGGGGAAGCTATAAGGCTGTAATTACAGCCGGTTATTATTTTTTCCCTCTTTAAATAATTATTATTTTTTTTACATTATTATTATTATTATTACTTTTTTGAGTATTACACCGTAAAATGTTGAATTTTAAAGGAGAAATTACTTCGAAGAAGATTTTTTTTTTTTTTTTAAATCTTTTTTTTAGTTCCCCATCATACTGTAGGTATGGGGAATTTAGGTAATCGTGAAAATTTTCGACCTCGGTTTTTTGACTTTTTTACACGATTTCAGGTGTGAGGAAACCGAAAATGACAAAATTTCTATGGTGTCTGTCTGTAGGGTGTCTGTTAGTCTGTTAGTGTGTAAGTCCGTTAGTCCGTTAGTTTGTTATTCTGTGTACACGATATCTCAAGAACAAATTGTCGCAGAGAGGTCAGATCAGTTTTAAAATATTATTTTCGACATTGGCAAGAACCCTATTTATTTGCAAAATTCGAATTTAAAAACTTCGTAAGTTATTAGAAATTTACGATTTTCTTAACATGGGAGAATAGGACAAAAATTGACTTAAACGTGCATTAAATGGAAACTTTTTACTGTAAAATTGTCAGACCAGTTTTAAAATATCAGTTTTGATGCCGGAAGGAACATCTGTAACTATAAATATGGTACTTTGAAAATTTCGCAAGTTATTGGAAATTTACGAATTTCTTAACATGGGAGAAAGGGGAGAAAAAAAAAAGCAGAACTCAAAATTTGATGTTGTAAGATCTTTTGATAACATTTACAATTCTGGTATACATCTCAGAAATAACAATGGTTGGGGAAGGGGGGGGGGGGGGAGCTATAAGGCTGTAATTACAGCCGGTTATTATTTTTTCCCTCTTTAAATAATTATTTTTTTTTACATTATTATTATTATTATTATTATTATTACTTTTTTGAGTATTACACCGTAAAATGTTGAATTTTAAAGGAGAAATTACTTAGAAGAAGATTTTTTTTTTAATCTTTTTTTTAGTTCCCCATCATACTGTAGGTATGGGGAATTTAGGTAATCGTGAAAATTTTCGACCTCGGTTTTTTGACTTTTTTACACGTTTTCAGGTGTGAGGAATCCGAAAATGACAAAATTTCTATGGTGTCTGTTAGTCTATTAGTGTGTAAGTCCGTCAGTCCGTTAGTTTGTTATTCTGTGTACACGATATCTCAAGAACAAATTGTCGCAGAGAGGTCAGATCAGTTTTAAAATATTATTTTCGACATTGGCAAGAACCCTATTTATTTGCAACATTCGAATTTAAAAACTTCGTAAGTTATTAGAAATTTACGATTTTCTTAACATGGGAGAATAGGACAAAAATTCACTTAAACGTGCATTAAATGGAAACTTTTTACTGTAAAAATGTCAGACCAGTTTGAAAATATCAGTTTTGATGCCGGAAGGAACATCAGTAACTATAAATATGCTACTTTGAAAATTTCGCAAGTTATTGGAAATTTACGAATTTCTTAACATGGCAGTAAAAAGCAAACTTTCACATAAACGTCAATTTTCAGAGATATTTTCATCGTAAAGATGTCAGACTACTTTTGAAATATTATTTAGGACACTGGCATGAATATCATAGACTATGATTTTTCCAATTTAAAAAATTCGTAAGTTATTTGAAATTTACGATTTACTTGACAAGTCAGAATAAAGCAAATTTGAGCATAAACTTCCATTTTGAGGATCATAAATACATTAGACAGCTTCAAAATTACATTTATGATATTTGTTTGAACATGATTGAATACAAATATTCTAATAGGAAAATTTCGTAAATTATTCGTAATTTACGATTTTACCAACATAGCGAAATTGTAAATTTTTCATATAAATATGAATTTTGAGGATTATTGCATTGGAAATAGTAGCATGAAAACTAAACAACGGAACTGACCCCGATAAAATAAATTAATAGATTAGAATAAGATAAATATATCGAAGTGAACGGTGGATAGCCTATTAGGCGGGGATTTCATTCTGTCACTGTATCAAGCTTTTGTCAAATTCATTTCTTTTAACATGATTATATGTCTCAAACTAGAAATTTATGAGAACATAAATATGATGGGGAACTGAGCAGAGTCCACCTATGCCAATTAGTTTTTTTTTTTTTTTTTTTTTTTTTTTTTACACGTCAACCATAAATGGTAAAATGTGATTTTATTATTAATATTATTATTCCTCCTTTCTTTTTTTTTAAATTGAGCTCAGAATTTTGTTCTAAATCTAGCACCAATAAGAGGAAGGGGGTGGACATAGAGATTCGAGGAAAAATCACAAACCAACAGCAACAACAACAGCAACAATAATAATAGTAAGGACAATAATAATAATAATAATAATAATGATAATAATGTAGGTAGGGTAATTTTTATGACAGAAGATAGTGTAAGTCACCCACAAGTATAAAATTTCTCACCATTCTCACCATAAAGAAATCTCTATCGCACATTTACAGTATTTTTATTATATGATTATTATTATATAGGTTATAGATTATTGTTAGAAAATACTGGTGGAAGTTGAATCATCTCTCACTAAATTTACGTGGAACTATCCGGTAATAACTGTAAATATCAGAGGATTTTCCGAGGGTAAAATGCTTCATTTTAACAACGCTTTAAAAATTCATTACAATCTTGTTATAATCACAAAGCTAAAGATGGCTAAGGAAGTATACGTATATTCTACTTCTGACGTTTGTTAAAAGTTTCATTTAAGAAAATAAACTCGTTATTAAAAACGAATCAAATGCGTCGATCCCTAAAGAAATCATTCTGTTTTAATTTTCATTCAGATGTTTTGCGTGAGCTTATAGTTAAACTATATAATATATAAAAACCAATGTAACATTTAAAATGAGATAAAAAATACAAAAATTTAAAACTTTAAAAGTACATTTTAATTAAAAACATTGAAACACAAGACAGACGTTTCGGCTAGAACACTAGCCCTCCTCAGTGTCAAACATACAAACATAAACAACATTTACAAAAATTCATAATACATCATAGCAAGATTAAATATTCATGAGAAATAGCTTTAGCCTCGTTCAAGGCAGAATGTTGCATTTTGGTAAAAGCGCGCTGTAGAAAAATACGGGATTCATATATACATATTTCCATTAGAAGCTATAATTTTAAAGTTTTCAAAATCCGGAATAGGATCACTATTGAGAGAATGGATTACGAGTTTTGATCTTAAATCTCCTGTTTTATAGGAGCGTTTATGTTCCTTTAATCTAATTTCACCTGTTCTGCCAGTTTCACCGATATACGTAGAATAACAATTTTTACAAGGAATACTATAGATTACACCTAGACGTTTAAATTGTGATTCTACATATATCGGTGAAACTGGCAGAACAGGTGAAATTAGATTAAAGGAACATAAACGCTCCTATAAAACAGGAGATTTAAGATCGAAACTCGTAATCCATTCTCTCAATAGTGATCCTATTCCGGATTTTAAAAACTTTAAAATTATAGCTTCTAATGGAAATATGTATATGAATCCCATATTTTTCTACAGCGCGCTTTTACTAAAATACAACATTCTGCCTTGAACGAGGCTAAAGCTATTCCTCCTGAATATTTATTCTTGCTATGATGTATTATGAATTTTTGTAAATGTTGTGTTTGTATGTTTGACACTGAGGAGGGCTAGTGTTCTAACCGGAACGTCTGTTTTAACCGAAACGTTTTAATGTTTTTAATTTAAATGTATTTTTTAAAGTTTTAAATTTTTGTATTTTTTATCTCATTTTAAATGTTACATTGGTTTTAATATATTAATGAGACGTATAAATTATGTTTAATTTTATTATATAATATATAGCCGGTTTGAATTATGTCTTTAGAAATATTAAAATACAACCACATGTTTATACCGTTACCAACTTATATCTGTAAAAATGTCGACTCTGTACAGAATTCTTTCATAATTTTCATTTCTAAATGAGTTTTCTTGCCAAAAATTTTCGCAAGTTGTTTTTCCCCATATATTGCTTATAATAAAAGTAAAGGAAGCAAAGTAAAGAATCAAGGACTGGAAATATATTTTGTTTTTCATTCCAGAAGTAAATAAATAAAACTATCAGTCTAAACATAACAGTTTTCAACTGGTACTCAATAAATAATATGTACAAATTTATAATAATTAACAAAACTAAAGTGTATTTTTATAACATTTTTTATTACTTCGAGCATTTACCTTTGTATGGAAAAATTTAAATGGAACCCCGAGGCACATTTTCATAAACATTAAAAAAAAATTCTATTGAAATGTATAAACAGAGTAAATCTAATGATGATGACTCTTGATAGAGAGTTGAAATATCCAGGGAACCATTAAAGATCAGAAACTCGTTAATATTCCGGAATTTTAAATTCAGTAGTTACAGTTTAAAGCTTTTTTGTGCTTCGTCACTACTTTATTATCATTTAAAGGGATTATTAAAAGCCGCTGAGAATCATCACTATAACTCTCTGCTATACCATTATGGCAGAAAAATTTCACATTATTATGCGCTATCTTACTAAATAGATTATAATTTCAAGCGCGACACACCATGCTTAAAAAAGAACAAATGACTTTAGATCCTAATTATGAAGAAAGTCAACCTCTCTTTCAATAGGCTATCATTTGTTTCATAATATTTACAGAAGCTGTCCTGTCATTTTTCAAAAAATGTCGCTAAGCTATTAAAAAAAAAAAGTTTATACAAAATATTAATTTTATTTTTGCAATAATAAATTGATGAAGAGATAAGTTATTCTTCGTCACTGATAATTTTGTTCGCTTTCCAAATAACAGTTTTAAATTTTAATTTGACAGACGGAAATTTACTCTTTTAAGTTTTTGCTCTTTTTATTCAATTACTTAAAAATTTGAAAAAATATCGTGACATTTTCTTAAGTAAAGCTATAATAAAAAATATTAATAAAGATTGTATGTCTTAAAATTTCACAAAAGAAATATATTTCCAAATATATATATTTATTTTTAAATTAGTAATTTTTCGATTATTTTTTATAGTAGGATTAAAAGTAAAACTTTATTTAACCAATAGATTATTGAAAAATCATTAGACATTCAATTTTTAATTTAAAATGCAAATTCTGCTTATCTGAATATGGAATGACAGAAAAATACAATATTCATCTTCTAGCTTCACGGTATGTTTTCGAAACAGAGCAATCGAAGCAAGATTGCACTCAAAAAGACTTTAGATTCGGAAAAAAAAAAAAATAATAATAAAAATATTAAAATGGACAAAACATTACTGTATTTTAATGGTTTAAACAAAACAATAACAATTTATTTGATATGTGATCAAGAAAACCGAAAAAAAAAAAAAAAATCTAAAGAAATTTTCTCTAAAGCGCATCTATTCACTGTTAGTCTTGTTTGTTATTGTATTTTTAACTTGAGAAAGTACGCAAGTTACAAAATTAAATTTTACACTTTATTAAAACATAACTTTTCCCGTATAATTCAAAGTATTTTTAATATTTTCATTGCGCATATTACACTCAAATATCAAAGAACCCTTTTTACGTTGACAGACAGTAAATCTGAAGAGTTCTATTTATATGAAGCTGGCAAAACTTCTGCACCCATTCATAAATGGGATAAATGGAATTAAGAAACTGGTATTAAAGGCATTCAAGCTTTCACTCGTGAATATTTTATGTTTGAACATTTAAATTATTATCTCATAGACGTCAATAAAACTTCCTTCAGGTTTTCAATAAAGCAGTGGAATAAAGATGAGACACATTATTTCTCTCGGCACTACAAAAAATGACGACAATAGATATTGGAAACTGGAAAAGGGAACATTTAAAAGAAGAAAAGAAATACGTATGTGTTGAATAATGTTTAAAAAAATCTGTTGAAAATGTTATGAACATTCTTTATGGAATCTAAAATCAATTAAAAGAGGTCGTATGAATAAAAATAAATGATTTGCTTATGTTACATAGCTTATGCACAGCAACACCTACATTAAGTAATAATAATAGTCTATATAAATAGAGCAAAGAGTTTGTCGGTGGAACACATCCGGGTGGACCACTCCTACTTTTGATTGGTCTAGACTTAACTACTTTAGTGATGAAAGTTGGCCATTTTTTTTAATTAATTAATTAATTATTATTTTTTTTAAAGTAAAACTGATGAATTTTTTTAAAAGATACTGCATAGATGTTTTACCTTTTTAAAAGAGCTCTAAAAACTGTCAATTTTTTGTGAGGATACTATGTACATCAACTAATTAGATTTAAAGATATTACATTGCAAAGTTTTCTTTTAATTAATTAAAATATAAAAATAAATATTAGCTATAATTTAATTGTTACCAAAAAAAATTACGAGTTCATTTTCTTTTGACATAAAAATAAATACATTTAATTAAACGTGAACATTAAAAAATTTTAAAAAATTAAATTATGCATCTCACAAAAATGGACATCATTATCACTTTAAAAATTTTCTACACATTGATAAAGTGTTAATGTATATAGTTCTATATCTATAAGATTCAACAGAAAATTTATTAACACAGTATATAAAAAGTTTTTTTTTTTTCTTTTTTGAAATCTTATAATTATTTATATTTTTGTTGTCATTTCGACGATGAGTTGATATGGGTATCGCAAATGCGTAAGTAAACATTCTGGCGAGAAACGTCCGAGCTACTTCAGTGCCAAATTTCAAATTCCTCCAAGAGGTCCAAGCTGTTTCATTGATTTTGCACAATTTTTCTCAATTTTATTTTAAATATTTTTTCAATGCGAGTGGGAAAAAAAAAAAAAAGCATTTTTTAAAATTGGTTTAACAATACAAAATATCTCCATGTAAAATATTATGCGTTTTCCATTCTGTTTATTAGAAAAAAGAAAATGACTAATGCAGTTTTTCCTGTATTATTTACATCTCTATAAATTAAATTAAATTAAATTATCCAGTACCAAGACGGGTCGGTGAGGAAGTTTCGGTCGAAGGCAGTGAGGGCCCAAAGCTAAGTTTTAAAGCAATTTCAATGTATTTTCTTTTTAGTTTTAATTTGTAGAACGGTATAAAAAATATTAATTCTTTTTTTAATTCATTTAAATATACTGACCAGTGAAGCGGGCAAAGCCTGCTAGTAATAAATAAATGAAAGAATGAAATATTTTTATTTTGAGTTGAGTTGAGTTGTTGATTTAACCTAGCACTGTAGCTACGCTGGGCGCAATTGGCAACGGCCTGGGAATCACGCATAGGGGTGGTTTGGAGATATGCCATCACAGTTTTGATCCTCCACGGAGGGGATGGCTCCCCCCTTTCGATAACCCCCAAAGGTATTGAGTTTGAAACATGGAGGACATTGCAACTACAACAAATTTAACATGCACCAGCCATCATTAATGTACACGATGATCTCCAGCCAGCTTGAGTATCGAACCTGGAACCTTCGAATTACAAGCTCGGCGCTCTACCAACCACGCTATCGCAGCCCCGAAATATTTTAGACATGTTAGGCTAACAAAATTAATGAGAGATTATACAGGTGAACGAGAAGTCTTGCCCTGATTACAAGTATTTATTGTGTTCAAACTATTGTAAGTAGACATATATTTGTTTGAATACATTCTAAGTACCATTATAATTTTTCTTATAAGACCATTTATATCAGTAAATTTTAACTTGCCCCCTTTGGTAGCTCGGAGAATATATAAGCGGTATTCCAGTTCCCTCCAAGTGTTCTTTTACATGCCTTCTGTTACAGTATGCACAGCATCTTGTATCCTCGTCTTCAGTTCGTTGGCATCAGCAATTGGTGTGGCAAAGACTCTGTCTTTGATGAAGCCCCAAAAGAAAAAATTAAGAGGAGAAATACCTAAAGAGCATTGTGGCCAGGATGTTGATTCATCCCTTCCAGCATGCAACTGAAGCCTATTATGAAGAATTCTTACCAAATTGGTTGCGGAATTTGAAGTTCACACGGTGTTTGACGAGTTGATTTTCAAGGAGACCGTTGGAACGATTGCCGAGTGCGATCAACAGTTGCTTCATTCCCACTGTGTCTGCATCTTCTGGGAAGATCCTTGACGCTGCCTGTTTGTTTAAACCTTTCATACCATCACTTTATTTATTTTGCATCAGGAGGGTTGCGTCCATAACAACGTCGAAATTTACACCGAACATTCATAGGCGATTTCGTTTCGTGAAACCAAAGCACACATTTGGCTTTCTCTTGAATAGACGCCATTTCTGCCGAAAATGATGTCTTCCTTACAGATGTTCCCCTGAGTCACTCTTGAAGGAGCACTCACGCCGCCACTTATTGCACAAAACATCTACCAAAACTGACCTATCCAATAATACAAAAGTTGCATTATTATATTAAACGGTTACTTTGTAATGAATTGTTATAATCAGGGCAAGACTTTCGGTTCACCCTGTATTATTGAAAACAATCTATAGAACGAATAATAATAATAATAATAATTGTAATAATAATAATTATTATTATAAAATTTGCCTCTAGCACCTTTTGTCTGGTGAATTTAAGTTATTGGGAAACAGACTCTATAAAACATGAGTATGTAATAAATATATTTTCCTTTAATATATGTATAGAAATGAAAAGTAAACTTGGACATACCTATAAAATAAATAAATAATAAAAATCAAACTTAATAATACCAGCTTGTAAGTTAAAAACGATGATGATTGGTTATGATTTGTCTCGTTACTTTTACCGAAAGCATTAATTAAAAAAACTTATAGGGTA
This sequence comes from Salticus scenicus, assembly GCA_963930645.1. Taxonomy (NCBI): domain Eukaryota; kingdom Metazoa; phylum Arthropoda; class Arachnida; order Araneae; family Salticidae; genus Salticus; species Salticus scenicus. Next base: position 13,933,449 of record OZ005654.1, on the reverse strand, counting down.
CACAAATTTTGAAAAATAACATATCAAGTCTTCGGATAAAAAAAAAAAAAAAAATACATATATATAAAATGCTTTCAGCTTGTTTTTGTATTTTCCCCTCTCTAGAAAAAAAAACAAAAGATTGCTAGCAACTGCAGTAATTCAACCTATGTTAAAAAGACTTCATGTGGTGGAGCTAACTTGTGTAATTTCTTCTGACTTGAAAAAAAACGTGTCGATCCTTCAAATGAACCTAAGTTCCAGAGTTCCCCGGAAGATATTAGAGCTTTGATTAAAGGAAAAATACTAATAAAAAAACCTGCTGAAGAGTCATTTCGATAATGGCTTGCAGCATTAACTTTCTTTTTCTTGGATTAGAGAGATGCTAGTTCGGGTGACATGTCCATGCTTTTTCTTTCTTTTCTTCATTCAATGGATTGGAAAACACAAGACACAAAATACGTGAAGAACAAAGAAAACATGGTCAAGGGAGAAGACGAGGAATTTTATTTCTTTAATGGACGCAGCATATTGTTGTTAGCAATGAGTTCTTTATTTAAAGTACACGCTGGGCATTTTTGTTTCTGTTAAAAAGGAAACTGTACTGCAGCATGTTTTCTCTTTCTCTTTTTATCATTTTAAAAAATACAATTATTAATAAAATCAACATAAACAATTTTTTAAAACCTTAATCGGTTTTTCTTCAGTTTTTTTTTTTTTTTTTTTTTTTTTCCCACAATTTACGGATTCTATGTGGAATATTGGATTTTTCATATTTAAGATTAGTTGATTATTTGGTTGAGTGGGCTTAACGTCGTATTAGACTAGACAGTGATCAATTGGTGGACGATCTGGGATTCACCCTTAGAGGTGGTCTGGCTATCACAATTTTGATATCCGTAGAAGAAATGTCTATCCCGCTTCGGTAATCCCCAGAGCTGTTATTTTGGACATGGAGGACATTGTAGGCTTCCATTTTAAACAGGGCTAGCGACAAATCAGAAATGTTCCAATATTTTATTTTTTTTTTTAATATCAGTTTTTCTTGATGCAATTTAAACGAAATATATACAGAGCTGCCAACCTAATCCGGCAAGTTGTTAGTCCCGTCCCTTTTTCTTCACCACTTAATTTTTAGAGTATTCCTTTTCTTAATTCATCGTAAATATATTTGAAGAGAATTACTCTAAACATTAAGTGGTGTAGAAAAAGGGCCGGTACTAACAATTTGCCGGATTAGTTTGGCAGTTCTATATATATATATATAATAATGATTTATATAAAGTCGGGAAGCCGAATATTTTCAAACGCAATCATTCTTACGAATATCAGCTTTTATCAACTTTATAACATCAACAAAAAGAAAATATGTAAACATATTGTTTACATGCGGATGGTCATACAAGTCAAAAAAAGTTTGGAGAAAAAAAAAAAAAAAAAAGACGATTAATGAATTAGGTTCTACTTTGACCCTTCACATAGTACCTCTACAGCTGATTATTTTAAAATCTCAAAATTATCAGAAAAATGGTTAATGCGGTACTTCTCCAGCGAGACGCTATTTGATAGATTAATAAGTTAATGCTTTATTGATGCTAGTGTTCCTATTATACGTTTAAAAACTACTGTACCAAGATACAATCCATAAAGAAAAAGAGTGTTTAACGATCTCTACAATGTTTGCATCCAGCGTCGACCTCAGGACGGATTCTTTGATAAAAGCACTTCAAAGTATGGATAACTTCACTCGTTAATCATATCTTTATGATTACTGACTTTTATAAATCTTATTATATATAACAACACCAAATTTGGCATGTTGGTACTTAAATCGGATGTGTTACTGAGACGCCATATTGTATACAACGGACATGGTATGAAGATATCCGTTTCTTGGTTTTACCAGATGTGTTTATGCTTCAAGAATATGCGGACGGATAGATATATATACTTATATATCAAATCACTGCATATGATGTCCATTTTAGCTTGAAGAATTGACTTAATCGAACGTGTATTTCTCATTATGTTTCGAGTAGAGATTCCAATTTTCTCATTGCAATATGTACATACCTATTTTTGAAATTATTTAAACTTTTTTTTTCTTTCAATAAATCAGAATAAATTTATCTGATCATCTATAAAAATTAATTATATGCTATACCCAAAATAGATTACGATTTGTATGACATTATCTGAAAGAGAATTCCTTTAATAGATAATATTACAACGAAATATAAAAATATAAATTTCGATATAATTTCAACTCATTGCTTCATTGACGTAGTTGGCATTAGCACTTTAAAATATTTTTTATGGTTACTGACATTAAAATAAGTCATTATAGAAAGCAAGTACAGTTTTCTGGTTTATTTCCTACATATTTCCTGCTTATTTACTAGCTGTGAATTAAAATGTTTTTATTTTGTACGGGTTTAAGATCATTTTACAGACGTATTACTTTACCTAGAAGTAGTTAATTTTTGCTTTGAGTACTGCGATAACAAAGACGTAGTATGAATGACCTAAACGTAGAAAAGACATTTTCTATTATAGCTGGTTCTTAAGTTTCTCATGAGAGATATGCCATAGTTATGTCTCGGTATTAATGCTCAAAGACTAAACATATATTGGCGTCTATTGGAGGCTGTACAAATGAGAACTTTAAAATTTCAATGAGGAAAACAAAAGTATCTCCTTCTCTTTCAAAGAAATTCAAGTCAATCTGTACAAACTCGTCATTCATCTGAAAAAGCTTTCTGTCACCGTAATCTCGTATTGACTAGAAATACCCTAGAAAGTTTATTTTTTTAAACAAATTTGATTAATTAATAAATTTAATTAGTAATAAAGAAATTTGTAATAGTAAAATCATAATAACAGTTTTCAAAAACAATCTACAAAATGATTCCAAATTTAACAATTTTTCTTTTAACCAATATTTAGAAAAGAAATTTTCAAATACTATCTAAAATTAATTAATATTAAATACCACGTAACATATTACATACATATACATGGATGGATGGATGGTTGGGTTTTACGTCGCACTAGTGCTGCGCAGATGGGCAATTGGCGATGATCTGGGACACATCCCTAGAGTTGGTCCGGAGACATACCATCACAATTTTGATCCTCCACGGAAGGGATGGCTCTCACGCTTCGGTGACCCCCAGAGGTATAATTTTTGATGGGAACATGGAGGACATTGCGGCCACGACAGATTTTACGTGCACCAGCCACCATTAGTGTACACGGCGGTCTTTGGTCGGCTCGAGTACCGAATCCGCAATCTTCCAATTACGAGGCCGGCGCTCTACCGACTGGGCTACCGCGGCCCCATACATGTACATGGAAAATGCTTGACATGGGGATTTTAAGGTAAAAATAGTTCATTTAACATATGTTTTTCTTATTCATACATACTAATATCGAATAGCAATAATATTTTCTGGTAACTAACAGAAGTTTCTTTTAATGAAATGATTATCGATTAGTTACTTTATTAAAATGGAAAAAGAAGAAGTATTGCTGAATGCGACCGAAAATATCTAAATTGGCCTCTTTCACATAACATATTCTTGAAAGATCAAAACCAAATTTTGAACAGAATTACCATCACAAGATCATAATTTTGCAAAGTTTCACCGACCTATCACAGCAGGAAGTTAACTAGATGTGCACTTCGCATTGAACGTCCGTTCCTAATTTGCGCCGGAGAAAGACTAAAAAGCAGACAGACAAACAGCTCCTGGATCCCTGAAAAGTTTAAGTTCGGAGCCTTCTTGCATCGACCGCTCCTAACGATCCGGCAGGCGAATGTGTGTTCGCATGATGTGATGGATGCGTGCTTATGGGCATGGAGAAGGAAGCATAACTTCTCCTTCCTTTCTGAATCTAATCGGAAAAGATCACAACACACATTCACTTGGATAATCTGCTCCTGAGGCGAAGAACAAGGAAGAACATGACTCCTCTTCTCCTCCAGTGTATCATTCAGCGATGAAACGAAAAGCAAACACTGTTTTTTTTTTTTTTTTTTGTTGTTTTTTTTTTTGAAACGATACAAAGTAGCGAAGAATACAAATGTAATCATCTGTAGTCTGAAGATGATGTATACGAAGGATTTCTGAACCTGACTTTATAGTTTTTTCGTGTTTAGACTTTCATAAGAAACGTTTTAAGTAAGATAGTTTTGCTTATCTGATTTATTTTTAAAAACATTACTGTAGTTAGTCCTCAGGGTAATAGGCAGTCACTAAATTATTATTAGAAAAATTTCTTTTGTAGAACAATGAAATATAAAATATGTGCGTACAGGAAACCATAAGACGAAAATGTGTACAGAGTCGTATTAACAAAAATGAAGCAATTTAAGATTTGTTTTTGATTTCTATTATGCATAAAAATGTAATTTTAATTTTTGGTAAAAATTACTGCAGTTAGTTTAACAGGGAATAAACGCACGGTGATCATTTTAGTATTAGATGGTAAGAGCAGTATTTTTTATTCAGAAAATCGTCTGTTTCAAAACAAACGTTATTTCGTTTTTTACTACATTTTACAAGCCCAAAAAGTTTGAATTTACAAAATTCAATTATATTATTCGAAAGTACCACGTTAGTACCGATTAGTATCACAAACATATCGTTAGTATTGACACCGTACCAAGTACTGAAGAGTTCAAAAATTAGGGATTGTGAAATAGTAGCTCGCACCCTCGTCAAATATCAGATTTTAACGATGTCTTTAGAAAGTACTTTCTTAGTACCGCCAAAATATTTGTTAATACTGACACGTGTTTCAATAACTAAGAAAAAAAAATACAGACTGATGAAATGGTAGACTATGTATTTTTTAATTGTCAAATATTAACTCTGCAATTTCAAAGCACTTTATTAGTACATGTGAGTTCCGCAAACGTAGTTAATGCCAGCACCAGCAACAAGTTCTAGAACGTAGAATTGTGAAATCGAAAGTCACGTTTTCTTTAAACCTAAAATTTTATTAATCGTATTCGAGAGTGCTTCATTAGTACCTGTTAGTTCTGTAAATTTTTGCAGTCATTAATACAGTTTTTGTTAGTGCCGATTCGACATCAAAACCAAGTATTTTTTCATACAAAAATTCAGATTGGTAAAATGTTATTTTGAACGTGTTGTTCATTTGTATTTCATGCACCTCAAACCTGTATTTCAGCCTTTACTAAAACTCCTTGAGTATATATGTATATATGTATAAATATAATATTTTTACTTTCTTCTGCTTATATCTATATCTGTATATATATATACAGGGTCTCCCATAAGTCTGTAGACGTTTTAAAAATTCATAACTATTCAATGAATTGATAGAATTGAACGCATATTTGCGAAAAAATCATTCTCGTGAATGGAGATTTTTTTTTTTTTTTTTTTTTTGGGGGGGGGGGGGGGGGGTAAAAAAAATAATAATTAAGTTGTTTGTCAATAGAGGGCACTGTGCGTAACCAGATCACACATTTTCAAGAAAAACTGTACTCATTCGCATGCAAATGTTTGCAGGCATATAAATCTGATTCTGTGTGTCCGTCGTCACCACAAATTACAGTTCGCAAACGAGTTATAACACTGCTAACAGCAGTTTCAGTCGGCGGTTCTTACCTGAGGGAAAACCTCTTCACCAATAACGCTTTACCCACCAAGTCAAAATCGCAATTAAAACTTCATGTATGCACAAGTGGGAGGCAAAATAAGTAATAAACTGTTCTAATCGTGAAATTGAGCAATTTTTAGGACTTTCATTTTCATATTTTTTCTTTCACATTCGTGCGAAAAATTTACCTATTTGCCTAACTATCGTCGACAAATAATAATAATAATAATAATAATAATAATAATAATAATAATAATAATAACTATGTTTTTTTCTTTACCAAAAAAAAAAAAAAAAAAAAAATTCACGAGAATGATTTTTTTCGCAAACCGCGTTCAATTCTATCAATTCATTCAATGGTTATGAATTTTTAAAATATCTACTGACTTATGGAACACCCTGTATATGGATATACATATTACGATCTCCTGGTTTCGATGGAATGTGTGTACATACGTACTGTGATGTACTGAACACGATTTGACCGTATTTAGAAAATGTCTGCTTGTTTGCGCGTGTGTATGAAAGATTTTTTAGACGCTGTATATCACAAAACTATAGACGAAATTTAATCAAATTTGATAGTTATTTGCAGCTTAAATGACACTGATGTTATATTTAGGAATCAATTGCTTAAAAGGTGTTGCTGTCATCCCATTTTTTCCTAATTTTTAATATGTCAAAATAGGACAAAATTGTATATAAAATTTTACATGAAAATTATTGTTTTTACAATTCATTGTGAAATTATATATATGTGTGTGTGTGTGTGTGTTAATAATAGTCAACTAGGAAATTAACTTTGTATATATATAGGGGTATCATTTCTCACACGGAAGGAAGTGTTTCCTGAGAAGAGTGTGTGTGTGGAGGGGGTTAAATATGGGTATCTTTCAAAAGAACTCGTAAATACCTTTAAAACGATTAGTGTAAACGAACTTATCAATTATTAAAAAAAAAAAAAAATCATAGGGGTGAGGGGTGGGGTGGGGAAGAGGAATGCATTTTTTCAGATATCGGCATAGAATTAATATTCTGTCGACATTTAGTGGTATATTTATATACTTATATACATATTTCATACTCATTCAAATTCTATTGTTTTGTTGAATTCTATAATAAATACGATTAAGTTTAAATATATGTTTTAAAATTACAATTTGCAGCACTTATGAGCATGCATATGAAATAGAATGAATATTTAAAACTTATTTTTAAATTTGCTGTTGTGCTAAATTTTTAAAAATGTGTGTTAAATATATGTTGAGGTTTTTTTTTTTTATTTAATACTCATTTATAAATTTTGAAAGGAAGAATAAAACTCTTTATTAGTTATTTGTATAATAGAAAATGCAGATTAAAAGATATTTGATGCAAAGCGTGTGTTGATGTAATGCGTGAAAATCATGCAGTTCCTGCTTGTCGATTCTAACGAAGTACATTTGAAAGGCATCGTTTAAATTTGATATTTTAACGGTGCACGGATTACAATTTAGCAGACCAGATTTTTAATGTATTATTTTTAATTTGCAGTATTGACAAAAGCATTTTTTTTTTTCAGTAGATATTTTGTATTTCAACACTTAAATTTCATCTCTGCATTTGCATCTATACTGTGTTATTTTACTTCAACACATTTCGTCTTCGAAATCGAAAATTAAATTGCCGAATAACACACATTCATAATGATTTCTTTAATAAATATATAATAGAAACTTCAGGCTTAACCCATTAGACGTCAAAGCTCCCGTTGCGGGAACAATTGTTTAAGAATTTTTTTCTCTGCAAGTAATTAAGATAAATATATTTTTTCTATTAAATATTGAAGTTTCTAGCTTCGTTAGTAATTTTTTGAAAAAGTTTGTAACGTAAATTCTATTTTTTTTTTTTTTTTTTTTTTTTTTCTGAAAAAGATGTCTGTTTCTTTTTTTTTGTTGTTGTTTGTTTTTTTTTTTTTTTGCAAAAATATTAGCAAAGAAAAAAAAAATCAGCAAAAATAACTCATTCGAGTACAAGAGTTTAAAACAATGGATATGAAATAAAACCTTTCTTTTCTTAAATTATAACAAACAGGGATCAATAAAACGAATTTACGGTTTTGCAGTTTTTCAACATCTCTTCTACCCCAATTATGTTCCAAATCTTCCATTTTAGAATCATATCCTATCTCCTAACAAAATAATATTTTATTAATTATTTCAAATACATATGATTAGAAATGTACTTGGAAACCCAAAACTTGCGAAAATTCAACAATTTTCAATGGAATTCATTTAGTGGTGTTTAATGAGTTAAGACAGGCTCAGCGTAGAGATGATCTTTCTAACTTTTGGTGAAAATTGAGAAACTGGAAGCTAAGTACGTAATTGAAAAACGGCTCTAACAATTTTTTTAAACAAAGTTTCTACATAAATACCCTTTCAGGTATTCTTTCGCGTATATCAGTTGAATAGTTCAGGAAAATTGATAGGCGTCCTGTTTAAATGGGTCAGTTTCAGATCTCGCAGGTACGTTTCTTTAAAAATGACTCAACAGACTTTCTTCAAACTAGCCCTCTTAACCCCCTTATAGATAGGCTTTCGTATGTAATTGTTAGTTTCCAGTAACTAGGTGAATATGCCAAATTTTGATAAAAATCTGAAGTGGGACCCAAAACGTCTCGGACGATTTTCTTCAAATGTGCTACATAAACCTCTTTTAAGAGGTCCTTTTGCATGTATCGGATGGATACTACAGGAGAACTGATGGACATCCTGATTCGGTACAACTCGGAAATGGATGTTACAAAAAACGGCTCTACCGATTTTTTTAAACTTGATTTTTAAGTTAAGTCATAACGTCTTTATGACATATGTTTTAGTAGTACGCTCTCACAGGAAAATTGTTAGGTGCCTAATTTGTTTCGTTAATTTTATGCCTTTTAAACCCACTATTTCAATATATATATAGTATGAGAAATAGTGGGTAATGGAAGTCGAGTGGTTTGTACAAAGCAGACGACATAAAGTATTTCATAACATTACTGTCTAGGGACGGAATTTTTTATATCATATTTTAACAATTTTATACTACATGTAACTCAATGAAATTAGCTTACAATATTAAATGTTCAATAACATGTTTTCTGAAAAAACTATTAAAAAAAACACAATTACGTAGCCTTTAACGGTTCATATCAGTGGCGGCTCGTGCACCGAAAACAGGTAAAGAGGCACACTGTATTTTACACTGTATTCATTTATAGAATATAAATTTACATTTAAATAAGTATTTTTAGTTAATTTTAGTTGTTAAGACCATGCTTAATAAAAATTATGCATTAAAAATACTTAAATATCATTTTTGAGCTCTTCACCTATTTTCGGTTCACGAGCCGCCACTGGGTTCATTATTTTCGATTTTTCGGGGTTTTTTCTTAATAGTCCTCATCATGGCCAGGATGACAGATACATTCACTTCTTTAAGTTTTCGATTCATTAATTTGCAGGTTTTGCTTCCCGTCAGTTGTCGCATACTAACAGAAGAAAGAATACCCCAAAATCCCAAAAAGCCTACTCCAAAAATATTTTCATGTCATCTTTTGGCATGAAAGGTACTTTTTTCAGTGAATAATAGCTTTTTTTTTTTTTTTTTTTTTTTTTTTTTTTTTTTTTCCATGATGGCTAATGTCGAGGCCTGGCCAGAACATTATTTTAACGTTTTGGTGGTAGGTATCAACGAACTGTTTTAATTTCGGCCGACTTTTATTGATAATATACGTCGGAATGTGACACCCGTTATAAGTTCCAAAAGTAAAAAATGAAATGCACCACCCTATATATAGATATAACATAGATATAGTCTCGGTTATAGCGTCAACTTGCTTATAACGCCAAAAATATTTTTTCCGCTTAGTCATTCATACACTTCAATGATAATATAATTTTGGTATTAATAAACATCCTATCTAATCTGATAAAAAGTGTTTGAAATTACCATTAATTAAATCTTATAGAGATAATTAAATAAATAAATTCAAAACATATACTTGGAAGGTAAGACTTATAATAATAATAAATTCTTCACTTACCTTCTATGCAGCAATCTCAGCGCAAGTCTTCTTACAACAGAGGAATATTCATAAGATTTCTGATCTGTAGATCCATCTATCTAAAATGTGTGATACCAGAATCTGTTGAATAATCCACTCTAAATACTAAAGGAGTGTATTTTATAAGTATTAGAAATGAAATCATTTGAGATTTAATTCAATCTTAGTATTTATTTTTAATTTGGGATGCATCTTGTTCTGCATCCTTATAGTGTGGATTCAGAGAGAGAAGTGAAAGAGATTACAAGCTGAAAAATATAATTAGATATAATAAAATAATAAAAAGTTAATTAATGTTTATAGTTCGCGTAGACAGTCAATATGTATTTCTAATGCAAGTCCTTGAGGAACAGCGAGTAATCCTCATTAGTGTTAGTCATCAGATAATCAGAATCACGAGTGAAGAAAGAAAATGCAATCCAGATTTTTTTTCAGGAGTAATTGATAGCTCGTAAATAAGTGAAGTATGATTTCAGTTTTTGGAATATATCTTAATTATCTAAATGAAGTGTTGATCGATGATATTATGTCATAATCTAAAATACTTTATATAAAAGAAGTCTCTTTTTTTTTTTTTCTGGAACAACGGTGTAAGTTAATAGCATTTCATACCACAATAGCACTCTTATGTTTTATAATAAAAATGTTCTTACTTTTCTTGTTATGTACGTTGTACAGAACGATTTCACTTGTTTTCAAATAACACTATCATTACATCATTTGGATAGAGCGTTGAAAAATTTTCAAACCCCTATGGATGACGTGATAACTGAATCCTCCTGTATATTTAAAGAGAGAGAGAGAGAGTACCATATGAGACAATAACCATTCTGAAATTCTAATGCAAATATAAATTCGTAAGTCAGACATAATTATACTTGCCACCATAGTTTATTTATTCCCATTGATTAAAATAATCCATTGGTAAAATTGAATTCAATATAATTCCAAATTTTTAACAAATATATGTATGAGAACTTTCTTGAATTTTAAATGCAAAAACTCATTACTTGTTGGCCTACGTGTATTGGTTCTAATGAGTAATTATTAGCGTAAGTATTAATTTCAAATTTAATCTCCAAAAATGCCTTTAATCAATTAATTTAATGAAAGTAAATGAAATTAATTATGTAACACCTGAGTGCTAAAATTTACCTCGATTTAAAATTTTAGTTTGAATGTTGTTGACATTAACAATGTATTTCTTGAATGCTAAATTTTATACTAACTTACAGTTCTTAACTTTATCTTTTATTAATAAAAGCGAAATGGCCTCTGTCTGTCTTTTTTTCTGTCTGTCAGGCTGTCTACAGAAAAATCTACCGCACTTACAGACATGACATTTGGCACACTAACAGTCTGTAACGTCTTCGCGTGCTCCTTGAAGTCAGATCTTCAAATTTTTAATTAAGATGAAAGTTATTAATTAAAAATGTATTAATGTATTTAGCTCTATTAAATTTCCAGACATTTTCCTTTACGTTGTAATTTCAGCCTATTGCCAATAAAACTAGTTGGCATAGGTGGACTCTGCTCAGTTCCCCATCATATTTATGTTCTCAGAAATTTCTAGTGCGAGACATATTATAATCATGTTAAAAGAAATGAATTTCACCAAAGCTTGATACAGTGACAGAATGAAATCCCCGCCTAATAGGCTATCCACCGTTCACTTGGATATAATTATCTTATTCTAATTTATTAATTTATTTTATCAGGGTCAATTTTGTTGTTTAGTTTTCATGCTACTATTTCCAATGCAATAAACCTCAAAATTCATATTTATATGAAAAATTTACAATTTCGCTATGTTGATAAAATCGTAAATTACGAATAATTTACGAAAAATTCCTAGTAGAATATTTGTATTCAATCATGTTCAAACAAATATCATAAACTTAATTTTGAAGTTGTCTAATGTATTTAGGATCCTCAAAATGGAAGTTTATGATCAATTTTGCCTTATTCTGACATGTTAAGTAAATCGTAAATTCCAAATAACTTACGAATTTTTTTTAATTGGAAAAATCATAGTCTATGATATTCATGCCAGTATCCTAAATAATATTTCGAAAGTGGTTTGACATCTTTACGCTGAAAATATCCCTCAAGATTGACATTTATGTGAAATTTTGCTCTATTCTGACATGTTAAGAAATTCGTAAATTTCCAATAACTTACGAAATCTTTATATTGGAAAATTCATAGTCATTAATATTCATGCCAGTGTCCTAAATAATATTTCAAAAGTAGTCTGACATCTTTACGATGAAAATATGTCTCAAAATTGACGTTTATGTGAAATTTGCCCTATACTGCCATGTTAAGAAATTCGTAAATTTCCAGTAACTTGCGAAATTTTCAAAGTAGCATATTTATAGTTACTGATGTTTATTCCGGCATCAAAACTGATATTTTAAAACTGTTCTGACATTTTTACAGTTAAAAGTTTTCATTTAATGCACGTTTAAGTGAATTTTTGTCCTATTCTCCCATGTTAAAACGCTTACAACCTTTTTTTTCATTTATTTTTTCTCACACGAAAAGAAACATTTCCCTGCACGTAAAAAATAATTTTAAAAAAAGGGGGAGGGGGGAAATTAAACCTGTATCGTGAAAATTTTCTGATAAAGTCATAACCTTTTTAATTTAATTTATTGATTTATTTACTTTTGAAATATTAACTTCATTTGATCAAAAAATCTTATATAGTATTATTATTATTACTATTATCATTATTTAATTTTATCGTTCACGAGGTAATGTGGGCACAGGCTTTAGTATAAAGTCCCCATGGTGACTTTTAATAATTTTTGTCATTTTGGACATACCTTGGCAAGAAACGCCCAAGACATTGTTTAAATTTCAAAGTTTGTCAACGAGGTCCTATAGTACAGCTGTTCTCTAATGTGAATGCGTATTTAGTTTATTTTAATAGCTTATAAATAAAACCAAAATAGAGTCTGTCTTTCTCTCTGTCAGATGTCTCTAGAAAAATCTACTGCACACACAAATGTGAAATTTGGCACACACATAGTCTGGAATGTCTCCGTGCGCTTAATTATCGAAATTTTTTACCAAGAAACGTTCCCTTTCATACTCGGAAGGGAAGAACCGAAGATTCTGCTATTTTGCCATTTGAGGGGCTAAAAGGCACTATAAAATGTCCTTTTTAAAATTGCAATCGTGCGTTTACTAATGGATCATATGTACAATATTTGGAGTGGAATTGCTACCATTTTATGGTCGACCGGGTAAATAAAATACAATATAAGAAATTACTTGATAGTAAATGCTATGTATTAAAGTAATCGTGATTTAAATATGAAAAAGATACTTTTTTTTTTCTTGTTCATTTCGAAACAGTTGTCCAATAAATATCTGAATTCAAGGGTAAGCGTTGGTTGTCTCAAGCAATCGGGACACGGACCCCAGATATTGCGGGGTGAGGAAAACACTGCCGAAGGCAGCAAGGACTCCTAGCACGTTTTTGAACGATTTTAAAGGATTTTTTTTTTTTTTTTTTTTTTTTGTGTGTGTGTGTGTGTGATTCTTTATTGTTATAATTATATATTTAAATATAGTGACCAGCGAAGCGGGCAAAACCTGCTAGTATTATATATACATCCCTCACTTTATTGGACATTTCGTTTTGACAAGTTTTATTTATTTGTCGTGTTTTTTAAAACTTACAGTACTGTTTTAAATGATTAAATACTGAACACCATCCCTCCTATTCCTACAAAAACAAACCTTTGTACGTGTTTAGAATCACGCATTTTATAAAGGAGTAAAAAATTTGTAAACTAGCACCATAAACTACAGTAATACGATTGAATGGATTCAATTAATCAATCCCTCATCTTCTTTTAAAATTAGTATTTCGTTTCATTTCTCTGCAAGCAATTAAAAAAATGGGCAGTAATTGAGCCTTTTTTTTTTCAATATCCAAATTCTCTGTTACCAGAATCTTTTACATTGAATGTACAAATGTAAATTTGAAGTAGTTTCAAAACTAATAATATCTTTTTTTTTTTTTTTCCTTTTTTCAGGTGGATGGCAACAGCAGCAGTAAAGAGGACGACTTTCCTTTCGTTGTAGACGGTGATCCCTTCTTGAGTGTTGATTTAGATGGAGACAGAAAAAAAGAATCCCATAATTCGCCCTTCAGAGTTGCATCTCTGCAGATAGAAAACGGTAATACAGTACTTATTAGAAAAAAAAATAATAATCTGGTGTCTCACTCACACGACTTTCTGGTACCCCGAAATTCAATACTATAAATACAGGTTGGAGATTAAGGGGTAAGATAACGAGTTCTGTTATGTAAACCTATATTAAAACAATTCAAATTAGGCTTCGGAAGAGTTTTATATGATAATTAGTTCTGTGCGAGGGGGCTTCATTACTGCACCTACATTTATATAGAATTTAAATCTGTTACTAAAATTAAAAGTTCACTTATTCAGACGACTTTCCACGCAACATTCTTTGAAACTTATCAATCTTGATCAAATTTCCCCTCCAGCAACAAACTTATATTAACTTCAAAATACAACATTTGGATCTCCTAAAATTATACGTTTTTAAGTTACTCTAACAGATACAGACACAGATCAAAAGTTAAAAAACTTGACTTCGGTAATCAGCAAGCCTCAAAACGTGTAAATATACAAAATAAAGTGATGAATATTTAGCTTAAAAACATACATTATTTACCATATCTCTATGAGGAATTCATTTCAAATCCTGAGCAGCTTTCCTGGAAATGGTAAAATATTATAGTAAAGCAAATCCACTAACAACAAAAAAGAACGTTATTGGTTAAATATTTGCAGCTCTGTATATCTTTTAAAGATTATGTACAGACCACATGGTGCACCTAAATGTAATCCTATAGTAATAATACACGGCCCAGCCTGAAATACACTTCCATCAATTTGCAACTATTGTAGCACATTTATGTAGTTCTTTTGTGTAGCCCTGTAAACGAACAGTGAATGATTTCCCTACCATATTCTACATGAGACATGTTTTTACACATATAATATATATATATATATATATATATATATATATATATATATATATATATATATATATATATTCGTTTCATTTGATTTAGTGCAGTCTATAGATGTTAAACTCTGTTTAAATGCAATTTCCCCCATAGACATAATGTATTTGAATTCTCTTGGGTGTCCTTGTACACGAACCATTAACTTGATCTCAACGGAAAGTTTAGTGTAACAACCGTATTATCATACACATTTAGAATACCGAGTTTGGACTTTCTTCTATAATTTATTTTTGAGATATGCTGATAATAGACAGACACACAGACTAACCTCTAAAAACATGATTTTCGGATTCAGGGGACCTCAAAACGTGTAAATATAGCAAAAACTCACCTTCGAAAATTTGACTCAAAAACAATACTTTCCCTATAATAACAGGAGACTTGGCGTTGGAACATTAAAACCTGAATAAACTACTACGTCAGAAACGCCAAAGAAAAAAATATTTTTCTTTGGCGTTTCTGACGTAGTAGTTTATTCGGGTTTTAATACTTTCCCTACCTTATGGGTAAGAGAAAGGAAAAACTAAGGAGAAACAAATGAGAAATTTAATGGTGAAAACATTTACCGAGGCATGTTTTATGGCACCTATTTCTATCTTTCCTTCTTTTTTTTCTCCCCCCCCCCCCAAAAAAAAAAAAAAAAAAAAAAAAAAACTCACTAAATCAGAACGTAAAAACTACATAAAAAGAGAAATGTATATGTATATATTATTCTGTTTCATTAGATGGTCAGACAACACAGGCGTACAAGAATAATGTTGTTAAAATTTGATTTGATAATTTTAGCTGATCTCTATGTTTTTATGGTGTGCTGAAATCGAAAATGAAGCCAATTTTTCTCTATCACGTATATATTTTAGACAATACAGGCTGTCTACCGACACAGTTTCTTGATTTTCGGTACTTTTTAGTATGTTTCAATAATTAATTATAATTAGTCACGGAAACCTGCTACAAAAGTTACGATATATTTACATAGGAGTAAGAGTGGAAGAAATTGTGTCAGTAGACATCCTGTATTGACAAAAATCTATTCGTGTTAGGAAAAAAGCTGGCTTCAGTTTCGATTTCAGCACATCGAAAAATATAAGGCTCAATCAAAATTATCAAATCAAAATTTTTTATATAAATCTGTGTTATTAGACAGTCAGATTACAGACAATTACTTCCTTCGAGAGTTAAATTATAATAATAATAACAACAAGAACGCAAAATCATGCGGTACGCATGATTATTCACACTTTCCAAATGTACGTAATTGTTGTATTGTATAACTTTCGATACTTTTTACCTATGTAATCACACAACGGACAGAAGGACTGAAAAATATACAGATCTACTAATTGATTTTAAAATTACTCTTAGGCATTTTGGAAAGTGTTAAAAAGGCTTAACGCAAAAGAAAATGCAGCCATTAGATTATAATTACAGCTTTTTTTAGTGTAGACCTGTAAATCAGAAAGTTAATCATATCATATTCTATACAAAATTTTACAATATTAACAATACATTTCAATATTTTTATGATTTTTACAGTAGAAAGATTTTTAAATAAAACTTTCAAAAATCCTGTCCTAAAACGTAATGCATTGGCATTTTTTTTTCTCCCTGTAAACAAACTAGTTGTACAGATAATGTCATTTTAAATGGGGAACATTCTATAGGAAAAATATTTATAAAAATAGCACTCATAGAATACAATGCTTTCGCATGCTTTTGGGTGTCTCTGTACACAAACCAGAAGAGATATTCACTCCATTTTCAATATGGAACATCCGATATTAAACTTCAATAAAATATATCAGTTTCAAGAAATTCCATAAATATTTACAGGAGTTAGAGCGCGGGCAGACAGACAGACAGATGGACAGATACACAAACTGAAATCATATTCACACTTAAAAATGTTAGAAAGTGTTAAAAACGCTTAATGTAAACGAAAGCACAATTCTAGCAATTTTTTATTAATAGCTCTTAATATAAATGGATAGTTTTGTGTCACCAAGCGTAGTTCTGAAAAGCATACAGATAGATAGACTAACTGAATTCCCAATCATTCTTAAACATTGTTAGGAACTGTTAAAAGTGCCCTTGTATTCTAATTGCAGTCCATAATGCATCTGAATATTTTAATGTAGCCCTGTAAATCTGAAGGATAACACAATCATATTCTATACAAAATATTATTTTAGCATATTAAAAATCAATGTCAATTTCTTTATGATTTTTACGATAGAAAGTTCTTTAAATGTAATTTACAAAAATGTCTGTCCTAAAATAAATTGAGATTTTTTTTGTTGTTGTTGTCCCTTGTACACAAACCAGTTGCACGGGACATATAAATGTTATTTAAAATAAGGAACATTCGCTGGGGTGGGCAGATGGACAGAGAGACAGATGGACAGTCGGACAGATAGATAATTAAATTGAAATCATATTCCCAGTTAAAAAGTGCTATATCGCTAAATGTAAACGAAAATGAGATTTCAGCAAATTTGCAATAAATGTCTTCAATGTAACTGAATATTTTTGTGTGGCACTGTAAATCTAATGCTAATCATACTACATTCCGTAAAAAGCATTCTTTTGGGCATATGAATAACATATTTCAACTTTATTAAGATCTGTCGAAGTTATTAAAATTTGGTTTCTAGAAATACCTCTCTTAGAACGAATGCTTTGGAATATTTTTGAGTGACTCTGAACACAAACCACAAGTAGTATTTACTCCATTTTCTATAGCAAACATCTGATAGTGAACTTGAACAACATATTTCAATTTCATTGAAATTTGTGTAAAATAAAGGAATTAAAATAGAGTTCATAAAAACACAATGCTTTGGAATATTTTGGGTGTCCCTGTACACAAGCCAGAAGAGCTAATCACTCCATTTTCAAAAGGAAACAACCGATAGAGAACTTGAATATCATATATCAGTTTACGAAATTCCATGAATATTTACGCAAGTTAAAGCGTTCATAGACAGACAGATAGACGGTCAGACAAACAGACAAACTGAAGTCATTAATACTTTTCAACCTTATTGGAAAGTGTTAGAAACATTTAGAAGATGATGAAAAAAGGTTAATATAAACGAAAATGTAATTCCAGCAAATTTCGAAAAACACACATTAATGTAACTGAATATTTTTGTGTGGCCCTGTAAATCTAATGCTAATCATACTGTATTCTGTGGAAAGCATTCTTTTGTGCATATGAATAATATATTTTATTTTTATTAAGATTTGTGCAAAGTACAGTCCTTCAAATTTGGTTTATAGAAATACCTCTCATAGAACACAGTGCTTATAAATAATTTCGGGTATCCCTGTGTACAAACCAGTGGTGGTATATACTCCATTTTCAATGAGAAACATCCGATAGCGGACTTAAATAACATATTTCAATTTTCTTAAACTTTGTGTAAAGTAAAGGTATTAAAATATGGTTTATTGAAATGCCTCTTATAGAACACAATGCTTTGGAAAACTTTCGGGTGCCCCTGTACATAAACCAGTAAAGGTGTTCACTCCATTTTCAATTGGGAACATACGATAGTAAACTTGAATAACATATATCAGTTTCAAGAAATTCTATAAATATTTGCGAGAGTTAGAGCGCGGACAGGCAGACTGACAAACCGAAGTCATAAACATTTTTCAACCTTGTTGGAAAGTGTTAAAAAGTTTAATTTACTCACAGAAGATTTTTTTTTCAGTGTCACAAGCCCAGTCTTGATTCTAGTAATTCGATATGTAACAAAATATTTCTTTGAAATTTACTCCAATTGTTATACATATATATATATATATATAAAATAATCTGGTTTGACACTCAAACAACTTTCACTTACCCTACATTACTATGGAAAGTATTACTACAGTTTAAGATGCAAGGAATGAAACATTGTATTTGAACATTTCCAGTTTACTTTAAATAAAAGCCCAAATTAGTTTTAGAGACAGTTTTACTAAACATACGTATTTCTGATAGAAGCGGACTGCAGACCTTCTCAAACTCTCTTTTGAATATTGTAGTTATATTCGTAAAACATTTCATGTTGTTAGTAAAGTTTACAATTTGTTTTCAAATTACAAAGAGAATTTTCACTCACACCACTATTTGGAACTTCTTTTGATCATTTCTACTCATTTTGAGTAGTCCTGTACATTATCTATGAGTAAAATGAGTGCAACGGTTTTTTAACAATGTATCTAAATTTATCACAATAAAAAGAAATACTTGACAGAAGTTAAAATGCACTTCGAGCTATTTTCAAACACAGCAATAAGAAATGAGAAATATTTTGCAGGAACCTGTAAACGAAGAACAAATATTTTCCAACCATAACCCTATTTCATGTGAAGCATGCATTTCTGCATGGTGTTACACTGTACCTACAAGATACCTGACCCATAAATGTAATGTTTTTAAGTACATTTATAAGTTTCTGTATATAAACCGTTTCTATGGTTTTAACCATTTGAGTCCCAAGCAGCGCGATCGCGCTGTTGAGATTTTATGTCGAGAAACCCCAGTACATTTCGAACATTGTGGACAACTGACGGTGCGTTACCGATTGCTGAAGTCGCGCGCTCAGATTTACTGAAGCAAGCACATATTAAGCAAGTACGTCTAATCATTTTGAAACACACAATAATTAACAAGGAGAAACACTTACGCAAACTACGTCCAATAGCTTTTCGAACTGCAATAAATGTAACAGAGCTATGAGAAAAGACGAGAATCGCGTTACTTAACAAATACGAGAAGCGCTATTGCTCCGATTGGCATTCATCGATGTAAAATTGACAAAGCGCTATCGCGCTACTTGGGTCTTTTCGTACCCATTTAGAGAAAGCGCGGTTGCGCTGTTTTTTCCATACTCCCTGGGACTCAAACGGTTAATAAAAAGTTACACGCAGCATTCCCATTTAATAAAGAGTTCGAATTCCGAGCTTGACCCTCCTTCTATTATTTGTTCTTAAGTCATGCTTATAACAGCCACAAAGACTAACGTCTAAAAACTTGATCTTTTGATTCAGAGAGTCATAAAACGTGTAACTATAGCAAAGTTACAATTTCAGAAATTAGACACAAAAAACAATTCTTCCAATGCCATATAAGTATGCGTAAGAGAAAGTAAAAATTATGCCAAAGAAAGTTATAGAGTTCGTGATAAACTACAGAAATATTGACAGGGAATATATATATATGTACATCAATTTTCTTCCCTTTCTCTCTCTTCTTTTTTATGCAATCATAAGATTTTGTTAATAATGTATTAGCTTATTAATTCATATGTTTAAAAAATTGATCCTATTTAAGCTTAAGTTTCTATCCTTAAACATGTTTTCGCTGGTTATAAAGAATGAATATAAAAGATTTTAAAACGCTCTAACGGAAAATTACAAAATTATAATGGGTATAAAAGAAATAATATTATGTACTACTCACATGACTTTCGCTTACCCTGCATGCAATACTATAAAGATAGGTTGCAGATAAACTCGTAAGATAAATAAAAAAAGATAACAAAGTTCAATCTACTTTAAAAGTAATCTAATAGGTTTAGAAACAGTTTTATATAATTTTGTGGAAGGGGAGGCTACCTCCCGCCTCAATCCCCCGTTCTATTGTAGTACTTAAAACTATTTTTTTTTTTTTTTTTTTTTTTTTATAATAATGGTTGTTATTAATTTGCCTTCAAACATGCCAATCTTGATAAAAGTTTTTTAATGACGACCTAATACGAACTTCAAAATACTAAAGTTATGCTGATACCAGATATATATACAGATATGCAAAAATTAGATTTTTGAATTCAAAGCACCTCAGACGAAATATTATACAAAAAACTAGAGTTGAAAATAGAAATTCAAAATATACTTTATTTACAGTATGTAAAAAAAAATAATAAATTTTACATTTTGAGCAGTGTTCGTCAGCATAATAAAATGTAGCAAAGTACTTCTATCCATTACATTCAATAGAAAAGAATGCTTAGCTTAATTTTGGGTAGCCCTGGATATTGTATATAAATTATAATCATATAACATTGCGTACTTAAATTTAGTCTGATATGAAAAACACCTAACACAAAATGAAATACACAAATTCCAAATATAGCCCAATATATCCTAACACCTGTCAACGAATGATGAATGATTTCCATACAACAATCTACACCAAACATTCTTTTATGCATATAAAAGAATATGTTCATTCATTGATCCATTTTGTTTGGGGCTACCTACACTGTACTTATCCGAAAATTCCCCCATAGATGTAATGTATTTGAATTCTCCTAGATGTCCCTGTACACGAACTATTTAAGAAAAGTTCAGTGTAGCATGTTTGAATTGTAATTTAGTTCTTTTGTGTAGCCCTGTAAACGAACAGTGACTGATATCCCTACCATATTCTGCATGAGACATGTTTTTACGCATATAAAAAATATGTATTCATTTCATTTGGTTTAGTGCAGTCTATAGACGTTAAACTCTAATTACCTGCAATTTTCCCCATAGACGTAATGTATATGAAATCTCTTGGGTGTCCCTGTACACGAACCATTTGCTTCATCTCGACGAAAAGCTTACTGTAGCATCCCTATATCATACACATTTAGAATACCGAGTTTGGACTTTCTGCTATTTGTTCTTAAGATATGCTGATAACACACACACACACACACACACACAGACAGACAGATACAGAGACACACACAGACACACACAGACACACATCGCTAAAAACATGATTTTTGGGTTCAGAAGACCTCGATACGTGTAAATATAACAAAAACTCAATTTCTGAAGTTTGACCCCAAAACTATAGTTTCTCTACCATGTATATAAGGGTAAGAGAAATTAAAAAGTATTTAACATTCATTAAAATATTTTATGACAATGATTTGAAGAAATGTTGAAAACTTAATTTTTATCAAAGAATCCAATTTTAAAATGAACTTTGTTGAATAAAGGAATTCGATTGTTCCAACTTTGGCGCAAATGATTGCCTATCGATGTTTTTGTTGGTAGATGTTGATCATTGTAAGAAACTTCGGAGCTGGTCATTCCTAGGTATTATAAGGAGAAAGGGACAAGGAAAGATTGACAAGTGACCCCAGGGACCTGGATGACCGATAACTCTTGCAGAAATCGAAGAGATCGATTTAACATCCCGGTGGAAAAGATAAATGTCAGCCAGATAAAAACCGTCAGTTACTTGCTGTATTATTTTGTTTCGATATTTTAGATATAATATTTTGTCTGCTTATTTTATCTCTTTTATATATAAAAGGATTTTTAAAAATGCATGCATTTCAAATACATTACGTTAGTTTATATTGTTCTAAGCAAGTCATGTGATATACAATTTTTTATAGTTCTTACAAACTGACGCATTAATCATATATATATATATATATATATATATATATATATATATATATATGATAGGAAGTGCCGCCTTTAATTCTTTTATCTTTATTTGATTAATTAGTAGCTGCTAAAAGGCATAGAAAATTCTTAAGTTACCGCCATTTAATTTATTTTAAAACATGTAATGTAGTACATGTTTTAAAATAAACTAAATGATGACCTATATTCACAAAAGATTTTCTAATATATATATATATATATGTGTGTGTAATAATGTTAATAGAAAAGCGAAAGAAAAGATAAAAGAACAAATTACGATTAAAACAGACTTTTTTTACAGAGTATTTTCGATAATACATCCTTAACGGCCCTCTTCACTTACCGTCGCCGGAAACCCGAGCCAATGTTATTCTATTGGGAAATTTTCTTTACAAATAACTTATTAACTAATACATTTTTCAATTGCAAAATGAAAAAATTTCACATATTGAAAATTCGTATTTTGCAGCTTCAAAATAAAGTATAAAAAATTAAAAAAATAATTTTTTAAAAAAGGTCCGTCAATTTAACAGCTGGGAATTTTCAGAATGTGAAAACAGAATTTAAAAATATGTATTAGTTAATAAGTTATTTGTAAAGAAAAATTTTCCATAGAATAGCATTAGCTTCGGCTTCCGGCGGCGGTGAGTGAAGAGGGTCCTTAATATTACAAGCAATCCAACTGAAGGCAGAAAAAAATATTACAGCAGAAGAGTAGCATAAAATTAAGTATTTTCATTATTTTATGCTGTAAAGTAAGCTTGTAACATGCTACAGAAATATCTTTTTAATTCCAAATACCGCAAAGCCTAGACAAATCTATATAAATAGAGAAGTGTCTGTATGTGCATCTGTGTATCTGCGCTCTGCTCTGGTGTTCAAACTACCAGTCGCAGAGCTACAAAACATGACAGATGGGTAGCTGGGACACCGCTGGTGTGCACCTCATCAAAAATTTTTCAAATTTCGAATTTAAAGGTTTTTTTTTTTTTTTTTTTTTTTTTTTTCCTGTTTCATTTATTGATTTCTCTGTTTCCTTTTTCTAAAATTTATTCTTTCATTTCGATTGTCTGCATATCTTAGTAACGATTATTCCAATATTTATTTTTTTTATTTAAAGGCAAAATATTTTATTATTATTATTATTATTATTATTATATTTACCTATTGTAATCAAATGTTAAAACAGTAGAAAACTTTAAACATATTAATTTTTAAATAATAATAATAATAATAATAAAAAACATATTTATAGCATTTATGTTTATGTATATCTATATTAATAAAATCAGAGTTTTGTCTGTAAATTTGTCGGAATCGAAAAATTTTGCGATATCTTCACGTTTTACACCCCATGAAAGCCGAAAATGACTTCAGAAAATTTTGCCTGTGTGTGTGTGTGTGTGTGTGTGTGTCTGTGTGTATGTCATCGTGTCCGAATGTCGCTTTTTTTGTCCGGGCATCACTCGAGAACGGCTGGACGGAATTCAACGACGCTTGGCAGGAATTTAGGTCTTCACCCAACTTGAAATTATATCTATCAACTTTTCGGAAATTCCCCCCCGTTCCCCCCTAGGGGGTAAAAGACTAAAACACGTTTGTCCGGGCATCACTCGAGAATGGCTGGACGGAATTCAACGGCGCTTGGCAGAAACTTAGGTCTTCACCCAACTTGAAATTATATCTATCAACTTTTCGGAAATTCCTCCCCGTTCCCCCCTAGGGGGTAAAAGACTAAAACACGTTTGTCCGGGCATCACTCGAGAATGGCTGGACGGAATTCAACGGCGCTTGGCAGAAACTTAGGTCTTCACCCAACTTGAAATTATATATATAGAAATTTTCAAAATTATAATTAGTGTTTAAATTGTGGGTAAAAAACGCCTGCGCATGCGCCATAAATATCTTTTCACTAAAATGCTTTGAATGAAAAATGAAATATAAAAATAAATTTTTAAGCTAAAGACTTTTGTATTCGCGTGATTTTCACTACAAATTATGAAAAGATTGAAATGAAGTGTTGCCATCTAAGTTTCATACTTTAGTTCATTTTAAAAAATCTAATTGTCGTATCGAAAAACTGTTTACACCCCAGGATTCAGAAAAATCACCTCTTTCATTTGGTACTGAATTTGTAATGATAGGTCCGATATTTCTAATTTATTTTTCCCTTTATCCGTTTTTACGTTGCCACTTAAATTTCATACTTTAGTTATTTTTTAAAAATCTAATTGTCGCATCGAAAAACTGTTTGAACCCCTCGATTCAGCAAAATCGCCCCTTTCATTCGGTATCAAATTTATAAATATAGGTCTGATATTTCTAATTTATTTTACCCTTTTTCCGTTTTCAACCCAGATTCGATATGGAACAGCTTTAATATTGGATCCCTTTGGCAAAATTTGAAATTGGGCACCGAAGTAGCTCGGACGTTTCTCGCCAAGATCTTTAATTGCACAATTGAGATAGCCAATTCAGTTCATCGCAAAAATGGCTTAAAATAGTTAAAGTCACCAAAGGGTTCCGATACTTAAGCTGTGCTTTTTGTATTTATTAGTGCTAGAGGCCTATTTCAGTCGGTACAGTTGTCGAATTTTTATAGGTCACTCTTAATTAGTTCTAGAGGCCTATTTCAGTCGGTTTATTGAATGGGGATTTATTGAATGAAGGCCCCCCAAGGCACAACTTTGACATGAGTCCCCCCCCAGGCCCAACTTTGACATGACTCCCCCCCAAGGTACCCCTATTTCAGTCGGTACAGCGTTGTCGAATTTTTATAATACACTCTTAATAGTGCTAAGGGCCTATTTCAGTCGGTTTATTGAATGGGGATTTATTGAATGAAGTCCCGCCAAGGCACAACTTTGACATGAGTCCCCCCCCCCCCAAGGTACCCCTATTTCAGTCGGTACAGCGTTGTCGAATTTTTATAATACACTCTTAATAGTGCTAAGGGCCTATTTCAGTCGGTTTATTGAATGGGGATTTATTGAATGAAGTCCCCTCCAAGGCCCAACTTTGACATGAGTCCCCCCCAGGCCCAACTTTGACATGAGTCCCCCCCAAGGTACAACTTTGACATGAGTCCCCCCCAAGGTACAACTTTGACATGAGTCCCCCCAAGGCCCAACTTTGACATGAGTCCCCCCCAGGCCCAACTTTGACATGAGTCCCCCCCAAGGTACAACTTTGACATGAGTCCCCCGAAGGCCCAACTTTGACATGAGTCCCCCCCAGGCCCAACTTTGACATGAGTCCCCCCAAGGCCCAACTTTGACATGAGTCCCCCCAAGGTACAACTTTGACATGAGTCCCCCCCCCAAGGCACACCTTTGACATGAGTCCCCCCAAGGCCCAACTTTGACATGAGTTCCCCCCCAGGCCCAACTTTGACATGAGTCCCCCCAAGGCCCAACTTTGACATGAGTCCCCCACAAGGTACAACTTTGACATGAGTTCCCCCCGCAAGGCACACCTTTCACATGAGTCCCCCCAAGGCATCCCCCCCCCTCATTTGGAAAAAGAGAAAAAACGTTGTTTTGCGGCTATAAGACAGTTTGGACTTCCAACGTTATTTGTTACAATATCTGCAGCTGTACAATATCTGTAGGCCTCTGGCACTAAATTAAAATCTGTCAATGTCAGATTTTCATGTTTTAAATAATGAAATAATGTCGTGTCTGTATAATTTTTATTTTTTATTTATTTTTTTTTATTTATAATACTGTCTATTAAAGACTTCTGTGGTCACGAAATTTGGTGCGTAAATTGTTTGTATGCATCCGGCACTTATTGTAACTGCATTTCACGAAATTCGAAATCCCCCCCCCCCCTTCTCGGAGTCGGATGGCAATAAACATGTGTAAAAACATGTTTTTCCGTTTGAATTAGCTTTGAATTATCTTAGAATGGCGAATTTTGGTGTGTGGATATTGATTAAGTGCACGCATTATGTACATTAGTGGGATTTTGCAAAACTTCGAACTCACCCGCTGAGGGTGGAGAAGTAAGAAGTGGGTAAGTTGTGCCGAAGACAGTGGAGACCCAGACTCCTCACTTTGCGAGCGAGAAAACCTCTACCACTCACAGCGAGAACTTAGGTTATTAATAAAGATATAGCATTTTGACAAATCATTTAAGTTTAACGTCCAGCGAAGCGGGCAAAGCCTGCTAGTATTTTTTATAACATAACAACTTTTTATTTTTCATTTATTTAATTAACTCATTTCAACGAGGGTTTTCTTTTTTAAGTTTATTGTATTTATCGGGGAAAATGGTAATATAGTACAAAGGATTAAATAAAAACTTACGTTTAAGTAAAACTTAATTACCTTTTTCTTTATTTAATTCCTTTTAAAAGAAAATCTACTTTTTCTTTTATTTGTTATATTGGTCGGAATCATAGGGTAAGAATTGGTCGGAATCATTCGTCGGTATAATGTAAAGAGCGAGGGCTATAAAATGCATGGTTCAAAAACTATAATAAAATTATGCTTTTAAAAAATTAAAGAACACTCTTTTATTGAAATGTGAACTAAAAAGCACAAAATATCTATCTTTATAGCATAAAAATGGAGGGTAAGAGAAAATCGTGTGAGTGACACACTACACGAATAAAATATTGTTGCGTACATGGGGGTTCGTGAGTTGTCCGAGAATGAAAGCAAAAATTCAGTAATTTATTCACAGAAAGTTCCAGAAGAATGCAGGTCTATAAACCAAGTATCAGCTTCAATTCAACCAGTAAACACAGCTTAAACAATAGCTGTCAATAGCAAATCCACAGTACAAACTGTATAGCAATAACACTTAAAGCAAGTCTCTTTCAAAGAGGCTCAAAACAATGCAAGCATTAGCGAAGCTGGCTGGAAATTGAACTGAACTAGCCTTGGCGAAGAAAACAGCCTTATATACCCCTGTAGAAAAGTGTGGAAAGTTCCGGAAATTTCCGTATCTCATCAGCCAATGAGATTAGAGCTTCCATATTTGGTATATCCCTTATAAGGATTTTCTCTCCAAGGTTGCCGAAAATAAAGCTATTTCAACGCTAATTCTTTCAACTCTTTGAAAGAATTTATACAAAAATAAACACAATTATTTACAATTTCGTAACAATATTTACATACTTTTAAATCTTTAATGAAAAAAAAAAAAAAAAAAAGAAGAAGAAGAAGAAGAAATGATTAATTGTTGCCACTCGATGTTATACAAATTAATATGGCCAAATTCTGTGCCACATACGATAGAGTTTTATATATATAAATTTTTTTGTTTGCCAATAGAATCTGCCCCTGATGGGATAAGAGCCTGGAAACACTTGAATGTAGTATTGTCGTTGCTTATGAAGTCGTGTGCAAAATTTCAATCGAACAGGAAGTCAGCACCCAATGCAGTGTGGACAGGAAAAGATCTGTGGTAGGCAGCGGGTACCCGAAGCGAGGTTTAGAGCGATTTCATTTTTTATTTCTTTTTTTTTTTCTTTTTTTTTTTTTTTTTTTTTTTTCTTTTAAAGACGGAGGAACATTAGTCTCAATCTATGGATTTTTACGATACCAGTTTTACTATAGTTAGACATTTATCGAAATCGAAAATTTATTGAAAATATAACTGAATAATTTGAAAGCGATGTTATAATTTGAAAAAAAATAATAATAATAATAATAATAATAATAATAGTCCTCCGTACTAAACTAAATTCTGCTTTTGCCAGAATTTCATCAAAATCTCTCTCTCTCTCTTTTTTTTTTTTTTTTTAGGGAAAAAAAATTAATAATAATCAGTTTCGAAATAAACAGTATCGAAAAACTTTTTTTTAAATAAATTTGAATTTGGAAATAAAAAATGCGCGTGCAAAATGAAATAAAAAAAGAAACAAGATAATTAAGTTTGAATATGAGTTGGTAATTTAAAGATGCCATTGATATAGTAACATTTTTAGCCTTTTTTTTTTTTTTTTTTAAGTCATATAAAAAATATAGTGATCCAATTCCTTTGAAAATTCATCTAAATATAGTGATCAGCGAAGTGGGTGTAGCCTGCTAGTAAATAAATAAAATAAGAAGAATAAAAAGGATTTTTAAAAAGACAGAGAAACGTTTACAAATATTGTCGCTATCAGTTCAATAACTTGATGTTAATTTGCCCTTTAACGCCCCATAAACGAAAATTAGCAGTTACTTTTAGCTTTAGAAATCACTCTTACGTAACACACAATAGATACACGTTTAAAATATCCTATAAAACTAAAATTCCATTGCAATAAAATTTTTAATATCCTCATCAAAAACTCTTTTCAAGGAATACCTGAGAAGTTACCTCTTCTTTATAAGTGGTATCTTAATTTCAATCAAAGCTGCATAATCAAAGAATTTCGAAAGTTGATGTTCGCTTTTTCTTTTAAATTAGTCCCTCTTAACACTCAGTTTATTCTCTCTAAAAATTTTTAAAGTGAAATGTTAAAAATTTCATTTCAACATATTTTTTCTATAACGAATGAATATTGAAAATTAATTTAAATAACCATTTAGTTCTCTTGTTCGAAGTCTTATCGGTCAGTCGCCTGACCATCTTCCACCACTGTTGTTAATTCCCATGAATAGAGCTATCAGTCAGAAAGAGAAGCGATTTCATGAAAATGGTCCGGCCCTCTGACCAAAAGACTTCCACCGAGAGAATCAAAAGGTATTTCAATTAACTTTCTGAAGTGAAAATGCTTCTCTTTTAAACTAAAATGCATTTTATTTTCAAGAAAATCGTTCCACTCAAACTTGACTATATATATATCTTTAATATTTCATAATAGTTTAAGAGAGATTGTCTAAGCCAAATTGTCTCTTATTAATTTAAAAACAATAAGATATGAAAAGAAAAATAATATATATTTTAAAATTTAGATTGTTACTATATAGATTTGGTAAGTGTTGTTTTTGGAAACTTTTTCAAGAGGTCATTTCCTAATCATTTTACGTTGTCATTTCGCTTGATGAACCCGCTAATTTAAACGCTAACAAATAATAATTCATAAATACGTAACATTTCTTGTCACAGTTAAAATTTTATCAAGACAAGTTTACTATCTAAATTATGTCTGCTGAAACTAATATTTTATTTATATATAAGAGATGCGTTAAGTTCATAACAATAAAAAAAATACAGATAGATTTTTTAATCGAAGTCTTATTTAAAAAATAATAATAATAAAATAAAAATAAAAATGCTTACATTTAATTGGAAATTAATTAATTTGAGACATTTGATGTTAAATCGTTATTTTATTCTTACGACGTACCATAAATTAGACGAAACATTGTTTGTAGCTTTAAGACAAGTAGAAAGATAATTGATCCAATTATTTAATAGCTACTTTCAGACAATCCTAATGAGACATCGTTAGTGTTATTAGAAACTTATGTTACTGTTTATTTTCCTGTTATTATTATTATTATTATTATAACAAGCAATCAAGAAATATATTATTGAATAACCTGTTAAAAATTACTTTATGAGATAAGCAATAAAATTATTTTATAAAAGTTGCTTTGAGACCTGATCATAAAATCCATGTTCAGGAAATTTTTCACTCTGACTTTTATCGAATATGATTTTGCAGTTAAATTTTATACTTTTTTCCTGTCATGTTTCATGAGATTTGTATGCAGCTGATAACTTTTGTGAAAATGCAGCCATTTCGTGCTTGAAAAATCTTTAGCCTTTCCTCATCATTTTCGCTGTTCAACAGAACATTTTCACTTAAATGTTTTTCTTTTTATTAACCCGTTAACGCCCTAATTAATTTTGCAAAGTATTATTAGCTGATTATTTTACTTCTAAATTAATATAGACAACTGACAGTAAAATATATTAACTTAAACAATTCTTCTGATAGTTTTAAATTTAAAGCCTATCCTCATTTATTGACGTTTAGTGATCTAGCGAGAAAACTTCGAGATAGAAAAACTTCGAGATAACAGATTAATTTCCTATTATATGTTGACAAAGATCTCGAAAGTAAAGTATTATAATATATATTATTATTCAACTTGATTTAAGTTAGTATACCTACGCAAAAAGCAAATGTATGTGCGACGAATGAAAAATCACAAAATGACTATCCAAATTATGAAATAATAATTAATAGTAGGCACATAAAACTTTCAGGAGTCATTTAGAGTGACGCTGTAAACTGTCACTAAAAAGCAGAAATCATTCCAAGAAACCGCAAAAAATATACGTGCCATTTTATTAGCTGTCCTCCAATGAGGACACTGGGCGCTAACGGGTAAAAGTTAGAAGTTCCTTACAAACACTGTATAAAGTTATAGCTGATTGTAAAAATCTAATTATTTCAACTAGTTGAAATATTGGAGACACTTGTGAAAAGAAAAAAAGAAAAAAAAAAATCTGACGTAATTAGAAGGGTAGGTTGATTTCTTTTTCTCAGCAAGTAGTTGCCATTTTGATACAAAATGGTGGATAACCTTTCGTAACATTTAACTTTTCGTAATTTTTTTTTTTTTTTTTTTTTTTAATTACAGTGTAGCTTTTTTTCGAAATTCATTGTATACCACAGTGTCATCTATCGGTTGTGTTTAATGTGTTGAAGATATGCTGTCATTTTATTTGCCTTTTACTTTTTCCTCTAGATCCGTGCACAACCACCGTCTGTGGACGAGGTCGTGAGTGCCAACTGAGTGCATTGGGAGAAGCAGTATGCGTGTGCCGACGACCCTGCGAGGTGAACAGGGCTCACAGACGCCCTGTTTGTGGATCGGACGGGCGCTATTATAGCAGCCACTGTGAACTACACCGGACAGCTTGCTTGGAGGGCAAAGAGATTGTAGTAGATCGAAGAGACGCTTGCCTAAAGAAAAAAAGTAAGTGATCACGAAATTGGTCTAACGGAAATTTGTTGAGGCAATCCATTGCAAAAAGCATATACCAATGGGGAAAAAGCCCTAAACGAGAGCCTTTTTAAATCCTGTAATCATTAGTAATAGTGATAACAATAATATTTCATGCCCTACACACGAGGAAAGTTTAATTCACCTTCCACCCTTTTTTGAAATAACAATTGCAATTAAAAGACTCTTTCAGTGTAGATTATTTGATTTAATGGCAAATTTAGTTAAAAAGTAACTGTATACCATTACTTTTAAGAAAGATTTTAAAAAATAACTGAAAATTTACCGATTAAACTTTTTAAATAAACTTGATTTATTTTATAATTGTTTTTGTTCTTTTTTATTGAAAGGCACAAACATTTTCTAAAATTTTTTGTTTGGAACGATAAGTCATACCTTCAAGACTTATTTCTGATGCGATAATAATTCTAGTTTGCCAAAAATGTTACATTGAGCAAAAAAGTTTCATTCCTTCGAAACACGCAACTCATTCTGACTTATCTGTGTTTTCAGGAGATAACGTACTGAAATTAGTGTCGTTAATAAATGTTATAGAACCGATTTCAATTTCAGTTATTATAAAAGGGTAATGTATTATAAAAGGGTTATTATAAAAGGGTAATTGTTATTAATGGTAATATTAATGGTAATATTGTTAATGGTAATATTGTTATTAATGGTAATAATGTTATTATAAAAGGGTAATTGCATTGTGTAATGCAAATATTCATAAAGGGTGTGAAAGAAAGAAAAAGGAATAGGCCGAACAAGAATTCTCTGAGAAAAGCTTCTTAACGGGTCTATCCCAACATGTAGAGCCTGACAAAGGCAGGACATACGTGGCCCCCCACATCAGAGGGGGCCCCCAAATTGAATAGAAAGTTTATTTTACGTTTTCTTCTTTAATGAACGTTTTTTAAACAAAATATCAGTACCTACAGTGTAAAATTCGGCTTAATTGAGCCATCGTAATTGCGAAAATTTAGCTGAATTCCGCCCTAATGTCAGCAAGGATATGAATTTTTCGCAGTTCTTCATTACTGAAGTTGTGAAGCAGAGGGGCCCCCCAAAAAGGTTTTTCCCCCGGCCCCAATTGGGCTATGTCGGGCCCTGCCAATATGGGATGGATGACCTATGTTTTTTAATGCATAGAAATGAACAAAATTACTTATCTTCTCTTTGTAGAAGAGAGAGGAAGTTCTTTATTGACTGAATATTTGCGTAGATTTTGCAATTCCGATGCATTCTTGTCATTATGGTTTGAATGTTTGAAATGTTTATTTATAACATTAAAACCAATCTTAAGACAGATATTATAAAGTCTTTTAATGTTTTTACTAAATTCTTTGAGGAAAACAAATCCTGGCCTATCCATTAAATTATTAAATCAAGACCTGTCTTCTTTATTTATAAAATGTTTGACAACTCCATTCTTTTATTTCCTGAACTTCTTTTCAGATGGCAGCACTATCCCTCGCTACCTTTCGTTGCCTTGAATGGAGCAGGTGGTCTTTCGTGTTTGTACAGCCGAGATAAAACACATCCCGCTATCTCAAGTAGATCTCATTGTTCAGGGTTAGCGCCTGACTTGCCATCGATTTTCGTCTTTCTTTTAACAACCCTCTTGAATAAATAAATGCAGAAGAACTCCGTCACTCAAGTGTTTGTAAACCGTTAAATTGAACATCTTTTGAAAAGAAACTAGCTGGGACCTACTTTCGGAAGATTCGCCCTATAGAAAATTCTCTTGCTTTGGAAAATTTTCGTCCATTGTGACGGAATGTATTTTCTTTATAATCTGAATGAATGTTTAAACATTGTCACGCTGAATATTGATTTAAAGAAAAGAAAAAGCAATTTGATTTATAGTGTTTGTTAGTTCGAGACAAAAATTTTGCTTTAGCTTCTAGTCCATTTATTTATTTGTTTATTTATTTTAGTTTCATGTAACATGCTTTTCCCTTTTCAAAAATACCCTATTTTCACCATCTTAATTATCCATAATTTTGCAAATTTTAAAAATTTCCTTATAAAAAAAAGTTCTTGTATATTATGTGCAGATAAATGGAATTCTTAAACTTCCCCTCTATCTTATTATTATTATTATTATTATTTTCGTTATTACGTAAGTATTTTACATTTTTATCGCAGTTAATTTAAAGTGTATTACGTATTTAGCTCTGATTGAACTCTGTATACAATCCATGGCAATGCAATATTCCTTCCATCTCCGTGATACAATCCAAGAGGGCTTTTTTGCAACTGTAATAATAAAGTATCTGTAAAGAAATCACTCTTATCAAATACACATCATTGTAACATGCTGTTTTTGAATTTGGTATCATCCGACTTTTGTTTATAATTTAGGTTAGAATAGAATTGTGAGTGCTGTGTATGTTTTGTTCTTTCGCGTATTCTTTGCATTTGGTTTGAGTTAATAAGTAATACATCAACAATATTATACTGAATCGTGATAAGTTTATGTTAAGCTAAGACTTAAGCTTTGTGAGTATTTAGAATTTAAAAAATAAATAAATAAACATTTAGTTATTTTAATACGGTCCGCTCGACAGTGTCTGCAAGTGAGCTGATTCTTTTTTTTGTACGTGTGATATGGATAGACTTAAAAGCATCTCGGAAATAAAATAAACAGTTGTTTACCATTGCGTGCAATGACTTTTATGAAACTGAGAGTACACTATCTACTGATACGAAAATTTCTAAGCTAAAATTAATAGGATCGTAAGCCAAACTAATGTTAAGATATGATTATGAATTTAGAAGAGCTTTAGCAGAATCTAATGAAAAAGATTAACATACCAATAAAGAATTTGATAAATCAGAATAATATATTGATAAACCGAGAATATTAGAAATGAGTTGAATAATCTTCTGAATGAGAAACAAGAAGTGTTGGTTTCCAACAGTTTTAATAATTTGCCACTTTGTTGCATTATCCGAAAATTAAAATGCCCATTCGGAGGTAATATAGAGAACTGCCTATGTTTTGGGGGAGAATTTCAAAAGACAGGCAAAGATCCAAATTTGAATAATCATGACAAATTTGCATATTTGGAACAAGGAAAAAAAAAACATGTTAGCTGAAGAGTTAATAAAAGGTTTTTCAACTGGTGGAGAAAGTTTTGAGAAAGCTTTGAAGCATTAAAAGTTCGTTATGGCAGAAATGAGTTGCTGGTAGGAGTCTATGAGCGAGACTTGATATCGATAATAATGTCAAAATAAAAGTCAGAAGAAACTGCTTTACGCAAACTGTAGGTCGATTAGAATCGAAATTAAGAGCCCTGGAGATTTTAGCAGGGGTGACGCCAGCTAGGGGGCCGGGGGGTAGCACAAGCCCCCCGTCGGGGAGTCTGTGACCCCCCCCTCATCGGGGCATACTCCTAAAATCCCTCGGGGGAACAAATACAAAATTTTCAGTTTTTCTACTTTTAGCAGCATTTTTCTTTCCTTATACAAATTTGGAGCATTCCAGTTCTTTCATTCTACATTCAATACAAGAAAGTATTGGGTTCATAAAAATTTTCAACTTCCAGTTTTTCCTGAATATACACGTTTTGAGAGTTCCAGAACACGTTTTGACCGATCCAGAACACGTTTTGACCACGATATTTTTAGAAAATGTCTGTCTGTGACACGAT
Organism: Salticus scenicus; assembly: GCA_963930645.1. Taxonomy (NCBI): domain Eukaryota; kingdom Metazoa; phylum Arthropoda; class Arachnida; order Araneae; family Salticidae; genus Salticus; species Salticus scenicus. Next base: position 13,898,682 of record OZ005654.1, on the reverse strand, counting down.
GATCTCCAAAACCATGAGGAGTACTGACAAATGGAATGGTATAAATATTAACAGTAATATTATGAACAGTATTGCAGTTTTTGATAAATACTCATATAATAAACTCTCTTTATGTAGTACCCCCCTGTCGGGGAATTTCTGGTGCCACTACTGGATTTTAGGAGTAACAAAAGATAAGTACGCTGCTACTCTTTATATCCTCTTGTTAAGTTCGCTCTCCCTAATGAAAATATAAATGCATTGAAGAAATTTAGATGTGCCAGCCGTCGTCAATCAAAAGAAGAGCTGTCACAAGGAGGGCAATCTGACAGTTCAACAAAAAACGCGAGTGATTTAGACAGCCTTCTTATCTTTAAGAGACTAACTTCTACGTCAATTAAACTTTTATATTCTTCACAGAATAACAAGAAATCCTGCATACTTTGCTTTGAGGATCACGAATCGTGGATGTAGAAAAGCTAAAAAAATGACCATGCAAGAAAAACAGATTACTGTAGAAAATGTACGTTGTTGTTTCTTTTGCCTGAAAGAAAGTCGTGAAGTTAAGGGTTTCAGGTCGAAATTCAACTGCATTACTTGTTGTTATGTAAAAGTATGGATTTCTAATGAACTTACTTCTTCAACGTCTCAGTAGAAACGAAAAAATGCAAAAGATAAAACTCTTCAAGTTTGTCTAAAGCTCCTTCTGTTATTTTACAGACATTTGCCGTAACCAACCATGTGAGGACAGGTAATGAAACACAAGGCTAGTGTCATTATAGACGCTGTATCACAGAGGTTAATGGCTAAAGAAATTAATTATCAGTCTAATGTAAAAGAATACCTACAACATTCATCGTTTGGTGGATATAATGCAGGAATTTGCCAACATGATATTTTTACAGTGTTTTTATCAAATTCGTCCGAAACCTATGATGGCCATTTAAATGTAATACCAACCAATAATTTGTGAAACAATGCCGGATGTGACATGGTTGGTTGGTTGGTCTCGTGTCCAATTGAAGTCAGGTCAAATCATTCCATGTGCCAAAATCACGGCCTTGGAAATGTCCACAATTTTGTCACTATAGAGTTTTCCCTGAAAGGGAAATTCGTCAAAGGCCTGTAAGCTTCTTATGATGGCCGGGCAGTTGAAAATGTGTTCTGGAGTGAGTTCCTCCTCCAGGCAGTTCCTACATGATTTGTAAGTTCTGGTGCCATCTGTATTTATTGTCATTCCACGAAAGTGTTGGGTTCTAAGTCTGGAGATAGTCTTGGTAATCATCCTGTCTGCATTGATAACACATAGTTGATGTTCCTTTTTGATTTTTTCTTTCAGTCTGTATCTAGCAACTGCATTAGCGTCACCTAAAGTTACGGTGCTACAAATTTCCAAGTTTAGGTCCCTCGCCTCCTTCGCCAACTTATCTGCCAGTGGCGGATTTAAGGGGGGGGCTAGGGGGCCCCCAAACACTGACATTCACAATTGAATATTGCAATTGTAAATTTTTTATTGGTCTAGAATAACCCTTTGAAAAATCTTAGCCCCCCCCCCAAAAGTCAAGTTTTGGATCCGCCACTGTTATCTGCTTCCTCGTTCTCTTCAATACCAACATGTGCAGGTGTCCACTGGAAAGTACAGCTTTTCCCAAGGTGGCAAATTTCCTAAAAGTAGTGATGGATATCTTGTGCAAGCCTGGAGTCTCCATTCTCTATCGCTTCCAGGGCAGCCTTGGAATGACAGAAAAGGACGAGTCCACTAGCTTTATCAGTATCATTCAGAGAAATATACATTTGTAAGGCCTCAAGAATTGCCTTTAGTTCGCAAGTAAAATTAGAAGCGATGTTTCCTGTTCCTATACTTTTTTGCATTTTCATGTCATTAGTCAGAGTGATTGATATTCCTGCTCCTCCATTCAAAATAGTCTCATCTGAGGATCCATCAGTATACATCTGCACTAGGTCGCACCCCAAATAAGTTTCGATAGTTTTAATTCCTTTAGCTTTAACTATGGCCTCCGGTTCTTTTTTCAAGCAGTGATCTAGTAGGTTCAAATTGATAACAGTATTTGGGGGAAGGCAGGATGATAGGACAGGTTCCTGAAGCAACGTAAATCTTTGATCCAATTCAAGACTTTCTCGTATTTCTTTATCAAGCTTCATGGTAGATGATCTTTTGAGTCTTGATTTGCAATTCCAGTAAGTTGTCGCTCTGCGACAGATATGATTTATATCTAGACTATTAGCCTTGTTAATAAATTTAACTGTTTGGTACCTTCTTCGATTATCAACTGTCTGTAGGCCGTACTCTTGTTCTGCCTTGGTGTTATTAGTAGATGAGACAGCTCCAATAATTATCTTGGCTGCTCTGGCCTGAATCATATCAAGTTTCTCGAGTGCAGACATAGAGGCATGTGCCCAAATTGGTGCTGCATATTCCAGATTGGGTCTTACTAGTGAAGCGTAGGTAGTTCTGAGAGTTTTGGGGTTAGCTCCCCAGTCAGTACCACAGAGACTTCTCAGGATGTTTAATTTCTTAAGTGCCTTGTGTGAAATGTTTTTGATATGCTTCGTGAACCGAAGTTCTGCATCCAGGGTCACACCCAAATATTTTGGGTTTTCCACCTTAGTGAGAGGCACGCCATCCATGGTAATAACTGGGTTAAAGTGCTTTCTATGGCTTCTATCCGTTGTGAAAATCGTGTAGTTAGTTTTTTGTGGGTTGATCCGTAGCTTCAGTTCTCTTGACCAATTCACGATACCGATTAATGATCTGTTGACATGAGAACCATATATGCTAAGAGCAAGTGTGGCATTTGTCTTACAGTAGGCTAACTATACGTCCTCGAATCTCGAGGACAGTCCTCGAAAACTACCTTCGTCCCCAAAAAATTACAACGCATTTGGGGACGTCGTTTATAAAGTTATTAGTGTTTTATTATAATAATTTATTATATGTATAATAAATAAGCTGAAATAAGTTCTTTTAGGTGCTTTATACATAAAAATTACTAAAATTTTACAATTTAAGGTGATTTAATTATTATTATTTTTTTTTTTACCCTCGAAATTTGAGGACACCGCCATCTTTATTCCCAAATTCAATGAAAAAAATATGGTCACTCTATCTTACAGATGATATTAATGGGCTCATTGAAATACTTATGGGAGCAGATATTGTGGATAAGCTATCCACTAGAAACTGCAAACAATTAAATTGAAGAATCACTGCCCTGGAAGCAAAATTAGATTAACAGTTATTGGTCATACTAATAATATGGCTATGATACTTACTTCTTTGCTCACTACTAATGCTTGTATTTCTCAGTTATGGGCTCTTGCTTCATTAGCCTTAATTTACGTATCGTAAAAGAAAATAGCAATTGAATTACAAGTAGCAGCAAAGAGACGTTTCTTATACACAATTAGAGTTGAATATGGTCATTTTTAGTACGTACACTTTGGGTAGAATGTCCCATCCACTACCTGACAATTTTGAACTGTGTGAAAAGACTTAATAAAGTTAAGAATTGTCTAAGAAAGGGAGGACTTTATGAGCGCTATGGAAAAGTATTTGAAAATTGGTTAGATAAAGGAATAATTGAGTTGGTGCCTGCAAACGTATTGGAGTTACTACCTCATCGCCCTGTGATAAAGGAAAACAGCACTACAAGAATCTGGCCGGTTTTTGTTGCCTTGGCGTAGCAGAAAAGTTCTCCTAGAATGATTACTTAGAGAGAAGCATAAGCCTAATGGTATTGGTACCAACTGTAATATATCGTTTTCGGCTGGAAAGAATAGGTGTAATAACCGATATGCGGTAGGCTTTTCTACAAATCAGCGTCTCACCCTCTAACAAGAATTATTTACGTTTTTTGTGTTTTGGAGGAGACGAAAAGTTGGAGAACTATCGATGCTATTGTATAGTTTTCGGGGTATCGTGCAGCCATTTTCTTTTGAGAATTGTGTTTCAATATAATCTTAAAAATGTTTTTAAAATTAATATTGATAAATATCCCGAGAATATAATTAAATTATACATGAACAGTTTTTACGTGAATAACTGTAATAAGGATGTACAGTCGGTAACAAAAGCGTCCGAACTCTAGCAAAAATTCCTATGTAAAAAAAGTACAGTTCATACGGTTCTGTTAAATAAATCCTTATCGAATCATATTCTTAGACAGACTAAGAACAGGATTCGATAAGGATTTATTTAAAAAAACCGTATGAAGTGTATTTTTTTTACATAGGAATTTTTGCTAGTGTTCGGACACTTTTGTTACCGACTGTACGAAACAAAGCCGAATTAAAGCTATTCGTAAGAAGCAGCAAACGTTTATGGCACAAAGAAAGTGAATTGAGAGGGAGGGAATACACGAACCTCAAATGAACTTAGACCTGATACAAATGTGCTTGCATTCTGGAATAAAGAGACAGATACGTTAGGTATCCGTTTAGCCTGCTTAAAAGAGCTTTGCTTCAAAAAAGTCTCCAAGAAATTATACTCTCTGGTGTCCAAAGGATTTTTGATCCGATTGACTTGTCCCGTAAAATTATTCCCTAAACTGTTTTTGCAGAAACTTTCAAGCATGAAACTAAAGTGAGAAGAAGTAGATTCCTCATGCAAGATTGATATTTTGAAGTGGCTAAAGAATATTTCTCACTTAGAAAATGTTTGTATTCCTCGATATTTAAGAAGTGATGACATCAATGAGAAATGTTACTTGCATTTTTCCTCTGACTTGAGCAAATATGCGTATGCGACTGTAGTTTTCATAAGAGTATAAACTAGGGAATCTGCCAAATTACAGTTATTGCAAACACGATTTAAAGTTTTTCCTAGTGGCAAGAGGGTAGCAACAATTTCCAGATTAGAATTGTCGGCGGCCACTATTTCGGCCACAATAGAATTATGATACCATCCACATCGCCTTTGCAAAAAGATGAAAATTAAAGAGTTAAATTTCGATGCTAATTTTAATCAATTTCGATTAATAAAAGGTTCTAAAAGTCGTGTTTTTTTTTCATAGAATGTATAAACTCTCCAACAGAAAAGTGTGCTCCACGCAAGTTCAGTTTCTTTTCTTAAGAAAAAGTCAAAGAATTTTTCGGTTCACATTGCAGACATAAGTCAACATTTCTAATTTTTTTCTGGAACATTGTTAGTACACCCCCTCCCCCCCCTCCCTTTTTTTAAATCACTTTGTAAGAGAACTTTTCTTATTTAATCGGTATTATATTCGGGAAAAATACTTGTATAGAACTACATTACTATACAAGTAATGTTGTATAAATAAAAAGGTAGTTAATAACAGTGTTCCAGAATAATATAAATATATTGCACATTGTATTTGAGATTGTATGTTGTATAGTTTATTTTACTACATAAGATATTTACCACTTCATATTGTAGGTTCATCATAATTTTTCATTGTTTCTTTTCATAATCTGAATGAATTTCAGATGTGGAAAAGGTTGGATTCTGGCCGGAAAAACCGACTCCGCCTAGGCGCATGAATGAGATAACTGCAACTCCTACGTCTGTGCCGGATATCAGTGGCGACTCGTCTACACAGAGAGAATGTTCCCATGAAGAGTACGATTTCATGAAAGAGAATCTCCTTCTCTACAACAACGCTCGGCTCATGGACAGCAAGAAATCGGGTGAGTGAATCAGATTAATTGCTATAAATATGCATTCATAAACCACTATGTTTTCGCTGTGAAGAATCAAAACTGTAATTCTGGTGGTTTCCGGAACATCCTTAACGGCCTTCTTCACTTGCCGCCGCCGGAAGCCCGAGCCAATGTTATTCTACGGGAAAATTTTCTTTACAAATAACGTATTAACTAATACATATTTTTAAATTCTGTTTTCACATTCAGAAAATTCCCAACTCTTAAATTGACGGACCTTTTTAAAAAATGTAAATTTTTAATTATTAATATTTTAATTCGAAATTGCGAAATGAAAAAATTTCACATACTGAAAATTCGTATTTTGCAGCTTCAAAATAAAAAATAAAAAAATAAAAAAATAATTTTTTTAAAAAAGGTCCTTCAATTTAACAGATGGGGATTTTCAGAATGTGAAAACAGAATTTAAAAATATGTATTAGTTGAAAAGTTATTTGTAAAGAAAAATTTCCCATAGAATAACATTAGCTTCGGCTTCCGGCGGCGGTGAGGGAAGAGGGCCCTTAAGAATGACTTCAATACCGTCACGAATAGTCCTCTGCAAAGTTTTTGAGCCATTTTTATTCCCTCCAAGTAACCAAATGATTTAACCCTTAAATGCCTGATTATTTTTAAACCAATTTAAAAATGTTTTATTCTTACCTCTATTAAATAAATCACGGGAAAAATATTTTAAAAAATAATAATTTATTTTAACTATGGTTTATGCTTATTGACAACAAAAAGCAATTTCTTGTCAATCGGCAAATATGAGGCATCAGAGCTTCAATATTATTCTAATAGTACTTTTTAGAAAACAAAATTGGGTGTGTTGTCGAAAGGCAACACACGTTATTTAAGGGTTAAACCATGGTAGCAAAGTTATAATGGGAAATTCTAATGTCATGGCAAAATTTGTTTCAAAACTAGTCTCTTAGATTCATACTTACTCATCTTCCCCTTCTCCTAATAATAATAACAACAATAATAATAATAATTTGATTGTTTTTTATATCTTATTACAATTACAAAATTAGGTTACCTACAAACATTTTATCTATTTATTTATTTATTTATTGCGACTATATGAAGTTAATGTTAATTATTTGATATCAGGTAGTTTTGAAACAGATGATTTTGGCAGACAAGATGGTTATAATTGGTCTAGTTCAAAGCAGTTTAGCGAAAAAAACTGTTTCAACAAATTGAATTTTGCATATATGCATTCAAAAACAAAGTAAATTGAGAGGGAAATAACCTTTAAAAAATATCAAAGAGGGAAAAGAAGAAATAAAGAATAAACCTTTTAAATAACTGGTCCAGACGTCGCATGTAACCTCACAGTTGAGTAATTCAAATAAGTAAATTTAGTGTTTAATGCTTATTATTGTGTTATCAAGTTAATTTAATCAAAACAAAATACAAATTTTATAAATATATCCTGAAAATGTCATTGATTAGAGGAAGTAGGAAGAAGACTCTCGAAAATCAAGTGATTGTTCCTACGTTAGGCAGCCACCATGCTGAAGACGCAGAAATTTGTTCCATTTGGCATGTTCTACAGATACACATAACAGCTACTGTTTCAGGTTGCGCGTGCGCAAAACGAGACAGTTAATCATAACTGAAAAGTTGCGGATGTTTTTCCAAAAAAACCATGTTTCACAGTTAAAATCCCAACTAAGTGTTTTCTAATGTACATGAAAATAGGAATGTTTGAACTATGACTCGATTTTCTGTAAAATATATTACGCATAGTATTTTTTCTCTGTCTAGTTAAATAAATACTACACACATTTACAGGTACGTTTGTTAAAGTTGAGCAAATGGAGTCTGTTTTTATATAGATGTGTTGGAACTAAAAAATTCTTTATTTTCTAAAAATGCAGTTTTAATTTAAAATAAAAAATAAATAGGTATCACTCATAACTATTAGTACAAATTTTTACAGATTTCGTGAATAATAATAAAAAAAACAACTTAAAATGAGATAAATTTTTTCTATTATCTATTTAAAGTTGTTTCGATTATTTAATATCATATTTTAAATACTAGACCTCAAATAAAGAGCTATACATATTTACACTTGTAAAAGTTACGTGATTTAGAAGAGAAAGAGACTAGTGTGGACATTGAGGTACTGTGAATAACTTAAATAATTCTGCTGTTTATCACTCAAAATTCCTCTGATAGTTTCTTAAGTTTTGTCACTCTGGTATTCACCTCCATGATACCACAATTGTTAGTTCAGCGGTACATTATAAAGAAGAATACTTTTATAGAAAAAAATCTGGAGAAGTAAGTTTCTGATTTGTCTTTTAATGGCGAGATTAGCCTATTTCACTTCTGTTTTTCAAATAATAAATTTGCAGTGTTTTATAAATGATTATATATTCAATGCATATTTTGATAGTTACTTTTGATCTGTGTGGATTATAAAAACCAGTATAATGTCTAAATGTACAAAGAGTTGCGAGGAGCTAGTATGCACAAATGGCTTTGTCCAGGTCAAGTTAAAAAAAAAAAAAAAACAGAGTTGTGTACTATGTTGACAAAGTTGAAACATATATGGATCTAATGGATATTAATGTACAATTCTTAAGAAAAAAAGATGAACAAAGAAGCTCTTCTGGGAAGCAGAGTTAATCTTTCTTTTTTCCAGGTATTTCGGCCTTATAAGACTGTTATCATACATAAAGACTTATTTGATTTAGGTAAGATTTGATTTTATCATGGTTTTACTTGCATTTTCCTGAAACATATTACATTGTCAATGAAAAATTTAACTTATCCACACTAGCCTCATGACATAGGGTTTGTGTGGATAAAAGCTTTTTTTTTTTATCATATTGAAAAAAACTTTGTTGCCTAAGAGTTTGATTTATTAACTAAAATAAAGAAAAATATGCAAATTATCCTAAAAAAATATTTGATGGGTCAAAAATACTATTTAATACACTTTTTTGGAAAAAATATAAAAAGTATCTACACTAGGCCCCCTCTCTTCTATATTAGTTTGTTGAATTGCTTGAAAATAAGTTTAAAAAAGTGTTCTTAAAAATTTGTTATTAAAAAATTGTAATTATGTCTGGTGTCGGACCATATATAGCTAATTTTCTAAAGATTTAGGAAAACATGTTTTTCTTTTTTAAACAAAATATACAACGGTTTTGTCATAGTTCTCACGTATCATTTATTTATCATTCAACCTGAGTACTTAGCACCCCAAGTATCATACCTGCATGTCCAGATGCCAACAATATCACTAGTTTTTTACTTTTCTTGGTCAAAAAAAGTATTCATTTCTGTCGATTGTAATGGAATGGAAATTTTTCTCAGAATAATTCTATTTAACAATTTCTAACTGCGTTTACATTCTCCAGAAGAGAACAGCTCTGTTCTCTTAATAATACTGTCAAAATCAGTATTATATCGATCTTCATCTAACATTTAACGGGGGGGGGGGGGGGGAATGTGCGAAAAGTTTTTGCGAAGCACAACCAACCTTGTAAGTTAAATATATATTACTAATTCAAGGTCCTATTTAATAAGCTATACATACCAAGTTCTTTTATTTAAATGCTGTCAGATGCCGTTCACAACACCAAACGTTTTAGTCAATTTTATTTTAATCATACGTTTCACTTTTTCAGATATAAATTTCATGCTATAAGGCAAGTGGCTGGCTGGTAGCTGATACACTTTTCTCTTTAAAGTGCTTTGAAACGGAATATTTTAAATATTTATATAAATGCAATGGTACAAACTATAAACAAAACGTTTTCATTTGTAGTAAAAAAAAATATGCACAATTCACATGAAAGTATGCATTTGAATAATTGCTTAAGTATTTTTATGTTTATATTTTGTCCTTTTAGGCAACGAATACCTCGTGAGCATCATGTTCTCTCATTACGATCAAAACAATAATGGGCGACTGGAGGCAGAAGAACTGTGGCAAGCGGCAGAAAGGGACCATCTAGGACAACTATCGGCATCCTGCATCCTCGCTGATATGCTACTTTTTGACGATCCTGATGGAGACGGGACATTGGACATCAACGAATTCTACACAGCCTTCAGTAAGTTATACAGTAAGTTGACTTTCCCTCTGCTACGCAGCCTTCCCTTTTTCTCTTCCTATGTCCATTATCCCACTTCGCTTCAGTCAATGTTCTCCCCGTCTTCCCGTGTTTAGTGATGTGTGTTTATGCATGTGACTATTTATAAATTTATCTTAACTCCAATACCGGAAATATTAATCGGTCACTAAACATACGAATTGTATTGATTCATCTGTTCCCTATTCCAATAAGTTCGATTAAAACTAGGCGGATCAATTTCATCCATTTTTAAATCTCTAAAACTCGCGACATGTTCTAATTACGAAAAGTGAATCAAATGTGAACCGGAATTTCACTCGAATGGCTGCTAATGCGTCTTGATGTAGCGTTCTTCGATAGGTGTGGTTGTTGATGATGTCAGGTGACTACCTACAGAACAGAAAGTAATTTTTTAGCGCCTCAGTTAGCATCAATATGAATGAGGCAGAATATCACCCTCATGTTGCGCAACGCATTATTATAAATTTTCTCATACGTGAAGGTATCAAACCACTTGAAATCATTCTGAGCACAATTTGAGAAGACCAGCATGAAGGAAAGCCAAGTGGCGCAAAAAATTCCACCTGAGACAAGAAAAAAAAAAACCTCGCCTCTCAGTTGGTAAACTTCTTGCTAAGGTGTTTTGGAACTTCAAAGGAGTTTTGCACATCAACTTTGTCCATGAATGTCGTACAGTTAAGGCTGGCTATTATACTATTGGAGGAGACATAATTTGCATATCGACAGAAAATCCGGTTAAATTTCTATGAAAAATGGGATTTTGCTTCACAACAAATCTCATCCTTACAGACCACACAGCCAACCGAAAACTTGGAGGAGGCTGAAGTTGGGTGGGTTTTATGTCGCACTAGTGCTACAGTATGACAACTGGAGATTGTCTGGGACTCCTCCTTAAGGGTGGTTTAAAATTCGAGGATTTTCATTGGACAACACTGATGCATCCTGCCTGCAGTCCTGACTTATCCTCATGTGATTATTACATGTTTGGGGCACTGAAAGAAGCGCACAACGATTCTACTGTGGAGACTTTCATGTACAATTGGCTGGAAACGCCCCCTCATTATTTTTATAAGATTGCATTAAAAAATTGTCTATTGGGAAAAATGCATAACAAAATCAGGAGATTGCATAAAAAAATAATATGTAAGTAACTTTTATGTTTGTAGCTTAAAAGATCCAATAAATTTAAAAGCAAAAATTACGGTTCATATTTTAAATTATCTTAAAAATTAAAATTATTAAAATTAATTAATTAATTATTTAAATACTTTAAATAATAATTTAATAATACAAATTTAATAATTTAAATAATTAATTACTTATTTAAATTATAATTTAGATAATAATTTAATAATAATAATAATTTAATTATTTAAATAATTAATTACTTATTTAAATTCTTTAAAATTATCTTAAAAAATCATGTAAATTTAAAAGCAAAAATTCCGGTTCACATTTTATTCACCCATATAAGTTTATTAAAACAAACTGCAGTCTTTTTTTTTTTTTTTTTCATTTATAATATTTTGGACATTTTCTTAAACATGCATCCCTCCCATTAACTATTCTTAAATTAACTAGGGTTAATTTTTGGATAAGAAAAATAGTTATTTCCTGTAATTCTATCTCAATTGAACACGTTTTCTTTTATTCGTAAACACACAACGGAATCAAATATTTTATGTCTTGTATCTTATATTGTGAATACTGTAGAAATTTCTACCGTACTGCTAGTTTTCACTAAAAAAATTAGAATGATTATGCTTGAAAAACTATTTAACGGAATGATTACTGTGCTTTTTGTCGAATAGTTATTAACTTATTAACACAAACTTCATTCTTGGGGTAGGGGGGGGGGGCACAAGAAAAATTAAATAAATGTATATCGATATGAATGCATACTTAAAAATTATGCATCAAAGTTCCAAATTAAAATTTTAAAATCAAAGTAAAATATACATTGTATATAGTGACTTTCTCAAAAAATATATGGAAATACAGAGTTTCAGGAATTACAGACATACGTGGAAGAGATGATCAGATAACTTCAAATTTTCATAAGTCAGTTGAAATGAAGCTATTTAATTAAATCAAACTTATAATTCAGTTTTTATTGTTTATTTCTTCTTTCTATCTTTTATTACTTTTTAAATTCTTAACTGCAGGCGTGTCCGTGGTGTCGTTGGATAAAGCGCTAGAAGTTAATCATGTGACGGCTAGAGTAGGTGACAACGTTGAAATTAAGTGTGATGTCAGAGGCACTCCACCCCCTCCGATTGTCTGGCGGAGAAACGATATGGATTTGTCGGTTCTCAACGATCAAGAAATTAAGGTAAATATATATATATATATATATATATATATATATATATATATATACACTGCTATGTCTAGTAAGCTTATAATAGTTATATCATCATGAGATTAAAATTCGATTAGATTAAAAGAATTTTCGTTAGAAAATTTTGTACAATTATCCTTGCTTCTTCTATTTCTAGGTCTCACAGGTATTCGTGGATGGTTCCCTTTACTTGACCAATGTGCAACTGGTACATGCTGGTAACTACACATGCCACGCACAACGTAATAAAGACGTCACGCAAACCCATATTCTACATGTCCAAAGTAAGCCAGTGTTGTAAATTACTCAAATAATTTAAGTTTTAATTCATTTTTGATTTGTTTGAACTCATGCACTATTAATAAAGTTTTGGAGGATGAAAAAAGAATATGTTCTTGTACAGTGCAAAAGACAAACGCTGTTTTCAACAAGAGAGAAACCGTAATGTAGGAATTTAAAAAATATATATTGCTTTGTAATTTAAAGAACTTTTTTTTTCCCCAGAAGTACAGCCCTAAGAAAAAAAAACTAAATTATTAAATAAAATAAACTCCATAAACTGCTTTTTGCCGCAAATACTAGTAGAAAAATTCGCAAAGAACTCAAAATAATATCTACTGTTAGTGTATTTGAAAAAGATATTACAATGCTATTGATTTTTAAATTAATATATACAAATGGGTGGCAAAACAATGTTAGTAGCTTTCAAATTTACTAGATGTTTTGTCGAATTCTAGAAAAATACGTAATGGATTCTCTTGGAACTTTATGGCTCTAAACAACAAGATACACACTATACATATTAGGGAAAAATTCAACATTTCAGTAAAGTTTTTGTTTCAGTGGCTAGAAGGGAACCAGCAACAAATAAAAGGGGGAAAAAAACTTTTGGGATTAGTATGTAAAAAACAACGCATGAAATACGTTGTACCTTCAGCATATGTTTACACTGCTCGGCATGAAAATTGCTCCCAACATCATTTTCGCAAATTCTTATGTAAAATGACCTCCTGAATCCGAATAGGACGTTCATTTTGCCCTATCACCCTCCGTTTTTTTAGGGACAAACCCTTTTTTTAATCACTTTTCGGTCATTTTATGGCTGTAAATTTGATTTTTAGGGGGAGGGGAGGATTATTTTAACTGTTAAATATCTTCTGAGAGGCTACAGAGTTGGAAAATTCTAAAACATCAACATTTACGGCAAGGGGAAAATTTAGGGGGGGGGAGGGGGATTTGCCACTGAAATTATGTATTGCATTTCTTACTTTTTTTTAAATCTATTATTAATGTTATTTAGTAAACATGATATATATATATATATACATATATATATATATATATATACATATATATATATATATATATACATATATATATATATATATATATATATTTTGTTTTTAATTGCTAAATTAATTCTTTTTCATTCTCCAAATCAAATTCATGGGCATAAAATGACCGAACAGTGATGAAAATTGGGGGAGGGGGTAGTGTCCCGAGAAAACGGTGGGTGACAGGGCAAAACGGGAGTAATATTCGGATTCAGGAGGTCATTTTACATAAGAATCAGCAAAAATGGTATCAGTGGACGAATTTTTTTTTTTTTTTTTTTTTTCAGCGCACTGTTATTAGGCTTTAGTAAATTGTCTATATTAATTTGAATGTGAATGTGACGTGTATTCATAAAGATATAAAAGTTCCTTAAAAAAAAAAAAAAAAATTCCAAAGTTTTTTGTTTCAAGATCTCAAAGCGGAATTTTCAAACCACTGCAATGTCATTTTTAGAAAACTTCGCATACTACATTAGATAGAACAAACTGCACTCAAAATAAAAAATATTTAACATCTGTTCTGCAGTGACAAAAAAATTGACAGTTAATAGAGTATTATAAATACAAATATCTATGATAAAAATTCAAATTAACTTTACTATAGGCTTTTCTACGGCATATCTCTTTATAATTCTCATCATCATGCTGAATATGGAGTAAATCTTCTTTAGTAAATTTTTATCTTGAAAAATTTTATTTCTTGAATGCTGCAACGTATATATTTATTTTCCTATATTTTCTTTTTCTTTGTCGCTGTTTTAATTTATTTTTCCACCCACTCAGCCTTACCTGAAGTTCGTGTAGTACCTAAACTCCAGTCTCGTGCGCCCGGTGAATTAGCAGAAATGGAATGCCGCGCGACGGGTGTACCCCAACCCAGGGTATACTGGCTGAAAAATGATGAAGAACTGAGAATGGGTTCTGAGAAGTATGCAATAATAGGTGACTGATTTTTTTCCCCTTTCTTTTCTCGGTATATTTACTTATTAAAGTATGTAATTCAATAAAAACTTTTTTTTTTTTTTTAAGGACTGAGGATTATTAATCTCAATCTACGAATTTTTACAATACCAGTTATACGATAGTTGGACATTTACCGAAATCGAAAATATAATTGAATAATTTGAAAACATGTTATAATTTGAAGAAAATGAAAAAAAAAAAAAAAAAAAAAAGCTAATAGTCCTCCGTACTAATAGTCCTCTTTTTTTTTTTTTTTAACATCTCCGTTTATTTATTTATTTTTTCTGTTTTAAACAGTTTAACCTTATTAAAACGGACCTGTACAACGGACCTGTTTTAGTTATAACTTTCTATTGTTTTATCTTTTTTCGTTTAGGTGATATCATAGTCAAAAGACTCCACACACATTTGCACTGACCAATTTCCAAAGATCACTTAATCGGACTCAGGCGATCTTTACACAAGCAGATGTGGTGAAAACTCGATATCGAAAATTTTGACCAAATGTAATATAAAAGAAATTATTTTTGTTGTACCAATCAATTTTTTTTTTTTTTTTTAATCACGAAAACAAATCTCCGGGTGTAATGTAAGTTCAGAAATTGAAAATACAAAAAAAATAAAATAAAAACAAAGCAATTTACCCGAAGCAGTGTTTATTTTAACTTAAAAATATACAGTACAAAATCCATTTAGAGAACATTTCCTGCTGATGACATGCAGACAGAACTGCTTCGGGGGGGTTGAGTTTTGGAGGGTCCAGTTTTTAGGATATTGCAAAACAGGGCTATGAATTGATGACTTTTACAGAACAATCATGATGTCATTTATATTGTTTATTAGGCTTTAAGTAGATCAAAAAAAAGTAAAGACAGTAATTTATGGCAACTGTCGCTTTCGAGCCTTTTTCTTGCTGTATGGAAAACAAGTACAAAAATTATCTTTAAAATTGTCTTTTTGTTGCTTCCACCAAATTAGTAGTTTAGGTTTTTCCTTTGGAAAAGCACACTGCAGAGTCTTTTTTTCTTTTTCGTTTTCTATTTTACAGTTTTCATGATAATTTCTTTCGTTGAAATGAGATACGAGATCAACTTCGTAATTTTCCATTATGTTTGAGTCTAAATCGATAGTTCTGACATTATTACGAACATTACTTTCAGTTGATGCCAGATTTTGCTTATGAGGAATGTTTTTTTCATGAAGTTCTATTTCTCGATCAGGTTTACTTTCATTTTTATTCGTTTTGATGTTGTTTTTATTAACTGAATTACTGTTGAAACAAATTTTAAACTTTGATTTTTTTTGTATGTTTTCTTTACAAATCTTTTTTTCAAAATAATTTTCATCACAAACTTGTTCTGTTTCAGTTTTGCTCATTTTTCTCAGAGACATGTCACAATCAGATGTATTTTCTGCTTTCATAAGTTCGTGTCTTTTAAGCATAATGTAGTCGACCAAGCTGTGAATGTTCCTATATTCAGCGGGATTTTCAAACTGAGGAGGATGGTCTTTGACATTTGTATGTGTTGGTTTGGTGATCTCACAAGGACTATTACCGTCATTGACATTATCTTGAAATATTTTGTTAAATCGATTTTCTTCAAATACATATTTACTAACTGGGTGGTTTTCTTTTGCAAAAGTATGGCGTGCTTTACCTTTTACCCATTTTTTCATTCCAAAGACATTTTTATCTCTACAATAAGTTCTTATTTTGCGGCCAATTACATTTTCCCATGTAAGGAGTGGATTCACTTTTTCTGAGATGATTTTAGGCCAGTTGACTTTATTTTCTACAGTTTGGTCATCCAATAAAACTTTCACGGACACATTCAACTGTGTTTTGCTACTTTTAAGTTCCATGGTGAAGCTATGAAATCCATCCTCTGTTTTTCCCGCATAGATATAATTGATTCTTTCCAGATTCATAAGAGTCAGTTCTGAGAGTTTAAATTTGTATAGTCCTTTACTGATTTCACCTCGACGATACTTTTTACGTAATTCCTCCATTTTCAAAATAAAATTAACTCACTTAAATCGTAAAATTTCTTAAAATTCGCTTTTTAATAAGAGACAGTCTCAAATTACATGCTACTCGTAATTTGCTCAATGACTGCAAAGAATTTATTGTTGGGAAAACCTATTTGTACTATTTATTTTGATCATTGTTGTAGTTTATTTTTAGTATTGTTATAAAATATCATAAATTCATAACAATTACTTTAATGTTACTTACATTATTGTATACGATGTGTCTTATTAATTGTTGTAGAAATAAAACTATTCTTGTTAAATTTTGGCATTTGTAAACATTTCTTACACCAGCAAAAAGTTATACAAATTAAAAATTCCTTGTATTTATTTAGTTTTAATGCCCATAATTAAAGTTCACACCAACAATGAAAATTTAGGGTCTCAAAAGGACCATGCGATGATGTAATGGTCAAAAAATGTAAAATGTTAGACAAAAATTCAAAATTAAATAGAATTAAAGTGATATATAGAAATATACATTTATTATAAATGTTTTTACAGCGTATATCAACGCTTTTATGCCCAAAATATTTACGATATTCTGAATACAAATTGTCTATAAATAAAAAGAACTTTGTGAACAAATAATATAAATTCTCATTTTTCAAAAGTTAATAAAAAATTTTGGAGAACCTTTTAGTTGCATAAATTGACTTTTTTTTTTTTTTTTTTTAATGGTCACAAATAAAGTTTACGCCACGCCATCCATGAAAATTTAGAAAGAACTGCTTAGGTTAAGATTTAGTAGTTCAAAAATATAAAATGGTAGACAAAGGTAATAAATAAATATCATAGAGAAGTATACACTTGTTATGCGTATTTTTACTGCATATATAAATGCTTTTTTGAGCAAATCGCATAACCTTTTTTAAATATTTTGATCACAAATCGTCTACAAAGAAAAAGAACTTTGTTAAAAAGCATTATCAAATTACTATTCAGCTGAATTTAATTTCATTTTTTCCTCTCTTCCTTCTCACTGAACAAATTGACTAATGTTTTCTTTTTCTTTTTTTTTTTTTTAATCAATTCAAATAACTGATAGTTTGCTATGATTGTTTCCAATATATATTTCTTTTTTCTTTTAGTTTACATTTTCTTTTAGTTTACACATCTTTTACTATTGCACACTCGTTGTAAGTATCCCCAAAAATTAACGTTATCCCCAAAAAATACAATTTTGAGGATGTCAATACAAATTAATTAGAAAAATGAATTGGTGAATAACGACTTTTTATGAATAAGAACAACTTTATAATTTTTGTATCTGCTATGTTTAATCTGTTTAACGTCTAAATCGTCAATACGTTCTTATAGTATTAGATAGAAAGTGAAAAAAAAAAAAATTCTAAATTTTTAATACATTTTTGATCAATGTACTTTTAGAAAACATTTACGTATCTTTATTTAGTGAATCAAATTTTTAAGATTATTAGAGTTTTTTTTTTTTTTTTTTTTTTTTTTTTTTTTATCTTGACTCTTAAACTTTTCTGCTACACTCTATGTTCAATGATCTAAACACTTTTAGAAAAAATAAAAGAAAATTATTTCTTAAATGAACAGTTGTGTCATTGTTTTACTACCTTTTATCAATTACATTTATCATTTAAACGTTCAGTTTATAAAACATTTTCACTTTTCCACTTCAGGTAACAGCACATCCCTTGTTGTAGGTAAAATCACTTACAGCGATACAGGTGCCTACATGTGTGTTGCCTCTAATCCAGCTGGTACGACCCGCGACATCAGTTCGCTAGTGGTGCAAGACCAACCATCCCGAAGTGAGTTTGCTTCAACCATTTTGTTAAAATATTGTGATTATACTGTAATAGTTATCGCAAATCTTGCAATTGATTTTTAACTAACTTTCCGACTAGCTAGGCATTTGAAACTTTCAGAATAGCTCAGAACACGGTGACAATACATTTTTTTTAATACTTTTAGCCAATTATTTCGGGTCCCTGCTGCCTTCGGTAGTGTTTATGTGATTCAACAGAAAATTTAAAAACATGTATATAAAAAGTTCTTTTTTTCTTGTAATTATTTCGCATTAAGACAAGTACTTAGTCCAAAAATCGCATTTTTTGAGTTGTGCCAAAATTATAGCCCATGAGCGATATCCTAGTCCAAATGATGAAAAAAAAAGCCAATAGATAAACAAACCAGTTTAAAATTGTATGTTAAGTTAGGCAAACTGACTTATAAGCTTTGATATGCTTGAACATACTTACGGTATTAGACTGTGAGGGCTAAGCAAAAATCTGAATGACAGTCGCGTCAAACGTGGAAGAAACATTCATGATTGGGTGATTTGGAATTCTAAATCTTTTTATTTTTTATTTTTGAGGGGGGGGGGGCAGTGATTTAATCTAAACTTATACAATTACAGTATACATGGTGACTGAACTATCTTTTTTTATTTAAATATCGACAGTATACTAAACACAAATATGGCAGCTGTTTTATAGTTAGTCAGGCTTCTAAAATCAAAATTTTCTCTTTATACCCCAAGCATTCACCTAGCAAAACCATAATTTAGAAAAACACTACTATATAGCTATCTTATAAATATTGACAATTAAGAAGCCTAGATAACAATACCAACTACATCAAATTAGTATGAAACTTATAATTGATAAAGTAAATTATCGGAATTGTAATATTCCAGTTCTACTCAAATGTGAAACTACTGACATAACAGAAAAAATCATATGATAAATGTTTATTGAACTTAATTAAAAATATTCTCGGTTGCAAAATATAAGTAACCGAGATCCGAGATATCCTACAACGCTCACAATCAATTGAAATCTGTAAAAGTCTGCTTGTACTTTTAAAAATAGTCATTAAAATCTAATGGCGAATTAGATACATAGATTTAATTTTAGTACTGAAGATGCACAATGAATATAGCTCGTCAATTTACCTCGTCAGGGGGGTGTAAATGAAATGAGATATTTAATTTTGAATTTTCGCAACGATCTGTAAAAATTTGCTTGTATTGGGTTGCTCGAAAAATAATTTCGTTTTTTTCTTTGAAAATGAAAGACAATTTTTTTATATTGTATAAATATTTTATTGAATTACATATTCTCCACTTTGATCGGTTTCTTAGAGATCTCACGAGTTGTTATTTCGCAGTTTTTCATAAATCAATACCTTATTTTGTCTTCATTAGCATAAACTGGTTTTCCAGAACGTAAGGCATCTTCAACGTCAAAATTGCCGGAATAAAACTTGATAAACCAGTTTTGACACTGGCGTTCTTTAAATAAATTTGCCGTATACGCATCGTATACTTTTTTCCTTGTTTGAACAGTATTTTCGCCTTTTTGATAGCAAAAACAAAATATGCCGAAAATGTCGCTTCCGATTTTCTATTTTTGATAAGGCACCAATCAAAGCCTACTGAACATAATAAAACGAACTTCTTCACAAGCAAGCCTTGCTATATCAGCTGTCACAATATATAATGATAATGCAGCTTAATTGCGAAGATGGTGTGAAAAAAAAATACAGTTAAGTCCTCTGCTGAGAAAAATTAAATTACTTTCCGAACAACCAAATATTTAAAAAAAATAATCATTAAAATATATTGTCGAATTAGATACGTAGATCTAATTTTAGTGTTAAAGATGTATAATTGATATAGCTCGTCAATTTACCTTGTCAAGTGGTGAATGGAGTGAGATATTTAATTTTGAATTTATACAAGTGAGTTGCTCATACACTATATAATTTCTTTTTCAGGCATTCCAGAGCTATCTCACCGGTTTTTCGCTTTCCACGACTGGGGTGTGTCCATTTATGAACCTGCAAATTGCCGGCTGTATCATCAAGTACAATCAACTGATGTCATTCCAGGAACTCAAGAGTATGTGTGTGGGGACCGTGGAAGAAACTGTAGTTGGGGAAGGGCGGTTGATGTAGCTGGACGTTACGTCTACGCTTCCCAGCCTGATAAAGACAGGGTGCTTGTCATATCAAGAGTACAAATGGTCGTTGTTGATGTAAGTAACGCTCCATTTCGAATAAATAAAAATTACAGCAAAGCGCCGATTATCCGAATGTTTTAGGTTCAGACCAAGCTGGGAAACAAAAATTCCATATATACAGTTAACTGTCGTATAACGCGGGGGATATACGTTCAGCGTAATAGGAAATCGCGTTATAGGAGACATACATTGAGCAGACGATTTCATTCCGCAATGAGACCACAAGCGTCGGGTGTTGGCATAGTAACGGAGCAATCCTTATCTGCAGTGAAAAAGTAAGTAACCTTGAGCGGGTTGAAAGTAGAAAAGATGTCACGTGCTTCCTTTATCTTACGCGTTATACGAGACTCTTTATCGCGTTGTATGAGTAATAGTCGCAGATTTTTCGTCGCGTTATACGAAATCGCGTTTTGTGGGAGCGCGTTGTACGAGATTCTACTGTAATTCATTTTCGAAAGACGAGATTAGCTCACTGTGACTATTCTGCTCCGTAAAAGGAAAAGGGTGATACGCTGAGGAGAGTTCTTTCTGCAGGCATGGTTTTTGAGGCACACATTTAAAACATAAAATCAAATCTGACACATGCACAAAAGAGCTGAAGATTCTTGTAAACGAAAACAAATTGTATCAGAGAAGTACTTACAACAATCTGAATAGCGTATATTTGAGCATATATTCAATGACTGCCTTTTCAGTTTTACATTAACTGCTGTAGAAGGATTTCATTTGTTGAGGCACAAGACAGTGTCGGAAGTTCTCTCTGCAGGTGTTGGATAAAATAATTGAAAGATTTTCATTTTTTTACGTTTTGTCGAATGTCTCGAAAAACACTTAATGTGTTGTTCTTGAATTTTGGGAATAAGGAAAACATGCCTTCCTCATATTTTCCAGTATATGTTGTCATGTTTTCCGAAAGTTTCCTGAAATTTGAAGAAAAACCTTTGGAATTAATAAAGTAAAAACTTGCAAAAAAATTTTTTTGCATTTTTTAATAAAATATCTCTTTGAATATTCGAGATATTCTCACAAAACTCTACACACGTATAAAATATAACTTTATAACCACATCTAAAGTTACAGATGAATGGACGCACTTCCAGATACAGGATAATCACAAATATTTTTTTTATTTTGTTGGGTTTGTTGTTCGCCCCCTAAAGGCGTTCGTGACAAAATCTTTGCTGGAATATATGTGGAAAGACATGTTTTCCTTATCTCCAAAATTCAAGAACAACGTATTAAGTATTTTTCGAGATATTCCACAAAACGTTAAAAAAATGGAAATGTTTCCATTATTTTGTCCAACAACCTGTATTTTATATGCATAATCATTATTTTTTACACATTTTGTACACCACTATTTTAAACGAGTTTTGTTTGTGTTATTTAAGAACTTCAGTCTTTAAATTGAATAAAAAAAAATTCTACAAAAATAATGGCATTCAAAATGCGCAAAATTTGGCATCTATGTATATAGTATATTGTTTGTAACGAAGATTTGACTTTCTTATTTTGCGAAAAGGATAAGGGAATAGGAAAGATTTAACCCTTTATCTAGCACATTATGGAACAGATTAAAAAAAAAAAATATTTGAAACATACATTTTTAGTTGCTTTAACCCTTTGCGGCGCAAGGTAATTGAGATCGTTCAAATTACACTGTCAACGGAATTCACGAACAAAATTTCAAATAAAAGAAATTGACCCTCTTCTGCTATGTTATAAAAGTAAAGTTTTTCTAAAAAATTTCCGGGATGAGTTTTTGCAGTTGAAACTTAATAATTGCGTCCTCGCAGCGAGGGCAGTGCACCGCAAAGGAGTATTTTTGAAAGATATATGCAATAAAAATTATGCTTATCACCTCATCATAACGAGAATTTTGTGAGGTGTTGCTTACTATGTACCATTAGTACATAGTAGTCGAAAAAAAATGTATTTAAACCTTAAAAAGGGTGTAAAAAAATGTTTACTTTTTATGCTCTTAATATTTTTTCTATGATTGATAGGAGATTCTTGGAGTAATATAGGAATTAATTATTATAATACATATGAAGATCGTGAAAAATAGCGAGAACACGCTGTAAAATCTTTTCTGGAACAAAATTCGTTATGTGTAGCGTCTAGTAGTTCGTAGTGAGATTAATGTGAGGAATATACGTTATATTCTTATGACATTTCTTCCATAAATTCTACTTTATACGTTTTATAAACTGATGATACTTTAAAGTACCGTCAGTAGATAAAGGGTTATGTCACGAGGTATAACACTTTAGAGAAATTCTAGGTTCACTTCGTAATTTGACAAATATCATTTCTAAAATAAGAAGATTAAATTGAATTTTTTTAAACTAGAGCAGGCGATAGCAGCTAAACAGGTTTTCACCAGATTACATAATTTCTTTTTTCTTTTTTTTTTTTTATGTTCACAAGCGATATTTTATGGCAACAGTTGCAGTTTTGCAGCTCGAGGGGAAATGAAATTGGTTCAAAAGCATTTTTATGCTATATATTGTTTTCTATGATTATATATATATATATATATATATATATATATAAAAATGATAATAATAAAAAATGGTTAAATCAAAAAATTTGAGTTTTACATTTACAAATAGCATAAGAAAATGAAACTTAATTAGTGCCACTCCAGCCAGAAAATTATAGTACATAGTTTATAGAATCTCGTAGAAATCTGAATTCTCTTCTAATGGATGACACGAAAGGTCATTTGTGAATTCTTATGTTAGAAAATTTCATAAAAATATAATAATAATTGAGGCGTTGACACTGGAAAGAAGGTAAGTGAAAAAGTAAGTAAAAAAATCCACCATTTGAGGCACTTACTTTTTCCTTTGCCGAGAAGAAAGATACCCCAAGCGACATCTTGCGAACTCTATCACAATTAAACCATTTCAGCTATAAATTTGTTTTCTTTTGAATGCTATTGACCCTCCTTTCAAGGCATTGAGTCAAAAGCAAATTTCCATGATTTTTGTCATTTACCTCCTTTTTAATGCCTCGATTAATAATCATCATTCTATCTAAAAAAGGACACAGAAAAAAAAATGAGATAGATTCATGAAAAGTTGCATACAAATAAATAAGTTAATGTTTATATTCTAGAAAACAGAACACCTAAAGTACAGAACGGCTAGAGTAAAAGTAATAAAGGAATGTAAAAGTATTATTAATAATGAATAAATTTATATGTTTTATCACCAATAATACATAAATCATAATTGGTGATGAAACATATTTATCATTTTTTTTTATGCTGCACCACGTCAGGAAAATATAATATGGGTCTTCGAAGATGATCCTATATAGACAGCAGTTAAAAGATAAAGAGAAATGATAAGAGTAATTTATGCTTTTCTTTAAAAGTACAGGATTCGTCAAAACCATGAATCTAGGAGAATATAAGACAATCACAAGTAACTGGCTTATAATTAGGTGTTTCCCAGAAACTCTTCAACAAATCAATGTCAGGTAATCCATATTTCATTCTGATAATGCATCTTCTCATTGGACAAGATTTATGATCGAACTTCTTGCACAAAATTGCAATATAGTTATAGAAAATAAAAGTGATTTTCTTGAGACTGTCACAAGAAAATTCCGGCTTTATTTATTTGTTTGTTTATTTATTTACTTATTTGTTAAAAAAGAAATAATCACAAATTTCATTCTAAAGCTAAGATTTGTAGAGGTATTAAAAGTATATATTTTATCAGTTCCAGGCTATGAATTACTTGAAGTGAAACTTTTGAAATATTCTACTACAAATGTGTGTCAGTGCAAATAACATCTTAATGCTTTTAAAATACGGCACGTTTAACTTCAACTCATTCAGCTGTAATTCAAAACTCTCGATGTAACTCTTGTGTTGATATCTGAATGTGAAATACCGACAAAACTTATTTTTTCTATATCTGTTTAAATTAAATTAATATTTACTAAGATGGAAGAATATTTAAATAATTCCACAGGCAATTAAAAAGTAAAGAGTAAAAATAATGCGTCTGAACCGAAAAAAATAGTGCTATTGAAAGGAGAAGGGGGGAAGGGGGATAGATAACTTAACAAATCGGTTGATCGATGCTCAACTTAAATTTTTCATGATGAGGAGGCCAAAATGCTATTTTTTAATCTTTTCTTCTACGCAGGTCGTTGTGACGGACAAATATCCCGTGGAACTTCATTATGTTCCCAATCTGGACCAAGTGTGGGTGGTCTGTTGGCGTGGTCTCCAGGACAAAGGAACAAAAACTATTCAAATTATCAGAGACGCCAGCCAGAAAAAGAAACATCATACTGTTCACCCAGAGCCAGTGGATGGACACTTTGATCTTGTAAGCATAATTTTATATTTAAAAAAAAGCACTAAAATGCTTGTATAGATGATAAATAAACAAATAACTTTATAAGAAAACACTTTTGCAATTTATGATGACTACTTACAAAGTTTTCTATTCATCATAACTTCGTTCATTTTTTTTTTTTCCTTTTCAAGACAGAAATGAAAAATAAAAAATATACATTTTGAATTAAGTGACACAGCTCAAATAACAATATTTTGATGCCAAACTACAATTTTTAAATTCGAGGGCAAAATTTTAATTTTTTAATTTTTGCATTATGTAGCTAAAAACTCTTTCGTTTTATTTACAGTAAACAGTTCTCTTATCATAATGTTTTGCATTATTATTTTGCTAATTGTTACTTTAAACAATTGTTTTCACAGATTGCCAGAAAATAAAATATATATATATATTTTTTTTTTTAAAGAATTTTCCTTGGCTTCAAAATCTAAATCATATAATTACTGAAATATTTAATATAGTTAAGATTCAATATTTCAACTACCATGTAATGTTTGCAACTTGTAGAGACTTTTATATTCAACATACACCGCTAATTTTTAATTGTAATGTTTGTCTTATAGTTTGTCTGATTTTAACGGCCCTCTTCACTTACCGTCGCCGGAAGCCCGAGCCAATGTTATTCTATTGGGAAATTTTCTTTACAAATAACTTATTAACTAATACATATTTTTAAATTCTGTTTTCACATTCAGAAAATTCCCAACTGTTAAATGGACGGACCTTTTTTAAAAACGTATTTCTTTTTTTTATTTTTAATATTTTATTTTGAAATTGCAAAATGAAAAAATTTCACATATTGAAAATTCGTATTTTGCAGCTTCAAAATAAAATATAAAAAATAAAAAAAAATAATTTTTTTAAAAAAGGTCCGTCCATTTAACAGCTGGGGATTTTCAGAATGTGAAAACAGAATTTAAAAATATGCATTAGTTAATAAGTTATTTCTAAAGAAAAATTTCCCATAGAATAACATTAGCTTCGGCTTCCGGCGGCGGTGAGTGAAGCGGGCCATTAAGTTGGGTACTGATCTAAACCTGAGCCAAGTGTCATAGAATTCCGTACAGCCGTTTTCAGGTGATGTGATAACCGGTCAAATAAAAAGCATTCTACATACCTTCCATCACTTCCATGCACACAGAAAATATATTATAAAATCATTTTCGGATTTTTTTTTTTTTTTTTTTTTTTTTCATTCAGTGTGTTTTACTGGCTAAAGCCTTATGGCACATGCGCAGGTATTTTTTACCCATATCTCTAAATATAATCAAAAAATTTTAATTTTAGATATATGTAATTTTAAGTTGAATATTGACCTACATTCTTGCCAAGTGTCTTTAAATTCTGTCTAGCCGTTCTCGAGTGACACCTGGACAAAAATAGCGTTACAGACATACAGACACAACGACACAAACACATAGATACACAGGAAATTTTTTAATGTCAATTTCGACTTTCATGGTGTGTGAAACGTGAAAATATCACAAAATGTTTTGATTCTGACAAATTTACAGGCAAAAATTTGATTTTATTAGTATAGATTATGTCAATAAAATACTTTTTAACAAACCATATTTACACAATTATTTCAAATCCTTTCTCTGCATTTTTTTTTCATGCTTTAGGATTTAGTCAATGGATTATGTTTAAAAGTTAAACTGAAGGAAAGGTAATTCAAACAATTACATTTATTTGCTTATCATAAAAAAAAAAAAGGTGTAAATAAATAAATGAAAAACGTTAACTGCTAGTAAGCGTTTCATGGTGCACAAAATTCGACATGTAAATTGGACAAAGCTGAATCGCCTATTTCAAATCTTTTTAATTTTGTATAAATTTATTTTTTATCGAATATTTTTTTTTAATTTTTGCAATCGTCTTGACAGAAACCTTCTATTTGAATACATCTTAAAATCAACAGAGAAAAATGTAACTATCTATTGTCTTCTAATATACTTTACATTATATCATGTGTGATATGAAATTGTTATGGTTGATATGGTTTTAACCATATTTCATTTATCGAAATGATTAATCGATTAATCTTTAAGGAATAACCTATGGACAGGATTCATACATGCATTTATACAGATGAATTGACAATACTCCTTAGTGTGAACTATTCTTAATTTAATAAAATATCGGTTTTGAAGAATATAATTTATTTTAGACCGATAGTTTACTGAAACATGCTTAATTATATATATATATATGTGTGTGTGTGTGTGTGTGTGTAAATGATAGATCTTTTAACCTTAATTATTTAGCAATTAATAGATACATGTCAAAACCAACACACCAAAAATAAAACTGATTGTAACACATTGCTAAAACTAGCACAAAATTGTTGCGATACATGTTACGATCCAATAAGAGACAAAATCAATATAAATTACTTACGCCCACTTGAGTAAAAAAGGATCATTAAACATAATGACGGTGAAAATAAATAAAGGACCACAAAAATAATAATTGGAATAAAAAATGGACTAATAATTGAAAAAAAAAAATGCTTAAAAATAGAAGCATTATCCAATCAGGAAGCATGTATTTCATAAAGCTGTGAAAGCTGCAACGATTTCATGAAACAATATAGCTAACAATAGCAAATTTATATGGTTCATGCCTCAATCGAGCAGCAAAACTATTTTGAATGAGAAATGAAATAAAATATTAAATCAAATCATCAAAGAAACCAAAAAGAAAATTATAAAAAATCAGAATAACCACATTAAAAACTTTCAAACAACATGGAGAATAGGAAGTTGCCATCATATTAAGGAAATTAAAAATAAATGCTATGCAAACATCGATTAATCGATAAATAATTAACATCTGAGCATTTTCAATTAACGATAAAATTCACTGTGAAATTATTTAATAAGTTAGTTAAAATTAATTTTTTTTTCATAAATCAATAAACTTTGAAACCTTTATGGAAAGGAATTAATGACAGCAAAAATTAATACAGCAGTGAACCAGCGCCATCTATCGTGTAGCTAGATAAACAATAAATAATAAGTCAATTAAATTAGTTCAGGTTTTATAGAAGATGTTTTAACTTAAGGAATTAAGGGAATTTTTGACACCATTTAATTAATCAGTTTTATTTTTATGTAGTTGATCTTAATAATGTTGAACCTAAGGTTATCACATTTTCTATAGCTGTTATTCATAATGTTATACCATTGACCCTTTTGCAACTTAAAACAATTCACAAAATTTTTATCGCATTTTAATTCTTAATTGTTTCATTTATAAGAGTGGTAAAAATTTTGCAATCAAAGTAAAATGTTTGCTACCATTCATGTATTTTTTTTTTTTCTTGAACCAAACACCTATCCAAAATTAATAATAATAATGACCCTCATCTGTCATGAACGATTCCGGTTAGACCGCTTCAAAACAGAAACTTTTGGCTGCCATTTTTTTTTTTTTTTTTTCGTTTGTTCAACTCACTGATCTGGTTCAACTTACGGAAACATACATATAATATGTTTTGTATCGCACGTATTGTTATTTATTTCCTCTAAAACCTTGAAAAACTATTCAATTGTAATGTTTAAAGGTCTAAATTAAATATAACGGATCACTGGCTATTATAAGCATGAACCTATATATATAATTATGTAACTTCATGATTATAAGCAACGCAATACCAAATAAAAACAAACCAAAACTGTTGCCATTCAGAAAATACAAATTCCAAATGGACAACTCTTTAATTCCGAATGAACGACTCTTTGACTGTTTCTTAAAAAAAAAAAAAAACCGCTTAAAGTATTTCTAAAACATATTAAAGCCTTAAAACTCTTAAAATATTTGTAAAAACATATTAAAGTCTTTAAATATTTTTATCAAGCTTCATTGTTTGTTTACATTGTAATGTATGATTGGCGTCGAGTTTAGTACGTAAATGCCGACAGTTGATTTTAGCTTTGAAATTAGTGTAAAGTGATAGTTGAGATAGAATTTTTGGTTGGGCAAGTAAAAGTCACCAGTTGAAATGAGTATTGAAAGTAGAGTAGTCTAAGGTGATAATGTCGAGTCAAGGTAAAATGCTCGGTTGAGAATGAGAAAGTTCCTAGCTGGATCCTGGATATTTTGACGATGTTGTGGGTGAGATAGCTGGTTGGAGGTATCGAGTAGAGGTGAATTTGGATTAGCATGGGGTGTCTGTAGTTATTGGATAGTTAGTTAGAAAATTTTAAAACAGGATCTACGATAGTCTTAAAAAAAAGTATTTTGGTAAAATGAAGTGAATCGTTTTTTCTTATTATGAGGACTTTAAATACGCAAGCGAAGTGATGACGTCACTGGCCGTTCGTGCATACAAGAAAAAAAAAATCGAGGGAAAATATTTCCCGATTTTAATCCCCATATTTAGGTATAGATGTGTATTAGTTATCATGTGCATGCGTTAGATTAAGTTGTTTTTGTTCTAAAATTGATAAAATTTGAATTTTAAATTTCAAAAATCTAGATTAAAAAAAAATGGCAAACTTCAATATTCCATTGAAAACATAAACATTTCATTTCAAAGGATGATATTTACACAATAAATATCCAGCTAATATACTAATTAAAAGGAAAATGATAAATATTCTATCATAATTTGAAGTGAAATTTGTTTTCAAATGTCTAAATAAAGTATCTGATATAAGATACTAATATGTTGCAGCGGAATAGATTTGATATCGGTCTTCCTTGGCAGAATATATATATATATGCCAAATTATCTGGCGAATATAATTTAATTCCTTTCAAAAATCATGGTTATTTTTAAATGACCGTGACGTCACACTTCGCTTGCGTATAGAGCACTTAATAGAACACTGGGATGTGTTGTTGCTGTTGTGTTGTCGGGCCTATATTTTTTGTCAACCAACAGTTTTTTTATTGCCATTCATATTGATTGATCGGGTAGAATTTTTTTAATTTCAGAACGAAAATTATGAAATATCGAAACACATTTGATTTATAAAGAAAAATTGAAAATACATTTAAATGATCGCGTGGTAACCATCATGATCTAAACATTGTTTTCAAGATTTATCGTTCACATTCCGTCATTTTTGACGGGGTTATATACTAGTGTATTAAATATTACTCTTAAGCTTAAAATGTATTTACTCACACGATTTTTTTTTTTTTTTTTTTTTGGTATCTTTTTTTACAGGTGAGTGGTCTATTCATTCCGTCCCCGCAAGATTTGGGTCATGGATGGAAATATGGTTACGTGGTCCACACAAACCAGCGCGGAATGTACAAATTGGACTTGCAAGCGATGAAATATCTCAAGACAGTTGACCTAACACCGTACAACTGTGCGCCACGATCTGCAGATTTCGCTTCATTTGGTAAGTAAAAAAAAAAAAAAAAAACTTTAGTGTCATTTCTTCCAAATACACTAATCCTATATAAATATATATACCCATTTAATTTTTAATTCCCTACCTCTCGCTCATGTCAAAATCACAGGATGAGATTTCGTTCCCCATTTATCGTGCACTGTTTCCAGGCAGAAGCATTCAAAACATATAACCAAAAATATTAAATGCAAACCATATCTCATACCTGGATTTTTTATTTTTTTTTTTCATTTTTTACAACCAGATAACAGATTTATATATATATATATAATGGGAGATTGTTAGTTTATTTAAAAACAAATATCAACAGTAAATAACATTTTGTAAGGAAAAGAGAATATGCACTTTTGTGGCAGTTTTCTTGAAAATAATGAGATCGTTGCGGAATTAAATTTTTCTTATGATTATTTACATCCTATCTACCGCGATACAATAAAACAATAGTTATTATTTTTTAGTGACATAAACTGTGATTTTGACACTTGTTATTTTTTATACTACGGTGGTATATCATTCTAAACCGCGATTAACGGCCTTATTCACCATTAACTTCAACTCTCTATTCAACGTAAACAATTGAAAAGCATCCAAAGTCAAGGTGCAGCTTTCAACAAAATTTGCCACGCTGCTTCTGCCATCTAGAATCGAAGATTTTATATAATCTTTGAGTAGTTATTTTCAACTAAAAAAAATCTGAAAATAACAATACCGCTAGTTGGCAGAAGCAACGCGTCAAATTTTGCTAAAAAGTTACAATCAGGCTTTATGCGCTTTTCAACATTTCGTGTTCAACCGAGAATTGAAGTTTTTGGTGAATAGAGCCGTTAGTTGTATAATACTTCCAATTTGAGTCTTTCACAAAGTTGTTAACATGTTGAATTTAATAATTAAGATATCTGACACTTTTCATTTAATCAAAATAGTTTTATAATTTTCAGAGAACTATTCAAAACATTTGCAGAACATAAGGGTATAGTATATAACAGACTGTACAAACATAGCGGATCCACCGACGCGACGGGTCAATATCCATTATCTTATTATATAATAGGTGTTAGCTGTTTGCATTATAGATATTTTCTTTCTTTCTTTCAAACGACGTAATATATTTTAAAATGTAAATATACGAAAAATATATGTTGCTTAAATAATATATTTATCTCTAGCTCACCAAATGCATATATTATACTTTTTAATGAAATGTGCCTTACGGGTAATTTCAGGTTCCTTTTCAGTGTTTACCATAGATTATTCCTTTTTATTACTTTTTCTAGACTCTGACGATCAAGCAATGGCAATTTTTTCATAGTTAATTGCTCTAAAGTTGATTGTTCACCAGAATGGTAACATCAGTTAACTTGTGACAGGCCAAATAATAGTTTGACACAAACATTAAAATTTTAAAACATGCGTTGGAAAAGGGTCCATCGTAGTATTGTGTGCGGTTAGCCAAAGCGTACGTTATTATTGTACTAGAAATTTACCTTTCCTTTAAACAAAAAAAAAAAAAAAAAAAAAAAAAAAAAATCTTAAACGTTTTAATTCGTGCTATTCTTAAACGAGCTATTCTAATCCTAAACTATTTAACTACACTGTTAAAAATAGTAGTTGAACATTTCCCCAAAGAAATTGTGCAAAATAGGTATTTTTAGCTACAACGAATATTTTGGTGCTAAGTTTAACCAATTCAAGGAAGCTTACTTCTGAAATGGTACCATTAAAAGGGTCCATGTATTGGAGCCATTTCTCTGATAAAATGTTGGATTTTAATTTTAAGAGTGCAGGAATACTTCGAGCTGCGTATTTTGGACTTAAGTTTAACTAGTAATTAACATTTTTAATAAGAATAAATGTAAAAAGAATAAATTGTTGGCTCAAATGTATATTTAAATATAAAATTAAGTGAAAGGGCACTAGTGCACGTATGGAATAGAATTCAGCAATGAAGTAATTGTAACTTTTTTTTTTCAGGAAGTAAAATCTTGATATGTTATTGTATTTTGTATCATATTATGTACAATGCTTTTGCATTTTTGAGAATTGCTCATAATCCTTAACTCAGTTCATTTAAATTGTTTTGTTTCCAGGTGGACTAGTGATACTGGAATGTCTGGAGCCCGTTACTAACCGACCCACAGGACAGATAGTTCTCGACTACCTCACGGACACAGTTCTCGTACACAGTACGAATCTGTTTGGTCAGCCTCATGTTTCTCCAGATTCAAGACGGGTGGTCACTCTGAACGCAGATGATCACAGCGTGGTCATTGTGGCACAAGAAATTACTGAAAGTGGTTAGCCATTTTTTTTTCTCTCTCTCTCTCTTTCGTTCTCTTAACTTTCTTTTACTTCGGCAAAATAAGCCTAACAAATTAATGAAAACATAATGTACAATATAGGTATGTACTTACTTTTTTGAGGTATATGAAAGATATAATTGCACTTTTTTTCACTAATAAACAGCTGTATTTCGAAAAAAAAAGTCAATTATTAAGAAGTTCTTCAAATATATCGACCACATTATTTAAGAATCTTAATATTAGATTTAAAAGTATTTCGACTGACATTAGAATTCTTCAAAAATTCTTAGAATTGAAAAGTAATGCATTAAATATTAGAGTTGTAATTAGCATGATTTTAACTGTAGTGTGTTTATTCTACTTGAAAAAAAAAAAAAAAAAAAAAAAAAAAAACTATGTGGTACCGCTAGCTAAGGTTTCCCTCTGCTATTTCGATATTGTATGTAAACTTAAACTAATTCAGTAAAGACTCAAGTAAAATTAAATGTATATTCATTTTACTTAGAATCATAAAGAAAAAGTATTCGCTATTATTTAAACATTTATGGTGTGAAATGGAAAAGTGTATCTACCTTATACTTAGCTGTGGTGTAATGTCGTGGGGAAAATATTACCTAGGCTATGATTTAGCTGGAATAGAAAAAAAAATTATCCTCTCCAACTTCTGCTACTTTCAACTGACCCTGATATAAAATTCGCTTTTGCTTAAATGCTACTTCTGAAAAATCAATCTGGCAGACACCCAGATGCTCAGTGCTCCACACACCCTAATCTTCACAAAAACCGGTTCAATTTAAGAAATCCTTAAAACTTCGCAGCCAAGGACATCCTGAATCAAATTTCGTAGAACCTTTTTACGAACAAGACTACAGTCTGCAGCAAAATTATTCGAGCACTAGCAATAATTCCTACTGAAAAGATGAGCCCCTAATGCTGTTAAGTAAATATTTGTCTAGTGTTATACAGTTTATAAAAAAGAAAGTTGATGATAAAAATGAGCGATCAAACTAAAATATATATATATGAAAAGTGTGAATACGTGCTTCAATAATTCTGCTGCCTACTGTATTTCTCCTCCAGTGAACTACATCTTCATGCCACACATTTGTCCGAATTTTCCAACTCTCCCTAACTCGATGGATCCAATCACACTTGAACATTAAAAACTTCCTAAACTCGAAATTAGTGAGACGTCTCACATAGTAATTTTTGTTAATTTTTTAGAAACTTCTATGAAGCGCCTTGAAAATAGACATTTAAATATTTCTTCCATATTTGCTAGTCATGTTTACTAAAACTAACTTCATTCCATTCTTTTCAGTCAAAATAACTGAAGCCGAAGCCCATGATTTGATTCAGCATTATTCCTTATCAATTATTACATGAAAAGTAGACGTGCACTTTCAAAATCTTTGGGGAAAAAAAAAAAAAAGAAAATGTGACGTGAAAAATCACAAAATAATAATAATAATAATAATAGTAACCGTTTTTTAAGATTTGAGATATAAGTTATTCAAATATCAAGTCAAACATATTTATTATAGAATTTCATTCAAATATTGCAAGTAGATTTACAGATATTTTGAGCACAAGAGTGAAAATCTGGAGTGACTCCACTCGACTTTCCGAACATTGAGTCATTAACAGTTTTGTAGATAAAGTAAAGAAAGAGGAGTTGTTAAACAAACGAAAAAGAGAAAAACATAATAGAGTGTTTGAGTATTTTTCTCCCTATATTACACGATGTTTTATTTAACGCTACTGAACTTTGAGCCCATAGATCATAATGATAAAGAATTTTTCGTTGTGTCTCTGTAAAACCTTTAAATGCAAAATTCACCAAAATGCTTATAGTTAGTGCAACAGTGATTTATAATATCCATATAAATTTTCAGCTCCATTGAATAAGGCGTTTAGATGCTATCGCACTTTTAAAAATTTGGTCCCATAGGCCATAATGATAAAGAATTTTTCTTTGTGTCCCTGTAAAAAAAACTGTAAGTGCTAAATTAACCAAAATCTATACAATTGGTGCAACTGTGACCTATATTATGTGTACAAAATTTTTGCCTAGATTAATAAGGCGTTTAGACGCTATCACACTATTAAAAATTTGCCCCATAGGCCATAATGATAAAGAATTTTTCTTTGTGTCCCTGTAAAAAAAAACTATAAGTGCTAGATTCATCAAAATCAATAGGGTTCGTGCTACGGTGACTTGCAACATGCGTACCAACTTACAGTGCATTCGAGCAAAGCGTTTAGACGCTAGCGTGTTCACTCACACACATACATATATCATTGTAAAAATAGTGGAAACGGACTCAGGGCACCTCGAAACGTATAGAAACATCAAAATCCCAAATTCGGATTTTTGACATGATTACAATACTTTCCTCACTATAGTGTTCGGAAAGTAAAAATAGCAATACTGAAAAAAATTGTAATTAAATAAGGTTTAAATTATCGCGAATTATTGTTGAGGATCATTTATTCATTTTATCATATCTCGCGTTCTAGTAGATATTTCAAAGTTATCATGGCATCAAAATTCGCAGAAAATATAACAGTTTAAATATAACATTAGAATACAAATTTTAACAGGTTTAAAAACTGCAAAATATATATATATATATTTTAAGTTTTATAAGTCCTGGGACCTCTTCTCTCTATTTAATATTTGACAGTATGTAAAAATATTACATATTTATTAATAAATAAATATTTTTCAATGAAGTTACACATTCTTTTCTGGCACGCATATTTACTATTCCTTCACCATAGCTATTCTTCAATTTTCTGTTGATATTTTTAAAATCAGAAAAATAAATTTATATATGAATATAATACAGTATAAAGCAACATTAAATTAGATTAATCACAACAAAAATCTAAAGACAAATGAATAAATATGTATATAATTTTTCAGATTTTTGTTTATTTATTTAATTTATGTTAATTTAATTAAATTTTTCGTCTTTTGTAATTAAAATTTGCTTTTTCTTTCTTTCTTCAGGTCTACGTTTCTTATTCGACGTAAAAACAACCCTTCAAATCAGCGACGTCGCTTTCTTCCCTTCCCGCACTACCCATAGCTACGATCTTTACGCCACTTCGTCGTCCAAGGAAGACATCTTATTTGTCGATCTTTCGGACGGACGGGTGGAGATGATCACGGGTGTAGGGCGACCTGCAGGACGGGCAGCATGGGGCAACCCTAGACGACCCATCGCAGCAGCAGGCGTCTTCGGCAATTACCTGGCCACGACGGCCGACGGCGCTCTCTTTGTGGTCAACGGAAAAACGAGGACAGTCAACTGCGAGATTGGGTCCATAGTCCATCCTAGGATGATGGTGTGGGTCAGGGCACCCTGAGAAGGATTCTACTCATTTTTCTCCCTCTTCAGCTGCTTCGCCTCGATTAGTCCACCAGGATATATTCTGTTTATGGAAGAACACAAGTGTCTTTTTCATACTTTTAAATAAGAACTTTCTTTTGAAGATATGCGAGGTATCTTATGCTTTGATGATCCGATAACAATTAACGATCCGAATATTTTAACCCACATTTGTTCAGATGCATGCGCTGTTTAGAAGTTAAACAAGGCGGTTTAACTTCAATGTCAATTTTTCTTCCTTGTGTGCTTAAACACACATATTTACAAAGAAAGTACGATGGGTGTATCAACAAAAGAGAAAAGGAAATATCCATCAAATACATATTAATCAAAGATAATTCGTGTTCAAATGCATTTTAAGATTTGGCATAAGGGTCCATTTGAACAGTGATTTTAAGTTCAAAATGTCAAAACAAAAAGTATATTTATTACATCCTGCTTTATAGCAATCATCTACGTCCCTTGCTTAGGTTTGAGAGCAAATGAAATTAAAAGTTTTATACTTTTAGAAATTTACGTAGTGTTAAAAGTAAGCCGTGTCCCTCTGTAGAAAAATTAAGGAAGTAATTTCTGATAAAATAGTCAAAATTTATTCCGTATTCATATCTACTCAGTGCTTAATTTAACTGCCAGCGTTTTCTATGTCAGAATTAGATAAGAATTTATAAGCTTTGTCAGACAACGCCATGTGAAGTCAGTTTTGAACTAGTCGAAGTGAAGCGAATTTATTCCAAAAAGGTCTCGTCAAAGTTATCGAACATCCCTCTAATCGTGTGCGTGGTGAGAGTTCCGTTTTCACATATTTTTGTATTTGTTCCACTCTGGGTTGTGGAAGTCGTTTCTGTCGCACATCTGTTTCGCCGTTGCAGATGATTTTTCAGCGTTTTCGTCCCGCGAGAAAGCGACAATAAAGGCCGCATTCTCGAAGAACGGCTGCCCGTAACTCAAGTGCGTTGATGAGCATACAAGAAATGATCGAGGTAGCATGCAAACAATTTAGTCAATTACTTGTGGCTAATTACACTTATGAGTAAAAATTTGCACGAAGTTGTGAAATTCGACAAAACGAAGTTACAAACACTAAGATATTTTTCCTAATTGAGATTTAACCTATTTCTTTTGTAACAGAATACATGGTCAGTAGATTTGTTCAATTAATTAAAACGGAATGGTGCTATTGCAACTCAGCAAAAAAAAAATTTCAGGGAGATATTGCTCATTATTCTTTTTTTCTTAAATTTGCTATTCCAATATTAAAGGCACAAAGCTCACATTTATGTAAACTCGTTTCTGATATGCCTTTTATATATGAAATTATTTGTTAACTACAATTTTCTTTTTAAAAACATGTTTATGTTTTAAAAAAAAAAATGAGTATGTTCTTGTCTTTTATACTGGTTATTAAATAAAATAAAATTCCAAAATAAAAAGAAAGAAAGAATTTAAATAAAAAGCAATATTTTTTTACAAGTATCAAAGGAAGCTTTCAGACTTTTAAATTTCTTATTTATATTTCTAATACTTTCACGGTACTTGATTCCTGACGATCCAATTGTATTTATAATGAACAATTTAAAATAATATATTACTAATAATAACCTTTTTGGTAAGAAAATACATTTGCTCGCAACGGAACAATTCATTCCAAGTTACTAAACTTGTCCGTCATTTAAATTTAATTAAATGCATTAAGATGCTATTTGTAAACTTTCCATTAAAACTTTAAATTGTAAACTATGAGCATATATATATATATATATATATATATATATATATATATACGGGTGAATAAATGTTTCATTAAATACTGAAAATTATATGCATGCACATTTCCACGAAATTCCTCTGACATTTTTAATAACCATTAAAAAAGAATGAGGCTCAAAATTTGTGAATGTTCAAATTTATAATATTTCAATCCGGTAATCGAAATCAATAATTTTTATTTGTAACAGAACTCTATAAAATTTTTATAAAGGGAAAATTTTTAGAAAAAGCTTAACAGATATATGTTTTTTTTAGGAAAAAGAAATATTTAAACCAGATTTATATAAGAGCAAATAAAGCAATCCAAAGTATTTTTTAAAGTTCCAAATGTTAAAAGAATAAGTAAGCTACAACATTGCTCTAAGAGCGCTTTTAAGAATTTATCATCCAATAACAAAAATGAAGAAAAAATTCAAAGAATATATGTAGAAAGAGAGAAGTAACATAAATCAGAAGTCTCATGCAATATGAGCTTATCATGGCCCATGACACTCGAGCGTAAAGGTGACGGTGGATATCCAATGGATTTTTTTTTCCATGTTCATTGCAAATTATTTTGCCTCCTATCCGCTGTACACCCTTTATTATTATTATTATTATTTTTTTTTTTTTTTTCTTCTCATTTTCCGAAATATAAATTATATGTAAAATTATCTGCTGTCTGTATTCCCTCATTCAGAGTAAGAAAGGTTTGCTAGTAAGTGACATAATAGATGTTACCAAAAATCCTTATATTGAAATTGATTTTTTTTTTTCTAGAAAATATTCATAATTTCATGTATGCGTTACGGCACTTAAAATTAATTGCAGCTCCAATCATGTCAATCTTCTATTAGAATTTTCCTATTAATTAACTAATTTCTATGAATATTTTTTGTAAGAACGATCAGTCTCATATTTTAATTATTATTTTTATAATCTCTTACATTCTTTGGCAAAAAAAAAAAAAAAAAAAAAAAATACTATTTGTCTACTTTTAATAAAAGTTTTCTTTATCAATTTTAGTTTTTTTTTTTTTTTTTTTTTTAATCTTTATCCGCACTGGGCATTCAGATTTTTTTTAAAAAAAAGGTGTTATTCAAGCATAACACAATTAGATAAACGATGTGTTACGTGCCTCACTCGATTTTTTTCTTTATTTCCATTCCTGCTTCATTGAAATTTAAAATCATAAATGTGCTGTCGTCCTATCTGAACGTGTCATCATTTTTTTTCAACTACGGCAATCTTGAGCAACTTACCCATAAACTTGCAATAAAAGTCATTTTTCATTCAAAAATCTCATAAAAAACACTTAAAAAGGGGGGCGGGCGGGTAAGCATTATTGTGAAACAAAATGTCGTTATAATTACCGTAATAATAAAAAAATTACTTTAGTAACATACTATTGGATTACGAAGGGCAGTGAGTGATGAACGATGAGGAACTTTTAAAACAAAAGTCAAAATTGCAACACGACTCCAAAGTATTTCTTTATGCAAAGATTTTTTTTATTACACATTGTTACTAAATAATTGTTAGGTTTATTTTCGAAAACCACTAGGCAAAAATTAATATTCCCATGACTAAAGTTAAAATAACACAAAAAATATTACTTCTCCAGAATCAGCAGTTGAGTGTACGTTTAAGTAATGTGGAAAAGAACTTTATTAAGAAGGGCAGAAGTTCTGAAGTATGTATTTCAAAGTCTATGTGATTTATATTTTCGAAATAAATGTCCTCCTTCTCGATATTTATCTTTCATTTTAATTAATCCTTTGTAAAAGAACGAATAAACTTTGTCAAGTGTACTGCCGCTAGAAAAATGTGAACTTTATCCATAGTATGAGGTGCTAATGAAGAGGTCCTCCTCTGATGAAAGCACAACTACTGAGGTCAGTCTTCGACAGGTTACGGGCAGCCGTCAGTCCATTACCCATGTTGTACATTTATTTGCGGTCGCTAATAAGTGAAGATGATTTTTCTACCGATTATTCGTGTATATACAAATGAGCAAATATTTATTATTGTGATAAAATAATTTAGCCTACTTCTGCCGTGTGTACTTAAAACAAGAAAAAATGTGTTGTTTTTAACTTTTTCGCGTAAAAGTGCTGAAAACAAAAGTCACCAACGCCCAATATTCCTTTTTTTTTTTTTTTTTTTTTCATTCTCTCGTCCAGTTGTAGTGTTTTTTCAGGTATGCGTTTCTCTTGTCAGTCTGGAAGAGGATAGGATGAAATTTCTGCGAAGTTCCGTTGTTACAAGATCGAAAAGTGAGTTATGTGATGGCTGTTTCAGCAATCCGTTTTACATAAATGATTTTTAATTCGTATTTTCAATTAAACTCTGTTCATGAACTTCAACTTTTTTCTAGGATAAAGTTAGAAGTTCTGCGACATTTCAAAAGGCAGCGCACGTAATATCTCGGGTTTTTGCTAATTCATGCATAATAGGATTATAATTTGAATTCATTAGAACGATTTTGGACAGGAAACTATTTAATTTTGATACTTGTTTATTTCAAGGCACGAATTATAGGAACAATGAGAACGACAAGGCTGGGTATTTTAACATAAGTTAGACTGGAGATGAGATTTATAAGTAGGCTGGTTAATAGCTATAGTGAAAAAGCAGAAAGAGGTATTTTTATTCTTATAATTCCTATGGAATAATTTTTAGCAATATCTTTTTCATAGCGTTGTTTATAATAACTTAAAAAAATAATCTTAAGGAAAAATTGAAAAAATTCTTATTTCAAATTAACTATCTGTTACACAAAACAATTTGTGAAGTAATGTACAATAACACAATCAATAAAGAAAAGAATATTAATGTAAGGTAATTTTCAGATAAGGCTGCTTCTTATCGCAAGTAATGTGCCATCCTTAGAAAAAAAACAAAAAAAAAAAAAAAAAACACAACCTTTATATACCTTTTAAAAACGTTCTGTTTTATATACCTTCTTGTATTTTCTCATTAATTTCATTTGAATTCCAATATTTCAAATTTTCTCTTATTTTTCGAAAATTTTCGTTAGGATAAACCTTTTATGAGCTGTCACGGCTATTAGTTCTTAATTATGATGAAGTATTATGCATTTGTCGTCAACATTCGAATCACAAAAGCTGATAATGCACAAATAGACGAATAAAATGTTTCTCTAACTGTCAGACTTTCTTCAATTCCATTTAGCCTTTTTGCAGGTTTCAAAAATATTCTTTCCGAAACTGGGGTAAAACATAAATTTATTTTATATTTTTTTAAGGATGCTTTCTTCATAATATAAAATTTTAACACTATAACTCTTAAATCAGTTCCATTAGTCTGACTTTTTTTATTGAAGTTAAATATGGGCTTAAACTTACAAAACTGAAGATGTTACGTTTTAAAAAATCGGGCTTTTAAGTCTTAAACCATATTGCTGCTCTGTAAAAAATTTTCACTGAAACAGTCATCGTCATAAACTGATTAAATGTAATTTTCTCCTTTCTAGTCAAAATAAGGCTCCAAACAGGGAGAAAAATATAAAAAACCACCACCAAATTTTGGAACAGAGTACAATTACAATTTTTACAATGCCTTTCTTTCTTCTTATTTTTAACGCTTTGCTCAATATTTCACTCATTTAATAACTATGTAAATAATCTTTACCTTTCATGTCATATTTTGAAAAGTATTATTTTTTGAAGCTCCGGTATTTTTATTTTTTTATTTGTGTTATATATTTTTGACATTTTATTTCTTCTGAAGTGCTTTTAAAGATCTATGACCGTACGTCTGCGCTCCTACTTTACATTAAAGCATTAATGCAGTCCTAATGAATCATTTTCGTGGATTGTAAAAGTTAGTTGTAAAATCCTAGTAAATTTGGACCAGTACCATCAGATCGTTATTGTAAATCCGTGCAAATACTGTTGGACTGTTCCTTTCCTAAAGTACAATGTTTTAAAATGGTATAGATCTAGCTAATATTACATAAATTTAATAAAATCGTTTATTCTCATGAAATAAGTCAAGTATTATAAATGTGCTTTGATATTTTTCTGAGATTATTTAAAAAGCAGTTTTCTAACGCGACGTTAAACCATGCCTAAACTAAAATAAAAGTATTAAAAAATAATGCTAATTAAAATAACGTACTTTTAATGAAAGAAAAATACAGTACAATAAATAATAATAACTTTATATAGTTTCGTTAAACATAACAAGCTGTATGAGAATTTATCAAACTTATACAAATGTTTGCATTTCAAAATCACTCAGGCCTTATTTTAATCAAAGTAATCAACGATTCTAAATCTACTCACTCAATCGTATTAGGGTATAATTTGAAATTAATTTCTTAGAATAACATGATGATTTTAGAAGAAACCACTGCTGATTCAGTATCGATTACTGATAGAAACAACAAATACTTAGAATTTAAT
Source organism: Salticus scenicus (assembly GCA_963930645.1). Taxonomy (NCBI): domain Eukaryota; kingdom Metazoa; phylum Arthropoda; class Arachnida; order Araneae; family Salticidae; genus Salticus; species Salticus scenicus. The sequence continues at coordinate 13,856,605 of OZ005654.1, read as the reverse complement.
TAAGCATTGTGAAGCAAAAATTGGTTAAATGTAAATCAATAGCTGATGTATTAATCAATAGCCTTGTTGTCAAATCTAATTTTATGTATATTATTTAGAGACTTTTCTAAACAAACAAAACAAAAACAAATTAAATAAAAACTGGAAACAAACATACAGATTCGTGTGGTTGGTATGTAGGCTGAATGGATGTATTTCGTCGCCATTTCTTTGCTCAATTTTGCTCATTTCAGAAGAATGTTTCAGTTGTTTCCAAGAACAGAGAATGGAGTGATATGTATATGTATTATTTTCAGAGTTATTCCTATATTTGTCTTAAGAAAACTATTGTGTTGGTTTTTCTCAAAGTTATTTATTAAAAAAAATTGTTTTAAAACAATGACTCTTTTCTTTATTTACTTTGAGTTAATTGTCTCATTTTACAGATTTTCTTTTGTGTTAAAATTATTGTCATCGCGTGACCAAAATGCATTCTTTGTTGTTGTTGGTTACCTAACGACACCCATTCACTTTCATATGACTTCTTCATTCTGGTGAGTCAATCATTGAAAATAGGACATTTTTCCACGTCGCATCATAATAGAATTCACAGGGGACACATTTTGATCACTTTTGCTGTAAGAACGCATATCATAATTCCAATATATATATATATATTACTTAAATGTTTTCGATACTAACGAGGGTAAGTCCTTAAGTAAGTCACAAATGCATATGGAATGGTTTAAAGTAGTAACAGATATCTCCAAAGAACGGTTATAAATGACAGCATCATACAGCTTTATGATATTCAATTCATATTGAGTAGGTAGCATTCACACGCATGCTTAATGCAGTTTCAAGAATGGCGATGGTGCTGAATGATTGCACGATAGAAGAGCAGTGAGCTGTGGTCCGATTTTTGTGGGCGAAAGGACTTGAATCAAAAAATATTCATAAAGAAATGTTACCTGTTTATGGATGCTACAACATCCACCTTAAAGCTCAGACTTAGCCCCAAGCGATTTTCATCTGTTTGGTCCACTGAAACATCTTGAAGGCAAACAATTTGCAGATGACGATGAAGTTCAACATGAAGTCCTACTGTGGATGAGACAGCAACCCAAAGAGTTTTATGCAGCTGGAATTGGGGCTCTGATAAAACGATGGGATGATAAGTGCATCAACGTTGCTGGAGATTATGTGGAAAAATAAAAATTGTTTCCAAGTATTTATCATGGTAAATTATTTTTTTATTATCTTTTGTGACTTACTTAATGACTTTCCCTCGTATCATACTTCAAGAAAATGTCTTGAAAAAAGTTTTATGCAAATCGATTCATAAATACATTTTTTATGTGAATTTAAAATTTCAAGTAGCCAACACTTAGAAACAAATTATGGATCAAATTGATCAACCAACTCATAAAATATAATTCTAAGATATATAAGCAAATCCAGTCTGAAATACATTTTTTCGCAATATCAGTTTGAAATTTTAAGATGGTCGCCTATTGGAACTAAAATAGCGGACCAAGTTGCCCAGCGGACTCATCCAGATGTATGACAGATAAATCCACTCTCCAACTTTGCTTCGAATTAATAGGGAATTTCAAAATTTATAGTAATGACAAATTTTCAAATGGCTGCCACTTGGAAACAAAATGGCGGAGCAAATTGCCCAGAGAACTCATCCAAAATATTTGACGGATGAGTCCATTCTCAAACTTTGGTTTGAGTTAGTTGCGTATTTCAAAAATTAACGTAATGACAAATTTCCATTTGGCTGCCTCTTGGAAACAAAATGGTGGATAAAGTTACCCAGTGAACTCATCCAAGATATTTGATAGTTAAACCCACTATCCATTTTTGGTTCGAATTAGACTTCGAAAAGTTATCGTGATGATATGTTTTCAAGCGGTCGTACTTGGAAAGAAAATGGCAAAGCAAGTTGCCCAGGGAATTTATGTAAGATATTTGTAAGATAAGTCTATACATTTGTCTATCTTAGGTACGAATTGATTCAGTATTTCAAAAGTTATAGAAATAACGAATTTTCAAGTGGCACCCTGATTTCAAGTGGCCTCAAATGGAAATAATTTGTCGGAGCAAGATGCTCAGCGAACTCATCTAGGTTTTATGCAAGATAAGTTCACTGCCATATTTTCGGTCAAATTTATTCAGAATTTTAAAAGCTAACAGGATAGCAAATTTTAAAGTGGCAGCCTTATTTTAAGTGTGCCCCTTATATTAAAGTATTCACTATTTTGAAACAAGATGGCGGACCAAGTTTGTTGGAAACCCTTATAAAATTTACGTATACATCGAAAATTAAGCAAATATGGTCTTAAATACGTTTTTACGTTGATTTCTTTAGAAATCGAACTATCGCTACCTTTCGATCTATCGAGCGGGTATCGCTATCACCTCTTTTCATTAGATCATGAGTATTGCGGTTTAATTTATATTTATTTTAACCAGTCCTAGTTATATTTACATATCATCTTTTGGATGAATTTGGCAACGATTTGTTTCTCTTGTATTCAACATTTTATTACAATATATATATAATGGAAAATTTTTCATCACGATAACTTTCGAAATAATGAACCAAATCTAACCAAAGCTGGGCAACGAAATTATCTTACAAATATCTTGGATGAACTCGTTAACCGAGTTGCTTCGCCATTTTGTTTGCAAGTGGCGGCCACTTGAAAATTTCAAATTCACGTTGTAAAAAACGTATTTAAGACCGGATTTACTTAAATCTTGATGTACACATAAACGATATAATAGTCTTCCCCTAGATTATCAATGAACTTGATCCATCATTTTGTATCAAAATGGTTACTACGTTAAATTAAGGGAGCTACTGGAAATCAGGCTATCACTTGAAAATTTGTTATCACGATAACTTTTAAAGCATACAATTAATTCGAACTAAAATTAAATAATGAACTTATCTCACAAATACCTTAGATGACTTGGAACCTGCTAGTAAATTTTGTTTCGAAATGGCGACCACTTGAAATCCGGATACCACTTGTAAATTTGTCATCACAATAACCTTTGAAATACTGAACTAATTCGAACCAAAGACTTATGTTACAAATATTCTGAATGAATTCACTGGACAACTTGTTCCGCCATTTTGTTTCCAAATAGCAGCCACTTGAAAATTTGTCACCAAGATAACTTACGAAATACTAAATTAATTCGAACAAAAATTAGACAGTGAACTTATCTTACAAATATCTTGGATTAGTTCATTGGGCAACTTGCTCCTCTATTTTGTTTACAAGTGGCGACTCCTTGAAAGTTTGTTACCATGTTAAATTTTAAAATACTGAATTAATTCGTTATTAACGAACTTATGCAGGATTATTGTAAGGCAAGTCCACTGTTTGACTTTGGTTCGATTTGGTTTATTATTTTGGAAATTATCGTGATAAAAAATTGTCCATTGTATATTGATAGATAGGTAGATGGTAGATACATAGATAAACGAATTGATTGCAAAAGGTCGGTTTCAAAAGAAATCAAAGTAATACTATAAAACTCAGTGTTGAAAATTTTTGGACCACACATTTATATACATCAGAAGCAATGAGTCCGTTAATGATTTTTCAGTTTTTTATTTCGATTCATTTAATGACAATGTAGTGAATGTTGATCCAAAATAAAATTTTGGAACTCAAATTCAGCTCAAATTCAACTCATTCTATTGACAATAGCTTTCGGAATTTGTGCTGTATTTCCTTGAGATTTCTTACAAAAGTAGCTCCATGCATGTTACAAATAAATTATGCAAAAGAAATTTTATTAACACTTGCGCACGCACGCAATTAAACATTATTTAGTATAAATACTCCCTATTTCATCAGATGTTTAATATTTTCATATCCTGATAGCAGTATATTGCCTCTACTGTAGTTTTCTAAAAATGACATTGCATTGATTTGAAAATTCTTTATGCTATAAACAAAAAATACATACGAAAAATTTTCGATTTTTGTTGAAGAAATTTTATAATTCCATGAACATATGTACTGTTTCTCATATAGATGAATACAGATAATTAAAGGAAGCATCAGAGTCACATGACACCGCTCGCATTGCACACTTTTTTTTTTTTTTTTTCACAGGGCACTTCCAAACATTGTTTTATCCTTTAATTTGTTACTAGTCTCCTTTATGTCTTCGGGAGCAAATCTCCCCCAAAATACATGAGATATAGCATGTTCTTTACACCCCTAAGTTTTCAGGGTAAAATCAGGTCAAAAATCGAAAGTATTTTCTATATGCTCTGCTAAAAATGAAGTTTTACGTTTAACCCAAAAAATGATGTCAACTTAGTTAATTTAGCTGCAAACAGTATTAAAAAAAAAATCATGGTAATTTACATTTTCAGTAGTGCTTAGTACTAAAATTACATTACTAAAATGGTGAAACTTAGTACCGAAATTCTAAAATATTGATTTTAGCTAAAATGATCTAAACTGGCACCATATTTTCGGTAAAACGTTGAACTTTAGGATTAGTAATAAGTTTGATCAATTAATCTCGTTATTTACATTTTTTAAATCTCATATTCTTTAACCCAATCTTTTTATTAGATCTGAAATATAGTATCCAGATTAGAGTACTTTTATAATAGAATAAAGTAAAAAAAAAAAAAAAAAAAAAAAATAATAATAATAATAATAATATTTCAGTTACCCAATTATGGTTGTATTATTATATTATTTATAAAAGAGGATGTAAAAGATAATAATTTCAAGAAATTACACTTTGTTACATTTTTTCCAAACTTGGGAAAAACGTCTTGTAAAAGGAGACTGTCCTCAGAAAAGGAGGACATCTGATCAACTTAATATGAAACGATATTCACTAGTCACAGCTAGGTGTAACTGAAATATTTCCCTTAAAGTAAATGCTGGTGTCTTTTAATTAATCGAATTCACTACTCTATCATATGATCTTCATAGGAGTTTAAGGAATATTTGAATGTCTTGATTTATAAATAAAATTACAACGAATTTAACAATAACTTTTTATACTCTTACATCAAGTTATTATGTCCAACTGACGGAGATAGAATTTGGCCTTTTGAAGTTTTGTTCTTGCTTCAGATGCACAATCTGATCTCATCTGTGAGGAACATGATTTCAGTCTTGTACCTAGTGCTTGTGCTCCTGGTACCACAGAAACATGCACGTTTCTGAATCAGAGACGCTGATTTAATACTTTCTTATGAACAGATGTTAATGAGAAATATCGTACTGATAGTGGTGCAGATAGATCACATTTGCGCAGTCTATTGGCCATGGTAAAATTTGATATTAGACAACTTCCTTACATGTACAGTTGATAACAAAATTGTCCGAACACTAGCAAAAATTCCTATGTAAGAAAAGTACACTTCAAACGGTTTTGTTAAATAAATCCTTATCGAATAATGTTCTTACACTGACTAAGAACAGGATTCGACAAGGATTTATTTAACAAAACCGTATTAAGTGTACTTTTTTTACATAGGAATTTTTGCTAGTGTTCAGACATTTTTGTTACGGACTGTATATGGTGCGTGATGTAGTAGGAGGAATGCCTTAAGAGTATAAAGAACATGTAAGCCATTTTTCTTATCTTGCGCATAGAACCAGTCACCATTGCCATTGCTCTTGTTCAACAATGGACTCTTCCCAGTTTCGTCTGCTCAGTCATGTGATAGAGGAAAATGAATAATCTAATTCTGAGAATCGAATTCAATTAGATATTGTTCTTAAGAACAAAAATGTTAATATTTACTATAAAATAAATGGCTTTACACCGTACGATGTTGCACTGTCAGTGATTTAAGTACCAAAACTCAGAGTATTTAACATGTTCTTCATGAACATCAATAAGAAATATAAACTAAATGATGATTGTAAATGTATACAGCAAACAAAAGATGATGAATAATGATATAAAATGGATTAAAAATGATGATGTATAAAAAAATAACACAGATTAAATACGATTGATCAAAAATAAGAATATGAAATTATTTCAGCAATCGCTATAGATAAACAATACTTCGTCTGCTATTTTGTTTTTCCTCTATCATGTGACCTCTGACGTCAGGTGGGAAGAGCCCATTCTAAACGCTCAGGTAGTTATTCCTGTCCACTGAAATGTTGTCCAAGTTCGTGAAACGAAACGATGCGATGTGCGACAATAGTCAAACTTCGATTTTCTTTCATTTTTACAGTAACTAGACCTAAATTCATCCAGATGGTGTCATCTGGATTAACTCTTAAATGTATCAAACGGTAGCCACAACTCGATGTCGTTGAAATCCCTCTACACTCCAACAGCGTTTACTGTGCTGCTGAATCAATACCATCCCGATCCATATTCTTTATAATCTTCCGACACTTTACCTGCTACACCCAGTGGAATATCAAAGGAGACAATTTTGGGTGAGACATTTTATTTGTTTCCATTTATATCACTTTTAAAATTCATCACAGTCTCAAAATTCAAAAATTGCCTATCAGTGGCATTTTGCTAATGTCGTTTTGGAATATTTCTACATACATGTAGCTAGAAGCAGTCTGTCTGAATCATGAAAATCTGAAAGTTTCGTCTGATTGAATCTTGAAATGTTCTGATATCTATGCTGTTTCTAAATATATCAACCAATAAAATTAATAAATAATCCATTCTAATATACTGTTTCTATTCACTCATACGGTGATAACCCACAACGTCATTTACGAAACACCACTTATACCTATAGATCTATTTTATTTAATTTTCGGTATTTCTATATGTTTATAGAACTTTTCAGGGACGACAAAATAAACATCCGCTCCGGGTGGCGTATCTCCGAAATGTTGGCGCATACAGGCGAATCTGGCGAATTTTTGTAGCTCACGCCAAAACACTCTCTGCCGCAAAGCAACCCTTCTTTCCACTTCATTCACGACTCGTTAAGGATTCGAGCAATCTTTTTTTTTTTTTTTTTTTCCCAAGAGAATAAACTATAAAAATGTGCCAATGGAATTTTAGTATCGTAATTCTTAAATAATATATTTAATGCAAAAATTTATTAGAAATCCTCCACCCTTTAAATTTAATTTAGCAAGATTAATGAAGAAATAAAATTGTAATATTCTAATTTTAAAGCTTTTAAAATTGTTCTTGAAATACATTTATTTATTTATTTATTTATTTTACTTCCTCTTACCAACATATATGGTAGAGAAAGTATTGTTTTGGGGGTCAAATTTTCGAAATTGAATTTTTGTTATATATACACGTTTTGAGGCTCCCTGAATCATAATTAATATTCTAATTTTAAAGCTTTTAAAATTGTTCTTGAAATACATTTATTTATTTATTTTACTTCCTCTTACCAACATATATGGTAGAGAAAGTATTGTTTTGGGGGTCAAATTTTCGAAATTGAATTTTTGTTATATATACACGTTTTGAGGCTCCCTGAATCATAATTGTTAAAAATGTGTCAATGGATTCGGAGATACGCGTCAATGGAGTCTTTGTATCGTTATTTTTAGATAATATAATTTAATACCAAAATTTATTAGAAAACCCTTTAAATTTATTTTATCAAGATTAATGAAGAAGTATATTTGTAATATTATGATTTTAAAGCTTTTAAAATTATCCTTGAAATACATTTATTTTATTTTATTCTGTTTTATTATTATTTTTATTATTATTATTATTATTTACTTTCTCTTCGTCAAATAAAATTGTTTCTAAACCTATTTTAGATTATTTGAAAAGTACATTAAACTTTACATTCTTACGCTATTGATCTTAAGATTTAATGTGCAATCTGTCATTATAATATTGAAATGCAGGGTAAAAAAGAAAGTCGTGTGAGTGACACACCAGATTGTCATTATTATGATCATTATTTAGTTTATTTTACGCATATATTGTAAGAAAAGTTTTATTTTTGATTCAGATTTTCGAAATTGAGTTTTTGCTACATTTGCTTAAATATCCTGAAACAAAAAATTAGGTTTTTAGCGGTTGCCTGAGTGTGTCTGTGTGTTTGTTATCACCATACCTCAAGAATAGATATTGGGACTCGGATGAAATATTAAGTAATTCGTGTACAGTGACTAAGAAAAGAATTCAAATTCATTAAGTCTATGTGTGAATTTTCTGGTAAATACAATTTAATATTTTTGGATGAAACAAACAAACAAAAAAAAAAAAAAAAAAAATTGAACTTATATTTTATGTGCATGAAAGAATGTTTCGTATACAATGCAGGATGTATATCCTTTATTAGAAGTTTACACAAAACCCCACAAAAGAATTCAGATATATTCATACAATGGAATTGCTGAAAGGTCATTTCATGTCGTGCTATGTGTTGTAAATTCTGTGCTAAATTAGTACACTATATTGTGTTTGTAAAATATATAGTAAATATACAGGTCTACCCCAAGTTAAATGAAAGCATTTCTTTCTATAAATAAAAATCAATGTAATAAATGCAATTAAAGTTTAATTAATTTAAAATTATTCTCTTATTCTAATTTACTTTATCTTATCCGTAAAAGGTCGCGAAAGTATTGTTTTCGGATCACGTTTTCGAAATTGAATTTTTGTTACATTTATATGTTTTGAGGTTTCCTGAATCCAAAAATTATGTTTTTAGTGGTTGGTTTATGTGACTTGTCTGTGTGTATTACAGATATTGAGTTTTCAAAATGGGTGCATCAGTTTTTAAATATCACTTATGTTATTGATAAGGACAATATTGCTTTGGAACAATGTAAGTTGTTAACTTCACATGTTATTCAAAATTTACGTTTTCTTTTTAACATGGCAAAATAGAGCAAAATTTCGTTTAAACGTCCATTATACCAATATTTTGTCGTAAACATGTCAGACTAATATTTTAAAATATATTTTTTAATACACTTCATTAAATATGAACATTTTAATTTGAAACTTTAGTAATTAAAAATTGTGTTTCTTTCATTTGACATATTAGGCCAATACTTCCCACGAACTTGCAATATGGGGATCAGTTGTGTTGGAAATTAATGTGCGAAAACAATCCTAATAAAATTAGTCATTTAATTACGATAAGTCAAATGTATTGAATCGGATAGAGGGTAGCCTATGAGGAGCGGCATTTCAGTCTGCGACTGTGTTGAGTGTTCTATCATACTCATTCCTTTTAATATGAATACATTTCGCTCTCAATAGAAATTAGTAACAATAAATATAGGATGACATAGGATGAAAATGGTTATGCGCATCATTATTACTTTGATTTGTATAACATATTAAGTTAGATTGTTTATGATTACTGAAAAACAAATAGAATAGCATTAATAAAATGTTTAACGTTTTATTTTATAACTTTGTATGTTGGGGTTGAGAGGGGGGGGGGGGTAAAGAATGAGAAATGGACATGTCCGAGGAGGAAATTATACGTAGAAAATTTTATGAATTTCAACCATAAAATTTAACACGAAATATCTATTTTATTATGATTAAGATGTTCTTTGAAAATACATAATAGATAAATATAAGGTGATAATTTATGAAAATTCAAGCACTGCATCGTAAGAGAAATATTTTATAAAGTCGTACATTTTAAAAAATTAAATACAAAATGATAATAAAAATAGTTGAAATGTAAAATGGCGTACTACTGATTTGGACTTATGAACATTTTTCATGCATTTTACTAAGAATTTGTAATTTGTTTGAACAATTTTTACAAACTTTTTGGCCTTATACATGATCTCAATGCTAATATATTACCATTATTATTATCTACTTCTCTATTCGGATAACTATTTCTTAATTTCAAGATATGTTTCGTTTTGCGATTTAAATCCTACATTAATAATCAGAAGAAAAAAATAATAATAATAAAAAAAGAAAGAAAGAAAAACGCCGGATGTTTATTTATACAGGTTAAACGGCGTGAAGTTTCTCTTTGCACTTCCAGATTTGGCGAAAATCGCATTCTCTGGCGAAAAATTGTGAATTTGTTCTGCGTGCGCCAACAGTTCGGAGATACGCCTCCGGGTGGCACTTTAGCTAGGTACGCAACTGGCTACATCACACATCATCTATGCATGTGTATGTGCTCTACTGCACCATTCCCAAATATATCTCTTGATTGGTCTGTAAACTTTAGGTCAATCCTGTTGGCTCGTTTCACTTTCATGCTGATTTATCCGCTTGTTTTAATTTTTACAGACGAGTGTAGAATAAATTAAGCGCCCCCCCCCCCTTATCTGTGGCGATTCACTTTTGTATAGAAATTAAGCAGAGAGACACAGAAAAATACAACTTATACGGAATCTCACAGTCATTATATAAATACGCCACAATTGATGAAACAATAAACTTATGTTTAGATGAATTTTAAGTTTTGATAACCTTCGAAAATAAATGCAATTTCTTTATGTAAAATTACTTTCTGTGTCAGTACTTCAAAACATGTCCTTTAAAAAAATATATTAATTTATATATATATATATTAGTGTTGATAAATAAATATTTTTTTACGTCTTCGAATAAATAATTTATCTTCGTTAAAAATTTCTTTCCAAAATCGAACTTAAATAAACTACTCTTCAAGCTAAAAAGGCTGCAGCATAAAATATTGTAATATTTTTAAACACAATTCGTCCCCTGAGATCTATTTCGCGAGACTTATATTCTCTATCTTGCTATTTTAATAATCTGGAACAAATGTTGCTAACAAGTAGAGAACATCTGAGAAAATTACAACCAATTGAATTTCTCGGGAAAGCATTAAAAGAGATGTTCGAAGCCCCGGAAGCAGCGCAGAAACAATTAAGAGACAAAACCTTGCGTGATTAGTCTTCTACTATATTATTAGATTGGTAAAAGATGTGAAGGCTCTCCCGAAGTGCAGTTCAACCAGTCAATTTGGAGTGTTCGAGAAACCATTACAATAGAAAGGCTAAAGTTCCAGATATTCAGTTTCTAATAACCTATTGGCAAAGAAGCACGTAAAAGACCCGGAGTTTTCTAATAATAATTGTACATTCTGAATCCTTAGTAATTTTGGTAACGTAATTTCTATTACTAAAAATATTAGATATCACTTGGATGCGTTGACGGCGGCGATTTAATTCGAAAATATATTGATGTCAAATCATTAAGATGTCATTTCTTTTGTTGGTGGATTCGATACATAATGAGGTATTTTTGCTAATATTTAAAAAGCACGCAAAAGTGCCTAGATTGACCATAATTATATAGTTTCTGAATAGTCAATGAATCTGTTAATTTTTTTATTACTAATAAAAAGGAATAAAATATGCTTCTGAAAACGGTTGATAAAATGCAAGTTAAACGGTGTCACTGTGATTTATTAGCAATTTTCTAAGCAAAACGAAAATTAAAAAAAGGAAATACTACATATATATTATATATATATTTAACACATTTTCTAATATGTTTCCATTTTTGTTCTATAGATGAAAGAACACACAAAGATCTGAGCAATAAATTAAGTATTAATAAATTTATTAACATGTTAATTTATATAACTGATGCAGAAGTGCGTAAACTTTATAACAGTGATTGCAAAACATGATCATTTGCAAATCTGTTACGTAATTATGTTCCAAAAATTATTACTCAAAGTAGAACCTGTCAATACAGTAAGAAAGGCAGTTAATAATATGATATAATCATAAAAATTGAAATACAACCTGTTACTTTTATGACACAAGCTTTTGTGTATGCGCTCTCATCGCAACTATACGTAAATTAGGTGGTTCAGGTACAATCTGCTTGTAGTTCCCGATGAAATATATCTTCTCATAATTTTTTATTATAACTCATAATATATACATGATAAAAGAAATGAAGTCTACTGATCACTTCACACAGCCTCAGAATAAAATATCCCACCCAATAAGCTATTCTCCGACACATTTACCTTATTCTATTTGTTCTTTAATTTTATGAGAATTAGTTTCAAATTTCAGTTTTCATTGTATTTTCAGTAGTATTCCATAGTATTTCCAATCCTATAATTCCCATAATGTAAGTTTAAGTGAACTATTGCTCTATTCTGCTGTGTTAAAATAAAATCGTAAATTTCGAATAACTTACGAAGTTTTCAAAGTAGGGTGTTTATAGTCAATGATGCCTGTGCCAGTATCATGAATGATATTTTAAAACCAGTCCAACATTTTTACGTCGAAAATAATCCTCATAATACACGTTTATGCGAATTTTTCCCCCATGTTAAGAAAATCGTAAATTTTCCAATAACTTACGAAATTTTAAAATTAGAATGCTAAAAAACAAATAGTGTTCTTGGTGTCATAAATGATAAAACTAATTAGTCCTCTTTAAGACCAATTATTCTTGTGATGTCGTGTACAGACTAACAAAGTAACACACTAACCACGTAACCAACTAACACCCTATCGATGGACAACACATTGATAACAAAATAATTTTTTAAATGTTATCTAATGAAGACATAAACATAGGAAAGAACTAACTTAAATTCTTAAAACAATAAATTTGTGTTACAAAATAAGAATAGTTTACAATATTCAGAAGAAAAAAAAAGTACTCAGTGATGTATGTATGCATGTACAAATGTAGTTTTGAAAACAAACTACATGTGAACAGATTTTATTGAAATTTGACAGACAAATTTCATTTTAGTTCCCCATCATACTATAGGTATGAAATAGGTATAGGTGAAATTTTTTTACCTCGGTTTTTTTTTACTTTTTTTACACGTTTTCAGGTGTGAGGAATCCGCAAATGACCAGCACATTCTACTGTTAAATAGAGTAATTTCCAGCGGAAACATCTGTAACGAGAAACTCTTTTACATGTGTTTCTGTTGTAAATTATTTTCCTTTAACAGCAAAATGTGCTGTTAAAGAAAAATGGGCTGCAAAATGTGCCTTTTTGCCAGCATATTCTGCTGTAAAAACGACCGTTATTAATTCCCCATCATACTATAGGTATGGGGATCTTAGGTAATCGTGCAAATTTTCGACCTCTGTTTTTTTACTTTTTTACATGTTTTGAAGTGTGAGGAATCCGAAAATATCAAAATGGGTATCATGCCGTCTGTAGGGTGTCTGTTAGTTTGTTAGTCCGTTAACCTTTGGACGTTTTACAATGTTCTGCAAAATGAATACATTTTCACTTAAAAAAAAAAAATTAGGAAAAAAATAAAACCGACGCTAAAAAGCAATTATTATTCAAACTACTAAAAATAAATTGAAAATTGTCATAAAACACAATTGTAAATTGTGCCTAAAAATATAAAATAAATTCTTTCGTCAGACAACGTAAACACTGCTACCAATCATAACTTTTGAAGTCGGTGCAAAATTAAATAAAAATTGATAATTTTTGTGATGTGTATTCAATACACAAATTAAATTAAATTAAAAATACACATCTCACTTTGGCATCTGCTGGTTAGTTGGTTGGATTTTACGTCGCACTTTGGCATGTGCAAAACACAACAGAATCTTACTTAGATTCAATTAAAACAAGTAAGATTTTGTAGGCGACAAAATTTCGCAATGAAACATAAATCACGAATTGCGATGGTTCTTTGCTACTTTAGGTGGATGTTACTCGTGAATCAATTGTGTATAGAATGAGAAAATAATAAAGTAAATTAGGAATATGGACCATTCGAGACAACAGTGTAGTTATCGGCCTCAAATAAAATTTGTAAAAAAGGAAAAAAAATTATTTAATTTTGCGCCGACTTCGGTGGTTATGATTAATATTAATGTTTATGTTGTCTGGTGAAGAAATTTATTTTATACTTTTAGGAGCAATTTACAATTCCATTTTATGCCAATTTTCAATTTTTTTTTTTATAGTTTTAATGATATTTGTTTTTTGGAATCGGTTCTATTTTTCCCAAAAAAGTTTTTTCTTTATTTTTTTTTTCTTAATTTATATTCTTATTTCTTCATTTTATTTTATCCATTTTAATTTTTGAGTAGTTTGCTAAGCATTAATTGAGAAATATGATCTTCAATGTAAAAAAAAATAATTGTGTGTAGCTGCTGCACTCTTTAAAACAAGTACTAAATAAGACAGTGATAATACTTGCCAGATTTGACCCAATATATCTCAAAAACATTCTGACAGTAGTTTAGAGGACACAACTTCTGACGCATGTGTTATAGACAGCGGGTACTGTAATAAATTTTATTGTACTCCTAGTGTCCTAAACATAGAAATTCATTTCAAAAACATACATGTATGCCCCAGAATCCATAGAAGTCGAGATTGAGTTCTTTTATAAGCAGAGCAAGGTACAAAAATCAGCTATATTTAGCAGATTATAATTTGAAATTGCATGAGACACCAGTTTGAAATAGTCTTGTGAGTTTGGGAACCTCAGCAGACTTAAATAACGATACAAGATATATAAAAATATATCTGTAAAATACACCAGTAATGGAAATTTAAACTCTGTAAACAGCAAACAACCTTTATAGCTCTTGCATAGGTTTAAGCAGCATTGATGGTTGGTGTTCAATTGTTTTTCTATTGAAGTCTTGAGCTACAAATATTTCAAGCCATCAGTTTCAGAATAAAATCAATTTAATTAAAACTTTTTGAACTTTCTGTCATTTTGCTTTTTTTTTTTTTCTTTTCTCTCGTTATATTTTCAAGAATGAAGTAAAATTTTGTTAGCTAGATTTATTTTTAATAGATTTCTTATACCCCCAGCTAAAACAAATATTGCAGAAAAACTTTGAAAAAGAAAAAAATGTTGCACAAAACTGAAGATAATCTGAAGGTATTTGGAACAATGAAAAGTTTAAAGTAAAAAAAAAAAAAAAAAAAATGCTTGCTTCGAAACTGCAAATTTTTTGCTTTTAAACTGTAGTTATTCTGCAGATTTTAAGATTTTTGTTCCAAATACGTTCAGATGACCTGTAGATGTTTCTGCATTGTTTTTTTTTTTTTTTTTTTTTTTTTTTTTAAGCTGGGTCCTTTGCTTTCATATGACTAAAGTAAGCATGAAGAATCCATTTATTGTGATAATTTTTTTATTTTGTATTAACACATATTACTTTTATGGGTGACCACTACTGGCACTACAAAATAACCATCGTAACTAAAAGCGGACAGAACTATCCGCTATTGACTCCTCTGACTTTTAAGACAAAATCCAGTAATCGACACCCATATATGAGTATTCTCCCAAAATCGGTATGTGAAATATAATATCAACTGATTTCATTCAAAATCAGCTCAGAATACTTCAATATATTCATAAGAGGATTTTTTTTCCCTATTTTTTTTTTTTTTTTCTTTTCTTTTCTTTTTTTTTTTTTTTTTTTAGAAGATATTTGCATCTTTGCAAATGGCATGTTGAATTCTAGCAAAAATCTGAAAGAAAGAAGTGACTAGCTTTCGTATTAATAATATTATCATAAAAAAGTAGTCTTGACTATACTATTTACGAATTAAGACTCATTTTAATATAAAACAATGCGTTATTGAAGCGGTTAAAGTTTTCAGAGGTAATTTGTTTTCAATTCTTAATACACATTTTATGTATATTCGTTCTTTTGACGCATTAATGAAACAGAAAATACTATTTGTCAATTAAATATACATTATCAACCAGTTTGTATTTCATTTCGCCTTTAATTTAAAAAAAAGAAGAAGAAGGTGCGTGTACTACTGTGTTTTTAAGTGTCCTTTACTGAAACATCTTTAACTCTCACGAAAATTAATTTTTCGAGCACAAAAATTATTCATTTTGCAATACAGTCGTGTATAAAAAGGGCTGATTGAGGTATAGAACACTTGTTAGAGTTTCAGCCTCTAAAATTAAAATCTGTATCACAAAATATAGCCAGAAAATGTCCTCTACTGATACAGTTACTCTATATATACGTGACAAATTACACCACTTGCTTGTTGCGTACTTATTGATGTCGCATAAGTACGCAGAACTATCCGTGTGTACTTTGTGCGTATAAAACGTTGAAAATACGCATGCATAGACCATAGCCTCCTAAACTAGATGCCTGTTGCATGGCTCGGAAACTTGTTGACTCGGAAATTTGGCTCGGAAACTGTTGCTCGGCAACAGTTGAAGCGGTAGACAGCGCCACCTGGTACAGATTGCGCGACTTTTTTATTCAACTGTCACCAATAATTTTAAGAAGTGATATATGATATATATAATCGACGTTTCTTCGATTCTATTCGCCTTTTATGTATATCATATCCCACTTTAAAAAATTTTTGGTGGCTGTTGAATAAAAAAGTGGCGCAATCTGTACCAGGTGGCGCTGTCTACCGTTTCAACTTAGAGACCCTACATGGTAAGAGACTGGACATTGACCCGCCAGTTGGTCTGTCATGTTTGTTCAAGCTGTTATATAGGATACCATTACGCTGTGAAAATGTTTTCAATCACTCTGTGCATGATTGTCTGAAGATAAACAAAACTATTTCCCCGCGATTTTAATTAAATGAAAAGTGTCAGACTCTGATAAAAGCATATTATGTTTTACGGCGATCGAATGGTCATTGAACAAACGTCCGCCATTTTTGTTCAATGTCCAGTCTCTCTCTATCAAGGGTCGCTACTTCAACTGTTGTCAAGTTTCCGAGCCATGCGACATGCATCTAGTTTAACAGGCTATGCATAGACTCATTACGTACATTTACAGGAATCCATTTAAAAACACTGGGTATTTCCACTATGAGCTTATTTTTGCACAATTATGTTTGTATTGCAGGTGAATTTTATTATACAGAGACATGTCAGAAGTAAATTTTATGAACATTAATGAATTTCGAGGTAACAACTGATATAATTATATATATATATATATATTTGCTGGTTTGTACAAAGTAACATATTGTCAAGCTCTTAAAATATGCCTCGAAACCCTGGTTCAAAAGAATTGAGTGATTTTCAACGAGGGGGAGTAGTTGGACAATATGAAGCTGGTAGAAGACAGAGGCAAATCGCCTTAAAGCTGCAGATTTCTCCATCAACTGTCAATCGGGTGATTGTGCAATTCAGAACAGACCAAAAAAAAAAAAAAACTGTTAAACTCTGTTCAGGTCGACCTGGACCAACGGCTCGCCAACTGAAGGCTGCCAAAAGGATCGTCGAAAAGAATCTTCGTTGCAAGGCTACAGACGTGGGATCACAGCTTAATGTGAGTCGCCGTACATCTACCAGATCTCTTCATAAGTTAGGACATCATGGAAGAGCTGTTAGACGCAAACCTCTCCTCTCTGCAGCCAATATTAAGAAAAGAAAAGAATGACCAACTGCAATGCCCAAACATGATTTAACATTTTGGCAGCATGCCATCTTCTCAGATGAGTCCACTTTTGCTCAGTTTTCGTGTAGCGGGCGCACATGGATCTGGAGACAACCCACACAAGAATTTAGCCTAAATAGATCATAATTAATCGTAATGCATGGAGTATTTTCCATTCTCGTGTGGGGTACACTGATAAATCAGAGCTAGTGGAATGTGTGGGTAATGTTAATAGTGAAAAATACATTGCCATATTGGAGGAGGGGCTTTTGCCAATATTCTCAGGTGGGATACTGAATAAATCATTGACGCTTTTCATGGAAGATGGCGCTCCTTGCCATACGGCTAAAATGACCACAGAATGGGAAGCAAAACAGGGAAATCGAAAGCTTCCATGGCCCAGTCAGTCACCGGATATGAACAACATAGAACACGTATGGGCTCTGCTCGATCATGCACATAAGCAAAGTGCACGACAACCTAATTCTCGTAAAGAACTTTTGCAATGTTTACGTGAGGAGTGGACTAAAGTTTCTAAGGCTAAGATAGCAGAACTCATTGGCTCCATGCCAGACAGACTAAAGGATTTGAAAAAAGCAAGCCGGGGTTCAACTAGTAAGTTCTAACGTACATATTTTGTTTTGCATTAAGTAGATACTATGCCATAAATAACACTGTTTAAAAATTATGATGTCTATTTATTTATGACATGTCTCTGTATGTGTATAAAAGACACATAAAAGGATGAAAAGAAAACTAGACTGTAACCTGCGAGATATAAATAATTTTTATTCATTTGAGATTTTAAAAATAAATATACATATTTAAATATTTTATCAAGAATTGGAAATTTTCAAATAACCTATAGTTATTTTTATTTTTCTGAGACTGCATCAAAGAACATTCTGAACATTACAGATACCAGGCATTTCAAATTAATCATTAAATTCATGCAAAATATGAATTAATACAGAATGAGTTTTTAGCACTTGTAAAAAAAATTAAATCATATCAGGATTTTTAGTTTCTTTCTTTATTAAGTAGATATTTGTGCAATTATATATATATATATATATATATTTCGAGTGAATGTTTGTCTATATTTTATTATGATTTATTTGATACTTTTTGATTTTTAACCAATATCTATGCTTAACATAAATTATGATGCATAAAGCACAGTTTATAAAATTATATAACTATGTAAATCGAGATGCATATTAAATATTTTTAGTGTGTATTTATCAAGATGCTTCTGCTATTATAACATGGCTGTAGAATGCACTCCTGTAATTTGTAGACCTTGAAAAACTATTCTTCAGCTTTGATATTGTAAGTTCAAGAGGAAAAAATAAGTTTGTCTTATACGATTCCAAAGAAAAAAGAAAAGAAAGAAAGAACAAAATTAAAATTTTGTCTCAAACAGAATTTTATATCAGACCCTTTTCTTATGTATGTTACTGAAAATCCTGTTTTGACAAGGTGGCTATAGAAATAGGTGATTTTTTCCCCTCATACAAAAAAAAAAAAAAAAAATAATAATAATAATAATAAATAAATAAATAAAAAAGAGCTGATGCTTTATTTCTTTCCGTTTCTAAAAATGCTTATGTTATCCTGAATATTACAAAAAAATATATGTGTTATAATATGTTACAGATGTGTTTATATATATGTATGCATGAAGAAAAATCATCAAGAATTAATTAATGATTTCGCTTGCTTTGATAAAACGGAAAATAAATCCAACTACCTTAATCCTGACCTTTATACATTTTAATTTTAAAGTACGTTTATCTTGAATTTACAATGTTCTTCCATAGCCTCCTTAACTAGATGCCTGTCACGTGGCTCGGAAACTTGGTAACAGTTCAAACGGTAGACAGCGCCACCTGTTACAAATTGCGAGACTTTTTTATTCAACAGCGACCAAAATTTTTTAAAAGTGGGATTTGATATACATAAAAAGTCGAATAGAATCGAAGACACGTCGATTATATATATCATATATCACTTCTTAAAATTATTGGTGGCAGTTGAATAAAAAAGTCGCGCAATCTGTACCAGGTGGCGCTGTCTACCGCGTAAACTGTTGCCAAGTTTCCGAGCCACGCGACAGGCATATAGTTAAGGAGGCTATAGTTCTTCTCGACTTTCCTTGAACATACTTGCCAACCTAACCCGAAAGATTGTTAGTCCCGCCACTTTCTGCCTATTTTTTCACACCAGAGAACTTTTCTTATTAAATCGTAAATGTATTTGAAGATAATTACTCTAAAAATTAACTGGTTCACAAAAAGGGGCGGGAACTAACAATCTTCAAGGTTAGGTTGCCAAGTATGCTTGAAAATGTCAATGCATCTACAGTTCTAAACAAGTGTATTAAAGATTCATTCGTTTAAAGACAGACTTCATATTTAAAAATAATTCTGGTGATGCATGATTTTAATAAATAAACTTTGTCGACATTTGCCTGAATAAAAATCAATATAAAATAATTCAATTTTCACCAGTTGTTGTATGACTTGTTGTGTCGTTTATTTATATAATATTTTTTTCGTGTCTTTCGAAAAGAATAAGATTTGACGTACCTTTTTAAACAATTTTATGAAATGGGTTAATGAAAGTAATAAAAAATGTCTGTCTTTCAGTGGCAGTATGAATGTTTCAATGCTTTGAAAACTAATATGAAGCGAAGCGTTTATTTGTATGCTATCAATTTTTACATTCTTTTTAATACGATCATTTACATCGAATAATCATACTTTTTTCTTATTTTGCGACCTATACACTAAGCGACAAAAAAAAAAAGCCGCACTTGGATGTTTTCCTTTTTGCCTTCTACAACCGCCAATTTTATCATTTAAAAAGCAAATTTTCGAACAGATTTTACTATGTTGTCCTCCACATACACTTTAGCTTTGAGTCCAGTGTGAAAAACAAAATGCAATTGTCAGGAAAATTGTAATTTTAGAATTTATTTCAAAAATGGTAAGAATAAGGCAGTTAACGATGCCACAAAAAGTATTAATTTTTGAATGAAAATCAAAAAATACTTTAATACGTGAGATGGCAAAATAATTAAATGTTAACGAAATATTGGTAAAAGGGTTTTCAGCAAGATATAAAAGTTTTTGGCTTTTTAAACTGGAAATTTGGTTTTAGGTGGCCACACTACTCATCCAAGCTAGATGACCGTAAGTTAAAAAGCCACTGCTTATAAAATCTGTTTGTATTAAATTTAGAACATAAAAGAGCTCCAGAAAGTGTTTAGTAGCATGATTTCTTTAACTACAGTACAACAACTATTAAACAAAGCAGGTTTAAATGACAGAAAATTTGAAAAAATTCCATTCTTAGTGAAGAGAAGTAGGAAAGCAAGACCTCAGATGGCTAAAAAAATTAAAAAATGATTAGTTAATTATTGGGCTGAACTGGTTCTCTCTGATGAGTTAAGTTTAACTTATTTCGAGCTAAAGAAAACAAGCAGATCTGACAACGAAAATATGACCAAATTAATGAAAATCACACTTTTAAAACAGTTACGCATTCTCCGTACATTATGGTACGGAGGTGCGTAACTTTTCAAACACTCGGGAAAATTTTTATGCTCAAGGGATCAATTAACTCAAAATAAAACACAATCTGCATAAAAGTGGTGCCTGATCGACTATTTTGGGGGGTACCTTGGACATTTCCGTAAACAGCATTTGAAGATAATAAGGCACCTTACTACACGGCGTCTGTGGTAAGTTTATTCACTTCAAATTGTCAAAATTTCTTATACATTCCCATGAGAACCTATAATTTTGTAAGTAATCATATTTTTTTTCACTTTAAGTTAAATACCACAAAGGATATAGTAGAATTTCTTCTTTATCAGACATGGAAATAGTCAAAATCGCGATCCGCTCGAAAACGTTTCGTTTATAAAAAGGCGGGGGAGAGAGGAGAGGATTCGAAATTTGCAGCCTATAACTCTGCCAGAACTAAAAAGAATAATTTGTGATATTTAGCACATTGAAATTTCTGAGATTTATATTAAAACACTGTATAAAATTATGCCATTGCGCATTAAATCAGTAATTCCATATAAAGGTGGAATTAACCCAATGCAAAATACATATTTTTAACAAAAAGTTGCTTAGATCTAACAAATAAATAGTTTTATTTCATATATTAAAATATAACTTGTTTATTTCATATAATAAATCATAATAGAATTCAAAGTGTATGGATACTGCATTATGTTCAAAAAGAAAGTTTTATGCAGATTTTTAAAAAGTATTTCGCAAAGTACAATAAAGCGAGTTATTAAATCTAAAATATACATAGGTATCATTTCATACCTTTGGTATTATGCGAACAAGACAGTTTTATTTGTTTCAAACATTAATTTTAAAGATATTACAAATAAAAAAGGTATAAGTCATTTTTTCTGCAGTGCGGCTTTTTTTTTTTTTTTTTTTTTTTTTTTTTGCCGCTTAGTGTATTATATTTCTAGTGTATATGAACGAAGGCATACTGTCTGTCTTTTCTCTTGTCATTATTACTTTGGCAGGGGGAGGGGGAGCTAAATTAATTTATTTCATAGTTTCTATAAATCTTTTCAGCAAAAAATAAATTCTGAGAACATTCGATAAAAATTCCGAATGCATCGGATGGTATGATATATAGGAACGTGCATACGCAACTTCAAGCGTAACATGTAGTCAATCTTTTTATACATACTTCCTTTCGTAAAAAAAGAAACCACCAGGTAACTTACAAAACTGCAGAAGTATGTGCTTTAGTCTAAAAAATATTATGAAGCGGATTATTCTTTACTGGTTTGATTTTTTTTTCTACTTATAAACTCGGCAATATATATGTAGGAGTATTCATACATTGAAGCTTTGTGAATCTGCCCTTTCAGCGATAATATTGCACACATTTCAATTCACACTACCCGTAGGTATAATTGTACTAACAAACACTGAGTCTAGCGTATCCATTCAGACGTAGTTTCTAATGGCTGCAAGATTGGACATGCTAGGACATTTTTAGATGTTTGTTTTAACACGAGAAAATGCAGGTAGGATGTAGCCAAAGAATTTTGATTCTACTTATATTTAAATATACTAAAGATATAAGTTCCTCCATTGCACGATGGAACGGCCTTCTTGGACCATTTTGCCCCACTGGGTGGCACTGCCATCGCTTTTCTCTACGTAGGGTCCGAGAACTGGGGCCCTTCCCAATGTGGCACCTTCTCGTCCGAGAGTAGATCTGGCTACAACCGATATGATTATTCCGGCATCCCGTAAATACTGTGGAGGAACTACGAAGCTGGTACGGAAGTCGAAAAAAGGGTCAAATCCTGTCGCAGAGCGAGATCGACAAGTCTTAACTTTCTGTCCACCACATGTCAAAGTGACTTTGCAGAAAGATTCCAACAAATCTGCAAAAAAAAGATGAAAAAAGGTTAATTTCAATTAAATATATTTTTAAAATGTATTATGATTTAAACATCTTCCATATCATTACTGTTGCTGTTACAGACGTGAAAAATTCATTAAAAACAAAGTACTTTGTGAAGAAATACCATTACATTGCTACAAATAATAGTCATTTCCTTTATTAGAACTCGTCTTGCAGTGAAAATAGATACATATATAGGCACGAGGAAAATAAAAACAGTCTGTTGGCTCTACGAAGGTGGACTTTGCCGGCAAAGTTCACAAACTGAAGACCCATTTTGGCAAAAGATTGTAGTTTACGATTTGTCTATTTATTTATTATCCCCTTTCTAAACCCAAGAATATCAATGTTTTCCGTTTCATTTTATTTACACATACTAAGCTACTTATATAAGAAAGGTTAGTTAGTTAGTTTTGTTTAACGTCGCACTAGTACTGCACAATGGGTAATTGGAGACGGTAGGGGACACACCCCTAAAGAGGGCCGGAGACATGCCATCACAATTTTGATCCTCCACGGAGGGGATGGCTCCCTCGCTTCGATGACCCCAATATATATATACATATATCTTTCTATTAATTTACATTTCAGATCGTGTGGCTGTTGATACGCCAGATTTAAATGTCTTCCTGTTCTTTTATTTTTATTTATTTATTTATTTTAATATTACAAATACTTTTTTTCTTTATATAAAATTCCGTAAAAAAATACGAATCCGCATCATATTTTTAATGTCAAATGTTGTTGAACAAAGCCCTTCATAGTTAGCTCTACACTTTATGTTTTCTATTATTTTGCTATAACTGAATTAATTTATTTCGAAATTTGTCTGCAAAATCATTTTGTTCGAATCTTTAAATATTCAATGCCTAACCTCTAACTTACTTTTACTTGATTTGTCCCATTCGATTCATACCAAATATAAATTCAATTTCTATGTATGTAATACCATGTACAGTATGATATTGACTCCTAACTTTTGAAAATGGTGTATAATCCAATTTTTATTGACTTACTTTTCACATTGTGTTTCTAATTTTAGTATTAGTAGAATAACGAATTAGAAAAATCCCAAATAGTTGAAAGAAATTTTTATTGAAACAGAGATTTTTTGCTAATGGTTTTCAGTTCACAGGTGTAACTTTGAAAGTAAATAAAAATTACCGCATACACTCGCTTATAAATCAAAGTACTTAGGGCAAAAGAACAAGGTATGAAGTGGAAAACCACTTCAGAAGTGAAAAAAAAAAAAAAATAAGAAAGAAAGAACGAAAAGAAAAAAAAGAAAAAGAAAATTGAAAATTTTAACTTTCAAAGAAAACTCCATGCATCCGAATACTTACGTAAAGGTGAAGATCTGAATTTCTGATAACTTTACACGAGTCCGCGTCTAAAGATTTTTCTGTGGTAGCAAAGAGGTAAATGTGGCAAAAATAAATTTTTAACAATATATTATAAAATTTCCGGACAGTAATTTTATTATTTCCCAATCATAGAACGAAAAATCGATGTTTCCTGATAATATTTTGTTGAACACAGGCGACATTGTACAATATTACTCATGGTTATTTTACGTCAATAATTTCAAAAATATTTCGTACACTTCATTTCCGGGAAATAGATCTAGCATTTTCTATCTTTTCAAATAATGATAATAATTAATTACTTCATTTATTGTTAAAACTGAACTTGTTAAAAATTCCTGATCAGTCCTTTCAGCTACATTCTATAACGGAATATCTTAATGCAAGAATATTTAGAAAAATGTTTTTCGTCTTTGTTATATATTCGTAACCTGTCTTTAGAAACATATTTCTAATTCTTTCATAACTTGCAAAAAAAAAAATAATAATAATAATTTTTTTCATTAGATTAATAATGTAGTTATTTTACTTTTAAATGTCGAAGTATTATAGGTTTTACGATGCATTTATAATATTTGAATAGACACAATTGTTATTTGGAAAGAGCGGAATCACATTTTTTCAAATATTGCTTTTATTAAATACGTAAGTATAGAGGTAAAAAAAATTGCTCGGATTTTCTTGCATTTTGGATTAAATTATTCCATCAATATTTATTATTAAATTTATCAATAGATATGGATCTAATAAACTTTTTTGGTAAGCATAAATATCCGTTGGGGGACTATCCTTTTCCCTCCAAAAAATTTACTAAAATGGAAATCTGTAAGCAAATATGTAAAAATGGATATATTGTAGGCAGTGAGTTCAATTAAAATTGAAAACTCATTTCCTGATGTTTCACGTATGGCATCCTTTGACTCAAAATTGCATTTTAATGCATCTCTGAGTAAGTGACGATATTATGGATAAAACTTAGTACTCATATTTCATAATTGAGACAACGTTCTCGTTTAACTTCCAAAGACCTTTCAATATTGACACAATCTTTAGACACATCTTATCACCATATTTAACTTGTTTATTTGAACAAAACAGTAGAAAAGTACATTTAACGCGAAAAGAGCATGAGCAATCAAATAAAAGCAAACGTATGGCATTTGCTCTGCGAAACAGAAATTTCGAAATAATTAATATTAGGTATACCAGAAAGTTCTGTTGTTTTAAGTTAAAAATTTGACGCCAGAAATTTTTCTTGAACAACATTTATATAGCTTTTAAGAAGGTATTTGGTAAAGTATCATATAAGTGTTGTTTGAAAAAAAAAAAAAATTCCGATACCAATTTACTGATTCAAAACGACAGAAATTTCCGCTACATCATAATATATTGTTCCACTATTTTGATTATTATTTTATTCTTCCAATAAATACTTAGATTGTACAAAGTAGTGCAGTGATACCTCTCTAAGAGGACCAACCATCATGCTATAGAAAATTGACTCTTTAGGGTGGTTTTTCAATGAAGATTGTTCAGGAAATGATAATTCATGCAATAAATTCTATAAATTAAATAGTTTTAATTATTCAGATTTACATTATGTATCGATGTAGCTTCCTAATAACCAATGATAATAATTTGGTCAAATTTTAAAAGATTTTTTAACGATAATTTTGTTTTCTAAAATGTATTTTTATGTATTGGGACAAATTCTTAAGTTTAGCATGATTTCTCAATGGAAAAGAGGTCTACATTATAAATTTTGACTAAAGTTTCCTAGGAAAAAATATTACTAATTTTTTTTTTTTTTTTTAATCTTAACTAAGCTTGATAATTTTATTTTGTCATTTAAAGTCAATATTACACATTTAGAAGCTACTGCATTTAAACGTATTCGCTAAATAATTATATGGTATAAAATTCCTTTTTTCTTCAAGATTGAACTTCAATTTCAAGAATACATTTTCAGAAAAACAAAATCTTACCACCTACTTTTTTTCTTTACATAAAGGTAATTATTACAGATAGGGAGATAAATTTCAGTTGCACTGTGATGCAAAAGTTTGGACAATTATGTCTTTCAGCTTTAAAATTTAGAACACTCGAGAAAAAAAAAATATATCGCTTTCATCTAGAATGAATAAGTGGCCATTTTCTAAATCCTTTAACTAGAAATATAGATTTCCGAGCTATGCGCATAAGGCGCGCCAATAAACTGAATAGACGAAATGATCGAGAATTTCTAGTCGACACATTTCTAGATGGTGAAACAATATTCTGAATATTCTGAATCTTTTGTATGGCGAGAAATTCTCGCTTTATTATATAGAATTGGGTCATAAACCAAGATTATAGTTGCTGAAACCCGCCTCTTGTGTTCGCATTTATTTGGAGATATTTTTAAATGGGTTTGAACTCGATAATATAGACAAACTCTTTAGAATTCTAACAGAGGTTTCTAGAACTCGCTTTCAAAGGAGACTAGAATTTATAAGGATGGCATGGAACTATTTTTTCTAGAGCCACAATTTTGATTCTAGATGCCAGTTACAGAATTTTTTCTCAGTGAATTCTGATAGTAAAATTACAAACTCTTGCAAACATATTTAAAACTCTGTTAAAATGTGACAATGAAAACGCAGTTGTTTGATTTACTATAGTATTACTTTTTTGGATGAAATCGGAATTTTTTCTTGCGACAAAAGTTTAGACACTATTATAGGTTTCTACGTTTTTTTGTTGTCCTATGCAAATTTAAAAGAAATCATGTCACAGACTTCGAGTACTTAAGGTGTGAAAACAAAAATTACTTCGCAGACGAGTTGCCGCTAGCTGAAGAAGTTCAAGCGGATGAGGTTGCAAAGAATTAGTAGTTGAAAAGTGAAGGTGAGCTCGTTTCGGAAATTGTGGCTATATTTAATGAACTAAGAAAAAATCTATTATTCGAGTTTTATTAAGTTTTTGAATATTTCAAGCTACTGTGACCAAGGTTGGGACGTCAAAAAGTGGTTTTCGACATGACATGTCGAAAACTGTCAAAAAGTGTCAAAAACCTCTTGTAAAAACCATCTTATTAAAAGTATTTTATTGTAAACCAAGCTGCAGAACTAAATCATAATTTATATGTTATAAATAATTACACTAATGTAACACAAAACTAACTAAAATACATATTATAATTCATATTATTTATGAAGGAAACATAACAAAAAATATTGAAACTATAAGGTGCATTTTTCAAAGTAGTATTTATATTTTTTTATTATTTAATTATTCAAGTAGGTTATAAATAATGTTATTAATCTAAATACTAAATTCTTTAAAGCCATGATTTTTTATTATTATTCAACCACTGACTTTAAATTACCTAAATGTGTCATTTTGCACATAGACGTGACATAAGCAACAATTACAATATTAATATTATATAATTTGCAATCAGTATAGTTACAGGTTTAAAATAATTATTTTACAATAGAGGGTTAATTATTATTATGAATATCATGTCTCCCCAAAAATGTGTTGATGGAAAGGCTTTAAGTGACACATCACCAATTGTCTCCAACGGTTAAACACCAAGCTATTCTATTGGAAAATTTGTTGTTAAAATTATTCATTACTTTTTATTATTATTATTATTATTATTATTATTATTATTATTCAGTAAAAGTTTGAGTATGAATGGGCTCTTCCCAGCATCGTCTGCTCAATCACGTGATAGAGGAAAACGAATAAACGAATTCTGAGAATCGAATTCAATTAAATATTGTTCTTAAGAACAAAAATTTTAATATTTAATATAAAATAAAATAAAAGTAATATTGTGCATTTGTAAACAGTAGAATAATTGTATTTGTAAATTTAATAATTTTTAAAAAACATTTTATGTGTTTATTTATTTTTACTTATAAGAATCGATTTTTGTATATTGTAGTGTAACTGTAACATTAACTGATCTAGCAATAAATAACAGCTTGTTCTTGTGGAATGTTTACGGATTATAAAATGTTTTCATTTAATTGAATTGCATAAAGGTGTTACAACAAGTTAATTAACTTAGTTACTGGTCTAAATGGATTTACTTAGTACGATATTGCACTGTCACTGATTTAAGTACCAAAAATCAGAGTATTTAAACATGGTCTTCATGAACATCAATAACAGGTATAAACTAAATGATGATTGTAAATGTATACAGTAAACGAAAGATGATGAATAATGATATAAAATGGATTAAAAATGATGATGTATAAAAAATAACACAGATTAAATACGATTGATCAAAAATAAGAATAGAAAATATGTTATTTTAGCAATCGCTTTAGCTAAACAAGACTTCGTCTGCAATTTGTTTTTCATCTATCATGTGACATCTGACGTCAGGTGGGAAGAGCCCATTGAGTTGAGTGTGTAAATTTTGAGAGTGAATTTTCACAATAAGAAAATTCACAGTTTTAAATTAGTATTTGTTTATGAAAATTGAATTTTTCAAATTTTTATTATTTTATTTTAAATCTATAAAGTGCGTCACATGAACTAAGTGCATTTTCTATAATTTATAGCTTTAAAATTAAATATTAGAAGTTTAAAAATATATTTTAGGTAATGGGTAGTTCTAATTGCATAGTTGAAAGTTCACTGTAGAATAACATGATGCTTGGCTGTTAGTGATCATATTGATAAGTGATAATGCATTACCTTAAAAACATTAATATTCCAATTGAATTTATTCAGTTCATAATGCATATGCATACTACAACATTGAGTTAACGTTAATTGTAGAGGACCTTTACTAATTTTGTATAGATCTATTCTAAATTAGCTAAGAAAGAAAGATAATACAAAAGGTTTCATAACTAGTATTTTGTTATTGCATACTCTAAAGAAAAAAATAGCTAGAATGATGTGAAATGCTAAAAATAACAGTGTAAGATTGAAATACATTTTTATTTTTATTTTTCATTATTATTATTATTATTTTTTTTTAAGTTAAAAGGAATTAGTGCATTGATTATTTTATTAATGTATATTTCTATCTGCAAATTTTCATTCTATATTTTATAGTATCCTAAAACTGTTTTCTATTTTCAAAGAAGCTTACTGACAAAAATCAAACTTGGAATTTTTGATGGGACATGTGGTTTTTAACATCTAAAACTATTTTAAAATTTACTCAAAGGGCTGAAACCAAAAATCAGGAAAATGTAATAAACAGTAGATATAAATTTGTTGCAAAACATAGTTTTATAATGCTTTTTATATAGAATTTTAGGTTTCTGACAATTGTCGTCAAACACTATGTCAAAAAGGGGTTTTTGACGTGACAGTTAAAACCATGGTTAAATCCGGATAAAACCGTCGATTGTCAAAAACTTGCCAACCCTGACTGTGATACAGATATAGTACATATAAAGAAAAATGCAATAGAGCCGAATAAACACGATGATCATCAAAGTTTAGCGCTCACCCAACAAATGTCTGCTTATAACGTTCTAAGGTCATCGGGACTCTGTATACACAAAGAATACCATTCACAGAAAAATTTATGAAACTGAACAATGGTTCATTTCAAAACGAAAAAAGCTCTAAAGCTACATCCTGAGTCACAAAAAAAAAATATTGTGCGTTCGAAATTGTATGTCATATGAATTAAAATGGCAAGGAGTAGTATTTAGCGATGAAATAAAAGTGGTATCTGGATGGTCGAGATGGCTGAACATCGTACTGACATGACTTGAGCAAGGAATCTCGATATTTTTTAGCTACAGACAAGATGGTGGTTCGTTGATGGTTTGGGCAGCCTTCTGCTACAATGGACAAGTATCTCTGGCCTTTAACATTGGTCGCCAAATATCACACTATTATACTAAAACACTGGAGGAATAACACACATTCTCCTAACATTTGCTTCTAGGTGGCCCTCGATTAAATTTTCAGCAAAATATTGCTTTGATTCACAGTAAAAACACAAAATCCTGGTTTAATTTTCAGAACATAAAAGTTTTCCACTGGCCAGCATGTTGTCCGGATCTTAACCCTATAAAGAATCTTTAGGACATCGTGTGTCCGAAAGATTATAGCAATGGGATACAATACTTTTTTCACAAAGGAACGCAAGAAACATATTTAGGATATATGATACGACATCGATACCCAAATTATGTAAGATTTAATTTCTTCTATGCAAACTGTTTTTCTCTCCCTCTATAAATATGTGGAAGTGTTTAGTGATTTATACGTAATACATGATTGTTTTTATTGCAATGCGTATATGTGTCTTATATGCATGTAAATATATATAATTAAATTAAATTCTTTATTTTTATTTCTATAACTATATCTTGTAATAGGAGAAAGTGTTTCATCGAATTTAATTTCAAATGGCTCACTGAAAAGAAGGCAACACTTTTATCGCAGATTGAAAGAAATTACCTCTGAGTTTTAACAAACTAATTTTATTCTACAGTTTGTACAGTTAAAAAATAGTGTAACTTAAAATTACTAACTTTTCATATATATATTTTTTTCTTTTGTCGTCATTACTGTACATTTGACCTCTTAATATGCTCTGGATTGGCGAAACCTTAGCCAACCAATAACGCATAGCAGATGAAATGAGTAGCATACCTTTGTGTAAAGGCCTCAAGTGACGCTTGTGGGCTTCTTCGTCGAGGCGTAGGTGCCTTGCTTTGATCACATGAACAGCGAGGCGACTCTGAACGGGATTGTACAGAAGACCGATCAAGATCTGACCCAGGTTTTTGACAGGCTGCGACGTGATAAATAAGATATAAATGTTTCAAACATAATATAACAGAAGAAGAATATTTTCATTAATAATTAATGACAATTTGCATAAAACTACATGTCAATTGATATGTGGTGCGTCCATTACGAGATAATTTGTTGAAAGTATATATTTAGCTGAGAAAGTGGTTATAAAATATTTATATGTACTTGATTTGCAATTTTCAAGTTACTGTGAACGTTTTGATTTAAATAGGTAAATGGAGTGTAAAACGGGTTAGGTTCTACAAAATAGATAGGAAATCAAGGATTACAAATAATAATAATGAAAACAATAATCTGTTTTAATATTACGAAAAAAAAGAATGCTATGGAATAAAAGGGAGGTGAACACTCTATACTAATTCTGTTGCAAATCATCGCAATAAAAAATATTTGAAGAAATCGAATGCATGCAAGTAATTCTTTCTTCAAAAATGTTTCTAAAAAACTCTTTTTAAATAGATAAGGATTTAGTTTTAAACGACGAGATGCTATAAAGAAAGATTTCGGCATGGCATGTGGGAAATTTATTTATTATTTACAATCTCTTATCTCTCTGTATAACTGAAATTTTTAAAAAATGATAATTTGTAATGCCGTGTAAATGCAGCTAAGAACGGAATTTCATTACACTTATTCCATTTAAATATTAGCAGCAACATTTTCTGTTTTGTTAGACCACCTTCATTATACAATAACATTCAACATTTATTGTACAATTATACTGTAGCATATCAAGTTCTAATCATGAGATTTCAATTGGTAGATAAACCTTAAAATTGAGTCACTGGAAAGTAATTAAATACTTTGAAAATAATCGTAAAAATAGCAGTATAACAACAACAACAATAATAATAAGACTAATTGAAGATACCAATTATATAATATATATAGTGTCGAATTTAAGCCCTGACATCAAAAAATATAAAGTTAGTTTTTATTTTAATATGAAAATAACCTCTAAGCAGCTTTACTTTTGTTTTTTCTTAAAATAATAGTAAGCATCATCCCCAATTGATTGGTATTATCCTACTGTTTTTAATTGGGATAATAGAGGCCAGGATAGCCTGGTCAGTAGAACGCCGAACTCGTCATTGGAATATTGCAGGTTCGATATTCGAGTCAGGCGAAGAAACGCAACACTCGCTGTAATTTTGTTATTAATTGACGCAGAAAAATCTAACAGACATCATTCAACAGGAAATTAAAAAACACTCTTTGAAAATGGTGTCAAATTTTGAATTGGGGCTCACCTACATATTGAAATGAGCGCCAACTTTTATTTTTTTTTTTCAATAGCAACACTCAATTTTGACTTCATCATTGAATTCCTGAGAGTCTGGCAGTGCGCAAAAGTATACAGTTTGTATACTTTACTTTAGTATTCACAGAGTTATAACCAGAAATGTGTTAGGGGGTTATCTGTAAAATCTAGAAAAATAAAATTAAGATCCTACAAAAATTAGACAAAATTTTACTGTTTCACGCCGAAAATTTTTTTAAGAAAAAGAGTGTTATAAAAATTAATAAAACGTTATCATTTTTACAGCATCTTGGCTATCCTTAATTTCGGTTTTTAAATATGTACATACTTAAATACTTCATCAAAGAATACATTTTAGATTGGTCAAACAGTGTTCTTTGGACAATATGCGATATTTTTCAATTCAAAAGTGTCATCGTGGCTATACTGATCACTAATAAAACTTAAATTTTCCTTCACTTTATTTTGTAGGTGTGACATAATATACGAACGGAAATAATTTATATACGTATATATCCACATAACAATGCATAAACTAAATCTTTTCCGATAAATTATTGAAAGGTTTCATGAAGTAAACATTAAACAATTGCAATCGTACTTACCAGTTTTGGTCAATTTAACTCTTTTGAAACTGTACGATTTGTTTTATAATATCTATGAAAATACAGTTTCTTAGTTAAAATGTATTTATAAAAGTAAATTTGTAAATACTAAAGTATCCTTAAAATAATAATTCCCCTTCCCCATAAATAGAAAAAATAAAACTAAATATGAACTAAATGATTAACCTTTTGACTGTGACGGTACTTAAGAAGCGATTTAACCAGTGTTGCCAGATTTGGGGACTTTTTTATTCAACTCACACCAATAATTTTGAGAAGTGATATTTGCTATACATAATAGACGTTTATCTTTCAAAGTGCTTAGGCAACCGTTACAATTAAAATTTAGCGGCGGGGGTTGAATAAAAAAGTCCCCAAATCTGGCAACACTGGATTTAACAAGTCTGCATTGCATTCCAACAGTCTGCATTGCATTTTTTAAAATCACAATTTTTATGTTCCACCTATTTCTCTATTTTAAACAGTAAGCCCCGCCTATTTAGTTGATTTTTTCCTTCTAGTGTTCGTTTAAAGGATTCAAGATTTATCACCAGTAATCAATGAGTCAAATGCCACTTGTGTATATTTTTGCAGACGTTAAATAAGGGGTTTAAAACGAATACACATAGTCACTTTTTCTTTTTCTTTTCTATATTCTTTTGTTTTAGAAGAACGATGAAAGGCGGGGCTTGTTTTCTTTAGAAAACAAGAATTCGTTTGCTAACATTGATGCCTAAAAATCCCCCTTTTTGTTTCATTTCTTAGCGTTTGACGTTGTTATTATACAGCATGACCATAAATAAAAATTAAAAATATTTCAATATTACGAAATTAAAACTTCTTCACACACCATAAATTTTAAATCAGCACAACCGGTTTCGAAAGGACGTAGCCTTTCTTCATCAGGTGCAAACACGTGCAACTGCCATGGAGGCAAAAGCAAGACTGAAAGCAGGACAAAATCCAGAGGGGGAGGAGCAACACAAACAACCAATAGGAAGCAACATGCAGGGCAGGACAAATCAGAGAGGAACACACGTACACACACACCACAAAAAGAGGAGGGAGGAAAGGAGTAAACAATTAATTTTTTTTTTCAATAATATTAAACTAATAAGTAAATTTAATAAAATGTATCCATTAATTATTATTATTTTAATTTTTATTAGTATTATTTTATTATAACTAATATGATGTTATATGATGTTATCCCTCTCGATTTTGTTCTGCTTTCAGTCTTGCTTTTGCCTCCAAGGCAGTTGCACGTGTTTGCACCTGATGAAGAAAGGCTACGTCCTTTCGAAACCGGTTGTGCTGATTTAAAATTTATGGTGTGTGAAGATGTTTTAATTTCTTAATATTGTCTGTACGCCAGTTTTTGAATTAATTTTTGGTAAAAATATTTCGCTTAATTTTTTCTGTTATTTTTTTAATTTTTCTTCGTTATCTTATGCAAAACTTTATAAGAGATCTAAGCCTCTACAAAAATAGGTTTATTCATATCTCGAAAACTAATAAATGGAATGAGCTGCAAATTTTCCCACCTATATTTTTCAGCATTAGGATTCATTTTATATAAAAATTAGTATAGGTCATAGTTCACAATTTTTCTGAATATGAATTTATTAATATTTTTCATAATTAAAAATATTTTCCAGAATCAAAAGTGATAATGGATTATGTTTGGATTTTTTCACTGTATCTCGTAAAAAAAATAAAGTAGTTAAAACAAAATACAAACCAGGGACATGGGCGTAAGAGGTAAACAATGTTCTCGGACATCTTGTCCGACTTCTTCTAAAGGCAGCAAAGTGTGACCAACGGCGTCGTGACGCCCCTGTCGGTCACAGTCGATGACACTCAATCTCAGATACGATGCAGGCTTCCACTTAGATCTGAAAAGTAAATTATTTTCATGTACCATATACACTGTCAAAAAAAAAAAAAAAGTCCTGTTTGCTGCAGTTTGTTGCCAGAAATTTTCTGTAATTCAGAAAAATACGTTCTATCAACGGAAAAATTACGTTGATAGAACGTATTTTTCTGAATTGCAGAAAATTTCTGGCAGCAAACAGGACTTTTTTTTGACAGTGTATGTATATATATATATATATATATATATATATATCTGCTTTCATGATCATCTAAATTGTTTTTTATGGCACTTCGCGAGTTAAAGTCTGTTCTTCTAGATAAGAAAGAAAAATTGTGTTACAACTCACTAGATCAACTTCACTGTAAAAAAAAAAAAAAAAAAAAAAAAAAAGCCCTATTTGCTGCAGTTTTCTGCCAGAAATTTTCTGTAATTCAGAAAAATACGTTCTATCAACATAATTTTTCCGTTGATAGAACATATTTTTCTGAATTACAGATAAATTCTGGCAAAACTGCAGCAAACAGAATTTTTTTTCTTGACAGTGTTCTAAATTTCACTTGAAACAAAAGTTGAACTTCTTGATACTTTGATTCCATTAATCTCCTGATTAATATCATGTGAAATTCCAAAAATAAAATTTTAAGTTTTTTCCTTTCAAACATAAGATACCAGCGGTGAACACGATCAGCACTGTTAAAAAAATGCAATTTTGTTGCCAGAAATTCCCTGTGAAAATTACAGAATTCTCTGTAATTTGAGAAAAAAAAATCGTAAATTACGGAAAAATTACGTTGACAAAACGTATTTTTCTGTAATTTTCACAGAGAATTTCTTGCAACAAAATTTCATTTTTTTAACAGTGAGTAATAGACACTTAAATTCTAAAACTAAGCTTTCTATACCATACATAATTTCGCCTCGCATTCAAATTTGTTTTTAAAACTCTCTACTATTCATATGTGAACTATGAAGATTTCAAGCCATTTATTCTAGTAGAATAAGATCAATTTAATTGATACACGGCGAACTTTTTTCATCGTTTTGTCTTGCTTGTGGTAATGTCGAGTTCATTTCTGGTACCCTCTGCCTTTATATGAATAAAATACGTACGCATAAATCCTTCATTGTGTTAAATTTTTTATTTTGCAATAGCATGTAACATTTTCATGGGTGTCCGTACTATTGATAAAACAATATCTTGCCATTGCCAATATAGTGTACAAGACTTTCCTCTTATAAGAAAGCAACACAGAGCTGGCGTTTAAAAGTAATATATACAAAACTTTGAATAAACACCATATAATGTAAAAGCTCGCAACAATTGTTTCAGGTCGAAAGAAGACGTGATCCTTCGTCAGTCAAACAAAGTAGGCACGAGTGCTGCAGTGTAAACACATCGTGCGTTGCCGCTTTGTTTGCATTCACCACCCGTGCCTGCATCATTTGCTGACGAAGGATCGCGTTTTTCTTTAACTCGAAACAATTGTTGCAAGTTCTTACATTTTAGTGTTTATTCAAAGTTTTGTATTTATTAAGGCTTTCTACTAGGTCGTTTGATTTTTAGGGGTAGAACCAGTAGCGAGCACAGGGCTGTATTCTTCCAAATTCAGAATGTGAAATGGAAAGTGAATTCATTTCACTCAAAATGAAACTAGACTATCTCGATACACTCATCTGTCGTTATTTTTTAAATTTTTCGTGTTATTTAATTTATTTGTTTATTTTAATGACGCATAGAATCTCTGCAAATATCCGACTAGACTAGACTGATTAGATTATGAAGCAGGATCCGAAATACAATTTACAAACAAAACTCAATTCAAATAGAACATTAACATTCAAACATTGCAATTGGTGTTTGTTATTAAAACCATAATATTTTTCAGAAAACAATGGCTCTCAGTTTAAAACACAAGCATACATATATATATTCGTTCTATCAATACATTAATGCAACAGAAAGTACCATTTGTTAGTTAAATATATATTTTCAGTCGGTTCTTTTTTTTTTTTTTTTTTTTTTCGTCTACTGCAAAAATTTGAAAGTGTCCAATACTGGCTTTTTACGTGTATTATTACTAACGCATCATTTAAAGTTCTTCGGATTTTTTTTTTTTAAGTACATCAGCGCTTTATTTAGCAGCTTCTGCAGAAAGAGGTAATTAAGGTATCAAACACTGTTACAGTTATAGTCTCTAAACTTACGAATAGCATTACAAAAAAGAAAATAATAACAATAATAATAATATAAAATAATAAAACAATAAAATATGGAAAATGTTCTAAAAGTGTCCGCAACCAGTACAATTAATTACTTTACTTAACACAGAACCCGCCGCTTTATAAATTCACTGGTTAATAAAATCAGCCACTTAATCTGATCAAATTGCCGAGTCCGGAATCAAACCAATCAAAACCGCCCTTTAATAAAATCAGAATTGCCCGTTAATAAACTCAAAAGAAAATCCTTTCAATAGTAAAAATGATCATGTTTAAGCTAAACAACGAATTTTAATTTCTCACTGGATTTTTAAAAAGAAAATGGGAAATAAAACATAGCGAGCCACCACATCATCTCTCTTTGTCATAAATTTCACGACTGAAAAAAAAGAACACGTCCAGCCAAGTGTTGAAGGTACGAATTCTAGGAATAAAATCTTCCAATCATTTTCCTTCCTGTCTTTATATATTCAAATAGGGTTTCTAGTTCTTATTTTGAAATAACTTAGCAACAAAATGGGCAAGCGGAGTTTTTAATTTTAAGGTAAAACGTAAAATTTTGGTAAAGTATGATGGTTTTCTTCAAAGGAAAATGACATCGAAGCTTGGAATTTCTCAGTTTGCTTTAGGTGAACGTAATAATAAAGATGATATTAATGCCTAAACTGTACCAAACGGAAGAGTGAACCGCAAGCGAAAACAAATAGGGAAAGCAGAAGTCGTCGATGCAGCACTTTTAAATTGGTTCGAGATTACCAGGTCAAAAATAGTTTCCACCTTTCGCGTAATATTGTTCTTAAAAGCTGAAAATTTGCTGGAATTACAAATGGTGAAAACCGCATTCCTACGAATGGGTACTTAATTAGATTGAAGGGCTAAAAAGCATTGTTTACTGTTAACTTCATGCATAAAAAACAAGACGCAGATTTTTGGGGTGATTATTGTAAAACGATCATTTAACGGGCTTATTAAACGACTTTTACTCAGCTGTAATGTTCACTTTTGAAGAAACTGCATTGTTTGAATTGTCTCCAGAGCACACTCATATGTTTAAAACTGAAAATAGTGAGCGAATAACTGATCTTTTGATATGCAGTATGACGCGAACTGTCAAGAAAACACTTTCAGTTATTGTAGGAAGCAAGAAACCTCGCCGTTTTAAAGAAGTAATGGATTGGCTTGTAGACTACAAAAATTGTAAGAAATCATGGATGATAACTGCAATTTTCTCTGAATTTTTCATACAATGGGATAAAAATTCAACTAAAAATATTGTTCTTATTTAGGACAACTGCACTGTACATCCAAAGAATTTAATACTCAAACGTATAAAGCTAATGTTTCTTCGACCCAACGCCTCAGTATCTCTCAACTACTTGATCAGGAATCTGAGCCTCTAAACGTTATTACAGTAAAGATTGCTTAGGAACGTTTTTACAGAAATCGGCGTACGTGATTATTCTGCATTGTTTTTTATAAATACTGTAGAAAAATCTGTCACTCCCATGGAGACAACGTGTTACATAAAAATGTTTTAAGAATGTCAGAGGTCAAACACAATCACAAAATTAGCATTAGGATTTAAGCAGATTTAAGTAGATTTATTTCCTAGCATTAGGATTTAAGTAAAAAGAAAATTCTCAAGAAAAGCGTTTAACCTTTAAAGATAAGGACCAATCAGATAAGGATTCCCTTCAGTATGATGCGATGGGTGAAAACTTCCTAATATCGATATCTGATAATGTGATCATGGAGCAGTTTTAATCTTCATAAGTTTTAGGTGAACCGACGGAGTAAAAATGAAGATTCTGATTTAGACGAGACACCGAGTTCTCCACCTACAGCGTAAACTGAAAATATGTGCAAGTTTTACAATTTTGTTAGAAATATAAAACGCCTGATTGATCCATCAAAACAAAAACCCACCAATCTGCATCCATTTATATGAAGTCCAATATGTAATTATTGTAGAAATATATAAACAAATTTTATCTGTAGTATGTGTGTATTAATTTTATATGGAATATGTGTTATTAATTGTAGCTGAATAATTATATATTTATATATCAAAGATTAATTAATCTTCTTTATTAATGCTATTAGGCATTACACTTGTAATTCCTTTCCATAGTTAGATGTGGAATACTGTTTTCTTGAGCACGAGCATGTTCGCCGGATATAAAAATCAGCCGCTTAATAAAATCCTTTTGATGAGAACAAATGAGATTTTATAAAGCGGAGGCTTCTGTATTTTTAAATCTCAACGAAAATTTTTTATCACACCGTACGTTTGTTGAATTGCATACGCTTATCCATAAGAATTTTCTAAAAAAAAAAAAAAAAGGAAAATATGTACGGGGGAATAAAAAGAATGAATGACCATTATGTGTCACCATTTATATTTTTATCGTGTAAATTTTTTTAATCAATTGGATAAATTCATATAATGTATTTCTAGGTAAAACCTCATAACATCTCATTAAAACTGAAAAACTTATATATATATATATATATATAAGTGCACTGACCGATTTATTTGGAAGACGTGTTCCTCTTCATAAAGTGGATCGGAGGTCTTTTTCGATGGTCTGGACATCCTTATATTTTTTCCTGACGTGAGACCCGTTTTAACAAAAGTGGCAAATGATTGCTCTCCTTTCTTTGGCAAGCCTTTCGCTTGCTTTAAAAACACTTTCAATCTGCAAGAAATAAAAAAAACAACTTAAATGAATAGAAAAGTTTAATTTTTCTGTTTAATTTTAAAAGATAGGAAATCAATTAAAACACCTCTACTCAAAAACAGTTTAATCCATATAAATTGTATCGTATGGTAAAATATTATTCAATACTTTGGGAAAAAATTAAACATTAAAACTGACAAAGAAAGTATTTAAAAAAAAAACTGCAAAGCATGGAAACTTGACCATTAAAAAGTAATTGATATTTTTTATTATAACAATACCAAAGAAAAAGATTAAATGATTACAACATAAGCATTTATAATTATTTAAGTTGCAACATAAATATTTATAACTTTGACTCTAACTTTCGATAGAGAATGATCAATCCCAAGGCTACAATTTGCTCATTAAAAATGATCAGAAGGAGATAAACGAAAATGAATGAAAGCATGCTGATTCGATTTCTTAACTTTATCAAGGTCCTAGTAGGAAACAGGTCATACAAAGATAACGGTTTTCTGTTTCAAAGCGTGCCAAAGCTAAATTTTCTCATTTGACTTATGCCCAAAATACATTATCCGAACCAAAAATCATAAAAGAAAATGTGTGAACCCAAAAATAACTAAAAATAATAATAATATAAAATAATTGAAACGGGAATTAAAAGAATCAGGAAATAAAGTTTTACTCACGATTTCACACATGTAGTTAGTTATATGTATATATGTACCGGGTGCCCTATGAATCTGTAGACATTTTAAAACTCTATAAAAATTGAAGAAATTGGTAGAATTGAACGCGGTTTGTAAAAAAGTTATTCTGGTGAAAGAGGATTTTTTTTTTTTTTTTTTTTGGGGGGGGGGGGGTTGTAAAGGAAAAAAATATAGTTAAAGTTTTCGCGGATAGAGAGCGCTGTACGTGAGAAAATCACACATTTTTATGAAAACTAGATTTATTTGCATGCAAATGTTTACAAGCGTATAACTCCAATTCTATGTGCCTGCCATCATCACAAATTACAGTTTAAAAATTAATTACAACACCGCTAACTTCAAATTCTTAGCTGATGTAAAACATCTTCACCAATATCGTTTCATCCGCCAACTCAATATCTCAATTAAAACTTCACATATAGACAAGTAAAAGCGAAAAATAAGAAATGAGTTGTTAATCATAAATTCGTTCAATTTATAGGACTCTGATTTGCCTATTTCTTGTTTGAACTTTTGCAGCTCCCTCTATTGACGAAAATGTTAACTTTTTTTTTTCTTTACCAAAACAAATCCCCTTTGCAAGAATAACTTTTTTGACAAACCGCATTCGATTCTACCGATCCTTTCAATTTTTATGCATTTTTAAAATGTCTACAGACTTATGGAACACCGGTATATTGATATCATTTTCAAAATTGCTCTTGATCCGAATATAGCATAAATTATAAATGCAAAATATATCTTTCAAAAGATCACACAAAATTGAAATAATAATAATAATATTTTTTATGAATAACTTATTTTTATGTTTTATGATTTTTTTTCATGCTCTGGATGTAGAACGTCCTTAAAATGACACACCCCTTTTATTCCGACAAAGAGCTTTACGAAGACCACAGCAAATATCTCTTCAAATTTTCTAGTTATAAGAGCAAGTTTTCATTAAAAAAAAAAAAAAAAAAAAGTAGTCTAAAAACAATTCTTAAACAAACTGAAATTGGCACAGTTACTCTTTTGTACTGCACCGTCTGATCAGTTTCGGAAAGTTGGATAGAAACTCCTAACTATCCGCATTCTTATGAAGCTGTTACGGGTGAATATTAAGAAAAATATCAATTTGCGTTACTTACAAACTTCTGAAACATTTCCAATGAAACACCAGAAAAGTTTTTTTTCTTTCTTTTCATTGTTTTGCATTTAATCCGTCATCCAATATTCAAATTTTATTTTAGTTTATGACAACATACTTGCCAACCATCTCATTAATAACCGTACAATTTTCAAAACCCCTTGGAAAAATGCCTCTTTTTTCAGACCACTTTATTTTTAGAGTAATTCTCTCCAAATGTTGTTACGATTAAATAAGAATAAAATTACTCTAGAACATGGCTGGTGTGAATAAAAAAGCGGGTACTAAAATTTGTACGGTTTATAGAGAGATGGTTGGCAAGTATGTGACAAGGGTACAATTTTCATGTTTTTTTTTTTTTTTTTTTTTTTTTTTTTTTTTTTCAAAACCAGATCAGTAACGTGTCTCACATATAAATTTCAGTCTTTATTTATTTAGAAGAAAAAAGAAATGTGCGTTATAAAACATCATGGCAAAAACAAATATATGTGTAAATGATCAAACATATAACACAATGCAAAACTTTTTGTTGTACTCTTACAGCGTGTGATGATGTTTAATCCTACTGCCGTGTTCGGGTCCATTTCGACCCAGCATCGACATACATGAAATTTTGTATTTATGTAAACTACACTCCGTAAAAACATTATATAAAGTGTTATATAAATTTAATTAAAAAATAGGAAATGAAAGTACGGTTATATATTGACATTAACAACTTTTGGTGTCGTTTAAACTCCATTTCGTACATTTAAAAATGAATGTACGTTTCGTTCATTCGTAATGAACACAGCAGCAGGGTTAAACAAACTGCAAAGAAATACGAAATTCCTGAAATTACACATTCATCCGAGTAAGGACATTTATCGCTACATAAAAGAAAAACAATCATATGGAATTTTTCTTATATTTCAAACACTAAAGCGAAAAAAAATGAATAAAGATTTTAAATAAAT
Organism: Salticus scenicus; assembly: GCA_963930645.1. Classification (NCBI taxonomy): domain Eukaryota; kingdom Metazoa; phylum Arthropoda; class Arachnida; order Araneae; family Salticidae; genus Salticus; species Salticus scenicus. The sequence goes on along the minus strand of OZ005654.1, from coordinate 13,814,233 downwards.
AGAGTTGTGACAGAGTTAAAAGAAAAAGAAATAAAAGTGCATAAATTGTCGATCCTAATCAAACCAAATACTACAGAAAGATTGCTTTCGTGCATCTAAATATCGTATGTATCATGATTTAATTATATTATGTTCAGTATAAAGATATTAAAATATGATTTAAAGAAATACCTTCATAGACCGCAATTCATCCCATTATTATTATTATTATTTTTTTTTTTTATTATTTTTTATTTTTTGAGTCTCGGTACACAAAGCAGTGGTGCTACTTACACACACATTTCAACAGAAAATACGCTAGAGTTAACCTAACAACACGCATGACTTTCACCGTGTTCTAAAAATATTTACGAAAATAAAAGTTCACCATGGACAGACGAACCAAAGTCATCAACGCTAATTAAGAAAAAAAAAAAAAAAAAAAAAAAAAAAAAAAGCTTTTGTTATTTTTTTTATTTTTGATTGTGCGAAAAAAAAAAAAAAAAATAAAAGAAAAGAAAAGTAATCGAATTGTGAACTTCATTTTCTTTTTCCAAGTTAATCAAATGTTGAGGGATAGGGATGTAGAAATGAACAGCAAAAATAAATATGTACTTTTGTTCTTGATCATCATAGATCGTCGTGAAGGTGATGTGACCGTATACCTCGGAATCATCAGTCCGAGAAGGTTGATGATTAGGTTCTTGTTCATCTTGCTCCATCTCCACAATCTCACTCAGGATGTGCTTGTCAAACTGAACCTTGCCACTGGACAAATCGCCATCGAGTGGCATGCTGAAATAAACAAGAAAACGATTAATTGTAATTTAAAGTTTGGCAGTACTCTTTTAATGATGTTTAATAAATTTAGCATACATTTTTCTATATTTTTAATGGTATAAGATATTATTTTATTAAAATTACTTGTTCTTTTTGTAGTAAATTATGATTATGTTTTGTAAGTTTGAAATTGAGTTTTAGGGAAGGAATTTGGTATTTATTATTGTACGAGGCAAGCCAGAAAGTAAATTCCGTTTGTGTTTCTTAGCAGTGTTGGGCACAATTGATTAAAAAGTAATTGAATTACAATTACAATTATTTTACTATCAATCAACAAGTAATTGATTACAAATAAATTGAATTAGTTATTCAATTTATTTGTAATAATTCAATTTATTTGTAATCAATTACTTGTTAATCGATTGACACTAAAACAATTATAATTGTAATTTAATTGTAATTCATTCGTAATTCAATTACTTTTTAATCAATTATACCCAACACTGGTTTCTAGCCACAGCATCCCTGAGGAGATCAGAGTTTTCCACGTGTGCGTAAATTACCCTGAAAGATTGAGAAGAAGTTGGCGCCTTTTAAGATTGCTGAGTTCTATGTACGTTTCGTGGTACGAGTTTCAAATGGCGAAATCATTATATAATCCCTAGAAAGACCTTTAATGAGTCCATGTTTATCAGCAGATCTATGAGGTGTACAGAGAAAGTGTGATAAGTGATTCAATAATTAAAGGTAGATGTGTGACAGTTCAATAAAGAACATGACAATGTGTATGGTGACAAATGGAATGGGCGTCCATCTTTGATTAATCATAAACTGGTTTGCTCGTAGTTACTTTTTCTTTTCTTTTTTTTTCTTTTTTTCTAGAATGAGATCAATGCTTGATATCAAGCGATTCTAAAATCCCGACTAGATCAAAGAATATATTGTCAGTTTGTTGACACATAACAGACGGCACCTTTTTCATGGAGACAGGATAGAAAATCTGATGCCGCGGCTGTTAAAAATGTGTAGAAAATGGGGGAAGTTATGTAGGAAAAAGTCTAAAAAAATTTCACCTATATATGTATTTTTTTTTTTTTAACTTGTCAAACGGAACGCACCTCGTAATTTGATTTTTGATGCCTAAGTGGGTTTAAATTATGAGTTTTTCCTTTTCTTAAAATATCTTCTAAGCTCAAAAGAAAGTTTCAGATATTGTGGAATTCTTTAGAAATAAACACATGTGCAAACATCTAGCAAAATATTGTTAATAGGGTGAAATGTTATTTTCCCTTACAAAGAATAATTTTACATTTTTTATACTAGAAGAATAAAATCTCTTGCTGCTGTTATCCTTCTGCCATTTACATAACTGGTTTTATGCACATAGTAATATTTCGGCAGTGTTGTGTCGAACTGAAACATTTAAGATTCGAAAAAATTATATCTATTAACAATACCCAGTGACCTTTAAACAGCGCCGCTGCATGAAGAAACCTGAGTTCCAAATGCATTTAACATGACAGCGTTGTTATTTAACATAACAAGTTGGTAAATCACGGGTATTTTCAGAAGCTTTAAAGCTAAGAAATCATACATATTAATAACTTACAAATTCTTTAACGTCAAAGATGAAGGTTAAAAGCTGACACGCAGTTTTCTTTGCTCTCGCACAAAATGAACTTTATAAAAATAGAAAATAAACTTTATAAAAATAGAATAAACAACATAATTTACCCAAAGAGTTAAAAAATAGATTTTTATTCAAGAATAGCATTTACGGGTATTTGCTTCATATAGGGCGCGGTAAGTATAATGCATGCTTCACACGTATTACTTGACTTTGATTCGTACTTAAGTTAACAAGTTTAAAGCAAGCTGGACCATGGGCGCCGAAAGATATATATATGTATATTGACTTATATATTATATATTATATTTATTGTATATTGATTTAGTTATAATACTATGTGCAGCATAAAGATATTAAAAAATGATTTAAAGAAATACCTTCATAGACCGTAATGCATCACATTATTTTTTTGAGTCTCGGTACACAAAGCAGTGGTGCTATTTTACAAACTTTTCAACAAAAAATGCGCTAAAGAGGTGAGCAAGGGACCTGTTTCCCTTTCTTCCCCCATTCAAACATTTTTTCAGTATATATCAGTTGCAAGATATGAAAATTTTAACTTTATCTTGTAAAAACAAAGCATAGTAAAACCTACTTGGACATAATAACAAAGCACTGGAAGTCTATTAAGTGTCAGAAACAAGAAACACAATAGGAACAAAAAAACAAATGACAATTTTTTTTAAAAGAGTTTTTTAAGAGAGTTTTTTTAAAAGCATTCTTAGAAAAAATAAAATTCAAAACATTCCTGGTGTATGTGAAAGAAGGTGGTCAAAAAAGTACAAGTCCATCTCAAATTTTTCTAATAGTTTTGCCACCGTTAAAGAAACTGTCTGTAACCTTTCTCTGGACAATGGCACAAACTCAGCAACATGCTCACAAGCCTTTCAGTTAGATACTGCAACGTCATCTGTTGCGTTTATTGTATGTCTTAAAATAATTTCTTGATAGTCTTCCTGTCTGGAGACGGTTGTAAATATAATAGAATCTGAAGACTCTGATTTGCATTATGTACAGTCGGCAGCAAAATTACTGAAGTGCTAGCAATAATTCTTATTTAAAAGATGGGCATCTAATACTGTCTTGTTATGTAAATATTTCACGAGCCATGATCTTAGTTTTATGCTTTTATAAAAAAGTTAGTTGACGATAAAAATTAACGATCAAATTAAATATAAATATATATATATATATATATATTGTGGATATGTGCTTCAATAATTTTGCCGACTGTACATATAAGCACGTAAAGAAGGAACTTCTTGAGATTTATCCTATACACAGGATAGAATCAGAAGAATTTTCAGAAATTTTCATGAAAGTAGTGGAAACTTGCAGTTGTCTAGAAAACGATAGAGGAATGTCTAGAATATCTACTAAGCAATCTCAAAATTCAAAAGTTCCAGATGTCCATTCCTCTTATTAATACAGAGCAACGATTTTCAATCCATATTTAGTATCTGTAATAATAAAAGAAGATGTCTGTCTGTCTGTCTGTCTCTCTGTCTGAGCATCTATACGTTCAGCCCCTACTGAACGCAGAAGTGTAAAATTTGACATACGGGTGCTCAGAAGCCTTCCCGAGGGGATAGTGAAAACAGAATTTAAAAATTTTAATTAGTTGCGGAGATATTAATTAAAATGTCGACCCATATCGATCGAGTCTGCGATAAAAAAGGAAATGAATGTAACCAATTAAGATATCACGTGTTTCATAGTGGGGATAAAAATTGCAATTTTCAAACTTTTTCAAATTTTCATTCACGTTACATTTAAATTAATATTTGGCCTAGACATCATATTATAAAGCTACTGTTCAATTTTCATGAAAACATATGAATAAACAAAAAAAAAAAAAAAAAAAAAACATTTATATTGGGAAAAGATTATATTTTGCAGTATTTTAAATTGAGATATGCCGTTGAAATTTCGTAGTATTTGGTTTTAATGCCTGATAATTCGATTGTGAATCTTTTTGAAAGAGCAGAATTATTAGGAAAGCTTGAAGCAGGAGAAAAAGGAGCAAAAATTAAAGAAAAAAAAGTTACAACTTTACTTTTTATTTTACAATAATGATTAAATTCTTTTTAATACATCATTCGAAAGATATTTTAAAGTACTTTTATATTATCGAAAGTGGAATTCGATATTTCACCTGATTTACACGTTTTAAGGTGTCCTGATTAGGTTTTCTTTTGTATCTCAGCAACTAATTAAAATAATTTCATAAGTAATACATCATTTGAAAGCTTTGTTGATTTGTAATTGAACAGTAGATCTACAGCCAGACAGCGCTGTAATATTTTAAAATTTCAATGTTAATTCTAATGAGCGAAGAAGGTGTTGTAAGCTCTAAAACGGGGATAAGGCGCCGCAGGCGCCACCGAGCGGGACTTAGCTAAAGCCAGAAATTTTAAAGATCATAACATGGTGAGCGAGCAGACTGTTTCAGATACTGAAAAGGGAAGAGGGCGCCGAAGGCGCTACCGCACGGGAATTTACTGCGATTAAATTTTTCAATAAGCTATTTTAACTATTTATCAATAAACTGTTATTAGACCTGAAACGGGAAAAAGGCGCCGCAGGCGCCACCGAGCGGGAGTTTCGTAAAGTCGGATTTTTCAGGGATCACGAACCAGCTGGTCGCCGAAGGCGGCTAGTGGATAATAATAGTATACATAATAATCCATATTAATCCATTCCTTAATAATACCGTTGAGTCAAGGTTTACGGATAAAAATGAAACGCCATTCAAGGTGATTTTACTTCATTATAATATGATGAAAAATATAGAAAAAAAAAAAAAAAATCCAAAAAAGTTAAGGAGCTGTATCTCAGTTTCCTGCTATTGAAAATTTGGAATCAGAAGCAAGAATGTGATTTTATTTGTAAGTAAAATCTTTTTTTTTTTTTTTTTTTTTTTCTTACTTCGATTGAAATTTTGCGTAAAAACAAGAGAATAGGATTCGACATAGACAGATTTTGCTGTATTTTAGTACATTAAATATTTACTAAAATGCATGATAGCTCTGAAGAAAGTTGATAATTTTTTCAGTCTAACCTCCCCCTTTTCCTAAAAACATTCGTATGATTGTCCTTGAGCTGGAAAACTTCTACGCTTCATCTCGGCTCGCATTACACTTGCAGAATTGAAATGTGAAGTTTGATAGAGCGTTCTGGACTCGATGATTCAAGTTTGAAGGTCGCATAATTTTGCGCGATGTGAGATAGCTTCACACTTAATAATTCGTAAAACGTAAATAGGATCCCTCCATGAGGGAAGAGATACAATAATAAATCAGAAAAAGAATTGTTTCTTTTAAATGTCAAAATTTTGTTTTCTTGAGATATATTGCTGTGATAAAAACAAGCTTTCAATTAGAATGCAAACGCAAGTTTATCGTTCTAACTCGGCGATAACTTGAAATTATTGAAATGTTTTTTGTCTGCTATAATTATCGTTAAATATGAATTGAATAAAACAACTCTTGAAACAAAACTGAAATTTAAAGAAAAATAAATAAATTTGGTAGCTAGAAATAAATGTTCAAATGCAGAAATCAGAAAGAAAGATTTGTGTTTTAACGAGCAGCCTCATAAGTTCTTTGTAAGCTGTGCTCATTAATTTATTCCATGAATACAAATTTTAAATCTAAATTTTGTTGTGCTTTCCTAGTGCAAAATTGACACCCTGCTGTTTTAATTGGACATCCCACGTGCTGTCACTAACGCATTTGGTTTCACATTTAGATATAAAATATGTGTAATCATGAAAGCTGTTATATAACTACATATCATCATATTAACACAATATATATGAATCTTAAAAAAGCCTTAGTTTCTCAACGATTTTTTTTTCAGTAATAAAATAGCAAAAGTAATAATAAAATGATTAAAGTCTTCCATTTTGTATCACCTGTTCTGATTTCGCTGGCTAGCTACAAATGCTGTGACATCCGAAGCGGGAATGGTAGACCAGCACCGCCCTCTTGATTCAGGAACTCTTTCATCGTCTGAAGAGGACGAACCGTCTGAATGAATCCTTCCGGATTCAGAGAAGGTCGGGTTAGAAGTGCCTAAAAGGAAATTAAAAAAAAAAAATAAAAATTGAATAATAGAGAATTATAGATAGATAATAAAAGTTACTGTAGCACTGAAATGTAAAATCTGATAATTTAAGTATACTATATTCATGTTCAGAAAAATGAACACTACCAACCACTCGGTACGGCCGCATATTGAAACGTCCCACCTACTAAGCTACCTTATTTCAGTTTCGTACACTTATCTTATCCTAAATTTTTGTTTAATTTTATTATGTTATTTCATATTTTTGGTTAATTTCATATTTCATATTTCTCTTTTTTTTTTTTTTTTTTTTTTTTTTTTTTTCGCAACTGTATAGTTTTTCTAATGCAATAATCCCCATAATACAAATTTAAGCGAAATATCGACCTGTTCTGCCATGTTAAGAAAATCGTTAACTTCAAATAACTTACGAAGTTTGCAAAGTAGAATGTCTATAGTTAATTATGTTCATGGCAGTATCACAAATAATATTTTGAAACTGATCCAATAATTTTACGTAGAAATTAACCTTCGTAACGCACATTTACGCAATTTTTTTTCCTTCATTCTCCTACGTTAAGAAAATCGTAAATTTTCAATAACTTACGAAATTTTCCAAAATATAATGTTGGAAACCAATAGACTTCTTGCCAGTATCATGAGTAATATTGAAAAAACAAAAACTGGTCCGATCTTTTTTATGATGTTCTTGAGATAATGTAAACACAGATTAACAAATTAGTGAACTAACAAACTAATGAACTAACAAATTAAAAAATTAACTAACTGAATACCCTACAGATGGACACCACATCGATTTTGTAATTTTCGTATTCCTCAAACTTGAAAAACGAGTAAAAACATTAAAAAGTCGAGGTCGAAAATTTCCCAAATATATAGTGTAGTGGGGAACTTGATATTTCAAAACATACATATTTTCTAATATATATATATATATATATATATATATATATATATATATATATATATAAAGAGCTGATATATATGTATATATATATATATATATATATATTATACATACATTCATACCAACCACTAAATATACATAATGCTATGGGGATAGCACTTGAAAACGTCTTATAGCATTTTGAGCATTTCAGTTAAAATTCAATCTTATTTTGTTTTGGTCCGAAATTCTTTTGCTCGTCTCTAAATAAAAAAGTTCTTTTAGTTAATAAAAGTTCTATTATTTCCCCTTAAAATACTATCCTAAAGTAATCCTTCCTTTTTTCATCATCAAAATACACGATCCTTTATTAAATTTCACCGGGTATTGTAGTCTAATAAATTAAAGTAAGTAACATTATTAATCTTAAAAATTAAATCAATTTAAGATAAGTAGTTACTTTGTTTGGCCTGTGTATGTTTCTTTAGTGACTTATTTGATTGACTATTCTTCGTTCTCATTCTTTTCTATTATTATCAAATGGATTATATATAGTGTAACATCCAAATGAACACTCAGAGAAAGGTTTGATTAAAACGTATTTTGGTATTTTCAAACCAAATTTTCTTTAAATCAGTTTTGTTGCGACGAAAAAACGAAAAAAAGAAAAAAGAAATTTGTTAAACTATTTGCAAAATTTTAACAAAATTTCTACTTATTTAATAAAGTATTTTTTTTTTAAATAATAAATTTACTACAATTTCAGTTTGTTTTAATTAACAAAATAACTTTTTTGTAAAAGAAGCAAAATTGTTTTGTTGGAATTGCAAAATAGAACGTTCAAAATATTTTGTTAATCTAAAAAACTTTCTTATTCGAACACATTTAAACACACATTTTTACTGTGACAACCAAATGTTTCTTAAATCGACAAACTTTTTCTCTCAGTGAAGAGTGCTACCAATTGGCTACCGTGACAAATACTTAAAAACAATTAAATAAAACCAAATTAATCAAATATTGTTAGCATTACATTTAATCTATTTTTAGCCAAATAATAATTACATATATACTTACTTGGTTGGAAAGAGGAATGTCTTCTAGGCACATAGAAAGGATGTTGCACTATAAGGGAACTAGAATCGTCCAAGGTAACAGAACCTTTTTCTTCTTCAGGGTCAGGGCAACAGCAACAATAGCAGCAACACCTCAGCCACATCTTCAGCAGTTTCGAAACATAGAAAATTTAAGATATTGAAATGCAATTTGGATGAAAAAATGATCTAAGAAAAACTTTAAATCCATCCACTGTCAATCGAATGGTGCCCTTGCAATGCTTTTCTGTTTTATCCACAATTTCAAGCCGTCCACAAAAAAGTGACGCATGTCTCTTTGTCAAATTATACACTTTGACAATGATTTACTTAACAAATGAAAACGTTATCCATGCATTAGGTGAACATTTTAATACCATAAGAAGTCTAGAAGTCCAAGGGACCTTTCAGGTGTTCTTTCTGAAATAAGAGGAAAATAAAATAATATAAAGAAGCCATAAAAATATATGTTAAAATATCACCTTTGTTTAAAATATCTCCATTAAAAAAACTTTTTTTTTTTTTTAATTATAAAGTTTAGCTAAAATAATTATTCAAAATTTATTGCATATGCAGTTAATCGTCAATGTAATTTAGAAACATTACATTCTATATTTGCGATTATGAATTTGTTTCTCTATATATTTCGTAATGGTAAAAAGTTATCGTCTCTTATTTAAAAAATAAATTTGAACTAATTATTTAAAAATTTCTTGTTCATATTTAATAACAAAAAATGAGTAGATAATTAATATTTTATCCCTTCCTCTTTGTTCAAATATATATATATATGTGTGTGTGTGTGTGTGTGTGTGTGTGTGTGTGTGTGTGTGTGTACAGTCGGTAACAAAAGTGTCCGAACACCAGCAAAAATTCTTATGTAAAAAAGGCACACTTCATACGGTTTTGTTAAATAAATCCTTATCAAATCCTGTGCTTACACTGACTAAGAAGAGGATTCGACAAGGATTTATTTAACAAAACCGTATAAAGTGTACTTTTTTTACATAGGAATTTTTGCTAGTGTTCGGACACTTTTGTTACCGACTGTATATATAAATATATCGGTATTTATTAAACAATGAATTATTGGGTCTTCAAAAAAAGATTAGTCTAGGCGAGGTAAACGAATAAAATGAAATAAACGACTTTAAATAATTAAGGATACAAACTAAAATATTAAAAGCGACAAAGATATAAATGGAAATACTAAGAAAAATAAGAAAATCAATAAATTTTTCTAACACACACAGACATACATTTTTTTAATATACTTAACAAATGAAAACGTTATCCATGCATTAGGTGAACATTTTAATACCATAAGAAGTCTAGAAGTCTAAGGGACCTTTCAGGTGTTCTTTCTGAAATAAGAGGAAAATAAAATAATATAAAGAAGCCATAAAAATATATGTTAAAATATCACCTTTGTTTAAAATATCTCCATTAAAAAAACTTTTTTTTTTTTTTTAATTATAAAGTTTAGCTAAAATAATTATTCAAAATTTATTGCATATGCAGTTAATCGTCAATGTAATTTAGAAACATTACATTCTATATTTGCGATTATGAATTTGTTTCTCTATATATTTCGTAATGGTAAAAAGTTATCGTCTCTTATTTAAAAAATAAATTTGAACTAATTATTTAAAAATTTCTTGTTCATATTTAATAACAAAAAATGAGTAGATAATTAATATTTTATCCCTTCCTCTTTGTTCAAATATATATATATATATATGTGTGTGTGTGTGTGTGTGTGTGTGTACAGTCGGTAACAAAAGTGTCCGAACACCAGCAAAAATTCTTATGTAAAAAAGGCACACTTCATACGGTTTTGTTAAATAAATCCTTATCAAATCCTGTGCTTACACTGACTAAGAAGAGGATTCGACAAGGATTTATTTAACAAAACCGTATGAAGTGTACTTTTTTTACATAGGAATTTTTGCTAGTGTTCGGACACTTTTGTTACCGACTGTATATATAAATATATCGGTATTTATTAAACAATGAATTATTGGGTCTTCAAAAAAAGATTAGTCTAGGCGAGGTAAACGAATAAAATGAAATAAACGACTTTAAATAATTAAGGATACAAACTAAAATATTAAAAGCGACAAAGATATAAATGGAAATACTAAGAAAAATAAGAAAATCAATAAATTTTTCTAACACACACAGACATACATTTTTTTAAAAAGTGGTCAAAACATGATCATGACATCTCAGCGTGAAAATCAATAGAAAACCAAAAATGTTCAAATCGATGAATAGAATCAACTATTTTCTTTCTTATACATATAGAAGAAAGTAAAAACTTCTTTATTTTCAGCTGTAAACTTTTTTTTTTTTTTTTCAATAAATCGGGGAAAATCTATTCAATACTTCGTGTAATTATTAAGTTAGACTATAAAATTGTCTCTTTTTCATCTTTTCAACAATCTAGTTTTTCATTCCTATTTTTTTAAAACCGTCTTTATTTTTTGAAATCCTTTATAGTGTAGAAATGGATAATTTAAATTTTTTAGAAAATTCAATATTTATCTTACTGATTCAACTACTTTAAACATACTATCTTTTATAGATGCAAACCATTCTCTTTTATCATCGAAGGAAAGACTTCCGCATGAGACGTCATCGTTCGACCTAGAATAATACTAAATTCCAAAGAAAAAGAAGTTCATATTTGCTTTGTCTAAATTCTGCTCTCACTTAAAATTCTACAGATTAAATGAGACGAATGGACAAATATTTTGTTCAGTCTATACCTAAAATTTTAAATTCTATAGCAGCAAGATATTTTTAAAGAATTAATCTGAGAAAAAAGATTTTTTTCCCTTTAAATGTTTATTAAAATCTTTCAATGTTTGAGATATGAGGTTTTTTTTTTTTTTTTTTTTTTTTTTTTCCTAAGGGTGGGGAGAGAGACGCAAAAGAAAAAAAAAAGTGTTATTTAGTAATGTAAAATCCGAGTACCATTGCCAGATTGCCAGAACTAAAGTCTTTGTCAAAAAAAAAAAAAAAAAAAAAAAAAAAAAAGTTCCCCAGACAATCGTCACAGCTGTCATATTTTGCGATTCGTATAATGTAGGGTTTTAAATATTCGGAAAATTAGCTCAAAGGTAATTTAGATCAACATTAAAAAACACTAACAATATTGAAAGTCATGCGTGCCAAGTTTCGACAGTGTTAATAATCAGTGAGAACATTGAAAGGTTTATTAGAAATCCATGTTTATTTTCCACCATATACCCGTTCTTACCATTTACACGCTTTGTCAACCGTATTTTTGAAAATTGTTCTAATGATCAGATTATTTTCTGGAATTGTAATTTAATAACGTAGTGCATATTGACCTCGCTTCCGTAGTTCATATTGTCCCAACCAAATTAATTAATATGTCACATTCTACGTTTCTTGCGTTTCATATACTAAAACTATCATTCTAATCTAAACTTAATTATGGCATTCTTTTAAGACCATTCAATTTCAATACCATTCTTTAGCTTTTAAATAAAATTAACTTGTTTTGGTTAAAAGACATGAACAATTTGTAGAATATTTATAGAATTTTAATCAACGGTCAACGTAGCTTATCATGTCATTAGTCAAATTAAAGGACATATTCAAATTTAGAATTAGTGACCGTATAGTGTACAGCTTGAAAATTCAAGTATCAAGCATACAGAATGCTTGCTACAGCATACAGAAATCAAATACCTTAAAACTGGTTTTTTTTAATTAAAAATTCAATTTTTTTAACGCTTTGACGCATAAATTATTATTTATTAGTTATTTATTCTAAACGTTTGCAAAATTATTTTTTCTACTCTGAGGCCAGATGAAATTAAGCAATGCTCGTACAGCTTCAAGCCTTTGACTTTTGACTTTAAATAATTTTTTTAATTATAATGTGTTTAGTTTGTCAAATGTGATTTTCCAAACTTAAATCTAGTTAGAAATATCCTTGAACTGCTTCTTTTCTCAAGCAAATGTGCTGTAAAGGAGTGCATAGAATAACCTTCTTCGAATGTAAACTTGCGGTTGCGCTGGTTGAAAGAGCATCTCCTCACTTAGACAATGATCTTATCAGCTTCATATTGTTATACGCAACCAGTTTTTCATCATCTCTAACAACCCGCCTTAAAAATGGATCGATTTCGTTGCGCTTTAATAGAGATTCCAAATGCAGCACCCATACACCGACCTTATTATCAATTCCAAACTGATGTAATCGTCTTCACACTTTTGATTGGTTACTCCCAATTTCAAAAATTCATCGACCACTCAAGTTTTTTTTTATGGCAGCCATTTCCAATTAGCGCTAATATTTTCTTAACGTCAGCCTAAGCCGATTGTCAAGAACGTGGTGCGTCGCTAGGAATAAAATAGTTTCTACGAAATTTTCTGGATCACTGGCAACATATGGAATCGGCAATGGCACCCTTACCTTTTAGGACTGAGGGGGAGAACGTGAATCGAAAATATTTCTTATTTTCTGTCATTTTTAACGCTTTAAAAGGGAAAAAAAATTAATTCCACCAAGTAACGCAATTTCTTTCGCAAGTATTCGCTGATATTCCTCCTGCTAAACAGCATCAAAATTTCACACGTTTGAAGCAAATAACTTTTCAGTTTTGTGACGCAGTGAATGCCGCCTATAGTCAAAAGGGGGACGAATTTTCTCGTCAACCCAATAATATCTTTAAGACAACAAAAACGTCTGTTATGTTCCCTTTCATAATGCATTGTAGTACCTGCGGTGCAAATAAACTTTATTATCGCAATTCAGCCAGATTTGAACAGCAAATTACAATACGATAATGTTTAAATAGAACCTTGTACTGTAAGAGAAAAAAAAATCCCGTTATATTACAAAAAATTCCTGGCAGCAAAAGTTGCCAGAAAACATCCGTATGCTACAGGGAAAAAAATTGTAGACAGAAATTTTCTGTAACCGAACGATGCAGAAAATAGTCGTACAAACAGATGTTTTCTGTAGTGCGCACTGTAAAAAACTTACATTAAATAAAATGCTCCCATTCGACCAGACAGGATCGAGCCAGAGCCCTCTGCATAGTTATCAAAGACTACAAAAGCTACTTCAAAGCTACAAAATCAGATTCCGCACTTCTGCTCCATACAGCAGGACACTTTCTATCAAGATGTTGAAGAAGATTCTTTTTGTTCTTTCAATAATATTTCTGCTCCATAGAATTGAGTTTAGTATTCCTATTATTTTCCTAGTGTCAGATATTCTCTTTTCAATTTCTACCCCTGATGAACCATCTTTTTCCAGTATTGATCCCAGATATTTAAAAGCCTGTGCATTCTTGATTTCAAATCCGCCTGTGACGATATCTTCCTCTGTTCCTGTTGTCATGTGTTCTGTCTTCTTATAGTTATTTTTCAGGCCCCATCGGTTGTATGCCTTTAATGCCTCTTCAGTGACATGCTTTAGGTCTTCCTTGGTTTGAGTCATAATAACTTGATCATCCGAAAATAATAGGTGAATCAGGTGTTTATTACCTATTTTAATTCCCATCTTTTTCCAGATTGTTGTACCCATTCCATCAGTACCACATCTATATATATTTTAAATAATGTGGGTGACATACAATATCCTTGCAGAAGTCCTTTGCTTGCTGGAAATTCTTCTGGTAGTTTTTTTCCCATTTTCACTTTACAATTATTATCCTTGTATATTAGTTTTATTACATTGATCAATGATTCGTTTATCTCAGCTTTTTTCAATGCTTCGTATAGTAACTTCCATGGTACAGTATCATAGGCTTTCTGGAGATTAATAAAAGTCATGTGTATTTCCTTTTCTTTCATCTCTGCCTTTTCCAAAATTTGTCTCATAGTAAATATATGGTCCACACAAGATTTTTCTGCCGTAAAACCGCATTCTTCCGCTGGAGTACTGAATTGATCTTCCAGGCGATTTCTCATGATTCGGCCTACAATTTTCATTATTGGATTCGTGACATATATTCCTCTCTAGTTTACACAATCATTTTTATCCCCTTTCTTAAAAATAGATGATATGTATCCAGTTCTCATCTCATATGGCACATCTCCTTCTTTCAGTATTTTATTTATTAATCTTGTAATTAGGATGGCAATTTTTTCCCTCCATATTTCAGTAATACATTATTTATCGCACCTGGACCTGGTGCCTTACCGTATTTGCTACACTTTATTTCTTTCAGTACTTCATCTACTGTGACTTTCAAGTCAGTTTCCTCATACGTCCACTGATTGTTTTCCTGAAATTCCGTTCTCTCCTCATTCAGTAGCTCTTTATAGTACTCTACCCATCTGTCCAATTGAATCATATTTAAATTTGTTTTCTGGCTTTCTTCTTCTCCGATATTCTTCAACACCTTCCATACTTGTGTTGATCTTTTGCAGCCGAGATATGAATTTATTTCTGCACATTTCCTATCCCAGTATTCATTCTTTATTGATCTTATTCTATGGGTTAGGTTTTTCCTTTTCTCTGTATATATGATTCTATCCTCTTGTTTTTAGAGTTCATCCATTTCATGTATGCAGTTTTTTTTTCGCTATTTCGCCCTTAATCTCCTGAGCGATCTAGTGATTTTTTTTTCTTTTTTATTTGTTGTTCCCAGCACCTTTTTGGCTATTTTCTTAGTTTTCTCTTTAATATAGTCATATATCTCTGTAGCATTTCCATCGTAATTCTCTTCAATTTCACTCTTAATTATATTTAAATATAGCATCCTTGTGCTTTCATCTTGCAACGACTCTATGTTAATTAGATCATCTTCCAGTTGTTCTGAGCTTTTTTTTTTATATTTCTTGTTCCTTTCCTGTAGATATTGTTCTCTGCTGTGTCCATGGCCATACACATTTCGCCTTCAGCAAGAAGTGGTCGGATCCACATTCTGCACCTCTGAATACTCTAATATCCTGCCCCTTAATTGTGCTATTTTGACGAATAATCATATAGTCTATGGTAGACTTCAGTTACCTTGTCTCTTGTCTCCAAGTCCACTTATGTATCATACGATGTTGAAAAAAAGTATTCGTGATTTGTAGTTGTAGTTCTTCACATAGTTGTGTTAATTTGTCTCCATTGTTATTTCTTTCCTGCTCTCCAAATTTTCCCATTACATTTTTTAACTCTTCTCTTCCTACTCTTGCATTCATATCTCCTAAGAGAAGAAATTCTCTTCTTTTTGGTAGTTTTTCAATTAGGTCGCTTACCTGGTTTCAAAACAGTTCCTTTATTGTATCAAGCATGTCATTTGTTGGTGCATATAGGCCAATAATAGTGACTTCTCTTCCCGAAAGTTTCATGTGAACTACTAACATACTTTCATTGAGGTATTCCCATCCTGTGATTCTAATTCTAAGTTTCTTCCGTACCATTATGGATAAACCGGCTTTTGCACGCTGGTGTTTCTCGACTCCACTCCAGAAATGTATATAGTTACCCAATATTTCCTCTCTTCGTTTAGATAGGACTATCGAAATATTAACCACTAACAACTCCGTGAATGACAGAGAACATAGTTTAATAAAGTTAGTTTTCTTTAAAATATATAATTTTAAAACTAATTTAGCGACTTTTTAACTGTCAGCTCATATAAACAATTTTTAATTTTTGTCAAAATCGGCCAAAATGTCGCAATTTATTTATTTTTTTTTTTTTAATCTTCTTTGTTTTCTAGTAATAATAATAATAATAAAAATAATAATAATAATAATAATAATAACACCACTTAACATAAGTTTTAATTCTTCAGCTCGCAAATTTTAAAATAGCAGTGCAAAAGTAGTCTGAAAAAAAAAAAAAATCACGTTTTAAGTATTGTTTAAAAATTTCTAGTTTAATCACTATTGAAAGCCAATTTTTAACTTTGTCAAAATCAGTTTAAAATTCGCGAATTTTAAAGAAAGTATTTTCATACTGCAATTAAAGAAAAACACGTATAATTTAAAATCTAATGTGATTTAAAATTTTGAAAATTATCAGCTCGAAATTAATTAGGAAAATGGAAGATTGTCAGATCGCAAATCTTAAAATGTCAATGAAAAATGTTTAATATACACAAACAGCATACCGTCTCACTAATATGCATCAATTAAATAAATTCTTCGAGTGTACATTTATATTTATAAAGTGTTGTTTGTAATACTGACGAAGAAATTCGGATAAATTTCGAAACATGCATGTAGTTTGACTTGTTTTATTTATATGTATATTTTAATTAATTGTCTAATAATAAAAACGATTTTATTTTAATCAATGAAAAATGGCTTGAAAAAACACATTTTAATTAAATTTTAAGAAATACCACACAGATTTTGATCAAACATGGTTAAGAACCACAACGATTAATTCAGCGTCCTTTTTTTTTTTTTTTTTTTTTTAATTATTAAGCATGATAGTTGATCTGTTTGTTTAGGAGCTACAGTGCCACAAACAAACAGGCATATAAAGGCTTTAAACTTATACCATCTAGCCTTATTGGATTCGTAAAAATTACCGACTTCCGGTTTTCAACGGATTTACACATTTTGAAAGATCTAAAACACGATTTGACCTTTTATAGAAAATGTCTGTCTCTGTGTGTGTGTGTGTGTGTGTGTGACAAACATTTTGTGGCGTCTGTATCTCCAAAACTACTGCTCAGAATTGTATATAAATTTATTTGTAGATGCACCTTGACCTAAATTAGAGCCTATAAACTTTTGGTGTCAACTGCTCAACAGGTGGCGCTGCTGTACAGTTATTTATGCAATTTAAGGGGAGGCTATATCTCATGTTCTATTGCGTATAATCAAACAAAAATTGATATTTGAGAAGGCTATTATGAGATGCTATGCTGATTTAATTTGAATGCTTATAGGTCGACAGATGGCGCTGCTATACAGCGATTTCTGCAATTTAAGGAAAGGATATATCTCAGAAACTATTGCACAGAATTGCATATAAATTTATATGTAAATGCACCTTGACATAAATTAATGCCTTTCAACGTTTGGTGTCAACCGCTCAGCAGGTGGCGCTGCTACACAGCGATTTCCGAAATTTAAGGGAAGGTTCTATCTCAGGTTCTATTGTGTATCATCAAACAAAACTTCATATCTAATTAGGCCATTATGCTGATTCAATCTGGATGCTTATCGGACAACAGGTGGCGCTGCTATACTACAAATTTCTTAGATAACGGGAAGGCAATATCCCAACTTCTATGGCATATAACTGTACGAAACTTGATATGTGAGATAACTATTATAAAAACGAATTTTTTAAGATTTTTTTTATAGACATTAAAACTGTCTTTCTTTAGATATTTAGTTTTGGTTTTCTCTAGATGAAAATCATTTGCATTCATCATGTTAGATAATTTCAATAAATAATAGTTTTAATAAATTATTCACCCTTAGTGAATTTGTACAGGAAAATATAGAAGAAAGTCTTGTGGTGGCCACAACATACTAGTTTTATTGAGAGTTATAAATAAGAAACAAGTTTCCTGAAAATTAGTTATTTTGCAACAAAGAATGTTAAAGTGAAATTCTTCTTGCTCAAACTGTGATATAAATCAATTACCACATGCCTTTATGTAGAAGAATAGACAAAAAATCAATCCTGTCATACTAAATTAAATTCTGTTTTACACAGAATTTTATATCTATTATTATGCTTAGAAAATAGAAATAGGCTTCGATTTCGTTTTTGTTTATTTATTTTTAAAAGGAATTAAATTTTTAATATCATTTCCGTGTTGCATATTTATTTAAAAAGTATAAATTGTAAGAGACCCCATTTGTATGTCGAGTAATTTTAGCTTAACAATTGTTCGATATCCATTTTTTAAAAGTTTCTATAGCTCATAAACTAAAGTCCAAGTAATCTGAAAATCTACAGTTTTTCTCCTATTGATAAGAAAATAAATACACAGAAAAATCTTAAAATTTCGTTTTTTTCTGTTGAATTAATATAATTAATAAAATATAATGTATTTCCAACTGGAATTTTATTATCATTGTTATTATTATCATTATTATTAAATAAAAGATACTAGTGTAAGAATAAATAATGTATTTCTTGAAATCTTTCAATGAAGGACAATTAGAACGAAAATATGATTTACCAACTGGCAAATCATCTTTCAGAATATAACTTCACTGTAAAAAAATGTGAGTAAGAATACACATTATTGAGGGAACTTATTTTCCTCAACCATGTTGAGAAATGGTATCAACTACAGTTGTGTAACAGAGGCCTACAGTGGAATGTTACGCAATTACAATTGGTAACATTTCTCAACAAGGTTGTGGCACGTAAGCTGCCTCAATATTGAGGCAGCTTACTTGCCACAACCATGTAGAGGAATGTTACCTGTTATAATTGCGTAACATTCCACTGTAGGCCTCTGTTACACAACTATAGTTGATAACATTTCTCAACATGGTTGAGGAAAATAAGTTCCCTCAATAATGTTGTGTATTCTTACACAAAAATTTTTACAGTGTTTGTAAGCAAATATCATAAATTTCAAAAACATGTGACAACTGCGGATCGAAATAATTAAGCGTTGTTATTCATCAGGCGAGAAAAGTAGCCATGAGTGCAGCGCGAATTCAACAACGCTTCCTTTTCAAAATATTAATAATAATAATAATAATAATAATAATAATAATTAAAACCTACTTTTATACGACATAAAACTAGAAAGTTAAAATATGTTACAAGATAGCACAGTATTTCTTAAATAGATTTATACACACACACACACACACACACACACACATACATATATATATATATAATGAAAAAAGAAGATTTTGACTGTATTAGATTTAAAAAAAAAAAAAAAAAAAAAAAAAAAAAGGGAAAGGAAAGCAAAACTTTATCGACTGAAATAGAATAAAAATTTAGTTGGAAGATTATCTTCAGAAATGTATATAACAGTAGTTACGTAGTACATACCACACATAATAGTAGTAATGTGTGGTAAAAATAATTTTTCAGTTCCCGTCACTTCCTGCTGAATTATAAGCGTTTATATTTGTAAAAAAAGAAAATACTTAATCTGTAGTAAAATAAAATACCTTAAACATCGTTTTCTCAAAACTAATTTTTACGAAGTTGCATCAAGTTTAAAATGGTCCAGGAATCTTATTTTTTGTTGAAATTTCCTCTATATTTTAGCACATAACTTAGTTAGAGTTTTCCACTTTTTGTTATTTAAAATTTAAAAAATTTGAAATAAAAAATAGTAATAATAATAATACATTTTTCGAATAATAATAATAATAATAATAATAATAATAAATCGTATAATTATGACTGAAAACAATAAATAAATAAATAAAAATTAAGTCAACTAAATTTTGTTAAAATCATCTAAAGCAACCTATTAAAAAATAAATAAATAGAAGTCTAAGTCAAAAATTAATAAGCTAAAAATATTTTAAAATTGAACAATTAAATAATAATTTTAGTTAATATCCTGATTAATTATAATGTGAAAGTTCATTTTAATATGGTATTTCTCCTTTACAAATATATAATACTGTACAAAACTGTACGTTTTTGCAGTAATAGAATTATAATTATAGATTTTTTTTTTCCCTGAAAATCCACTGGTGCCTTAATTTCTAGAACATATTAATTTTTTTTTTTTTTTTTTTCAGAAATGAAAGAAAGAACTGATTTTAACATTATTGAATATGTTCAAAATGTGGGGGGAGAGATGGATTCATATGTTCTATATATTTCGTCAAAAACGCATCAAACGTATTGCTTATAGAATAAGCTCCGTCACGCTACATAAAAAAATGAAGGAAAGAAAAAGAAACATGGTTATTTTGTGGGAAAGAAAAATTCCATAAGTATCTTAATCTTAAGTGAGCCAATAGTATTAAAACAGTAGGAAGCTATTCCCATTAGGCAAGAACATTATTTTTAACAGCTTACTTACAGCAAATATTGGAAAAATTAACAGACCAGCAGAAATTCTATCTTAACCATCTGACCGCCGCTGACGGATCACTGGGCCGTTCTTTTTTCCACACTACACTTATAGTTTAAAATTATAAAAATAGGAATTTTTAGCTTGTTTTTAAAATATGAAAGTCATAAATAATAGTCATGAAGTTTATCTTCAGGTGCATTAGTTAAAGTTTTAACCTCGTGATAAGCATTCCTTTTGAATATTGTAAAAACCGCACAGTGAAAACAACATTACAATTCTACCCTTTATAAAGATTGAATTTCTGCTGGTCTAAAAATTTAAATGATGGTGAGGATTAGATAGTATAAATATTTATTATTTATATTCTATATGTGCAATATATATTAAAATAGCAACTATTATAATCTTACACATTGCAAATTTTTTAAACTCTGCCTTAACTCATATATTGTTCTTTAAAAAATATAGATCTAGATAGAAAATGTGGCAGATATTCATTTCTAGTACTTGTGGTAACATTTTCAAATTGATAGACATTTACAATCCGGAATACATGAAAAATAAACATTAGTAAAAATAGTACTAATTGCGCGCGCGTTCCCCAAATATAATGCATTTTAAAAGATAGTTGTTTTCGATTATAAAAAAAAAAAAAAAAAATGAAATGAAATGAAAACAAAGGGAGAAAATACAAATGAACAAACTATAATTGCCACAGCAGGTTGAAATTTTGTGAGATCTGGTGCAATGTTTTTTGAAAAAGAAAAGTTATTTTTCAATTTTTACAGAACACATATTCCCAGTTGATATTTCTATTCATCAACTTATTCTTTCGAAAATTTCTTTTAAGTTAAAAAATGAAAAAATATGCGAAAGCAATTCAGCAAAAATCAGTTTAAAGGACTACATGTCTTTTTTTTTTTTCTTTTTCCCTTTCTTTATTTTACTTTTTACTTTCCGAACATACATATGCATGGAAAGTATTGTAATTATGTCAAAAATCCGACTTTGAGATTTTGGTATTTCTATGCGTTTTAAGGTGCCATGAGTTCATTTTTAATATTTTTACGAGGATGTATGGATGCGTGTGTGTGAATGTGTGTGAGTGAACACGATAGCGCCTAAACGCTTTGTTAGAATGAGCTGAAATTTGGTACGTATATAATAGGTCCCCATAGCACGAATCCTATTGATTTTGGTGAATCTGGGACTTATAGTTGTTTTACAGGGACACAAAGAAAAATTCTTTATCATTTTGTCCCATGGGACAAAATTTTTAAAAAGCGATAGCGTCTAAACACCTTAGCCGAAAATTTATACACATGTTATAAGTTACTATTGCACGAACTGTATAAATTTTGGTGAATATAGCTTCCATAGTTTTTTTACAGGGACACAAAGAAAAATTATTTATCATTATAGTGTATGGACCCAAATTATTTAAAGTGCGATAGCATCTCAACGTCTTAATCATCTGAACTGAAAACTTATACATATGTTATAAATTATTGTGCCACAAACTGTACAGATTTTGGTGAATCTATCACTTACTGTTTTTACTTTCCGAACACTATAGTGAGGAAAGTATTGTAATCATGTCAAAAATTCGAATTTCAGATTTGGATGTTTCTATACATTTTAAGGTCCCCTGAGTCCGTTTTCACTATTTTTACGATGATGTATGTATGTGTGTGTGTGTATGTGCATATGTATGTGTGTATGAATGTATGTCTGTGTATGTCTGTGAGTGAACACGCTAGCGTCTAAACGCTTTCTTCGAATAAGATGAAAGTTGGTACGTATATTGTAAGTTACCATAGTAAGAACCCTATTGATTTTGGTGAATCTAGCACTTATAGTTTTTTTACAGGGATATCAGGAAAAATTCTTTATCATTATGGCTTATGGGACCAAATTTTTAAAAGTGCGATAGCGTCTGAACACTTTATTAATCTGAGCAAAAAATTTGTACACATGTTATAGGTCACAGTTGCACGAACTGTATAGATTTTGGTGAATTTAGCACTTACAGTTTTTTTACAGGAGCACAATGAAAAATTCTTTATCATTATGGCCTATGGGGCCAAATTTTTAAAAGTGTGATAGCGTCTAAACACCTTATTAATCTGAGCTGAAAATTTATATGAATATTATAAATCACTGTTGCACTAACTATAAGCATTTTGGTGAATCTAGCGTTTATAGGTTTTTACAGGGACACAACGAAAAATTCTTTATCATTATGATCTGTGGGCTCAAAGTTCAGTAGCGTTAAATAAAACATAGTCTACTATGTGGAGAAAAATACTCAAATACCCCATTATGGTTTTCTCTCTTTTGTTTGTTTAACAACTCCTCTTTCTTTACTTTATCTACAAAATTGTTAATTACTCAATGTTCGGAAAGTCGAGTGGAGTCACTCCAGATTTTTTTTTTTTTTTTTTTTTTTTTTTACAGGAATACAAAGAAAAAATCTTTATAATTATAGTTAAGAGCCGAAATTATTTAAAGTGCCATAGCGTCTAAACACCTTATTCGTCTGAGCTGAAAATTTATACACATATGTATAAGTCAATGTTGCACGAACTGTATCGATTTTGGTGAATCTAACACTTGTAGATTTTTACAGGGACACAACAAAAAATTCTTTATCATTGTGATCTATGGGCTCAAATTATTTAAAGTGCCATAGCGTAAAAATAAACAATGGAGAAAAATACTCAAACACCTTATTATAATTTTCATTTTTATTTATTTAATGTCTTGCCTTACTTTAATTTATTTATGCAACCATTAATTACTTAAAGTTCGGAAAGTCGAGTGGAGCTACTCCAGATTTTTTTTTTTTTTTTTTTAATTCTAAAAATATTTGAAAAATTTTACAATTAAGGAAATATTTTTGAAATTAAAAGAAGAATAAATTTTCGCCGTGACATGTAACGAAATGTGTTTGTGGAACTAGTTTAGAGAATTAAAATTGGATTGTAGCGAATACATCAGAATATTATTTACTTATAACTCAAAATGAAAAATAAACGTTTCCTTGGCGTTCATGTAAACATATTTATAAACATATGTTTATAGATGATGGTAAGATTATCGCATAAATTACAGTTGTGTTCTACAGGATTAGCAAAAACGGGTGAATAATAATCTTTGGAACTTTCTGACGTAATGTAGATGAAAAATTATTAACAAAGGAGGAGTGAGACATTTTTAGATCGGTTTCTAAACAATTTTAGTTTACGGAGTGGGAAAGAGATAATCCTATTTTCATGAAGCGACATGTTTCTCTGGTATTATTTAATTTTCAAAAAAAAAAAAAAATATATATATATATATATATATATATTATCGCATGTGTATACTAGGCGAGTCGTATTAAACCTGGACGATATATTTTACGCCCCAGCCCGCCCGTTCCCGCTCTTCCATGTCTTTTTCTAGTCAATTTTGCAACACACTTGTCATAGTGAGTTTTTTTGGATTTCGTCCCGTGCTATTTCTATGGGATTTTAGCTTTTTTTTCCTCCTCGCCTATGTGGTGATAAAATATATATTTTAAATATATATATTTTATCATAATCAAATTTTATTATGAAAGATAAAGACTATTTATAACTTCAAAATCTGGAAGGCGAAAAGTGGAGGGGGAGGGGGGGGGGCATGCGACATACCTAGCTCCAAGCTACTGGCATCCTATTTCTTTGACACACATAAAGATTACATAATAATCCCAACTACGTAAAATTTACTAATATCCTATTAAATTTACTTTTAAATTTTTAATAAAAATTTTGTATTTTTAAGGTGATATTAATAATTATTGAAGCAGATGATTTAATAAAATCACTTAAATGTTAAATAAAATAATCATGAATTTGGATTTGAAATGAAAGAAAAATTAGACCCAATCTTAAGCTGCAGCTTTCACGTTGCACTCGCATTATGTATTCGTCTGAGCTGAATTTTACTTTCCACTATATTCAATAGAAAAAGTATTTGATTCGTGGCCTTCGATGGATTTACGCGCTTTGAGTTATCCTGAATCCGATTTAACCATTTTTAGAAAATGATCGCCTCTTTCCTTATGCGTCTCTTGGTGTGCGTGACAAAATTCAAGCATCTTGTCACAAATCGGAGCCAATCATTTTCTGGTGTGTATCGCTCGACAGGTGGCTCTATCGTCTCGTTTTATCGTAATTTTTAATATAGCAGTATGAGACATAATTTCGTATAAAAGTACACAATCACGATTACTTTAATCAATCACTGTGAAAATAATATATATATATATATATATATATATATATATATATAATTTGGCCAATAATTGTATATATTTAATTATATATACAATAAGTAGTAAATTTAAGATTTTTTAAGTTCTTTAAAACTTGTTGATAATAAACAAAATACATTTAAATATTTGCTCATAAGCAGCATATTAAATTTAAATGTAAATATAATTTGAATAACTTAATACCTTTGTAACACTCAGCAAACAAAAGATAGATGAAAATACCAACATATAATTAAATTTTAAATTTGTATTAGCTATACAGTTTTCCGAAATCTTGCACTCTGCTGATAGATATGCAAGTTTTCTGATGAGTTAACATTCCTATTTTTCAGCATTTAAAATTCCAATTTTCAATTCATGAATTTCTTCTTTTTCTTCTTCTTCTTCTTCTTCTTTTATCGGATCTCTTTGATAATTTTATCCTTTTCTCTTTTCTATAAAATGTTGACTGTTTCTATTACTTTAATGGTTTTTGCAAACTATTATCTCATCGTTAGGCTTGTGTGTTATTTTTGTGTCATTTCTCTTCTGCGTAAGTACTTTAACTTATTTTTACTAATCATTGGAACTGAAATTAAATTATCACCGTGACAATAATTTTATTCGAAATAAATCTCATTTAAAAATTAATTATATGTTGGTATTTTCATCTATCTATAATTTGCTGAGTGTTACAAAGGTATTAAATTATTCAAATTATATATATATGTGTGTGTGTGTGTGTGTGTGTGTGTGTGTGTATTATTTTCACAGTGATTGATTAAAGTAACCCTCATTGTGTACATTTATATGAAATTTTGTGCATATTTACATTGTATGTATGTATTTGTGTATGTATGGATAAATTACCTATATTATATAAATTTTACCCCAATATAAGTAGTGTAAAAACTCATACTTATTGAGTGCCTAGCAAAATAATATGTCTGTATTAATGTAGGAAAGTTAAGATTACAAAAGAAACTATTAAAAATATCCAAAAACATTCTTTTAAAAAATGTATCGGGAGATAACAATCAGTTTAGTTTATTTCCTCGCGGAAGTTGCCTCTTTAAGGGATGACGGAAATAGATCCAATTCCACTTCAATTCAGAGAAATATTGGTTGCATTTCTTCGCTCTTTTATTTATTACTTTCTTACCCATATGTAGGGTAGCAAAAAATATTGTTTTTGGGTCAAATTTTCGAAATTGAGTTTTTGTTAGATTTACGCGTTTTAAGGTCCCCGGTATCAGAAAATCATGTTTTTAGCAGTTGGTCCATATGTCTGTCTGTGTGTCTGTTTTATCAGCATATCTCAAGAACAAATAGTAAGAAAAAGTTCAAACTCGGTATTCTAAATGTGTATCATGTAAGAATGCTACACTAAACATTTCGTTGAGATCAAGGAAATGGTTCGTGTACAGGAACACCCAAGAAAATTCAAATACATTACGTCTATGGGGAAAATTTCAGTTAATTAGATTTTAACATCTATAGGCTGCACTAAACCAAATGAAACAAACACGTATTTCCTATATACGTAAAAGCATGTATTGTGTAGATTGTGCTATGGAAGTTATTCATCATTCGTTTACAGGGCTACCACCCAAAGTATTCGGGTAGATTGGGACTATATTTTAAAATTGCTGGAATTGTAATTCCTTTTGCGTAAGATATTCTTCATGTAAGACTAAATTTGAGTACACAATATTGTTTGTAGTGCATATTGTTTATGGACAATGTACAGAGCTACCCAAAATTGAGCTAAAAGTTCTTTTCTATTGAATGTAACTGATGGAAGTGCTTTGCTGCATTTTACTATGTCGACGAACACTACTCAGGAAGGAAAATTAGTTTTCCATACCCATGCTTTAAACAAAGTATTTTTTGAAATTCTATTCTCATTTCTGTTTTACTATATAGTATCACATTTTGTGGTTTCCTGAATACGAAAGTCCAGAATTTAGCGTTTGATCTGCATGTATATCTGTTATGAACATAACTTAAAAACAAATAGCTATAGAAATTCTAAATTTGGTATTTTGAAGGTAGCCACTTGAAAACTTGGTGAAGGTTGGCAAGTTTGAAGGCAAAATAATAACAGCCTTGACTTTTCCTTTTAAAAAAGTGTAGGCACTATAATTGAGCGGGGGTTGAGGGATTGGGGATCCTCTTCACACAGAATTTTATGTCAAAACTTTTCCTAAACAAGTTTTAGATTACATATTAAGATATAAAAACCTAACTTTACTTCGTTGTGCCGTTTGAGATCTTTCGAAACCGGGCACCCGGTCCTCATCAGAAACGTTACTTCTGTGGTGGAAAAACTTGACACTGGTCACTCTTCTGGTCAAGAAGAGAGGACACTGTTCAAGAAGAGTGACCAGTGTCAAGTTTTTCCACCACAGAAGTAACGTTTCTGATGAGGACCGGGTGCCCGGTTTCGAAAGATCTCAAACAGCACAACGAAGTAAAATTAGGTTTTTATATCTTAATATGTAGTTATTATTATACTTCGTTTTTTTCCTTTTTATTTAAATTGTTTTAGATTATTTAAAAAGTACATTGAGCTTAATTATATTACCTTATTAATCTTAAGACTTAATAAGCAATCTGTCTTTACAGTATTAAAATGCAGGGTAAGAAAAAGTTGTGTGAGTGACGCACCAGACTATCTTTTACTTAAAAAGAACTAAGACATTCTAACACTATTTTAACGATTTTAAATACATTCCGATAAACCTCAGTAGTAAAATCTCAATAAAAATCTTAAAAATTCAAAACATTGAACGATTTTTTTTTCTTTTTTAACTTTCTATCTCTCTTTCTATATATATATATATATATATATATATATATATATATATATATATTAAGGGGAGGGAATAAATATTATACAGTAAAATTTTATAATAAAAATGATTTATTGACAATTATTCTTTTTAAAATCGAATGTGACCCATTAAGGGGTTACACGGGTTTTGAAGGCTTAAAAATAGAATATTTTCTCTCTCTCTCTTTCTTTTTTAAAATACAATAAGAAAACTAGTTGGCATAGGTGGACTCTGCTCAGTTACCCATCATATTTAATGCTCTCATAAATTTCTAGTGCGAGACACATTATAATCATGTTAAAAGAAATGAATTTGACCAAAGCTTGATACAGTGACAGAATGAAATCCCCGCCTAATACGCTATCCACCGTGCACTTCGATATACTTATCTTATTCTAATCTATTAATTTATATTATCAGGGTCGATTCCGTTGTTTAGTTTTCATGCTACTATTTCCAATGCAATAATCCTCAAAATTCATATTTATATGGAAAATTTACAATTTCTCTATGTTGATAAAATCGTAAATTACGAATAATTTACGAAATTTTCTTATTAGAATATTTGTAGTCAATCATGTTCAAGCAAATATCATAAATGTAATTTTGAAGTTGTCTAATGTATTTATGATCCTCAAAATGGAAGTTTATGCTCCATTTTGCCTTATTCTGACATGTTAAGTAAATCGTAAATTTCAAATAACTTACGAATTTTCTAAATTGGAAAAATCATAGTCTACGATATTCATGCCAGTATCCTAAATAATATTTAAAAAGTGGTTTGACATCTTTACGATGAAAACATCCCACAAGATTGACGTTTGTGTGAAATTTTGCTCTATTCTGCCATGGTAAGAAATTCGTAAATTTCCAATAACTTACGAAATTTTTATATTGAAAAATTCATAATCATTAATATTCATGCCAGTGTTCTAAATAATATTTCAAAAGTAGTCGGACATCTTTACGATGAAAATAACTCTCAAAATTGACGTTTATGTGAAATTTTGCCCTATACTATTATTTTGCCCATGTTAAGAAATTCGTAAATTTCCAATAACTTGCGAAATTTTCAAAGTAGCCTATTTATAGTTACTGATGTTCATTACGGCATCAAAACTAATATTTTAAAACTGGTCCGACATTTTTACAGTAAAATGTTTCCATTTAATGCACGTTTAAGTGAATTTTTGTCCTATTCTCCCATGGTAAGATAATCGTAAATTTCTAATAACTTACGAAGTTTTTAATTCGAATGTTGCAAATGAATAGGGTTCTTGCCAGTATCGAAAGTAATATTATAAAACTGATCTGACCTCTCTGCGATCATTTGTTCGTGAGATATCGTGTAAACAGACTCACAAACTAACGGACTAACTAACACACTGACGCACTAACAGACACCCTGCAGACAGACACCATACAAATTTTGTGATTTTCGGATTCCTTACACCTGAAAACGTATAAAAAAGTCAAAAAACCGAGGTCGAAATTTTTTACGATTACCTAAGTTCCCCATACCTATAGTATGATGGGGAACTAAAAATTTTATTAAAATTTTTTATCATATAAAAAAGCATATAACATAAATCGTATACCATATAATATTTAAGCAATGTTTTATAAATTTTGATTAAAAACTTTAGAAAACCGGTAGGTTCTTATTTTCGGGGACAATTCTAAAAACTTTAGACACGGTTTCTCAGAAACTAATGTACCGATCTTATTGAAACTTTGCACAGTTCTTCAAAATACAAATGACTACAGCTTGAACAATGGATTTTAAAGAAAAGAAAAAACTGAATTTTTGGCAGCGTTATAAGCAAAAATTGTATGCAGTACAGTTATCGGTTCATTTTACCCCAAGTATAACCTTGTAAAATGAGTGGTAATGGTGTGTGTGTGGGGGGGGGGGGAGGAAACCTTCATTCAAACACTAATTAATTCTATTTTGAAGAAGTGTGTAAAATTTCAACGAATTAGTTTTCGAGAAATCGTGTCCACCGCTTTTCTGAAAAGTCTCCAGAAACCAGGATCCACCAGCTGAATTTCCAAAAATTCTTAACGAATTTTTTTATTAAATGCTGCTCTTTTATATCCTAGAAGTATTGAATAAAAATATTTATTTATCATACTGAAAATAAATAGTGAAAGTATGTTTTTTTTTTTTTTTTTTTTAGTCTTCAAAATCCATGTAACCCCCTTAAGAATACGTACAAAAAAAGAGAGAGAAAGAAAAGAAGATGATATAGTTTGAAATACACAAAATCATTATTACTATATTAAGTAATATTTGAACACATATTTAAATATAATTTTCTAAAATCTAATATATGTATTCTTTTCTAATATTTCTTAAACTAATTATTAATGGTCACAATAATTTCCCATGTTAATTAATATCTAATATATATATATATATAATAAAAAATTACAAAATGAACAAAAAAATTAATTATAAACTTATTATAAGTGAAATAGAACGATACATTAACAAAAATTATTATCCTCGTAAAATCATTATTTTACCCACCCTTTCTCACGTTCAAATTTCAGAAACACTTCTACATGAATAAATTACAACACATGAATAGTGAAAAAAATAATTTCCAACTCAATTAAAACAAAGTTATGACTGTTTATATATTAAACAATATTTATGTTAATTTTTAATTGAACACACATGTAAATCATTAATGATTTTGACGCAAATATTACAAAAGATAAAGTAATCTACACTATGCTTTTTAAGTTACGATAAACAAATTTGATATGCAACAATACCGAAGGAAACAGAAACCAGGATTTGATAGGGAAAAGGAAAAAAATAAATAAAAGAATCGCTCTTCAAAACAGCTGTTCAACTAAAGAGCGAACCAATACAAAAAGCTATAAAAACTTACCCGATGCACAATTTTCCCCTACAATGGAGTTTTCCAGATCGTGTTTCGGAGATCATCGCAATTTGAAAAAAAGGGACCACCCTAGGCAAAGTGGAGTTTTTAAAAAAATCGCCGGTTTTAATTTTTTGTCGCTCTTAAAACCGATCTCCTCCCGCCATATGTTATCGTACCTTCACAGAAAGGGGGCGCATGGAACAGCGAGCGACAACAAAACACCTGGCGCGCGATGCTGGCATGGGTTTGCCCAAACGGGCGATAAAGCGCAGTTTCCAATCGTTCATGTCGAGGAGGAATAATATCAATAGTATCGAAAATATAACATCGAATCGCTCTAAGTTATCATCTATTGTTAACCTCAAATATATGCATATTTATTTATTATTTGGATCGAGCTCGTCTGTACAGAGTGACAAGAGGTGGTTAAGTGTGTAAATATTACCAAAGCTGCAAGTTTATATGTTTTTATTTATTATTATTTTATTATTAATTAATTAATTTTTTTTTTTTTTAATCTGCAGTGGCACCACTCGACTTTCCGAACATTTAGTAGTTATCATGCGTTTAAACAATTTTGAATCAATGAACGTGTAAGAACGATACGGTGTTTGACTATTACTCCGTAAGTTCGAACATTTGTACAATGAACGGTAACATATCGAAATTCGTTTGTGCGTCCCTGTAAAAGAGTATAAATTTTAAGCAAGCAATTTCCAGTAACAACCGTTTTGCAAGAAATTTCTAAAAAGCATAACATGCATCCATTTCTCAAAATAATAAAATTTTTAAGTCCTACGCTCATAAAAATTTAAATAGTTCTCGACTTATAACATGCCTAGCCAATTTTATCATAACCTAATCTAGAATTTATATGCTATAGCAGGTCATAATGAAAAAGATGTTTTTTCTTTGATCCCTGTAAAAGAACTATAAGTCCTACACTCAACAAAATCAATACAGATCGTACGACGGGGACGTATAACATACCTACCAACTCCGAGCTCAATCGAATGAAGCATTTAAACGTTATCGTGTTCACTCTCACACACACATATACATGTCATGTCACCATAAAAATATCAAAATGAATTCAGGCGACCTCAAAACGTATCGATTCGCCAAAATGTTATAGTTGAATATTTCATTATTACAATACTTTCTTTACATATGTTCGAAAAGTTAAAATTGTTTTATGACTTCGATGAAGCATCATAATGTCCAAATACACAAACCAATGACATAACGAATAGGCTGACGTAAAAATATTATATAAATATATACTGATATATAAATATTATTGCCATTCCAGGGCCTATCATTAATAATCGGGGGAAAGAAATCACAGTTTTAAAGATGACATAATAAACTTAGAATAACAAAATTTTTACACAAGTTCAGCATTTTATGCCTTTTTTTTTTTTTTTAATATATTCATTCTAGGGATAAAATTTTAACAGGCAATTTTATTATAATCGACTGTGTCACAATGTTTAAACTTTAAAACTTCTTCACAACACCATTAAAAAAATTCTGGAGTGATTCCACTGGACTTTCCGAACATTGAGTAATTAACAGTTTTGTAGATAAATTAAAGAAAGAAGAGTTGTTAAACAAACAAAAGAGAGAAAACCATAATAGAGTGTTTGAGTATTTTTCTCCATATACTACACGACGTTTTATTTAACGCTATTGAACTTTGAGCCCATAGATCATAAGGATAAAGAATATTTCGTTGTGTCCCTGTTAAAACCTATAAATGCTAGATTCACCAAAATGCTTATAGTTAGTGCAACAGTGATTTATAATATTCATATAAATTTTTAGCTCAATCGAATAAGGCGTTTAGATGCTATCGCACTTTTAAAAATTGGGTCCCATAGGCCATAATGATAAAGAATTTTTCTTTGTGTCCCTGTAAAAAAAAAAAAAAAACTGTAAGTGCTAAATTCACCAAAATCTATACAATTCGTGCAACTGTGACCTACAATATGTGTCCAAATTTTTTGCTCAGGTTAATGAAGCGTTTAGACGCTATCGCACTTTTAAAAATTTGGCCCCATAGGCCATAACAATAAAGAATTTTTCCTGGTGTCCCTCTAAAAAAACTATAAGTGCTAGATTCTCCAAAATCAATAGGGTTCGTACTATGGTAACTTACAATATACGTACCAACTTTCAGCTTATTCCAACAAAGCGTTTAGACGCTAGCGCGTTCACTCACAGACATACACACACACATACATACATCATCGTAAAAATAGTGAAAACGGACTCAGGGGACCTCGAAACGTATAGAAACATCGAAATCTCAAATTCGGATTTTTGACATGATTACAATACTTTTTTCACTATAGTGTTCGGAAAGTAAAAAGGGAAGAACTACCAGTTTCGAAAGGACTTAGCCTTTCTTCTCCAGGCGCAAAAAACACGTGCACGTGAACCTTGAAGGCAAGTTAAAGTTTAAACTGTACACAAATTGTACACCAATTCTTTAATTCTTAATTGCTTTACAATGATCTTTTCTTCCCAATTATATGCCAAAAATGTTCAAAACACAAATTTTTGTATTATTTTCAAATACTAATTTGTAGGAGTATTGTTCGATTTAGGGGAAAATTATGTCTTTGTTGAGAAAAGTGTCGCAACGAATGTACCGATTTAGTGATAATGTCTACGTGTGTAATTTCTTTCTAAAATCGCAAGGAGGCAAGCAAATTCTTGCATTTTAGAAGCAGGGCCCGATAAGCTTTGAAGCTAGGGGAAGCTCAGCATCATTTCGGGGCCCCCTTTCATTTCGGAAAATCTTGTTTTCCTGTTACACATTGTAATTTAAAAATGCTATAGACCAAAAAATAGCAAGTATTTATTATTATTAGTTTTTTTTTTTTTTTTTTTTTTTTTCATATATCTGGGTGGTTTCTACACAGAACATTAAAATCATACAACTTTTTAATTAAGAACATCCAGATTTTTGAGGTTAAATAATTGATTTTTCCCGAAATAGTGAGTGTTTTGTCTCGTTTTAGGTAACCTTTCTCAGAAAAAATTCAATCTCAGTGTGAAAATATGAAACAAAAGATTCAAGACCCTGTTTTTAATCCTTATGGGGCCCCCTCTTAAATTTTAGAGGGGAACCTTTCGGATAAACAGGTCCTGTTTAGAAGAATTTGCCATGAACAAGGATAAAGCATATAATAAAAATAAGGAAAAAAAAACTAACTTTACACAAGGAAAGAATAAAAATAGAATGGTTAAAAGTGTAAAAAATAAATAAACAAATAAATAAAAAAGGCATAAATAAAACGCATAAAGTACTGTTTGATTAAAAAAAATTTTCCGATTCAAATATTTTTTAGATATTTTCCTAAATAAAGCATATCCTAAATTATATTATGCTTGCAAAAACTATAATTTGATTCATAATTATCCGAAATAGCTATCATTAGCAGTTACAAAACATTTTGCAAAAATTTTATAGGATTATATATATACATATATATATATATATACATATATATATATATATATATATATATATATAGAGAGAGAGAGAGAGAGAGAGAGAGAGAGAGAGATTAGATTGTCCTAAAAAAGCAAATTTTTGCAGCTTGTTGATCTTTGATCAATTTCATCTATTATGGAATAAATTATCTGTCCATCTGTTATTTCTCTATCAAAATAGATAAATTGCTTATTTTATCTCGATAAGGCCTTTCCATCCAACCTCCATGATAACTGAATAATAAAAATAATAATAATAATCTGAATTTTCAGGATTCTAGAGTTTATCCCGTTATTTTTCTCGATTACGTACATTCCATCCATTTACAATATCAAAACAAATAAACTTCACATGTCAAAATTAATTCAGATTTTTAAGTTTTAAAAACCGCTAATGCATATGTAAAAGAATTCAAGCACCTCACTTTGTTTTGTTTTTGCTACAGCTGAAAAAAAATTAAATACATTTTAAACTTAAAGTGTAAATAAGATGGAACGACAACTTTCTACATTCGAACATTTTTTCAATACCATGTTTCTTTTAATGAAGACTTTTTATTCAATAACACAATTATCGATTTTTTTTTTTTTTTTTTTTTTTTTTGAACTGATGACTATTACTCTCAATCTGGGGCTTTTGCGGTGTCATTTTCGATAGTTGGACATTTATCGAAATCTAAAATTTATCGAAAATATAATTAAATAATTTGAAAGCAATGTTATAATTTGGAAAAAAAAAAAAAAAAACTAATAGTCCTCCGTCCTAAACTAAATTCTGCTTTTGCCAGAATTTCATCACAATAATTTTTACTTTCCGAACATACGTATGTAAGGAAAGTATTGTAATCATGTCAAAAATCCGAATTCGAGATTTTGGTGTTTCTATACGTTTTCAGGTGCCCTGAGTCCGTATTCACTATTTTTACGATGATGTATGTGTGTGTATGTATGTGTATGTGTGAACACGCTAGTGTCTAAACGCTTTCTTCGAATGAGCTACAAGTTGGTACGGATGTTGAAGTCACCATAGCACGAACCCTATTGATTTTGGTGAATCTGGCACTTATAGTTTTTTCACAGGGACACAAAGAAAAATTCTTTATCATTATGGCCTATGGGACCAAATTTTAAAAAGTGCGATAGCGTTAAAACGCCTTATTAAACTGAGAAAATAATTTATACACATATTATAGGCAATAGTTGCATGAACTGCATACAGTTTGGTGAATCTAGCGCTTATAGTTTCTTTATAGGGACACAAAGAAAAATTCTTTATCATTACGGCCTATGGGACCAAATTTTAAAAAAGTGCGATAGTGTCTAAACGCCTTATTCAATTGAACAAAAAAATTACACACATATTATAAGTCACGGTTTCACGATCTATATAGGTTTTGGTGATAGGGACACAAAGAAAAATTCTTTATCATTACGGCCTATGGGACCAAATTTTAAAAAGTGCGATAGTGTCTAAACGCCTTATTCAATTGAACAAAAAAATTACACACACATTATAAGTCACGGTTTCACGATCTATATAGGTTTTGGT
The DNA here is from genome assembly GCA_963930645.1 of Salticus scenicus. Taxonomy (NCBI): domain Eukaryota; kingdom Metazoa; phylum Arthropoda; class Arachnida; order Araneae; family Salticidae; genus Salticus; species Salticus scenicus. The sequence continues at coordinate 13,778,740 of OZ005654.1, read as the reverse complement.
GAATCTAGCACTTCTAGTTTTTTTACAGGGACACAACAAATAATTCTGTATCATTATGGCCTATGGGGTGAAATTATTTAAAATGCGATAGTATCTAAATGCCTTATCCGTTTGAGTGAAAAATTTATATACAATTATAGGTCACCATCGCACAAACTGTATGGATTTTGGTGACTCTAGCACTTAACGAGTTTTACAGGGACACAATTAAAAATTGTTCATCATTTAGAGCTATATAAGCTTAAATTATTTAAAGTGCGACAGCGAGTAAACTCCTTATTCAAATTAAATGAAAATTTATATACATGTTATACGTCACCGTCACACGAACTTTATGAACTTTAGAGAATCTAGCACTTATGGTTCTTTTTACAGGGACAAAATGCAAATTTCTTTATAATTGTAGCATATGGGCTCAAACTTTAAAGTGTGATAGCGTCTAAACGCCTTATTCGATGGAGCTGAAAATTTATATAATATTATAAGTCACTATTGCACTAACTATAAGCATTTTGGTGAATCTAGCCTTTGTAGGTTTTTACAGGGACACAATGAATTATTCTTTATCATTATGATCTACGTGTTTAGTAAAATAGCGTTAAATTAAACATTGTGTACTGTATAAAGAAAAATACCCAAACACCCTATTATAATTTTCTCTTTTGTTTATTTAACAACTCCTCTTACTTTACTTTATCTACAAAACCGTTAATTACTCAATGTTCGGAAAGCCGAGTGGAGTCACTCCAGATTTTTTTTTTTTTTTTTTTTTTTTTTTTTTTTTAAACGTAAATCATTGTTTCGATTAATAAATTACGTTACACTCACAGTATACAGAGGCTGTTCGCACATCTTTTAGACGATTTTGATGGAGTGTACTGAAGCAATTTCACTCATATTTCGAGTTTTATTTGTTCAGTTTTATAGCCCTTGTTCTTAACTAACATTCTACATCATAATTTCTATGATAATAATGCTTTTTATAATATCGGAAGAGGTATATTTTTCTACTTCTCTTGAACGGCTTTCCAGAGTCCACAAAGCGTTGTAGGTCGGTGTTTGGAAAATCTTGATTTTAAGAGTCGAAAAACACAAAAATCCAACAGTGATACATCAGAAGATTTAGCAGGAACGTCAGTGAAGGGTATGGTTTTAATTCCCGTTTTTCGTTCCATTTTTTTCTAGAAAAGCAATTGCGGATTGTGATGTGTGGCTGCTTGTTTTGTCTTGATACAGTTCAACGGATTGATAGCATTGTGGATAAAGATCTGGATTTTCATTTTTAAAAATTGGAATTAAAATATGTTCTTGAGAGTATTTAGAGTTGATTTTGACATTTTTGTCACATTTTTTTGCGTTTATCTTGCGCTTGTACGAAAAACCAGTGGCAATCATAAATCCTTTAGAAAATCTTTCTTTTGATGCTTTGAGCCATGTAGCAATTTTTTTTTCTCCACTTTTGTGATAATAAATTAACCTTTATTTATTGCAACCATTTAAATAGACCCAAGATTCATCTGTTGTTGCAGCATTTTTCCATTTTTCTCCTGATAAATGCTTTTCATAAAGATTTCACTATAAACTCTCTTTGGAAAGAGCGGAAACCTATCCTTCCATCCACTGCCATTTTAAAAGGGCATTTTTGCATCTAAACAAAAATTCTAAATATCAGAAGATAAATAAAACTTCCAAAAATATAACTGTTGTGAAAATAAAATTCTCCATGCAAACGATTTTTTCTTACTGCGAAATAAAATCGTCTAAAAAAGGTGCGAACAGCCTCTGTACAAACAAAATGATACCCGAAAATACACTACCTTTCCATAAATGACCGGATACTTTCGATTTCAGGCGTTTTTTTAAATATCTGAAAAAGTACTTGATAAACCATCCTGAAACTTCAGGAGTGTAAAGAACATGTTATACTCATAGAATAATAATAAAGGAAGAAGGAGCATACGTGTTTTGGTTTCGGTTTGTAAAATCCAGGAATGCCGGGTATAGGGTTGTAAAAGTGCTTCCATCTGATTCGTTGGCGACTTGTTGGCAAGATTTTTGAATCGTCTCGTCTCTTTGTCAATCAGTCTGCGAGGCAGCACCCACAACAAACAGCGATAAATGCGCTGAGGATGGGTGCCCTACTTCAAGGTTGGGAGGAGCAAAAGTAGCTTTCGCTGGCATTTCACTAGAAGGGGTTTGTAAGCATTAGAGTACTAGCGTGCTCCTTCTTCCTTTATTATTATTCTATGGTTATACTCTACATATTTCAGTTAAAGTTTTGCCCCGAAAATAAAAGGCGAGCCAGTTAAAAATTAAAGAAAACTGAGTGTTTGACATCACCCTGTAAAAAGTAATGCTTGAAATACGATCTGGCTGTAGCATGTGGTTATGAGTCTCTTTCTTATTACCTGTATAAATTTTTATGCCTCTGTCGCATGTAATCAGTTAGATATAATGGTTTCTTTAAAAAATTGCAAAAAAAAAAAAAAAATTCCCTTTTTTAGCTATAATACACGAGGAAATAAACCCAGTGCAAAGCCATTTTCAGGAAATTTGACATACAATATAAGACACAATATATTGCAATCAGAATTAAAAAAAATATATTCAATAGCTAGTGGATTATGAGCATTTTTGCTAAATAATTTTTAACTGCGCATGCGCAAGATTTGGTGAAATTTCATTTACATATTTTAACAACCAAATGTATTGAGCTGCTTATATAAAAACTCCAAACAAGTATCGTGCAAACTCAAAAAGTTGTACGCGATAGAATGAACTGAATTTCAGCTGTTCCCAAAAATGAGAAAATGATAAGGGGGTTTTCTCGATATTAATTTACGATCGTCAAAAACTGCATTACCATTCATTGAATCAAAATAAATAATTATAAGATTAAAAAAAAACTTTTTGTATACCATGTTTTAAATTTTCTGATGAATCATAGAGCTCTTATCAATGTGCATAAAATTTTTAAAGTAATAATGACATCTATTTTTGTGAGATGCATCATTTAACTCTTTATAATTTTTTAACGTTCACGTTTAATTAAATGTATTTATTTTTAGGTCGAAAGAAAATGAACTCGTAATATATTTTTTTTTTTTTTTTGGCAACAATTAAATCATAGCTAATATTTTAATGGCTATTTTAACGCTATTAGGATGTTATTATTTTCATATTTTAATTAATTATAAGAAAACTAATCAAAAATTCGAAAATCGGACTTCGACGTATTGTGTTGTCACCGGGTTCTGAGCTACTGTGAAAGTGTCAAATGTCTAGCTAGTAGGGAAGTTAGTTAAAATTTGATTGCAAGATTTGTACCGGACAAACAAACAAACATACAAACAAACAAGAATAGAAGTTAATAAAAGCATGGTAAAATAGGAGTAAAATCCCTTAAATTTCAGCTTTTCTTCGGGAGAAATTGAATAGGAGTTCATTCTATCGCGTACAACGTTTTGCGTTTACACGATACTTGTTTGGGGTTTTTATATAAGTAACTCAATACATTTGGCTATTAAATTATGCAAACGAAATTTCGCTAAATCTTACACATGGGCAGTTAAAATTTATTTAGTAAAAATGCTCGCATTTTATTAGATATGTAATATTTTTTCATTCTGTTTGAGTATGCTGTGTCTAATATTGTATGTCAAATTTCGGGAAAATACTTTTGTATTAAGTTTAATACCTTATGCATTATAGCTAAAAAAAAAACTTTTTTTTTATTTGCAAATTTTCAAAGAAATCATTATATCTCCCTGATTATATGCGGTAGCCACACAAAAATTTATACAGATAATAAGAAAGTGTCCCATAATCACATGCTACAGCCAGATCGCATTTCAAGCATTCTTTTTACAGGGTGATGCCAAACACTTACATTTTCCTTTAATTTTTTACTGGTCCCCTTTTTACATTCGGAGCAAAACTTAAACTGAAATAGATGGAGTGCAACATGTTCTTCACACTCCTGAAGTTTCAAGATGATTTCTTTGTCTAGTACTTTTTGAGATATTCTAAAAAATGTTTGAAATCAAAAGTGGCCGCGGTCATTTATGGAAAGGTAGTGTATCATTTGATGTTCATTGAATATCGCGTACAAATGAAACTCAAAAGACAAGAGGTTGAAAATTTACATGTGATCAAATTCCTGCGCAATATATCTAAACCTGTCACCTAAGTATTTTAATCAAATTCTTCAAAGAATAGAACCTCTCTAAAAGTTATTGATATGTGTGTATATATATATACACTAAATGTATTAGTCCAGTCAAAATAGGAAAAATTGAACAAAAAATCGCATAGTTTTGAAATTTAGCACAGCAATAGCCGAAAGTGTCCTGAACAAGATACTAAAAGTCTCCGCCCGTGGGTGGTGAGCGAAAGGCAGAGGGCACTTAAAGGGGGGCACATTTCAGTTTTTATTAATTATCAGGAAAACTATAGGATTTAGAGAAAATATCTCAATTACAAAATTAATTTGCGTGAAATTTCCTACAAAAATGTCTCTTATGTTTTATTTGTATGACCAATAGTTTAGGAAATATAGGGAAACGAAATCTCACATTTTCTTGAAAAATGCTTTTTTGCAATAGTAAAATCAACTAAAATGTGTAATTAAAAGGATTCAGGTTAAATATTTTCTTCTTATGTAAAAATTATGTACGAAGGGGCTACGTTTATGTAACATAGCAAGTATTTTTTTTTTTCTTTTTTATAACTTTGAGGCAAGTAGGGGTAAATGGCATTTTGAGTACCAATTCAGTTACGATGACCAAAAATTGACAGAGAGAAAAAAAAAATCGTGTACTTTTCAAAATAAGCACAGTCATAGTCGAGTGTTCTGAACAACATACTAAAAGTCCCCGCTCGTGGGGAGTGAGTGGGGTTGGCATGGTGGCACTTAAAGGGGGCACTTTTAGTTTTAAGTATTATTAACATGCTTTTATTAACTTGATATGATGTAACTATTAATGTATGTAACGGAATCTTGCAATTCAATTCTCGGCCACTTTTGATCGTTCGATTGTTCTGAAATTTTGCACACGATTCCATAGTCAGTGACAATACTACATACAAGTGTTTACAGGCTCCTACCCCATCAGGGGCAGACTCTGGGGGCAAACAAAAAAATTTATATATATATAACTTTATCGTATTATCGTATGTAGCACAGGATTTGTCCATAATTGTATAACATCGAGTGACAACAATTAATCAATTAACTTTATTTTTATTATTATTAAAGATTTAAAAGTATATAAATATTATGGTGTGTCACTCACACGATTTTCTCTTACCCTACATTTTAATACTATAAAGATAGATATTTTCTGCTTTTTAGTTCCCATTTCAATAAAAGCGTGTTCTTTAATTTTTTAAAAGTATAATTTTATTAAATATCTTGAAAACTATAGGACTTAGAGAAAACAAATAATATATAATATGCATAACATATATGCAAAATAACATATTAAATGTCCCCGCCTGTGAGAAACGAATGTAGGGCTTGAAAAGGGGCATTTGAATGTTTTTTTTTTTTTTTTTTTTTTTTTTTTTTGGTTTTTTGGTCTTTTTAAAGTGCATTTCTTAAATATTTTGAAAGCTATCGGCTTAAAGAAAAAACTTATTTGCAATATTAAACTACGTGAATTTTGCAGCAAAAATGTCTTATTACTTTTTCTTTATATGATCAACAGTTTAGAAAATGTAGAAGAATAAAATATCACATTTTCTTGAAAATAGTAAAATCAACTTCTGTGCGTAATTCAAAGGGTTCAGGTCAAATTTTTTATACTTATACGAAATATATATTTATATAGCGATATATATGTATTTATAAAAAATGGGCAATGTAAAGATGATACAGCAAATGTACGTCTTAAATATTTTTGAGGCAAGTAGGTGCGATATTTTGAGTATCAATCCAGACGATGAACACTAAAAATTGACGAACAAAAAAAAAAAAAAAAAAAAAAAAAAAATAATCGTAGTTTTAAAAATTGATATAGGGATAGGTAACCTTAAAAACGTACTAACGTATTCTAAATAATATACTAAAATTTTTCGCTCGCGGAGCTCATTTAAGGACGTCTTTAATTTTCTTAAATAACCTGAAACTACGGAATTTAGCGGATAAAACTAAAATTCAGAATTAACTTTTTTCATATTTGCTACGAAAATAGCCATTACATTTTCTTTGGATAATCAATAATTCAAACAATACAGGCAAATAAGAAATTGCATTTTAAAAAGTCCTTTTATGCAATAATATACTCCTGCTCAAAAGTTTAGCAAGATTTGCAAACGATCAGTTTTTCTCCATTTAAAAACTTATCTCTTGGTGAAATGTTTTCAAACATTGGGCATTTAAAGAACTGGGTCTTCTTCATGTTTTTCAGTGAAGATTAGTTTAAGACAACATTTAGGGGGCCGGTAACAAATTGAGCAAAATCAATTATGTTTGTGATCACCCTGTATCGTTAAGTGAACGAAATGATCTGTAACTTTAGGACATGTTAATATAGACCCAACTCAATTTGTGAATGAATTTGTGTGACGATAGCTATTAAATTAGTATAATGTGGCCACCACATGACTTTCTTCTATATAATTTTACACAAAATTCATTCAATACGAATTATTTATTAAAGTATTAAATTATTTTCCATTATAAATGCAGGTGATTTTTATCTGACAGAATTATATTCATCACTACATGCCGAAAGAAAGTCAACTTTTTGCAATTATCAAAAGAAATGATTTTTTTTTTTTTTTTTTTTTTTTGTTAAAAAATAAAAAACTAGTTGGCATAGGTGGACTCTGCTCAGTTCCCCATCCTATTTATGTTCTCATAAATTTCTAGTGAGAGACGTATTATAATCATGTTAAAAGAAATGAATTCGACCAAAGCTTGATACAGTGACAGAATGACATCCCCGCCTGATAGGCTATCCACCGCTCATTTCGATATATTTATCTTTTTCTAATCTATTAATTTATTTTATCGGAATCAATTCCGTTGTTTAGTTTTCATGCTACTATTTCCAATGCAATAATCCTCAAAATTCATATTTATATGAAAAATTTACAATTTCGCTATGTTGATAAAATCGTAAATTGCGAATAAATTACGAAATTTTCCTAGTAGAATATTTGTATTTAATCATGTTCAAACAAATATCATAAACGTAATTTTGAAGTTGTCTAATGTATTTAGGATCTTCAAAATGGAAGTTTATGCTCAATTTTGCGTTATTCTGACATGTTTAAGTAAATCGTAAGTTCCAAATAACTCACGAATTTTTTTAATTGGAAAAATCATAATCTATGATATCCATGCCAGTATCCTAAATAATATTTTGAAAGTGGTCTGACATCTTTACGATGAATATATCCCTCAAGACTGACGTTTATGTGAAATTTTCTCTATTCTGCCATTTTAAGAAATTCGTAAATTTCCAATAACTTACGAAATTTTATATTGGAAAATTCATAGTCATTAACATTCATGCCAGTGTTCTAAATAATATTTCAAAAGAAGTCTGACATCTTTACGATGAAAATATCTCTCAAAATTGACGTTTATGTAAAATTTTGCCCTATACTGCCATGTTAAGAAATTCGTAAATTTCCAATAACTTGCGAATTTTTCAAAGTAGCATATTTATAGTTACTAATGTTCATTCCGGCAACAAAACGGATATTTTAAAACTGGTCTGATATTTTTACAGTAAAATGTTTCCGTTTAATGCACGTTTAAGTGAATTGTTGTCCTATTCTCCCATGTTAAGAAAATCGTAAATTTCTAATAACTTACGAAGTTTTTAAATTTAAATGTTGCAAATGAATAGGGTTCTTGCCAGTGTCGAAAGTAATATTTTAAAACTGATCTGACCTCTCTGCGACAATTTGTTCTTGAGATATCGTGTACACAAACTAACAAACTAACGGACTAACCCACTCACAGACTAACACACTAACACACTAACAGACACACTACAGACAGACACCATAGAAATTTTGTCATTTTCGGATTCTTTACACCTGAAAACGTGTAAAAAAGACAAAAAACCGAGGTCAAAAATTTTCACGATTACCTAAGTTCCCCATACCTATAGTATGATGGGGAACTAAAAATCAACATGTTTTTTAAAACCCGAATAAACTACTACGTCAGAAACGCCAAAGAAAAATAATTGAGATGAATACAGCTGTTTCGGTAGCCTTAAGCGTACCGTCTTCAGTGAAAAAGAATTCTGAATTTGGAGAAGTGCTCGTATATATAGGAGAGAGACCGAATTTAGTTCAGCCAATAGGATTACGGAAAAGATGGGGAGTGTGACCAAGAGGAATTTAGGAATGTGTAGCTGTTTAAACAGTAAAAATTTAAGAAAATGTGGACTGAATGTAAAATTTCCAACAATCAGACATATAGGGAACAGCGAAATCACAATTTACAAGGTTTTTAAAATTTTTATAAATATGAAAAGCTTCAAAGAAATCGAGTTCATGAATGGATTTAGGCCTGCAAATTATTTTAGCTGAATTAAATTTAAAATTATGATTTTCCTCCCAGCAATGTTTAGAAATAGTCGATTTATTGGTTTCTTGTTTGCGGACGTAATTCATATGTTCTTTTAGACGAAATTTAAGACTGCGTTTAGTTTGGCCAATATATGATAAACCACACTGACAGGAAATACTATAAACTCGCGAGCTTCGCCCGCTAGCGGGTCAGTATTTTCAAATGAATCACTATAATTAATGAATCACTAACAGTAACTTTTCGTCTTAAGAAAAGAAATTTTAAAAAAAATCATTTCTGATCGGGTAATATGTCGTCCCGGGTCCCCACTGCCTTCAGCAGTGTAGTCCTGTGCGCGCTGCGCGTGCACAAGTTAAGGGATACACGCGCTGCGCGCGCGTATTCCTTCCCTGACCCTTCGTGCCCCCCCCCCAAAAAAAAAAATCATTTCTGATCGGGTAAAAACTCACACTGGGTCCCCACTGCCTTCGGCAGCGCAGACCCATGCGCGCTGCGCGCGCACGTGTGAAGGTATACGTGCGCTGCGCGCAAATACTCCTTCTCAAATCAAATTTTTATTCTTAAGAAAAGAAAAAAAAAATCATTTCTCATGGGGTACAAAAACGGCCCGGGTCCCCACTGCATTCGCCAGCGCAGTCCCGTGCGCGCTGCGCGCGCACAAGTTAAAGAATACACGCGCTGCACGCCCGCATTCCTTCCCTGACACTTCGTGCCCCCCCAAAAAAATCATTTCTCATCGGGTAAAAAATCACACCGGGTCCCCACTGCCTTCGGCAGCGCAGACCCATGCGCGCACGTATTCCTTCTCAAATCAAATTTTTATTCTTAAGAAAAGAAAATTAAAAAAAATTATTTCTCATCGGTTAAAAAGTCGGACCGGGTCCCCACTGCCTTCGGCAGCGCAGTCCCGTGCGCGCTGCGCGCGCAAAAGTTAGGAGATACGCGCGCGGTGCACGCCTATTTCTTTCCCACCCTTTCAGCCCCTTCTAAATAACCTACGTATGCCAATTTTGAACGGTCTTATTCAATTAGCTGAGATGCAAAAGAACACCTATTTAGGACGCCTCAAAACGTGTAAATCTGCTGAAAACTTTCGATAATATAAAAGAACTTTAAAATATCTTTCGAATGATGTATTAAAAATAATTTAATCATGATTAGAAATTGAAATATTGAAATTTGAAAATATTACAGCGCCATCTGGCGGTAGAAATTTCTGTATTCCACTGTTCGATCCCAAATCAACAAAACTTTCTAATGATGTATTACTTGTGAAATCATTTTAATTAGTAGTTGAGATACAAAATAAAACTGATTCAGAAGACCTCAAAACGTGTAAATCTGGTGAAATCTTGAATTCCATTTTCGATAATGTAAAAGTACTTTAAAATGTGTATCGAATGACGCATTAAAAAAAAATTTAATCATGATTAGAAATAGAAATATTGTAATTAAAAAATATTACAGCGTCATCTGGCGGTAGAAATTTTTGTAATCTACTGTTCGATTCCAACTCAACAAAGCTTTCAAATGATGTATTACTTATGAAATTTTTTTAATTAGTAACTGAGACAAAAGAGAAACCCATTTAGGACACCTCAAAACGTTTAAATCAGGAGAAATGTCGAAATATCGAATTTCTGTAATCTACTATTCAATTCCAAATTAACAAAGCTTTCAAATGATGTGTTACTTATGAAATTATTTTAATTAGCAGCTGAGATACAAAAGAAAACGCATTCAGGACACCTCAAAACGTGTAAATCAGGTGAAATGTCTAATTCGACTTTCGACACTTTAATTAGTAGCTGAGATACAAAAGAAAACCCATTCAGGAGACCTCAAAGCGTGTAAATAAGCTGAAATCTCGAATTCCACTATTGCGATGCAAAAAAAAACCTAATCAGGAGACCTCAAAACGTGTAAATCGGGTGAAATCTCGAATTCCCCTTTCGATAATGTAACCGTACTTTAAAATGTGTATCGAATGACATATTAAAAAAAAAAAAAAAAAAAAAAATTAAACATAATTACAATTTTAAATATAGAAATTTTAAATTATTACAGCGCCATGACACCTCAAAACGTGTAAGTCAGGTGAAATTTCGAATTCCATTATCTACGGTAGTCGGTTAATGGAAGTAAATAGAAAAATAAATATTTTTACCTTAAGTGTATTTGTGTCGTTTTGAAACTGGCATCCTCTTTCGACAGATAAAATGTCAGGCGTGTACAGATAAAATTTAATTTGCAGTTAAAATGTAAATCTTTTGTTTATTGACCAAAATCGATGAAATTTGAACTGCAAGTTTGTTTTGTGGTGTTAAGATTGTATACTAATTGAAATGTGCGAATTTTGAAAAATTGAAGAAAATAGAAAATTGCAATTTTTAATCGCAGTACAAAAACACGTGACCTCATTAAATACCAGATGTGTTTCTTTCCGTTCAAGACTGTAGACTATCGTCTGCAAAGCTAATATTCTTGTGATTTGTTGCCAAAATTTTTTTATAGTTTAGTTAATTTTAAAAAATCTAATTGTCCGATCGATAAGCCGTTTAAACCATCGGATTGAGAAAAAAAAGCCCTTTCCAATGGTATCTTGTTTCTAACAATACGACTGATATTTCTAATTTATTTTCCACTTTTTCCGTAAAAATGTCACTTTTTAAGCATTTAATCATGAATTCTGGGTCATTTTTCGGTAGACATGGGTCGACATTTCAATTAATATCTCCGCTAATAAGGATCGCATCGCTTAGCGAATTATCGCGATGTCGAGATGAAGAAATTCTGCGTCTGTCGACACCAGTTTCGAGTCGATGCGACCATTAGCGCCGGAGCTTTAGCGATGACAAGGCATTTCTCACAGACAGACAGACAGATGCGCACAGATTTTAATAATATAAAGAGACTAGCGAGCTTCACCCGCTAGCGGGTCAGTATTTTCAAATGAATCACTAAAATTAATGAATCACTAACAGTAACTTTTAGTGTCAAGAAAAGAAATAAAAAAAAAATCGTTTCTGATTGGGTAAAAAGTCCGCCCGGGTCCCAACTGCCTTCGACAGCGCTGCCCCGTGCGCGCTGCGCGCGCTGCGCGCGCGTATTCCTTCCCTGACCCTTCGGGCCCCCCCCTAAAAAAAAAAATTCTGATCGGGTAAAAACTCACACCGGGTCCCCACTGCCTTCGGCAGCGCAGACCCATGCGCGCTGCGCGCGCACGTGTGAGAGTATACGTGCACTGCCCGCACATATTCCTTCTCAAATCAAATTTTTATTCTTAAGAAAAGAAAATTAAAAAAATCATTTCTCATCGGGTACAAAGTCGGACCGGGTCCTTACTGCGTACGGCAGCGCAGTCCCGTACGCGCTGCGCGCGCACAAGTTAAGGAATACACGCACTGCGCGCGTATTCCTTCCCTGATCCTTCGTGCCTCCTAAAAAAATCATTTCTCATCGGGTAAAAAGTCACACCGTGTCCCCACTGCGTTCGGCAGCGCAGACCCATGCGCGCTGCCCGCGCACGTGTGAAGGTATACGCGCGCTACGCGCACATATTCCTTCTCAAATCAAATTTTTATTTTTAAGAAAAGAAAATGAAAAAAAAAATCATTTCTCATCGGTTAAAAAGTCGGACCGGGTCCCCACTGCCTTCGGCAGCGCTGTCCCTTGCGCGCGGTACACGCCTATATCTTCCCCACCCTTTCAGCCCTTCCTAATTAACCTACATATACTAATTTTGAACGGTCTAACTGAATTAGCTGAGATGCAAAAAAAAACCTAATCAGAACACCTCAAAACGTGTAAATCTGGTGAAAACTTTCGATAATATAAAAAAACTTTAAAATATCTTTCGAATGATGTATTAAAAATAATTTAATCATAATTAGAAATTGAAATATTGAAATTTGAAAATATTACAGCGCCATCTGGCGGTACAAATTTCTGTAATCTACTATTCGATTCCAAATCAACAAAGCTATCTAATGATGTATTACTTATGAAGTTATTTTAATTAGTAGCTGAGATACAAAAGAAAACCGATTCAGGAGACCTCAAAACGTGTAAATGAAGCGAAATCTTGAATCCCACTTTCGATAATATAAAAGTACTTTAAAATATTTTTCGAATGATGTATTAAAAATAATTTAATCATAGTTAGAATTTGAAATACGCGTATCAGAATAAAATTTAATTTGCAATTAAATTGTACATTTTTTATTTATTCTGGAAACCCGGTGAAATTTTAATTGCAACTTCGTCTTGTGATGTTAAAAGTGTGTAGCATGTTTGAAATAATTTTGAAGAAAATTGAAGCATTTTGAAATTTGCAATTTTTATTTCCAGTACAAAATCAGTAAAGCAGGAAGTAAAATCTATTTATTCTTTCGCCAGGCGCCATGGTAACCGAAATACGTCTAGAAGGAAATTAATAAAACTCTTGTGATTTGTTGCCACCTTTTTTTCATACTTTAGTTAATTTTAAAAAATCTAATTGTCCGATCGATAAGCCGTTTAAACCATCGGATTAAGAAAAAAAAGCCCTTTCCAATGGTATCTTATTTGTAACGATACGACTGATATTTCTAATTTATTTTCCACTTTTTCCGTAAAAATGTCACCTTTTAAGCATTTAATCATAAATTCTGGGTCATTTTTCAGTAGATATGGGTCGACGTTTTAATTAATATCTCTGCTAATTAGGGTCGCATCGCTTAGCGAATTATCGCGATGTCGATATGAAGAAATTCTGCGTCTGTCGACACCGGTTTCGAGGCGCTGCGACCATTAGCGCCGGAGCTTTAGCGGTCACAAGGCATTTCTCACAGACAGACAGACAGACAGAAAGACAGACAGACGCGCACAGATTTTAATAATATAAGCAGATGCCCCAAGAATTATGCATATCAATGGGATAACTGAGGAAAGGTGAGTTTATTGGAAGGCGAAAGTATTATGTTAAAATCATATTGTTTGAGAATTTTAGCTATGGTTTGACTGGATTTAGGAAAATAGGGTAAAACAATACTGGTATTAGAAGAGACTGATTTAGTAGACGAAATACGAGGGAGTTGTAATTTTTGGATAGCTTTGTCTATAATGGAAGGGTCATAACCTCTGTCAATTGCAATGGCTTTCAGGTATTTAATTTCAGATTTTAATAAAATAGGATCTGAACAAATATTAAGGGCACGGTTTACAAAAGTATAGAAAGCAGCCATTTTTTGGTTAAGTGTGTGACATGAACGAGCATCGGGAGGAAGGGAGACTGCAAAATTTTTACGATAGACGGTGGTTGAAAATCCATTTACAGTGCGAGAGACGAGGGTATCAAGAAATGGAAGGGAGCCATTATTTTCTATTTCATATGTAAACTGGATATTACTGTCAATTGAATTTAAAGTTTCTAAGACATTGTTTGAACGTAGATTTTGGTTTCGATTTGCTCCATCCCGCCCGACTTGACTCTTTGCCAAATGAGAGGTGATTTTTTTTCTCTTTGAGAATGTTACTTTTTTTATGTTTAGTTTAGTTTTCGGCCTGTCTAAAACAGGAAGTATTTTTCTTTTCTCTTGAACATGAAAAGTTATTATTTACATATCTTGATTCTTGGCTCCTTTTATGGAGAAACAATGTTATCCTGAATAATCACTGAATTAATTTATAATTGTGAATTCTTCAAAGTATACTGCAAATAGTCATTTATTTTGTGTTTAATCGCTAAATAAAGTATTTATGCTCTCCCAACTGACTTTATGACTGAAATGAACACTAGAACTATAGATTTATAGATTATAAAGAGTTTGTGATTACATGATTCTGCAAATTTTTCATGACGCAGTATTATATATTTTTTTCATGGTGAACGAAACTCGGGATAAGTGAAATCCCTTGAAAGTGAAATTACCTTTAGATATTAATTTATCTGGATTTGGATTTGAAAGCTTGGATAATTTATTGTGAAAACGAAACTGAAAAATAATAATGACTGGAATTCCGGATTCGTTATTGGATAGCTGCCTGGATATGGAACCAGGTAAGCAAAATTTAACTACTATTTATAACATTGATTAAATGAAATTAGAAATTTGAATTATTTGAATTATTTTGTTTGATTATTTGCTCGCTATGAACATAGAAAAGTTAAAAGCTAAGCGTTCTACGGAACGCTCAAATGTAACTAAATTAATAAATAAATTAGAGAATTTATTATTGGATGATCTAGAAAATACAAAATCAGACGAAATCATCGAAATCCAGGAAATGATAAATGAAAGAGAAATTGCATTAAAAAATTTAAATAATGAAATTGAAAATTTAATAGTAGATATTAAAGAGTATGAAAAAGATATCGCGACCAGCGATAAATACGGCGAGCAAATAATTTCTGCCAAATGCAAAATCAAACTGAGATTAAAAAGATTATGTAATAATAAAGATGAAAGTAGTTCAAATTGTTCTGTCAGTGAAACCCAAACAAAAACTGGTTCGGCAGTGAGATTGCCGAAAATGTCCTTACCAAAATTTGGTGGACAAATAGAAAAATGGAACGAATTTTTCGATTGTTTCGAAAATTCAATCCATTTAAATGAAAATCTTACAAAGATTGAAAAATTCACTTACTTGAAAACGCTTTTAACTGACAAAGCGTACAATGTTATTGAAGGGTTTTCACTTACGGAACAAAATTATGATAATTGCATAGAAATGTTGAAGTCACGTTTTGGGCAAAAGGATATTATCATTAATGCTCACATGAATAAATTGATAAACGTAGAAGGCGTAAAAAGTTCATCAAATATAACTGCTTTGCGAAAGTTTTATGACGCTTGTGAAGTAAATATTCGCAGTTTATCTAATTTAGGGGTGACAAAAGGCCAATATGGTCATTTACTGAATCCAATTTTATTAAAATTATTGCCAAACGATCTAGTAGTTGAATATTACAGGCAAAGTGATAAAAGGAAGGATGAGTCTGATGTGACAGACTTAATTTTCTTAAAGTAGAACTTGAATCGCGTGAAAAATCACTTAGTATGATTAATTATAAAAATGCTTCGGTAATTGTAAATAAAAATAAAGCCGAAATTAATGACAGAAAATTTTCAAATAAAATGAATTCATTGAATGTAGGTGTAAAAAATATATGCATATTTTGCAAGAATTATGATCATCATTCTCTTGAATGTACTAATTTAACTGATGTTGAGAAAAGGTTAAAATTAAAGAAGGATGGCAGGTGTTATAAATGTTTTCTAAAATCTCATCTGTCATCACAGTGCAGGGCGAAATCGCAGCCTTGCGAAAAATGTAAAGCAACAGATCATAACAAATTATTTTGTTTTTCAAAAAACTTGAAACCAGAAGTAGTAGAGAACACTATAGTATCGAATTCACATTTGAAAAACAGTAATCAGGCAGCGTTATTGCAAACATGTTGCGTCATAGCACAATCTAATTCTAGATCAAAAACTGTCAGACTCTTATTGGATTCCGGAAGTGAAAAAAGTTTTATTACTAAAGAATTGGCCCACGAATTAAAATTAACCCGTGTAAGAACAGAAAAGCTAACTGTTTTTGCCTTTGGTATAAATAAAGGTAAAGAAGAGGAATTCGAGGTTTTTAATATTGAACTGCGTAGCAAAATAAATCCTCGTCGGCTCATCCATGTTGAAGTATTAGCTACAGACTTAATAACCGCGACTCCCTTGAAAAGCCCAAGGGGCGAACCAGAAATTGAAAGTTATATTAAAAATAAAAACTGGAAATTGGCAGACAATTCATTAAGTGATTCCAAAATTAATATTTTGCTAGGAGCTGATTATTTTTGGAAAATACAGAGAGGTATCATTGAAGAAATCGGTGATAATTTATATGTTGCTAATACTATTTTCGGATATACTGTAGTGGGGAAATTGAATAATAATAGTACAGAAGTAATTAATTCGCATTTTGTATCTGTAAATAAATTTGACAGTTTTGATTTGCAGCGTTTTTGGGATTTAGAATCACTTGGAATATGTGACAGTAAGAATGATTCTATGTCACAGAGAGATATAGAAATTATTAATTCTTTTAATGAAAATTTAAATTTTGTTAAGGGAAGATATGAAATTCAATTTTTGTGGAAGGAAAATAAAAATGAATTAAAATCCAATATAGAAATAGCCAAAAATAGACTTTGGGGTTTGAGAACAAAACTGTCTAAAAATGAATGGCTTAAAAATGAATATGAAAAAATTCTTGAGGAACAAAAGAAAATGGGTATAATAGAGGAGTGTGAAATAAACAAAAATGAAACTGGTGTATATTATATGCCCCACAGACCGGTGATAAGAACAGATAAGTCCACTACAAAGGTCAGAATAGTGTTTGATGCTTCTTCCAAAGAAAAGGAAGCAAAATCTTTAAATGAATGTTTATTTGCAGGCCCCAATTTAAATCCTAATATTTTGGATATTATTTTAAAATTCCGCCTTCATAAAATTGCCTTTGTTTGTGACATTGAAAAAGCTTTTCTGCAAATACAGGTTGCAGAAAATGATAGAAACTTTTTGAGATTTCTATGGTTTGAGGATATAAATAGTAAAAATCCTCTATTAAAGGTTTTCCGCATGACTCGTGTAACTTTTGGTGTTACAACATCACCCTTTTTGCTCTCAGCTACCATTAAACATCACATAAAAGGATATAAGAACTTGTTTGAGAAAGTCGTTAATATGCTTGATACTTCCTTATATGTTGATGATCTCTTTCATGGCGCTAATTCTGTAAATGAAGCATTTATTTTATCGTCTGGTGCTGTGAAAATACTTAAAGATGCCAATATGACATTAAGAAAATGTAAAAGTAATTCTTACGAATTAAGCAAATTGTGGGAAAAACATGGAATAAACGTTGATGAAGAAATAAATGAGGGAAATATCTCTAAGGTATTGGGAATAATGTGGTCAACTAATAATGACACGTTAAGAATAGACATTCAATCTCTGTTAGAAGGGTTTGATAATGAAATTATCACTAAGAGAATTGTTTTACAAACTGTAGCAAAGGTGTATGACCCTGTAGGGTTTATTTCCCCTTTTATAATAAGAGTTAAATTTCTAATGCAAGAATTATGGGAGCAGGGTGTTGATTGGGATTCTGCTTTACCTGATGCTTTAACACAAAAATTTAAGAAATGGCATAGTGAAATACAGGATTTAGAAAATTTTGAAGTGCCTAGAAAATATTTTACGAATTTTGAAAAATTAACTCCTGAAGCTATTCAAATTTGTGTTTTCTGCGATGCCAGTTTGAAGGGATATGGTACAGTAGCTTATTTTCGTGATCCTTGTTCCCGTGAAACTTCATTTATTATGTCAAAGACAAGAGTAGCTCCTCTCAAAAAACTTACTTTGCCTCGACTTGAATTGATGGGAGCCTTAACAGCTGCTCGATTAGCTCATTATCTTGGGCAGCTATTCTCAATTCCCGTCAAAAACATACTATTCTTCTGTGATTCCCAAATTACCCTTTATTGGGTCAAAGGAAGTGCTAGTAACTGGAAGCCCTTTGTAGAGAACAGAGTGCGTGAAATTCAACGATTAGTAGCCCCGTCTCAGTGGAGATTTTGTCCAGGGGTTAAAAATCCCGCTGATGTGCTATCTCGTGGTTGCACAGTAACTGAATTGTTGAAGAATGAAGAATGGTTAAAGGGACCAATCTGGTTGAAAGAAGAGCACTTACCGACACCACTACCGGAAAATGAAGTCAAAATACCTGAAGAAGAGATTTTGAGAGAACAACGGAAAACTACTGTTTGCTCTTTAACTCATGGCAATAATGAATTTGAATTATTATATAAGTTTTCATCTTGGTCTAAATTAAGACGTGTTACAGCCTGGTGTCTTAGATTTATAAAAAATACTAAATGTCGATCTGCGCGAAATACTGGCTTTTTAACTATACAAGAACTTGATGAGGCAACTAAAATTATTGTGAAGTTGGTTCAAAGACATGAATTTGGAGGGGAAATAAAGACTTTAAAATCTGGAAAAAACCTGAATGCTAGTAACAAACTCCTTTCTTTAAATCCTTTTCTAGACAAAAATGAAATTCTTCGTGTTGGTGGAAGATTAAGACACGCAAACCTACCTGAGAGTCAAAAACACCAAATGATACTTCCTAAAACGCACCACATTACAGACTTAATTATAAAGTACTTTCATGAAAAACATCTTCACAGTGGAACTCAGTTAACAATTTCAGTCCTGCGACAACAATATTGGATAATTAATGCAAGAGACGCCGTGAAAAGGAATCTGCGGAACTGTATGAAGTGTTTTAGAACCACATCGAACTTAGCCTCTCAACTGATGGGTGATCTTCCAGCTGCTCGTGTAGTGCCATCGCGAGTGTTTTCGAAAGTCGGGGTTGATCTTGCAGGCCCCTTTCTCATCAAACCTCGTAAGGGCCGAGGTGTTAGATCTTATAAAAGTTATATTTGTTTATATATCTGTTTTTCCACAAAAGCAATTCATTTGGAAATACTCAGTGATCTCACCTCTGAAACATTCCTCGCATCCTTGAAGAGGTTTGTTGCACGACGAGGAAAACCTGAAGAATTGTTTTCAGACAGAGGAACGAACTTTGTAGGTGCCGACAACGAAATGAAAAAAATGATGTCCTTGATCTCTTCTGACGAAAAGATCCACAGATATTTGTCCGAAGAAACAATCAAATGGAATTTCAATCCCCCATCGGCCCCCCATTTTGGAGGACTTTGGGAGGCTGGAATAAAACAGATGAAGGGTCATTTAAAAAGAACTATTGGCGAACAAATATTAACTTATGAACAGTTCCTTACTTTAATTACTCAAATTGAATCGTGCTTGAACTCCAGACCTCTTGTTGCGCTCTCGAATGATCCAAGTGACTTAAATGCTCTAACTCCAGGACATTTTATCATAGGCACTGCCTTGACTTCAATACCAGAACCTGACTATTCTTCAGTTAACCTAACCCCGCTAGAAAGATGGAAACTTCTACAAAAAATTTTTCAAAGTTTCTGGAACAGATGGTCTTCAGATTACCTATCAGACTTGCAAAGGCGATCAAAATGGTTAATAAATAAACCAAATTTCAAGAAAGACGATTTGGTTTTAATAAAAGATGATAATCAGCCCCCTTTGAAGTGGAAACTGGGACGCATAATCAAATTATTTCCTGGAGCAGATGGCAAGATTCGTGTAGTTCTACTGAAAACTATTTATGGAGAGTTGAAGCGTCCGATCGCCAAACTATCTCCTCTGCCATTTTGAACTTTGAACTTTTTATTTTATTTTTATTTTATTTTATTTTATTTATTATTATTTTTTTTTTTTATGTTCCTGTTTTTAATCCATTTATGTTAATCATCTAGTTACAATGTTCATTATGTATATTAATCTCTTTTTTTTTTCTTATCTATTTGCAGTTGAAGACCAAGAAAATGAAAACCTGTAACAACACTTATGTTGTTATTGTACTTTTTAGGATATTTTTATGAACCTTCGTTCATGGGGGCGGAGCATGTTTGAACGTAGATTTTGGTTTCGATTTGCTCCATCCCGCCCGACTTGGCTCTTTGCCAAATGAGAGGTGATTTTTTTTCTCTTTGAGAATGTTACTTTTTTTATGTTTAGTTTAGTTTTCGGCCTGTCTAAAACAGGAAGTATTTTTCTATTCTCTTGAACATGAAAAGTTATTATTTACATATCTTGATTCTTGGCTCCTTTTATGGAGAAACAATGTTATCCTGAATAATCACTGAATTAATTTATAATTGTGAATTCTTCAAAGTATACTGCAAATAGTCATTTATTTTGTGTTTAATCGCTAAATAAAGTATTTATGCTCTCCCAACTGACTTTATGACTAAAATGAACACTAGAACTATAGATTTATAGATTATAAAGAGTTTGTGATTACATGATTCTGCAAATTTTTCATGACGCAAGTAGTGTAAAAAGGGGGGTTGAGCGCCACGGTGGAGGCGTAGAGGCGTATTGAGGCGTAGGGTGGTGGCGCGCCTCCACTCTGACACCTCTACGCCTCCACCCTGTCGCTCAACGCCCCCTTTTTACACTACTTAGTCATCATCTTGGAGGAGGGTGTGTTGCCACCGGAAGAATAGAAACTTTTAAGCGTTGCCACCGGAAGAATAGAAACTTTTAAGCGTTGCCACTGGAAGAATAGAAACTTTGAGTATCATCTTGGATGTGGTTTGGTGGTGCCATCTATAGGGAATGTTGAGGAGTTAGATTTTTTTTTCATAAATTTTGGACTTAGTATTTTTTTCACAATTTTGGGGGACTTCAAAATTTTTTCGAAGTTTAGCGGGAAGTGAGATGACGTCACGATCTTTTGGGACTTAACCTGAAAAGAGATACATACAAAATTTACAATTAGAGAAATAAGTGAAAGGAAAATGTATAGAAAAAAGTTAGAAAGAGAATACAAATTTAAGAAAAAAGGTAGAAAGAATAAAGTTAGAAAAAAAGAGAAGAAAGAGAAAGAAAGAGTTCACCTTGAGCGCCTGGGAGACTGCCCTCCCGAGGCCCTGCGGTGCCCCTTTTCGCTCCGTAGAGCAAGGCGGGAGTTAGTTCCTTTTAAAAAAAATAAATAAAAAATATCAACCTGGTGAACTCATCACATAGTTTTCTGAGGTTGTCTTCAAAGCATGGGTTCAGGCAATCTTCATAGGTGCAGAAACAATTGATATATACAGGGTGCAGGAACAATCTTCATAGGTGCGAAACAATATAAAATATATACAGGATGCAGGAACAATCTTCATGGTTGCAGAAACAATTGATATATACAGGGTGCAGGAACAATCTTCATAGGTGCAGGAACAATTTAAAAATATACAGGATGCAGAAACAATCTTCATAGGTGCAGAAACAATTTAAAAATGCTACAAGGTGCAGGAACAATTTAAAAATATATACAGGGTGCAGAAACAATCTTCATAGGTGCGAAACAATTGATATATACAGGGTGCAGGAACAATCTTCATAGGTGCGAAACAATTGATATATACAGGGTGCAGGAACAATCTTCATAGGTGCAAAACAATTGATATATACAGGGTGCAGGAACAATCTTCATAGGTGCGAAACAATTTAAAATATATACAGGATGCAGGAACAATCTTCATAGGTGCGAAACAATTTAAAATATATACAGGATGCAGGAACAATCTTCATGGTTGCAGAAACAATTGATATATACAGGGTGCAGGAACAATCTTCATAGGTGCGAAACAATTTAAAATATATACAGGGTGCAGGAACAATCTTCATAGGTGCAAAACAATTGATATATACAGGGTGCAGGAACAATCTTCATAGGTGCGAAACAATTTAAAATATATACAGGATGCAGGAACAATCTTCATAGGTGCAAAACAATTGATATATACAGGGTGCAGGAACAATCTTCATAGGTGCGAAACAATTTAAAATATATACAGGATGCAGGAACAATCTTCATGGTTGCAGAAACAATTGATATATACAGGGTGCAGGAACAATCTTCATAGGGGCGAAACAATTTAAAATATATACAGGGTGCAGGAACAATCTTCATAGGTGCGAAACAATTGATATATACAGGGTGCAGGAACAATCTTCATAGGTGCGAAATAATCTGTACAATTTTCATAGATGCGAAACAAAATTCATAGGTGCGAAACAATTTAAAAATATATACAAGGTGCAGGAACAATATATACAAAAATTTTCACTATGGATGCTGCGGTATTCTGTAATGGCCATAAGCCAGACTGGTGATTCCATCATCTAGCAGATACCTCTTGTCATCAAAAGGAGATAAACACTTTTTGTTTTGATTAACTGTATAGAGTTGATGACGTTCTTGTAGGATTCTGGTTTGTTGCTCATACGTGGCTATCTCCTTTTGCAGGCATTCTTGATAGTCTTGAACACTTAATTTCTTCCTTACGATGCAGGTTGATATGCCTTTTGCTGTCTTCTTTTCACCACCAGCTGACTGTATGGCATACATTTTTGGCTTTAATCCAATGAATTTGTAAGCAGCTTGACTGTGGAGTTCGTCTTTAAACTTTCCAAGGACCTTTTTGTTAGTTGTAGAATATAGCGGATGATTTTCTGGATACTCTGAGAAGTCAAAATGGTGCTGATCTTCCTTCATATCTTGATACATGTCTGCTGTCTGGATACAGTACGTCAAGGAGTCTGTATCCGTGAACAACAAAGTTGCACGACTTTCATACTTTTTCATAACGAAATTGTAGTGAAAGTCGTACATGAGCAACTTTGCTAATTCAAGGATACAGAAACCCACGTATATCGGCCTATTCATCAGGATGGTGGGTTTTGTTCTCTCCACAGCTACGAGGTTATTGCAAAATTCTTTAAAAGTCGTGAAATTCGGTGATGCAACTAATTTTTGGGCTCTGACTTCATTGTTACACAGTTCTATGTTACGACGTTTTCTCAAATTTTCGATGGTCTTTCCATAGACGCTATTGTTCAACAGTTTAAAGAAATCTTTCTCAAAGCTGTTCTTTGCAGATTTTCGTTTATCTGTGTTGAAGTCTACATACTTTTTTAGCCAGGGTGCTTGTCGAAATTTCAAAACCTTGTTCACTTTTAATAGCTTCATTCCAAGTTTTAGGTATAACTGTAGATTTCTGTAATGTACAACATACTCTGATTTATTGTGAAGGTTTGGAATGAGTTTGGGTGTTCCTGAATACTTTTGGTTCTGCAACAAGGACTTGGCATAGGTGGAGAGCATTTCTTCTGTCACGGTCATTCTTTCAGGTGCAAGTGGGTAGCTATTGTGGAGGTCATGCAGATTTGTCGGGTACTCCAAATTCACTTCAAAAATGAAGCCTTCAGCTGCATCTTCGGGTATGTTCATGATGAAATCTTCAGTAATGTTAGAGGGATCCATCCATTGAAACTTGCCATAAGGCATGTACTGGGACATAGCCCAACCGTAAAGGTTGTTCGCATCCCAGTACATGATATAACTAGAGGGCTTACTTGAGTCGTAGTGAGGAGTGTGCGGGTTGTTTGCAACAGCGAAACGGTGTGAAATCTGCGACACACCCCCGCGCACCCCTTTTTCAATAAACAGCAGCATGTTGATATCCGTAAGCAGCTCTAGCTTAACATCAGTCATCTTCAGACAGGCTTGCCAGGACAGTCCAGGAGAGGTGTATAAATGGGCAGCATCGATGTTATAATAGTGTAAGCAAAGACTTCTAAAATTTTGGAACACATCGGCAAGGAGCAAAACATCTGTCTTCACATACAGGTCATGATACTCGCCGAGGTTTCTTATCTGGAAGACTTCCCATATGTTTTTTGCATGTTGATAATCAGATTCTTCGACGGCTTCGTTCGTGAGAGAGTTGAAAAACGCTGATGGAGGCGGCAACGCTGTTTCTTGGAATTTATCAAATCCAGTAATGTAGTCATAGGGGTATACTCCTTTTCTGGTGAGGAGACTTAGATCGGTACTTGAATTAAAGTGGTCTTTTAGAATGTTAAACTGACTAATATCCAAATTCTTCACCAACTTTTCTAACGAAGCAGGCAAAAATTGGAAGGAGTCAAGAAAGACGAGTTGTACAGGACTGTCTGGTTTCTTCAAAGTGAATGATATATATTTTTCTAATGTTGTTGCGATAACTTGTATCTGATGGCCTTGAAAATGGCCTAATTCTGTCATAATATGGTGGGCATCATAATTCTTCAAGTTGTGGAAAACCACGGGAATCTTCATAGGTTGCTTAAAATTAAGATTGCAGCTAGCATGGGCGGCACCTCTAAAAACTCCAGTTTCGTGATTGTGATCCCGAACTTTAATGCATCCAGGTAACAGGGGTTGAAGACATATGCTGCACCTTGTAGCATTTTGGAACGCCTCCTCTTCTTGGGCAGAGAGCTTCATAGGCTTAATTTCTCGTAGTTTGTCTTCAAGGATATCTTTTTCCATGATGATATTTTCTAGAAAATGCTTGACTGCATTCTCTCCTCGATAGCTAAAGATAGGCTTGACGGCTTTGCCATCAGACCCTACGATTACATAAGCGTAACCGCAGGGTGTATGGCGGGCTGTATGTTGCAGGTAGGAGTTTGATGAGGAAGGAGCAGCTGATGCAATAGGTTCTAACAAACTTTCAAAGTCTGCGTAGATGATATAGCTGATAGGGTGTTGAAGATGGGTTCCCGTGAACTCTAATATATTTTTCTCCTTAGAGGGCATCTCAATGGCTTGAGCAGTGTGTTTTTTGCAGTTTGTTTCATGATCTTTTAACAAAAGTTCTGTTGAAAAACCATGCAGGCACCTATAACAATAATACTGTGTGCAACGATGTTTTGTGCGGTCTCCCATTAATCTGGAAAAGTTTCGGATTAGACAATAGTGGTGAGCACCTTCCTCGTTCGCAAGGAGTAATAAGTTGATAGCTTCAACATCTTCTACTTCGGAAATTCTTAGAATGGTCACTTTAGAGTTTTCGTAGCCGAAGACGTTGATTCTAAGATTGTTCAGTTTTTCTATGAGACCTATTTTTGAGATGGGAACAGGGTACTGAACATTACCCATCTTGATTTCATTTTCATGAGGTAAATAGTGGGAGACTCGATGAGGATGGCTTGCACGATCCAAATTTAGTTTGTGTGCTAGCAGGCACCATATGAAGCACTTGTTATCCCTGTTCTGTATATTTAAGATAGCTTTCTTGGCAAGCAGTTTAGCTGGCAATTCTTGATAGCTGCTCGCTCTCAAAGGGTTATATTTAGCAGACTTGAATTCTAGGTAGTAGATGTTTCTCAACACCCAGCCGGAACCTCTCTCTAAGAACTCTTCGTAGTTTTGAATAATCTTCATGAATCCTACACTTATTTGATCATCAATTAAATCAGGAGTGTGTTGCTGGTAGCAGGGTGTTCTGAAGTACGCATCCATAATTTCCAGCTCTCCTTCGGCTGTCTCTCTTTCAAAGCAGACTTTTATTACCAGGTACCATTTGATGGAATCTTTCTCATACAATTCCTGTAGGATGTTTTCATGTATCTCGGCACGAATAGACTCTAAAAAGATTTTCACATCGTACCGAGTGGCTTCAGTAGGTTCAATGAGCACCGTCTTAAACGTGTTCAAAGCTTGTGTATAGGGTCGTCTTCGAGAGAGTGGTGGAGGAGTCGTTTTCGGTTTCTTCCGGCTCTCACTTAGGCTATTTGAATGCTGGAGTCGCATATGGTTCATTAATGATGACTTAGAGGAAAAGGTGGACTGGCATTCTTTGCAGGGGTAGTTATGACTCTTTAGATGAGCGTTGTACTCGTCCAGGCGACTAAACTTTCTTTGGCATGTAGCACATTGATGGGTGGAAGTGTCAGCATCATGCAACTTCTTATGTCGGTTTAAGGCATCCTTTCTGGAGAACTCCTTCAAACACACAGAACAGGAGAAACCCTATAAAAGAATAAAAAAACGATTTTTAATCAAAGTGTTACAATTTTTAATCAAAGTGTTACAATTTTTCAAAATATCACAAAACAAAAACTTTAAGAAATAATACATACCTTAGAAGGACCGGGCTGATGATCTACAGATTCTTGTAATTCACTCGTGGACTGATGCGATTTTCGGTGTCTATTTAGGTTGTCCTTTCTGGAGAATTCCTTATGGCAAATGAGACACACGAACATTTTTTCTGTGTTTGTGTGTTTTCTTGTGTCTAGTCAAATCACAATTCCTCGCAAACGATTTCCCACAAGTAGGGCAAACAGGTTGAACCTATAATAAGAAAGACAATTTTTTTAACTTTTGTAAAAGGGACAATTTTTCAAACTTTTGTAAAAGGAAACACTCTCATTTTTAATGCAAAACAATACATACCTTAGAAGGCTCAGGTTGGGCTTCAGGTTGGACCTCAGATTGGGGTTCAGGTTGGGCGGCGTCGTCCCATTGGGGGTTTCGCCACTCCTCATCATTTATTTCCCCAACAGTACAAAGCATATGAAGTTCGTCATCGGGTATACCGAAGGAAATACCCAACTGAAAATAAACGAATAGGATGCAACTTTAAAAAATTTTAGAAAAATAAATTCTTCTAGTTAAAGATTTGATATACAAAAGGTTATACAAATCTAACTTTTATACAACATAAATAAATAAATTTAATCTATTCGATGAGTCATTAAATAAACGAATCATTTTATAAACATAGGATGCAACTTTAAAAAATTTTAGAAAAATAAATTCTTCTAGTCAAAGATTTCATATACAAAAGGTTATACAAATCTAACTTTTATACAACATAAATAAATAAATCTATTCGATGAGTCATTAAATAAACGAATCATTTTATAAACATAGGATGCAACTTTAAAAATTTTTAGAAAAAATAAATTCTTCTAGTTAAAGATTTAATTAATCTAACTTTTATACATACACGCTACTATTTTAATAAACCAATACACTATTTTAACTAAACATAGGATTAGGTATGCAAATTTTAAAAATTTTTTAGAAAAATAAATTCTCCTAGTTAAAGATTTAATAAACAAAAGGTTATGCAAATCTAACTTTTATACATACACGCTACTATTTTAATAAACCAATACACTATTTTAACTAAACATAGGATTAGGTATGCAAATTTTAAAAATTTTTAGAAAAATAAATTCTCCTAGTTAAAGATTTAATAAACAAAAGGTTATGCAATTCTAACTTTTATACAACATAAATAAATTGAATAAGTATAATCTAATTGATAGCTTATCAAACGATGAGTCATCCTAAACATGTCTGAACACTAACATTTTATTGTATAAGCTATGCGATGACTCATCAAACGATGAGTCATCCTAAACATGACTGAACATGAATCTACTTGAACACTAACATTTTATTGTATAAGCGATAATTACTATATAAATCACAAAGTATAGGATGTTGGAAATTAAATAAACAACACTAGTTGATGAAAATTATAAGTAAACTGATTTTCTAGTTAATAATTAAATTTTTTATTTATAATGAATGCAAATTAAGTTTCTCATAAGTAAACAATAATAATAATAACTTTTTGATTTGAATAATATAAAAAGCACCTTTAAACGAAGTATGAGTCATAAATTTTGTAAGGAAATAAATTATTAGAATAATAAATTTTTAGTTTAAACTTATGAGAATAAGTTTTAATTAAATCTTCTAATTAAAAAGTTTTTCACTTATAAAATAATTTCTATGTCATATGATTGTAAAAAAATAAATAAACTTATTAAAATTTCTATACAAAGTTTTTCACTTATAAAATAAATAATTTCTAAGCATAAACAAGTTTTACACATACTTAAATTTCACTTTATGTAGTTTATTGAATGAAATAAAATAGATTTCGCATTTATCAAATTAAAGATTCGAAATTAAATTTATGTTTAACACATAATAAATAAAATAGATTTCCCATTTGTCAAAATAAAGATTTGAAATTAAATTTATTTTTAACACATATTATAAATAATTTCTAAGCATAAACAAGTTTTACACATACTTAAATTTCGCTTTATGTAGTTTATTGAATGAAATAAAATAGATTTCGCATTTATCAAATTAAAGATACGAAATTAAATTTATGTTTACCACATTATAAATAAAATAGATTTCGCATTTGTCAAAATAAAGATTTGAAATTAAATTTATTTTTAACACATATTATAAATAGATTTTCACTTATAGAATAAATAATTTCTAAGCATAAACAGATTTTACACATACTTAAATTTCACTTTATATAGTTTATCAAAATAAAGATTCGAAATTCGATTTATTTTAAACACATATTATAAATAGATTTTCACTTATAGAATAAATAATTTCTAAGCATAAACAGATTTTACACATACTTAAATTTCACTTTATATAGTTTATTGAATGAAATAAAATAGATTTCTCATTTATCAAAATAAAGATTCGAAATCAAATTTATGTTTAACACATAATAAATAAAATAGATTTTCACTTATAGAATAAATAATTTCTATGTCATATGATTGTAAAAAAATAAATAAACTTATTAAAATTTCTATACAAAGTTTTTCACTTATAAAATAAATAATTTCTAAGCATAAACAAGTTTTACACATACTTAAATTTCACTTTATATAGTTTATTGAATGAAATAAAATAGATTTCGCATTTATCAAATTAAAGATTCGAAATTAAATTTATGTTTACCACATTAAAAATAAAATAGATTTCCCATTTGTCAAAATAAAGATTTGAAATTAAATTTATTTTTAACACATATTATAAATAGATTTTCACTTATAGAATAAATAATTTCTAAGCATAAACAGATTTTACACATACTTAAATTTCACTTTATATAGTTTATTGAATGAAATAAAATAGATTTCGCATTTATCAAAATAAAGATTCAAAATTCAATTTATTTTAAACACATTATAAATAAAAATAGATTTTAGCATAGTGTAAATCAAATTTATTTTTTAACATATCGTAAAAAGTAATAATAAATTAAAGAATTCTTATTACAATTTAATATCTCATATTTCACTAAAAATGATTAAACACAGTTAGAAAATCAATGATTACTAGATAAATATACTTACTGCATTTTCAACATCCATAGCTTGATTGTCGTTGTTGAATCCTTCCATTATACAGGTACGGGAAAAGCACACTAAACGATGCGGTAAAAACACGGCAAATTTCCGGGAAGAAAACTTCGCGAGCGTCGGTAAAGGAGAGAACGCAAAGTACGTCTTAACTGCGCAGTAGATAATCTACGAATGAACCGAGAAATGAGTTGCAGTGGCTTATCTAGATAAGGGGGTTTTCCCCCATGAGTCACCCTGACTCAGCTCTGTAGATCTTACGAGAAACTTCTCGAATTCTGATTCATCGTAGAGGTTGATTCATTTGCATATTTCCCCTCGTGGATTTTCCAAGGTGAGTCACCCCCTCCGTGTTCGTACAGGTATAATATCTTACGGGAGATATGAAACATACTCATTTGCATATTTCTAATGAAGAGATAATGTCTACACTTTTAATTAATAGAAAATAACAATTATTATTTCAATTTGATTATTAAAAAATTTTTTTCAAGTGAATTGTTTCATGAATAAATGGTTTTATTATATGTTTTACGAAATAAAATATATCTTTTCGAAACAATATTTTTCCCGAATATAAGTTAATTAATGCATAGGAAATGGTTTTATTATATGATTTAATAAATATATCTTTAAAATTATTAAATCCCTATAAAGTGAATCTCTTAAAAATAAATTGTTTTAAGAAATAGTCATTTCAAACTTATATGTTTTAAGAAATATATTTTTCCCGAATATAAGTTATTAAATGCATAGGAAATGGTTTTATTATATGATTTAATAAATATATCTTTAAAATTATTAAATCCCTATAAAGTGAATCTCTTAAAAATATGTTGTTTTATGAAATAAAATAATCATTTCAAACTTATAAATTCATTGAATCTTTTATGAAATAAAATATTTCTAATTAAATCTTTTAAGAAATAAAATCAATAAAATATTTTAAAGACAGACAGACACAGATATTCAGTTTCAATCTATTTATTGAAATTCCATAAAAATATATACACACATTACTTATTGGATACAATTGTTTAAAGAAGTCGTTTTCATAAACACACATTACTTTTTGGATAAAGAATCTTCAATATATTTTTCATACAAGGTCATATTTAATTGTTTAAAGAAACCGTCGTTGTAATGACAGGAACAATTAATTTTTTTAACAATAGCATGCATATTTAATTTTAAAAGTATTTCTTCACGATATAATTGATATTTTTCAAACATAGATTTCATTAAACACTCGTGTGAATTTTGATCGTCTGAATTAAAAACACATCCGCCACATTGAAATAAATTTTCAATTCCTAACTGAATTTCATACACGATAAAATCGAGTAAGATTTCCTTAGCACTTTGCTCATTTTCATGAGAAATACACACAAGGGGTTTATTTAGAATTAACATAGGAAGTTGAACGGTGAATATTGCATCAATAATAAAATGAGATATTCTCATTTTGAGTTCTCTAAGCCTAAAAATTTGATCCTTGGACAATTTAATGACATTCGGTTTTAAATAAAAGCCAGAAGGATTTAAAGAAAACATTTGCTGTAAAGTACAATAATCCTCATCTATGTAAGCCATTATTAATTGATTGTTAGAAATAAAACTATCATTTACTGATTCAAAATTAAAATTTTCAATCTTACTTTGAAAATAATACCATGTCTGAGCTGTCATTACAACGCCTTCTTTAGTAGGTATCCATTGACCTGTATGTAATTCTTTAAAATTACGAATGTGGATTCTCACATTAAAATTCTTTTCTATTACAATTTGTAAAAAACTGTTAAAGTTTAAATTAAATTCACCTCGTATAGGATCCCAAGATTGTTCACGTACCCATTGGTTTAACCAATCGTTTGGAGTAAGTTTTTCACACATGTCTTGAGAACAGTTTTTAACAGAAGTATCACAATGAGAGTTTTTCGAAGTATCACAATCAGAGTTTTTCAAAGTATCGCATGCACTGGATGAAGCATCACTTATATCAAGTCTTGGTTTCTTTAAAGGTGGCATGATAGGGTTGGGTATTAAGTGACGAAAAGTCAGGCTGATTCTCATATCTTTGATGATAGGATTCGGTGCAATGCCGTGGGTAAACAGTTCGTTCGTAGGCTTTAACATACTGTAGAGAGAACCATGTTCTAATGAAATCAAAGTAGAAGGTGTTTTAGGCTTCTTGAATTCAATTGTTCGTTCGGCACCAAAGCTGAGGACTACGATGGGGAAAGTTGCATCTAATCCACTTTCGTTGTCTTTATGTTGAGGTATGTAGCTGTATCCATTGCTGTAGAGGTTTAGCAGAACATAGTTGAAGGTAGAAGCCGTCCATTTTTCCACTCGATCCCGCAGCTCCAATACCAGACGTGTCCAAGGGTTAGCAGGCACATGAGTTCCGCTGAAGGCATAACTCAAAGTTGAATCGCCGTATCCCAGAACTTGTCTTTTAGGCTTAAAACTTTTTCCATGAATTCTAAAGGTTGGCGTGTAGAAAGGTAAAGTTTTTAACTCGGCAAAATACCGATCTGCTTGTTCCTTTTCGATGAAGTTTGAAACATACTGGACATTCAGTCCGTTTTCCGTGAAACTCACTGCAGACATGACGAGACAACCAACACACACGAAATCAAATGGTAGACTGAGCCGTGATCGCTGATAAGCAATCTCTGATAAGATAAGACTCTCGTCACGTGACCAGAGGTAGCCAATCAGATAACTCGTGACGTCACTCACCACGTGACTGAGCATAGCCAATCACATTACTCGTGACGTCACCCTAATCACGTGACCTCGCGTCGCTGATAAGAACTCTCCTTATCATTCATTTCTCTCAAGGCAGCCGTTGGAGTAGGACGTGTTTTCAGGTAAGTGTATTTTATTCTATAAATAATCACACGTATGGATAGATACAAATTCATTTTATTTAGTATGTTTCCCAGGTTACAGGGTTGAGTTTAACAACAGGTTTTTTTACAATAAGTTTCTTTTTCGGTTTGACAATGTTTTTTCTTGAAGACAAATATCGATTCTTAATAATACTTTGGGGTACTCCCATATCTTTCAAGGCTTGCAAAAATTCACTTTGTCCTGTAATAGGTGGTTTTTTATTCACAGAAAAGATGAAATGAAAGAGTTCCGCTAAATTAGAATGTTCCATGGTCCTTCCGTTGTAAGTAATCTCTCCTTTCGGGTTCCACTTAAACTTGTTTGAATGAGACTTGAGAAAATTTAATAAGGCTTCGGCTTGTTTCTTCATGGGTTTAGCTACAGATGATAACACAAAGGTTTCATAGTCTTCTTGGGGTTCTTGTTTTATAGACTCCACTTGTTTAGGTTCCACTTTTTCAGGTTCTTCTTCGAGTTGTTTAGTCATCCAAGGCAAATTATATTCTTGCAAATCCATTTTTCTTTTTAAGAGTTCGTAGTAGTGCTGAATTTTTTCGTGATCCGGTAGAGAACTATTTAATATTTTAGCCATAGCTAAATCAAATTCCGTCATTTGCTTTTTAGAAGGCGTATGCTTAGAAAATTCTTCTTCCGGTACCAACGCATACTTAGCTGCGAATTCCATTGATGATGCCGGTTAAAACAGACAATGCAGCCGGGATTAAAATATTTAAAAATCCACCGTGTTGAACAATCAATTTTTTCTTGTTGAATAAACTTCCTTTCTTGGTACCAATTTTTCGAAGAGTCGCCTTAAAGACCTTTTCTGATGAGAGGAGAGAGGCACGTTTCCTTTTAATACGTTCAGGGTACATTCGCAAATAGCCTTCACAGATCGAGTCGGTAATTTTTTTAATAAATGCTTGCGTAAGGTTTGAGGACAAGACTTTATAAACTCCAAGTCTCGAAGTTGTTTCCTCGTTAACGTCATGATCCCAAATGAATTAAAATCGGTAGGGCTTTCCTTTTAAACCTTTTTTGGGCTCGTACACAAATTAGGTTTCCCCCGGTAATATACGCGTTCTGAGTCGCATTCCTTCGGGGGTTTCATTCCTTAAATCCACCAACAAATAAGAGAAGGGCTGTTTGGTAGCATCCTCGAACACTTCTTGAAAAAACTGAGTTGATCTCGGGTATAATTGTCTGCCCAAGTGCGTAATTTGACTCATGTCCCGACGATTTTTAAAAAGTACTAAGTATTGACTGTTTAAGGAAATACCTCTCATTTCTTTACCTTTATGAAAAAGGTTTTGAGTAATAAAGATAATACTTAAATTTAAATGGTGACTTCCTTTGGTAAAGAGGTGGGTTAATCGTTCATCACCCCCACATTCCACCATTAAATCATCTAAAATCATTAAAGAATGGGTACCTAAATATTCCCGATAATTAGAAGGAAACCCTTCCACGAATGTCACGTCGGGAATTTCCTCGTAAAGCTTTTGAGAGATGCCGTAAAACCAAACGACTTTATCGGGAGGAGGGTTAAACATACGCCGTCGTTCTGCCAGTAAATCCCGCAGAAACCAACTCTTACCGACCCCCGTGGGGCCTGCTAAGAGCATTGTAAAAGGGTGTTGAAAGCTCGGAAACTCCATTCTAAATAAACACAGACACATAGGTTTACATTATAAATAGTTTTTTATTGATAAAAAGGAGCACGTGTGCGAAATCGTTTGGATACAAAATTATAGACTCTATGGTCGTTACATATATTTTCAGTTACAAACTTCTTTAAAAAATCTTTCAAAGTTTTGCCACGACATCGGCAATAAATATAATACACACAAAATTGACCACAAACAGCTGTCACATGACTTTGCAGCGGAAGTGGATTAAACACCACTCGTGAAAATTGAGATACATAGTTCGATATAGGTCCTTTAAAAAAGTTCGGCTTGTTTCCATAGGAATCAAAGAATTCCGCTTCCGTAGGGGAGGATAGATAGAATGCCACCCAGTGGCTTCCGGCTTCTGTAGACTTGTCCACGTTGCATACAAAACATGCAGGATAACGCTCGATCTTCTTGGGTAATTGATCACTGGGGAAAACACCGGAAAAGTATTTCTTGGTCACTGGATCGTGGGATAAAATAGTCTCGATTTCTATAGAATTCATTTTCAGTTGGGGAAGTCACACAACACATGTCGTGTTTTACTAATTTCTATAATGTTTTCAAATTCCGCATACACCAATACAGTCGTGGTTCTTTCTAAGGAGTCTGCAAACTTGATTTCAATTCGTAAATTTCCTTGTTGCTGTAGATTCAAATGGGGTCCGTCACACATGTCAGGGCTCAGGTCGAAAGCATACAAAGTATGCCCGTTCGCAAAGTCCTCTCGGGTTAGATAAATGCCGGTATCTCGATTAAATCCCGAAAACAAACGATGATACGCTCTTATATAGTTATTTTCTTCGAAATCCAATTCCAAGGGTTTGCTGGGTACGGGTTGTCCATCCACGTAAACACTTAAAAAGTTGACCTTGTGATGATAGAAATAAAAGGGATTTAAATCATATTGACCAGTGTAGGCACTATTTTCTAAAAGTCCAATAATAATTCTTTTCGGCATGGCTCCTAAAAACACATTGTCTTGCATAAAGGATTTACTTCCGGTTGAGATCGAATAGGTCTTGCATAACACTCGATCGATGGGATACTTTGCTGTACTTTTCTCTAAGGCCTTGGCATGACCCAGTAATACACCTGGGCTCACTTTCACTTTACGTATGAAAATAGAAGCATGTTCCAAAATCACTTTGTAGTTGGGAATGGGTTTCGCTGCATCGATTTTACACATTAAGGAAAATTCGGGTTTGCTTCGGGTCATCTTAATTTTCAAGTCAACCATATTCAATAGCAATCGATTTTGTTGAAAAATATCACAATGCAAAGGTCCAATCATATCTAACGTTTTGCTTTTATTCGTGAGTGCGTAACGTATCTTTAATCCGGGGTTGTCTCCAGCAGGATCTGTAGCAGCTAAATTCTCATCTTTGTAAAAACATTCGCAAGTCAATAAACTTTTCTTGGCATCTTCTCCATAATTCAACAGCGTTTCAATATAGGCGCGGTAGGGGTAGGTGTTACTCGACGAGGTGATCACTCTTTCGTTCAGGCTAATATCCACTTGAGAAAACAAGGCGTGTAAAAATAAATTCACGGGGGCAACTGCATCCGTTTCCGCTAAGGGTGATCCATCAAACTTGGTAATTTTCACTTTCACATACAGGTAGGAAGCTGATAAATCAATATAGTCTTCACCATTTCCGGAAATATTAAATTCCACAGGTCCTCCGTCTCGAATATTCGCAAGAGGGTGGTATTCAACAAAGTATCCTTTTTCAATAGCCGTTTGCGTGGGTGGGATCAAAAATAAATCCAATTCGGATTTCGCACAGGCAGCAGAATCTTTATGGATAAGTCCAGACATCTTTAAGCGAAAATATCTTGTACCTTCACTTTCTTGGCTTTACGTCGAATGACTGCTTTGGTAGAACGCTTCCTCTTTTTATACCGGCGGCCCGATCCTATCATCGTCTTCACTTTAGTAGCGGCTTTGTCGGTTAAGGTCTGTCCAGCTTCTTTTAATCTTCGCTTGGCGGCCATTTTAATGTCTTCTCCGCGAGACAGGTCACTTAACACGTTCACGCCTGAATGAAACAACTGCTTGCCGACCGCTTTCGCTCCCGATTTGAAGAGGGGTACTGCTGCACGAAAAAGGGATCGAAACAGTCCACCGAATCCATATCCCTTTTGTAAAGTAGTGCCTTGATAATAATTTAGACCACTACCCGACTGATGGGAATAGTAATCTTCAAAAGATTTCGCACAACACTGGTAAGGAACAAACATCACGAGAGGTATTTTTGACGAAAGTGAAGCTTCACGTACGAGCGCCCACGTTCAAATGGCGTGAGTTCGCCGAGGTGGTTCCTTATAACGATTTCCAAAGAGTCGAACGATTTTCGGCTGACAGGTAAATAGTGTGGTCGGTCAAATGTCTCACAAATCATTTCTCCATCTTTTCCTCTCACATTAACAATTCGTAAAAGGGGTGCTAACACATCTCCGATAATTTGGGGTTCGACAATATCCGAATAAACCAGCAACACTCTATAATGCGCACAGGGATCTGCGACATAGGTACTAAAAATAGTTTGCTCGATATTTATATCCGGCGAGGCGATTTCACCTGGTTCGAATCCCAACATCTGCGCTATCCCCTCATGCAATATCAGTTTTGTTTTATCTTTCACGTTAATACACACCTTTTTCGTGTGCGGATCATAAGTGAAAGAAATTTTATTTTTAATCTCTTCAATAGACATTGCTTTTAAAATGTCATCAACCGATTCGTAAAAGCCAGGTGGAATTCTTCTACCAAACGGGGATTTCTGGTCATTCAAATCGAAACCAAATAAATTATTATTTTGATTCACATTATACCAGGTGTGAGGGTAAATAAATTCGACAAGGCCTACTTCCCATTCCCCTTTCAATTCAACAGGGGCGGGTAATCGCGTAATAAAATGAGAAATTTTATTCTCAGGAAAATAATTCCGGGAAGTGAGATGACGTCACGATCTTTTGGGACTTAACCTGAAAAGAGATACATACAAAATTTACAATTAGAGAAATAAGTGAAAGGAAAATGTATAGAAAAAAGTTAGAAAGAGAATACAAATTTAAGAAAAAAGGTAGAAAGAATAAAGTTAGAAAAAAAGAGAAGAAAGAGAAAGAAAGAGTTCACCTTGAGCGCCTGGGAGACTGCCCTCCCGGGGAGGGTCTCTTCTCACACATTCAGTCACCACAAACACTTCTTCCGTCCAGTTCGTTTCATATCCTTTTTCGAAGGTTAATTTCTGCTTGGAAACTCGTACAACATCTCCCGGTTGAAACATGCAGGGTTTTCTTTTCGCATTTTGCATGTCACCGTATAAAGTATCCCATACATCGCTTTCATTTTCAGCGGTTACTTCAACTGGAGCTCTCTTGATACTTGAATGGTAAGTATGATTATAACTGTGTAACAACTGATCCAACACGTCTAAATAGCGGTAGGTATGATTATGGGTAAAATATTTCCACATTTTCGTTTTCAAAGTTCGGTTAAATCGCTCCACGACAGATGCTTTCGTATTGTTATTCGTCGTAAAAAACCGCACGCCTTCTTCTTTCAAAAATTTTTGAAAAAGTCTGTTTTGATACTCTTTTCCGTCATCCGATTGCAGGGACTTGGGTTTCCTCGTCGCGAAAATAGAGCGGAACGCCTTTACAATATCTTCACCCCGTTTTTGCTTCAAAGGGACCGCCCACGCAAATTTAGACAGAATGTCTATACAAGTCAGGATGTAGCGGTACCCTTGATTGAACTTTTGCAAACTGCCGAGATCCACTAAGTCGGTCTGCCACTGTTGATCGATTGAATACACTATCACTCGATTGGTCGGGAACTTTCTTCGAACAGGTTTGTGCAACGTGTATGCATCGACTCCGCTCAGCCAGTCCTGAATCTTCTTCTTCGAGATTTTGCCTTTGGCAGCACGAAATAAGGCATTTACACCACCAAAACTTCCTGCGTGACTTGGATTCTGATACACCTCCATCGTTACAACACAAAATTTTATTATGACTCACATTCACACGAAAGCGCATCATACCTTCCTCGTACGAAGATACGTTTTACAATGACTCACTAACGCAACGTCTCTCTTTATATACCTTATAAGTGCACTCACAAGCATAGCTTCATGGCTTGATAAATAAAACCCTTATCCACTTATCAAGCCGTGAAACTATTTTACCTTCGGTTCGAATCTAACCCCCTGCAAAAATTCGAAAAAATTTTGAAGTCCCCCAAAATTGTGAAAAAAATACTAAGTCCAAAATTTATGAAAAAAAATCTAACTCCTCAAAATTCCCCTTCTCCCCGATAGATGGCACCACCAAACCACATCCAAGATGATACTCAAAGTTTCTATTCTTCCAGTGGCAACGCTTAAAAGTTTCTATTCTTCCGGTGGCAACACACCCTCCTCCAAGATGATGACTAAGTAGAGTAAAAAGGGGGCGTTGAGCGACAGGGTGGAGGCGTAGAGGTGTCAGGGTGGAGGCGCGCCACCACCCTACGCCTCAATACGCCTCTACGCCTCCACCGTGGCGCTCAACCCCCCTTTTTACACTACTGACGCAGTATTATATATTTTTTTCAGACATGGTCAACATTGTGACGAGATATGTCGATAAGCGCGAAGGTATCGTCAATGTAACGGATCCACAAAGGAAAAGATATTTTCTTAAAAAGCTTGCTTTCGAAATAGTGCATGTAGCAATATCGGTACTGCTTTCTATAATTTAGCTAAATTTCTCACCACAATTTTTGCTCCCCTTCTTGCTGCTAATAGTTATACTGTTAAGAATTCCATAAAATTTGCAAAAAATATTCAAAACTGCCCTCACACTAATCTCACTATGGTTTCTTTTGATGTAAAATCCCTTTTCACTAATGTTCCAATAAGTGGCGCCCTCTGCTGTCTCGAAAATAGATTAAAAGAGTTTCATTTCACATCGTTTGAAGTACAAGAATTAATTTCTCTTACCCGCATTTGTTTATCAGAAACCACTTTTTCTTTCCAAAACAAATTCTATCGTCAGTCTGAAGGTTTAGCCATGGGTTCCCCTCTCTCCCCAATTCTCGCAGATATTTACATGCACTATTTTGAAAGCAAGCTTTTTAAGAAATTATCTTTTCCTTTTTGGACCCGTTACGTTGACGACACCTTCACGCTAATCGACATATCTCGTCACAATGTTGACCATGTCTTAGAAACTTTAAATTCAATTGACAGTAATATCCAGTTTACATATGAAATAGAAAATAATGGCTCATATGAAATAGAAAATAATGGCTCCCTTCCCTTTCTTGATACCCTCGTCTCTCGCACTGTAAATGAATTTTCAACAACTGTCGATCGTAAAAATTTTGCAGTCTCCCTTCCTCCCCATGCACGTTCATGTTACCCACCTAACCAAAAAATGGCTGCTTTCTATACTTTTGTAAACCGTGCCCTTAATATTTGTTCAAATCTTATTTTATTAAAATCTGAAATTAAATACCTGAAAGCCATTGCAATTGACAGAGGTTATGACCCTTCCATTATAGACAAAGCTATCCAAAAATTACAACTCCCTCGTATTTCGTCTACTAAATCAGTCTCTTCTAATATCAGTATTGTTTTAAACTATTTTCCTAAATCCAGTCAAACCATAGCTAAAATTCTCAAACAATATGATTTTAAAATAATATTTTCGCCTTCCAATAAACTCACCTTTTCTCAGTTAAAAGACCCCATTGATATGCATAATTCTTGGGGCATCTATAGTATTTCATGTCAGTGTGGTTTATCATATATTGGCCAAACTAAACGCAGTCTTATATTTCGTCTAAAAGAACATATGAATTCAGTCCGCAAACAAGAAACCAATAAATCGGCTATTTCTAAACATTGCTGGGAGGAAAATCATAATTTTAAATTTAATTCAGCTAAAATAATTTGCAGGCCTAAATCCATTCATGAACTCGATTTCTTTGAAGCTTTTCATATTTATAAAAAATTTTAAAACCTTGTAAATTGTGATTTCGCTGTTCCCTATTTGTCTGATTGTTGGAAATTTTACATTCAGTCCACATTTTCTTATTTTTTCTACTGTTTACACAGCTACACATTCCTAAATTCCTATTGGTCACACTCCCCACCTTTTCCGTAATCCTATTGGTTGAACTAAATTCGGTCCTTCTCCTATATACACGAGCACTTTCCATTTGTATTCCAGATTCAGAATTCTTTTTGCTCTGAAGACGGTACGCTTAAGGCGACCGAAACAGCTGTATGCATCTCAAATATTTTTCTTTGGCGTTTCTGACGTAGTAGTTTATTCGGGTTTTAATAGAGCCCCTTAAATAAATAATTTTAATATTCCAAAGCCAAGTCTCCTGTTATTATAACATGTTTTTTATTTATAATACACAGAGTTCTTTAAGAAAATTATTCTCACTTTCAGATAAGTTGGAAAAACGCTTTTAAAACAGTATACTGCAATCGAAATACAAATATCTTAAATATCTCACGAAATGAGAATTTTTATGAAAAGCGTTTTCACTGCGCATGTGCAAAAGATTTAAAAAAAAAAAAAAAAAAAAAAAAAAAAACTACTGCATAGGTTGAAAGCTAGATATATTGGGCAACTTTTGTCAAAAGTGCATTTGAATAAAGTAAAAATTAAGCAAGTTATACGAAAAAGAACGATCTAGATTTGAGATATTTTCCAAGAGATGAAATTTCTTAAGGGCTTTTCCACATTATCACCCCTTATAAGCTTGCAACTCTAACATATTTTTGTTTATTTACTAAGATTTGTGAAAAGATAAGGGGTTTTTCATAAAAAATAATTTTTTCTAAGTGGTTAAAATAATTGGATCTTTAAATTAATTACGCAGCATGAGAAAAAAACCCTTAAGAAATTTCACCTCTTGGAAAATATCTGAAATCTAGCTCATTCTTTTTCTATTATTTGCCTATTTTTTACTCTATTCAAAAGCACTTTTGACAAAAGTTGCCCAATATATCTAGCTTTCAACCTATGCATTTTTTTTTTTTATCTTTCGCACATGCGCAGTTAAAGCGTTTTTCATAAAAATGTTCATATTTCATGAGATATTTGAAATATTAGTACAGTAAGACCCCCGCTTAACGCTGTTTCATTTAGCGCTGTTTCTGTTTAGCGCTCTTTTATTTCAGCCCGGGGATTTCCCGAAATTGTACGCACGCAGCGCTAGGTTTCCAAATAACATATCCGAAACAGTGT
The DNA here is from genome assembly GCA_963930645.1 of Salticus scenicus. Lineage (NCBI taxonomy): Eukaryota > Metazoa > Arthropoda > Arachnida > Araneae > Salticidae > Salticus > Salticus scenicus. The sequence goes on along the minus strand of OZ005654.1, from coordinate 13,737,677 downwards.
AGTTGTGTTTCTTGTTTAGTACGGTGCTGTACGGACGCATGTTAAGATAGCCTCGTTTAGCGCTGTTTCGCATTACGCTCTACTTTGATGGAACATATCCCCTGCGTTAAGCGGGGTCTTACTGTATTCCGATATCAGTATATTGTTTTAAATCTGTCTTTCCAAGTTATCTGAAAGTGGGAATAATTTTCATTAAAACTCTGTATATTATAAATAAAAAACATGCTAATTTGTTTTGGAGTTTTAAAATAAATGCTTATATCTCCGATATTTAACATGCTATCGTCACGCAAATTCATCCACAAATTAAACTGATCTGTATTAACATATCCTAAAGTGACAGATCATTTCATTCACTTAACGATACAGGGTGATCACAAACATTATTGATTTTGCTCAATTTGTTTCCAACCCTCTAAATGTTGTCCTAAACCAATCTTCACTGAAAAACATGAGAAAGACCCAGTTATTTAAATACCCAACGTTTGAAAACATTTTTTCCACAGAGAGAAGTTTCTAAATTGAAAAAAACTGATCGTTTGCAAATCTTGCTAAACTTTTGAGCAGGAGTGTAAAATCATTAAAAGCCATAATTAAAACAGATCAAATGGAACATTTACTATCTATACAAAAACTGTCTATGAAAAAGTGATGTAGTAAATGTTCTATGTTTTTTCTACTCTTTTAACTTCTCTGTTAGTGAGCAAGGAAAATAAATTGTATAGTTTTGCAAATTGGTAAAGTCATAGTGGTAAGCGTCCTGAACAACATACTAAAAGTCCCCAGCCATCGCATTGGAGGAAGAGGGAAGGGACGTCTGTTGAGTCCTTAGTACAGCAAAAAACAATTTACCTAAACAATGAATTCCACTAATTTTGTATTTTCAGCATTATTGTTTGTAAAAAAAAAGAAAACAAACTTATCAAAAATCTTTTGGTTACTATAAGATTTAGATTATAACATAAACAAAATTATTTCTAAGATCTATATTTGTTATAAATGCTAGATCAGAAAAAAAAAAAAAAAAAAAAAAAAAAGAAAAAAAAGATCTTATGTAATAAAAAAAGTTTCTATTTTTCGCACATGCACAGTAAAAAAACATTTACTACAAATGCTCAATTCTCAACAAAAATTATAAATGTGAATTTTACATTTCAGAATAAGGGATCTCTAATGTTTTGTCAATTTTTCGGCAAGTTTTGTAAAATTTTGTTCAAATCCATTCTTGTTATAAGTTAAAACCTTGCCAAAAAAAATTAATATTTTTTGAAAAAAAAATATCTGCATGAATATTTGTGCTATTCCTACAAAAAAAAAAAAAAAAAAAAAAAAAAAATATTGTACATAGTAAGTGAAATCATATGTTAAAGTCATATGTCAATAATATGTTAAAACATTTGTAGCTTTTTATGATACAGAGTGATCCAAAGTATTTGTGCTTTTCTTCAATTTGTGTTTAGTCCCCTAACTGCACTCATGACTAAATCGATAGTGGAAAATGTCAGCTTATAAATGTTCCTTGGATTATGAAGTTCAAGACCATTTTGTCCAGTTTTTTTTTTTTTTTTTTTTTTTAATAGAAAAAAAAATGGCAAAATAAAAGAAATTCTAATAATTTGATTACCCACTGTAGAACACTTAGCCCCTAGGATTATAGCTTACGTTTCTTTTTTAATTATATTCATTTTTCAATAACTGGCAGATAGCATATGTCTCTATTACATTAGACTTCCTAATTTTGACAATTTTCAAGTTAAAATATGAAGAAAAAGACTTATTAGAGTACAATAAAAAATAATGATAAACACTTCATAAGGCAGCAAGCATAATACAAATAATTAAAATTATGTCCTAAACAGAATAATTTTGGACAAGAGACCTATTTCTTTTTAAATGTATGTTGTGGGACTTCACGCTTTATACAAGGTGGTCTATTCCAAAATGGGGACAATTTTTTGCTGTCAGGAAGAAATAGTCCTCTCATCCTAATAAATCTGTCTTTTACAGCCTTTAATTAAATGCCAAAGGCCTCCTATATTCATAAAAATGTTCAAGAGTTCTTTCACAAACCAGATAAAATACTCAAAACTTATGTTGGCAGATATCTATATTAATTCCATGGCTACGAAATTCATATTGATCCAAAGGTCAATTTTCTGTAAGATTGTTTTAAATACATAATTTTTCTCTCATTTGTGTAATTATTCTACATAATTTAATGTAATACTTATCTTTTTATTCAAATATACAAAAAGCTGCTTAAAGAAAATAAACAGATTCTTCACCTTAAAATATGTATTTGTGTTCCTTAGTAATGGTTACCATATTAATGGCTAACATATTAATTTCTTAAAATCTTCTTTGTTTGCTTTCTTATCAATATATGTATGTATATTGCTTGATAAAAAAAAAAAAAAAGAATTCATTTCATTTGGTCTGTTTTGTCCAAAAGAAAGTAGTCCTCCTTTCATTCAGAAGTGGGGGAGGGGGGGAGGAAGCAGCTTATGCATTTAGCAGGGGAGATCAAAATAAGTTGGGTATAAGGGTGTAGTTGGCATTCAGCTTCTATTTCCTGCCCCAGTGGAAGTGGAGGTACAGCGCTATCATTCCACTCGTGGGGAGTGTATGGGTAAGTGCACCATCCATCCTAAATTCATTCTGCTTGGAAGCTTCATGATGGAGAAATCTGTGTTTCACTTTTTTTTTTTTTTTTTTTTTTTTACTATTGAGTTATGTTTTCATTGTACTTTTTTTTTTTTTTGGGGGGGGGGGGGGATCAGGTGAATCAATAGATCAAATTAAGAGCGGACAATACCTAATCTCGCCGGCAGCCTTCGCCCATGTTATTCTATGGGAAAATTTGTTGCGACAATTACACATTACCTAATGAATATTTTTCAATTCTGTTTTCACATTTAGAAAATTCATAAGCGTTAAATGAGTACTTGTTTTCCAAAAATTGATTTTTTTAAATTTTAGTATTTCATTTTGCGACTAGAAAATGAGAAAAATGCATTTTGTGAAAAATCGCATTTTTGAACTCAAGATTAAAATGTAAAAATTAAAAAAAATGAATTTTTCAAAAAGGAGTACTCATTTAACGGTTATAAATTTTCTGACTGCGAAAACAGAATTTAAAAATATTCATTAGGTAATGTGTAATTGTCGCAACAAATTTTCCCATAGAATAACATGGGCGAAGGCTGCTGGCGAGATTAGGTATTGTCCCCTCTTAAGGCCAACACTTTAATTCAGTGGTGCTTACCAAAAGCAGGGTTGTACCGTTTTGTCCACTTTTGTCCACTATTAATTATTTGCAAGTACTAAATTAAAAATTATCTTTATTCTTTCCATATATATAACACAATTCTTTAATTATATGTGTATACGTGTAGGGCTCGTGAAATACAGTCACCGGACCATTATTCTTAACTGGCAATGTTTTCAACTTTAAGAAAATTCAACATTTTTTTTTTTTTTTTTGGTGAAAGAATTGGTCCCAGAATCTGGTCCGATTCTATTTTCAATGTAGGCTAACTCTTGCTGTTTTGATTCCTGCTTCTCTTACCACTTTCTGAGACACTGTGTTGAATCAATACACCATTAGGGGATTTACACATCTCCATGCATGTTTCAGAACTCTGTGTTAAATTATTGCACTGTTTTAGGGAATTGGTTTACACTGCTCCTGTTTGCCTATGCTATTGACCTGGTGCTGAATCGTTGTGCCAGTGTAATGATGTATTAGTGCTGATGTTGTATTATTTTAATGAAAATAATAAAACTGGTTTCATGATGTTAAATTTAAACAGTTGTTTCCTGATATATCATTACAGCTTAATAAATAATTGGTTTTTATGCATAGAATTTTGATTTCTATATTCAAGTAAATTTTAAAATTGGAAAAGAAAAGAAAGAAGAAAACGACGGAGGATATTTTTTACGTGCTACCAGAAATATTTGTTGGCAACCATTTTTTTTTTTTTTTTTTACAAATTCCTGGAACCCTGTGTATGTATATATAATCAATTTAAATATTTCAAAATAGATATGAATGAAATAGACATGCAAAGTTAACAATATTTGATAAATAAATATATGTATTTTTCTAAAGGTGGATTGGATGCAAAAGTGATAGTTTATAGTTTTCAATTTTAATTCCCCTCTCTTTCCCCACTGCTTTCAACTACATTGTCATTTCTTCGCTCATAGTCATAAATACCTTTTAAAAATTTGTTATTAAGCATAATGAAATTAAATGGTTCACATATCTTTCATGGAATTTTTTACTTTCTGAAAATATACAGGTAAGGAAAGTATTGTAATCATGACAAAAACATGACTTTGTAATGTTGGTGTAACTATATGTTTTGAGGTCCAATGAAGTCATTTTTGCTATTTTTATGATGATGTATGTATATCTGAGTATGAGTGAACACAATATTGTCTAAATGCTCTGTTCAAATCAGCTAAAATTTAGTACCTATATTACTGGTTATCGTAGCACAAACTGTATACATCTTGGAAAATCTAGCACTTATAGTTTTTTTTTTTTTACTAGGACACAAAGATAAATTCTTTATTATTGCCCAGAGGCTCAAATAGTTTAAAGTGTGATAGTATCTGAATTCCTTATTCAATTCAGCTGAAACATTATACACACGTTATAAGTCACCGTCGAATGAATTGTGCAGATTTATTTTGGTGAATCTGACAAGTTATAGTTTCTTTACAGGGACACAACGAAAAATTCTGTAATATTATGGCCTATAGTCTGAAATTATTTAAAATGTGATAGCGTTTAAATGCTTCATTTGATTGAGTTTTAAATTTATATACATGTTATAGGTCTATGTCACACAAACTGTATACATTTTGGCGAATCTAGCACTATTAGTTATTTTACAGAGATACATAAAAAATTTTGGATACATTCTATTTTGTTAAACAATATACTATTTGGGAGAAAATAATCAAACACTTATTATAATTTTCTCGTTTATTTATTTAATGACTTCTCTTACTTTATTTCATTTAAACAACAGTGAATTACTTAATGCTCCGAAATTCGAGTGGAGTCAATTGACATTTTTATTATTTCTCCTCTTAAAGCTTCTGCATGTTTACTAAATTAATTTTATATGTATACACTCATTTGTATTATTATAGACATTACTTTTGTAAAAAATAAATATGTGTTTGATTTAAGTAAAATTTTAATTTTGTATTTTTTTATCTGGAATTTCTATTACCAATTAATATTTTTTTTTTTTTTTTTTTTTTACAAAATTAAAATAAGAATATAAAATTATCAAATGATTATGAAAATTTTATTTTTTAAATTGTTGGATAAGAAAATGACATGTTGGTATTGCAAATAAAATGTTATACAGAATTGAAAGCTTTACTTTGAAAACACTTGTTGACATAAATTGATAAAAACATTCAATCTATATTTATGAGATTTTTTTTTTTAAATCTAGTATAGTTATTAAATAAATATATATATATATAGTTATTAAATAAATAAGATATTTCCATGCTAAGTACAAAATGACAAAGAAACAACTTGAATTAATTTTAAGATTATAATCATATATGTATTAATCAATCATGTTGATCATGAAAAACTTTAATATTGAAAATAGTCTCATTAGAGAGGGTAGGAGTGTTCAGTGTTGGGAGGTTAAGTTATTCTTTATTTTTAACAGTCAACATTATGTATGAAATCTTTTTCTTGCTACGGCCTTGTCTATTTCTTTTGTTTTTAAAGATTCATGTATAGCATTATTTTTTTTATTTTTTTTTCTCTCAATATCCAATATGATAATGTTATAATAGTCCGCAACAGATTTACTTTGTTACATTTGCAAACTATACATAACTAATATAATTATCATTTTCTTTATGATTTTTTTTTTTTTTTTAATGATCATGATTAAAATGAAATTACACTTTTCTTTAAATCAAATTATTTCTAATAAAATATTTCTATTGCTAAAATTGCTAATTCAAAGTTAAAAGTACAATTTATTGCTTTAGCAGAATAATTTTATGCAGCGAACATGTACAGTTGAATGGATTTTATTTTGTCCAGTTTAATGTGGTTTTTTCCAGTTTTGTCCAGTGCCCCAGACTTTTGCCAAAAAAGTGGACAAAATAACAACCCTGAAAGAGTAATTAAACTGTTGTTGCATGCATTATAATCTGTTTTTCCTGATATTTAGGATGGTGGTTCGAAAGAAAACCCTCACCATTGCAAGCTCTTAAAGGCATAGTTGCAAGCTCTTAAAAAAGTGTTTTGGAGGTTGTTTAAATACACATTTCACTGATAGGTCATACATAATTTTGTAGCCAAAGAGTTAAGCTTTCCAACATATTCATCATAATTCCTCCAAGTATCACACAAAAAAATTAGAAAAATCAAAAAGCATCCATGCCAACTAGCCCTGGTCTGCCCTAGTTAACAGGCGATACTAATTTGAATCATTGAATAATTAAATAAATAATCAAAAGTGAAAAGTAGAATAGGGTGTTCAAATATCTCTTAAAGTTTGAATATTTAAACAATGCACGGTAATGTATTTAAATTATTTTGTGCATTCCTGTAAAAGAGCATAAATTTTAAGCAAACTCCGAATAATGACCAGTCTGTATCAAAATTCTAAAATAAATATGTTTTAAATAATTTTATGAACATTAGCTCCAATACAATGTGATATGCATAAAATATTCCATATTTCCTTGTAAAAGAACTATAGATTAAAATGATTAAAAAAAAAAAATTACATATACATTTTACATACAAATCTTCCATAAATATTTTGAATAACTTGCTTTCAAAGATTTCAGCTTAAGATTCAACATATTGCACATCTGATTCAAAATGATCCCCCTTTGATTTCACACAAGCTTTAAGTGTCTTGTTGGCCAATAACATTGAGGCGTGCACTACTTCCATGGAAATTTCTGTCTCTGCTTTCCTTAAAAGAATGTTCAAGACTTTTCAAATTGCAGAGGTTAATTCAGAACAAATTTAGTGCTGTGTTGAGGCACTTTCACAAAGTCAACTTTTGGCAAAGAGGCACCTTCACAAAAAAAATTCTCAGCAATATAGCTACACACTAAAAATTTCTAAAAGCTTAGCTGCATCGAATACAGAATAAAAACCCTTAATTTCGATATTTACTGTAGACAATGGTAAATATCCAAGTAGTAAACACCTTCTTACCTTACATATATGAAATTACTTGCTCCATATATATATTTATTTTACAACTGTTATTTTTAAAATGTATTTTAAAATTAAACTATTTTGGCCATTTCAGTTAATTGTTTAGAAGCATTATTAATTTTCACAAACTTACTTCATTTTTCACAAATTATTTTGTAAATTCACAAATGGGGTGCCATTTAAAAAAAAAAAAAAAAAAAAAAAAAAAGCCTAGATTGCCTAGATTAAACTATAAATTGTTATGTCATTTTCGATACACCTTTGCCTTCAATACTAATTACAATTTATGGTCAAGTGGATTTAAATCCGGATTGCTGGAAGATCAATCTTTTTTTTCCCCATGAAATCCAACAAATTCTTATTCAATCAACACTGAGTTGTCTTTACATTATGAGATGGAGCAGAGCTTTGTTGAAGTCCAATTGTGTCAAATGAACAGGTTTACCACAAAATACCATTCAAGCGACCCCTCAATCCTCAAAGAAAATCTGAATATATTTGGGAAGGGGGCATGTAAATGGAAAAATATGCAAAAACGTAGAAATTAACGTGTATTTCCTTGTTAAAATTAAGGGGCAGAAAACAATATATATATATGTGTATTTTTAAACTGTAATGATAAAAAAATAAATAAATAAATAAAAACAAACTCTTGATTAACTGCCATTCAATTAACTGGAAAATTTCAGAAAACTCTCCCTCCTTCTATTAAATTGTTTTAGAATATTTGCTGCTATTTTAGGAAGTTTATGGTTTCAAATAATCTGCATCCAATTTAATATAAAACACATCAGTGTTTTAAAGGCAAATGTTGTAAAAGAGATAAATAAAATAACTGTTGCTTATTCAGATATAGTCTACCACTGAAAGTAAGGGGGTATTTATTCAGTATTTTAAGAACAAATGAAATGTGTGTGAAAAGCAGAGGGGTGTTTAATCAAGGGAGGGTGTTTCGTGGTACTTCACAGTATGTTCAATGCAGTGGCAGACTTCCTGTCACCCTCTAAAAACTATTGAAACTTTAAACATATTTTGATTAAAAAAATAACAATTAATGTAACTAATTTTGTTAATCCATCGCTTCCATCTATCTTTTATATGCTATACAATTTTCAAAAACTATACTCAAAGAAAATTTCTCCTGTTCCATAATTCGTGGAAAAATCAGAATGCTTCTTTTCTTACTATTGTAACACATGATCATTTTTTCACCCCTATCACTTTGTTTAGGAGGCATTTGCTGATTGGTTACTGCATAGGTCATGCTGCTCTTGTAAAGCCTACTCTAGTACAGAGAATTTTTGCTTTTTGAGGGAATATTCATAGCATTAATGTTCCCTTAACATTTCTTTCATATAATGTATAAAGGGATTTCTACTATTTAAAGGATCCAAGTTAGTCAGCATGTCCTGCAGTTTGGGGTATTCTTAAAACATTAGGGATTTTCTTATCTTTGGTAGAAATGCTTGCACGGCAAAAGCTAGTTTCTCCATGTACTCAAAGATAATAGTGACTGAAAACATTATTGACATTCTTGTTAGTTGAAACAAAAAAAAATGTTGATAAAGTAAAATATATTGCTTCATTTTACAATGATAAAGAAAAAAAAACTTTCTTACAAAGAAAAAGAGTGAACTTATTTATAAATGATGATTAAATTGTAAAATAAAATTTAGATAAACTTCTGAAAAGTGCTTTATTTTCCAGGAAACTTTCTAACATTTTTTTATGTTTTTATCTGAATAACTTATACCATACGAAGACTTTGACAAAAAAAAAAAAGTCACTTTTCCTTTTTATTTATTATTATGTTATATAATAAAGAAAAGTATCTGTCTGTGTGAGCCTACATGCACTTTGAAGCTCAAGTGTTTGATCGCAGAGCTATAAAATTTGGCAAAGGCTGGAACTTGCCGGTATCCATCTCACCGGTATTTTTTGCAACTTTCGAATCTGACTTTTTAAAATTATTTTCTTTTATTTTCTGTTGATTTTTCTGTTTTATTTTCTTAAATTTCATTCAAATTGGGTGTTTTATCATTGTCAGTATATTAATGACTTCTATAATCTACGAATTTCAACTATTATATTGGTTTCAACACCTGTAATTGTGTAGGGGATTTCACACTTTCACAACAATTTTGGAAGGTTATGTTTTATAGGCCTTCATGTACACTTATAATTCATTAATACATGTTTGATAATTATTTTGGGTGACAATAAAAAAATAAATAATAATAATGAATTAAACAGAATAAAATAAAAAAAAGAGATTCATATAAAAATTACTTAATACATTTTCAATAAATAACACGAGGGTATATGTCTTTTGGGGATTGTCTGATTGTATTTTTCACAGGTAATGTGCATTGTTTTTGAAGGACTTTTTCATTATCATACATAATTTCATAGTTGCCATTGGTCATCCCTGTCAAAATTCTATGTGATACATTCAGAGATTCCTTATTTGAACACATCATCTCACTTTCAAGATTCATTATTTCAACAGATTCACACTATTTTTTAATTTCTTCATCCTATTTGAAATTATATAGTCAGTATTTTGACTTTTGCAAACACTTTTTAATTAATAATTAATTCACACACAAAAGAAAAAAAAAAAAAATATATATATATATATATATTTTTTGCTATGTCTCTACGTGTGTTCCTGTATATGTTTCCTTTTGGGTTGGAACTTCATTGTATTATTGGCTAGCTTATCAATTTGTCAGTCATAATACAAATTTATCCAATAGTATTCTTACATTCTCTTTAACACACGTATTTTACCATGCTTCTTTGCAAGTTGCTCAAACTTGGCCTCACAACCCAATGTTTGATGCACACACACTTTCACAAATTTTTCTCTGACCTATATAGTTGATATATTTAATTGGTATGCTTGTGGAGATAATGTTTTACATTTTTGTTTATTAAATTTTACTAGGAATTTCTGCAAATAAGACTAGTTATAATAATAATACACACATACACAAAAGTAAATAAAAATTCTGTCAACCTACAGCAAATTCAGGTTTTTTTTTTTTTTTTTTTTTTTTTTTTTTAACAGCTTAATTATTTAAAAAAAAAAAAAAGTGAAATAAATATAAATATTCTGTATGTTTTAGAAAATAATTTTTGTTAAAAAATATTTTTTAAAAGTTTTCTTTCAGTTTAAATTAAACATTTTTGTTTAAAATTTCTCAATTAAAATTATACTTAACTGTTATCTTTTGCACCACAGATGCATTTTGGAAGACGTCTTGAAATCATCTGTGTGTTGCAAGAGGTAGTCTGTGCAGAAGTATGTGGTTGGTTCACTCTTCCTTTTTTTTTTTTTTTTTAATAAGACTATTTCTTGCTGAGCAGTATTATAAAAATTAATTTTTCTTAATAAATTATCGTAAATATCACTTATGCTTGATAATACAATAATTCAACTTAATTCTAAAACAATATGCATTTAGAATTTTTGCTGTTTTTGACAATTTTTCTGAGTTATATTCTTGTTACCTATTTCAGGTCCACTCAAATTTTATGCATTAAAGTTAAATATTTGTTAAGGTCAATTTATTATTTCTTTTTTGACAAATTCAAATGCTAATTAAATTATTAAAATTTTGTTCAGGAAAGGGAAATTATTTCATATGGGTAAATTTTTATCATTTTGAACAACACAATGTATTGAAATGAAGTTGGTTCATAAATTTATGCAGGGAAAATAAATTAGAATGCATAAAATAAAATAAAATAATTGAATTTTTTTCTTTAAATTTTTCTAGAACTCTTACATGTGCGCTCTTATTCTAACATAGGGCTATTTTTTTTTTTTTTTCCTACTCATTTTTACACATACAAGACATTTCATTATGTCGCTTTGCAGAATGCTGGTTGTCATCTTGTGCACAACATGAAGCCTCTTCTGCTTCACATATGGTTCATTACGCTATGTTCAGTTTGGCATCACAAAAACATAATATCTGTCATAGCTATTGTTCTGTTCTACACTCTCTGGTTCACTTTGTTGGAATTTAATTTTTCACATGTAGGATGATAGTCTTTTTACTCAAAAATTATTTTGAATCTTATTCATATTAATGCAGTATTATATAAATTTTAGAAAATTAACAAATAGACAAAATTAATTGATTGTATATTTATAATTACTGATTTCCTTTTCCTTTTTTCTCAAGCATATATTCACATTTATGAATAAGTATTTTTCATATTTTACACAGTTTATATTATTGTGCCACTTTGATATACCTTACTAATTATATAATGTTTGTCATGTTCAATACATGTTATAGCAAGGATTTTGTAAGTCTTGTAAGATGTTCTATAACTATCATTATTATTGATTTTTTTCTTTTTAATTTATTGTTATATATCACATATGTTTATTTGTTTGTTTAATAAAAGATTATATTTTTGCTTTTTTGAGCAAGGTTATGCAAAATTTTGAAATTGTATTATACTGTTGTATAGGTGAGAGAGAGCTTTTATGTTTCTGTAATTTTTGTCCATTTTGACGATTCATTTTTTTTCTCTTTTTTTCCTCGCCTCAGGGAAGAAATATGTGAAGGCAATCCTTCACATATATGAGTTTTAATTACAGTTTTAAATAAATGTAATAATTACTATATTTTCAATAAATTAAATGTCTAATAAAATATCTGATGAAATTCTAAATTATCTTTTATATTTAATCGCATTTGTCTCTCTATAAATAAATATCTTAATTCTAATAATATTTTATCTGTTAATCTCCTATATAAATCTGCTGAGAACAAAAACGTATTCTTTAACATTAATAATTTATTCCGAGTAGTATAAATGTCTTTTATTAAATAACGCTCTTTCAGATTTATATTTCTTTCGGTACTAAATCATTTAATAAAATAAAATATAAAAATATATTATTTTCATCTATTAACCATTGTGTAGACATAATTATATTTCATTCTTTTAAATTGTGTTGCTTAATTTCCATTGTAATATCATTAAAGGGTAATTTATAATTTTGATGACAGGAGGTGGCAATAATTCATAGCCTTTCTGTCTCCATTAGGCAGACGACTTTTGGCGTGAGGTTTAGCATAGGTATTTGGCGTTAATTCTTTAACGGACTTTCTAAATTCAAAACATTTATATTAATTTAATTGAGAGACAATGGATTCTGTTTGGTTGTAAAATTTGGCACTATTTCGGAAAACTTGGCGTGATTCGGCAGTTGGATCTTGATTGCAAGATTGAGAACTTCAGATTTCGCTCCCAAAACATTGCCTAAGTAACACTTTATCGCATTGCCCTCTCTCTCTCACCTAGCCTTCTGAATGTCTTTTAGACTTAATAATATACATTTTAAGATACTTTAAAAAAACTTTTTATTCCCATGATGCTGAAATAAAGATGTTTGCTTCTAAATAGTGTTATTCTTCACTCACAGCTTATATTTTTATTGTTCCTGGAGTTTTGCGGACTTTAGTTAAATAGCCCAAGTAACCCTTTTCCATTACTATAGGGGGCATTAAATTGGTTTTGCTTTTTAAAAATTTCAAATGGATTTTTCTTTAATATCCTTTTGTATCAATTATCCGACTGAACTAAATAATATGGCATTAGCTAGATTTTGTCTTGACTCATAAGTGTGTCAATTTTCAGAGCAATTGATTGAATGGTGTACTTTGTATAGTGAATTAAAGCCTGATATGGCATAACATGACATCCATTTTATCTAAATAAAATGACTATCCAGAACATTTTTTTTTTTTTTTTTTTGAGTGGTTGTACACAACACTATACAGGAGGCCACTAACGTACATACGTGACAGCAAGAAACACACATCCAGTCAGCACACCCGCTTGTCAAAGCCTTCTCTTGTTCACCCTCAGCCATCACACATTTGTGCCAGTATCCGAAGCATTTGTTTGCGGCTCCTGTCGCAAAAAGATTGATATTTATATAGGATAATTATAATAAAATAATTGAAAAATCTGCACAAATGTTCTTGTTCTATAAGTGAATACCCAATCTTCGTTGTAAATTATATATACATGCTAAAGTGCCTTTTATAATTAAAGTATTTAAAAAATAAATAAATAAAATGAAAAATAATTGACCAAATAAATTGTTGTCCTTTCTAGATTATTGAAAAGATTATCAGGAAATTTAAATTATGCTGACAAAACTTCTTTCAAATTTTGCTATTTCGAAGATAATGTTTGGTACTATAAAATGTTCAGCTTGAAATTTATACACATTAAAAAAGTGTTATATATTTTTAAAAAGTTAAAAAGTGTATTATATGTAAAATTGTATTTATCTCTTTTATAAGTCTTTAAATTCAAAAGAAAATGATCAGATCAAGTCTAGTTAATTAAATCCTTTTAGCCATATTTCGTTAAATATGTGTATCTGTATTTACAAATTACAGGCACACATACCACTGAATTGGATAGATTGGTAAAAATTCAACTATAGTAATTAAAAAAAAAACTTTTTAAAATACTTATTTTAATTAAATTATAAATTACTTTAATATAATCAATACAATGATAAATTAGTAATCAAGATAAAAGTTTTAAAAAAATGTGTTAATGAAGAATTAAAGAAAAATATTTCTATTTCAAAATAATAAATCTTAAAATTTCTTTTCCAAATTGATTTTATTTTAGGAATGGCTTGACAATTAAAAAAAGAAACAATTCAATAAAATAACTAGTATTTCAAAACATACACTATGGAAAATAATTCATAAGTTTATATACATATATTTCTACATCGTTTGCGATAGAAATACAAAATTTTGTACATTTTAATTAAAAGATATAAAACACAAATGATAACAAATAGAAAGTAATTTCAAAAGTACATAAAATGAGATTTGGGAATATAAAACATACTTCTCAACAAATATAAAATGGGGAAATAATTCAAAATGATAAAAACACATCTTTAATATTACCATAAAATTTTTTGTTTGAATATAGAACTTAATAGTTCAAAAGCATTCTGAAAAAGAAAAAAAAAAATGAACATATTGAGTAAATATCTCAACGGAGACATACCAATAATGAGTTAACTATGTGCATACTGAGGAGATTTAAGACAAATTTTGGACTCAACGTGCAACACATGCATGCTCAAAGTAGAATTTCTTCTCATGGAAACGGCTCAGAGAATGAGCCTGTTGCCTATCACACGACTCATTTTGTACTATGTCTCTTTAAGGTGAGGTAAGCCTAAAAGATATTTTAAAGTTCAGATCCTTTTAACTTTGAAGTACAGACACTAAATATAATATTTAAAATAATAATGCATTTACATTTAAGTACATGAGATATTATCTTTATAAGATGAAGCGTAACTTCAGAATGGGTGACTTTCATAAACAAGTTTCACTTATTATATATGTGACTGATGATTATCCAATATTAAAAAATTTTAACTAAAAAATAGGTAAGTAGAATTCTTAGCACTACAGTCAGCTTGATACTTTATGATTCATGCAATGTGTCAGACCTTAAAAATTAGACAATGATATTAACTACAATACAAACAAAACAGAAAGTTGAAAATTTTGCTTATGACCCTCTTCCATCTTAGTATTTAAAAAAAGAAAAAAAAGTTTGGTAACTAAAAAACTGCTTTTATTTATTTATTTATTTCAAAATTTCATAATTATGAATTTTTAATTTATTTTTCAGTTGAAGTTTATATAAAATAGTCATAATGCTTAGTTTTAAAATGAACAGTTATACTTTTAATCTTAAAATGAAATAAACACCATTTAAGAACATAAAAAAAAAATATAATAATAATAATACAGTGAAAACATTATTAATTTTGCCCTTTTCAAGGTCTCGGATATTTTATCCCATCACTCCACCCTCACACTCTTTTCTTTTTCCTGCTAGTACTTAGAGGCATCAGAGTTTAGGTACAGTTGAAATAACGTAATAACAATCTTCTAACTATACTAAGCTTCCATAGGTGTACTATTAAAATTTACAAAATGTTCAACAGGCTATAGTATAAAAATCGATAACGTCTCCAGAGCTATGATTTAAAAAATTATACAATTTTATTTCTATAAAAATATTTTCAAGAAAGACAACATAGAACCTTTGAAAACAGCAGGATAAAATATAAATAAATATAGGAAAAATAATTTGGAAAAGATAGCTGCAATTATTAGTAACTTTTGTAACTTAATTATTAGTGACTTAGCAATTACAGTAACTTAATTTACACAGATTCTAATAATACTTATTTTTTTTTTTTTTTTTTATTCTAATTACTCCACAATCTGTTGAGGAAAAAAAAAATCAGTTTTGCTATTCTTATTTTTCAATCCATCAAAAGTCATAAGGTAAAAAATAATAATGAAGTAACCAAAAAAAAAATTACAATTATTTAAAAAGATAAAAACTGTATAGTAAAATTGCAACAGCCAATTCAATATTAAAATGTTCCAAAATAGAAAAGGGCTACAGGTTTAACAGAATTTAACATTAAAAAATATAAATAAACATTACATGTTTTTCATCACTTTATAACTACTAGTCTATCAAAAAAGGATAGACAAGAAATAATTACAGCTACTTCTTCAAATAAAATGTTTAAAAAAAACTTTTTAACATCACACTAGTTCGACTTTAATAATGTAAAATAAGCTGACCTTTAAAAAATTCTTGTAAAAGTATTTTCTTTATTTCAAAGTTATGAAACAGTTTAATAAAACAGACATTAAAATGTCAATGAATAAAAATATATATACAATTCAAAGACATTGTTTGTATGTACAACTCATTACATGAAAGAAAAAGTTCTATAACAAGTGACAGTGCAATATCGAAACTAGGCTCCCATTTCAACATAATTCTTTTAAAAAGCTCTATTGAATCTTCTACTTTACACACAACTTGGCCAACTTAGTCCACCACAAGAAGCAGATATTATAACATACAGAATAACCTGCATTAAAGAATATAAATAGATTCAATGATAAATAAATGCCATATAAAGGAGAGAGAAAAATAACTGTCACATAAAATAAAATTAATCAGAATAATAAACACTTTCACTCAGTTCATTTAAAAACACAGTGTAGGGTGTCCCAGAAGTTTTCTCCTGATGAGAAAAAAAATTAGAAAACAAAATATGGCAAACAGACATATACTTATAAAAATAGTAATAAAAACATACTTTCAGCATATCACATATACTATTTAAAATATCTTTATATCCCAAAATATCTTTACATTCCGACGTTTCAGTTAATATTCAATTTTTAACCATCTTCAGGGAAATGATGTACATAAACTATAAACATAAATCAAATTAAGCCATTCTTGGATATTACAAATACAATTCACAAAGAAATTAATATGTGATTACACAACTTATATAAAAAATATAAAAAACACTCTATATAAGTGGAATATATTTCTTTATATAAGTATGTAATCACATATTAATTTCCTTTTGAATTGCATTTGTAATATCCAAGAATGGCTTAATTTGATTTATGTTTATAGTTTATGTACATCATTTCCCTGACGATGGTTAAAAATTGAATGTTAACTGAAACGTCGGAATGTAAAGATATTTTGGGATATAAAGATGTTTTAAATAGTGTGATATGCTGAAAGTATGTTTTTATTACTATTTTTATAATTATTGACAGCATATATAAGTGGAATATATTTCTTTAGACATATACTTTTTATTGCTAAATCAAGGTATGATCAACAGATTTTTATTACACTATCAGTAACTTTCAACATGTTAATCTTTCATTGCCAGATCCTATCGATACAGTAATTCAATTCACACTTTGTGCTAACATTATTGGATGGATGGATGCAATAGCTTCAGTTATCCCACATTTCAGTATTATGAAATTTTTTACTTCTGTTATATAACCTTAAATGAGGAAATCCAATGTCAGAACACAGGGTCCGAAATGAATTACTGGCTCAATGTGTCCAAGCAACAAAAGAGTCACATGTTAATATTTACCGTTAGTGTAATAAAAAATTGACGATTATACCTGGATTCAGCAAAAAAAAAAAAAAGTAGGCATCTATCTGTCACACTTCATGATTTATAATAGTGTCTTCTTATCAGAGAGACTTCTAGAACACACTGCTATACTGAAAAATAAAATGCACAACAGGGTTTAGTTTTGAACATTCAAAACTAGATTGAAATAGTTTTTTTAGTATATCAGAAAGTGTCTAAAGCTTATAATGAAAATATTTGTGATATAAAATAGCTAAACTATAAATTTTTCTTTTGTTCCTAATACAAGATATTCTAAAACATTGAAAAACCAAAGATCGAAACTTTTTGTGAACCTAATACTTTCTTCTTACATATATATACAGAAGAACATAAAAAACTATATAATAGATAAATCACAAATTTGTCACCTATACGCTAATACACAAACATGAAATTTATTGTACATTTTCGGCCTATTTTTAATGAAAGGAGATTAAAGTAGTATCATTTGAAAGGTATGCTTAATGCAGGCTACAGAGAAAAATAATAAAATAAAATTTCATATGAGGCCAAGAAGGTAGGCAAAAATACATTTAATTTCATACACTTTTCCATTTATGCACATAATCTTTCGTGTTTAAAACTCCTATATAAGAAAGTTGTTAAATCTGCAACATGTGCAATTATTGCAATATAACTCAAGATTTAGCTTATTTTCTAGATTTATTTTTTATTTTCTTTCTTTCTTTAACTCTAACATTCTTCATTTGTTTTTTGACAACAGAAGTGAGTATATTTTATTTTTAAGGTGATTTTGTCATTTGTTTGGCAACCTACACAATTCAAACAGATGCAGCCATTATTTTCAGTACCATTAACAGTATACCTTTTGAGCAAAATATGATTATTCATTACATTTTCAAAAGTAAATGGTGCAATATCAGATGTCTTCCTTTTGAATTCATTGCATTCATTAGCTTTAGCTCATCCTATTTTATTAGCAAATGGCATATAACATACAAAGTACGTTTGCTTTCTTAAGCACCCACAATTAAAGTCACAATGCTGCAAAATGATATTTCAGACTTGCAACTCAAGATGAATTCAGTTTCCTGCACCATAAACAGAAATTATTTTCACAGTATATTTCCGATATGTATGTGTGCATTGTAGACATCAAATTACATTATATCAGGCAAAATTTGGCAACTGTATGAGTAGCAGTTTATAATAACTTTGATTTTTTTTTTTTTTTAGTTAAACCAGAATGTCGATGCTATTAAAATATTGTTTGGGGAGTTATTTTGCCATCTTCATTTAGTGGATCACCAAGAAATATGTTTCAGGATTATTTAGACGCAATGACGATAGTTCAAGTTCAACTGTTGATTAGTAAACCTCACATCATAATAGTTGAATTTCGATCACTGAGTGATACTAGAAATTATTTATTTGTTAAAAATAAGAGTAGATTTTAACTCCTGATTTATCATATTAACTTCAATACATAATAGCAAGTGAAAACGTTGTTCATTTGAAATTAACGCAATGAAATTTTATCTAAAAACAGACTTCCAGCATTGACAGGATCCAATTCGATATCTGCATTTTGTTTGTCATTTGATTTTCCACACACATTGAAAAAATAAAATGAATATTTCAGCGTACATTTAAATTTACGCCAAAAGATAACAACAGCTTTAGAAACAAGAATAATTATAAGATAAAAAAGTTTTTATACACCATGTTTTTAAATTTTCTGTTGAATCACAGCTATAGAACTACATCAGCACTTTATCAATGCATGTAAAATTTTCAATGCGTATGAAATCTTTTAAGTGATAATGATGTCCATTTTTATGAAATGCATAATTTAATTTTTTACAATTTTTTAACATTCACGTTTAATTAAATGTATTTATTTTTATGTCAAAAGAAAATGTATTCGTAAATTTTTTTTGGCAGCAATTAAATTATAGCTAATATTTGAACAGCTACTTTTAAAGCTATTAGTAGGTTATTATTTTCATATTTTAATTTAAAAAAAACTTATCAAAAATTCAAAAATTGGGCTTCAAAGTATTATATTGTCATCGTGTTCTGTTCTGAGCTATTCTGAAAGTTTCAAATATCTAGCTAGTAGGGAAGTTAAATATCAATTGCAAGATTTCTACCAGACAAACAAACAAACAAGAATCGAAGTTACAGGGTTCCCAGTATGAAAGACACTCAAAAAAAGTTGCTTTAGTTGCCTTTAGTAGCCAAAATAGTAGCCATTTTGATCCAAATAGTAGTATTGGATTAAAAAAAAAAAAAACAATATAAATATTTAAGTCATTTTTGGAGATCATGTGGTCAGAAGATATAAAATTCGCTTAAGAAATTAGATATTTTTCTTGTGAAAGAAAACTGATACATGTGTAAAGACATATAAAATAGAGTTTACATAGCAAGATTAAAAAAAAAATAAATAAATAAATAAACATCGGTAGAGCCTTTTTTGAGACACCAATTTCCGAGATCTAGAACCGACCTACCTAATCAGGATGATTGTTAATTTTCCTGTAATAACTGCGGAAAATTAACAATAATTTGGTGCAAAAGGATATCTAAAAAGGGATTCATATAGCAATTTTTAAGAAAATCGTTAGAACCGTTTTTGAGATACTTTCACCAAAACCAAAATGTGGCAAACTCAATTGTTAACTGTAAAACAACAATTACATACGAAAGGATATCTTAAAGGGAGTTAATATGGCGAGTTTGAAAAAAATTCGTACAGCTATTTGGTAAGAACCTCAAGTTGACCTACTTATTTAGAAAGTCTATCAATTTTTCTGAACTAGCCAACTAATACATATGAAAGGACATCTAAGGTGTTTATATAAAATACAGTCTTACGGTCCCACTTTCGGTTTCCAATGTCACACTTTCGGTTTTTCAATTTTCACAAAAATTAGAAAAATCATCTGTACACCAGACCTGTTCTAATTCTGAAGTTTCATCGGTTCTATATTTATTATTTTCGGAGATATGGTAGTCAGAAGATCCCCCCCCCACCCCTCTTCTACACACACACACACACACCCCAATTGCCAAAAACCACCTTTTGGGGCACAGGAGACCTTAAAACATGTAAATTGGATTATAACTTGAAATTGAATTTTTTGACTGAATACAAAAAATATTCCTTTTACCTACGGTAGTCAGGTAATGGAAGTAAAAATGCAGTGAAGGTGCAGGAAAAATAGTGATAAACAATTTTTTTGTTCAAAATAGTCTCCATTTTCCTGAAAATAGTTCGGACTAAGCGGAAAATAGTAGCTTTTAAGCCACTTTTACAGAAAAATAGTTGACATAGTAGTCTGGGGTTGATTTTAGTAGCAAATAGTTGCTTTTTAGTCGCTGCTGGGAACCCTGAAGTTAATAAAAAAATGGTAAAATAGCAGGAAAATTGCTTCATAAACATGCATTTGAAATGTTATAAAACAAAGGTAATCACTTTTTTTTTTTGTATGTTTTTTAAAGGTAAATTTTCCTGATATGAAGCTTGTAAAATTTTAAATCCTTAAAATTATTTTTGTATAAAAAATTCAAAAGTTGAATGAAACAATTTTAAGAATTTTCTCAAAAAAAAAAACAAATCAAATTATTTTGATCTATATAAAGACATCTGCAAATGCTACATGTTTTTTTTTTTTTTTTTAAGGGGGGAGAAAAAAAAAAAAAAAAAAAAACCTCTCTGTAGGGTAGAACTAACATTTGAAGAAATATCATCAATTTTAATATGCAATTATAATTAAAGAAATTAAAAAAAGCATTCATCACTCTCTTGAAACAATTTTATTAAACAGATAAAGGCTCATATTTAAATAGAATGGCAATTCAAGAAAGAGGGACAGTGCAAAATACTAAATCACATTTTGTGTTTTCTTTTTCAAAGAATGATAAATAAAGTAGAACAATTTTTTTAAATGATTGCTGAGAAAGGTGTTTTTGAAAGGGTGAGCAATTTCAGTATTCATGTAATAGTGAATACATAATTAATAACATACATAATTGTGAATACATCATTTCATTTACAAGAACAAAAAATGCACCTTATTGCATTCAAACAGTTTATAAATATTAATCAGAATTACTTAACTAAAATTGACAGCCACATGTGAGTAAGTTTCATATTAACCCCTTGGGTACGGATTTATTTGAGAAAATATTTGCATGTGGAACAGATATAATTTTTGGTTGCTTGGAGTAGTATGTAAAAGCAGTACATTTTACGTAAGAATTTATTTATTTCTAAAATATTGGTGACATATGTAGTATTAAGATGTCTTCAAGTAATTAGAATTGCAAAACAAAAATAAAAAACAAAAAAGTGAATGACGTGTCTCAGATGTCAAATGTAATAAATGTCAGATGTCAAAACCCAAGGGGTTAATATCAATGCTGCACTTATGAAAAAAATTAACATAATTAAAAATTCTTACCAGACCCACTAAGATTGTAATTATTGTTATCTTCACATTTTTTAAACACATTGAACGAGCAAGACTTCGACTTGTTTTCTTAAATGTAACAGACTATAAAAGACATAAAAATTAAATTAGAGAGAATAAAACAATTACTACAACTTTTATAAAAAATCAAAGTGAAATTATTCACAAGAAAATATTATGTCTGATATGTAATTATAGAAACATAGTAGGTATCATTCATATGGTCATCTGCTTATACGATCACCTCACTTATATGTTCAGGGTTTTTTTTATTAATGTTCAATTTAATAGGAATATTGTGTTAAAGCACATCACTTATACAGTCATGTTTCCGTTCTTTATCGATTGTATGATTACTTTAAAAAATCTAATTTAGGTAATGTTGTTCTATATTCACATTTCACAGACAGAGGCTATTTTTCTTTTTAAAATTGATAAAGCTATTTTCTTGCGTGATGTATTCCAAACAATTGGTTAATCTTTTAAGCTAATGAGACAAACAATAAAATTTGTAAAAGATTATTTTAACATTAAGAGATATGAATATAATACCCTGATATAATATATAAAACCTGTATTTATTTTAATTATGGGTTAAAGATTTGATTCTTAAAATGACTAATTTATGAAATACATAGAAAATCATGTCATAAAAGTCATCAGGCACACATTACCACTTTGATTGCAACACTCGTGTCCACTTTGTTCGCCTGACGAATGGTCGTATCTTCTTTCAACATGAAACAATTGTTGCAACTTCTTGCATTTTATGGTGTTTATTCGAAGTTTTATACTTACTACTTTTAAATGCCAGTTTTGTGATACTTTTTATAATAATTAACACATTATTAAATTATTATGATCAAAGAAAAGCTTACATTTGCATTCAAATTTTCAGTCTTATCAACAAGCAGCTCTAATTTTTCACCTCTATTTGCAACTGAATCTGAAAAACAAACAAAAAATATTATTAAAATGGAGAATTGAAATCTCATGGTTTGATTAATAACAATAAGCAAACAAGCCAACCTATATTCTGAACCATTATTTCTTTTAATTCATCTAAAGCACCTTGAGCTCTCATAATTTTATCAACATCTTGACTTTCAGAGAAATGTTTCTAGAACATAAATGCAATAACATGATTAGTACATTAATAATAACACGTGCATCAGAATTCAATATGAACAATGTCATTTTTTCCCTCAATAGAAAAATAATAAACAATTATCAATCTTATAAGATACTATCAAAAACATGTACATATAATTCAAATTAGAATTAATAAATAAATAATATTAGTTTTTTTTTTTTTTTTTTTTTTATTAAAATTTTAATGTAGCTTAGAAATCTCCATCTATTTAAATTCTAATTTTAATTATCTCCAAAATATATAAATTTTAGACTTATGCAACTATTTCAACATCACTTTCCATTTCCACTTAAGATTTCTGTTTCAAATATGTGTGTGTATGTTTGTATACAGGCATCTACCCAGAATTTTTTCCCCCCCCCAAGGTTTGATGTTTGAGACAGTATATATATATATACACTTTTCTTTTGTGGGTAGGAAGAAGGAGGGGGTTTTAAATCATTTAACTGCATTGTTGCGAGTTTTACATACATAGCAGATTCTCTTAATTTTTTTATGCTATTTGACAAAATGTCTTTTTTCATAGTCAATTAATGAAATTTGTTTTAATTCTTTGACTTTCTTTTCTTCCAGTGGCTGATTAACAAACTGTAAGTGATATTAATGTGACTGATTGCTGAAATATGGGGCTATTCTGCCACTATCAACAAAATTTCTTTTATTTTCTAAGTTGATTTAGAAACTACATGATTATTTTATGATTTTTTTTTTTCATCAAATTGTCAAAAGTAGAGTGTGTGTTGGTGTTTGGTGTTTAGGATTAAGGCCGATTGACTGCTGTAGGTCCTGGGCCTGAGGGGGAGTGCCTTCCGTGGAGGTCTTTCTAAGGGGTCCTAGCCCGTATTTACGCAAGTTTCGGAGAAAACCACGGAAAACTCCGAACGGCTAGGCCGACGAGCGCGACCTGGGATCGAACCCGGCACCTCACGTCTACCAGCTTTGAGCGCAGAACCGCTCGGCCGCGTCAAAAGTAGAGATACTTGATACATCTGCCATTTATGGCTGAAATTCTAGACTGTTTCACCAATTAACGAAATTTACATTTAATTACAGCTAATTGCTCAAATATGATGTTTTTCACTGCTGATTGCTAAAATAAGCAAATTATCTTAAATTTTAAGAATGGTTATTGTGTCACAAATGGCTGTTACAAGTGGGTCGACAAAAAATTTTAATATAATGGTTGGTATGGTATTAGTGAGGGATTAAAGGCAACTGCTGTATGAGGCTACCAAGCCTGGATAAAATGCCATCCATGGCAGCCCTATAGTCTGTATGAACGATTCAAAGCCATTCAGATAAAGCTATGGACAACTATTGGTTGGCTAACAAAATGTGCAAAAACAATATTGACATTTTAGTATTTTTATTTTAAACCACAGTAATAAAATCTGCTAAATTTTGGGAAAATATGTGGACATAGCTTAGACATTGGTATAATCACTGAAATTTGAAGTTTCATGTTTTTCTGTTTCAGGAAGTTACTTTGGATTTTTATGCAATTCACAGCCTATGCAATAAACTGAAAAATTATGTTTAAACCTAAATTATGCTACATTAGATGCAACAATATTAAAAAAAAAACCATATCTGCCAATCCAGGAGCAGAAAGTGCTGAAAACTGTGACGCACGTTGCAGAACAATTGAGGCTTTTGCAAAACATTTCATCTATCCCCCAACTGGATGATGTTAATACATCTAACATTCTAAAAATAATATAACCTAGATATGTTCAACGGACCTGTAAATCTGTTAGGACACTAGAAAATTGCTGGAAACAGTCATTGTTTCAATGTATAGACAAAGTTTATAAACATTTTGTAAGTAGTATATCCACATTAATGTGACAATATTAATGCCAAAAGTCATTGACAAAATTGCAAATTCTGAGTATATTCCTCAGTTTTAGATTATAAAATTTTGATTTCTATAAGCAATAAGTTGTTTTATTAAATAGAATATCTTGTCACTGGAATAATAAGGTGACACAAAGTCCATTGCAAGTTGCATAAATCGATTACCAAATTTTTAAGACTTTATTTCACTTAAATTATTTACAAAACACAAGCAGGTCCAAAGAATATTACAGCATGTTAAAAGATGTGCAAATAAAAAAACTAAAAATTTAAAATGATGATAACTGAAAGAATAAATTTTTACAAACCATTTGCGAGGCTAAAACTCTGGAGAACTCATTATTCATAGCATAAGGAAGAGCAGTAAGAGCTCTTGATCCGTAAGCATTCTGAAACCTATTGTGAACAATCATTTCTCATAAAATCTACTGACATAAATGTTACATAAAATCAACATACAAAATGACTAAGTACATACATATTTCTTCTTAAAAAAAATTTTTTTTTTTTTTTTTTGATGGTGGTGGGGGTAAATATCTATACTCATTTTGCTCTACTTTAATTGTTTTTTCAGTCAAGTATATACAATCCCTATATTATTTATTTATACAGTAGAAGCAACTTAAATTACATAAAGTTCATTAAATTTTTTGGTTAAAGCATTTAAAAATCACTAAGCTTTTTTTTTTGTTTGTTTGTTTGTTTTTGTCTTTCTAAGATGCTAAATTTTTTTAACATCTAAGAAAGAACTTAACATTTAAGAACTAGGGAACAATATTCCCTTGATCCCAGCTGTGCCTCTTACTGATTAGGGTTATTAAGAGTGTGTAACACATGATAACAATAGAAAAATCACCGTATTTGATGACCAGTTGAAACAGAGAATACTTAATTTTACATAATCTGCTTATATAAAACAATAAGCCAATATAAAGAGCAAAATTAACAGCCACCACCAGCCACATGGCAACTAAATAAAAAAAGATGGCAAAAAAAAAATATTTATAAATTGCCACTTTCTTCTTTTTGCGTCAATTTCGTGATAAATAGTCAAATTTTTATGCTTAATTAGCATTAATTAAATAAATATGCTATTTTCTCCGTTAATCGGCAAATTCACAATATTTTTACGACCAATTGCCGAAACAAGTGATTATGTTGCTGCGAATTTGCAAAATCTACATTTAGGTGCAAATAATTGCTAATATACACCATGATTTTGCCAGTAATTGATAAAATTCATGCTTTTTCAAAACTGATTCCAAAATTTCATATTTTTCGGTCAATTATATCAAAAATAAGGTCAATTATTATCGAAATATGCAATTATTTGGCTGATAATCGGTGAAATTCGTGTCCTTTTCAAAGCCGAGTCCTCAAATACTAAAAAACTTTGTCGTTAATCGAACAAATTCGTACTTCTTTCAAAGCTGAATCTCAAAACATATGAAAGTTTTGCAGATGAATTAAAATAATTGTAAGATAAAAAAAACTTTTTATACCATGTTTTTAAATTTTCTGTTGAATCGTTGAATCATAGCTATACGCAAGCAAAGTGTGACATCACTAACCATCAGTGGGGCCAAAAAAAAAAGATTTCATATGTTAATTATCTATTGGATTTTTTGTAAAAAATTATTTCCCGATTTTAATGCCCATATTTGATAGTTATATATAAGTTATTATCTAACTGAGTTACTTTTGCTGAAATTTGATTAGCTTTTAATTTTAAATTTCAAAATTGTATTGTCCTTGGTGTTTTTTGTATTTGGCGATCACGTAATACAAAAATATACATACCAGATGTATATTTTCGTAATATGCATTGTACGATATATTGTTTCATATTATTGATTGCTGTCTTAATATACGTTGTTGAAATAACTATGATTTTTGAAAGGAACTAAATATGTTCGCCAGATAATTTGGTGATTTTTTGTTTTTCTTTTCTTCCAAGGACGACAGATATCAAATATTCCGCTGCAATATATTAATATCTTATATCAGACACTTTATTTAGACATTTGAAAACAAATTTGACTTCAAATTATGATAGAATATTTATTATTTTCCTTTTAATTAGTATATTAGTTGGATATTTATTGTGTAAATATAACCCTTTGAAATGAAATGTTTATGTTTACATTCGAAAATGGAAGTTTGACCTTTTTTCCCTACAGTTTTTTAATTTAAATTTAAAATTTTATCAATTTTACAGCAAATAAAATTTTTTACAGTGATAATGACCTCAATTTTTGTGAGATGCATCATTTAACTTTTTAAAATTTTTTAACGTTCACGTTTAATTAAATGTATTTATTTTTATGTCGAAAGAAAATGAACTCGTAATTTTTTTTTTTTTTTTTTTGGCAACAATTAAATTATAGCAAATTTTTTAATGGCTATTTATGTGCTATTGGGAGGTTATTATTTTCATATTTTAATTAATTATAAGAAAACTAATAAAAAATTCGGACTTCGAAGTATTGTGTTGTCACCGGGTTCTGAGCTACTGTGAAAGTTTTAAATGTCTAGCTAGTAGGGAAGTCAGTTAAAAATAGATTGCAGGATTTGTACCAGACAAACAAACAAACAAGAAACGAAGTTAATAAAAACATGGTAAAATTTCACAGCTAATTGTCAAAAATGTATATTAGTATTATTTTTCTCCTAATCGAGAAAAAATCGCGCCCTTTTTTCAAAGCAAATTCCTGAAATATGCAATTAATACGTGGCTGATTGCCAAAACACATTATTTAGCTACTAATATATGAAAATCATGTTCTTTTGAAAGCAAGCTGAATCTTAAATACTCAACTACTTTACCACTAATCAATGAAATTTGCCCTTTTTTCAAAGCTGAATATTGAAATAATGAATAATTTTGACGTAGATTTCAGAAATTAGGGGATTATCGTTTACCCTCTAATATTGAAAAAATTACGTTTAATATGCTATTATATAGCTGTTAATAAAAAAAAGTCGTATTATTATTATTATTATTATTCTAAGCCAATTTCTGTAAATCGTGTTATTTTTGTAGCTGATAGCAGAAATATGCAATCATTTCGCCACTAATTAACAAAATTTACATTTAATTACAATTAATTGCTGAAATAGGCTTTATTTCAGCAAATCGATGAATCTCTTGCTTTTTTTAAACATGATTTGCAATATATCAATAACTTTGTGGCTTTTTATAGAAATACGAAATTATTTTATAATTATTTTTGTTGCTAATTGTTA
This sequence comes from Salticus scenicus, assembly GCA_963930645.1. Classification (NCBI taxonomy): domain Eukaryota; kingdom Metazoa; phylum Arthropoda; class Arachnida; order Araneae; family Salticidae; genus Salticus; species Salticus scenicus. The sequence goes on along the minus strand of OZ005654.1, from coordinate 13,709,673 downwards.
AAATTACGTAATTATTTAGTCATAAAGCAACAAAATTTTTTTTTTTTTGGTACTTGATTACTAAAATAATATGTCATACTTTTGTGGCTGATTTATAAATACGCAATTTTCTCGTGTGAGTTTTGAGCCGAATTCAATTTAAATCTGATGATTTTTGTGAAAGTTCCGTTTTCAGATCCGAAAATTTCTTAGAATTACTCGTGCACTATAAAAATTGAGTTATCACATATTTTTTAAATTTTAGAGGTGAATAAAAAAAAAATATATAAATAAAAATAAAGTGGAAATTTTGCACAAGTTAGATAGTCTAGATTAATGCACTAAGATGACAGCAAATTTTATACATATTTCAAAATAAACAAAGTAGCATGTTGTGGCCATCAGAGAGTTTTTTTTTTCTATACCATTCTATATGAGAATGCAATCTACTGGTTAACATCAATATATATTTAATTCTAACTTCTCACATTAAAGAATTTACATATGCAGTCTTGTGCAATTTTAAACAACAAATGTTTAGATTTAGCCATACGGAAAAATTGCAAAAAGTTAATAGAAGCACAACTTGTCAACCAATAAACAACCCAAATGAAGTTATTCGTCTTCATAATGGCCCTCTCACATATTTGGTTTGATGCATTTATACACTATAGAAGCTGAGACATAGTTTTCTTATACGACACAGGAAATTTTTCAACATAGCAGGACCACCTACTGGTACTAAAGTTTCCATAAAATTTTAATTAGAACAACAAAACATTTAAGGAACAAAATACAATTACTAAAAAAAAGGACATAAGTATCCTGCATTTACATATTGAATAAAAAAAACAAAATAAGATTTAAAAGTGAAATTCCATTAAAGAAAAATATAAGCAAATATCTATAAGTGACAAAATAAGTAATATTTAAAAGCAGAAATTGGCCAATTTCAGAAAATAAATAATAAATGGGAAAAAAAAAAAAAACATTAAAAATTCTGTCAAAGACAGAATTTAGTTTAGTATGGTGGACTATTAATTTCAATCTGTAAATTTTTATTTTTATTTATTTTTTATCTCATTTTTTTACCTTAAAACTGGGTCATATACTTTTTAAAATGGCTGAAATGAATTAAAATGAAGTGCTGCCACCTAAATTCTATACTTTAGTTAATTTTAAAAAATCTAACTGTTGTGTCAAAAAATTGTTTGCACCCCTGGATTCATAAAAATTGCCCCTTTCATTTGGTACCGAATTTGTAATGATAGGACTGATATTTCTAATTTATTTTGGTGTATTACACTATCGGGATTGTTTCTGGTTAGAACACAATAGAAACTCTTAACTAAAGTAACAGGTTAAAGATAAGAGTATTTGTCCCTTTTTATTGAATAGGATAAAGGGAATATTGCTTATCTCATGTCTATTTGAATAACTAAGTTATAAAGATTGGTTTACTGTAAAAGATTTCGCACCAGACTGCTACGTTACTGCTACCCTGTTACCTCTTTTGGGTGTTGGCATCTTAATATTGGTAAATAGATACTATTTCCTTTTGAGTGAAGAAAATTTATTCATCCATTATTTGTTCACAAAAAGTGACTGGGCAGAAAAATATCAAAAATAACTGAGACATACTCGTGAATGTTAAGTTTTGTTACATTTCTGTGTTCTTGAATAATCAAAATTTATCAGTGTTAAGGGAGTACTGTACAACTCAAAACATGTAAATACATCAAAATTAAAAGTAGAAAGATATAATTCCTTTTCAGTAAGAAAACAATTATATATCAATGTGTAAAAATATTTATAAAATGTTCAAAGAAAAATTTTAAAGGCAATAAATCATTGACATGACACAGACACTAACATCTGAAAAATAAATGACTTCATATATTTTAGACTATGTTTTGATATTCTAGAATAAATTATCTACAAAATAGAAAATTAATGCCAATTTCTGTGTAAAGAAATATTTAAAAAATATAAAGTGCTATTTATCATATACATAAAATTATTCGAAAATTCACTAATTAGATACTCAGAATTCCAAACTATTTTACATTGTTCTTGATTAAAAAATATTTTTCTAAAAATATTATTAACATCCAATATGAAGTGCTCATAATTATTTTTCTAATCTAAAATTTTATTTCAAAAATATAAATAATAATAATGCCAACATTTTATAATGTAGCATAATCAGTTATATCTTTTCATTGCTAATGTTATAAATTATTTCATTTTCCATGAGTTAATTTGTCTTAAGACCAAAACTTAAAGAAACTTACCTCTTTTTTATTTCATTTAAAAACATGAATGCTCGAGATCTATCAAATTCCTAAAATGAGAAAAAAAAACATTTGGAAATAAATTTTAATACAGACATTAGAAATAATATATTTTTTTAAATAACTTAAAATAAAAAATAAAACCTTTAAATTAACATTTAAATAAAAACAACAACAATAGTTAATGTTGATTAACAATTTTATTCTTCCATCTCAAATTGCTATATGTACATTAGATAAGATGCATAAAAAATGACAGATTAATGAAAGAAACAAAGATAATAAGAAATTGTTATTTAAGTCAACATTTATATTGAACTCAATAATTCAAGTGAAATAAATAAATAAAATAAAACACATGGGTAAGTTAACCCATAAGATTGATTGAAAAGACTATGAATAATCTGGTGTGCACTCACACTACTTTCTCTTACTCTACACGACAAAGACATTATTTCAACAGGGAGTAACATAAGAGGTTATCTTAAAATTTCTAATGTATTTTTTAAACATTTCAAAACAGCTTTAAAAATAAATTTATTTGGCAAAAGTTTCTGTGTGAGAGGGGGACTACCTCTTTTCTTTCAACCTTTCTCCCCGATTTTAATACTACAACTACCCTACATTCATGAGACATTTGATCCTTTGACTAACAATATATATATATTCCCTGAGAAAAAACAAAATAAGTATAAAATAAATTATCTGATGTGTTTCATTCTATAGATGGTGACTTTCCTCAAATGACAATTCTATCCACCTATTCATGATAGTTAAAAGCAGATAACCTTCAGAGAAGAGTTTCATATTACATTTTAAACTGGTCTTGGGACATATAACAGGGTTCGATCCAGACAGAAATTGGATCCCCTTTGCTGCCCCTTCACAAAATTCCACATCATAAAAGAGGACCCTTCACAAAATTCAAATCCATAAAAGAGGACCTTTCACAAAATTTAAATTTATGAAATGAGCCTTTCACAAGATTTTATTTTACAAAAGTAATGTTTTTATAAAATGTTTCCCTGTTTTCAGTATTATTAATTAATTAATTGGTTCAATGAAACTATGTTAATTTGATATTAAACATATTTAGAATGACTGCCCACAACATCCTTTAAAATATATTGAAATATTTTTGGATAGCCCTGTATATGAGCTATAAATTTGTCTTTTAGCCAGCATGTTTCATTGAATAAAATATTATATAAATGTACAAATAGTGCAAATCTGAAGTAGTAAATCACAGCATAATTATTTAGAAAACAGCAATTCTTATAACTTCTGCGGACATGGCGATTCTACAGCAAAGTTTCCCCTGGACAGTTTTAGGAGGGTGCAGGGTTTAATCTGAGTAAAAGGTTTCTTTAGCAAAAAAGCTAAAATCAGAAAAAATGCTTTAGCAAAATGCTAAAATGCCAGAAACAGTAGAAAAATACGCATATCAGTTCACACATTATTCTAAACACCTCGATATGTTTGATTTTCATGTGAATTAAATTTAAAAGATTTAATGAGCTCTTTAAAGAGTTATACACAGAAAGTAATATAAATTTTTGAAATTTGAAATGAAAAACAAAAAGTAATTAATTGCACTTACCATTGCAACAAGATCAATTGGAATATATTAGTAGAAATAGAAAAATTGAAGAGTAGTTTTTATTTACAAATTGATTTCCTGTATGCAATTTGTATGTGTAATTCAACATTTGATTTCCCTTATATAAACGAACCAACTGATTTTTTTCCTAATCAATGTTGTGATTTTTTTCCATGAAAGATTTGTTATAATATTTTCACTGAAGATTTTTAAAAAATCAATTTGTGTTTAGTAAGATGCTTTAGCAAAAAAGCAAAAACATGTTATTTCAATTTAGAAATATTTAAACATGAACTCATCAACCACGAATATTCATTCAAGTAAACCGGAGTGTAAAGGTTGATATATTTTTATTTACCAATAATGTGAAAAATACCAGAGCCGGGAATCGAACCCGGGCACCTCCGCTTAACGCACGGATGCTCTACCACTGAGCTACCCTGGCTGACAACCAGCTAGGCACTTCTCACATAATATTCGTTGGCCAAGTCACCGAGTCTGCAAACGCAGCTGTATCAAGTGACAATATTAATCGCAGCACAACTCCATAGACCACGAAATTTCTATTTAGAAATATTTAAACATGAACTCATCAACCGCGAATATTCATTCAAGTAAACCGGAGTGTAAAGGTAGATATATTTTTATTTACCAACAATGTGAAAAATACCAGAGCCGGGAATCGAACCCGGGCACCTCCGCTTAACGCACGGATGCTCTACCACTGAGCTACCCTGGCTGACAACCAGCTAGGCACTTCTCACATAATATTCATTGGCCAAGTCACCGAGTCTGCAAACGCAGCTGTATCAAGTGACAATATTAATCGCAGCACAACTCCATAGACCACGAAATTTCTATTTAGAAATATTTAAACATGAACTCATCAACCGCGAATATTCATTCAAGTAAACCGGAGTGTAAAGTTTGATATATTTTTATTTACCAACAATGTGAAAAATACCAGAGCCGGGAATCGAGCCCGGGCACCTCCGCTTAACGCACGGATGCTCTACCACTGAGCTAACCTGGCTGACAACCAGCTAGGCACTTCTCACATAATATTCGTTGGCCAAGTCACCGAGTCTGCAAACGCAGCTGTATCAAGTGACAATATTAATCGCAGCACAACTCCATAGACCATGAAATTTCTATTTAGAAATATTTAAACATGAACTCATCAACCACGAATATTCATTCAAGTAAACCGGAGTGTAAAGTTTGATATATTTTTATTTACCAACAATGTGAAAAATACCAGAGCCGGGAATCGAACCCGGGCACCTCCGCTTAACGCACGGATGCTCTACCACTGAGCTACCCTGGCTGACAACCAGCTAGGCACTTCTCACATAATCAACAGCCAGGGTAGCTCAGTGGTAGAGCATCCGTGCGTTAAGCGGAGGTGCCCGGGTTCGATTCCCGGCTCTGGTATTTTTCACATTGTTGGTAAATAAAAATATATCAACCTTTACACTCCGGTTTACTTGAATGAATATTCGCGGTTGATGAGTTCATGTTTAAATATTTCTAAATAGAAATTTCGTGGTCTATGGAGTTGTGCTGCGATTAATATTGTCACTTGATACAGCTGCATTTGCAGACTCGGTGACTTGGCCAACGAATATTATGTGAGAAGTGCCTAGCTGGTTGTCAGCCAGGGTAGCTCAGTGGTAGAGCATCCGTGCGTTAAGCGGAGGTGCAAGGGTTCGATTCCCGGCTCTGGTATTTTTCACATTGGTGGTAAATAAAAATTTATCAACCTTTACACTCCGGTTTACTTGAATGAATATTCGCGGTTGATGAGTTCATGTTTAAATATTTCTAAATAGAAATTTCGTGGTCTATGGAGTTGTGCTGCGATTAATATTGTCACTTGATACAGCTGCGTTTGCAGACTCGGTGACTTGGCCAACGAATATTATGTGAGAAGTGCCTAGCTGGTTGTCAGCCAGGGTAGCTCAGTGGTAGAGCATCCGTGCGTTAAGAGGAGGTGCCCGGGTTCGATTCCCGGCTCTGGTATTTTTCATATTGTTGGTAAATAAAAATATATCAACCTTTACACTTCGGTTTACTTGAATGCATGTTATTTCATTTTCGCATTTTGAATAAGTCTTTTCAAATTTCGTGAAAAATGCGACCATAGCAGAAACACTGGGAGGGTTCTACACCTTATTTGGCTGCAGAAATAGCACCCTTATTATCCCTCATCAAAAAAAAAAAAAAAAAAAAAAAACATGCTTATTGCCTTTTGTTAAAAATAATCTTCAAACTGAAGATACGCTATAAATATTAATAAAAGCATAGTGTATAATGATTAACATTCGTTTATACATTAATAACAAGCAAAATTAAAGTGTAAAGAAAGTTGAAATTTAAAACTTTTCCTTGTAATCCATACCTGAAATTGAATTCTGAAATTTACATATTAACAAGCAGCGGTTAATTGCTGCAGTTATTATGCCAGCAGTTATTTGCTGGCATGCGGTTAATATGAAATGTACATTTGATGCACATTTTTTTTTTTTTTTTTTTTTTTTTTTTTTTTATGCACATATATATTTATGAATATTATAAAAGTGGAATACATTGGAATACCTATGAAATACATTGTATTATCTTATATATTTATATAGTATATATCTGTTGTAATTAAAATTACACATTTATTTATTAATGGAAATTAAACAAAAATGTGTATAATTAAAATTACACATTTATTTATAAAAGGAAATTAAACAAACATGTGTGTAATTTATATACCGTAAAATTCCGATAGTAACCCCCCACACAAATATACCTTTCTCTGTAATTTTTCGATGTTTCCCTTTCCCCAAAACCTTCCGTTCTCTTGGCTATTATAATCTGAAGTTTTTCCTAAAATTTCAGCTTTTTAAAAGTTTTCAATAATATTACACCTTCTGATTTTAATAATTTTTATTTATAAAAGAAAGGGGGGTTATAATCGGAATTTTACGGTATATGTAAAAATACTTTATGTTTATATAATACAATTTAAAAAGTGATTTGTATGTAAATATGGGCAGGTAAAAATGTTTCTTTTTTAACATGAGCGATAAATTGCTAGATGTAAAAGCGGGAAGCCATAATTGTAAAATTGAAGGAGGGAGAATTGTAATGTGTCCCTGATATGAATCTTAGAGACTGTCCGGCGACGCGTTTGACATTAAACGAGAAAAGCTCACGAAAATGGTTTATTGCAGCTATAAATGAGGAAAAAAGAGATGGAGCAGATTTTTGAGAACGAGATTTCTAAGAAGAGCAGAAGAGAAGTATAGGAGTACGTTAGGTAAAAAAAAAACGACCAATAACAAAAAAAGGGAAAGCCCCTGTGTGTGGCAGAAGGCGGAGTCAAAATGGGCCTGTAAGTAAAAAAATACAAAATATCGTCAGATGATGGAAAATTTTTGAAGGAGAAATGATCCAGTGAAGAAAAGGTTGTATCCTCGCAGATGCTGTAGCTGTAGACCTGGAAGAGGCCGGCAGCACCCAAGAGTCCAGGAGTAGAAATCTTCCGATGACTGGAGAGTAAAAACAAATGAGCCTTTGGAGGTGCGTAAGGCTGGAAATGAAATGCGCCCCTGATGTAAAGGTTGGATCTTCGCAGCAGTTATGATGCTCTAAAAACTGTGGTGAAAGCTCTGGTGATAAATAGCCCGTTATGACTGAGGCCGGAATTCTGGATTACATTAAAGTTGAACACTTGTCGTCGGTGAGTCAATACTTTAAATTATATATAAAAAAAAGAAAATAGCTAAAGTTTTTAGATTTTATTTTTTTTTCTTCCTCCTAAAAAAAAAAAAAAAAAATTGGCTGAGTCCCGCTTAAAGTGCTCACACAAGGATGTCTCCTTAATTGAATGTTGATAAAGAATTTTTTATGTTTAGAATAAAATATGAATAAATGGCTATTTGTTATAAATTCTTATTGTTTTTCTCATTAGTTTCTAGATAAATTACTCCTAAAAGACCGCTAATAAAATTATTCTTATTGTTTTTTCTCATTGGTTTCTAGATATATTATTCCTAGAAGACCGCTTAATAAAATAGGAGATAATTTTAGTATTCACAATTTTATTTTATGACCCAGTAAAAATTTAATGAACTTGGGTATTATTTAAATTATTATTTAGATTATTATTTTTTTAGAGATAAATCAACGAAATGTATGGTACAGATTGGAGAGTATCTCTAAAATAACAATTTCTCTCCAACAATATCTATATCTTGTAAATGGCAAGCAGTAAATACATAAGTACCAAATTAAGCGTCTGGATTTTAAATGTTAAATGTGCCTTTAAGAATCCAAAACTGCTCTTCGGAATCTAAAATGTGCCTTTTTTAAAATCTAGGGTAAACTCCATCTACAGTATTTTCCACGAAATGACTGCTCCACAACCCTTTACAAAATTAAAATGCAGTGTATTGCATGTACCACTCTGACCTTCAAATTCTTTTAAAGAATTTATCTTGAAATTTTTTTATTTGAAAATTTACGAACTCAAATTGCTAGTAGTTCATTAGTGTTTTCATGTTTAAATTCAAATACAAAATAATTAATAATAAAATCTATTTAAGTGTTCTAATGAAAATTGGAAAAATCTTATTACTTACATCATCGGTGATGCACAAATATAAAATCTGATCTTCATAAACATAATGAAAAAGATAGCTGAAAATTAAAAACACAACATTTAAGTATTTATATAACAGTGCAAATTTAATGAAACAAACATTAAAGTACATAAATGAATTTAATTATTTAAATTATTACAATGTAAAAAGCCTAGCAATTTTTATAGTTAAAGTTCAACACATTAAATTTAATTTTTATCAATGATACTAAAATAAAGTTTCCTTATTCCTACAATATATTAGTGAGAAAATGTATATTATATATATGAAAATTGCATTTCTACTAACAGTAAAAAAGACAAAAGAAAATTAACCTTATTTTTATTTTATTTTTTTTTTCCTATTTCATACTGATTTTTCATTTCATATAAAGAATCAGAGAAAATACACTTAGTGCAGTTCTGAAAACATGTATCAATTCACACAAATTTTTTTGAAAAAAAAGTCAATTTTTTCCCTTACAATACATATGTTCCAGTTTTTCTCAAGCATTTGCTTAAAGAATGATGGGATGTCTAATTTTATTAAATATGTTCGTATAAGAACCAGTGGTGACATTAGAAATTCCCTGATAGGGGACACCCACATAAATGAATTTATATACTAAAGATATAAATTCAAATTTTCTTATTGTAAATGAAAAACAGTTTTATATGATTTTTTAATCAGCTCTTTTTTGAGATTATCGTAAAACTAATATTATGTAGGAAGTGATTGCTGTTAAGAAACAACTGAAAACATTTAGCTTAATGTACTCTGGAAACAGAAAAAAAAAAAAAAAAAGGAATAAGAGAAAATATACTAGAATAGCTAATTATTATTATTATGATTTATTATTAGTAGTATTTTTAGGGCGACAGAGTTTTGAGATAAGCAGACTGATTACAAAATTTAGTTACACATTCTACTTCAAGTAGAGTACAGGATACATTATCCGGGAATCGCAGAACATACATGATTCCAGTTATCGGAATTTTTCAGATATTGATGCCTACTGAAAGTGGAAATATCATGTCTTCAAAAGCTATCCTCAGTTCCCTACCTTCCTTTAACCACAAAATAATTACCAATAAACTGTACTGGTAACTTAAATTATGTATTATAGTGATACCGTTTACGCGCTATAGCATGTAAATTACATGAAAAATCAGAGACAAGACGCAAAAAATTTATTGTGGTGAGTCCCAGAGGACGCGTAATTTTCATTTAAAAAAAAAAAAAAGTTTTCAAACTGAAGAAAGAAAAAAAAAACAAATTATAAAATATATTTCTTGTTTAAAACTGATATTTTCCTTATATTTTTTAAGGCATCCTTTAAAGCAGGATGGGGGACTTGGGATTTGAAGTGGAATGTGCAACTAAATTTTGTAATCAATTTGCTTATCTGATAAATTCTTATTTCTCAAAAAAAAAACTTTTTTCTCATTTTGTTCTCTTAATGCTAATAATTTCGAGAAATTTTTAAAAATGTTTCTAGTTTAAAATTAAAATAATAATAATTAGCTACATTTACTATATTTAGCTATATTAACTATATTTTCTCTCTCTCTCTCTCTTTTTTTTCTGGTTCCAGAAACATTGAGCTAAATGTTTTCAGTTGTTTCTTAACGGCCCTCTTCACTTACCGTCGCCAGAAGCCTGAGCCAATGTTATTCTATGGGAAAATTTTCTTTACAAATAACTTATTAACTCATACATATTTTTAAATTCTGTTTTCACATTCAGAAAATTCCCAACTGTTAAATGGATGCACCTTTTTTAAAAATGTATTTTTTTAATTTTTAATATTTTATTTTGAATTTGTAAAATGAAAAAATTTTACATATTGAAAATTCGTATTTTGCAGCTTCAAAATAAAATATAAAAAATTAAAAAAATATTTTTTTAAAAAAGGTCCGTCAATTTAACAACTGGGAATTTTCAGAATATGAAAACAGAATTTAAAAATATGTATCAGTTAATAGGATATTTGTAAAGAAAAACATTAGCTTTGGCTTCCGGCGACGGTGAGTGAAGCGGGCCCTTAACAGCAACCATCTTCTACATAATAATAGTTTTAAGACAATCTCAAAAAGAGCTGGTTAAAGATTCCTAAAAACTGTTTTTCATCTACAATAAGAAAAAAATTTTAATTTATATCTTTAATATAATTCATCTATGTGGGGACCCAGATTTTTTAAACTCACGGGTTCCAGAGAACCATGATTTTGAAAGTCTAGCAGCACCACTGAGAGAAAAAAGTAAAAAAAGTGTACTTACTTATCAGTAAAAGAAATTACTATAATAACATTCTGACATAAGCAAAAATAATTAATTTTTTGCTTAACATTGCAAATATATTACTTTTTTTTAATACTCAGGCTTTCTTAAAAATAAATTTTCTTGATTCTTAATACAGACATAATATGTTCATTCATCTGTTTAATTTTTTTTTTTCAACAAACTTAGTATCAGCACTTTTTACTAGTAACTTTTTTGTATTAGAACTTCGTTTTCGTGTTTCAGAACTTTGTGTTTGTTTTTACGTTGGATACTCATGTGCGTTTATCGTACCGGAATTGAAAAGAAATGTTTTGAATTTTTTTAAAGAATGGTTTTGCGACAGTTTTCTGAATTTCATATTTCGGCTAAGCTTTGATAAAGGGCACCCATTGGAGATTCGTTACACAGTTATGTGATTCAGTATATCATACACATTTGCTAATAATCTTTTTGTATTGGAACTTTGTTTTGCTCATCTCGGAACTTTGTTTTCGATTTGACGCTGGCTGCTTGTTTGTGTTTAACGTATAGCATTGGTTCTTTTTCCTTTATGGTAAAACGAAGTTTAAAAAGATTTTTTTCTTCTTCAGAGCAGGATGCTTTAAAAATATAAGGAAAATATCAGTTTTAAACAAGAAATATATTTTAAAATTTGCTTTTTTTCTTTCTTCCATTTTGAATTCTTGTTTATTTATTTTTTTCTTTTTTTAAGAATGAAAATTATATGTCCCCTCGCTGGGATCTGCTACAATTAATTTTTTGCATCATGCCTTCGATTTTTTGTGTGATTTACGCACTATAGCGACATCGCTGTTATTTAATCATAATTACATACTAGAGAAAATTATTTTACAAAAAAAAAAAAAAAAAATGGTTTGAAGAAAAGGCAGTTACTATGAATGTTATGGAATAAATTATAAATCTATGAAAGGGATGTCATGCACTGTAAAAACTTTAAGGTATTCTCAATAACGCTTAAAATGGTAGGTCATATAGTGATTAAAAGAAAGAGGCACAACTAGACGTTATAACATATAGCTCTGCAGCTAATTGTTCCTAATTAATGTAAGACACTCATGCATTTACATACATATAGATATATCATGACAAAACTTTGAAATCTCTAAGGTGAGCAGTTAAGTAAAGAAAAATTGGTATTGGTAGTGAATAATAAAAGTCTCAAATACACAATTTCAACATTCTATGACTAGTCATCTTTAAGTTATACAAGATACAAAATACATTTTGTAAATCGGGATTATAATATTTTTTAGATTTTTCTGAAAAGAATTGGATATGTTCAATATTCGTAAAAAAAAAAAAAGCTCCTAAAAGGAATAAAAAAAATGAAAACATTATTTTCATTATTATAGGGAGACTATGCATCCGTATGTGTCCTCACCCCTAGTTGCCACCATCCCTGATAAGAACTCAAAATACACATATTTACAGGGTGTTCCTAAAGTCCCACACACCCCTCCTAACTTGAAAATGTGACGGAATTGTGAAAAATGGTGAAACACGTATTCAATAAATTCGAGAGGGGTGAAAAAAGTTTCAGCCCAAGGGGGCTAGGGGGCCGCTAGGGAGGGCAACTTTAAAATTTCAAATGGGAAGGTATGTCTTGTGATACATCCCTGGAAACGTCTCTTCAAAACAATGAATTTGACATAAATAGTTTTGCCTTGCGATGATTATTAAAGGAGATACATGAGTTTTTACACTTTTGAAATGTGGATTTTATACTTATCTATCCCCTTTAATAATCATTGCAGGACAAAACTATTTATATCAAATTCGTTGTCTTGAAGAGACTTTTCCAGGGATGTATCACAAGACATACTTTGCCCAAAAATGCTTGGGCCCAGGCAAGGGGGCGATAGGAGAGCAACTTTAAAATTTCAAACAGGAAAGTATGTCTTGTGATACATCCCTGGAAATGTCTCTTCAAGACAATGAATTTGATGTAAATAGTTTTGTCCTGCAATGATTATTAAAGGGGATACATAAGTATAAAACTTTTCAAATTTCTAAACACTCACGTATCTCCTTTAATAATCATCATAGGGCAAAACTATTTATATCAAATTCATTGTTTTGAAGAGACCTTTTCAGGGATATATCACAAGACATATATTCCTATTTGATATTTCAAAGTTGCCCTCCCTAGCCCCTACACCTTCCCCCTCCCCCCGGTCCAAATTTTTTCACCAAAAGAGGTTCCTCTCGAATTCATTGAACACGTGTTTCGCCATTTTTCACAATTCTGACTCATTTTCGAGTTAGGAGGGAGGGGGGAGGACTTTTGGAACCATACTTGCCAACCAATTTTAATAAAAAAAGGGAAGATTTTTGTTGAAAAACCAGAAGATTTCATAAAAAAAGGGAAGATTTTTTTTTTTTTTTTTCTCCTTGACGTATTAAACAATACAGTTTTACAATTTTAATATTTAGAAGCAATCTATAAAAACGTTTTACTATAGATTGATTATACTAAATATATAAAAGTTTTAAATGAAGTTATTCCTCTTCAACATATAAATATCTACAAAACAGAATCTGTAAGAAATTTATTTAACAATAGACAAAAAAACTTAGTTAAGTTAAAGTATAACTAATTTTTTAAATAAATATAGAATATGATTTTTGTATATGTACATTAATCATACATATAAGAAATAGTAGCAGTAGCTAATTATCAGTTTCAAACGTGCATAAAACCAACTGAGTATTAATATTCTTAAATTGATTTGGGAAAAATTTTCCTACCTGAAAAAATTATTCTTCATTTTTTTCCCATGTTTACACATTTGGTATAAATATGGCATACAAATATTTAATTTAATTGAGGAAAAATAAACAGATTCATTAAATTCAGCAATAAAGATCTAAAAATAATTACATATGTGAGAAATATTGAGCACTTCCATTGCTTTATTGTTTCTAGAATTGATCACAATCCGGGGAAAGGTTGGGGGGGGGGGGAATACAAAAATAATTACAGAGTAAGAAATATTTAAACTCTTTCAACTCTACTTCTAGAATCTAATGTAATAACTTTAAAATTAATATTACTATTTATGTTGCAGATGGATAAAGATTAGGAAAGAAAAGACTTCTGCAGAACATTTGATTGCTGATCACTAATTGTAGATATAAATAAAGGGGGAGGAGGCAAAAAATAATTACGTCAGCAAGAAATATTTGACAATTCTATTTCTTTACATGTTCTAGAATCTCATAAAGCAAGTTTGAAATGAATATTGACATTTATGTTATGAATGGAAAAAGATTGGGAATCAGGAGTTTTCGCAGAATATTTGGGTTTCTTTTTAAAACGAACGATATTCGCGATTTTTTTAAAAATGGAAGATTTCATCATCTGTGCGGAAGACCGGAAGATACGTTAAAAAACCGGAAAAGTTGGCAAGTATGACACTCTGTATATATAGCTTACACTTCATATCACTAATTACAGTTTAAAGAACTTTTAGTAAGTTTTATATCAAGCGCCATACTCATAAAGTGGGCAACTCATTAAAATTTATAACTAAATAGAAAATAATAATATAACAATCAATAAAAGCACTTTTTTATCAGGGGGAAAAACGTTGTAATACAAACAAATATACAAATTACCTTCCATGTGAATATGTTAATTTTGGTTGTTCGGGAGATATTTTACTCATTATCTGCTCAGTCACTTCTGAAAAATTGCCAGCACATCTTGCGTATTTTGCTAATACACAACTGTTATGGGATATGACTGCATATAAAATAGGCATCTTTCCTTTTGAGAAAAAGAAGGGAGACTGTAAAGAAAGAGAAAAAAATATTTTCAATCATATAATAATGTATGTGGCTTCTCTGCAATGTTCAAGGGGGGGGGGGGTTCACCCCCTCTCATCCAAGCATTCTTTGAGCACAAAGAAGATATAACTAGTTGGCATAGGTGGACTTTGCTCAGTTCTCTATTACATTTATTTTCTCATAAATTTCTACAGTGCTGGAAAATCAGCGCAGAACTCATACCAGTATTCATTTAAAAATATTTCTCCACCACCTATAAAATTATTGTTTTACTTTAAGATTTAACACTGCATACACACACACACACAGATATATATATATATATATATATTAACATTCAAGTAATGTGTTAACAGACAATTAAAATGCATTTGAATAATTATATATTATTTATATTTTCCCTTATATTAAGGCCAAAAAAATTAAAAATTAAAATTAATTCAATATCACAAAGAGAAATTTTCACATTATTGTTGTAATAAATAACAGTAGGTACCATAAAATAAATTTTAAAATCATTTATTCAAAATTTAAAAGCTGATTTTTGTAAATAACTTCTCAAAACTTAGAATTTTAGAAACTCAACGAAAATATAGAAAGACATAAAATTAAGTAGTCCTGTCCAGAAATTGTTTTTTCACAGGTTTATTGGCTTTTAAAAATGACAATTTAGCAACTGCCCCTCTTTTTTAATTAAATTACCTAAATCATAAAATTACATGAATCAATATGATTTGTATTCGTACAGATATATTTATTTTAAAATATATAAATAACAGAAAAAGTAAGTGATCCAAACTTTATTTTGACTTCACTTTCTGCGTACTATAAAGAATTTAGATTCAACGCACTTCAGACATCAAAATAAAATAATAGAATAGATAATTTATGGAAAAATTAAAATACCAGTAAAATATTTCTTACTATTATACAAAAGAATTACAAATAAAATATGAGTAATGAAACTGGCTTCAAAAACAAACTAGCTAAATTAAATCAAATGACAATGATACTTTTCACTTTTCGAGTTTGTTTTGATATAATATTATAATAGTGTTGCCAACTCAAATTTTGCCATGTCCCTACTACTGGGTGCCCTAACCATAGATATAGTAATAAGACATAGATTGATCATGCACCATGGAGGGGGGAAAAGTGATGCCTTTTTTCTCGAGAAAAGTCCATCTAATGGCCGTCTTTTCCCCAGGGCCTGATTACCCAAAAGGCTCAGGAAGCACAAGCTTCCCCTCTAAAATTTAATAGGGACCCCCAAAATGACTAAAAATAGGTTGTTGGATTTTCTGTTTCATATTTTCACCCTCAGATTGAATTTTTTCTGAGAAAGGTCGCCTAAAGCAAGGTAAAATTCTCACTATTTCGGGAAAAATCTGTTATTTAGCCTCAAAAATCTGAATGTTATTAATTAATAAGTTATACAATTTTAATATTGTGTGTAGAAACCACCCAGATATATGAATGAAAAAAAAAATTCTGAAATGAAAGGGGGGCCCAGAAAATGATACTGAGCTTCCCCTAGCTTGAAAGCTTAATCGGGCCCTGCTTTTCCCTAATAAATTACACACAGGAATACACACAGATAATTTAGTAAATAAAATTTATGAATAATTTATTTACTAAATGTGATTGACAAATTCCAGATACAGTTTCAAATTCATTTTTCTTTTTTTTCAGTACCACTTAATGGCTGATTTTAGAACTTTTTTTCGGCATCAAAAATTTTTGCTCGATAACATGGGGATGAAGATGATAGATCTATATATAGTACTATATCAATGGCCCCGAACCCTTCTCTTCCTTAATAACAAATGGATTTGTCCTTGTTTCTGAATAAAATATAAACAAACTACCTGATTTCGCCCTTTCGCTAAATATAAATCTGAAACGAAATTCCGACGAATTCGGTCGAAATCTCGGCATGGGTCACATAATGTTCGAATTACCAATGCCTGCGACAGCAACAGAGTCGCATCCGAATTCCGAGCGAGCGCAGTGCACGCGCACATTTCGCACATGAACCTCGGTCGAAGTTCGCATTGATTTCGGTAACATCTTTTCCATTTGCACTACACCAGGTACATTAGTAAAAAAAAAAAAAAACGTCTCCAAAAGAAAATATTACAAAATAAAAATGTGACGGGTAAACATTGGGCAAAATATCAAAGCGATAGGTTCAATAGAATGAAAGATAGTCACAGGGAAATAAATAAAGAAAATTTTGGCTTAAAAAATGGCATTTACTATGAAAAAGAGATTAAAGGAAACGTTTGACAAAATTTCAAAGTGATAGAATCAGTGCGATGAAAGATATTCACGGATGATATAAAAAAACCAAAATGGCGACTGGAAAGAATTCGTATTACAAAAACATTTAGGCCTATGTCTTTCTTTCTACTGGTCAGATAGTAGCTTTAAATATTTTCTGACAACGTGGTTAATTTTGTAAAAAACAGTGCGTAAATCAGTCCAATACAGTAATTTTTATGGCTTCTGTTTGTCTGTCTGTTCGCCATCAAACGCCCGTAAATATTTTCATAATTTTTTCGAACTACTATATGTTATTCAAGTTCACTATGGCCTGTTAAAAATATTTTTAATAAAACTACTGGTTTGTGTATAACGACGCCATAAAGCATGCTAATGCATTGCACTCTATGACAGACATTTTTATAAATCATATTTGAATACTTTTATACAGCACAAATGATAAATAAATAGTTTTTTTTTTCTCTCTCTCTCTCCAAACGCAAGAAAAAAATAATTTATATGTATACTAGCAAACCCAGCCTCGCGTTGCTGTGGCTACGTTATACGTTGAATTACTGTAGTAAACTA
Organism: Salticus scenicus; assembly: GCA_963930645.1. Classification (NCBI taxonomy): domain Eukaryota; kingdom Metazoa; phylum Arthropoda; class Arachnida; order Araneae; family Salticidae; genus Salticus; species Salticus scenicus. The sequence continues at coordinate 13,692,220 of OZ005654.1, read as the reverse complement.
TTCATTCAACATAGCCAAGTTATTACTTATGCATAAAGACCATCCTTGATCCTAGCAGGCTGCGCCCACTTCGCTGGTCCCTATTTTTAAATGAATCACTATAATTAAAGAATTCTCAAAATTGCATTAATTTTTATCATGTACAAAAAAAAAATCTGATCTGGAAAAATGTCGCACCGGGTTACCACTGCCTTCGGCATCGCAGGCAATTGTGCTCTGCGCGTGCGCTTTATGTTCGACACTCTTAATGAATCGGCATATTATCTAAAGAGAAAAGATATAAATACAAAAAAATTCTTCTCTCCTCGGTGGAATAATCTGTCCGGACCCCCACTGCCTGCGGCAGAATATACCTGTGCGCACGGCGCGCGTGTTCCTTCGCCCACTGTTCATGCCCTTCTTAATATATCTATACTTTTGAAAATATCCGCAATCGATTTATCGGGCCTTAAAACTTAATAATACAAATTTCCAACACCTCTTATTTCTGTTATTTTGCCCCTTTACCCCCCCCCATCCCGTCCATCCTAATAATTTTACAAATTCGAAAAATATCCGCAATCGATTTGTAGGTATCAAAAACCTCTATGCACCAATTTTAAACGATCTAACTCTATTTTTACTTTTTTGCCACTCCGCCCCCCCCCCCTTCCAGACCCTCCTAATAATTTTACACTTTCGAAAATATCCCCATTTGATTCGCAGGCCTCTCTAAAACCCATCTGTACCAATTTTGAACGGACTAACTGTATTTTTTTCTTTTTTTGGACGATAGCCTCCCCTCTCCTTACCGACCCACTTGGGGGCTGAATTTCTAAAATTCCAGAAATTGGTTTTTAGGTATTTGCATCAGTTATATTTTACAGCAAAAATTTCACATATATCTGTTTTTTTTTTTTTTTTTTTTTTTTTGAGATATATAGAATTATGTGAAATCACGTTTTGTTCCCTCCCCCCCCCCCCCCCCACCTTGAGGATCCAATTTCTAAAATTCCAGAAATTAAATTTTAGATATTTGTGTTAGTTATATTTTAAAGCAAAAATTTTACGGATATCAGTTTTTACTTTCTCTTATCTATAAGGTAGAGAAAGTATTGTTTTTGGGTCAAATTTTCGAAAGTGAGTTTTTGTTATATTTGCACGTTTTGATGTCCCCTGAATCCGAAAATCATGTTTTTAGCAGTTGGTTTGTGTATGTGTTTATGTGTCCGTCTGTGTGTGTGTATGTGTGTCTGTCTGTTATCAGCATATCTCAAGAACAAATAGCAGAAAGTCCAAGCTTGGTATTCTAAATGTGTATCATATAGGGATGCTACACTAAACTTTTCGTTGAGATGAAGCAAATGGTTCGTGTACAGGGACACCCAAGAGATTTCATATACATTACGTCTATGGGGGAAATTGCAGGTAAGTAGAGTTTAACGTCTATAGACTGCACTAAACCTAATGAAAGTAATACATATTTTTTATATGCGTAAAAACATGTCCCATGCAGAATATGGTAGGGATATCAGTCACTGTTCGTTTACAGGGCTACACAAAAGAACTAAATTACAGTGCGATAATAGTTTAAAATTGGTTGAAGTGTATTTCAGGTTGTGTCATGTATTATTACTATAGGATTATGTTTAGGTGCACCATGTGGTTTGTACATAATATTCAAAAGATATACAGGGCTGCAAATATTTAAGCGATAACATTCTTTTTTAATGTTAGTAGAAGTGCTTTACTACAATATTTTACCATGTCCAGGAAAGCTGCTCAGGAAATGAAAAATAAAATGAATTCCTCATAGACATATGATAAATAATGTATTCTTTTAAGTTAAATATTCATCGCTTGTTTTTTGCATATTTACACGCTTTGAGGCTTCCTGATTACCGAAGTCAAGTATTTTAACGTTTGATCTTTGTCTGTGTGTCTTGGAGTAACTAAAAACAAATAATTTCAGGCGATCCAAAAGTTGCATTTTCAAATTAATATAAGTTTGTTCTTGGAAAAGTTTGATCAAGACTAATAAGTTCCAAGGGATGTTGCGTGTGAAAGCTGTCTGAATAATTTTAAGTGAACTTTAAATTTTAATAACAGATTTAAATTCTATATAAGTGTAGGTGTGTAGTACTGAAAGGGGGGGGGGTGAAAGGGGCGGTAGCCCCGCTCACACAGTACTAATTATCATATAAAACTCTTCCGAAGCTTAATTTGAATTGTTTTTACATAGGTTTACATAACAGTTGTTATCTTACCTTTTAATCTCAAACCTGTATTTATAGTATTAAATGTCAGGGTAAGAAAAAGTCGTGGGAGTGACACACCAGATATTTTTTGTTTGTTTGTTTGTTTGTTTAAGATATGAAGGATTTTGTGAAATCACGTTTTGCCCCCTTCCTTTCCTTGGGGGCGAATTTTGCAATAAAAACTATCCTATCTCTCAGGTTGGACCAAACTGCGCAGAGTGTCCAAATTTCGTTAAAATCGGTTCATTAGTTTAAAAGTTCATCGCAGACAAACACCGTGACACGAAATTTTTATATAAAAAGATTATGATGTAATTAGCATTAATGTTTGCAGGATCACGCAAAAAACTCCAGATACATTAAGGGGTTATAATTGGAAATTTTTCAATTGCATTTTCGTTTAAGTGATTATGACTCCAATTAGATTATCTGTCTGTCTTTCTGTGCTCTAATTTTCGTTAATATTTATGATAGAAAGTCTTGGAATTAATTTATGATATCCAAATTAACTATGGTATGTTCTCTAGAGAAAATGGTATAAATAAGCGCGATTGCTTCACAAAACATTTTCTGTGCATAACGATGTTTTTTATGATTTTTTCAATACAACATAGGGTGTGCATGCAAAGTTTAAATACATACAAAGCACAGGGCTATGCATAAAAGATATCTTTCTAATGCTTTCCTTTAGAAATAAAGCTGTAAAGATGCTCTTATAAAACATTTCACTGCTTAACCAAAAACAAAATATATTTTTGTAGACTTGCTCTTTTTAGAGAAAATATTATAAACGTAATTACTACATGAGGCTACAAAAAAGCAACCTGTTATTTGGTTTTTCTTTTAAAATAAATAATAAGGCATACTTGCTAACCATCTCATTATGAATCGAAACATTTTTAACACCCGACTTTTTATTCACACCAGTCTTTTTTTAGAGTAATTTTATTCTTATTTAATCTTAACTACATTTAGGACTGCGATAGCGCAGTCGGTAGAGCGCCGGCCTTGTAATGGACAATTTGCACACATGGGGGATTTGAACAAAATGTTATTTTTCTGGTAGTTTTAGGCTCATAAATTTCAAAAAGTATATTAAAAATGCAAAAAACTTCTCATTAATTTTAAAAATAACTTTAAAAATAACCAAAAATCATGTGACTTCAAAACGCTGTCTGACGTCACACTTTATGATGCTTCAATGTTTACATTTTGTTAGCCTAGTTAGCAATCAGCAATTTGTTTTAACTATCGTAATTATCAATCGTTTATGTGATTTCTGAGCATTTATTTTTCATTTTATATTCATTTAATACCATTATCATCATTTTCCCTTATCATTATTTTCAATTGTTTTCTTTTCATGGCGGTTGACCAATGTTTTCGTTTAACAGGATCCTATGGAATGGTAAAGAATACCTTTTGAGAAGCATTTAGCCGTTGTATTAGTGCAGAGTGATACAATACAATATTTATGCTGTGATTTTTTAATATCCGTCATTATTATAAAATACAAAACCTATTTCACTGATTCAAGAAACAAAGCAAAGCACGAAATCGAATGTAAACAACGATTACTCCCGTTTGTTGTCATAAAGAGTGACGTCACGATATTTTATACTTCGTTTTCTCGATAGAGTAAATAGTGCGATGTTAAAATTGTTATAAATCAGTCATTAGATTTCAAATAAAGAAAATGTATGTATTTATTTTCTTACCTTTTCATATTCTATTATATAAGAATAAAATCAGAAAACGTGCAAATTCTCTATTGGAAGATTGCGGGTTCGGTACTCGAGCCGGCCAAAGACCGTCGTGTACACTAATGGTGACTGGTGCACGTAAAATCTGTCGTGGCCGCAATGTCCTCCAAGTTCCCATAAAAAATTATACCTCTGTTGATCACCGAAGTGGGGTGGAGGATCAAAATTGCGATGGCATGTCTCCGGACCATCTCTAGGGGTGTGTCCCAGACCGTCACCAATTGCCCATCTGCGCAGCACTAGTGCGACGTAAAATCCAGCCAACCTTAACTACATTCAAAGAAATTTACTCTAAAAATAAAGTGGTGTGGGAAAAGGGGCGTGTTTTAAAGGGGCGTAACATTGTTACGATTATTAATGAGATGGTTAGCAAGTATGAAAAGGTATTAAGTTAATTCTGGCGAAATTTCTTCCGTCCTAGTTAAAAACAAAATGATTTTTAAGTTATCCTCATGGAGATAATTCAAGATTTAAGAACCTCACCATTGAAGGTTAAACGATCCAATGGATACGTACAGTTGGAAAATGTTTGCAATCTATGCTTTACTTGCTAACCGCAAGATTTTTCGTTCTAGTTTAGTCTGTAGCAAACACACACATGAACATTGCGGTTTGTATACAGCAGAATTTTTAAGCACGTCCAATTTTAATTTTTCGCAAAGTCTTATTACAGCTTTATTATGCACAGTACATAAACATATTTCTTTTTACTTCGAGGGGAAAAAAAATTAATGAACGTGTCAAGTTTATTATAATTATTATTACTTTCCGAACATACATATGTAAGGAAAGTACTGTAATCATGTCAAAAATCTGAATTTGAGATTTCGATATTTCTATACGTTTTGAGGTTCCCGGAGTCCGTTTTCACTATTTTTACTATGATGTATGTATGTGTGTGAGTGAACACGCTAACGTCTAAACGCTTTGCTGGAATAAGCTGAAAGTTGGTACATGTGTTGTAAGTCACCGTAGCACGAATCCTATTGATTTTGGTGATCAAGCACTTATTGTTTTTTTTTTTTTTTTTTTTTTTTTTTACAGGGACACAAAGAAATATTCTTTATCATTGTAGCCTATGGGGCCAAATTTTTAAAAGTGCGATAGTGTCTAAACGCCTTATTCGATTGAGCTGAAAGTTTATACTCATGTTATAGATCACCGTCACACAAGCTGTATGAGTTTTGGAGAATCTAGCATTTACAGTTTTTTACAGGGACACAAAGAAAAATTCTTTATCATTACGGCCTATGGGACAAAATTAGGTTTCTTTAAATCTAGCACTTACAGTTAGTTTTTTTTTTTCAGGGACACAACAAATAATCCTGTATCATTATGGCCTATGGGGTGAAGTTATTTAAAGTGCGATAGCATCTAAACGCCTTATCAAAATGAGTTGAACATTTATATACATGTTTTAGGTCACCATCACACAAACTGTATGGATTTTGGTGACTCTAGCATTTACAGAGTTTTACAGGGACACAAATAAAAATTGTTTATCATTAGAGCCTATGGGTTTAAATTATTTAATGTGCGACAACGATTAAACACCTTATTCAAATGAATTGAAAATATATGTACATGTTATACGTCACCGTCACACGAACTTTATAAAATTTAGAGAATTTAGTTACGGTTCTTTTTACTGGGACACAACGTAAATTTCTTTATCATTGTGGCATGCGGGCTCAAACTTTAAAGTGTGATAGCATCTAAATGCCTCATCCGATGAAGCTGAAAATTTATATAAATATTATAAGTCACTGTTGCACTAACTATGAGCATTTTGTGAATATAACATTTAAAGTTTTTTACAGGGACACAACGAAAAATTCTTTATCATAATGATCTATGGGCTCAAAGTACAATTAGCGTTAAATTAAACATCGTGTACTATGTGGAGAAAAATACTCAAATACCCTATTATAATTTTCTCTTTTGTTTATTTAACAACACTTCTTACTTTACTTCATCTACAAAACCGTTAATTACTCAGTGTTCGGAAAGTCGAGTTGAGTCACTCCAGATTTTATTATTATTATTATTATTATTATTATTGACATCAGCTTTACATTAAACATTTCAGGATTCTAAAATTATTTTGAGGGTTTTAGTTAATTTTAAGCACGAGTGCTGCAAAGTAAGCGGCTGCAGTACTCGCGTCTACTTTGTTTGTCCGACGAAAGGTCGTGTTTTATTTAGGCTCGAAACAACTGCTGCGAGTTTTTTCATTTTATAGTGTTTGTGTAAATTGTTTTACGTATTCAAGTGTTTTATTATCTACGAGAGCCGCATGTTTTTTTTTTTTTTTTTCCTTCTGTTTCATTTTTTTAATAAACAACAACAACAAAAAAAAAAAAATGCCATTCATCATGCTATAGAATAGGGACTCTTTAGAGAGGTGGCTGTTATAAAAGGTTTCTGAGAAAATTTTAATTGAAACTGTACATTCTATAAATTAAATGACATTAATTGCTCAAATTTGCATTATTTGTTCATATAGATTTCTAATAATCATTTATTTTTTAATTCTAAAAACTTTTTAGCAATAATTCAGTTTACGAAGTTGCAAAATGTGGCCCCTAAGAGAGATTCGTAATTGTAAATGAACCTTTGATGGGGTGTAAATTAAGTTATGAGGGAATGTCGGAATTGGGAAAAAGTGCTCCTAAAGGGAAATGCTCCTTCAATAGAGGTGTACATTTGAGATGTCTTATTTCAGTTCTATTACATTAAATTCATTTTTTATGGTTCTCATTACACAGTCATCAAAATAAGGAAACAAATTTTAAAAACTGTATTATTTTGTAAGTGTCATAAAAATGACAAGGATAGTAATTGAAAATAAAATCTTTTTTTGGGAATGATTTTCGCTCTTATACCCCGGGGGTTCTTACGAACTGCATCATCAAAAAGAAAGTGGATATTATTTTTCAATAGAATTTGCTTTCATTATATCCTGCAATGAAATAATAAAGGAAATGCTTTGTAGAATTCAAATGAAATATATGTAAAACCGTATTGTGTTCAATTATGCAAAAATCTCAGTTAAAAGAATGAACCTGCATTACGTTGTTTTGGTTGCTGTCCTGTCAAAATACGAAAGAGGACGTCGAATTCGCCTGTCAACCGTTGAAATCTCTATAAAATACTCTCTTTTTACCTTTGAAAAGGAGGAATTACTTAGGTGAGAATATTTCTCGTTGTAACAGGTGGATTGTGTAGATAAATAAAACGAATACGTTTCACGCTTCACGTTTTTATTAAGAAATCTTCTCTAGAAAGGAGCATCAAAAACTCTATTAAAATGAAAGTAAGTTAATTTAATTTAATTTAATTAGAAAACAAAATAAAAAGTAATGAAAATGTGTGCGTGTATATATATATATATATGTTATATCAAAAATCTATCTCCTACAGATTTTTGTAAAACTTAAATTCGCTGTTTCTCTCCTTATACAATATCGGAAAGTCTCCCATTACCTACGCCTTGATGCATGATTTTAATTCTTATTATATTATTACTTTTTATTTATATTTTCTTTGAAAGGATATTCACTCATTCTTTGGTTCATACTTACTTTTACCAGGGCCCGAAATTTCAACCCATCTTACACTCGCCGAAACAAAAGTTTTACTCGCCAAAAACTAGGGTTGTATTTTTCATTTTTTTTATTTTTTAGGCATTTTAGGTTTTTTATTTTTCCTAACTATTTGAAATGCTTTTACAAATATGCCTAAAATTATATATATATTTAAAGTGTGTCATCATTTGTCATGATCATCTATAATCAAAAATCATTATCATTTGAGGTTTGAAAAACATTAAAATACCTTTAAATGCAAAGAATCATTATTTATTTCACTTTTTACATCAGAAATGTCTTTTTCGTCCATTTTATTTTTGTAATCAGACGAAATGTCAATGAGTATAACTTGTTCATTGTTGTCATTTGAAATAGCCGTTTCGGAATTACTTTTTCGATAAAATCATTGATTACAAACAATAACGGTGGGCTCGTCTATTCTCACTCTGCTTGAAGAAATCACAATGGAAGAAACGAAACTTTCGGAGAGATTTAAAATTTTATGCCTGCACTAAGCATTTTTCTTTTTCCAGGCTGGGGTGATCGTCGGGCAGCGCGCACACAGACTCGGCACTCAGAGAAGAGCAAAAAAGAGGTTAAATATGAGGTTATAAGATGGCAAGATTTTGCCGTATATAAATCTATAAAAAGAACATTACTGACACCTTATCGTGTAAGAATTCTATCTATAACTAAGACCAAATTTTTACTTGCCATAGTAAAAATTTCACTCGCCATTGGCGAGCTGGCGAGCGGAAATTTCGCGCCCTGCTTCTACCATTACTATATCCTGAAATAAAGGAAAATATTTCATAATTTATGAGTGATGTGTGAATTTACTTTTTTTTTTTTTTTAAGTAACATTCACTCAATCCTTCTTTGATTCACTCAAACTTTTACTAAAACTAGATCCCGCAATATGGGAAATTATATTCAGATTTTATAAGTGATGCATGATTGTTTTTTTTCTATAATAAAGATGTGTTTACACACGTGTAAATATATATAATTAAAATTACATTCTTTATTTTCATTTTCTACGAATTGCAGTTATAAATAACTGCAGTCGGCAGCAAAAGTATCCGAGCACTAGCAATAATTCCTGTCTAAAAAAATGTACACTTAATACTGCTTTGTTAAATAAGTCCTTGTCGAGTCATGTTCTTAGTCAGTCTAAGAACATGACTCGACAAGGATTTATTTAACAAAACAGTATTAAGTGTATTTTTTTTTTTTTATATCGGAATTGTTGGCTAGTGCTCGGATACTTTAGCTGCCGACTGTATATCATGTAGTTTAGAAAAGTGCTTCAGAATTTATTTGTGATGCATGATTTTGCAGCCGTTCGACACACTTTTTGGATAACAATCGTAGATTGAAAAATAAATGTACTTTCTGATTTATCCTTACACTGAAAGACCCTTGTAAGCTAAAAATTGAAACTAAATTAGGTTATTTAGAATACACTGGTTCTCATAATTTTAAGGACACCCAGTGGCGGATTTAAGGGGGGGGGGGCTAGAGGGCTGAAGTCCTCCCCCCCCCCCAAAACACTGACATTCACAATTGAATATTGCTTGTAAATTTTTTATTGGTCTAGAATAACACTTTGAAGAATCTTAGCCCCTCCCCCCCAAAAGTCAAGTTCTGGATCCGCCACTGGGACACCCGTTTTTCTATATTAACTAAACACTGAACACTATTATTTAAACAAATATATTTTTTATTAATTTGAATTTCATTAATAGGCTATATTTATAAAGTTTTATCGTTTTTCTATCTTAAAAAACTTTAAATACGGTCAAAAAGATGATTTTTCAGGTGTTCACGTCACAATTATAAGGACAGCTCGAATCTTAGTAATTTTTACTTCCATTACCCTAATACCGCAGGTAATGGAAGTATTGTATTCGGTCTGAAACTTCGATATCGGGTTTTCACCTGATTTACACGTTTTAAGGTCCCCTGAGTCCAAAAAAGTGGTTTTTGGCAATTGGTCAGTGTGTATGTATGTGTGTGTGTGTGTGTGTGTGTGTGTGGAGAATCTTCTAGCTATTATAGCTTAGAAACTAATAAAGATAGAGCTACGAAACATTGGAATTGAAATACGTCTGGTGTACAGATAAAATTTCCAAATTTTGGTGAAAATTGAAAAACCGGAAGTGGGACCGTAAGTCCGTATCTCAAAAACAGCTCTAACGATTTTCTTCAAACTTGCTATATAAACACTCTATTAGATGTCCTTTCGAATGATATAGTTGGTTAGTTCAGGAAAATTGATAGGCGTCCTGTATAAATAGCTCAATTTCAGGCCTCGCAAAGGCGTTCCTTTAAAAACGGTTGTACGGATTTTTTTCAAACTCGCCATTTTAACTCACTTTTAAATATGCTTTTTTATGTAATTATTGTTTTCCTGTCAATAATTGAGTTTAACCGGAAGTGGGACATCAGAAACCGGAAGTGGGACCGTAAGTCCGTATCTCAAAAACGGCTATAACGATTTTCTGCAAATTTGCTATATAAACACTCTATTAGATGTTCTTTCGAATGATATAGTTGGTTAGTTCTGGAAAATTGAGAGGCTTCCTGTATAAGTAGTTCAATTTCAGGTCTTCTAAGCGCGTTCCTTTAAAAACGGCTATACGGATTTTTTTTTTTTTTTTTTTTTTTTAACTCGCCCTATTAACTCACTTTTAAATATCCTTTTGTATGTAATTATTGTTTTCTGGTCAATAATTGATTTTTTGTAAAAATTGGTATCTCAAAAACGGCTCTAACGATTTTCCCTTTAAGTCACTTTTATGTTTTCTGATCACATTATCGCTCACAAATGCCTATAATACGTGTAATAGTGGGTAATGGAAGTCGTGTGGTTGTTTCACACCAGATTTTTTTTTTTTTTTTTTCAATTATTCTTTAAATTAATATTTTATGGGGTCTCTTTTTAGGGTGAAACCATCAGACATTCTCTCTGGTGCATATATATATATATATACATTTTTTTTTTTAATATTCAGTTTCAATACCATTTCATACAGCATAGATGGTATTCTAAATACATTTAAACTATTTAAAATTGCTTTCCACTTGCATGCACTTTTCTAATATGATAAGTTAAGTTTTTTTCAACTTTTAGGCCACGGGAAAGGCAATAATACAGAAGTTTCTTTCTTCAAACTGTTTCCTATTGATCTATAAGTAGAGCAAAAATGTAAGTCTTGTTGAAAAAAATATTATTACCCCCCCCCCCCCCCCAAAAAAAAAATAAAAAAAAAATAAAATAAAATAAATAAATAAATAAATAAATAAATCTAACAAAAATCTGAGAATGCCACGTTTAAAATTTGTGGATATTCTCTTGATGTTCATAATAATAGAAAAAATTACTAAATTCATTCTGTCTTCTGTAGAAACAGATCCCCAGAGCACAATAGATCCACTTTTAAAATGCCCGATTCATATCTGCCTTTAAAATATCTACTCTGTCTTTCTCTATCTTGAGATCCTGCCAGTAACTGTTAAAACCATTTGGTTAACCAATAAAGAAATGTTTTTCATCCGAAAATGCAACATTTTACCATTTAATATTGTCTTTATTCAACGTTAACACAGACGTTATTTCCCCCATTAAATGCTTATTGATTATTACAGGTTTTTTATTCATTTTAACGTATTATTAATTATTTTAAACATCCATAAATGTGGACCCGAACCCAGGCCCGGACTGGCTCCTTTGGGGGCCCTCGGCTAAAAATCTAAAAGGGGCCCCTTACCGAGGAATTTAGTGTGAATAGGATATTAAAATACGTAATTTTTGAAAATTAGGCTTACATGCCTAAAAAACACATTCAGCTTTTTTTCCACTTGGAAAATATTCCTTCCGTGGAGGATCAATTTGTGATGGCATGTCTCCGGACCACTTCTTGGGTTGAGTCCCAGACCGTCGCCAATTGCCCATTGCGCAGCAGTACGACGCAAAACCAAACCAACTAACCCACTTGGAAAATAGTTGAGTAAAAATGTAAGCTTTTTCCGATGTGGTTTACATACTTTCACAATAAATATTTATATAATTTTTTATACCACATATAAACTAGTTCCATGCTAGATAAAATATCTTTACTAATTAACTAAAAATAATTCATTATTTAAAAACGAGATTATGAATTATTTTTAGCTTCAGGCAAACCAATCACACTGTTAAAGCCATAATAATCTAATTCCTACTATAATACCTAAATAAATATTTAAAAGGGACACAATATTACTAAAATACTAAGCATATCGAAAAAAAATTCCCCCTTCAATTGTGATTTAGTTGATATAAATTGTAAACAATATTTTACAACAAAAATAAAAATGTCCCTATAATACCTTGGTACAGTTATAGTGAACTGAATAACTCTCGCCAAGATCTTTACGTATGCAATTGCGACAGCCATTTTAATTCATCTCTAAAATGACATCTAAAATTTAAAAGCCGCCAAGGGGGTTTTTATACTAAAGCTGTACCGAAGAAATTTTCAGAAAGGAATAGAATAACCGTTTCTAAGGGGTGAATCAGTTACCGCATGCTTTTTTTTTTAATGAGAAAATAGATTTAAAAAAAATCGTGTTGCACTATTGTTACAAATTCGGTACTAAATGAAACGGGCGATTTTTCTGAAGCCAGGGGTGCAAACAGTTTTTCGGCACGACCATTAGATTTTTTTTCAAATTAACTAAAGTATGAAATTTAGGTGGCAACACTGCATTTTAATTTATTTCACTCATTTTAAAAAAGTACGTGGCCCAGTTTTACAGTCAAAAAATGAGATAAAAATAAATTAAAAATTAAAAAATAAAAATAAAAATTTTACAGATTGAAATTAATAGTCCTCCGTACTAAACTAAATTTCGTCTTTAACAGATTTTTTATTTTTATTTATTTTTTTTATTTTATTTTTATTTTTTTTTGGGGGGGGGGATTTTACATAGATAACTGATAAAAAATATTTAAAAACCCATTTAAATGTAATGACAAACGAATAGCAAAGCTGGTAAAGCCTACTAAAATCACAGCAAAGCCTGAGGAGGTTCAGCTAGCTTTTACATGAAATGTCTAATTTTCACCCGAAATTAACTACCTCTAATTTTAAAAATTAGTTTTAGAAAATAAATAATAAAACTGTTTTGCTACTTTTTTTTCCCCGGTATATAAATGAAAACTAAATGAGTGTAGTATCTTAATTTCCTACATTATATTCTAAAACAATAACAAAAAAATTCCACTATTTAGTGCAATTTTATTTGAAAAAAGAAAAAAAAAATGATTATAAATGGCCCCCAGGCATATGAAAAGCGAAACGCTGATAACAGTCACTTGATTTGGACTTTTATTATAATGATTTTTGGGGTAAAAACAAAACATAGCAAAAAACAAAAATAAAGGGTTGGCTCAAACATGTTCATGTGAAATTAAGAACCTCTAATTTTAAAAATTAATTTTATAAAATTAAATAATAGAATTGTTTTGCTTGAACTTATAAGCTAATAAACTAATTCGAGTTACCTGTATTTACAATCTGACCATCGCTGACGGATATATCCGGTTACTGAGCTGTTGTTTTTTCCACATGACACTTATAATTCAAAATTATATAATTACGAAATTTTAGCTTTGTTTTTTAGTTTTAATGTTTTAAGTAATAGTTAAGAGGATCATTATCATGTGCACATTTTCATTTTTAATCTTATGTTGAAATAAGTTTTATTTTAGTACATTAAAAAACTGTGCAGTAAAAAAAATTACAATTTTGTACTTTTCAAAGGCAATCAGAGGGTTAATTGTATCATTATTGATTATTGTCCCTTAAAGGCCGATTTTCTGACTTAGTGGAACTATATAATCATGTATTTAAACGTTTGGAGAATTTTTCAACATCTAAAGATTTTCTCTTCTTTTCTTTTCTTTTTGAAGCACTATTTTAATAGACACGTTTTATGTTGACACAGCTATGACACTTCTTTAACGGCCCTCTTCACTTACCGTCGCCGGAAGCCCGAGCCAATGTTATTCTATGGAGAAATTTTCTTTACAAATAACTTATTAACTAATGCATATATTTTAATTCTGTTTTCACATTCAGAAAATTTCCAACTGTTAAATGGACGGACCTTTTTTAAAAATGTATTTTTTTTAATTTTTAATACTTTATTTTGAAATTGCAAAATAAAAATTTCACATATTGAAAATTCGTATTTTGCAGCTTCAAAATAAAAAAAAAAATAATTAAAAAAATAATTTTTTAAAAAAGGTCCGTCAATTTAACAGCTGGGAATTTTTAGAATGGGAAAACAGAATTAAAAAATATGTATTAGTTAATAAGTTATTTGTAAAGAAAAAAATTTCCATAGAATAACATTAGCTTCGACTTCCGGCGGCGGTGAGTAAAGAGGGCCCTTAACAACAACTCTACTACGAGACTAATTAGGGAGCGAGCACACAACAAAGAACTTAGTTATATTAGATAAGAACACGGATTAAAATACTATTTTAATCCTGATTTTAATTGACGGATAAGAACAAGAATTGCAGCTCCGAAGAGACAAATTGAAATTCTTAAAAATTTAGTTCTTTAGAAGTTCGTGGCTGGGTAATTTCGTAAGCCGCTATCAGACGAAGTTCCATATGAAAGGCATATACTAACTTATAAGCAGGTTTCTCATGAGGGAAACCGGTGAAATACTACAGTTTGATACTTTTGCCTCACGTATATTCTTCAATCACGCACTCCCGACTGAGAATCGCATGCGATAGTTTTTAGCATGAAATCTCCCAATCAGAGAATCGCGATTCCAGAGTTTTCTCTATTCTCATAACGGAACAGGGCAATTCCGCCGTGATTTTAATCCCCTATTCCCCACATAGGACAGTTCCGCCGAGAATTATAACCCCCCCCCCCCCACTTTTTCCACATAAGACAACTCCGCCGCGCCATTTTCCTGAGACTAGAAGAGGGGGTCTGCAGCAGTATTTCCATTTTTGGCGACGCGTCGCCCTTTCGCGCCACATCGAGCATTATAAGAGCCCTTTCCCCCTCGCTTTGGAAAGTTAAGTAAAAGTAAAGTAGTTTTTAACCAAAATATGAATTAAAAATTGTACTCATAAACATGCATTTAATTTTATTTTTCATTATTATTATATGTTCTTTTATTTAATAATTATTTAATCGTAATAATAAACTCTGCTATTAATAAATTTATTTCTAATTTTCGTGTAGCACTTGAATATCATAAAATTCAAGTAACAATTAACTTAAGAAAAATTTTTCATCTTAGTTTAAATTGTTCCGATTACATTTACAAAATTATTAAAGGATAAATAAGAACTTAAATTTTCTTTACTTAACGCAATATTCAAATATACATTACTTAACTTATATTAAATTTTCTTTACTTATTTTCTTTAATTTTTTATTTAACAGTGATGAATAACAGTAATAACAACAGTAATAAGTCTCTGCGATGAAAATCATCTCCATCTGCATACATCGTGGAAAATAGTTTTAATAAACAATAATTTTATTTTTATTAAATAATTTGTAATACGTGAATTTGTATAGAAAAGGTATAGAAGAAAGTTTCAGGGTGGTTGCAACATACTAGTTGATATTGGAGGAATATTCAGAAGATAGTTTTTAGTAACATAGCTGATTTTGTTGGGAGACTGAAAAAAAAAAGAAAGAAAAGAAAAGAAAATTTTACCACGAAAAATATCCTTCCAGAAAAAGAACCGAAATAATAATGTATAAAGAATTTTATTATGGTATTCTGGGTCGATTGAAAATAAAAATTACGGGACAGGAATGTCCGTAAATAACTCTTTTAAATGAACACTTTTAGTAATATAAATGATAAATCGATTATTATAGTTTCATTACAGATTTTGACAGTTTACTCTAGAAAAGCAATCCTTGATAAAATAATATAACATGTTTGTGACATTTTCCCGGAATAAGAATAATTGAATTACCTTTTCCATATCTTCGTTTACAATAGTCATATCATTTAAAAATAATCATATCATCCCCCCTCCCCCGCCTTTCCCCGCTTGACCTGCAATAAATGGGCATTTCTAACACTACCACTTTCAATCCTCTACCCCTATAATTAATATGTTAAAAACGTACGACAAATGTCATGTTTGCACATTAACATATAAGTAGATAATTACCATTCTTTTGTGTATTTATTTTTAACAAAATTTGAATGCCTGAAGTTTTAGCATGGAAAGTGTCGCCAACCTATACTTCGCAAAAGGTAATGCCTTCCCCTCTCATTCGGCGGAATTGTCCTATCGAGGGGAAACGGCGGAAAGAAATGCGGTGGAGTTGTCCCATCGGGGGAAACAGCTGATAAAATTTTTGGCGGAGTTGTCCTATGCTTCGGCGGAATCACGTCATGCCCCCTCATAACTTTCAAATCTCTGAGAGAGGAATTATCGCCAAATGTTGCGCTTGTTGTTTACATTTGCGGATTTCATTTATGCTTAAAAATAACCCTTGATTGAGCTCAAGAAAGTCGTTCAGTAGCTTTGAGATGTAAAAGATTGTACTTCAGGATATATCTTCTTTCTCCTGATAACAGCTTAAGATAGGAGAGAGAAAAGATAGAGGAAGAAACATGAAGCAGCGATTGAAACAATGTCGACTTGACCTGCGAGTATTCCCGATGAAATCAATCAAAAAAGGGCATATTTTCCCTGTAAAGCCTCAATATTTTAAAGTTCTTTGATCACGAACTTATCTTAAACTGTGTGGGACTTGTCTTAAACTTAAACTGCACAACATGCGATGAGTCAAAATTGATTGTAAAAATGCAAGGATTACTGGAAAATAAATAGTCAAATTACTCTAATGTAACTAATTATAAAATAGTATATATTTTTTTAGGGGTTTTATGGGGCCCCCTTGCGGCGGGGGCCCTCGGCGATCGCCGACCAGCCGACCTGGCCAGTCCGGGCCTGCGCCGAACCTTTCGTTAAAAATTACGAGCAAATTCAGCAGCAGTCATTATGAGTAGAACAGCAAGAGGAATTATGAGTCTTCGATCTCTGCAAAACAACTCTGATTTTTCTCTCCTATCGAACCTTCAGTTCAACGTTTGATCACATTTTCTTCAGCAATTTTAGATTTTCGAATTTCATTAGAAATTCGGCAGATTGAAATTATCCTTCCACTTAAAAAACACATTTATCATACTTCACTACATGGACGTTCTTTTCTTCAAGGAATTATAAGTAATGCCCGTCCAAGAAAATTTGAAGGTTTATATATGAATTAATCTAGCCCAGTAGTTAACAAATTCGCATGTAAACTGTAATTTATTCGCTTGTAAGTTAAATAAAACAAAACAATCTTGATTGTCCCTATAATTATGAACATCTAAAAACGTGGAGAAAAAAAAATATTTTGCATTATTTTTTATTAATTTTGTTTCATATTAAAAAAAAAATTAGCAGTTTTGGTTTTTAGTGCACTTAGTATAATCTTGTTTAAAATTATTTTTACATTAGTTATTTCAAAACATAAAGTGTCCTTATAATTATGAGAAGGAGTGTAATTTTAAACTTGTGCTTTGTTTGTTGAAATACCTGTTCATTAAATGACATTTATATGTTTATGAGATAATGTGTGATAAGCATTCCTTTCACTTGCCAATACATTCAAACAACTTATCAAACAAATAAAAAGTAAGCGGATTTTTTTTTTTTTTTTTCAATTTAAATAGAAAAAAAAAATTATTCATTGTAATCTAAATGCATTTAGATTATAAGGAATAAATTATTAATTTTAAAGAATACGTTTTGTTTTTCAAACGGTTTATTTAATAGATTAAATGATAAAATATCATTAAAATTAAGATATTTATTTAAAGAGACAAATGTGATTAATAAAAATAAAATTTAAAAGATAATTTAGGATTTTTTTTATATATTTTAATAGAAATTTTATTTATTGAAAATATAATATTTAATTACTAAATTTATCAGAAAATGTAAATAAAACCAATATATGTGAAGATACTCTTTCACAGCCATTAATGTAACTGAATATTTTTGTGTGGCCCTGCAAATCTAATGCTAACCATACTATGGAAAGCATTCTTTTGTGCATATGAATAATATATTTTAATTTTATTAAGGTTTGTGTAAAGTAAAGCTTTTAAAATTTGATTTATAGAAATATCTCTCATAGAACGCAATGTTTTGGAATACTTTCGGGTGTCCCTGTATACAAACCAGTGATGGTATTTACTCCATTTTTAATGAGGAACATTCGATAGTGGACTTGAATAACATATTTCAATTTCATTAAGATTTGTGTAAGGTAACGTCTTTAAAATGTGGTTTATAGCAATACCTCTCATAGAACACAATGCTTTGGAATACTTTCGGGTGTCCCTGTACACAAACCAGTAAAGGTATTCACTCCATTTTCAATGGGGAATATACGATAGTGAACTTGAATAACATGTATCAGTTTCAAGAAATTCCATGAATATATACGGTAGCTAGAGGGCAGACAGACGGACAGACAGACAAACCGAAGTCATTAACACTTTTCAACTTTGTTGGATTAAAATTATTAAAGTGATAATTTTAGTAATCCTATTAATTACTTCGCTTAATTGACTATTTTTCTATATAATGTGCTAATTTCGCCTTTTAGATTTATTATTATTATTATTTGACTTTTATATCATTTATTAAATTTAACATAATCAAATTAACATCTCGACAGAAGCATGTTCCGTATAGATATTGATAAGCTTTTGGGCATGTTAGTGCAACACTTTGGAATTGCTTGAAGTGTATATCAAGTTGTGTGATGCAGTTTTCCAACTATGTTAAATTTTAGTACTCTATGTTGGTGTGTGTATATAATTCAGAATCAATATATAATGGGTACTGAAATGAATCGAATCAGTTTCAAATAATGACCTGGGCGAAAATTTTCTGTATAATAAACTAAAAAACAAACAAATTAGCGACAAAGCTAATAAATTTGCGGTGTGTTCATAACAGTAATAAGTTCATTTGGAAATATCGACCGCTAGGCGAACGAAAGTTGGCTAGTAAATACATATTTACATAAAATGTTTCGCAAAATACAAGTATTTCATATTATTATTATTATTATTATTATATTATCATCATCTCTGTATGGATAATAATTTTTAACTTTTTTCTTATCTTTCTTTCTTCTTCTTTCTTTTATTTAGTTCTTTTTTTCATATCTCATGTAGAGATTTGTTCTACTGTTCTTTTAATATACATAAATAAAAAGTTTATTTGTTAAGTAACCCATTATAAAATACATAATTTTTGACGTATTGATACAACAATAATATTGGACTTAAAAAAAAAAGAAAAGAAAAGAAAAGAAAGGAAGGAAAGATAAAAGAATAAAGAAAGATAAACCTTTTCCAGCTTATTGTCGCACTGCACGTTTAAAATATATTTATAAATGTTCGAATCATGCAATCTTCTATTCTAGCAAAATAGCCCATTAGATAAAAATTGTGTACTCAGAAATATCGTGGGTTGATATTTTCTTCCATTCATCTATCAGCTTTCTTCTTTGGGTAATTTATTCAGTAAGAATAGATATTACTCGTAACTGACACATTCTAAAAATATGTTTTCTTGAATGGGCGACGGAAGTTGGGTAATTCTTGCAACCTTTTTTTTTAAAGAGTAGAATGTTTAGTTATTCCACGTAAGCCAGCCTTGAAATACAGGTTCAGGTTCAAACGGTTTAAGATATGCTGGTCCACTCATACAGCTTTCATTAATATTATGTATTTTTCTCCTCCATTATTTTATTTTCACTGCGTCAATTGTACGAAAATTTTGATGAAAAAGGCCTCGCGCGTTGTTTTTATAGTATGCATAAGATATAAAAATGCAATAAAATAATAATTAAGAAAAAGAAAAATCTAGTATGGTGTTTTAGGCAGCACAGATTCCAATGAAATATTTTAAGCAATTCAGCTGTGTTCGTCCCAGTAATGTGGATATTATTTGTTAAAATTTACCTTAATAATTGTGTAAATTTTGAACTTTCTTTGTTTTTTACTTATATTTAACTTTTTAACTGTTTCTTTTTTTTTTTTTTTTTTTTTTTACTTTATATTTCGGCTTACACCAATATTACTGCATGATAATGTTCATCTTACTTAACCTTTCAATAGACATGTTGTTTTGTCGAAAACTAATCCAAAGAAATTCTTTGAAAAAATACCGGTGTCAGTTCGTACAAACTGCCACTGAAGTAATGCCCGAGATTATATCGGGCATGACAGTTAAAAGGTTAATGCAGGCAATAATTCAAGAAAAACAAATTCATTTATTGTTGTAATTTATTTTCCATTCTTTAAGAATAAATTCGAGGATTTTTTTTTTTTTTTTTTTTTTTTTTTTTTTGAAACCATTTTCCAACAAAAGTTAAAAGCGTTTACGATTTCAGTTCATTTGCCAGTCGGTCTGCATTTTCATTTCCATAAATATTTTTAAAATTCTGTAAAATACATTATGCGAAGTACAAATATTAAGGCATAAATAATTTTCAATGCTATTGGAAAGTGCAGAAAACACAACTCCAGAAATTTCCTGCAATGAACCACAATATTTTCTTGGAGCTCTAAAAGCAAATGGATCAGTAATGTTTACATTATTTTCTATAGTAAACATATTTTATTGCATTTATAAAATATAGGCTGATTTCACATGTTTAATACTGCATAAAGATATTGAAATGTGCTTATAAAGAATCTGTCTCTTAGACTCCAGTGTAAAGCAATTATTTTACAAGATCTTGTATACGAACCAGAAGTGCTACATGTACGACTTTTAACAGAAATCATTTACAGTAAATATGAGAAAACTGAATAACAAACATCAGTTTTGCGGAATTCTTAAAATATTCATGGAAATGGAAGTACAGACAGACGAACACAAACACTTTTAAAATTTGCTGGAAAGTGTTAGAAAGATCCTCTAAACTATTCTTTAAAATTGAACGATAAAATATATCAACAAGTTCAATTATTTTTATTAAATTATTGATTGCATTTAAAAACACTAGTACGTTGCGGGTTGTGGCCATTACAAAACTTTCTTCCATATTTTCTTAAGCAAACTCCACTCAGTAGAAACCATTTTTTCATTCTTAGTTTCCCATCATACTGTATGGGGAACTAAGGAAATCGTGAAAAATTTCGACCTCGGTTTTTTTACTTTTTTACACGTTTTCAGGTGTGAAGAATCCGAAAAGAACAAAATTTGTATGGTGTCCGTCTGTAGGGTGCCTGTTAGTTTGTTAGTCCGTTCGTTAGTCCGTTAATTTGTTAATCTGTGTACACGTTATCTCACGAACAAATGCTCGCAGAGAGGTCAGACTGGTTTTAAAGTATTAGTTATAACCTGGCAAGAACCCTATTTATTACAAAACTTCAGAAGTTATTCGAAATTTATGATTTACTTAACATGGGAGAATAGGGTAAAATTTCACTTAAACGTCCATTAAGTAGAAAATTTTTACTGTAAAGATTTCAGGACAGTTTTAAAATATCAGTTTTGAATTCGGAATGAACATCATCTATATACATAAAAGAGCAGAGTCTGTCTGTGTGTGTGTCTGTCTGTCCGCTATAGAATCCTAGGCCGTTTCACCGAGCGGGACCAAATTCGGCACGGTTATGTTTACGACCCGAGAAACGCAACGCCGCAAGCGATTTTACAAAATTCGGGGGGCAAAACGTGATTTCACAAAATCCTTCATATCCCGAACAAAAAAACATATATCCGTAAAATTTTTGCTTTAAAATGTAGCTAATACAAATGTCTAAAAATTTATTTCTGGATTTTTTGAAATTCAGTCCCCAAGGGGGCGAAACGTGATTTCACATGCATTAAACGTGATTTCACATAATCCTATATATCTCAAACAAAAAAAAAAAACAGATACACGTGAAATTTTTGCTCCAAAATATAGCTAATGCAAATATCGAAAAACTAATTTCTGGAATTTTAGAAATTCAGCCCTCAGGTGGGGCAGCAGGGGGGGGGAGGAAAACAAATAGAAATACAGTTAGTCCGTTGAAAATTGGTACAGATAGGTTTTTAAAGGCCTGCAAGTCGAATGGGGATATTTTCGAAAGTGTAAAGTTATTAGGAGGGGCGAGAAGGGGGAGGAGAGAGGGGGGGGGAATAAAAATAGAGTTAGATCGTTTAAAATTGATTTATAGAGGTTTTCGATATTTACAAATCAATTGCGGATATTTTCGAATTTGTAAAATTATTAGGAGGGGCGGTAAGGGGGGCTATGGGCAAAAACAATTAGAAATTCAGTTAGGCTGTTCAAAATTGGTACAGACAGGCTTTAAAGGCCTGCAAGTCGAATGGGGATATTTTCGAAAGTGTAACGTTATTAGGAGGGGCGAGAGGGGGGAGGGAGGAGGGGGGGCAAATAATAAAAGTAGAGTTAGATCGTTCAAAATTGATTTATAGAGGTTTTCGATACTTACAAATCAATTGCGGATATTTTCGAATTTGTAAAATTATTAGGAGGGGCGGGAAGGGGAGTGGGGCGGTAAGGGGGCTATGGGAAAAAACAATTAGAAATACAGTTAGGCTGTTCAAAATTGGTACAGACAGGCTTTAAAGGCCTGCAAGTCGAATGGGGATATTTTCGAAAGTGTAAAGTTATTAAAAGGGCCGGGAAGGGGGGAGGGCGGAGGGGCAAAAAAAATAAAATAGAGTTAGATCATTCAAAATTGGTAGATAGAGGTTTTCGATACCTACAAATCGATTGCGGATATTTTTGAATTTTTAAAATTATTGGAAGGGGCGGGAAAGAGGGAGGGAGCGGAGGGGCAAAAAAATAAAAATAGAGATAGATCGTTCAAAACTGGTGCATAGAGGTTTATGATACTTACAAATCGATTGCATATATTCTCGAATTTGTAAAATTATTAGCATAGACGGGTGGGGGGGGGCGAATGGGAAAAATAAAAATAAGAGTTAGAACATTTTGGGATTTTTTCCCGAAGGCAGTTAGAACCCGGTGCAACATTTTTTGTAATCAGATTTTGTTTCTGTTTTTTTTTTCACGTGATAAAATTTAATGCAATTCTGAGAATTCAGTAATTATAGTGATTAATTTAAAAATAGGGACCAGCGAAGCGGGCGTCGCCTGCTAGTTAACTGTAAACATGCTACTTTGAAATTTTTGCATGTTAGTTGGAATTTACGAATTCCTTAACACGGCAGAATAGGATAAAATTTCCCATAAACGTCAATTTTTAGGGATATTTTCATCGTAAAGATGTCAGACCACTTTTGAAATATTATTTAGAACACTGGTATAAACATTATTGACTATGAATTTTCCAATATAAAAATTTCGTAAGTTATTGGAAATTTACGAATTTCTTAACATGGCAGAATAGGGCAAAATTTCACATAAACGTCGATCTTCAGGGATATTTTCATCGTAAAGATATCAAAACATTTTTGAAATATTATTTAGGATATTGGCATGAATATCATAGACTATGATTTTTTCCAATTTACAAAAATTTTTAAGTGATTTGGAATTTACGATTTACTTAACATGGCAGAATAGGGCAAAATTAAGCATAAACGTCCATTTTGAGGATCATAAATATATCAAACAACTTCAAAATGACATTTATGATACTTGTTTGAACATGATTGACAACAAATATTCTAACAGATAATTTCGTAAGTTATTCGTACGTTAAGATTTTATAAACAAAGCGAAATTGAAAATTTTTCTTATAAATAGGAATTTTGAGGATTATTGCATTGGAAAAAATAGCATGAAAAGTAAACAACAGAATTGACCCTGATATAATAAATTAATAGATTAGAATAAGAAAAATATATCGAAGTGAACGGTGGATAGCCTATTAGGTGGGGATTTCATTCTGTCACTGTGTCAAGCTTTGGTTAAATTCATTTCTTTTAACATGATTATAATGTGTCTCGTACTAGAAATTTATGAGAACACAAATATGATGGAGAACTGAGCAGAGTCCACCTATGCCAACTAGTTTTAAATTATTTACTAAAATCATTTTTCATGATGAATGCAGACTGTTTTCATTCCAGAAAAGTATAACCACTAAATAGCGTAAGAAAGTCAATTTTCTGCCCGAGAGATAACATTAAGAAAAAAATGTATGTTTTCGGTATTTTTAGGATTCAGAAATAAAAAGAAAATACTGTTTAAAAAAATCTTTTGTTGCAACTTATCACGGATCTATAGTACAACCATTATAGTACAACAAATGTAAACAAAGTCTACAACTGTAAAGAAAGACAACAAATGTAAGCAAATACAACAAATGTAAACAAAGACTTAGATTGTAAACAAAGACTCTAAATGTAAACAAAGTCTACAAATGTAAACAAAGACAACAGTTGTACACAAAGACACCAAATGTAAATAAAGATTCCAAATGAAAACAGACTCGATAACTGAACACTCTAAATGTAAACAAAGACAATAAATAAAAACAAAGACTCAATGTAAGCAAAGACTACAGATGTAAACAAAAGCTATAAATGTAAACAAAGACTATAAATATAAACAAAGACTTCAAACGTAAACGGACTCTAAATGTAAACAAAGAATACAGTTGCAAACACAGGACTCTAAATGTAAACAAAGACTACAAATGTAAACAAAGACTACAAATGTAAACAAAGGCTCTAAATGTAAGCAAAGATTACAAATGTAAGCGAAGGCTATAAATGTAAGCAAAAACAACAGATGTAACCAAAGACAACAAATGTAAACAAAGACTTTAACTCTAAACAAAGACTCTAAATGTAAACAAAGTCTACAAATGTAAACAAAAACAACAAATGTAAACAAAGAATTTAACCATAAACAAAAATTCTAAATGTAAACGAAGAGTCTAAATGTAAACAAGGATTACAAATGTAAACAAAGACTCTAAATGTAAACAAAGTCTACAAATGTAACAATGACTACAAATGTAAACAGACTCCAAATAAAAAAAATATATTAAATGTAAACAAAGATTTAATGTAAGCAAAGACAACAAATGTAAACAAACACTACAAATGTAAACAAAAACAACAAATGTAAACAAAAATTCTAAATATAAAAAGACTCTAAATGTAAACAAAAACTACAAATATAAAGAGACTCTAAATTTGAACAAAGACTACAAATGTAAACGGAGATGATAAATGTAAGCAAAGACAAAATGTAAACAAATACTACAATAAAAACAAAGTCTCTAAATGTAAACAAAGACTACAAATGTAAACGGAGATTATAAATGTAAGCAAAGACAAAATGTAAACAAACACTACAATAAAAACAAAGACTCTAAATGTAAACAAAGACTAGAAATGTAATCACAGACTAGAAATGTAAACAATTTCTCTAAATGTGAACAAAGAATCTAAATGTACACAAAGACTACCAATGACAACAAAGACTACAAATGTAAACAAAGACTCTAAATGTAAACAAAGACTACAAATATAAACAGACTCTAAATGTAAACAAAGATTACATATGTAAAGAAAGACTCTAAAATTAAACAAAGTCTCTAAAATTAAACAGAGTCTCTAAATCTAAAAAAAGGCTACACATATAAACAAACTCTAAATGTGAACAAAGAATACAAATGCAAAAACAGGCTCTAAATGTAAACAAGCATTACCTATGTAAACAGAATACAAATGTAAACAACGACTACAAATATAAACAAACAGTCTAAATGAAACAAAGACTACAAATGTAAACAAAGACTACAACTATAAACAAAGACTTTAAATGTAAACAAAGATTACAAATGTAAAGAAAGACTAAGTGTAAACAAAAATTACAAATGTAAACAAATGCTACAAATGTAAACAAAGACAAAAAATGTAAACAAAGAGTACAAATGTAAACAAAGACTCTAAATGTAAACAGAGATTACAAATGTAAACAAAGTCTACAAATGTAAGCAAAGACAACAAATATAACCAAATACAACAAATGTAAACACAGACTACAACTGCAAACAAAGACTCTAAATGTAAACAAAGTCTGCAAATGTAAACAAAGACAACAAATGTAAGAAAATACAACAAATTTAAACAAAGACTCTGAATGTAAACACAGATTACAGATGTAAACAAAGACTCTAAATGTAAACAAAGTCTACAAATATAAACAAAGGACAACAATTGTAAAGACACCAAATGTAAAAAAAGACTCCAAATAAAAACAGACACGATATCTGGAAACTCTAAATGTAAACAAAGATATTAAATAAAAACAAAGACTCAATGTAAGAAAAGACTACAAATGTAAACAAAAGCTATAAATGTAAACAAACACTCTAAATGTAAACAAAGACTTCAAACGTAAACGAACTCTAAATGTAAATAAAGAATACAAATGCAAGCAAGGACTCTAAATGTAAACAAAAAGTCTAAGTGGAAACAAAGAATACAAATGTAAGCAGACTCTAAATGTAAACAAAAACTGTAAACAAAGACTCTAAATGCAAACAAAGTCCACATATGTAACAAGGACTACAAATGTAAACAGACTCTAAAGAAAAACAATGATTTTGAATGTAAACAAAGATTCAATGTAAACAAAGACAACAAATGTAAACAAAGACTACAAATGTCAAATAAGACTCTGAATGTAAACAAAGTGTATAAAAGTAAACAGAGACTACAAATGTAAACAAAGTCTATAAATGTAAACAAAGATTCCAAATGTAAACAAAGACTAAAAATGTAAACAAAGACTCCAAATGTAAACAATCTAAATGTAAACAAAGATTTTAAATAAAAACTGTCTCAATGTAAACAAACACTACAAATGTAAACAAAGATTCTAAATATATACAGACTCTAAATGCAAACAACTGCAAATGCAAACAAAGACTCTAAATGCAAACAAAACATTAAAGGTAAAGAAAACCTCAAAATGTAAGCGACCACAAATATAAACAAAGATCCTATATGTAAAGAAAGACTATAAATACACTGATGGGAAAAAAAAGTCCCAACACCAGGAAGGAGCTCTGGCAGATAAACGAAATTTAGTAGGCGTGTTTATACCTCTGAAAGATGACGTCGATTCAAATTTCGAGCTACGCGCATAAGAGTGGCGCTAGTAGCGACACTATGAACATGCAAATGATGTTTGCTTTAAATAAGCGCTGTAAGGTTCGTGATCGTTATTTACAGTTGAGATTTGAAGTAGTGGGTTAATGTTAGTCAAAGATGCCTCTAAGAAGACGAAGAAGCCATTATCAACAGCTCACTGAGTTTGAACGAGGTCGTGTAGTAGGGCTACGAGAAGGTGGGTTTTCTTTCCGCGATATTGCAGAAAGACTTGGCAGGAATGTATCCACTGTGCATGAGTGTTGGCAGCAGTGGCCAAGGTACTGTCTCAAGAAGACCGGGTTCCGGGCAGCCACGTGGCACTACTGAGAGGGAAGACCGCCGTGTTCGGCGTATGACTGTGTCTAATCGTACTGCGTCTGCAGCTGAAATTCGAGCTGCAGTTGGCACCACAGTGACACAACGAACTGTTACAAATCGGTTACTTCAAGGACAGCTCCGAGCCAGACTCCCGGTAGCGTGCATTCCACTGACTCCAAACCACTGCCGTTTGCGACGTGAGTGGTGTCAAGCTAGAGCTCATTGGAGGACGGAGTGGAGATCTGTCGTGTTTTCTGATGAAAGCCGGTTCTGCCTTGGTCGCAGTGATAGCCGCGTGTTGGTTAGAAGGAGGCCAGGTGAACGCCTGCTAGCGACCTGTCTGCGGCCTAGACACACAGGGCCTACTCCTGGAGTTATGGTTTTGGGAGCAATTTCGTATGACAGCAAGAGCACTCTCGTGCTTATCCCACGCAACCTGACTGCAAATTTGTACGTCAGTCTAGTGATACAACCTGTTGTGCTGCCATTCATGAACAGCATTCAAGGGGGTGTTTTGCAACAGGATACGCTCGCCCTCATACCGCTGTTGTATCCCAACATGCTCTACAGAGTGTCGACATGTTGCCTTGGCCTGCTAGATCACCAGATCTTTCTCCAATCGAGCACGTATGGGACATCATTGGACGAACACTCCAGCGTCATCCACAACCAGCATTAACCGTCCCTGCATTGACCGCCCTATTGCAACAGGCATGGAACTCCATCCCACAAACTGATATCCCACACCTGTACGACACAATGCATGCATGCTTGCATGCTTGCATTCAAAATTCTGGCGGTTACACCGGTTATTAATGTACCAACATTTCACATTTGAAATGGCTCTTCTCGCCAATGGCTCTACCTGTGATCTTGAAACTTTAATCAATTAAATATGTTACCTAGACAAATGTATTGCAGAAATTACATTACTGTACAATAATTTTTTCTTGGTGTTGGGATTTTTTTTTCCACCAGTGTATATACAATGATTTTAAAGAAAACGAAGTAACGTAATCAAAGACAACAAATATAAACAGAGACTCTAAATTTGAAAAAAGACTACAAATGTAAACGGACAATCTTAATGTAATCAAAGACTAAATGTAAAAAAAGACTACAAATGTAAATAAAAACTCTAAATGTAATCAAAGACTAAAATATAAACAGACTCTAAATTTGAACAAGGAATACAAACGTAAACAAAGACTCTAAATGTAAACAAAAATTTCAAGTATAAACAAAAACTCTAAATAAAAACAAAGACTACAAATGTAAAGAAAGACTTTAAGTGTGCACAAAGACTACAAATGTAAACAAAGATTGCAAATATAAACAATGACTAGCAATGTAAACACTCTAAATATAAACAAAGTCTCTAAATGTAAACAAAGTCTCTAAAGACAAGCAAAGACTACAAATGTAAACAGAGACTCTAAATGTTAAGAGACTCTAAACGTAAACAAAAACTACAAATGTAAACAGAGACTCTACATTTGAAAAAAGACTACAAATGTGAACGGAGACTCTAAATGCAAACAAAAACTTAAAATGCAAACAGATTCTAAGTGTAAACAAAGAATCTAAATGTAAACAGACACACTACATGTGAATAAATTCTATATGTAAACAGAGACTCTAAATGTAAATAGATTCTAAGTGTAAACAAAGACTACAAATGTAAACAAAGACTCTAAACATGAACAAACTCAATATGTAAACAAAGACAACAAATGTAAACAAAGACTACAAATGTCAATAAACACTTCGAATATAAACAAAGTGTACAAATGTAAACAGAGACTACAAATGTAAACAAAGACTCTAAATGTAAGCAAAACCTTAAGGGTAAACATAATATGAAAATGTAAACGACCACAAATATAAACAAACATCCTAAATGTAAAGAAAGACTATAAATATAAACAATGATCAAAAAGAAAACAAATCTATAAACGTAAACATAGATATTAAATGTAAACAAAGAAGAAAATCTAAACAAATGCTACAAACATAAACAAAGACTTTAAATGTAAATAAACTCTGTATTAAACAAAGGCTCTAAATGTAAACAAAGACACTAAATGTAAACAAAGGCTACAAATGTAAACAAAGAGTACAAATCTAAACAAAGACTCTGACTGTAATCAAAGACTCAAAATGTAAACAGAAACTCTAAATGTAATGAAAGAAAACAAATGTGAACAAGGGCTCTAAATATAAACAAAGACTACAAATTTAAACAGACTCTAATTGGATATAATGACAACAAATGTTAACAATCTCTAAATGGAAACAAAGACTACAACTTTAAACAAACACTGCAAAAGTAAACACAGAACAAATTCAAACAATGACTACAGGTGTAGATAAAGACTATAAATGTAAACAATCACTCTAAATGCAAACAAAATTTAAATATAAAAAAATACTTCAAAGGAAAAAAAGAATCTAAATGTAAAGTAAGAATCTAAAAGTAAACACAGAATCTAAACGTAAACAAAGACTACAAATGTAAAATAGACTCTAAATGTAAACAAAGACTGCAAATGTAAACAAAGGCTCAAAATATAAGTAAAGACTGCAAATATAAACAAAGACTCTAAATGTAAACAAAAACTAAAAATGTAAACGAAGACTAAGCGTCAAAATGTAAGCTAAGGCTAAAAATGTAAGCAAAGACTCCAAATGTAAACAAAGATTACAAATGTAAACAAAGACTCTAAATGTATGTCTACAATTGTAAAAAAGTCAACAATTGTAAACAAAGACTCCAATTGTAAACAAAGACTCCATATCTAAACACTCTGAATGTAATCAAAGGTATTAAATAGAAACAAAGTCTCAATGTAAGCAAAGACTACACATGTTAACAAAGACAATAAATGTAAACAAACACTCTAAACGTAAACATAGACTCTAAATGTAAACAGAATACAAATGAAAAGGGAGTCTAGATGTAAATAAACATTAGAAATGAAGACAAAGACTGTAAATGTAAACAAACATTACCGATGTAAACAGACAACAAATGTAAACATAGACTACAAATATAAACAAACACTCGAAATGAAAAAAAAGACTACAAATGTAAGCAAACAGTACAAATGTAAACAAAGTCTCTAAATGTAAACAAAGATTACAAATGTAAACAAAGTCTACAAATGTAAACAAAGACAAGAAATGTAAAAAAAAGGTAAACAAAGACTCTAAATGTAAACAAAGATTACAAATGTAAACAAAGTCTACAACTGTAAGCAAAGACAACAAATATAACCAAATACAACAAATGTAAACAAAGACTACAAATGTAAACACTCTAAATGTAAACAAAGTCTACAAATGTAAACAAAGACAACAAATGTGAGCAAATACAACAAATGTAAACAAAGACTTTAACTGTAAGCAAAGACTCTGAATGTAAACAAAGTCTACAAATGTAAACAAAGTCTACAACTGTAAGCAAAGACAACAAATATAACCAAATACAACAAATGTAAACAAAGTCTACAAATGTAAACACTCTAAATGTAAACAAAGTCTACAAATGTAAACAAAGACAACAAATGAAAACAGTCTAAATATCTGACCACTCTATATGTAAACAAAGATATTAAATAAAAACAAAGAATCAAAGCAAGCAAAGACTACAGAAGTAAACAAAAGCTATAAATGTAAACAAACACTCTAAATCTAAACAAAGACTTCAAACGTAAACGGACTCTAAATCTAAACAAAGAATACAAATGCAAACAAGGATTCTAAATGTAAACAAACACTACCGATGTAAACAAAGACTACGAATGTAAACAAAAACTCTAAGTGTAAACAAAGAGTACAAATTTAAACACTCTAAATGTAAACAAAGACAACAAATGTAAACAAAGAGTACAAATGTAAATAAAGACTCTAAATATGAACACACTCTATATGTAAACAAAGACAACAAAAGTAAACAAAGACTACTACTGTCATATAAGACTCTGCATGTAAACAGTACTTTAAACACAGTGTACTTTAAACATAGACTACAAAGGTAAACAAAGACTCTAAATGTAAACACACTCTAAATGTTAACAAAGGCTATAAATGTAAACAAAGACTCCAAATATAAACATAGACTCCATATGAAAACAGACGAAACACTGTAAATGTAAACAAATATAATAAATAAAAACAAAGACTCAATGTAAGCAAAAGCTATAAATGTAAAACATTCTAAAAGTAAACAAAGAATACAATTGCAAACAAAGACTATAAATGTAAACGAAGACTCTAAATGTAAGCAAACACAACAAATGTAAACAAAGACTACAAATGTAAACAAAAACTACAAATATAAACAAAAATTCTAAATATAAAGAGACTCTAAATGTAAGCAAAAACTGCAAATATAAAGAGACTCTAAATTTCAACAAAGACTACAAATGTAAACAAAGACTCTAAATGTTAACAGACTCTAAAAGTAAACAAAGACTACAAATATAAACAGAGATTCTACATTTGAAAAAAGACAACAAATGTGAACGGGGACTCTAAATGCAAACAAAGACTTAAAATGTAAATAGATTCTAAAGGTAAACAAAGAAACCAAATGTAAACAAACATGAAGAAACTCTATTAGTAAACAAAGACTACAAATGTCAACAAAGACTCTGAATGTAAACAAAGTGTACAAATGTAAACAGAGACTACAAATATAAACAAAGACTCTAAATGTATGCAAAACTATAAAGGTAAACAAAATCTAAAAATGTAAAGGACCACAAATATAAACAGACATCCTAAATGTAATGAAAGAATACAAATGTGAACAAGGGCTCTAAAAATAAGCAAAGACTACAAATTTAAACAGACTCTAAATGTATATAAAGACTGCGAATGTTAACAATCTCTAAATGGAAACAAAGACTACAAATTTAAACAAACACTGCAAATGTAAACAGACAACAAATTCAAACAAATGCTACATATGTAAATAAAGACTATAAATGTAAACAATCACCCTAAATGCAAACAAACTCTAAATGTAATCAAAGAATTCAAGGGTAAGCAAAGTATCTAAATATAAACAAAGAATCTAAACGTAAACAAAGACTACAAATGTAAAATAGTCACTAAATGTAAACAAAGACTGCAAATGTAAACAAAGGCTCTAAATATAAACAAAGACTACAGATATAAACAAAAAATTTAAATGTAAACAAAAACTACAAATGCAAAAAAAGAGTACAAATGTAAACAAGGACTCTAAATGTAAACAAAGATTACAAATGTAAACAAAGTCTACAAATGTAAGCAAAGACAACAAATGTAAACAAAGACAGCAAATGTAAACAAAGACTTTAACTGTAAACAAAGACTAAATGTAAACAAAGTATACAAATGTAAACAAAGACAACAAATGTAAACAAATAATCTAAACATAAACAATGACTCTAAATGTAAATAAAGTCTACAACTATGACAAGGACTACAAATGTAAACAGAATCTAAATAAAAACAATGAATTTAAACGTAAACAAAGACTCAATGTAAACAAACACTACAAATGTAAACAAGGACTCTAAATATGAACAAACTCTATATGTAAACAAAGACAACAAATGTAAACAAAGACTACATCCCTAACAACTCAAAATGTTCCAGAAACGTAACAATCATATGACATTGAAACATTACAAATATTTCAGAAACGTTTAAAATCATTCAGATTACTTTCAGATTAGTTTCAAAAACGTAGAAATGTCCGCGATCGTAACAAATAATCAGATACGTAACAGAAACGTTACAATCACTTAACAGATAGGAAATCAAAAAGGACGAATGTTTCAGAAAGTTATCGGAGAACACATTTAACTGTGTTACGTTTTTGAAAGATTGTAAGCTTTTTGCAACATAACTGATACATTCTGTTCTGTATGCGAACTGTCAAATAAGACTCTGAATGTAAACGAAGTGTACAAATGTAAACAGAGACTACAAATGTAAACAAAAATTCTAAATGCAAGCAAAACCTTAAAGGTAAGCAAAATCTCAAAATGTAAAAGACCACAAATATAAACAAACATCCTAAATGTAAAGAAAGACTATAAATTTATACAATAATTTAAAAGAAAACAAATTAACGTAAACAAAGACTTCAAATATAAACAGAGACTCTAAATTTTAAAAATGAGTACAAATGTAAACGGACACTCTTAATGTAAACAAAGACTAATTTTAAAAAAGATTACAAATGTAAACAAAAACTCTAAATGTAATCAAAGATTACAAATATAAAGAAAGACTCTAATTGTAAACAAAGACTACAAATGTAAGCAAAGAGTACAAATGTAAACAAAGATTGCAAATGTAAACAGTGACTAAAAATGTAAACACTCTAAATATAAACAAAGTCTCTAAAGATAAACAAAGACTACAAATGTAAACAAAGACTCTAAATGTTAACAGACTCTAAATTTAAAGAAAAACTACAAATATAAACAGAGACTCTACATTTGAAAAAAGAGTACAAATGTGAACGGAGACTACAAATATAAACGAACACTCTAAATGAAAGAAAAACTACAAATGTAAAGAAAAGGCTACAAATGTAAAGAAAGACTAAGTGTAAACAAAGCCTACAAATGTAAACAAAGAGTACAAATGTAAACAAAGACAACAAATGTAATCAAATACAACAAATGTAAACAAAGACTTCAACTGTAAACAGACTCTAAATGTAAACAAAGTCTACAAATGTAAACAAAGACAACAAATGTATACAAAGAGTACATATGTAAACAAAGAGTTTAAATGTAAATAAAGATTACAAATATAAACAAAGTCTACAAATGTAACCAAAGACGACAATTGTAACCAAATACAGCAAATGTAAACAAAGACTACAACTGTAAACAAAGGCTCTAAATGAAAACAAAGTCTACAAATGTAAATAAAGACAACAAATGTAAACAAAGATTTTAACTGTAAACAAAGACTCTAAATGTAAACAAAGATTACAAATGTAAACAAAGACTCTAATTGTAAACAAAGTCTACAAATTTAAACAAAGACAACAAATGTATACAAAGAGTTCAAATGTAAACAATGACTCTAAATGTAAAGAAAGACTAAGTGTAAACAAAGACTACAAATGTAAACAAAGACTACAAATGTAAACAAAGACTCTAAATGTAAACAAAGATTACAAATATAAACAAAGTCTACAAATGTAACCAAAGACAATAAATGTAACCAAATACAACAAATGTAAACAAAGACTACAACTGTAAACAAAGACTACAATTGTAAACAAAGACTTTAAATGAAAACAAAGTCTACAAATGTAAACAAAGACAACAAATGTATACAAACAGTTCAAATGTAAACAATGACTCTAAATGTAAACAAAGATTACAAATATAAACAAAGTCTACAAATGTAACCAAAGACAACAAATGTAACCAAATACAACAAATGTAAACAAAGACAACAACTGTAAACAAAGACTCTAAATGAAAACAAAGTCTACAAATGTAAACAAAGACAACAAATGTAAACAAAGAATTTGACTGTAAACAAAGACTCTGAATGTAAACAAAGATTACAAATGTAAACAAAGACTCTAATTGTAAACAAAGTCTACAAATGTAAACAAAGACAACAGTTGTAAACAAAGACTCCAAATGTAAAGAAAGACTCCAAGTGAAAACAGACTCCCTATCCGAACACTCTAAATATGAACAAAGATTTTAAATAAAAACAGAGACTCAATGTAAGCAAAGACTACAGATGTAAACAAAAGCTATAAATGTAAACAAACACTCTAAATGTACACAAAGACCTCGTACGTGAACGGACTCTAAATGTAAACAAAAATACAAATGCAAATAATGAATCTGAATGTATACAAAGTTTTCAAATGTAAACAAACACTCTAATTGTAAACAAATACTACAAATGTAAACAAAAACTACATATGTAAATAAAGACTAAATATAAACAAACATTACAAATGTAAACAAAGGCAACAAATGTAAACAAAGAATATAAATATAAACAAAGATTACAAATGTAAACAAAAACTCAAAAAATAAACAAAGTCTCTAAATGTTAACAAAGACTACAAATGTAAACAGACTACAAATGAAAACAAAGAGTGGAAATGCAAACAAAGACTCTAAATGTAAACAAACATTACCGATGTAAACAGACTACAAATGTAAACAAAGACTACAAATATAAACAAACACTCTAAATGAAACAAAGACTCTAAATGTAAACAAAGATTACAAATATAAACAAAGTCTACAAATGTAACCAAAGACAATAAATGTAACCAAATACAACAAATGTAAACAAAGACTACAACTGTAAACAAAGACTACAATTGTAAACAAAGACTCTAAATGAAAACAAAGTCTACAAATGTAAACAAAGACAACAAATGTATACAAAGAGTTAAAATGTAAACAATGACTCTGAATATAAACAAAGATTACAAATATAAACGAAGTCTACAAATGTAACCAAAGACAATAAATGTAAAAAAATACTACAAATGTAAACAAAGACTACAACTGTAAACAAAGATTTTAACTGTAAACAAACACTCTAAATGTAAACAAAGATTACAAATGTAAACAAAGACTCTAAATGAAAACAAAGTCTACAAATGTAAACAAAGACAACAGTTGTAAACAAGACTACAAATGTAAACAAAGACTCTAAATGTAAACAAAGATTACAAATATAAACAAAGTCTACAAATGTAACCAAAGACAATAAATGTAATCAAATACAACAAATGTAAACAAAGACTACAACTGTAAACAAAGATTTTAACTGTAAACAAACACTCTAAATGTAAACAAAGATTACAAATGTAAACAAAGACTCTAAATGAAAACAAAGTCTACAAATGTAAACAAAGACAACAGTTGTAAACAAGACTACAAATGTAAACAAAGACTCTAAATGTAAACAAAGATTACAAATATAAACAAAGTCTACAAATGTAACCAAAGACAATAAATGTAATCAAATACAACAAATGTAAACAAAGACTACAACTGTAAACAAAGACTACAATTGTAAACAAAGACTCTAAATGTAAACAAAGATTACAAATATAAACAAAGTCTACAAATGTAAACAAACACTCTAAATGAAAAAAAGACTACAAATGTAAACAAAGGCTACAAATGTAAAGAATGACTAAGTGTAAACAAAGACTAAAATGTAAACAAAGAGTACACATGTAAACAAAGACTCTAAATGTAAACAAAGATTACAAATGTAAACAAAGTCTACTAATGTAAATAAAGACAACAAATGTAATCAAATACAACAAATTTAACAAAGACTTCAACTGTAAACAAAGACTCTAAATGTAAACAAAGTCTACTAATGTAAACAAAGACAATAAATGTATACAAAGAGTTCAAATGTAAACAATGACTCTGAATGTAAACAAAGATTACAAATATAAACAAAGTCTACAAATGTAACCAAAGACGACAAATGTAACCAAATACAACAAATGTAAACAAAGACTACAAATGTAAACAAAGACTCTAAATGAAAACAATGACTCTAAATGTAAACAAAGATTACAAATATTAACAAAGTCTACAAATGTTACCAGACAACAAATGTAAACAAAGATTTTAACTGTAAACAAAGACTCTAAATGTAAACAAAGATTACAAATGTAAACAAAGACTCTAATTGTAAACAAAGTCTACAAATGTAAACAAAGACAACAGTTATAAACAAAGACTCCAAATGTAAACAAAGACTCCAAGTGAAAACAGACTCCCTATCTGAATATTCTAAATATAAACAAAGATATTAAATAAAAACAGAGACTGTAAACGAAGTAAACGATGTAAACGAAGTCTACAAATGTAAACAAATCTACAAATGTAAACAAAGACAACAAATGTAAACAAAGAATCTGAACATAAACAAAGACTCTAAATGTAAACAAAGAATACAAATGTAAACAAAGACTCTATATATAAACGAAGATTACAAATGTAAACAAAAACTCTAAAAATAAACAAAGTCTCTAACTGTTATTAAAGACTACATATGTAAACAGACTCTAAATGTAAACAAAGAATGCAAATGCAAACAAAGACTCTAAATGTAAACAAACATTACCGATGTAAACAGACTACGAATGTAAACAAAGACTACAAATATAAACAAACACTCTAAATTAAAAAAAATACTACAAATGTAAACAAAGGCTACAAATGTAAAGAATGACTAAGTGTAAACAAAGACTAAAATGTAAACAAAGAGTACAAATGCAAACAAAGACTCTAAATGCAAACAAAGATTACAAATGGAAACAAAGTCTACTAATGTAAACAAAAACAACAAAAGTAATCAAATACAACAAATTTAACAGACTTCAACTGTAAACAGACTCTAAATGTAAACAAAGTCTACAAATGTAAACAAATACAACAAGTGTATACAAAGAGTTCAAATGTAATCAATGACTCTAAATGTAAACAATGATTACAAATATAAACAAAGTCTACAAATGTAACCAAACACAACAAATGTAACCAAAGACTCCAAGTGAAAACAGACTCCCTATCTGAACACTCTAAATATAAAGAAAGATATTAAATAAAAACAGAGACTCAATGTAAGCAAAGACTAGAGATGTAAACAAAAGCTATAAATGTATACAAACACTCTAAATGTACACAAAGACTTCATACGTGAACGGACATAAATGTAAACAAAAATACAAATGCAAACAATGAATGTGAATGTATACAAAGTTTTCAAATGTTAACAAAAACTGTAATTGTAAACAAATGTAAGCAGTCTCTAAATGTTAACAAAAACAACAAATGTAAAAAAAACTACATATGTAAACAAAGACTCTAAATGTAAACAAACATTACAAATGTAAACTAAGACTACAACTGTAAACAAAGACTCTAAATGAAAACAAAGTCTACAAATGTAAACAAAGTCTACTAATGTAAACAAAGACAACAAATGTAATCAAATACAACAAATGTATACAAAGACTTCAAATGAAAATAATGACTCTAAATGTAAACAAAGATTACAAATATAAACAAAGTCTACAAATGTAACCAAAGACAACAAATGTAACCAAATACAACAAATGTAAACAAAGACTACAACTGTAAACAAAGACTCTAAATGTAAACAAAGTCTACAAGTGTAAACAAAGACAACAAATGTATACAAAGAGTTCAAATGTAAACAATGACTCTAAATGTAAACAAAGATTACAAATATAAACATAGTCTACAAATGTAACCAAAGACAATAAATGTAACCAAATACAACAAATGTACCCAAAGACTATAACTGTAAACAAAGACTGCAACTGTAAACAAAGACTCTAAATGAAAACAAAGTCTACAAATGTAAACAAAGACAACAAATGTAAACAAAGATTTTAACTGTAAACAAAGACTCTAAATGTAAACAAAGATTACAAATGTAAACAAAGACTCTAATTGTAAACAAAGTCTACAAATATAAACAAAGACAACAGTTGTAAACAAAGACTCCAAATGTAAACAAAGACTCCAAGTGAAAACAGACTCCCTATCTGAACACTCTAAATATAAACAAAGATATTAAATAAAAACAGACTCTATGTAAGCAAACACTACAGATGTAAACAAAAGCTATAAATGTAAACAAACACTCTAAATGTACACAAAGAATTCATACGTGAACGGATTCTAAAGGCAAACAAAAATACAAATGCAAATAATGAATCTGAATGTATACCAAGTTTTCAAATGTAAACAAAAACTCTAATTGTAAACAAAGACTATAAATGTAAGCGGACTCTAAATGTTAAGAAAAACTACAAATGTAAACAAAAACTACATATGTAAACAAAGACTCTAAATGTAAACAAACATTACAAATGTAAACAAAGTCTACAAATGTAAACAAAATCTACAAATGTAAACAAAGGCAACAAATGTAAACAAAGAATCTGAACATAAACAAAGACTCTAAATGTAAACAAAGAATACAAATGTAAATAAAGACTAAGTGTAAACAAAGACAACAAATGTAATCAAAGACTTCAACTGTAAACAAAGACTTCAACTGTAAACAAAGACTCTAAATGTAAACAAAGTCTACAAATGTAACCAAAGACAACAAATGTAAGCAAATACAACAAATGTAAACAAAGACTTTAACTGTAAACAAAGACTCTAAATGTAAACAAAGATTACAAATGTAAACAAAGACTCTAATTGTAAACAAAGTCTACAAATGTAAACAAAGACAACAAATGTATACAAAGAGTTCAAATGAAAATAATGACTCTAAATGTAAACAAAGATTACAAATATAAACAAAGTCTACAAATGTAACCAAAGACAACAAATGTAACCAAATACAACAAATGTAAACAAAGACTACAACTGTAAACAAAGACTCTAAATGAAAACAAAGTCTACAAATGTAGACTAAGTCTACTAATGTAAACAAAGACAACAAATGTAATCAAATACAACAAATGAAACAAAGACTTCAACTGTAAACAAAGACTCTAAATGTAAACAAAGTCTACACATGTAAACAAAGACAACAAATGTATACAAAGAGTTCAAATGTAAACAATGACTCTAAATGTAAAGAAAGATTACAAATATAAACAAAGTCTGCAAATGTAACCAAAGACAACAAATGTAACCAAATACAACAAATGTAAACAAAGACCACAACTGTAAACAAAGATTCTAAATGAAAACAAAGACTACAAATGTAAACAAGGACAACAAATGTAAACAAGGATTTGAACTGTAAACAAAGACTCTAAATGTAAACAAAGATTACAAATGTGAATAGAGAATCTAATTGTAAACAAAGTCTACAAATGTAAACAAAGACAACAGTTGTAAACAAACACTCCAAATGTAAACAAACACTCCAAGTGAAAACAAACTCCCTATCTGAACACTCTAAATATAAACAAAGATATTAAATAAAAAAAGACTCAATGTAAGCAAAGACTACAGATGTAAACAAATACTTTAACTGTAAACAAAGACTCTAAATGTAAACAAAGACTTCATACGTGAACGGACATAAATGTAAACAAAAATGCAAATGCAAACAATGAATCTGAATGTATACAAAGTTTTCAAATGCTAACAAAAACTGTAATTGTAAACAAAGACTACAAATGTAAGCAGACTCTAAATGTTAACAAAAACTACAAAAGTAAAAAAAACTACATATGTAAACAAAGACTCTAAATGTAAACAAACATTACAAATGTAAACAAAGTCTACAAATGTAAACAAAGACTGTAAATGTTAACAAAATCTACAAATGTAAACAAAGGCAACAAATGTAAACAAAGAATCTGAACATAAACAAAGACTCTAAATATATACAAAGAGTACAAATGTAAACAAAGACACTAAATATAGACAAAGATTACAAATGTAAACAAAAACTCTAAAATTAAACAAAGTCTCTAAATGTTAACAAAGACTACATATGTAAACAGACTCTAAATGGAAACAAAGAATGCAAATGGTAACAAAGACTCTAAATGTAAAGAAACATTACCAATGTAAACAGACTACAAATGTAAACAAAGACTACAAATATAAACAAACACTCTAAATGAAACAAAGACTACAAATATAAACAAACACTCTAAATGAAACAAAGACTACAAATATAAACAAACACTCTAAATGAAAAAAAGCCTACATATGTAAACAAAGGCTACAAAAGTAAAGAATGACTAAGTGTAAACAAAGACTAAAATGTAAACAAAGATTACAAATGTAAACAAAGTCTACTAATGTAAACAAAGACAACAAATGTAATCAAATACAACAAATTTAACAAAGACTTCAACTGTAAACAAAGACTCTAAATGTAAACAAAGTCTACAAATGTAAACGAAGACAACAAATGTATACAAAGAGTTCAAATGTAAATAATGACTCTAAATGTAAAAAAAGATTACAAATATAAACAAAGTCTACAAATGTAACCAAAGACAACAAATGTAAACAAATACAACAAATGTAAAAAAAGACCACAACTGTAAACAAAGTCTCTAAATGAAAACAAAGTCTACAAATATAAACAAGGACAACAAATGTAAACAAGGATTTTAACTGCAATCAAAGACTCTAAATGTAAACAAAGACTCCAAGTGAAAACAGACTCCCTATCTGAACGCTCTAAATATAAACAAAGATATTAAATAAAAACAGACTCAATGTAAGCAAAGACTACAGATGTAAACAAAAGCTATAAATGGAAACAAACACTCTAATGTTCACAAAGACTTCAAGCGTGAACGGACATAAATGTAAACAAATATACAAATGCAAATAATGAATCTGAATGTATACAAAGTTTTCAAATGTAAACAAAAACTCTAATTGTAAACAAAGACTACAAATGTAAGCAGACTCTAAATGTAAACAAAAACTACAAATGTAAACAAAAACTACATATGTAATCAAAGACTCTAAATGTAAACAAACATTACGAATATAAACAAAATCTACAAATGTAAACAAAGACTGTAAATGTTAACAAAATCTACAAATGTAAACAAAGGCAACAAATGTAAAAAAAGAATCTGAACATAAACAAAGACTCTAAATGTAAACAAAGAGTACAAATGTAAACAAAGACTCTAAATATAAACAAAGATTACAAATGTAAACAAAAACTCTAAAAATAAACAAAGTCTCTAAATGTTAACAAAGACTACATATGTAAACAGACTCTTAATGTAAACAAAGAATGCAAATGGAAACAAAGACTCTAAATGTAAAGAACATTACCGATGTAAACAGACTACAAATGTAAACAAAGACTACAAATATAAACAAACACTCTAAATGAAACATACTACAAATATAAACAAACACTCTAAATGAAAAAAGACTACAAATGTAAACAAAGGCTACAAATGTAAACAAATCTACAAATGTAAACAAAGGCAACAAATGTAAACAAAGAATCTGAACATAAACAAAGTCTCTAAATGTAAACAAAGAGTACAAATGTAAACAAAGGCTAAAAATGTAAAGAATGACTATGTGTAAAAAGACTAAAATGTAAACAAAGAGTACAAATGTAAACAAAGACTCTAAATATAAATAAAGATTACAAATGTAAACAAAGTCTACAAATGTAA
Organism: Salticus scenicus; assembly: GCA_963930645.1. Taxonomy (NCBI): domain Eukaryota; kingdom Metazoa; phylum Arthropoda; class Arachnida; order Araneae; family Salticidae; genus Salticus; species Salticus scenicus. Next base: position 13,649,894 of record OZ005654.1, on the reverse strand, counting down.
ACAAAGACAACAAATGTAATCAAATACAACAAATGTAAACAAAGACTTCAACTGTAAACTAAGACTCTAAATGTAAACAAAGTCTACAAATGTAAACAAAGACAACAAATGTATGCAAAGAGTTCAAATGTAAACAATGACTCTAAATGTAAACAAAGATTACAAATATAAACAAAGTCTACAAATGTAACCAAAGACAACAAATGTAACCAAATACAACAAATGTAAACAAAGACTACAACTGTAAACAAAGACTCTAAATGAAAACAAAGTCTACAAATGTAAACAAAGACAACAAATGTAAGCAAATACGACAAATGTAAACAAATACTTTAACTGTAAACAAAGACTCTAAATGTAAACAAAGATTACAAATGTAAACAAAGACTCTAATTGTAAACAAAGTCTACAAATGTAAACAAAGACAACAGTTGTAAACAAAGACTCCAAATGTAAAAAAAGACTCCAAGTGAAAATAGACTCCCTATCTGAACAATCTAAATATAAACAAAGATATTAAATAAAAACAGAGACTCAATGTAAGCAAAGACTACAGATGTAAACAAAAGCTATAAATGTAAACAAACACTCTAAATGTACACAAAGACTTCATACGAGAACGGACATAAATGTAAACAAAAATACAAATGCAAATAATGATTCTGAATGTATACAAAGTTTTCAAATGTAAACAAAAACTCTAATTGTAAACAAAGACTACAAATGTAAACAGACTCTAAATGTTAGCAAAAACTACAAATGTAAACAAAACTACATATGTAAACAAAGACTCTAAATGTAAACAAACATTACAAATATAAACAAAGGCAACAAATGTAAACAAAGAATATGAACATAAACAAAGACTCTAAATGTAAACAAAGAGTACAAATGTAAACAAAGACTCTAAATATAAACAAAAATTACAAATGTAAGCAAAAACTCTAAAAATAAACAAAGTCTCTAAATGTTATTAAAGACTACATATGTAAACAGACTCTAAATGTAAACAAAGAATGCAAATGCAAACAAAGACTCTAAATGTAAACAAACATTACCGATGTAAACAGACTACAAATGTAAACAAAGACTACAAATATAAACAAACACTCTAAATCAAACAAAGACTAATATAAACAAACACTCTAAATGAAAAAAAGACTACAAATGTAAACAAAGGCTAAAAATGTAAAGAATGACTAAGTGTAAACAGACTAAAATGTAAACAAAGCGTACAAGTGTAAACAAAGACTCTAAATGTAAACAAAGAATACAAATGTTAACAAAGTCTACAAATGTAAACAAAGACAACAAATGTAATCAAATACAACAAATGTAAACAAAGACTTCAACTGTAAACAAAGACTCTAAATGTAAACAAAGTCTACAAATGTAAACAAAGACAACAAATGCATACAAAGACTACAACTGTAAACAAAGACTCTAAATGTAAACAAAGATTTCAAATGTAAACAAAGTCTACTAATGTAAACAAAGACAACAAATGTAATCATATACACCAAATTTAACAAAGACTTCAACTGTAAACAAAGACTCTAAATGTAAGCAAAGTCTACAAATGTAAACAAAGACAACAAATGTATAGAAAGAGTTCAAATGTAAAAAATGACTCTAAATGTAAACAAAGATTACAAATATAAACAAAGTCTACAAATGTAACCAAAGACAATAAATGTAACCAAATACAACAAATGTAAACAAAGACTACAACTGTAAACAAAGACTACAACAGTAAACAAACACTCTAAATGAAAACAGTCTAAAAATGTAAACAAAGACAACAAATATAAACAAAGATTTTAACTGTAGACAAAGAATCTAAATGTAAACAAAGAATGCAAATGCAAACAAAGACTCTAAATGTAAAAAAACATTACCGATGTAAACAGACTACAAATCTAAACAAAGACTACAAATATAAAAAAACACTCTAACTGAAACAGACTAATATAAACAAACACTCTAAATAAAAAAAGACTATAAATGTAAACAAAGGCTAAAAATGTAAAGAATGGCTAAGTGTAAACAAAGACTAAAATGTAAACAAAGAGTTCAAATGTAAACAAAGACTCTAAATGTAAACAAAGATTACAAATATAAACAATGTCTACAAATGTTACCAAAGACAACAAATGTAACCAAATAAAACAAATGTAAACAAAGACTACAACTGTAAACAAGGACTCTAAATGAAAACAAAGTCTACAAATGTAAACAAAGACAACAAATATAAACAAAGATTTTAACTGTAAACAAAGAATCTAAATGTAAACAAAGATTAAAAATGTAAACAAAGACTATAATTGTAAACAAAGTCTACAAATGTAAACAAAGACAACAGTTGTAAACAAAGACTCCAAATGTAAACAAAGACTCCAAGTGAAAACAGACTCCCTATGTGAAAACTCTAAATATAAACAAAGATATTAAATAAAAACAGAGACTCAATGTAATCAAAGACTATAGATGTAAACAAAAGCTATAAATGTAAACAAAACTTCATACGTGAACGGACACAAATGTAAACAAAAATACAAATGCAAATAATGAATCTGAATGTATACAAAGTTTTCAAATGTAAACAAAAACTCCAATTGCAAACAAAGACTACAAATGTAAGCAGACTCTAAATGTTAGCAAAAACTACAAATGTAAACAAAAACTACATACGTAAACAAAGACTCTAAATGTAAACAAAAACTACAAACGTAAACAAATTCTACAAATGTAAACAAATCTATAAATATAAACAAAGACTCCAAGTGAAAACAGACTCCCTATCTGAACGCTCTAAATATAAACAAAGATATTAAATAAAAACAGACTCAATGTAAGCAAAGACTACAGATGTAAACAAAAGCTATAAATGGAAACAAACACTCTAATGTTCACAAAGACTTCAAGCGTGAGCGGACATAAATGTAAACAAAAATACAAATGCAAATAATGAATCTGAATGTATACAAAGTTTTCAAATGTAAACAAAAACTCTAATTGTAAACAAAGACTACAAATGTAAGCAGACTCTAAATGTAAACAAAAACTACAAATGTAAACAAAAACTACATATGTAATCAAAGACTCTAAATGTAAACAAACATTACGAATATAAACAAAATCTACAAATGTAAACAAAGACTGTAAATGTTAACAAAATCTACAAATGTAAACAAAGGCAACAAATGTAAAAAAAGAATCTGAACATAAACAAAGACTCTAAATGTAAACAAAGAGTACAAATGTAAACAAAGACTCTAAATATAAACAAAGATTACAAATGTAAACAAAAACTCTAAAAATAAACAAAGTCTCTAAATGTTAACAAAGACTACATATGTAAACAGACTCTTAATGTAAACAAAGAATGCAAATGGAAACAAAGACTCTAAATGTAAAGAACATTACCGATGTAAACAGACTACAAATGTAAACAAAGACTACAAATATAAACAAGCACTCTAAATGAAACAGACTACAAATATAAACAAACACTCTAAATGAAAAAAGACTACAAATGTAAACAAAGGCTACAAATGTAAACAAATCTACAAATGTAAACAAAGGCAACAAATGTAAACAAAGAATCTGAACATAAACAAAGTCTCTAAATGTAAACAAAGAGTACAAATGTAAACAAAGGCTAAAAATGTAAAGAATGACTATGTGTAAAAAGACTAAAATGTAAACAAAGAGTACAAATGTAAACAAAGACTCTAAATATAAATAAAGATTACAAATGTAAACAAAGTCTACAAATGTAAACAAAGACAACAAATGTAATCAAATACAACAAATGTCAACAAAGACTTCAACTGTAAACTAAGACTCTAAATGTAAACAAAGTCTACAAATGTAAACAAAGACAACAAATGTATGCAAAGAGTTTAAATGTAAACAATGACTCTAAATGTAAACAAAGATTACAAATATAAACAAAGTCTACAAATGTAACCAAAGACAACAAATGTAACCAAATACAACAAATGTAAACAAAGACTACAACTGTAATCAGACTCTAAATGAAAACAAAGTCTACAAATGTAAACAAAGACAACAAATGTAAGCAAATACCACAAATGTAAACAAATACTTTAACTGTAAACAAAGACTCTAAATGTAAACAAAGATTACAAATATAAACAAAGTCTACAAATGTAACCAAAGACAACAAATGTAACCAAATACAACAAATGTAAACAAAGACTACAACTGTAAATAAAGACTCTAAATGAAAACAAAGTCTACAAATGTAAACAAAGACAACAAATGTAAACAAAGATTTTAACTGTAAACAAAGACTCTAAATGTAAACAAAGATTACAAATGTAAACAAAGACTCTAATTGTAAACAAAGTCTACAAATGTAAACAAAGACAACAGTTGTAAACAAAGACTCCAAATGTAAAAAAAGACTCCAAGTGAAAATAGACTCCCTATCTGAACAATCTAAATATAAACAAAGATATTAAATAAAAACAGAGACTCAATGTAAGCAAAGACTACAGATGTAAACAAAAGCTATAAATGTAAACAAACACTCTAAATGTACACAAAGACTTCATACGAGAACGGACATAAATGTAAACAAAAATACAAATGCAAATAATGATTCTGAATGTATACAAAGTTTTCAAATGTAAACAAAAACTCTAATTGTAAACAAAGACTACAAATGTAAACAGACTCTAAATGTTAGCAAAAACTACAAATGTAAACAAAACTACATATGTAAACAAAGACTCTAAATGTAAACAAACATTACAAATGTAAACAAAGGCAACAAATGTAAACAAAGAATATGAACATAAACAAAGACTCTAAATGTAAACAAAGAGTACAAATGTAAACAAAGACTCTAAATATAAACAAAAATTACAAATGTAAGCAAAAACTCTAAAAATAAACAAAGTCTCTAAATGTTATTAAAGACTACATATGTAAACAGACTCTAAATGTAAACAAAGAATGCAAATGCAAACAAAGACTCTAAATGTAAACAAACATTACCGATGTAAACAGACTACAAATGTAAACAAAGACTACAAATATAAACAAACACTCTAAATCAAACAAAGACTAATATAAACAAACACTCTAAATGAAAAAAAGACTACAAATGTAAACAAAGGCTAAAAATGTAAAGAATGACTAAGTGTAAACAGACTAAAATGTAAACAAAGCGTACAAGTGTAAACAAAGACTCTAAATGTAAACAAAGAATACAAATGTTAACAAAGTCTACAAATGTAAACAAAGACAACAAATGTAATCAAATACAACAAATGTAAACAAAGACTTCAACTGTAAACAAAGACTCTAAATGTAAACAAAGTCTACAAATGTAAACAAAGACAACAAATGCATACAAAGACTACAACTGTAAACAAAGACTCTAAATGTAAACAAAGATTTCAAATGTAAACAAAGTCTACTAATGTAAACAAAGACAACAAATGTAATCATATACACCAAATTTAACAAAGACTTCAACTGTAAACAAAGACTCTAAATGTAAGCAAAGTCTACAAATGTAAACAAAGACAACAAATGTATAGAAAGAGTTCAAATGTAAAAAATGACTCTAAATGTAAACAAAGATTACAAATATAAACAAAGTCTACAAATGTAACCAAAGACAATAAATGTAACCAAATACAACAAATGTAAACAAAGACTACAACTGTAAACAAAGACTACAACAGTAAACAAACACTCTAAATGAAAACAGTCTAAAAATGTAAACAAAGACAACAAATATAAACAAAGATTTTAACTGTAAACAAAGAATCTAAATGTAAACAAAGAATGCAAATGCAAACAAAGACTCTAAATGTAAAAAAACATTACCGATGTAAACAGACTACAAATCTAAACAAAGACTACAAATATAAAAAAACACTCTAACTGAAACAGACTAATATAAACAAACACTCTAAATAAAAAAAGACTATAAATGTAAACAAAGGCTAAAAATGTAAAGAATGGCTAAGTGTAAACAAAGACTAAAATGTAAACAAAGAGTTCAAATGTAAACAAAGACTCTAAATGTAAACAAAGATTACAAATATAAACAATGTCTACAAATGTTACCAAAGACAACAAATGTAACCAAATAAAACAAATGTAAACAAAGACTACAACTGTAAACAAGGACTCTAAATGAAAACAAAGTCTACAAATGTAAACAAAGACAACAAATATAAACAAAGATTTTAACTGTAAACAAAGAATCTAAATGTAAACAAAGATTAAAAATGTAAACAAAGACTATAATTGTAAACAAAGTCTACAAATGTAAACAAAGACAACAGTTGTAAACAAAGACTCCAAATGTAAACAAAGACTCCAAGTGAAAACAGACTCCCTATGTGAAAACTCTAAATATAAACAAAGATATTAAATAAAAACAGAGACTCAATGTAATCAAAGACTATAGATGTAAACAAAAGCTATAAATGTAAACAAAACTTCATACGTGAACGGACACAAATGTAAACAAAAATACAAATGCAAATAATGAATCTGAATGTATACAAAGTTTTCAAATGTAAACAAAAACACCAATTGCAAACAAAGACTACAAATGTAAGCAGACTCTAAATGTTAGCAAAAACTACAAATGTAAACAAAAACTACATACGTAAACAAAGACTCTAAATGTAAACAAAAACTACAAACGTAAACAAATTCTACAAATGTAAACAAATCTATAAATATAAACAAAGACTCCAAGTGAAAACAGACTCCCTATCTGAACGCTCTAAATATAAACAAAGATATTAAATAAAAACAGACTCAATGTAAGCAAAGACTACAGATGTAAACAAAAGCTATAAATGGAAACAAACACTCTAATGTTCACAAAGACTTCAAGCGTGAGCGGACATAAATGTAAACAAAAATACAAATGCAAATAATGAATCTGAATGTATACAAAGTTTTCAAATGTAAACAAAAACTCTAATTGTAAACAAAGACTACAAATGTAAGCAGACTCTAAATGTAAACAAAAACTACAAATGTAAACAAAAACTACATATGTAATCAAAGACTCTAAATGTAAACAAACATTACGAATATAAACAAAATCTACAAATGTAAACAAAGACTGTAAATGTTAACAAAATCTACAAATGTAAACAAAGGCAACAAATGTAAAAAAAGAATCTGAACATAAACAAAGACTCTAAATGTAAACAAAGAGTACAAATGTAAACAAAGACTCTAAATATAAACAAAGATTACAAATGTAAACAAAAACTCTAAAAATAAACAAAGTCTCTAAATGTTAACAAAGACTACATATGTAAACAGACTCTTAATGTAAACAAAGAATGCAAATGGAAACAAAGACTCTAAATGTAAAGAACATTACCGATGTAAACAGACTACAAATGTAAACAAAGACTACAAATATAAACAAGCACTCTAAATGAAACAGACTACAAATATAAACAAACACTCTAAATGAAAAAAGACTACAAATGTAAACAAAGGCTACAAATGTAAACAAATCTACAAATGTAAACAAAGGCAACAAATGTAAACAAAGAATCTGAACATAAACAAAGTCTCTAAATGTAAACAAAGAGTACAAATGTAAACAAAGGCTAAAAATGTAAAGAATGACTATGTGTAAAAAGACTAAAATGTAAACAAAGAGTACAAATGTAAACAAAGACTCTAAATATAAATAAAGATTACAAATGTAAACAAAGTCTACAAATGTAAACAAAGACAACAAATGTAATCAAATACAACAAATGTCAACAAAGACTTCAACTGTAAACTAAGACTCTAAATGTAAACAAAGTCTACAAATGTAAACAAAGACAACAAATGTATGCAAAGAGTTTAAATGTAAACAATGACTCTAAATGTAAACAAAGATTACAAATATAAACAAAGTCTACAAATGTAACCAAAGACAACAAATGTAACCAAATACAACAAATGTAAACAAAGACTACAACTGTAATCAGACTCTAAATGAAAACAAAGTCTACAAATGTAAACAAAGACAACAAATGTAAGCAAATACCACAAATGTAAACAAATACTTTAACTGTAAACAAAGACTCTAAATGTAAACAAAGATTACAAATATAAACAAAGTCTACAAATGTAACCAAAGACAACAAATGTAACCAAATACAACAAATGTAAACAAAGACTACAACTGTAAATAAAGACTCTAAATGAAAACAAAGTCTACAAATGTAAACAAAGACAACAAATGTAAACAAAGATTTTAACTGTAAACAAAGACTCTAAATGTAAACAAAGATTACAAATGTAAACAAAGACTCTAATTGTAAACAAAATCTACAAATGTAAACAAAGACAACAGTTGTAAACAAAGACTCCAAATGTAAAAAAAGACTCCAAGTGAAAATAGACTCCCTATCTGAACAATCTAAATATAAACAAAGATATTAAATAAAAACAGAGACTCAATGTAAGCAAAGACTACAGATGTAAACAAAAGCTATAAATGTAAACAAACACTCTAAATGTACACAAAGACTTCATACGAGAACGGACATAAATGTAAACAAAAATACAAATGCAAATAATGATTCTGAATGTATACAAAGTTTTCAAATGTAAACAAAAACTCTAATTGTAAACAAAGACTACAAATGTAAACAGACTCTAAATGTTAGCAAAAACTACAAATGTAAACAAAACTACATATGTAAACAAAGACTCTAAATGTAAACAAACATTACAAATGTAAACAAAGGCAACAAATGTAAACAAAGAATATGAACATAAACAAAGACTCTAAATGTAAACAAAGAGTACAAATGTAAACAAAGACTCTAAATATAAACAAAAATTACAAATGTAAGCAAAAACTCTAAAAATAAACAAAGTCTCTAAATGTTATTAAAGACTACATATGTAAACAGACTCTAAATGTAAACAAAGAATGCAAATGCAAACAAAGACTCTAAATGTAAACAAACATTACCGATGTAAACAGACTACAAATGTAAACAAAGACTACAAATATAAACAAACACTCTAAATCAAACAAAGACTAATATAAACAAACACTCTAAATGAAAAAAAGACTACAAATGTAAACAAAGGCTAAAAATGTAAAGAATGACTAAGTGTAAACAGACTAAAATGTAAACAAAGCGTACAAGTGTAAACAAAGACTCTAAATGTAAACAAAGAATACAAATGTTAACAAAGTCTACAAATGTAAACAAAGACAACAAATGTAATCAAATACAACAAATGTAAACAAAGACTTCAACTGTAAACAAAGACTCTAAATGTAAACAAAGTCTACAAATGTAAACAAAGACAACAAATGCATACAAAGACTACAACTGTAAACAAAGACTCTAAATGTAAACAAAGATTTCAAATGTAAACAAAGTCTACTAATGTAAACAAAGACAACAAATGTAATCATATACACCAAATTTAACAAAGACTTCAACTGTAAACAAAGACTCTAAATGTAAGCAAAGTCTACAAATGTAAACAAAGACAACAAATGTATAGAAAGAGTTCAAATGTAAAAAATGACTCTAAATGTAAACAAAGATTACAAATATAAACAAAGTCTACAAATGTAACCAAAGACAATAAATGTAACCAAATACAACAAATGTAAACAAAGACTACAACTGTAAACAAAGACTACAACAGTAAACAAACACTCTAAATGAAAACAGTCTAAAAATGTAAACAAAGACAACAAATATAAACAAAGATTTTAACTGTAAACAAAGAATCTAAATGTAAACAAAGAATGCAAATGCAAACAAAGACTCTAAATGTAAAAAAACATTACCGATGTAAACAGACTACAAATCTAAACAAAGACTACAAATATAAAAAAACACTCTAACTGAAACAGACTAATATAAACAAACACTCTAAATAAAAAAAGACTATAAATGTAAACAAAGGCTAAAAATGTAAAGAATGGCTAAGTGTAAACAAAGACTAAAATGTAAACAAAGAGTTCAAATGTAAACAAAGAATCTAAATGTAAACAAAGATTACAAATATAAACAATGTCTACAAATGTTACCAAAGACAACAAATGTAACCAAATAAAACAAATGTAAACAAAGACTACAACTGTAAACAAGGACTCTAAATGAAAACAAAGTCTACAAATGTAAACAAAGACAACAAATATAAACAAAGATTTTAACTGTAAACAAAGAATCTAAATGTAAACAAAGATTAAAAATGTAAACAAAGACTATAATTGTAAACAAAGTCTACAAATGTAAACAAAGACAACAGTTGTAAACAAAGACTCCAAATGTAAACAAAGACTCCAAGTGAAAACAGACTCCCTATGTGAAAACTCTAAATATAAACAAAGATATTAAATAAAAACAGAGACTCAATGTAATCAAAGACTATAGATGTAAACAAAAGCTATAAATGTAAACAAAACTTCATACGTGAACGGACACAAATGTAAACAAAAATACAAATGCAAATAATGAATCTGAATGTATACAAAGTTTTCAAATGTAAACAAAAACACCAATTGCAAACAAAGACTACAAATGTAAGCAGACTCTAAATGTTAGCAAAAACTACAAATGTAAACAAAAACTACATACGTAAACAAAGACTCTAAATGTAAACAAAAACTACAAACGTAAACAAATTCTACAAATGTAAACAAATCTATAAATATAAACAAAGACTCCAAGTGAAAACAGACTCCCTATCTGAACGCTCTAAATATAAACAAAGATATTAAATAAAAACAGACTCAATGTAAGCAAAGACTACAGATGTAAACAAAAGCTATAAATGGAAACAAACACTCTAATGTTCACAAAGACTTCAAGCGTGAGCGGACATAAATGTAAACAAAAATACAAATGCAAATAATGAATCTGAATGTATACAAAGTTTTCAAATGTAAACAAAAACTCTAATTGTAAACAAAGACTACAAATGTAAGCAGACTCTAAATGTAAACAAAAACTACAAATGTAAACAAAAACTACATATGTAATCAAAGACTCTAAATGTAAACAAACATTACGAATATAAACAAAATCTACAAATGTAAACAAAGACTGTAAATGTTAACAAAATCTACAAATGTAAACAAAGGCAACAAATGTAAAAAAAGAATCTGAACATAAACAAAGACTCTAAATGTAAACAAAGAGTACAAATGTAAACAAAGACTCTAAATATAAACAAAGATTACAAATGTAAACAAAAACTCTAAAAATAAACAAAGTCTCTAAATGTTAACAAAGACTACATATGTAAACAGACTCTTAATGTAAACAAAGAATGCAAATGGAAACAAAGACTCTAAATGTAAAGAACATTACCGATGTAAACAGACTACAAATGTAAACAAAGACTACAAATATAAACAAGCACTCTAAATGAAACAGACTACAAATATAAACAAACACTCTAAATGAAAAAAGACTACAAATGTAAACAAAGGCTACAAATGTAAACAAATCTACAAATGTAAACAAAGGCAACAAATGTAAACAAAGAATCTGAACATAAACAAAGTCTCTAAATGTAAACAAAGAGTACAAATGTAAACAAAGGCTAAAAATGTAAAGAATGACTATGTGTAAAAAGACTAAAATGTAAACAAAGAGTACAAATGTAAACAAAGACTCTAAATATAAATAAAGATTACAAATGTAAACAAAGTCTACAAATGTAAACAAAGACAACAAATGTAATCAAATACAACAAATGTCAACAAAGACTTCAACTGTAAACTAAGACTCTAAATGTAAACAAAGTCTACAAATGTAAACAAAGACAACAAATGTATGCAAAGAGTTTAAATGTAAACAATGACTCTAAATGTAAACAAAGATTACAAATATAAACAAAGTCTACAAATGTAACCAAAGACAACAAATGTAACCAAATACAACAAATGTAAACAAAGACTACAACTGTAAATAAAGACTCTAAATGAAAACAAAGTCTACAAATGTAAACAAAGACAACAAATGTAAACAAAGATTTTAACTGTAAACAAAGACTCTAAATGTAAACAAAGATTACAAATGTAAACAAAGACTCTAATTGTAAACAAAGTCTACAAATGTAAACAAAGACAACAGTTGTAAACAAAGACTCCAAATGTAAACAAAGACTCAAAGTGAAAATAGACTCCCTATCTGAACACTCTAAATATAAACAAAGATATTAAATAAAAACAGAGACTCAATGTAAGCAAAGACTACAGATGTAAACAAAAGCTATAAATGTAAACAAACACTCTAAATGTACACAAAGACTTCATACGAGAACGGACATAAATGTAAACAAAAATACAAATGCAAATAATGATTCTGAATGTATACAAAGTTTTCAAATGTAAACAAAAACTCTAATTGTAAACAAAGACTACAAATGTAAACAGACTCTAAATGTTAGCAAAAACTACAAATGTAAACAAAACTACATATGTAAACAAAGACTCTAAATGTAAACAAACATTACAAATGTAAACAAAGTCTACAAATGTAAACAAATCTACAAATGTAAACAAAGGCAACAAATGTAAACAAAGAATCTGAACATAAACAAAGACTCTAAATGTAAATAAAGAGTACAAATGTAAACAAAGACTCTAAATATAAACAAAAATTACAAATGTAAGCAAAAACTCTAAAAATAAACAAAGTCTCTAAATGTTATTAAAGACTACATATGTAAACAGACTCTAAATGTAAACAAAGAATGCAAATGCAAACAAAGACTCTAAATGTAAACAAACATTACCGATGTAAACAGACTACAAATGTAAACAAAGACTACAAATATAAACAAACACTCTAAATCAAACAAAGACTAATATAAACAAACACTCTAAATGAAAAAAAGACTACAAATGTAAACAAAGGCTAAAAATGTAAAGAATGACTAAGTGTAAACAGACTAAAATGTAAACAAAGCGTACAAGTGTAAACAAAGACTCCAAATGTAAACAAAGAATACAAACGTTAACAAAGTCTACAAATGTAAACAAAGACAACAAATGTAATCAAATACAACAAATGTAAACAAAGACTTCAACTGTAAACAAAGACTCTAAATGTAAACAAAGTCTACAAATGTAAACAAAGACAATAAATGTATACAAAGAGTTCAAATGTAAACAATGACTCTGAATGTAAACAAAGATTACAAATATAAACAAAGTCTACAAATGTAACCAAAGACGACAAATGTAACCAAATACAACAAATGTAAACAAAGACTACAAATGTAAACAAAGACTCTAAATGAAAACAATGACTCTAAATGTAAACAAAGATTACAAATATTAACAAAGTCTACAAATGTTACCAGACAACAAATGTAAACAAAGATTTTAACTGTAAACAAAGACTCTAAATGTAAACAAAGATTACAAATGTAAACAAAGACTCTAATTGTAAACAAAGTCTACAAATGTAAACAAAGACAACTGTTGTAAACAAAGACTCCAAATGTAAACAAAGACTCCAAGTGAAAACAGACTCCCTATCTGAATACTCTAAATATAAACAAAGATATTAAATAAAAACAGAGACTGTAAACGAAGTAAACGATGTAAACGAAGTCTACAAATGTAAACAAATCTACAAATGTAAACAAAGACAACAAATGTAAACAAAGAATCTGAACATAAACAAAGACTCTAAATGTAAACAAAGAATACAAATATAAACAGAGACTCTATATATAAACGAAGATTACAAATGTAAACAAAAACTCTAAAAATAAACAAAGTCTCTAACTGTTATTAAAGACTACATATGTAAACAAAAACTCTAAAAATAAACAAAGTCTCTAACTGTTATTAAAGACTACATATGTAAACAGACTCTAAATGTAAACAAAGAATGCAAATGCAAACAAAGACTCTAAATGTAAACAAACATTACCGATGTAAACAGACTACGAATGTAAACAAAGACTACAAATATAAACAAACACTCTAAATTAAAAAAAAGACTACAAATGTAAACAAAGGCTACAAATATAAAGAATGACTAAGTGTAAACAAAGACTAAAATGTAAACAAAGAGTACAAATGCAAACAAAGACTCTAAATGCAAACAAAGATTACAAATGAAAACAAAGTCTACTAATGTAAACAAAAACAACAAAAGTAATCAAATACAACAAATTTAACAGACTTCAACTGTAAACAGACTCTAAATGTAAACAAAGTCTAAAATTGTAAACAAATACAACAAGTGTATACAAAGAGTTCAAGTGTAATCAATGACTCTAAATGTAAACAATGATTACAAATATAAACAAAGTCTACAAATGTAACCAAAGACAACAAATGTAACCAAAGACTCCAAGTGAAAACAGACTCCCTATCTGAACACTCTAAATATAAACAAAGATATTAAATAAAAACAGAGACTCAATGTAAGCAAAGACTAGAGATGTAAACAAAAACTATAAATGTATACAAACACTCTAAATGTACACAAAGACTTCATACGTGAACGGACATAAATGTAAACAAAAGTACAAATGCAAACAATGAATCTGAATGTATGCAAAGTTTTCAAATGTTAACAAAAACTGTAATTGTAAACAAAGACTACAAATGTAAGCAGTCTCTAAATGTTAACAAAAACAACAAATGTAAAAAAAACTACATATGTAAACAAAGACTCTAAATGTAAACAAACATTACAAATGTAAACAAAGTCTACAAATGTAAAGAAAGACTGTAAATGCTAACAAAATCTACAAATGTAAACAAAGGCAACAAATGTAACCAAATACAACAAATGTAAACAAATACTACAACTGTAAACAAAGACTCTAAATGTAAATAAAGTCTACAATTTTAAACAAAGACAACAAATGTATACAAAGAATTCAAATGAAACAATGACTCTAAATGTAAACAAAGATTACAAATATAAACAAAGTCTACAAATGTAACCAAAGACAACAAATGTAACCAAATACAACAAATGTAAACTAAGACTACAACTGTAAACAAAGACTCTAAATGAAAACAAAGTCTACAAATGTAAACAAAGTCTACTAATGTAAACAAAGAAAACAAATGTAATCAAATACAACAAATGTATACAAAGAGTTCAAATGAAAATAATGACTCTAAATGTAAACAAAGACTACAACTGTAAACAAAGACTCTAAATGAAAACAAAGTCTACAAATGTAAACAAAGACAACAAATGTAAACAAAGATTTTAACTGTAAACAAAGACTCTAAATGTAAACAAAGATTACAAATGTAAACAAAGACTCTAATTGTAAACAAAGTCTACAAATGTAAACAAAGACAACAGTTGTAAACAAAGACTCCAAATGTAAACAAAGACTCCAAGTGAAAACAGACTCCCTATCTGAACACTCTAAATATAAACAAAGATATTAAATAAAAACAGACTCTATGTAAGCAAACACTACAGATGTAAACAAAAGCTATAAATGTAAACAAACACTCTAAATGTACACAAAGAATTCATACGTGAACGGATTCTAAAGGCAAACAAAAATACAAATGCAAATAATGAATCTGAATGTATACCAAGTTTTCAAATGTAAACAAAAACTCTAATTGTAAACAAAGACTATAAATGTAAGCAGACTCTAAATGTTAACAAAAACTACAAATGTAAACAAAAACTACATATGTAAACAAAGACTCTAAATGTAAACAAACATTACAAATGTAAACAAAGTCTACAAATGTAAACAAAATCTACAAATGTAAACAAAGGCAACAAATGTAAACAAAGAATCTGAACATAAACAAAGACTCTAAATGTAAACAAAGAATACAAATGTAAATAAAGACTAAGTGTAAACAAAGACAACAAATGTAATCAAAGACTTCAACTGTAAACAAAGACTTCAACTGTAAACAAAGACTCTAAATGTAAACAAAGTCTACAAATGTAACCAAAGACAACAAATGTAAGCAAATACAACAAATGTAAACAAAGACTTTAACTGTAAACAAAGACTCTAAATGTAAACAAAGATTACAAATGTAAACAAAGACTCTAATTGTAAACAAAGTCTACAAATGTAAACAAAGACAACAAATGTATACAAAGAGTTCAAATGAAAATAATGACTCTAAATGTAATCAAAGATTACAAATATAAACAAAGTCTACAAATGTAACCAAAGACAACAAATGTAACCAAATACAACAAATGTAAACAAAGACTACAACTGTAAACAAAGACTCTAAATGAAAACAAAGTCTACAAATGTAGACTAAGTCTACTAATGTAAACAAAGACAACAAATGTAATCAAATACAACAAATGAAAACAAAGACTTCAACTGTAAACAAAGACTCTAAATGTAAACAAAGTCTACACATGTAAAGAAAGACAACAAATGTATACAAAGAGTTCAAATGTAAACAATGACTCTAAATGTAAAGAAAGATTACAAATATAAACAAAGTCTGCAAATGTAACCAAAGACAACAAATGTAACCAAATACAACAAATGTAAACAAAGACCACAACTGTAAACAAAGATTCTAAATGAAAACAAAGTCTACAAATGTAAACAAGGACAACAAATGTAAACAAGGATTTGAACTGTAAACAAAGACTCTAAATGTAAACAAAGATTACAAATGTGAATAGAGAATCTAATTGTAAACAAAGTCTACAAATGTAAACAAAGACAACAGTTGTAAACAAAGACTCCAAATGTAAACAAACACTCCAAGTGAAAACAAACTCCCTATCTGAACACTCTAAATATAAACAAAGATATTAAATAAAAAAAGACTCAATGTAAGCAAAGACTACAGATGTAAACAAAAGCTATAAATGTAAACAAACACTCTAAATGTACTCAAAGACTTCATACGTGAACGGACATAAATGTAAACAAAAATGCAAATGCAAACAATGAATCTGAATTTATACAAAGTTTTCAAATGTTAACAAAAACTGTAATTGTAAACAAAGACTACAAATGTAAGCAGACTCTAAATGTTAACAAAAACTACAAAAGTAAAAAAAACTACATATGTAAACAAAAACTCTAAATGTAAACAAACATTACAAATGTAAACAAAGTCTACAAATGTAAACAAAGACTGTAAATGTTAACAAAATCTACAAATGTAAACAAAGGCAACAAATGTAAACAAAGAATCTGAACATAAACAAAGACTCTAAATATATACAAAGAGTACAAATGTAAACAAAGACACTAAATATAAACAAAGATTACAAATGTAAAGAAAAACTCTAAAATTAAACAAAGTCTCTAAATGTTAACAAAGACTACATATGTAAGCAGACTCTAAATGGAAACAAAGAATGCAAATGGTAACAAAGACTCTAAATGTAAAGAAACATTACCAATGTAAACAGACTACAAATGTAAACAAAGACTACAAATATAAACAAACACTCTAAATGAAACAAAGACTACAAATATAAACAAACACTCTAAATGAAACAAAGACTACAAATATAAACAAACACTCTAAATGAAAGAAAGCCTACATATGTAAACAAAGGCTACAAAAGTAAAGAATGACTAAGTGTAAACAAAGACTAAAATGTAAACAAAGATTACAAATGTAAACAAAGTCTACTAATGTAAACAAAGACAACAAATGTAATCAAATACAACAAATTTAACAAAGACTTCAACTGTAAACAAAGACTCTAAATGTAAACAAAGTCTACAAATGTAAACGAAGACAACAAATGTATACAAAGAGTTCAAATGTAAATAATGACTCTAAATGTAAAAAAAGATTACAAATATAAACAAAGTCTACAAATGTAACCAAAGACAACAAATGTAAACAAATACAACAAATGTAAACAAAGACCACAACTGTAAACAAAGTCTCTAAATGAAAACAAAGTCTACAAATATAAACAAGGACAACAAATGTAAACAAGGATTTTAACTGCAATCAAAGACTCTAAATGTAAACAAAGACTCCAAGTGAAAACAGACTCCCTATCTGAACTCTCTAAATATAAACAAAGATATTAAATAAAAACAGACTCAATGTAAGCAAAGACTACAGATGTAAACAAAAGCTATAAATGGAAACAAACACTCTAATGTTCACAAAGACTTCAAGCGTGAACGGACATAAATGTAAACAAA
The DNA here is from genome assembly GCA_963930645.1 of Salticus scenicus. Taxonomy (NCBI): domain Eukaryota; kingdom Metazoa; phylum Arthropoda; class Arachnida; order Araneae; family Salticidae; genus Salticus; species Salticus scenicus. The sequence goes on along the minus strand of OZ005654.1, from coordinate 13,631,726 downwards.
TATACAAATGCAAATAATGAATCTGAATGTATACAAAGTTTTCAAATGTAAACAAAAACTCTAATTGTAAACAAAGACTACAAATGTAAGCAGACTCTAAATGTAAACAAAAACTACAAATGTAAACAAAAACTACATATGTAATCAAAGACTCTAAATGTAAACAAACATTACGAATATAAACAAAATCTACAAATGTAAACAAAGACTGTAAATGTTAACAAAATCTACAAATGTAAACAAAGGCAACAAATGTAAAAAAAGAATCTGAACATAAACAAAGACTCTAAATGTAAACAAAGAGTACAAATGTAAACAAAGACTCTAAATATAAACAAAGATTACAAATGAAACAAAAACTCTAAAAATAAACAAAGTCTCTAAATGTTAACAAAGACTACATATGTAAACAGACTCTTAATGTAAACAAAGAATGCAAATGGAAACAAAGACTCTAAATGTAAGGAACATTACCGATGTAAACAGACTACAAATGTAAACAAAGACTACAAATATAAACAAACACTCTAAATGAAACAGACTACAAATATAAACAAACACTCTAAATGAAAAAAGACTACAAATGTAAACAAAGGCTACAAATGTAAACAAATCTACAAATGTAAACAAAGGCAACAAATGTAAACAAAGAATCTGAACATAAACAAAGTCTCTAAATGTAAACAAAGAGTACAAATGTAAACAAAGGCTAAAAATGTAAAGAATGACTATGTGTAAAAAGACTAAAATGTAAACAAAGAGTACAAATGTAAACAAAGACTCTAAATATAAATAAAGATTACAAATGTAAACAAAGTCTACAAATGTAAACAAAGACAACAAATGTAATCAAATACAACAAATGTAAACAAAGACTTCAACTGTAAACTAAGACTCTAAATGTAAACAAAGTCTACAAATGTAAACAAAGACAACAAATGTATGCAAAGAGTTCAAATGTAAACAATGACTCTAAATGTAAACAAAGATTACAAATATAAAAAAAGTCTACAAATGTAACCAAAGACAACAAATGTAACCAAATACAACAAATGTAAACAAAGACTACAACTGTAAACAAAGACTCTAAATGAAAACAAAGTCTACAAATGTAAACAAAGACAACAAATGTAAGCAAATACGACAAATGTAAACAAATACTTTAACTGTAAACAAAGACTCTAAATGTAAACAAAGATTACAAATATAAACAAAGTCTACAAATGTAACCAAAGACAACAAATGTAACCAAATACAACAAATGTAAAAAAAGACTACAACTGTAAATAAAGACTCTAAATGAAAACAAAGTCTACAAATGTAAACAAAGACAACAAATGTAAACAAAGATTTTAACTGTAAACAAAGACTCTAAATGTAAACAAAGATTACAAATGTAAACAAAGGCTCTAATTGTAAACAAAGTCTACAAATGTAAACAAAGACAACAGTTGTAAACAAAGACTCCAAATGTAAACAAAGACTCCAAGTGAAAATAGACTCCCTATCTGAACACTCTAAATATAAACAAAGATATTAAATAAAAACAGAGACTCAATGTAAGCAAAGACTACAGATGTAAACAAAAGCTATAAATGTAAACAAACACTCTAAATGTACACAAAGACTTCATACGAGAACGGACATAAATGTAAACAAAAATACATATGCAAATAATGATTCTCAATGTATACAAAGTTTTCAAATGTAAACAAAAACTCTAATTGTAAACAAAGACTACAAATGTAAACAGACTCTAAATGTTAGCAAAAACTACAAATGTAAACAAAACTACATATGTAAACAAAGACTCTAAATGTAAACAAACATTACAAATGTAAACAAAGTCTACAAATGTAAACAAATCTACAAATGTAAACAAAGGCAACAAATGTAAACAAAGAATCTGAACATAAACAAAGACTCTAAATGTAAACAAAGAGTACAAATGTAAACAAAGACTCTAAATATAAACAAAAATTACAAATGTAAGCAAAAACTCTAAAAATAAACAAAGTCTCTAAATGTTATTAAAGACTACATATGTAAACAGACTCTAAATGTAAACAAAGAATGCAAATGCAAACAAAGACTCTAAATGTAAACAAAGAATACAAATGTTAACAAAGTCTACAAATGTAAACAAAGACAACAAATGTAATCAAATACAACAAATGTAAACAAAGACTTCAACTGTAAACAAAGACTCTAAATGTAAACAAAGTCTACAAATGTAAACAAAGACAACAAATGTATACAAAGACTACAACTGTAAACAAAGACTCTAAATGTAAACAAAGATTTCAAATGTAAACAAAGTCTACTAATGTATAGAAAGAGTTCAAATGTAAAAAATGACTCTAAATGTAAACAAAGATTACAAATATAAACAAAGTCTACAAATGTAACCAAAGACAATAAATGTAACCAAATACAACAAATGTAAACAAAGACTACAACTGTAAACAAAGACTACAACAGTAAACAAACACTCTAAATGAAAACAGTCTAAAAATGTAAACAAAGACAACAAATATAAACAAAGATTTTAACTGTAAACAAAGAATCTAAATGTAAACAAAGAATGCAAATGCAAACAAAGACTCTAAATGTAAAAAAACATTACCGATGTATACAGACTACAAATCTAAACAAAGACTACAAATATAAAAAAACACTCTAACTGAAACAGACTAATATAAACAAACACTCTAAATAAAAAAAGACTATAAATGTAAACAAAGGCTAAAAATGTAAAGAATGGCTAAGTGTAAACAAAGACTAAAATGTAAACAAAGAGTGCAAATGTAAACAAAGACTCTAAATGTAAACAAAGATTACAAATATAAACAATGTCTACAAATGTTACCAAAGACAACAAATGTAACCAAATAAAACAAATGTAAACAAAGACTACAACTGTAAACAAGGACTCTAAATGAAAACAAAGTCTACAAATGTAAACAAAGACAACAAATATAAACAAAGATTTTAACTGTAAACAAAGAATCTAAATGTAAACAAAGATTAAAAATGTAAACAAAGACTATAATTGTAAACAAAGTCTACAAATGTAAACAAAGACAACAGTTGTAAACAAAGACTCCAAATGTAAACAAAGACTCCAAGTGAAAACAGACTCCCTATGTGAAAACTCTAAATATAAACAAAGATATTAAATAAAAACAGAGACTCAATGTAATCAAAGACTATAGATGTAAACAAAAGCTATAAATGTAAACAAAACTTCATACGTGAACGGACACAAATGTAAACAAAAATACAAATGCAAATAATGAATCTGAATGTATACAAAGTTTTCAAATGTAAACAAAAACTCCAATTGTAAACAAAGACTACAAATGTAAGCAGACACTAAATGTTAGCAAAAACTACAAATGTAAACAAAAACTACATACGTAAACAAAGACTCTAAATGTAAACAAAAACTACAAACGTAAACAAATTCTACAAATGTAAACAAATCTATAAATGTAAACAAAGACTCCAAGTGAAAACAGACTCCCTATCTGAACGCTCTAAATATAAACAAAGATATTAAATAAAAACAGACTCAATGTAAGCAAAGACTACAGATGTAAACAAAAGCTGTAAATGGAAACAAACACTCTAATGTTCACAAAGACTTCAAGCGTGAACGGACATAAATGTAAACAAAAATACAAATGCAAATAATGAATCTGAATGTATACAAAGTTTTCAAATGTAAACAAAAACTCTAATTGTAAACAAAGACTACAAATGTAAGCAGACTCTAAATGTAAACAAAAACTACAAATGTAAACAAAAACTACATATGTAATCAAAGACTCTAAATGTAAACAAACATTACGAATATAAACAAAATCTACAAATGTAAACAAAGACTGTAAATGTTAACAAAATCTACAAATGTAAACAAAGGCAACAAATGTAAAAAAAGAATCTGAACATAAACAAAGACTCTAAATGTAAACAAAGAGTACAAATGTAAACAAAGACTCTAAATATAAACAAAGATTACAAATGTAAACAAAAACTCTAAAAATAAACAAAGTCTCTAAATGTTAACAAAGACTACATATGTAAACAGACTCTTAATGTAAACAAAGAATGCAAATGGAAACAAAGACTCTAAATGTAAAGAACATTACCGATGTAAACAGACTACAAATGTAAACAAAGACTACAAATATAAACAAACACTCTAAATGAAACAGACTACAAATATAAACAAACACTCTAAATGAAAAAAGACTACAAATGTAAACAAAGGCTACAAATGTAAACAAATCTGCAAGTGTAAACAAAGGCAACAAATGTAAACAAAGAATCTGAACATAAACAAAGTCTCTAAATGTAAACAAAGAGTACAAATGTAAACAAAGGCTAAAAATGTAAAGAATGACTATGTGTAAAAAGACTAAAATGTAAACAAAGAGTACAAATGTAAACAAAGACTCTAAATATAAATAAAGATTACAAATGTAAACAAAGTCTACAAATGTAAACAAAGACAACAAATGTAATCAAATACAACAAATGTAAACAAAGACTTCAACTGTAAACTAAGACTCTAAATGTAAACAAAGTCTACAAATGTAAACAAAGACAACAAATGTATGCAAAGAGTTCAAATGTAAACAATGACTCTAAATGTAAACAAAGATTACAAATATAAACAAAGTCTACAAATGTAACCAAAGACAACAAATGTAACCAAATACAACAAATGTAAACAAAGACTACAACTGTAAACAAAGACTCTAAATGAAAACAAAGTCTACAAATGTAAACAAAGACAACAAATGTATACAAAGAGTTCAAATGTAAACAATGACTCTAAATGTAAACAAAGATTACAAATATAAACAAAGTCTACAAATGTAACCAAAGACAATAAATGTAACCAAATACAACAAATGTAAACAAAGACTACAACTGTAAACAAAGACTCTAAATGAAAACAAAGTCTACAATTGTAAACAAAGATAACAAATGTAAGCGAATACAACAAATGTAAACAAATACTTTAACTGAAAACAAAGACTCTAAATGTAAACAAAGATTACAATTATAAACAAAGTCTACAAATGTAACCAAAGACAACAAATGTAACCAAATACAACAAATGTAAACAAAGACTACAACTGTAAATAAAGACTCTAAATGAAAACAAAGTCTACAAATGTAAACAAAATCAACAAATGTAAACAAAGATTTTAACTGTAAACAAAGACTCTAAATGCAAACAAAGATTACAAATGTAAACAAAGACTCTAATTGTAAACAAAGTCTACAAATGTAAACAAAGACAACAGTTGTAAACAAAGACTCCAAATGTAAACAAAGACTCCAAGTGAAAACAGACTCCCTATCTGAACACTCTAAATATAAACAAAGATATTAAATAAAAACAGAGACTCAATGTAAGCAAAGACTACAGATGTAAACAAAAGCTATAAATGTAAACAAACACTCTAAATGTACACAAAGACTTCATACGTGAACGGACATAAATGTAAACAAAAATACAAATGCAAATAATGAATCTGAATGTATACAAAGTTTTCAAATGTAAACAAAAACTCTAATTGTAAACAAAGACTACAAATGTAAGCAGACTCTAAATGTTAGCAAAAACTACAAATGTAAACAAAACTACATACGTAAACAAAGACTCTAAATGTAAACAAACATTACAAATGTAAACAAAGTCTACAAATGTAAACAAAGACTGTAAATGTTAACAAAATCTACAAATGTAAACAAAGGCAACAAATGTAAACAAAGAATCTGAACATAAACAAAGTCTCTAAATGTAAACAAAGAGTACAAATGTAAACAAAGGCTAAAAATGTAAAGAATGACTATGTGTAAAAAGACTAAAATGTAAACAAAGAGTACAAATGTAAACAAAGACTCTAAATATAAATAAAGATTACAAATGTAAACAAAGTCTACAAATGTAAACAAAGACAACAAATGTAATCAAATACAACAAATGTAAACAAAGACTTCAACTGTAAACTAAGACTCTAAATGTAAACAAAGTCTACAAATGTAAACAAAGACAACAAATGTATGCAAAGAGTTCAAATGTAAACAATGACTCTAAATGTAAACAAAGATTACAAATATAAACAAAGTCTACAAATGTAACCAAAGACAACAAATGTAACCAAATACAACAAATGTAAACAAAGACTACAACTGTAAACAAAGACTCTAAATGAAAACAAAGTCTACAAATGTAAACAAAGACAACAAATGTAAGCAAATACGACAAATGTAAACAAATACTTTAACTGTAAACAAAGACTCTAAATGTAAACAAAGATTACAAATATAAACAAAGTCTACAAATGTAACAAAAGACAACAAATGTAACCAAATACAACAAATGTAAACAAAGACTACAACTGTAAATAAAGACTCTAAATGAAAACAAAGTCTACAAATGTAAACAAAGACAACAAATGTAAACAAAGATTTTAACTGTAAACAAAGACTCTAAATGTAAACAAAGATTACAAATGTAAACAAAGACTCTAATTGTAAACAAAGTCTACAAATGTAAACAAAGACAACAGTTGTAAACAAAGACTCCAAATGTAAACAAAGACTCCAAGTGAAAATAGACTCCCTATCTGAACACTCTAAATATAAACAAAGATATTAAATAAAAACAGAGACTCAATGTAAGCAAAGACTACAGATGTAAACAAAAGCTATAAATGTAAACAAACACTCTAAATGTACACAAAGACTTCATACGAGAACGGACATAAATGTAAACAAAAATACAAATGCAAATAATGATTCTGAATGTATACAAAGTTTTCAAATGTAAACAAAAACTCTAATTGTAAACAAAGACTACAAATGTAAACAGACTCTAAATGTTAGCAAAAACTACAAATGTAAACAAAACTACATATGTAAACAAAGACTCTAAATGTAAACAAACATTACAAATGTAAACAAAGTCTACAAATGTAAACAAATCTACAAATGTAAACAAAGGCAACAAATGTAAACAAAGAATCTGAACATAAACAAACACTCTAAATGTAAACAAAGAGTACAAATGTAAACAAAGACTCTAAATATAAACAAAAATTACAAATGTAAGCAAAAACTCTAAAAATAAACAAAGTCTCTAAATGTTATTAAAGACTACATATGTAAACAGACTCTAAATGTAAACAAAGAATGCAAATGCAAACAAAGACTCTAAATGTAAACAAACATTACCGATGTAAACAGACTACAAATGTAAACAAAGACTACAAATATAAACAAACACTCTAAATCAAACAAAGACTAATATAAACAAACACTCTAAATGAAAAAAAGACTACAAATGTAAACAAAGGCTTAAAATGTAAAGAATGACTAAGTGTAAACAAACTAAAATGTAAACAAAGCGTACAAGTGTAAACAAAGACTCTAAATGTAAACAAAGAATACAAATGTTAACAAAGTCTACAAATGTAAACAAAGACAACAAATGTAATCAAATACAACAAATGTAAACAAAGACTTCAACTGTAAACAAAGACTCTAAATGTAAACAAAGTCTACAAATGTAAACAAAGACAACAAATGTATACAAAGACTACAACTGTAAACAAAGACTCTAAATGTAAACAAAGATTTCAAAAGTAAACAAAGTCTACTAATGTAAACAAAGACAACAAATGTAATCATATACACCAAATTTAACAAAGACTTCAACTGTAAACAAAGACTCTAAATGTAAACAAAGTCTACAAATGTAAACAAAGACAACAAATGTATAGAAAGAGTTCAAATGTAAAAAATGACTCTAAATGTAAACAAAGATTACAAATATAAACAAAGTCTACAAATGTAACCAAAGACAATAAATGAAACCAAATACAACAAATGTAAACAAAGACTACAACTGTAAACAAAGACTACAACAGTAAACAAACACTCTAAATGAAAACAGTCTAAAAATGTAAACAAAGACAACAAATATAAAAAAACACTCTAACTGATTTTAACTGTAAACAAAGAATCTAAATGTAAACAAAGAATGCAAATGCAAACAAAGACTCTAAATGTAAAAAAACATTACCGATGTAAACAGACTACAAATCTAAACAAAGACTACAAATATAAAAAAACACTCTAACTGAAACAGACTAATATAAACAAACACTCTAAATAAAAAAAGACTACAAATGTAAACAAAGGCTAAAAATGTAAAGAATGGCTAAGTGTAAACAAAGACTAAAATGTAAACAAAGAGTACAAATGTAAACAAAGACTCTAAATGTAAACAAAGATTACAAATATAAACAATGTCTACAAATGTTACCAAAGACAACAAATGTAACCAAATAAAACAAATGTAAACAAAGACTACAACTGTAAACAAGGACTCTAAATGAAAACAAAGTCTACAAATGTAAACAAAGACAACAAATATAAACAAAGATTTTAACTGTAAACAAAGAATCTAAATGTAAACAAAGATTAAAAATGTAAACAAAGACTATAATTGTAAACAAAGTCTACAAATGTAAACAAAGACAACAGTTGTAAACAAAGACTCCAAATGTAAACAAAGACTCCAAGTGAAAACAGACTCCCTATGTGAAAACTCTAAATATAAACAAAGATATTAAATAAAAACAGAGACTCAATGTAATCAAAGACTATAGATGTAAACAAAAGCTATAAATGTAAGCAAAACTTCATACGTGAACGGACACAAATGTAAACAAAAATACAAATGCAAATAATGAATCTGAATGTATACAAAGTTTTCAAATGTAAACAAAAACTCTAATTGTAAACAAAGACTACAAATGTAAGCAGACTCTAAATGTTAGCAAAAACTACAAATGTAAACAAAAACTACATACGTAAACAAAGACTCTAAATGTAAACAAAAACTACAAACGTGAACAAATTCTACAAATGTAAACAAATCTATAAATGTAAACAAAGGCAACAAATGTCAACAAAGAATCTGAACATAAACAAAGACTCTAAATGTAAACAAAGACTCTAAATATAAACAAAGATTACAAATGTAAACAAAACTCTAAAAATTAACAAAGTCTCTAAATGTTATTAAAGACTACATATGTAAACAGACTTTAATGTAAACAAAGAATGCAAATGCAAACAAAGACTCTAAATGTAAACAAACATTGCCGATGTAAACAGACTACAAATGTAAACAAAGACTACAAATATAAACACTCTAAATGAAATAAAGACTAATATAAACAAACACTCTAAATGAAAAAAGACTACAAATGTAAACAAAGGATAAAAATGTAATGAATGACTAAGTGTAAACAAAGACTAAAATGTAAACAAAGACTCTTAACGTAAACAAAGATTACAAATGTAAAATAAGTCTACAAATGTAAACAAAGACAACAAATGTAATCAAATACAACAAATGTAAACAAAGACTTCAACTGTAAACAAAGACTCTAAATGTAAACAAAGTCTACAAATGTAAACAAAGACAACAAATGTATACAAAGAGTTCAAATGTAAACAATGACTCTAAATGTAAACAAAGATTACAAATATAAACAAAGTCTACAAATGTAACCAAAGACAACAAATGTAACCAAATACAACAAATGTAAACAAAGACTCTAAATGAAAACAAATTCTACAAATGTAAACAAAGTCAACAAATGTCAGAAAATACATTAAATGTAAACAGACTTTAACTGCAAACAAAGACTCTAAATGTAAACAAAGATTACAAATGTGAACAAAGACTCTAATTGTAAACAAAGTCTACAAATGTAAACAAAGACAACAGTTGTAAACAAAGACTCCAATTGTAAACAAAAGACTCCAATAGAAAACAGACTCCCTATCTGAACACTATAATTTTAAACAAAGATATTAAATAAAAACAGAGACTCAATGTAAGCAAAGACTACAGATGAAAACAAAAGCTATAAATGTAAATAAGCACTCTAAATGTACACAAAGACGTCATACGTGAACGAACATAAATGTAAACAAAAATACAAATTCAAATAATGAATCTGAATGTATACAAAGTTTTCAAATGTAAACAAAAACTCTGATTGTAAACAAAGACTACAAATGTAAGCAGACTCTAAATGTTAGCAAAAACTACAAATGTAAACAAAAACTACATATGTAAACAAAGATTCTGAACATAAACAAAGACTCTAAATATAAACAAAGATTACAAATGTAAACAAAACTCTAAAAATAAACAAAGTCTCTAAATGCTATTAAAGACTACATATGTAAACAGACTCTAAATGGAAACAAAGAATGCAAATGCAAACAAAGACTCTAAATGTAAAAAAACATTACAGATGTAAACAGACTACAAATGTGAACAATGACTACAAATATAAAAAAACACTCTAAATGAAACTGACTAATATAAACAAACACTCTAAATAAAAAAAAGACTACAAATGTAAACAAAGGCTAAAAATGTAAAGAATGGCTAAGTGCAAACAAAGACTAAAAAGTAAACAAAGAGTACAAATGTAAACAAAGACTCTAAATGCAAACAAAGATTACAAATGTAAACAAAATCTACAAATGTAAACAAAGACAACAAATGTATACAAAGAGTTCAAATGAAAACAATGACTGCAAATGTAAACAAATATTACAAATATAAACAAAGTCTACAAATGTAACCAAAGACAACAAATGTAAACAAATACAACAAATGTAAACAAAGACTACAACTGTAACAAAGACTCTAAATGAAAACAAAGTCTACAAATGTAAACAAAGTCTACAAATGTAAACAAAGTCTACTAATGTAAAGAAAGACAACAAATGTAATCAAATACAACAAATGTAAACAAAGACTTCAACTGTAAAAAAAGACTCTAAATGTAAACAAAGTCTACAAATGTAAACAAAGACAACAAATGTAAACAAAGAGTTCAAATGTAAACAATGACTCTAAATGTAAACAAAAATTACAAATATAAACAAAGTCTACAAATGAAACCAAAGACAACAAATGTAACCGAATACAACAAATGTAAACAAAGACTACAACTGTAAACAAAGACTCTAAATGAAAACAAAGTCTGCAAATGTAAACAAGGACCACAAATGTAAACAAAGAATCTGAACATAAACAAAGACTCTAAATGTAAACAAAGAGTACAAATGTAAACAGAGACTCTAAATATAAACAAAGATTACAAATGTAAAGAAAAACTCTAAAAATAAACAAAGTCTCTAAATGTTAACAAAGACTACATTTGTAAACAGACTCTAAATGGAAACAAAGAATGCAAATGGAAACAAAGACTCTAATTGTAAAGAAACATTACCGATGTAAACAGACTAGAAATGTAAACAAAGACTACAAATATAAACAAACACTCTAAATAAAACAAAGACTACAAATATAAACAAACACTCTAAATGAAATAAAGACTACAAATGTAAACAGAGGCTACAAATGTAAAGAATGACAAAGTGTAAACAAAAACTAAAATGTAAACAAAGTGTACAAATGTAAACAAAGACTCTAAATGTAAACAAAGATTGCAAATGTAAACAAAGTCTACTAATGTAAACAAACACAACAAATGTAATCAATTACAACAAATTTAACAAAGACTTCAACTGTAAACAAAGACTCTAAATGTAAACAAAGTCTACAAATGTAAACAAAGACAACAAATGTATACAAAGAGTTCAAATGTAAACAATGACTCTAAATGTAAACAAAGATTACAAATATAAACAAAGTCTACAAATGTAACCAAAGACAACAAATGTAACCAAATACAACAAATGTAAACAAAGACTACAACTATAAACAAAGACTACAACTGTAAACAAAGACTCTAAATGAAAACAAAGTCTACAAATGTAAACAAAGACAACAAATGTAAACAAAGATTTTAACTGTAAACAAAGACTGTAAATGTAAACAAAGATTACAAATGTAAACAAAGACTCTAATTGTAAACAAAGTCTACAATTGTAAACAAAGACTCTAATTGTAAACAAAGTCTACAATTGTAAACAAAGACAACAGTTGTAAACAAAGACTCCAAATGTAAACAAAGACTCCAAGTGAAAACAGACTCCCTATCTGAACACTCTAAATATAAACAAAGATATTAAATAAAAACAGAGACTCAATGTAAGCAAAGACTACAGATGTAAACAAAAGCTATAAATGGAAACAAACACTCTAAATGTACACAAAGACTTCAACCGTGAACGGACTCTAAATGTAAACAAAAATACAAATGCAAATAATGAATCTGAATGTATTCAAAGTTTTCAAATGTAAACAAAAACTCTAATTGTAAACAAAGACTACAAATGTAAGCAGACTCTAAATGTAAACAAAAACTACAAATTTAAACTACATATGTAAACAAAGACTCTAAATGTAAACAAACATTACAAATGTAAACAAAGTCTACAAATGTAAACAAAATCTACAAATGTAAACTAAGGCAACAAATGTAAACAAAGAATCTGAACATAAACAAAGACTCTAAATGTAAACAAAGAATACAAATGTAAACAAAGACTAAGTGTAAACAAAGACAACAAATGTAAACAAAGAGTACAAATGTAAACAAAGACTCTAAATGTAAACAAAGATTACAAATGTAAACACAGTCTACAAATATAACCAAAGACAACAAATGTAAGCAAATACAACAAATGTAAACAAAGAGTTTAACTGTAAACAAAGACTCTATATGTAAACAAAGATTACAAATGTAAACAAAGACTCTTTTTGTAAACAAAGACAACAAATGTATACAAAGAGTTCAAATGTAAACAATGACTCTAAATGTAAACAAAGATTACAAATATAAACAAAGTCTACAAATGTAACCAAAGACAACAAATGTAACCAAATACAACAAATGTAAACAAAGACCACAACTGTAAAGAAAGTCTCTAAATGAAAACTAAGTCTACAACTGTAAACAAAGACTCTAAATGTAAACAAAGTCTACAAATGTAAACAAAGACAACAAATGTATACAAAGATTTCAAATGTAAACAATGACTCTAAATGTAAACAAAGATTACAAATATAAACAAAGTCTACAAATGTAACGAAAGACAACAAATGTAACCAAATACAACAAATGTAAACAAAGACTACAACTGTAAAGAAAGACTCTAAATGAAAACAAATTCTACAAATGTAAACAAAGACAAGAAATGTCAGAAAATACATTAAATGTAAACAGACTTTAACTGTAAACAAAGACTCTAAATGTAAACAAAGATTACAAATGTGAACAAAGACTCTAATTGTAAACAAAGTCTACAAATGTAAACAAAGACAACAGTTGTAAACAAAGACTCCAATTGTAAACAAAAGTCTCCAATTGAAAACAGACTCACTATCTGAACACTCTAAATATAAACAAAGATATTAAATAAAAACAGAGACTCAATGTAAGCAAAGACTACAGATGAAAACAAAAGCTATAAATGTAAATAAGCACTCTAAATGTACACAAAGACTTCATACGTGAACGAACATAAATGTAAACAAAAATACAAATTCAAATAAAGAATCTGAATGTATACAAAGTTTTCAAATGTAAACAAAAACTCTAATTGTAAACAAAGACTACAAATGTAAGCAGACTCTAAATGTTAGCAAAAACTACAAATGTAAACAAAAACTACATATGTAAACAAAGATTCTGAACATAAACAAAGACTCTAAATATAAACGAAGAGTACAAATGTAAACAAAGACTCTAAATATAAACAAAGATTACAAATGTAAACAAAACTCTAAAAATAAACAAAGTCTCTAAATGTTATTAAAGACTACATATGTAAACACACTCTAAATCTAAACAAAGAATGCTAATGCAAACAAAGACTCTAAATGTAAAAAAACATTACATATGTAAACAGACTACAAATGTGAACAATGACTACAAATATAAAAAAACACTCTAAATGAAACAGACTAATATAAACAAACACTCTAAATAAAAAAAAGACTACAAATGTAAACAAAGGCTAAAAATGTAAAGAATGGCTAAGTGTAAACAAAGACTAAAATGTAAACAAAGAGTACAAATGTAAACAAAGACTCTAAATGCAAATAAAGATTACAAATGTAAACAAAGTCTACAAATGTAAACAAAGACAACAAATGTATACAAAGAGTTCAAATGAAAACAATGACTGCAAATGTAAACAAAGATTACAAATATAAACAAAGTCTACAAATGTAACCAAAGACAACAAATGTAACCAAATACAACAAATGTAAACAAAGACTACAACTGTAAACAAAGACTCTAAATGAAAACAAAGACTACAAATGTAAACAATGTCTACAAATGTAAACAAAGTCTTCTAATGTAAAGAAAGACAACAAATGTAATCAAATACAACAAATGTAAACAAAGACTTCAACTGTAAAAAAGACTCTAAATGTAAACAATGTCTACAAATGTAAACAAAGACAACAAATGTAAACAAAGAGTTCAAATGTAAACAATGACTCTAAATGTAAACAAAGGTTACAAATATAAACAAAGTCTACAAATGAAACCAAAGACAACAAATGTAACCAAATACAACAAATGTAAACAAAGACTACAACTGTAAACAAAGACTCTAAATGAAAACAAAGTCTACAAATGTAAACAAGGACAACAAATGTAAACAAAGAATCTGAACATAAACAAAGACTCTAAATGTAAACAAAGAGTACAAATGTAAACAGAGACTCTAAATATAAACAAAGATTACAAATGTAAAGAAAAACTCTAAAAATAAACAAAGTCTCTAAATGTTAACAAAGACTACATTTGTAAACAGACTCTAAATGGAAACAAAGAATGCAAATGGAAACAAAGACTCTAATTGTAAAGAAACATTACCGATGTAAACAATGTCTACAAATGTAAACAAAGTCTTCTAATGTAAAGAAAGACAACAAATGTAATCAAATACAACAAATGTAAACAAAGACTTCAACTGTAAAAAAGACTCTAAATGTAAACAAAGTCTACAAATGTAAACAAAGACAACAAATGTAAACAAAGAGTTCAAATGTAAACAATGACTCCAAATGTAAACAAAGTCTACTAATGTAAACAAAGACAACAAATGTAATCAAATACAACAAATTTAACAAAGATTTCAACTGTAAACAAAGACTCTAAATGTAAACAAAGTCTACAAATGTAAACGAAGACAACAAATGTATACAAAGAGTTCAAATGTAAATAATGACTCTAAATGTAAAAAAAGATTACAAATATAAACAAAGGCTACAAATGTAACCAAAGACAACAAATGTAAACAAATACAACAAATGTAAACAAAGACCACAACTGTAAACAAAGTCTCTAAATGAAAACAAAGTCTACAAATATAAACAAGGACAACAAATGTAAACAAGGATTTTAACTGCAATCAAAGACTCTAAATGTAAACAAAGACTCCAAGTGAAAACAGACTCCCTATCTGAACGCTCTAAATATAAACAACAGACTACAAATGTAAACAAAGACTACAAATATAAACAAACACTCTAAATGAAACAAAGACTACAAATATAAACAAACACTCTAAATGAAACAAAGACTACAAATATAAACAAACACTCTAAATGAAAAAAAGCCTACATATGTAAACAAAGGCTACAAAAGTAAAGAATGACTAAGTGTAAACAAAGACTAAAATGTAAACAAAGATTACAAATGTAAACAAAGTCTACTAATGTAAACAAAGACAACAAATGTAATCAAATACAACAAATTTAACAAAGACTTCAACAGCAAACAAAGACTCTAAATGTAAACAAAGTCTACAAATGTAAACAAAGACAACAAATGTATACAAAGAGTTCAAATGTAAACATTGACTCTAAATGTAAACAAAGATTACAAATATAAACAAAGTTTACAAATGTAACCAAAGACAACAAATGTAACCAAATACAACAAATGTAAACAAAGACTACAACTATAAACAAAGACTACAACTGTAAACAAAGACTCTAAATGAAAACAAAGTCTACAAATGTAAACAAAGACAACAAATGTAAACAAAGATTTTAACTGTAAACAAAGACTGTAAATGTAAACAAAGATTACAAATGTAAACAAAGACTCTAATTGTAAACAAAGTCTACAATTGTAAACAAAGACTCTAATTGTAAACAAAGTCTACAATTGTAAACAAAGACAACAGTTGTAAACAAAGACTCCAAATGTAAACAAAGACTCCAAGTGAAAACAGACTCCCTATCTGAACACTCTAAATATAAACAAAGATATTAAATAAAAACAGAGACTCAATGTAAGCAAAGACTACAGATGTAAACAAAAGCTATAAATGGAAACAAACACTCTAAATGTACACAAAGACTTCAAACGTGAACGGACTCTAAATGTAAACAAAAATACAAATGCAAATAATGAATCTGAATGTATTCAAAGTTTTCAAATGTAAACAAAAACTCTAATTGTAAACAAAGACTACAAATGTAAGCAGACTCTAAATGTAAACAAAAACTACAAATTTAAATTACATATGTAAACAAAGACTCTAAATGTAAACAAACATTACAAATGTAAACAAAGTCTACAAATGTAAACAAAATCTACAAATGTAAACTAAGGCAACAAATGTAAACAAAGAATCTGAACATAAACAAAGACTCTAAATGTAAACAAAGAATACAAATGTAAACAAAGACTAAGTGTAAACAAAGACAACAAATGTAAACAAAGAGTACAAATGTAAACAAAGACTCTAAATGTAAACAAAGATTACAAATGTAAACAAAGTCTACAAATATAACCAAAGACAACAAATGTAAGCAAATACAACAAATGTAAACAAAGAGTTTAACTGTAAACAAAGACTCTATATGTAAACAAAGATTACAAATGTAAACAAAGACTCTAATTGTAAACAAAGACAACAAATGTAAACAAAGACAACAGTTGTAAACAAAGACTCCAATTGTAAACAAAAGACTACAATTGAAAACAGACTCACTATCTGAACACTCTAAATATAAACAAAGATATTAAATAAAAACAGAGACTCAATGTAAGCAAAGACTACAGATGAAAACAAAAGCTATAAATGTAAATAAGCACTCTAAATGTACACAAAGACTTCAACCGTGAACGGACTCTAAATATAAACAAAAATACAAATGCAAATAATGAATCTGAATGTATTCAAAGTTTTCAAATGTAAACAAAAACTCTAATTGTAAACAAAGACTACAAATGTAAGCAGACTCTAAATGTAAACAAAAACTACAAATTTAAACTACATATGTAAACAAAGACTCTAAATGTAAACAAACATTACAAATGTAAACAAAGTCTACAAATGTAAACAAAATCTACAAATGTAAACTAAGGCAACAAATGTAAACAAAGAATCTGAACATAAACAAAGACTCTAAATGTAAACAAAGAATACAAATGTAAACAAAGACTAAGTGTAAACAAAGACAACAAATGTAAACAAAGAGTACAAATGTAAACAAAGACTCTAAATGTAAACAAAGATTACAAATGTAAACAAAGTCTACAAATATAACCAAAGACAACAAATGTAAGCAAATACAACAAATGTAAACAAAGAGTTTAACTGTAAACAAAGACTCTATATGTAAACAAAGATTACAAATGTAAACAAAGACTCTAATTGTAAACAAAGACAACAAATGTATACAAAGAGTTCAAATGTAAACAATGACTCTAAATGTAAACAAAGATTACAAATATAAACAAAGTCTACAAATGTAACCAAAGACAACAAATGTAACCAAATACAACAAATGTAAACAAAGACCACAACTGTAAAGAAAGTCTCTAAATGAAAACTAAGTCTACAACTGTAAACAAAGACTCTAAATGTAAACAAAGTCTACAAATGTAAACAAAGACAACAAATGTATACAAAGATTTCAAATGTAAACAATGACTCTAAATGTAAACAAAGATTACAAATATAAACAAAGTCTACAAATGTAACGAAAGACAACAAATGTAACCAAATACAACAAATGTAAACAAAGACTACAACTGTAAAGAAAGACTCTAAATGAAAACAAATTCTACAAATGTAAACAAAGACAACAAATGTCAGAAAATACATTAAATGTAAACAGACTTTAACTGTAAACAAAGACTCTAAATGTAAACAAAGATTACAAATGTGAACAAAGACTCTAATTGTAAACAAAGTCTACAAATGTAAACAAAGACAACAGTTGTAAACAAAGACTCCAATTGTAAACAAAAGTCTCCAATTGAAAACAGACTCACTATCTGAACACTCTAAATATAAACAAAGATATTAAATAAAAACAGAGACTCAATGTAAGCAAAGACTACAGATGAAAACAAAAGCTATAAATGTAAATAAGCACTCTAAATGTACACAAAGACTTCATACGTGAACGAACATAAATGTAAACAAAAATACAAATTCAAATAAAGAATCTGAATGTATACAAAGTTTTCAAATGTAAACAAAAACTCTAATTGTAAACAAAGACTACAAATGTAAGCAGACTCTAAATGTTAGCAAAAACTACAAATGTAAATAAAAACTACATATGTAAACAAAGATTCTGAACATAAACAAAGACTCTAAATATAAACGAAGAGTACAAATGTAAACAAAGACTCTAAATATAAACAAAGATTACAAATGTAAACAAAACTCTAAAAATAAACAAAGTCTCTAAATGTTATTAAAGACTACATATGTAAACACACTCTAAATCTAAACAAAGAATGCTAATGCAAACAAAGACTCTAAATGTAAAAAAACATTACATATGTAAACAGACTACAAATGTGAACTATGACTACAAATATAAAAAAACACTCTAAATGAAACAGACTAATATAAACAAACACTCTAAATAAAAAAAAGACTACAAATGTAAACAAAGGCTAAAAATGTAAAGAATGGCTAAGTGTAAACAAAGACTAAAATGTAAACAAAGAGTACAAATGTAAACAAAGACTCTAAATGCAAACAAAGATTACAAATGTAAACAAAGTCTACAAATGTAAACAAAGACAACAAATGTATACAAAGAGTTCAAATGAAAACAATGACTGCAAATGTAAACAAAGATTACAAATATAAACAAAGTCTACAAATGTAACCAAAGACAACAAATGTAACCGAATACAACAAATGTAAACAAAGACTACAACTGTAAACAAAGACTCTAAATGAAAACAAAGTCTGCAAATGTAAACAAGGACCACAAATGTAAACAAAGAATCTGAACATAAACAAAGACTCTAAATGTAAACAAAGAGTACAAATGTAAACAGAGACTCTAAATATAAACAAAGATTACAAATGTAAAGAAAAACTCTAAAAATAAACAAAGTCTCTAAATGTTAACAAAGACTACATTTGTAAACAGACTCTAAATGGAAACAAAGAATGCAAATGGAAACAGACTCTAATTGTAAAGAAACATTACCGATGTAAACAGACTAGAAATGTAAACAAAGACTACAAATATAAACAAACACTCTAAATAAAACAAAGACTACAAATATAAACAAACACTCTAAATGAAATAAAGACTACAAATGTAAACAGAGGCTACAAATGTAAAGAATGACAAAGTGTAAACAAAAACTAAAATGTAAACAAAGTGTACAAATGTAAACAAAGACTCTAAATGTAAACAAAGATTGCAAATGTAAACAAAGTCTACTAATGTAAACAAACACAACAAATGTAATCAATTACAACAAATTTAACAAAGACTTCAACTGTAAACAAAGACTCTAAATGTAAACAAAGTATACAAATGTAAACAAAGACAACAAATGTATACAAAGAGTTCAAATGTAAACAATGACTCTAAATGTAAACAAAGATTACAAATATAAACAAAGTCTACAAATGTAACCAAAGACAACAAATGTAACCAAATACAACAAATGTAAACAAAGACTACAACTATAAACAAAGACTACAACTGTAAACAAAGACTCTAAATGAAAACAAAGTCTACAAATGTAAACAAAGACAACAAATGTAAACAAAGATTTTAACTGTAAACAAAGACTGTAAATGTAAACAAAGATTACAAATGTAAACAAAGACTCTAATTGTAAACAAAGTCTACAATTGTAAACAAAGACTCTAATTGTAAACAAAGTCTACAATTGTAAACAAAGACAACAGTTGTAAACAAAGACTCCAAATGTAAACAAAGACTCCAAGTGAAAACAGACTCCCTATCTGAACACTCTAAATATAAACAAAGATATTAAATAAAAACAGAGACTCAATGTAAGCAAAGACTACAGATGTAAACAAAAGCTATAAATGGAAACAAACACTCTAAATGTACACAAAAACTTCAACCGTGAACGGACTCTAAATGTAAACAAAAATACAAATGCAAATAATGAATCTGAATGTATTCAAAGTTTTCAAATGTAAACAAAAACTCTAATTGTAAACAAAGACTACAAATGTAAGCAGACTCTAAATGTAAACAAAAACTACAAATTTAAACTACATATGTAAACAAAGACTCTAAATGTAAACAAACATTACAAATGTAAACAAAGTCTACAAATGTAAACAAAATCTACAAATGTAAACTAAGGCAACAAATGTAAACAAAGAATCTGAACATAAACAAAGACTCTAAATGTAAACAAAGAATACAAATGTAAACAAAGACTAAGTGTAAACAAAGACAACAAATGTAAACAAAGAGTACAAATGTAAACAAAGACTCTAAATGTAAACAAAGATTACAAATGTAAACACAGTCTACAAATATAACCAAAGACAACAAATGTAAGCAAATACAACAAATGTAAACAAAGAGTTTAACTGTAAACAAAGACTCTATATGTAAACAAAGATTACAAATGTAAACAAAGACTCTAATTGTAAACAAAAACAACAAATGTATACAAAGAGTTCAAATGTAAACAATGACTCTAAATGTAAACAAAGATTACAAATATAAACAAAGTCTACAAATGTAACCAAAGACAACAAATGTAACCAAATACAACAAATGTAAACAAAGACCACAACTGTAAAGAAAGTCTCTAAATGAAAACTAAGTCTACAACTGTAAACAAAGACTCTAAATGTAAACAAAGTCTACAAATGTAAACAAAGACAACAAATGTATACAAAGATTTCAAATGTAAACAATGACTCTAAATGTAAACAAAGATTACAAATATAAACAAAGTCTACAAATGTAACGAAAGACAACAAATGTAACCAAATACAACAAATGTAAACAAAGACTACAACTGTAAAGAAAGACTCTAAATGAAAACAAATTCTACAAATGTAAACAAAGACAAGAAATGTCAGAAAATACATTAAATGTAAACAGACTTTAACTGTAAACAAAGACTCTAAATGTAAACAAAGATTACAAATGTGAACAAAGACTCTAATTGTAAACAAAGTCTACAAATGTAAACAAAGACAACAGTTGTAAACAAAGACTCCAATTGTAAACAAAAGTCTCCAATTGAAAACAGACTCACTATCTGAACACTCTAAATATAAACAAAGATATTAAATAAAAACAGAGACTCAATGTAAGCAAAGACTACAGATGAAAACAAAAGCTATAAATGTAAATAAGCACTCTAAATGTACACAAAGACTTCATACGTGAACGAACATAAATGTAAACAAAAATACAAATTCAAATAAAGAATCTGAATGTATACAAAGTTTTCAAATGTAAACAAAAACTCTAATTGTAAACAAAGACTACAAATGTAAGCAGACTCTAAATGTTAGCAAAAACTACAAATGTAAACAAAAACTACATATGTAAACAAAGATTCTGAACATAAACAAAGACTCTAAATATAAACGAAGAGTACAAATGTAAACAAAGACTCTAAATATAAACAAAGATTACAAATGTAAACAAAACTCTAAAAATAAACAAAGTCTCTAAATGTTATTAAAGACTACATATGTAAACACACTCTAAATCTAAACAAAGAATGCTAATGCAAACAAAGACTCTAAATGTAAAAAAACATTACATATGTAAACAGACTACAAATGTGAACAATGACTACAAATATAAAAAAACACTCTAAATGAAACAGACTAATATAAACAAACACTCTAAATAAAAAAAAGACTACAAATGTAAACAAAGGCTAAAAATGTAAAGAATGGCTAAGTGTAAACAAAGACTAAAATGTAAACAAAGAGTACAAATGTAAACAAAGACTCTAAATGCAAACAAAGAATACAAATGTAAACAAAGTCTACAAATGTAAACAAAGACAACAAATGTATACAAAGAGTTCAAATGAAAACAATGACTGCAAATGTAAACAAAGATTACAAATATAAACAAAGTCTACAAATGTAACCAAAGACAACAAATGTAACCAAATACAACAAATGTAAACAAAGACTACAACTGTAAACAAAGACTCTAAATGAAAACAAAGACTACAAATGTAAACAATGTCTACAAATGTAAACAAAGTCTTCTAATGTAAAGAAAGACAACAAATGTAATCAAATACAACAAATGTAAACAAAGACTTCAACTGTAAAAAAGACTCTAAATGTAAACAAAGTCTACAAATGTAAACAAAGACAACAAATGTAAACAAAGAGTTCAAATGTAAACAATGACTCTAAATGTAAACAAAGGTTACAAATATAAACAAGGTCTACAAATGAAACCAAAGACAACAAATGTAACCAAATACAACAAATGTAAACAAAGACTACAACTGTAAACAAAGACTCTAAATGAAAACAAAGTCTACAAATGTAAACAAGGACAACAAATGTAAACAAAGAATCTGAACATAAACAAAGACTCTAAATGTAAACAAAGAGTACAAATGTAAACAGAGACTCTAAATATAAACAAAGATTACAAATGTAAAGAAAAACTCTAAAAATAAACAAAGTCTCTAAATGTTAACAAAGACTACATTTGTAAACAGACTCTAAATGGAAACAAAGAATGCAAATGGAAACAAAGACTCTAATTGTAAAGAAACATTACCGATGTAAACAATGTCTACAAATGTAAACAAAGTCTTCTAATGTAAAGAAAGACAACAAATGTAATCAAATACAACAAATGTAAACAAAGACTTCAACTGTAAAAAAGACTCTAAATGTAAACAAAGTCTACAAATGTAAACAAAGACAACAAATGTAAACAAAGAGTTCAAATGTAAACAATGACTCCAAATGTAAACAAAGTCTACTAATGTAAACAAAGACAACAAATGTAATCAAATACAACAAATTTAACAAAGATTTCAACTGTAAACAAAGACTCTAAATGTAAACAAAGTCTACAAATGTAAACGAAGACAACAAATGTATACAAAGAGTTCAAATGTAAATAATGACTCTAAATGTAAAAAAAGATTACAAATATAAACAAAGGCTACAAATGTAACCAAAGACAACAAATGTAAACAAATACAACAAATGTAAACAAAGACCACAACTGTAAACAAAGTCTCTAAATGAAAACAAAGTCTACAAATATAAACAAGGACAACAAATGTAAACAAGGATTTTAACTGCAATCAAAGACTCTAAATGTAAACAAAGACTCCAAGTGAAAACAGACTCCCTATCTGAACGCTCTAAATATAAACAACAGACTACAAATGTAAACAAAGACTACAAATATAAACAAACACTCTAAATGAAACAAAGACTACAAATATAAACAAACACTCTAAATGAAACAAAGACTACAAATATAAACAAACACTCTAAATGAAAAAAAGCCTACATATGTAAACAAAGGCTACAAAAGTAAAGAATGACTAAGTGTAAACAAAGACTAAAATGTAAACAAAGATTACAAATGTAAACAAAGTCTACTAATGTAAACAAAGACAACAAATGTAATCAAATACAACAAATTTAACAAAGACTTCAACAGCAAACAAAGACTCTAAATGTAAACAAAGTCTACAAATGTAAACAAAGACAACAAATGTATACAAAGAGTTCAAATGTAAACAATGACTCTAAATGTAAACAAAGATTACAAATATAAACAAAGTTTACAAATGTAACCAAAGACAACAAATGTAACCAAATACAACAAATGTAAACAAAGACTACAACTATAAACAAAGACTACAACTGTAAACAAAGACTCTAAATGAAAACAAAGTCTACAAATGTAAACAAAGACAACAAATGTAAACAAAGATTTTAACTGTAAACAAAGACTGTAAATGTAAACAAAGATTACAAATGTAAACAAAGACACTAATTGTAAACAAAGTCTACAATTGTAAACAAAGACTCTAATTGTAAACAAAGTCTACAATTGTAAACAAAGACAACAGTTGTAAACAAAGACTCCAAATGTAAACAAAGACTCCAAGTGAAAACAGACTCCCTATCTGAACACTCTAAATATAAACAAAGATATTAAATAAAAACAGAGACTCAATGTAAGCAAAGACTACAGATGTAAACAAAAGCTATAAATGGAAACAAACACTCTAAATGTACACAAAGACTTCAAACGTGAACGGACTCTAAATGTAAACAAAAATACAAATGCAAATAATGAATCTGAATGTATTCAAAGTTTTCAAATGTAAACAAAAACTCTAATTGTAAACAAAGACTACAAATGTAAGCAGACTCTAAATGTAAACAAAAACTACAAATTTAAATTACATATGTAAACAAAGACTCTAAATGTAAACAAACATTACAAATGTAAACAAAGTCTACAAATGTAAACAAAATCTACAAATGTAAACTAAGGCAACAAATGTAAACAAAGAATCTGAACATAAACAAAGACTCTAAATGTAAACAAAGAATACAAATGTAAACAAAGACTAAGTGTAAACAAAGACAACAAATGTAAACAAAGAGTACAAATGTAAACAAAGACTCTAAATGTAAACAAAGATTACAAATGTAAACAAAGTCTACAAATATAACCAAAGACAACAAATGTAAGCAAATACAACAAATGTAAACAAAGAGTTTAACTGTAAACAAAGACTCTATATGTAAACAAAGATTACAAATGTAAACAAAGACTCTAATTGTAAACAAAGACAACAAATGTAAACAAAGACAACAGTTGTAAACAAAGACTCCAATTGTAAACAAAAGACTACAATTGAAAACAGACTCACTATCTGAACACTCTAAATATAAACAAAGATATTAAATAAAAACAGAGACTCAATGTAAGCAAAGACTACAGATGAAAACAAAAGCTATAAATGTAAATAAGCACTCTAAATGTACACAAAGACTTCAACCGTGAACGGACTCTAAATATAAACAAAAATACAAATGCAAATAATGAATCTGAATGTATTCAAAGTTTTCAAATGTAAACAAAAACTCTAATTGTAAACAAAGACTACAAATGTAAGCAGACTCTAAATGTAAACAAAAACTACAAATTTAAACTACATATGTAAACAAAGACTCTAAATGTAAACAAACATTACAAATGTAAACAAAGTCTACAAATGTAAACAAAATCTACAAATGTAAACTAAGGCAACAAATGTAAACAAAGAATCTGAACATAAACAAAGACTCTAAATGTAAACAAAGAATACAAATGTAAACAAAGACTAAGTGTAAACAAAGACAACAAATGTAAACAAAGAGTACAAATGTAAACAAAGACTCTAAATGTAAACAAAGATTACAAATGTAAACAAAGTCTACAAATATAACCAAAGACAACAAATGTAAGCAAATACAACAAATGTAAACAAAGAGTTTAACTGTAAACAAAGACTCTATATGTAAACAAAGATTACAAATGTAAACAAAGACTCTAATTGTAAACAAAGACAACAAATGTATACAAAGAGTTCAAATGTAAACAATGACTCTAAATGTAAACAAAGATTACAAATATAAACAAAGTCTACAAATGTAACCAAAGACAACAAATGTAACCAAATACAACAAATGTAAACAAAGACCACAACTGTAAAGAAAGTCTCTAAATGAAAACTAAGTCTACAACTGTAAACAAAGACTCTAAATGTAAACAAAGTCTACAAATGTAAACAAAGACAACAAATGTATACAAAGATTTCAAATGTAAACAATGACTCTAAATGTAAACAAAGATTACAAATATAAACAAAGTCTACAAATGTAACGAAAGACAACAAATGTAACCAAATACAACAAATGTAAACAAAGACTACAACTGTAAAGAAAGACTCTAAATGAAAACAAATTCTACAAATGTAAACAAAGACAACAAATGTCAGAAAATACATTAAATGTAAACAGACTTTAACTGTAAACAAAGACTCTAAATGTAAACAAAGATTACAAATGTGAACAAAGACTCTAATTGTAAACAAAGTCTACAAATGTAAACAAAGACAACAGTTGTAAACAAAGACTCCAATTGTAAACAAAAGTCTCCAATTGAAAACAGACTCACTATCTGAACACTCTAAATATAAACAAAGATATTAAATAAAAACAGAGACTCAATGTAAGCAAAGACTACAGATGAAAACAAAAGCTATAAATGTAAATAAGCACTCTAAATGTACACAAAGACTTCATACGTGAACGAACATAAATGTAAACAAAAATACAAATTCAAATAAAGAATCTGAATGTATACAAAGTTTTCAAATGTAAACAAAAACTCTAATTGTAAATAAAGACTACAAATGTAAGCAGACTCTAAATGTTAGCAAAAACTACAAATGTAAACAAAAACTACATATGTAAACAAAGATTCTGAACATAAACAAAGACTCTAAATATAAACGAAGAGTACAAATGTAAACAAAGACTCTAAATATAAACAAAGATTACAAATGTAAACAAAACTCTAAAAATAAACAAAGTCTCTAAATGTTATTAAAGACTACATATGTAAACACACTCTAAATCTAAACAAAGAATGCTAATGCAAACAAAGACTCTAAATGTAAAAAAACATTACATATGTAAACAGACTACAAATGTGAACTATGACTACAAATATAAAAAAACACTCTAAATGAAACAGACTAATATAAACAAACACTCTAAATAAAAAAAAGACTACAAATGTAAACAAAGGCTAAAAATGTAAAGAATGGCTAAGTGTAAACAAAGACTAAAATGTAAACAAAGAGTACAAATGTAAACAAAGACTCTAAATGCAAACAAAGATTACAAATGTAAACAAAGTCTACAAATGTAAACAAAGACAACAAATGTATACAAAGAGTTCAAATGAAAACAATGACTGCAAATGTAAACAAAGATTACAAATATAAACAAAGTCTACAAATGTAACCAAAGACAACAAATGTAACCAAATACAACAAATGTAAACAAAGACTACAACTGTAAACAAAGACTCTAAATGAAAACAAAGTCTACAAATGTAAACAATGTCTACAAATGTAAACAAATTCTTCTAATGTAAAGAAAGACAACAAATGTAATCAAATACAACAAATGTAAACAAAGACTTCAACTGTAAAAAAGACTCTAAATGTAAACAAAGTCTACAAATGTAAACAAAGACAACAAATGTAAACAAAGAGTTCAAATGTAAACAATGACTCTAAATGTAAACAAAGGTTACAAATATAAACAAAGTCTACAAATGAAACCAAAGACAACAAATGTAACCAAATACAACAAATGTAAACAAAGACTACAACTGTAAACAAAGACTCTAAATGAAAACAAAGTCTACAAATGTAAACAAGGACAACAAATGTAAACAAAGAATATGAACATAAACAAAGACTCTAAATGTAAACAAAGAGTACAAATGTAAACAGAGACTCTAAATATAAACAAAGATTACAAATGTAAAGAAAAACTCTAAAAATAAACAAAGTCTCTAAATGTAAACAAAGACTACATTTGTAAACAGACTCTAAATGGAAACAAAGAATGCAAATGGAAACAAAGACTCTAATTGTAAAGAAACATTACCGATGTAAACAATGTCTACAAATGTAAACAAAGTCTTCTAATGTAAAGAAAGACAACAAATGTAATCAAATACAACAAATGTAAACAAAGACTTCAACTGTAAAAAAGACTCTAAATGTAAACAGTCTACAAATGTAAACAAAGACAACAAATGTAAACAAAGAGTTCAAATGTAAACAATGACTCTAAATGTAAACAAAGATTACAAATGTAAACAAAGTCTACTAATGTAAACAAAGACAACAAATGTAATCAAATACAACAAATTTAACAAAGACTTCAACTGTAAACAAAGACTCTAAATGTAAACAAAGTCTACAAATGTAAACGAAGACAACAAATGTATACAAAGAGTTCAAATGTAAATAATGACTCTAAATGTAAAAAAAGATTACAAATATAAACAAAGTCTACAAATGTAACCAAAGACAACAAATGTAAACAAATACAACAAATGTAAACAAAGACCACAACTGTAAACAAAGTCTCTAAATGAAAACAAAGTCTACAAACATAAACAAGGACAACAAATGTAAACAAGGATTTTAACTGCAATCAAAGACTCTAAATGTAAACAAAGACTCCAAGTGAAAACAGACTCCCTATCTGAACGCTCTAAATATAAACAACAGACTACAAATGTAAACAAAGACTACAAATATAAACAAACACTCTAAATGAAACAAAGACTACAAATATAAACAAACACTCTAAATGAAACAAAGACTACAAATATAAACAAACACTCTAAATGAAAAAAAGCCTACATATGTAAACAAAGGCTACAAAAGTAAAGAATGACTAAGTGTAAACAAAGACTAAAATGTAAACAAAGATTACAAATGTAAACAAAGTCTACTAATGTAAACAAAGACAACAAATGTAATCAAATACAACAAATTTAACAAAGACTTCAACAGCAAACAAAGACTCTAAATGTAAACAAAGTCTACAAATGTAAACAAAGACAACAAATGTATACAAAGAGTTCAAATGTAAACAATGACTCTAAATGTAAACAAAGATTACAAATATAAACAAAGTTTACAAATGTAACCAAAGACAACAAATGTAACCAAATACAACAAATGTAAACAAAGACTACAACTATAAACAAAGACTACAACTGTAAACAAAGACTCTAAATGAAAACAAAGTCTACAAATGTAAACAAAGACAACAAATGTAAACAAAGATTTTAACTGTAAACAAAGACTGTAAATGTAAACAAAGATTACAAATGTAAACAAAGACTCTAATTGTAAACAAAGTCTACAATTGTAAACAAAGACTCTAATTGTAAACAAAGTCTACAATTGTAAACAAAGACAACAGTTGTAAACAAAGACTCCAAATGTAAACAAAGACTCCAAGTGAAAACAGACTCCCTATCTGAACACTCTAAATATAAACAAAGATATTAAATAAAAACAGAGACTCAATGTAAGCAAAGACTACAGATGTAAACAAAAGCTATAAATGGAAACAAACACTCTAAATGTACACAAAGATTTCAAACGTGAACGGACTCTAAATGTAAACAAAAATACAAATGCAAATAATGAATCTGAATGTATTCAAAGTTTTCAAATGTAAACAAAAACTCTAATTGTAAACAAAGACTACAAATGTAAGCAGACTCTAAATGTAAACAAAAACTACAAATTTAAATTACATATGTAAACAAAGACTCTAAATGTAAACAAACATTACAAATGTAAACAAAGTCTACAAATGTAAACAAAATCTACAAATGTAAACTAAGGCAACAAATGTAAACAAAGAATCTGAACATAAACAAAGACTCTAAATGTAAACAAAGAATACAAATGTAAACAAAGACTAAGTGTAAACATAGACAACAAATGTAAACAAAGAGTACAAATGTAAACAAAGACTCTAAATGTAAACAAAGATTACAAATGTAAACAAAGTCTACAAATATAACCAAAGACAACAAATGTAAGCAAATACAACAAATGTAAACAAAGAGTTTAACTGTAAACAAAGACTCTATGTGTAAACAAAGATTACAAATGTAAACAAAGACTCTAATTGTAAACAAAGACAACAAATGTATACAAAGAGTTCAAATGTAAACAATGACTCTAAATGTAAACAAAGATTACAAATATAAACAAAGTCTACAAATGTAACCAAAGACAACAAATGTAACCAAATACAACAAATGTAAACAAAGACCACAACTGTAAAGAAAGTCTCTAAATGAAAACAAAGTCTACAACTGTAAACAAAGACTCTAAATGTAAACAAAGTCTACAAATGTAAACAAAGACAACAAATGTATACAAAGATTTCAAATGTAAACAATGACTCTAAATGTAAACAAAGATTACAAATATAAACAAAGTCTACAAATGTAACGAAAGACAACAAATGTAACCAAATACAACAAATGTAAACAAAGACTACAACTGTAAACAAAGACTCTAAATGAAAACAAATTCTACAAATGTAAACAAAGACAACAAATGTCAGAAAATACATTAAATGTAAACAGACTTTAACTGTAAACAAAGACTCAAAATGTAAACAAAGATTACAAATGTGAACAAAGACTCTAATTGTAAACAAAGTCTACAAATGTAAACAAAGACAACAGTTGTAAACAAAGACTCCAATTGTAAACAAAAGACTACAATTGAAAACAGACTCACTATCTGAACACTCTAAATATAAACAAAGATATTAAATAAAAACAGAGACTCAATGTAAGCAAAGACTACAGATGAAAACAAAAGCTATAAATGTAAATAAGCACTCTAAATGTACACAAAGACTTCATACGTGAACGAACATAAATGTAAACAAAAATACAAATTCAAATAAAGAATCTGAATGTATACAAAGTTTTCAAATGTAAACAAAAACTCTAATTGTAAACAAAGACTACAAATGTAAGCAGACTCTAAGTGTTAGCAAAAACTACAAATGTAAACAAAAACTACATATGTAAACAAAGATTCTGAACATAAACAAAGACTCTAAATATAAACGAAGAGTACAAATGTAAACAAAGACTCTAAATATAAACAAAGATTACAAATGTAAACAAAACTCTAAAAATAAACAAATCTCTAAATGTTATTAAAGACTACATATGTAAACACACTCTAAATCTAAACAAAGAATGCTAATGCAAACAAAGACTCTAAATGTAAAAAAACATTACATATGTAAACAGACTACAAATGTGAACAATGACTACAAATATAAAAAAACACTCTAAATGAAACAGACTAATATAAACAAACACTCTAAATAAAAAAAAGACTGCAAATGTAAACAAAGGCTAAAAATGTAAAGAATGGCTAAGTGTAAACAAAGACTAAAATGTAAACAAAGAGTACAAATGTAAACAAAGACTCTAAATGCAAACAAAGATTACAAATGTAAACAAAGTCTACAAATGTAAACAAAGACAACAAATGTATACAAAGAGTTCAAATGAAAACAATGACTGCAAATGTAAACAAAGATTACAAATATAAACAAAGTCTACAAATGTAACCAAAGACAACAAATGTAACCAAATACAACAAATGTAAACAAAGACTACAACTGTAAACAAAGACTCTAAATGAAAACAAAGTCTACAAATGTAAACAAAGTCTACAAATGTAAAAAAAGTCTTCTAATGTAAAGAAAGACAACAAATGTAATCAAATACAACAAATGTAAACAAAGACTTCAACTGTAAAAAAGACTCTAAATGTAAACAAAGTCTACAAATGTAAACAAAGACAACAAATGTAAACAAAGAGTTCAAATGTAAACAATGACTCTAAATGTAAACAAAGGTTACAAATATAAACAAAGTCTACAAATGAAACCAAAGACAACAAATGTAACCAAATACAACAAATGTAAACAAAGACTACAACTGTAAACAAAGACTCTAAATGAAAACAAAGTCTACAAATGTAAACAAGGACAACAAATGTAAACAAAGAATCTGAACATAAACAAAGACTCTAAATGTAAACAAAGAGTACAAATGTAAACAGAGACTCTAAATATAAACAAAGATTACAAATGTAAAGAAAAACTCTAAAAATAAACAAAGTCTCTAAATGTTAACAAAGACTACATTTGTAAACAGACTCTAAATGGAAACAAAGAATGCAAATGGAAACAAAGACTATAATTGTAAAGAAACATTACCGATGTAAACAGACTAGAAATGTAAACAAAGACTACAAATATAAACAAACACTCTAAATAAAACAAATACTAGAAATATAAACAAACACTCTAAATAAAATAAAGACTACAAATGTAAACAGAGGCTACAAATGTAAACAAAGTCTACTAATGTAAACAAAGACTACAAATGTAATCAATTACAACAAATTTAACAAAGACTTCAACAGTAAACAAAGACTCTAAATGTAAACAAAGTCTACAAATGTAAACAAAGACAACAAATGTAAACAAAGAGTTCAAATGTAAACAATGACTCTAAATGTAAACAAAGGTTACAAATATAAACAAAGTCTACAAATGAAACCAAAGACAACAAATGTAACCAAATACAACAAATGTAAACAAAGACTACAACTGTAAATAAAGACTCTAAATGAAAACAAAGTCTACAAATGTAAACAAAATCAACAAATGTAAACAAAGATTTTAACTGTAAACAAAGACTCTAAATGCAAACAAAGATTACAAATGTAAACAAAGACTCTAATTGTAAACAAAGTCTACAAATGTAAACAAAGACAACAGTTGTAAACAAAGACTCCAAATGTAAACAAAGACTCCAAGTGAAAACAGACTCCCTATCTGAACACTCTAAATATAAACAAAGATATTAAATAAAAACAGAGACTCAATGTAAGCAAAGACTACAGATGTAAACAAAAGCTATAAATGTAAACAAACACTCTAAATGTACACAAAGACTTCATACGTGAACGGACATAAATGTAAACAAAAATACAAATGCAAATAATGAATCTGAATGTATACAAAGTTTTCAAATGTAAACAAAAACTCTAATTGTAAACAAAGACTACAAATGTAAGCAGACTCTAAATGTTAGCAAAAACTACAAATGTAAACAAAACTACATACGTAAACAAAGACTCTAAATGTAAACAAACATTACAAATGTAAACAAAGTCTACAAATGTAAACAAAGACTGTAAATGTTAACAAAATCTACAAATGTAAACAAAGGCAACAAATGTAAACAAAGAATCTGAACATAAACAAAGTCTCTAAATGTAAACAAAGAGTACAAATGTAAACAAAGGCTAAAAATGTAAAGAATGACTATGTGTAAAAAGACTAAAATGTAAACAAAGAGTACAAATGTAAACAAAGACTCTAAATATAAATAAAGATTACAAATGTAAACAAAGTCTACAAATGTAAACAAAGACAACAAATGTAATCAAATACAACAAATGTAAACAAAGACTTCAACTGTAAACTAAGACTCTAAATGTAAACAAAGTCTACAAATGTAAACAAAGACAACAAATGTATGCAAAGAGTTCAAATGTAAACAATGACTCTAAATGTAAACAAAGATTACAAATATAAACAAAGTCTACAAATGTAACCAAAGACAACAAATGTAACCAAATACAACAAATGTAAACAAAGACTACAACTGTAAACAAAGACTCTAAATGAAAACAAAGTCTACAAATGTAAACAAAGACAACAAATGTAAGCAAATACGACAAATGTAAACAAATACTTTAACTGTAAACAAAGACTCTAAATGTAAACAAAGATTACAAATATAAACAAAGTCTACAAATGTAACAAAAGACAACAAATGTAACCAAATACAACAAATGTAAACAAAGACTACAACTGTAAATAAAGACTCTAAATGAAAACAAAGTCTACAAATGTAAACAAAGACAACAAATGTAAACAAAGATTTTAACTGTAAACAAAGACTCTAAATGTAAACAAAGATTACAAATGTAAACAAAGACTCTAATTGTAAACAAAGTCTACAAATGTAAACAAAGACAACAGTTGTAAACAAAGACTCCAAATGTAAACAAAGACTCCAAGTGAAAATAGACTCCCTATCTGAACACTCTAAATATAAACAAAGATATTAAATAAAAACAGAGACTCAATGTAAGCAAAGACTACAGATGTAAACAAAAGCTATAAATGTAAACAAACACTCTAAATGTACACAAAGACTTCATACGAGAACGGACATAAATGTAAACAAAAATACAAATGCAAATAATGATTCTGAATGTATACAAAGTTTTCAAATGTAAACAAAAACTCTAATTGTAAACAAAGACTACAAATGTAAACAGACTCTAAATGTTAGCAAAAACTACAAATGTAAACAAAACTACATATGTAAACAAAGACTCTAAATGTAAACAAACATTACAAATGTAAACAAAGTCTACAAATGTAAACAAATCTACAAATGTAAACAAAGGCAACAAATGTAAACAAAGAATCTGAACATAAACAAACACTCTAAATGTAAACAAAGAGTACAAATGTAAACAAAGACTCTAAATATAAACAAAAATTACAAATGTAAGCAAAAACTCTAAAAATAAACAAAGTCTCTAAATGTTATTAAAGACTACATATGTAAACAGACTCTAAATGTAAACAAAGAATGCAAATGCAAACAAAGACTCTAAATGTAAACAAACATTACCGATGTAAACAGACTACAAATGTAAACAAAGACTACAAATATAAACAAACACTCTAAATCAAACAAAGACTAATATAAACAAACACTCTAAATGAAAAAAAGACTACAAATGTAAACAAAGGCTTAAAATGTAAAGAATGACTAAGTGTAAACAAACTAAAATGTAAACAAAGCGTACAAGTGTAAACAAAGACTCTAAATGTAAACAAAGAATACAAATGTTAACAAAGTCTACAAATGTAAACAAAGACAACAAATGTAATCAAATACAACAAATGTAAACAAAGACTTCAACTGTAAACAAAGACTCTAAATGTAAACAAAGTCTACAAATGTAAACAAAGACAACAAATGTATACAAAGACTACAACTGTAAACAAAGACTCTAAATGTAAACAAAGATTTCAAAAGTAAACAAAGTCTACTAATGTAAACAAAGACAACAAATGTAATCATATACACCAAATTTAACAAAGACTTCAACTGTAAACAAAGACTCTAAATGTAAACAAAGTCTACAAATGTAAACAAAGACAACAAATGTATAGAAAGAGTTCAAATGTAAAAAATGACTCTAAATGTAAACAAAGATTACAAATATAAACAAAGTCTACAAATGTAACCAAAGACAATAAATGAAACCAAATACAACAAATGTAAACAAAGACTACAACTGTAAACAAAGACTACAACAGTAAACAAACACTCTAAATGAAAACAGTCTAAAAATGTAAACAAAGACAACAAATATAAAAAAACACTCTAACTGATTTTAACTGTAAACAAAGAATCTAAATGTAAACAAAGAATGCAAATGCAAACAAAGACTCTAAATGTAAAAAAACATTACCGATGTAAACAGACTACAAATCTAAACAAAGACTACAAATATAAAAAAACACTCTAACTGAAACAGACTAATATAAACAAACACTCTAAATAAAAAAAGACTACAAATGTAAACAAAGGCTAAAAATGTAAAGAATGGCTAAGTGTAAACAAAGACTAAAATGTAAACAAAGAGTACAAATGTAAACAAAGACTCTAAATGTAAACAAAGATTACAAATATAAACAATGTCTACAAATGTTACCAAAGACAACAAATGTAACCAAATAAAACAAATGTAAACAAAGACTACAACTGTAAACAAGGACTCTAAATGAAAACAAAGTCTACAAATGTAAACAAAGACAACAAATATAAACAAAGATTTTAACTGTAAACAAAGAATCTAAATGTAAACAAAGATTAAAAATGTAAACAAAGACTATAATTGTAAACAAAGTCTACAAATGTAAACAAAGACAACAGTTGTAAACAAAGACTCCAAATGTAAACAAAGACTCCAAGTGAAAACAGACTCCCTATGTGAAAACTCTAAATATAAACAAAGATATTAAATAAAAACAGAGACTCAATGTAATCAAAGACTATAGATGTAAACAAAAGCTATAAATGTAAGCAAAACTTCATACGTGAACGGACACAAATGTAAACAAAAATACAAATGCAAATAATGAATCTGAATGTATACAAAGTTTTCAAATGTAAACAAAAACTCTAATTGTAAACAAAGACTACAAATGTAAGCAGACTCTAAATGTTAGCAAAAACTACAAATGTAAACAAAAACTACATACGTAAACAAAGACTCTAAATGTAAACAAAAACTACAAACGTGAACAAATTCTACAAATGTAAACAAATCTATAAATGTAAACAAAGGCAACAAATGTCAACAAAGAATCTGAACATAAACAAAGACTCTAAATGTAAACAAAGACTCTAAATATAAACAAAGATTACAAATGTAAACAAAACTCTAAAAATTAACAAAGTCTCTAAATGTTATTAAAGACTACATATGTAAACAGACTTTAATGTAAACAAAGAATGCAAATGCAAACAAAGACTCTAAATGTAAACAAACATTGCCGATGTAAACAGACTACAAATGTAAACAAAGACTACAAATATAAACACTCTAAATGAAATAAAGACTAATATAAACAAACACTCTAAATGAAAAAAGACTACAAATGTAAACAAAGGATAAAAATGTAATGAATGACTAAGTGTAAACAAAGACTAAAATGTAAACAAAGACTCTTAACGTAAACAAAGATTACAAATGTAAAATAAGTCTACAAATGTAAACAAAGACAACAAATGTAATCAAATACAACAAATGTAAACAAAGACTTCAACTGTAAACAAAGACTCTAAATGTAAACAAAGTCTACAAATGTAAACAAAGACAACAAATGTATACAAAGAGTTCAAATGTAAACAATGACTCTAAATGTAAACAAAGATTACAAATATAAACAAAGTCTACAAATGTAACCAAAGACAACAAATGTAACCAAATACAACAAATGTAAACAAAGACTCTAAATGAAAACAAATTCTACAAATGTAAACAAAGTCAACAAATGTCAGAAAATACATTAAATGTAAACAGACTTTAACTGCAAACAAAGACTCTAAATGTAAACAAAGATTACAAATGTGAACAAAGACTCTAATTGTAAACAAAGTCTACAAATGTAAACAAAGACAACAGTTGTAAACAAAGACTCCAATTGTAAACAAAAGACTCCAATAGAAAACAGACTCCCTATCTGAACACTATAATTTTAAACAAAGATATTAAATAAAAACAGAGACTCAATGTAAGCAAAGACTACAGATGAAAACAAAAGCTATAAATGTAAATAAGCACTCTAAATGTACACAAAGACGTCATACGTGAACGAACATAAATGTAAACAAAAATACAAATTCAAATAATGAATCTGAATGTATACAAAGTTTTCAAATGTAAACAAAAACTCTGATTGTAAACAAAGACTACAAATGTAAGCAGACTCTAAATGTTAGCAAAAACTACAAATGTAAACAAAAACTACATATGTAAACAAAGATTCTGAACATAAACAAAGACTCTAAATATAAACAAAGATTACAAATGTAAACAAAACTCTAAAAATAAACAAAGTCTCTAAATGCTATTAAAGACTACATATGTAAACAGACTCTAAATGGAAACAAAGAATGCAAATGCAAACAAAGACTCTAAATGTAAAAAAACATTACAGATGTAAACAGACTACAAATGTGAACAATGACTACAAATATAAAAAAACACTCTAAATGAAACTGACTAATATAAACAAACACTCTAAATAAAAAAAAGACTACAAATGTAAACAAAGGCTAAAAATGTAAAGAATGGCTAAGTGCAAACAAAGACTAAAAAGTAAACAAAGAGTACAAATGTAAACAAAGACTCTAAATGCAAACAAAGATTACAAATGTAAACAAAATCTACAAATGTAAACAAAGACAACAAATGTATACAAAGAGTTCAAATGAAAACAATGACTGCAAATGTAAACAAATATTACAAATATAAACAAAGTCTACAAATGTAACCAAAGACAACAAATGTAAACAAATACAACAAATGTAAACAAAGACTACAACTGTAACAAAGACTCTAAATGAAAACAAAGTCTACAAATGTAAACAAAGTCTACAAATGTAAACAAAGTCTACTAATGTAAAGAAAGACAACAAATGTAATCAAATACAACAAATGTAAACAAAGACTTCAACTGTAAAAAAAGACTCTAAATGTAAACAAAGTCTACAAATGTAAACAAAGACAACAAATGTAAACAAAGAGTTCAAATGTAAACAATGACTCTAAATGTAAACAAAAATTACAAATATAAACAAAGTCTACAAATGAAACCAAAGACAACAAATGTAACCGAATACAACAAATGTAAACAAAGACTACAACTGTAAACAAAGACTCTAAATGAAAACAAAGTCTGCAAATGTAAACAAGGACCACAAATGTAAACAAAGAATCTGAACATAAACAAAGACTCTAAATGTAAACAAAGAGTACAAATGTAAACAGAGACTCTAAATATAAACAAAGATTACAAATGTAAAGAAAAACTCTAAAAATAAACAAAGTCTCTAAATGTTAACAAAGACTAGATTTGTAAACAGACTCTAAATGGAAACAAAGAATGCAAATGGAAACAAAGACTCTAATTGTAAAGAAACATTACCGATGTAAACAGACTAGAAATGTAAACAAAGACTACAAATATAAACAAACACTCTAAATAAAACAAAGACTACAAATATAAACAAACACTCTAAATGAAATAAAGACTACAAATGTAAACAGAGGCTACAAATGTAAAGAATGACAAAGTGTAAACAAAAACTAAAATGTAAACAAAGTGTACAAATGTAAACAAAGACTCTAAATGTAAACAAAGATTGCAAATGTAAACAAAGTCTACTAATGTAAACAAACACAACAAATGTAATCAATTACAACAAATTTAACAAAGACTTCAACTGTAAACAAAGACTCTAAATGTAAACAAAGTCTACAAATGTAAACAAAGACAACAAATGTATACAAAGAGTTCAAATGTAAACAATGACTCTAAATGTAAACAAAGATTACAAATATAAACAAAGTCTACAAATGTAACCAAAGACAACAAATGTAACCAAATACAACAAATGTAAACAAAGACTACAACTATAAACAAAGACTACAACTGTAAACAAAGACTCTAAATGAAAACAAAGTCTACAAATGTAAACAAAGACAACAAATGTAAACAAAGATTTTAACTGTAAACAAAGACTGTAAATGTAAACAAAGATTACAAATGT
Source organism: Salticus scenicus (assembly GCA_963930645.1). Taxonomy (NCBI): domain Eukaryota; kingdom Metazoa; phylum Arthropoda; class Arachnida; order Araneae; family Salticidae; genus Salticus; species Salticus scenicus. Next base: position 13,592,302 of record OZ005654.1, on the reverse strand, counting down.
AAACAAAGACTCTAATTGTAAACAAAGTCTACAATTGTAAACAAAGACTCTAATTGTAAACAAAGTCTACAATTGTAAACAAAGACAACAGTTGTAAACAAAGACTCCAAATGTAAACAAAGACTCCAAGTGAAAACAGACTCCCTATCTGAACACTCTAAATATAAACAAAGATATTAAATAAAAACAGAGACTCAATGTAAGCAAAGACTACAGATGTAAACAAAAGCTATAAATGGAAACAAACACTCTAAATGTACACAAAGACTTCAACCGTGAACGGACTCTAAATGTAAACAAAAATACAAATGCAAATAATGAATCTGAATGTATTCAAAGTTTTCAAATGTAAACAAAAACTCTAATTGTAAACAAAGACTACAAATGTAAGCAGACTCTAAATGTAAACAAAAACTACAAATTTAAACTACATATGTAAACAAAGACTCTAAATGTAAACAAACATTACAAATGTAAACAAAGTCTACAAATGTAAACAAAATCTACAAATGTAAACTAAGGCAACAAATGTAAACAAAGAATCTGAACATAAACAAAGACTCTAAATGTAAACAAAGAATACAAATGTAAACAAAGACTAAGTGTAAACAAAGACAACAAATGTAAACAAAGAGTACAAATGTAAACAAAGACTCTAAATGTAAACAAAGATTACAAATGTAAACACAGTCTACAAATATAACCAAAGACAACAAATGTAAGCAAATACAACAAATGTAAACAAAGAGTTTAACTGTAAACAAAGACTCTATATGTAAACAAAGATTACAAATGTAAACAAAGACTCTTTTTGTAAACAAAGACAACAAATGTATACAAAGAGTTCAAATGTAAACAATGACTCTAAATGTAAACAAAGATTACAAATATAAACAAAGTCTACAAATGTAACCAAAGACAACAAATGTAACCAAATACAACAAATGTAAACAAAGACCACAACTGTAAAGAAAGTCTCTAAATGAAAACTAAGTCTACAACTGTAAACAAAGACTCTAAATGTAAACAAAGTCTACAAATGTAAACAAAGACAACAAATGTATACAAAGATTTCAAATGTAAACAATGACTCTAAATGTAAACAAAGATTACAAATATAAACAAAGTCTACAAATGTAACGAAAGACAACAAATGTAACCAAATACAACAAATGTAAACAAAGACTACAACTGTAAAGAAAGACTCTAAATGAAAACAAATTCTACAAATGTAAACAAAGACAAGAAATGTCAGAAAATACATTAAATGTAAACAGACTTTAACTGTAAACAAAGACTCTAAATGTAAACAAAGATTACAAATGTGAACAAAGACTCTAATTGTAAACAAAGTCTACAAATGTAAACAAAGACAACAGTTGTAAACAAAGACTCCAATTGTAAACAAAAGTCTCCAATTGAAAACAGACTCACTATCTGAACACTCTAAATATAAACAAAGATATTAAATAAAAACAGAGACTCAATGTAAGCAAAGACTACAGATGAAAACAAAAGCTATAAATGTAAATAAGCACTCTAAATGTACACAAAGACTTCATACGTGAACGAACATAAATGTAAACAAAAATACAAATTCAAATAAAGAATCTGAATGTATACAAAGTTTTCAAATGTAAACAAAAACTCTAATTGTAAACAAAGACTACAAATGTAAGCAGACTCTAAATGTTAGCAAAAACTACAAATGTAAACAAAAACTACATATGTAAACAAAGATTCTGAACATAAACAAAGACTCTAAATATAAACGAAGAGTACAAATGTAAACAAAGACTCTAAATATAAACAAAGATTACAAATGTAAACAAAACTCTAAAAATAAACAAAGTCTCTAAATGTTATTAAAGACTACATATGTAAACACACTCTAAATCTAAACAAAGAATGCTAATGCAAACAAAGACTCTAAATGTAAAAAAACATTACATATGTAAACAGACTACAAATGTGAACAATGACTACAAATATAAAAAAACACTCTAAATGAAACAGACTAATATAAACAAACACTCTAAATAAAAAAAAGACTACAAATGTAAACAAAGGCTAAAAATGTAAAGAATGGCTAAGTGTAAACAAAGACTAAAATGTAAACAAAGAGTACAAATGTAAACAAAGACTCTAAATGCAAATAAAGATTACAAATGTAAACAAAGTCTACAAATGTAAACAAAGACAACAAATGTATACAAAGAGTTCAAATGAAAACAATGACTGCAAATGTAAACAAAGATTACAAATATAAACAAAGTCTACAAATGTAACCAAAGACAACAAATGTAACCAAATACAACAAATGTAAACAAAGACTACAACTGTAAACAAAGACTCTAAATGAAAACAAAGACTACAAATGTAAACAATGTCTACAAATGTAAACAAAGTCTTCTAATGTAAAGAAAGACAACAAATGTAATCAAATACAACAAATGTAAACAAAGACTTCAACTGTAAAAAAGACTCTAAATGTAAACAATGTCTACAAATGTAAACAAAGACAACAAATGTAAACAAAGAGTTCAAATGTAAACAATGACTCTAAATGTAAACAAAGGTTACAAATATAAACAAAGTCTACAAATGAAACCAAAGACAACAAATGTAACCAAATACAACAAATGTAAACAAAGACTACAACTGTAAACAAAGACTCTAAATGAAAACAAAGTCTACAAATGTAAACAAGGACAACAAATGTAAACAAAGAATCTGAACATAAACAAAGACTCTAAATGTAAACAAAGAGTACAAATGTAAACAGAGACTCTAAATATAAACAAAGATTACAAATGTAAAGAAAAACTCTAAAAATAAACAAAGTCTCTAAATGTTAACAAAGACTACATTTGTAAACAGACTCTAAATGGAAACAAAGAATGCAAATGGAAACAAAGACTCTAATTGTAAAGAAACATTACCGATGTAAACAATGTCTACAAATGTAAACAAAGTCTTCTAATGTAAAGAAAGACAACAAATGTAATCAAATACAACAAATGTAAACAAAGACTTCAACTGTAAAAAAGACTCTAAATGTAAACAAAGTCTACAAATGTAAACAAAGACAACAAATGTAAACAAAGAGTTCAAATGTAAACAATGACTCCAAATGTAAACAAAGTCTACTAATGTAAACAAAGACAACAAATGTAATCAAATACAACAAATTTAACAAAGATTTCAACTGTAAACAAAGACTCTAAATGTAAACAAAGTCTACAAATGTAAACGAAGACAACAAATGTATACAAAGAGTTCAAATGTAAATAATGACTCTAAATGTAAAAAAAGATTACAAATATAAACAAAGGCTACAAATGTAACCAAAGACAACAAATGTAAACAAATACAACAAATGTAAACAAAGACCACAACTGTAAACAAAGTCTCTAAATGAAAACAAAGTCTACAAATATAAACAAGGACAACAAATGTAAACAAGGATTTTAACTGCAATCAAAGACTCTAAATGTAAACAAAGACTCCAAGTGAAAACAGACTCCCTATCTGAACGCTCTAAATATAAACAACAGACTACAAATGTAAACAAAGACTACAAATATAAACAAACACTCTAAATGAAACAAAGACTACAAATATAAACAAACACTCTAAATGAAACAAAGACTACAAATATAAACAAACACTCTAAATGAAAAAAAGCCTACATATGTAAACAAAGGCTACAAAAGTAAAGAATGACTAAGTGTAAACAAAGACTAAAATGTAAACAAAGATTACAAATGTAAACAAAGTCTACTAATGTAAACAAAGACAACAAATGTAATCAAATACAACAAATTTAACAAAGACTTCAACAGCAAACAAAGACTCTAAATGTAAACAAAGTCTACAAATGTAAACAAAGACAACAAATGTATACAAAGAGTTCAAATGTAAACATTGACTCTAAATGTAAACAAAGATTACAAATATAAACAAAGTTTACAAATGTAACCAAAGACAACAAATGTAACCAAATACAACAAATGTAAACAAAGACTACAACTATAAACAAAGACTACAACTGTAAACAAAGACTCTAAATGAAAACAAAGTCTACAAATGTAAACAAAGACAACAAATGTAAACAAAGATTTTAACTGTAAACAAAGACTGTAAATGTAAACAAAGATTACAAATGTAAACAAAGACTCTAATTGTAAACAAAGTCTACAATTGTAAACAAAGACTCTAATTGTAAACAAAGTCTACAATTGTAAACAAAGACAACAGTTGTAAACAAAGACTCCAAATGTAAACAAAGACTCCAAGTGAAAACAGACTCCCTATCTGAACACTCTAAATATAAACAAAGATATTAAATAAAAACAGAGACTCAATGTAAGCAAAGACTACAGATGTAAACAAAAGCTATAAATGGAAACAAACACTCTAAATGTACACAAAGACTTCAAACGTGAACGGACTCTAAATGTAAACAAAAATACAAATGCAAATAATGAATCTGAATGTATTCAAAGTTTTCAAATGTAAACAAAAACTCTAATTGTAAACAAAGACTACAAATGTAAGCAGACTCTAAATGTAAACAAAAACTACAAATTTAAATTACATATGTAAACAAAGACTCTAAATGTAAACAAACATTACAAATGTAAACAAAGTCTACAAATGTAAACAAAATCTACAAATGTAAACTAAGGCAACAAATGTAAACAAAGAATCTGAACATAAACAAAGACTCTAAATGTAAACAAAGAATACAAATGTAAACAAAGACTAAGTGTAAACAAAGACAACAAATGTAAACAAAGAGTACAAATGTAAACAAAGACTCTAAATGTAAACAAAGATTACAAATGTAAACAAAGTCTACAAATATAACCAAAGACAACAAATGTAAGCAAATACAACAAATGTAAACAAAGAGTTTAACTGTAAACAAAGACTCTATATGTAAACAAAGATTACAAATGTAAACAAAGACTCTAATTGTAAACAAAGACAACAAATGTAAACAAAGACAACAGTTGTAAACAAAGACTCCAATTGTAAACAAAAGACTACAATTGAAAACAGACTCACTATCTGAACACTCTAAATATAAACAAAGATATTAAATAAAAACAGAGACTCAATGTAAGCAAAGACTACAGATGAAAACAAAAGCTATAAATGTAAATAAGCACTCTAAATGTACACAAAGACTTCAACCGTGAACGGACTCTAAATATAAACAAAAATACAAATGCAAATAATGAATCTGAATGTATTCAAAGTTTTCAAATGTAAACAAAAACTCTAATTGTAAACAAAGACTACAAATGTAAGCAGACTCTAAATGTAAACAAAAACTACAAATTTAAACTACATATGTAAACAAAGACTCTAAATGTAAACAAAGATTACAAATGTAAACAAAGTCTACAAATGTAAACAAAATCTACAAATGTAAACTAAGGCAACAAATGTAAACAAAGAATCTGAACATAAACAAAGACTCTAAATGTAAACAAAGAATACAAATGTAAACAAAGACTAAGTGTAAACAAAGACAACAAATGTAAACAAAGAGTACAAATGTAAACAAAGACTCTAAATGTAAACAAAGATTACAAATGTAAACAAAGTCTACAAATATAACCAAAGACAACAAATGTAAGCAAATACAACAAATGTAAACAAAGAGTTTAACTGTAAACAAAGACTCTATATGTAAACAAAGATTACAAATGTAAACAAAGACTCTAATTGTAAACAAAGACAACAAATGTATACAAAGAGTTCAAATGTAAACAATGACTCTAAATGTAAACAAAGATTACAAATATAAACAAAGTCTACAAATGTAACCAAAGACAACAAATGTAACCAAATACAACAAATGTAAACAAAGACCACAACTGTAAAGAAAGTCTCTAAATGAAAACTAAGTCTACAACTGTAAACAAAGACTCTAAATGTAAACAAAGTCTACAAATGTAAACAAAGACAACAAATGTATACAAAGATTTCAAATGTAAACAATGACTCTAAATGTAAACAAAGATTACAAATATAAACAAAGTCTACAAATGTAACGAAAGACAACAAATGTAACCAAATACAACAAATGTAAACAAAGACTACAACTGTAAAGAAAGACTCTAAATGAAAACAAATTCTACAAATGTAAACAAAGACAACAAATGTCAGAAAATACATTAAATGTAAACAGACTTTAACTGTAAACAAAGACTCTAAATGTAAACAAAGATTACAAATGTGAACAAAGACTCTAATTGTAAACAAAGTCTACAAATGTAAACAAAGACAACAGTTGTAAACAAAGACTCCAATTGTAAACAAAAGTCTCCAATTGAAAACAGACTCACTATCTGAACACTCTAAATATAAACAAAGATATTAAATAAAAACAGAGACTCAATGTAAGCAAAGACTACAGATGAAAACAAAAGCTATAAATGTAAATAAGCACTCTAAATGTACACAAAGACTTCATACGTGAACGAACATAAATGTAAACAAAAATACAAATTCAAATAAAGAATCTGAATGTATACAAAGTTTTCAAATGTAAACAAAAACTCTAATTGTAAACAAAGACTACAAATGTAAGCAGACTCTAAATGTTAGCAAAAACTACAAATGTAAATAAAAACTACATATGTAAACAAAGATTCTGAACATAAACAAAGACTCTAAATATAAACGAAGAGTACAAATGTAAACAAAGACTCTAAATATAAACAAAGATTACAAATGTAAACAAAACTCTAAAAATAAACAAAGTCTCTAAATGTTATTAAAGACTACATATGTAAACACACTCTAAATCTAAACAAAGAATGCTAATGCAAACAAAGACTCTAAATGTAAAAAAACATTACATATGTAAACAGACTACAAATGTGAACTATGACTACAAATATAAAAAAACACTCTAAATGAAACAGACTAATATAAACAAACACTCTAAATAAAAAAAAGACTACAAATGTAAACAAAGGCTAAAAATGTAAAGAATGGCTAAGTGTAAACAAAGACTAAAATGTAAACAAAGAGTACAAATGTAAACAAAGACTCTAAATGCAAACAAAGATTACAAATGTAAACAAAGTCTACAAATGTAAACAAAGACAACAAATGTATACAAAGAGTTCAAATGAAAACAATGACTGCAAATGTAAACAAAGATTACAAATATAAACAAAGTCTACAAATGTAACCAAAGACAACAAATGTAACCGAATACAACAAATGTAAACAAAGACTACAACTGTAAACAAAGACTCTAAATGAAAACAAAGTCTGCAAATGTAAACAAGGACCACAAATGTAAACAAAGAATCTGAACATAAACAAAGACTCTAAATGTAAACAAAGAGTACAAATGTAAACAGAGACTCTAAATATAAACAAAGATTACAAATGTAAAGAAAAACTCTAAAAATAAACAAAGTCTCTAAATGTTAACAAAGACTACATTTGTAAACAGACTCTAAATGGAAACAAAGAATGCAAATGGAAACAGACTCTAATTGTAAAGAAACATTACCGATGTAAACAGACTAGAAATGTAAACAAAGACTACAAATATAAACAAACACTCTAAATAAAACAAAGACTACAAATATAAACAAACACTCTAAATGAAATAAAGACTACAAATGTAAACAGAGGCTACAAATGTAAAGAATGACAAAGTGTAAACAAAAACTAAAATGTAAACAAAGTGTACAAATGTAAACAAAGACTCTAAATGTAAACAAAGATTGCAAATGTAAACAAAGTCTACTAATGTAAACAAACACAACAAATGTAATAAATTACAACAAATTTAACAAAGACTTCAACTGTAAACAAAGACTCTAAATGTAAACAAAGTATACAAATGTAAACAAAGACAACAAATGTATACAAAGTGTTCAAATGTAAACAATGACTCTAAATGTAAACAAAGATTACAAATATAAACAAAGTCTACAAATGTAACCAAAGACAACAAATGTAACCAAATACAACAAATGTAAACAAAGACTACAACTATAAACAAAGACTACAACTGTAAACAAAGACTCTAAATGAAAACAAAGTCTACAAATGTAAACAAAGACAACAAATGTAAACAAAGATTTTAACTGTAAACAAAGACTGTAAATGTAAACAAAGATTACAAATGTAAACAAAGACTCTAATTGTAAACAAAGTCTACAATTGTAAACAAAGACTCTAATTGTAAACAAAGTCTACAATTGTAAACAAAGACAACAGTTGTAAACAAAGACTCCAAATGTAAACAAAGACTCCAAGTGAAAACAGACTCCCTATCTGAACACTCTAAATATAAACAAAGATATTAAATAAAAACAGAGACTCAATGTAAGCAAAGACTACAGATGTAAACAAAAGCTATAAATGGAAACAAACACTCTAAATGTACACAAAAACTTCAACCGTGAACGGACTCTAAATGTAAACAAAAATACAAATGCAAATAATGAATCTGAATGTATTCAAAGTTTTCAAATGTAAACAAAAACTCTAATTGTAAACAAAGACTACAAATGTAAGCAGACTCTAAATGTAAACAAAAACTACAAATTTAAACTACATATGTAAACAAAGACTCTAAATGTAAACAAACATTACAAATGTAAACAAAGTCTACAAATGTAAACAAAATCTACAAATGTAAACTAAGGCAACAAATGTAAACAAAGAATCTGAACATAAACAAAGACTCTAAATGTAAACAAAGAATACAAATGTAAACAAAGACTAAGTGTAAACAAAGACAACAAATGTAAACAAAGAGTACAAATGTAAACAAAGACTCTAAATGTAAACAAAGATTACAAATGTAAACACAGTCTACAAATATAACCAAAGACAACAAATGTAAGCAAATACAACAAATGTAAACAAAGAGTTTAACTGTAAACAAAGACTCTATATGTAAACAAAGATTACAAATGTAAACAAAGACTCTAATTGTAAACAAAGACAACAAATGTATACAAAGAGTTCAAATGTAAACAATGACTCTAAATGTAAACAAAGATTACAAATATAAACAAAGTCTACAAATGTAACCAAAGACAACAAATGTAACCAAATACAACAAATGTAAACAAAGACCACAACTGTAAAGAAAGTCTCTAAATGAAAACTAAGTCTACAACTGTAAACAAAGACTCTAAATGTAAACAAAGTCTACAAATGTAAACAAAGACAACAAATGTATACAAAGATTTCAAATGTAAACAATGACTCTAAATGTAAACAAAGATTACAAATATAAACAAAGTCTACAAATGTAACGAAAGACAACAAATGTAACCAAATACAACAAATGTAAACAAAGACTACAACTGTAAAGAAAGACTCTAAATGAAAACAAATTCTACAAATGTAAACAAAGACAAGAAATGTCAGAAAATACATTAAATGTAAACAGACTTTAACTGTAAACAAAGACTCTAAATGTAAACAAAGATTACAAATGTGAACAAAGACTCTAATTGTAAACAAAGTCTACAAATGTAAACAAAGACAACAGTTGTAAACAAAGACTCCAATTGTAAACAAAAGTCTCCAATTGAAAACAGACTCACTATCTGAACACTCTAAATATAAACAAAGATATTAAATAAAAACAGAGACTCAATGTAAGCAAAGACTACAGATGAAAACAAAAGCTATAAATGTAAATAAGCACTCTAAATGTACACAAAGACTTCATACGTGAACGAACATAAATGTAAACAAAAATACAAATTCAAATAAAGAATCTGAATGTATACAAAGTTTTCAAATGTAAACAAAAACTCTAATTGTAAACAAAGACTACAAATGTAAGCAGACTCTAAATGTTAGCAAAAACTACAAATGTAAACAAAAACTACATATGTAAACAAAGATTCTGAACATAAACAAAGACTCTAAATATAAACGAAGAGTACAAATGTAAACAAAGACTCTAAATATAAACAAAGATTACAAATGTAAACAAAACTCTAAAAATAAACAAAGTCTCTAAATGTTATTAAAGACTACATATGTAAACACACTCTAAATCTAAACAAAGAATGCTAATGCAAACAAAGACTCTAAATGTAAAAAAACATTACATATGTAAACAGACTACAAATGTGAACAATGACTACAAATATAAAAAAACACTCTAAATGAAACAGACTAATATAAACAAACACTCTAAATAAAAAAAAGACTACAAATGTAAACAAAGGCTAAAAATGTAAAGAATGGCTAAGTGTAAACAAAGACTAAAATGTAAACAAAGAGTACAAATGTAAACAAAGACTCTAAATGCAAACAAAGAATACAAATGTAAACAAAGTCTACAAATGTAAACAAAGACAACAAATGTATACAAAGAGTTCAAATGAAAACAATGACTGCAAATGTAAACAAAGATTACAAATATAAACAAAGTCTACAAATGTAACCAAAGACAACAAATGTAACCAAATACAACAAATGTAAACAAAGACTACAACTGTAAACAAAGACTCTAAATGAAAACAAAGACTACAAATGTAAACAATGTCTACAAATGTAAACAAAGTCTTCTAATGTAAAGAAAGACAACAAATGTAATCAAATACAACAAATGTAAACAAAGACTTCAACTGTAAAAAAGACTCTAAATGTAAACAAAGTCTACAAATGTAAACAAAGACAACAAATGTAAACAAAGAGTTCAAATGTAAACAATGACTCTAAATGTAAACAAAGGTTACAAATATAAACAAGGTCTACAAATGAAACCAAAGACAACAAATGTAACCAAATACAACAAATGTAAACAAAGACTACAACTGTAAACAAAGACTCTAAATGAAAACAAAGTCTACAAATGTAAACAAGGACAACAAATGTAAACAAAGAATCTGAACATAAACAAAGACTCTAAATGTAAACAAAGAGTACAAATGTAAACAGAGACTCTAAATATAAACAAAGATTACAAATGTAAAGAAAAACTCTAAAAATAAACAAAGTCTCTAAATGTTAACAAAGACTACATTTGTAAACAGACTCTAAATGGAAACAAAGAATGCAAATGGAAACAAAGACTCTAATTGTAAAGAAACATTACCGATGTAAACAATGTCTACAAATGTAAACAAAGTCTTCTAATGTAAAGAAAGACAACAAATGTAATCAAATACAACAAATGTAAACAAAGACTTCAACTGTAAAAAAGACTCTAAATGTAAACAAAGTCTACAAATGTAAACAAAGACAACAAATGTAAACAAAGAGTTCAAATGTAAACAATGACTCCAAATGTAAACAAAGTCTACTAATGTAAACAAAGACAACAAATGTAATCAAATACAACAAATTTAACAAAGATTTCAACTGTAAACAAAGACTCTAAATGTAAACAAAGTCTACAAATGTAAACGAAGACAACAAATGTATACAAAGAGTTCAAATGTAAATAATGACTCTAAATGTAAAAAAAGATTACAAATATAAACAAAGGCTACAAATGTAACCAAAGACAACAAATGTAAACAAATACAACAAATGTAAACAAAGACCACAACTGTAAACAAAGTCTCTAAATGAAAACAAAGTCTACAAATATAAACAAGGACAACAAATGTAAACAAGGATTTTAACTGCAATCAAAGACTCTAAATGTAAACAAAGACTCCAAGTGAAAACAGACTCCCTATCTGAACGCTCTAAATATAAACAACAGACTACAAATGTAAACAAAGACTACAAATATAAACAAACACTCTAAATGAAACAAAGACTACAAATATAAACAAACACTCTAAATGAAACAAAGACTACAAATATAAACAAACACTCTAAATGAAAAAAAGCCTACATATGTAAACAAAGGCTACAAAAGTAAAGAATGACTAAGTGTAAACAAAGACTAAAATGTAAACAAAGATTACAAATGTAAACAAAGTCTACTAATGTAAACAAAGACAACAAATGTAATCAAATACAACAAATTTAACAAAGACTTCAACAGCAAACAAAGACTCTAAATGTAAACAAAGTCTACAAATGTAAACAAAGACAACAAATGTATACAAAGAGTTCAAATGTAAACAATGACTCTAAATGTAAACAAAGATTACAAATATAAACAAAGTTTACAAATGTAACCAAAGACAACAAATGTAACCAAATACAACAAATGTAAACAAAGACTACAACTATAAACAAAGACTACAACTGTAAACAAAGACTCTAAATGAAAACAAAGTCTACAAATGTAAACAAAGACAACAAATGTAAACAAAGATTTTAACTGTAAACAAAGACTGTAAATGTAAACAAAGATTACAAATGTAAACAAAGACACTAATTGTAAACAAAGTCTACAATTGTAAACAAAGACTCTAATTGTAAACAAAGTCTACAATTGTAAACAAAGACAACAGTTGTAAACAAAGACTCCAAATGTAAACAAAGACTCCAAGTGAAAACAGACTCCCTATCTGAACACTCTAAATATAAACAAAGATATTAAATAAAAACAGAGACTCAATGTAAGCAAAGACTACAGATGTAAACAAAAGCTATAAATGGAAACAAACACTCTAAATGTACACAAAGACTTCAAACGTGAACGGACTCTAAATGTAAACAAAAATACAAATGCAAATAATGAATCTGAATGTATTCAAAGTTTTCAAATGTAAACAAAAACTCTAATTGTAAACAAAGACTACAAATGTAAGCAGACTCTAAATGTAAACAAAAACTACAAATTTAAATTACATATGTAAACAAAGACTCTAAATGTAAACAAACATTACAAATGTAAACAAAGTCTACAAATGTAAACAAAATCTACAAATGTAAACTAAGGCAACAAATGTAAACAAAGAATCTGAACATAAACAAAGACTCTAAATGTAAACAAAGAATACAAATGTAAACAAAGACTAAGTGTAAACAAAGACAACAAATGTAAACAAAGAGTACAAATGTAAACAAAGACTCTAAATGTAAACAAAGATTACAAATGTAAACAAAGTCTACAAATATAACCAAAGACAACAAATGTAAGCAAATACAACAAATGTAAACAAAGAGTTTAACTGTAAACAAAGACTCTATATGTAAACAAAGATTACAAATGTAAACAAAGACTCTAATTGTAAACAAAGACAACAAATGTAAACAAAGACAACAGTTGTAAACAAAGACTCCAATTGTAAACAAAAGACTACAATTGAAAACAGACTCACTATCTGAACACTCTAAATATAAACAAAGATATTAAATAAAAACAGAGACTCAATGTAAGCAAAGACTACAGATGAAAACAAAAGCTATAAATGTAAATAAGCACTCTAAATGTACACAAAGACTTCAACCGTGAACGGACTCTAAATATAAACAAAAATACAAATGCAAATAATGAATCTGAATGTATTCAAAGTTTTCAAATGTAAACAAAAACTCTAATTGTAAACAAAGACTACAAATGTAAGCAGACTCTAAATGTAAACAAAAACTACAAATTTAAACTACATATGTAAACAAAGACTCTAAATGTAAACAAACATTACAAATGTAAACAAAGTCTACAAATGTAAACAAAATCTACAAATGTAAACTAAGGCAACAAATGTAAACAAAGAATCTGAACATAAACAAAGACTCTAAATGTAAACAAAGAATACAAATGTAAACAAAGACTAAGTGTAAACAAAGACAACAAATGTAAACAAAGAGTACAAATGTAAACAAAGACTCTAAATGTAAACAAAGATTACAAATGTAAACAAAGTCTACAAATATAACCAAAGACAACAAATGTAAGCAAATACAACAAATGTAAACAAAGAGTTTAACTGTAAACAAAGACTCTATATGTAAACAAAGATTACAAATGTAAACAAAGACTCTAATTGTAAACAAAGACAACAAATGTATACAAAGAGTTCAAATGTAAACAATGACTCTAAATGTAAACAAAGATTACAAATATAAACAAAGTCTACAAATGTAACCAAAGACAACAAATGTAACCAAATACAACAAATGTAAACAAAGACCACAACTGTAAAGAAAGTCTCTAAATGAAAACTAAGTCTACAACTGTAAACAAAGACTCTAAATGTAAACAAAGTCTACAAATGTAAACAAAGACAACAAATGTATACAAAGATTTCAAATGTAAACAATGACTCTAAATGTAAACAAAGATTACAAATATAAACAAAGTCTACAAATGTAACGAAAGACAACAAATGTAACCAAATACAACAAATGTAAACAAAGACTACAACTGTAAAGAAAGACTCTAAATGAAAACAAATTCTACAAATGTAAACAAAGACAACAAATGTCAGAAAATACATTAAATGTAAACAGACTTTAACTGTAAACAAAGACTCTAAATGTAAACAAAGATTACAAATGTGAACAAAGACTCTAATTGTAAACAAAGTCTACAAATGTAAACAAAGACAACAGTTGTAAACAAAGACTCCAATTGTAAACAAAAGTCTCCAATTGAAAACAGACTCACTATCTGAACACTCTAAATATAAACAAAGATATTAAATAAAAACAGAGACTCAATGTAAGCAAAGACTACAGATGAAAACAAAAGCTATAAATGTAAATAAGCACTCTAAATGTACACAAAGACTTCATACGTGAACGAACATAAATGTAAACAAAAATACAAATTCAAATAAAGAATCTGAATGTATACAAAGTTTTCAAATGTAAACAAAAACTCTAATTGTAAATAAAGACTACAAATGTAAGCAGACTCTAAATGTTAGCAAAAACTACAAATGTAAACAAAAACTACATATGTAAACAAAGATTCTGAACATAAACAAAGACTCTAAATATAAACGAAGAGTACAAATGTAAACAAAGACTCTAAATATAAACAAAGATTACAAATGTAAACAAAACTCTAAAAATAAACAAAGTCTCTAAATGTTATTAAAGACTACATATGTAAACACACTCTAAATCTAAACAAAGAATGCTAATGCAAACAAAGACTCTAAATGTAAAAAAACATTACATATGTAAACAGACTACAAATGTGAACTATGACTACAAATATAAAAAAACACTCTAAATGAAACAGACTAATATAAACAAACACTCTAAATAAAAAAAAGACTACAAATGTAAACAAAGGCTAAAAATGTAAAGAATGGCTAAGTGTAAACAAAGACTAAAATGTAAACAAAGAGTACAAATGTAAACAAAGACTCTAAATGCAAACAAAGATTACAAATGTAAACAAAGTCTACAAATGTAAACAAAGACAACAAATGTATACAAAGAGTTCAAATGAAAACAATGACTGCAAATGTAAACAAAGATTACAAATATAAACAAAGTCTACAAATGTAACCAAAGACAACAAATGTAACCAAATACAACAAATGTAAACAAAGACTACAACTGTAAACAAAGACTCTAAATGAAAACAAAGTCTACAAATGTAAACAATGTCTACAAATGTAAACAAATTCTTCTAATGTAAAGAAAGACAACAAATGTAATCAAATACAACAAATGTAAACAAAGACTTCAACTGTAAAAAAGGCTCTAAATGTAAACAAAGTCTACAAATGTAAACAAAGACAACAAATGTAAACAAAGAGTTCAAATGTAAACAATGACTCTAAATGTAAACAAAGGTTACAAATATAAACAAAGTCTACAAATGAAACCAAAGACAACAAATGTAACCAAATACAACAAATGTAAACAAAGACTACAACTGTAAACAAAGACTCTAAATGAAAACAAAGTCTACAAATGTAAACAAGGACAACAAATGTAAACAAAGAATATGAACATAAACAAAGACTCTAAATGTAAACAAAGAGTACAAATGTAAACAGAGACTCTAAATATAAACAAAGATTACAAATGTAAAGAAAAACTCTAAAAATAAACAAAGTCTCTAAATGTAAACAAAGACTACATTTGTAAACAGACTCTAAATGGAAACAAAGAATGCAAATGGAAACAAAGACTCTAATTGTAAAGAAACATTACCGATGTAAACAATGTCTACAAATGTAAACAAAGTCTTCTAATGTAAAGAAAGACAACAAATGTAATCAAATACAACAAATGTAAACAAAGACTTCAACTGTAAAAAAGACTCTAAATGTAAACAGTCTACAAATGTAAACAAAGACAACAAATGTAAACAAAGAGTTCAAATGTAAACAATGACTCTAAATGTAAACAAAGATTACAAATGTAAACAAAGTCTACTAATGTAAACAAAGACAACAAATGTAATCAAATACAACAAATTTAACAAAGACTTCAACTGTAAACAAAGACTCTAAATGTAAACAAAGTCTACAAATGTAAACGAAGACAACAAATGTATACAAAGAGTTCAAATGTAAATAATGACTCTAAATGTAAAAAAAGATTACAAATATAAACAAAGTCTACAAATGTAACCAAAGACAACAAATGTAAACAAATACAACAAATGTAAACAAAGACCACAACTGTAAACAAAGTCTCTAAATGAAAACAAAGTCTACAAACATAAACAAGGACAACAAATGTAAACAAGGATTTTAACTGCAATCAAAGACTCTAAATGTAAACAAAGACTCCAAGTGAAAACAGACTCCCTATCTGAACGCTCTAAATATAAACAACAGACTACAAATGTAAACAAAGACTACAAATATAAACAAACACTCTAAATGAAACAAAGACTACAAATATAAACAAACACTCTAAATGAAACAAAGACTACAAATATAAACAAACACTCTAAATGAAAAAAAGCCTACATATGTAAACAAAGGCTACAAAAGTAAAGAATGACTAAGTGTAAACAAAGACTAAAATGTAAACAAAGATTACAAATGTAAACAAAGTCTACTAATGTAAACAAAGACAACAAATGTAATCAAATACAACAAATTTAACAAAGACTTCAACAGCAAACAAAGACTCTAAATGTAAACAAAGTCTACAAATGTAAACAAAGACAACAAATGTATACAAAGAGTTCAAATGTAAACAATGACTCTAAATGTAAACAAAGATTACAAATATAAACAAAGTTTACAAATGTAACCAAAGACAACAAATGTAACCAAATACAACAAATGTAAACAAAGACTACAACTATAAACAAAGACTACAACTGTAAACAAAGACTCTAAATGAAAACAAAGTCTACAAATGTAAACAAAGACAACAAATGTAAACAAAGATTTTAACTGTAAACAAAGACTGTAAATGTAAACAAAGATTACAAATGTAAACAAAGACTCTAATTGTAAACAAAGTCTACAATTGTAAACAAAGACTCTAATTGTAAACAAAGTCTACAATTGTAAACAAAGACAACAGTTGTAAACAAAGACTCCAAATGTAAACAAAGACTCCAAGTGAAAACAGACTCCCTATCTGAACACTCTAAATATAAACAAAGATATTAAATAAAAACAGAGACTCAATGTAAGCAAAGACTACAGATGTAAACAAAAGCTATAAATGGAAACAAACACTCTAAATGTACACAAAGATTTCAAACGTGAACGGACTCTAAATGTAAACAAAAATACAAATGCAAATAATGAATCTGAATGTATTCAAAGTTTTCAAATGTAAACAAAAACTCTAATTGTAAACAAAGACTACAAATGTAAGCAGACTCTAAATGTAAACAAAAACTACAAATTTAAATTACATATGTAAACAAAGACTCTAAATGTAAACAAACATTACAAATGTAAACAAAGTCTACAAATGTAAACAAAATCTACAAATGTAAACTAAGGCAACAAATGTAAACAAAGAATCTGAACATAAACAAAGACCCTAAATGTAAACAAAGAATACAAATGTAAACAAAGACTAAGTGTAAACATAGACAACAAATGTAAACAAAGAGTACAAATGTAAACAAAGACTCTAAATGTAAACAAAGATTACAAATGTAAACAAAGTCTACAAATATAACCAAAGACAACAAATGTAAGCAAATACAACAAATGTAAACAAAGAGTTTAACTGTAAACAAAGACTCTATGTGTAAACAAAGATTACAAATGTAAACAAAGACTCTAATTGTAAACAAAGACAACAAATGTATACAAAGAGTTCAAATGTAAACAATGACTCTAAATGTAAACAAAGATTACAAATATAAACAAAGTCTACAAATGTAACCAAAGACAACAAATGTAACCAAATACAACAAATGTAAACAAAGACCACAACTGTAAAGAAAGTCTCTAAATGAAAACAAAGTCTACAACTGTAAACAAAGACTCTAAATGTAAACAAAGTCTACAAATGTAAACAAAGACAACAAATGTATACAAAGATTTCAAATGTAAACAATGACTCTAAATGTAAACAAAGATTACAAATATAAACAAAGTCTACAAATGTAACGAAAGACAACAAATGTAACCAAATACAACAAATGTAAACAAAGACTACAACTGTAAACAAAGACTCTAAATGAAAACAAATTCTACAAATGTAAACAAAGACAACAAATGTCAGAAAATACATTAAATGTAAACAGACTTTAACTGTAAACAAAGACTCAAAATGTAAACAAAGATTACAAATGTGAACAAAGACTCTAATTGTAAACAAAGTCTACAAATGTAAACAAAGACAACAGTTGTAAACAAAGACTCCAATTGTAAACAAAAGACTACAATTGAAAACAGACTCACTATCTGAACACTCTAAATATAAACAAAGATATTAAATAAAAACAGAGACTCAATGTAAGCAAAGACTACAGATGAAAACAAAAGCTATAAATGTAAATAAGCACTCTAAATGTACACAAAGACTTCATACGTGAACGAACATAAATGTAAACAAAAATACAAATTCAAATAAAGAATCTGAATGTATACAAAGTTTTCAAATGTAAACAAAAACTCTAATTGTAAACAAAGACTACAAATGTAAGCAGACTCTAAGTGTTAGCAAAAACTACAAATGTAAACAAAAACTACATATGTAAACAAAGATTCTGAACATAAACAAAGACTCTAAATATAAACGAAGAGTACAAATGTAAACAAAGACTCTAAATATAAACAAAGATTACAAATGTAAACAAAACTCTAAAAATAAACAAATCTCTAAATGTTATTAAAGACTACATATGTAAACACACTCTAAATCTAAACAAAGAATGCTAATGCAAACAAAGACTCTAAATGTAAAAAAACATTACATATGTAAACAGACTACAAATGTGAACAATGACTACAAATATAAAAAAACACTCTAAATGAAACAGACTAATATAAACAAACACTCTAAATAAAAAAAAGACTGCAAATGTAAACAAAGGCTAAAAATGTAAAGAATGGCTAAGTGTAAACAAAGACTAAAATGTAAACAAAGAGTACAAATGTAAACAAAGACTCTAAATGCAAACAAAGATTACAAATGTAAACAAAGTCTACAAATGTAAACAAAGACAACAAATGTATACAAAGAGTTCAAATGAAAACAATGACTGCAAATGTAAACAAAGATTACAAATATAAACAAAGTCTACAAATGTAACCAAAGACAACAAATGTAACCAAATACAACAAATGTAAACAAAGACTACAACTGTAAACAAAGACTCTAAATGAAAACAAAGTCTACAAATGTAAACAAAGTCTACAAATGTAAAAAAAGTCTTCTAATGTAAAGAAAGACAACAAATGTAATCAAATACAACAAATGTAAACAAAGACTTCAACTGTAAAAAAGACTCTAAATGTAAACAAAGTCTACAAATGTAAACAAAGACAACAAATGTAAACAAAGAGTTCAAATGTAAACAATGACTCTAAATGTAAACAAAGGTTACAAATATAAACAAAGTCTACAAATGAAACCAAAGACAACAAATGTAACCAAATACAACAAATGTAAACAAAGACTACAACTGTAAACAAAGACTCTAAATGAAAACAAAGTCTACAAATGTAAACAAGGACAACAAATGTAAACAAAGAATCTGAACATAAACAAAGACTCTAAATGTAAACAAAGAGTACAAATGTAAACAGAGACTCTAAATATAAACAAAGATTACAAATGTAAAGAAAAACTCTAAAAATAAACAAAGTCTCTAAATGTTAACAAAGACTACATTTGTAAACAGACTCTAAATGGAAACAAAGAATGCAAATGGAAACAAAGACTATAATTGTAAAGAAACATTACCGATGTAAACAGACTAGAAATGTAAACAAAGACTACAAATATAAACAAACACTCTAAATAAAACAAATACTAGAAATATAAACAAACACTCTAAATAAAATAAAGACTACAAATGTAAACAGAGGCTACAAATGTAAACAAAGTCTACTAATGTAAACAAAGACTACAAATGTAATCAATTACAACAAATTTAACAAAGACTTCAACAGTAAACAAAGACTCTAAATGTAAACAAAGTCTACAAATGTAAACAAAGACAACAAATGTATACAAAGAGTTCAAATGTAAACAATGACTCTAAATGTAAACAAAGATTACAAATATAAACAAAGTTTAGAAATGTAACCAAAGACAACAAATGTAACCAAATACAACAAATGTAAAAAAAGACTACAACTATAAATAAAGACTACAACTGTAAACAAAGACTCTAAATGAAAACAAAGTCTACAAATGTAAACAAAGACAACAAATGTAAACAAAGATTTTAACTGTAAACAAAGACTGTAAATGTAAACAAAGATTACAAATGTAAACAAAGACTCTAATTGTAAACAAAGTCTACAATTGTAAACAAAGACAACAGTTGTAAACAAAGACTCCAAATGTAAACAAAGACTCCAAGTGAAAACAGACTCCCTATCTGAACACTCTAAATATAAACAAAGATATTAAATAAAAACAGAGACTCAATGTAAGCAAAGACTACAGATGTAAACAAAAGCTATAAATGGAAACAAACACTCTAAATGTACACAAAGACTTCAAACGTGAACGGACTCTAAATGTAAACAAAAATACAAATGCAAATAATGAATCTGAATGTATACAAAGTTTTCAAATGTAAACAAAAACTCTAATTGTAAACAAAGACTACAAATGTAAGCAGACTCTAAATGTAAACAAAAACTACAAATTTAAACTACATATGTAAACAAAGACTCTAAATGTAAACAAACATTACAAATGTAAACAAAGTCTACAAATGTAAACAAAATCTACAAATGTAAACAAAGGCAACAAATGTAAACAAAGAATCTGAACATAAATAAAGACTCTAAATGTAAACAAAGAATACAAATGTAAACAAAGACTAAGTGTAAAGAAAGACTCTAAATGTAAACAAAGATTACAAATGTAAACAAAGACTCTAATTGTAAATAAAGACAACAAATGTAAACAAAGTCTACAAATATAACCAAAGAATCTGAACATAAACAGACTCTAAATGTAAACAAAGAATACAAATGTAAACAAAGACTAAGTGTAAACAAAGACTCTAAATGTAAACAAAGATTACAAATGTAAACAAAGACTCTAATTGTAAACAAAGACAACAAATGTATACAAAGAGTTCAAATGTAAACAATGACTCTAAATGTAAACAAAGATGACAAATATAAACAAAGTCTACAAATGTAACCAAAGACAACAAATGTAACCAAATACAACAAATGTAAACAAAGACCACAACTGTAAAGAAAGTCTCTAAATGAAAACAAAGTCTACAACTGTAAACAAAGACTCTAAATGTAAACAAAGTCTACAAATGTAAACAAAGACAACAATTGTAAACAAATAATCTAAACATAAACAATGACTCTAAATGTAAACAAAGTCTACAACTATGACAAGGACTACAAATGTAAACAGAATCTAAATAAAAACAATCAATTTAAACGTAAACAAAGACTTAATGTAAACAAACACTACAAATGTAAACAAGGACTCTAAATATGAACAAACTCTATATGTAAACAAAGACAACAAATGTAAACAAAGACTACAACCCTAACAGCTCAAAATGTTCCAGAAACGTAACAATCGTATGACATTGAAACATTAGAAATATTTCAGAAACGTTTAAAATCATTCAGATTAATTTCAGATAAGTTTCAAAAACGTAGAAATGTCCGCGATCGTAACAAAAATCAGATACGTAACAGAAACGTTACAATCACTTAACAGATAGGAAATCAAAAAGGACGAATGTTTCAGAAAGTTATCGGAGAACACATTTAAATGTACTACTTTTTGAAAGATTGTAAGCTTTTTGCAACATAACTGATACATTCTGTTCTGTATGGGAACTGTCAAATAAGACTCTGAATGTAAACAAAGTGTACAAATGTAAACAGAGACTGCAAACGTAAACAAAAACTCTAAATGCAAGCAAAACCTTAAAGGTAAGCAAAATCCCAAAATGTAAAAGACCACAAATATAAACAAACATCCTAAATGTAAAGAAAGACTATAAATTTATACAATAATTTAAAAAAAAACAAATTAAACAAAGACTTCAAATATAAACAGAGACTCTAAATTTTAAAAATGAGTACAAATGCAAACGGACACTCTTAATGTAAACAAAGACTAATTTTAAAAAAGATTACAAATGTAAACAAAAACTCTAAATGTAATCAAAGATTACAAATATAAAGAAAGACTTTAAGTGTAAACAAAGACTACAAATGTAAGCAAAGAGTACAAATGTAAACAAAGATTGCAAATGTAAACAATGACTAAATTTTAAAACTAAATTTAATAACTAAATTCAATAACTAAATTTTAAACTGAGTACAAATGTAAACGGACACTCTTAATGTAAACAAAGACTAATTTAAAAAAAAATTACAAATTTAAACAAAAACTCTAAATGTAATCAAAGACTACAAATATAAAGAAAGACTCTAAGTGTAAACAAAGACTACAAATGTAAGCAAAGAGTACAAATGTAAACAAAGATTGCAAATGTAAACAATGACTAAAATGTAAACACTCTAAATATAAACAAAGTCTCTAAAGATAAACAAAGACTACAAATGTAACCAAAGACTCTAAATGTTAACAGACTCTAAATGTAAAGAAAAACTACAAATATATACAGAGACTCTACATTTGAAAAAAGAGTACAAATGTGAACGGAGACTCTAATTGTAAACAAAGACTACAAATATAAACAAACACTCTAAATTAAAGAAAGACTACAAATGTAAACAAAGGCTACAAATGTAAAGAAAGACTAAGTGTATACAAAGACTTCAACTGTAAACAGACTCTAAATGTAAACAAAGTCTACAAATGTAAACAAAGACAACAAATGTATACAAAGAGAACAAATGTAAACAAAGACTCTAAATGTAAACAAAGATTACAAATATAAACAAAGTCTACAAATGTAACCAAAGACAACAAATGTAACCAAATACAGCAAATGTAAACAAAGACTACAACTGTAAACAAAGACTCTAAATGAAAACGAAGTCTACAAATGCAAATAAAGACAACATATGTAAACAAAGATTTTAACTGTAAACAAAGACTCTAAATGTAAACAAAGATTACAAATGTAAACAACGACTACAAATATAAACGAACTCTAAATGAGACAAAGACTACAAATGTAAACAAAGGCAAAAATTGAAAACAAAGCCACCAAGTGTAAAGAAACACTCCAAATGTAAACAAAGATATTAAAAAAAACAATGACTCAATGTAAGCAAAGACTATAGATGTAAACAAAAGCTATACATATAAACAAACACTCTAAATGTAAAAAAACAATTCAAACGTAAACGGACTCTAAATGTAAACAAAGAAAACCAATGCAAACAAGGACTCTAAATGTAAATAAAGACTACAAATGTAAACAAAAACTCTAAGTGGAAACAAAGACTATAAATGTAAGCAGACTCTAAATGTAAACAACGATTACAAATGTAAACAAAGTCTGCAAATGTAAGCAAAGACAACAAATGTAAAACTTCAACACAAGGACTTGAACTATAATCAAAGACTCTAAATGTAAACAAAGTCTACAAATGTAAACAAAGACAACAAATGTAAACAAATAATCTAAACATAAACAAAAACTCTAAATGTAATCAAAGATTACAAATATAAAGAAAAACTCTAAGTGTAAACAAAGACTACAAATGTAAGCAAAGAGTACAAATGTAAACAAAGATTGCAAATGTAAACAATGACTAAATTTTAAAACTAAATTTAATAACTAATTTCAATAACTAAATTTTAAAAATGAGTACAAATGTAAACTCTTAATGTAAACAAAGACTAATTTTAAAAAAGATTACAAATGTAAACAAAAACTCTAAATGTAATCAAAGACTACAAATATAAAGAAAGACTCTAAGTGTAAACAAAGACTACAAATGTAAGAAAAGAGTACAAATGTAAACAAAGATTGCAAATGTAAACAATGACTAAAAATGTAAACACTCTAAATATAAACAAAGTCTCTAAAGATAAACAAAGACTACAAATGCAAACAAAGACTCTAAATGTTAACAGACTCTAAATGTAAAGAAAAACTACAAATATAAACAGAGACTCTACATTTTAAAAAAGAGTACAAATGTGAACGGAGACTCTAATTGTAAACAAAGACTACAAATATAAACAAACACTCTAAATGAAAGAAAGGCTACAAATGTAAAGAAAGACTAAGTGTAAACAAAGACTACAAATGTAAACAAAGAGTACAAATGTAAACAAAGACAACAAATGTAATCAAATACAACAAATGCAAACAAAGACTTCAACTGTAAACAGACTCTAAATGTAAACAAAATCTACAAATGTTAACAAAGACAACAAATGTATACAAAGAGTACAAATGTAAACAAAGACTCTAAATGTAAACAAAGATTACAAATATAAACAAAGTCTAGAAATGTAACCAAAGACAACAAATGTAACCAAGTACACCAAATGTAAAGAAAGACTACAACTGTAAACAAAGACTCTAAATGAAAACAAAGTCTACAAATGCAAATAAAGACAACAAATGTAAACAAAGATTTTAACTGTAAACAAAGACTCTAAATGTAAACAAAGATTACAAATGTAAACAAAGATTACAAATGTAAACAAAGATTCTAATTGTAAACAAAGTCTACAATTGTAAACAAAGACAAGAGTTGTAAACAAAGACTCCAAATGTAAACAAAGACTACAAATGTAAACAAAAACTACATATGTAAACAAAGACTGTAAATGTTAACAAAATTTACAAATGTAAACAAAGGCAACAAATGTAACCAAATACAACAAATGTAAACAAAGACTACAACTGTAAACAAAGACTCTAAATGTAAACAAAGTCTACAAATGCAAACAAAGACAACAAATCTATACAAAGAGTTCAAATGTGAACAATGACTCTAAATGTAAACAAAGATTACAAATATAAACATAGTGTACAAATGTAACCAAAGACAACAAATGTAACCAAATACAACAAATGTAAACAAAGACTACAACTGTAAACAAAGACTCTAAATGTAAACAAAGATAACAAATGTGAACAAAGACTCTAATTGTAAACAAAGTCTACAAATGTAAACAAAGACAACAGTTGTAAACAAAGAATCCAAATGTAAACAAAGACTCCAAGTGAAAACAGACTCCCTATCTGAACATTCTAAATATAAACAAAGATATTAAATAAAAACAGACTCAATGTAAGCAAATACTATAGATGTAAACAAAAGATATAAATGTAAACAAACACTCTAAATGTACACAAAGACTTCATACATGAACGAACTCTAAATGTAAACAAAAATACAAATGCAAATAATGAATCTGAATGTATACAAATTTTTCAAATACAAACAAAAACTCTAATTGTAAACAAAGACAACAAATGTAAGCAGACTCTAAATGTTAACAAAAACTACAAATGTAAACAAAAAATACATATGTAAACAAAGACACTAAATGTAAACAAACATTACAAATGTAAACAAAGTCTACAAATGTAAACAAATCTACAAATGTAAACAAAGGCAGCAAATGTAACAAAGAATCTGAACATAAACAAAGACTCTAAATGTAAACAAAGAATACAAATGTAAACAAAGACTCTATATATAAACAAAGATTACAAATGTAAACAAAAACTCTAAAAATAATCAAAGTCTCTAAATGTTATTAAAGACTACATATGTAAACAGACTCTAAATGTAAAAAAAAATGCAAATGCAAACAAAGACTCTAAATGTAAACAAACATTACCGATGTAAACAGACTACAAATGTAAACAAACACTCTAAATGAAACAAAGACTAATATAAACAAACACTCCACATGAAAAAAAGACTACAAATGTAAACAAAGGCTACAAAATGTAAAGAATGACTAAGTGTAAACAAAGACTAAAATGTAAACAAAGAGTACAAGTGTAAACAAAGACTCTAAATGTAAACAAAGAATACAAATGTAAACAAAGTCGACAAATGCAAACAAAGACAACAAATGTAACCAAATACAACAAATGTAAACAAAGACTACAACTGTAAACAAAGACTCTAAATGAAAACAAAGTCTACAAATGTAAACAAAGACAACAAACGTAAACAAAGATTTTAACTGTAAACAAAGACTCTAAATGTAAACAAAGATTACAAATGTAAACAAAGACTCTAATTGTAAACAAAGTCTACAAATGTAAACAAAGACAACAATTGTAAACAAAGACTCCAAATGTAAACAAAGACTCCGAGTGAAAACAGACTCCCTATCTGAACACTCTAAATATAAACAAAGATATTAAATAAAAACAGAGACTCAATGTAAGCAAAGACTACAGATGTAAACAAAAGCTATAAATGTAAACAAACACTCTAAATGTACACAAAGACTTCATACGTGAACGGACATAAATATAAACAAAATTACAAATGCAAAAAATGAATCTGAATGCATACAAAGTTTTCAAATGTAAACAAAAACTCTAATTGTAAACAAAGACAACAAATGTAAGCAGACTCTGAATGTTAGCAAAAACTACAAATCTAAACAAAAACTACATATGTAAAGAAAGACTCTAAATGTAAACAAATTCTACAAATGTAAACATATCTACAAATGTAAACAAAGGCAACAAATGTAAACAAAGAATGTGAACATAAACAAAGACTCTGAATATAAACAAAGATTACAAATGTAAACAAAACTCTAAAAATAAACAAAGTCTCTAAAAGTTATTAAAGACCACATATGTAAACAGACTCTAAATGTAAACAAAGAATGCAAATGCAAACAAAGACTCTAAATGTAAACAAACATTACCGATGTAAACAGACTACAAATGTAAACAAAGACTACAAATATAAACAAACACTCTAAATGTAAACAAACATTACAAATGTAAACAAAGTCTACAAATGTAAACAAAGTCTACAAATGTAAACAAAGTCTACAAATGTAAACAAAGAATCTGAACATAAACAAAGACTCTAAATGTAAACAAAGAATACAAATATAAACAAAGACTCTATATATAAACAAAGATTACAAATGTAAACAAAAACTCTAAAAATAAACAAAGCTCTAAATGTTATTAAAGAATACATATGTAAACAGACTCTAAATGTAAACAAAGAATGCAAATGCAAACAAAGACTCTAAATGTGAACAAACATTACCGATGTAAGCAGACTACAAATGTAAACAAAGACTACAAATATAAACAAACACTCTAAATGAAACAAAGACTAATATAAACAAACACTCTAAATGAAAAAAAGACTACAAATGTAAACAAAGGCTAAAAATGTAAAGAATGACTAAATGTAAACAAAGACTAAAATGTAAACAAAGCGTACAAGTGTAAACAAAGACTCTAAATATAAATAAAGATTACAAATGTAAACAAAGTCTACTAATATAAACAAAGACAACAAATGTAATCAAATACAACAAATGTAAACAAAGACTTCAACTGTAAACAATGACTCTAAATGTAAACAAATATTACAAATATAAACAAAGTCTACAAATGTAACCAAAGACAACAAATGTAACCAAATACAACAAATGTAAACAAAGACTACATCTGTAAACAAAGACTAAATGAAAACAAAGTCTACAAATGTAAACAAAGACAACAAATGTAAACAAAGATATTAACTGTAAACAAAGACTCTAAATGTAAACAGAGATTACATATGTAAACAAAGACTCTAATTGTAAACAAAGTCTACAAATGTAAACAAAGACAACAGTTGTAAACAAAGATTCCAAATGTAAACAAACACTCCAAATGAAAACAGACTCCCTATCTGAACACTCTAAATATAAACAAAGATATTAAATAAAAACAGAGACTCAATGTAAGCAAAGACTACAAATGTAAACAAAGACAACAGTTGTAAACAAAAACTACAAATGTAAACAAAAACTACGTATGTAAACAAAGACTCTAAATGTAAACAAATATTACAAATGTAAACAAAGTCTACAAATGTAAACAAAGACTGTAAATGTTAACAAAACCTACAAATGTAAACAAAGGCAACAAATGTAAACAAAGAATCTGAACATAAACAAAGACTCTAAATGTAAACAAAGAGTACAAATGTAAACAGACTCCCTATCTGAACACTCTAAATATAAACAAAGATATTAAATAAAAACAGAGACTCAATGTAAGCAAAGACTACAGATGTAAACAAAAGCTATAAATGTAAACAAACACTCTAAATGTACACAAAGACTTCATACGTGAACGGACATAAATGTAAACAAAAATACAAATGCAAATAATGAATCTGAATGTATACAAAGTTTTCAAATGTAAACAAAAACACTAATTGTAAACAAAGACTACAAATGTAAGCAGACTCTAAATGTTAGCAAAAACTACAAATGTAAACAAAACTAGATACGTAAACAAAGACTCTAAATGTAAACAAACATTACAAATGTAAACAAAGTCTACAAATGTAAACAAATCTACAACTGTAAACAAAGGCAGCAAATGTAAACAAAGAATCTGAACATAAACAAAGACTCTAAATGTAAACAAAGAGTACAAATGTAAACAAAGACTCTAATATAAACAAAGATTACAAATGTAAGCAAAAACTCTAAAAATAAACAAAGTCTCTAAATGTTATTAAAGACTACATATGTAAACAGACTCTAATTGTAAACAAAGAATGCAAATGCAAACAAAGACTCTAAATGTAAACAAACATTACCGATGTAAACAGACTACAAATGTAAACAAAGACTACAAATATAAACAATCACTCTAAATCAAACAAAGACTAATATAAACAAACACTCTAAATGAAAAAAAGACTACAAATGTAAACAAAGGCTAAAAATGTAAAGAATGACTAAGTGTAAACAAAGACTAAAATGTAAACAAAGAGTACAAGTGTAAACAAAGACTCTAAATGTAAACAAAGAATACAAATGTAAACAAAGTCGACAAATGTAAACAAAGACAACAAATGTAATCAAATACAACAAATGTAAACAAAGACTTCAACTGTAAACAAAGACTCTAAATGTAAACAAAGTCTACAAATGTAAACAAAGACAACAAATGTATAAAAAGACTACAACTGTAAACAAAGACTCTAAATGTAAACAAAGATTACAAATGTAAACAAAGTCTACTAATGTAAACAAAGACAACAAATGTAATCATATACAACAAATTTAACAAAGACTTCAACTGTAAACAAACACTCTAAATGTAAACAAAGTCTACAAATGTAAACAAAGACAACAAATCTAAACAAAGAATCTAAATGTAAACAATGATTACAAATGTAAACAAAGACTCTAATTGTAAACAAAGTCTACAAATGTAAACTAAGACAACAGTTGTAAACAAAGACTCCAAATGTAAACAAAGACTCCAAGTGAAAACAGACTCCCTATCTGAAAACTCTAAATATAAACAAAGATATTAAATAAAAACAGAGATTCAATGTAATCAAAGACTACAGATGTAAACAAAAGCTATAAATGTAAACAAACACTCTAAATGTACACAAAGACTTCATACGTGAACGGACATACATGTAAACAAAAATACAAATGCAAATAATGAATCTGAATGTATACAAAGTTTTCAAATGTAAACTAAAACTCTAATTGTAAACAAAGACTACAACTGTAAGCAGACTCTACATGTTAGCAAAAACTACAAATGTAAACAAAAACTACATATGTAAACAAAGATTCTGAACATAAACAAAGACTCTAAATGTAAACAAAGACTCTAAATAAAAACAAAGATTACAAATGTAAACAAAACTCTAAGAATTAACAAAGTCTCTAAATGTTATTAAAGACTACATATGTAAACAGACTCTAAATGCAAACAAACATTACCGATGTAAACAGACTACAAATGTAAACAGACTGCAAATATAAACAAACACTCTAAATGAAACAAAGACTAATATAAACAAACACTCTAAATGAAAAAAGACTACAAATGTAAACAAAGAATAAAAATGTAAAGAATGACTAAGTGTAAACAAAGACTAAAATGTAAACAAAGAGTACAAATGTAAACAAAGACTCTAAACGTAAACAAAGATTACAAATGTAAAATATGTCTACAAATGTAAACAAAGACAACAAATTCAATCAAATACAACAAATGTAAACAAAGACTTCAACTGTAAACAAAGACTCTAAATGTAAACAAGGTCTTCAAATGTAAACAAAGACAACAAATGTATACAGAGTTCAAATGTAAACAAAGACTCTAAATGTAAACAAAGAATACAAATGTAAACAAAGTCTACAAATGTAAACAAAGACAACAAATGTAATCAAATACAACAAATGTAAACAAAGACTTCAACTGTAAACAAAGACTCTAAATGTAAACAAAGTCTACAAATGTAAACAAAGACAACAAATGTATACAAAGACTACAACTGTAAACAAAGACTCTAAATGTAAACAAAGATTTCAAATGTAAACAAAGTCTACTAATGTAAACAATGACAACAAATGTAATCATATACACCAAATTTAACAAAGACTTCAACTGTAAACAGAGACTCTAAATGTAAACAAAGTCTACAAATGTAAACAAAGACAACAAATGTATACAAAGAGTTCAAATGTAAACAATGACTCTAAATGTAAACAAAGACTGCAAATATAAACAAAGTCTACAAATGTAACCAAAGACAATAAATGTAACCAAATACAACAAATGTAAACAAAGACTACAACTGTAAACAAAGACTCTAAATGAAAACAAAGTCTACAATTGTAAACAAAGATAACAAATGTAAGCAAATACAACAAATGTAAACAAATACTTTAACTGTAAACAAAGACTCTAAATGTAAACAAAGATTACAAATATAAACAAAG
This sequence comes from Salticus scenicus, assembly GCA_963930645.1. Lineage (NCBI taxonomy): Eukaryota > Metazoa > Arthropoda > Arachnida > Araneae > Salticidae > Salticus > Salticus scenicus. The sequence continues at coordinate 13,560,913 of OZ005654.1, read as the reverse complement.
TCTACAAATGTAACCAAAGACAACAAATGTAACCAAATACAACAAATGTAAACAAAGACTACAACTGTAAATAAAGACTCTAAATGAAAACAAAGTCTACAAATGTAAACAAAGACAACAAATGTAAACAAAGATTTTAACTGTAAACAAAGACTCTAAATGTAAACAAAGATTACAAATGTAAACAAAGACTCTAATTGTAAACAAAGTCTACAAATGTAAACAAAGACAACAGTTGTAAACAAAGACTCCGAATGTAAACAAAGACTCCAAGTGAAAACAGACTCCCTATCTGAACACTCTAAATATAAACAAAGATATTAAATAAAAACAGAGACTCAATGTAAGCAAAGACTACAGATGTAAACAAAAGCTATAAATGGAAACAAACACTCTAAATGTACACAAAGACTTCATACGTGAACGGACATAAATGTAAACAAAAATACAAATGCAAATAATGAATCTGAATGTATACAAAGTTTTCAAATGTAAACAAAAACTCTAATTGTAAACAAAGACTACAAATGTAAGCAGACTCTAAATGTTAGCAAAAACTACAAATGTAAACAAAACTACATACGTAAACAAAGACTCTAAATGTAAACAAACATTACAAATGTAAACAAAGTCTACAAATGTAAACAAATCTACAACTGTAAACAAAGGCAGCAAATGTAAACAAAGAATCTGAACATAAACAAAGACTCTAAATGTAAACAAAGAGTACAAATGTAAACAAAGACTCTAATATAAACAAAGATTACAAATGTAAGCAAAAACTCTAAAAATAAACAAAGTCTCTAAATGTTATTAAAGACTACATATGTAAACAGACTCTAAATGTAAACAAAGAATGCAAATGCAAACAAAGACTCTAAATGTAAACAAACATTACCGATGTAAACAGACTACAAATGTAAACAAAGACTACAAATATAAACAATCACTCTAAATCAAACAAAGACTAATATAAACAAACACTCTAAATGAAAAAAAGACTACAAATGTAAACAAAGGCTAAAAATGTAAAGAATGACTAAGTGTAAACAAAGACTAAAATGTAAACAAAGAGTACAAGTGTAAACAAAGACTCTAAATGTAAACAAAGAATACAAATGTAAACAAAGTCGACAAATGTAAACAAAGACAACAAATGTAATCAAATACAACAAATGTAAACAAAGACTTCAACTGTAAACAAAGACTCTAAATGTAAACAAAGTCTACAAATGTAAACAAAGACAACAAATGTAAACAAAGACTCTGAATGTAAACAAAGATTACAAATGTAAACAAAGTCTACTAATGTAAACAAAGACAACAAATGTAATCATATACAACAAATTTAACAAAGACTTCAACTGTAAACAAACACTCTAAATGTAAACAAAGTCTACAAATGTAAACAAAGACAACAAATCTAAACAAAGAATCTAAATGTAAACAATGATTACAAATGTAAACAAAGACTCTAATTGTAAACAAAGTCTACAAATGTAAACTAAGACAACAGTTGTAAACAAAGACTCCAAATGTAAACAAAGACTCCAAGTGAAAACAGACTCCCTATCTGAAAACTCTAAATATAAACAAAGATATTAAATAAAAACAGAGATTCAATGTAATCAAAGACTACAGTAGTAAACAAAAGCTATAAATGTAAACAAACACTCTAAATGTACACAAAGACTTCATACGTGAACGGACATAAATGTAAACAAAAATACAAATGCAAATAATGAATCTGAATGTATACAAAGTTTTCAAATGTAAACTAAAACTCTAATTGTAAACAAAGACTACAACTGTAAGCAGACTCTTTTGTTTACAATTGGAGTCTTTGTTTACAACTGTTGTCTTTGTTTACATTTGTAGACTTTGTTTACAATTAGAGTCTTTGTTCACATTTGTAATCTTTGTTTACATTTAGAGTCTTTGTTTGCAGTTAAAGTCTGTTTACATTTAATGTATTTTCTGACATTTGTTGACTTTGTTTACATTTGTAGAATTTGTTTTCATTTAGAGTCTTTGTTTACATTTGTTGTATTTGGTTACATTTGTTGTCTTTGGTTACATTTGTAGACTTTGTTTATATTTGTAATCTTTGTTTACATTTAGAGTCATTGTTTACATTTGAACTCTTTGTATACATTTGTTGTCTTTGTTTACATTTGTAGACTTTGTTTACATTTAGAGTCTTTGTTTACAGTTGAAGTCTTTGTTTACATTTGTTGTATTTGATTACATTTGTTGTCTTTGTTTACATTTGTAGACTTATTTTACATTTGTAATCTTTGTTTACGTTAAGAGTCTTTGTTTACATTTTAGTCTTTGTTTACACTTAGTCATTCATTACATTTTTATCCTTTGTTTACATTTGTAGTCTTTTTTCATTTAGAGTGTTTGTTTATATTAGTCTTTATTTCATTTAGAGTGTTTATATTTGTAGTCTTTGTTTACATTTGTAGTCTGTTTACATCGGCAATGTTTGTTTACATTTAGAGTCTTTGTTTGCATTTGCATTCTTTGTTTACATTAAAGTCTGTTTACATATGTAGTCTTTAATAACATTTAGAGACTTTGTTAATTTTTAGAGTTTTGTTTACATTTGTAATCTTTGTTTATATTTAGAGTCTTTGTTTACATTTAGAGTCTTTGTTTATGTTCAGATTCTTTGTTGACATTTGTTGCCTTTGTTTACATTTATAGATTTGTTTACATTTGTAGAATTTGTTCACGTTTGTAGTTTTTGTTTACATTTAGAGTCTTTGTTTACGTATGTAGTTTTTGTTTACATTTGTAGTTTTTGCTAACATTTAGAGTCTGCTTACATTTGTAGTCTTTGTTTACAATTAGAGTTTTTGTTTACATTTGAAAACTTTGTATACATTCAGATTCATTATTTGCATTTGTATTTTTGTTTACATTTGTGTCCGTTCACGTATGAAGTTTTGTTTACATTTATAGCTTTTGTTTACATCTATAGTCTTTGATTACATTGAGTCTCTGTTTTTATTTAATATCTTTGTTTATATTTAGAGTTTTCACATAGGGAGTCTGTTTTCACTTGGAGTCTTTGTTTACATTTGGAGTCTTTGTTTACAACTGTTGTCTTTGTTTACATTTGTAGACTTTGTTTACAATTATAGTCTTTGTTTACATTTTTAATCTTTGTTTACATTTAGATTCTTTGTTTACAGTTAAAATCTTTGTTTATATTTGTTGTCTTTGTTTACATTTGTAGACTTTGTTTTCATTTAGAGTCCTTGTTTACAGTTGTAGTCTTTGTTTACATTTGTTTTATTTGGTTACATTTGTTGTCTTTGGTAACATTTGTAGACATTGTTTATATTTGTAATCTTTGTTTACATTTAGAGTCTTTGTTTACATTTGTACTCTTTGTTTACATTTTAGTCTTTGTTTACACTTAGCCATTCTTTACATTTTTAGCCTTTGTTTACATTTGTAGTCTTTTTATTTAGAGTGTTTGTTTATATTAGTCTGTTTCAGTTAGAGTGTTTTTTTATATTTGTAGTCTTTGTTTAGATTTGTAGTCTGTTTACATCGGTAATGTTTTTTTACATTTAGAGTCTTTGTTTGCATTTGCATTCTTTGTTTACATTTAGATTCTTTGTTTACAGTTAAAATCTTTGTTTATATTTGTTGTCTTTGTTTACATTTTTAGACTGTTTTCATTTAGAGTGTTTGTTTACTGTTGTAGTCTTTGTTTACAGTTGTAGTCTTTGTTTACATTTGTTGTATTTGGTTTCATTTATTGTCTTTGGTTACATTTGTAGACTTTGTTTATATTTGTAATCTTTGTTTACATTTAGAGTCATTTTTTACATTTGAACTCTTTCTATACATTTGTTGTCTTTGTTTACATTTGTAGACTTTGTTTACATTTAGAGTCTTTGTTTACAGTTGAAGTCTTTGTTAAATTTGGTGTATATGATTACATTTGTTGTCTTTGTTTACATTAGTAGACTTTGTTTACTTTTGAAATCTTTGTTTACATTTAGAGTCTTTGTTTACAGTTGTAGTCTTTGTATACATTTGTTGTCTTTGTTTACATTTGTAGACTTTGTTTACATTTAGAGTCTTTGTTTACAGTTGAAGTCTTTGTTTACATTTGTTGTATTTGATTACATTTGTTGTCTTTGTTTACATTTGTAGACTTTGTTAACATTTGTATTCTTTGTTTACATTTAGAGTCTTTGTTTACACTTGTACGCTTTGTTTACATTTTAGTCTGTTTACACTTAGTCATTCTTTACATTTTAAGCCTTTGTTTACATTTGTAGTCTTTTTTTCATTTAGAGTGTTTGTTTATATTAGTCTTTGTTTGATTTAGAGTGTTTGTTTATATTTGTAGTCTTTGTTTACATTTGTAGTCTGTTTACATCGGTAATGTTTGTTTACATTTAGAGTCTTTGTTTGCATTTGCATTCTTTGTTTACATTTAGAGTCTGTTTACATATGTAGTCTTTAATAACATTTAGAGACTTTGTTTATTTTTAGAGTTTTTGCTTACATTTGTAATTTTTGTTTATATTTAGAGTCATTGTTTACATTTGTACTCTTTGTTTACAAAGAGTAGAAAAGTAGAAAAGAGTTACAAAGTTTTCTCTGTTTTTATTTAATATCTTTGTTTATATTTAGAGTATTCAGATAGGGAGTCTGAATGTAAACAAAGATTACAAATATAAACATAGTCTACAAATGTAACCGAAGACAACAGTTGTAAACAAAGACTCCAAATGTAAACAAAGACTCCAAGTGAAAACAGACTCCCTATCTGAATACTCTAAATATAAACAAAGACTCTAATTGTAAACAAAGTCTACAAATGTAAACAAAGACAACAGTTGTAAACAAAGACTCCAAATGTAAACAAAGACTCCAAGTGAAAACAGACTCCCTATCTGAATACTCTAAATATAAACAAAGATATTAAATAAAAACAGAGACTCAATGTAAGCAAAGACTACAGATGTAAACAAAAGCTATAAATGGAAACAAACACTCTAAATGTACACAAAGACTTCATACGTGAACGGACATAAATGTAAACAAAAATACAAATGCAAATAATGAATCTGAATGTATACAAAGTTTTCAAATGTAAACAAAAACTCTAATTGTAAACAAAGACTACAAATGTAAGCAGACTCTAAATGTTAGCAAAAACTACAAATGTAAACAAAACTACATACGTAAACAAAGACTCTAAATGTAAACAAACATTACAAATGTAAACAAAGTCTACAAATGTAAACAAATCTACAAATGTAAACAAAGGCAGCAAATGTATATAAAGAATCTGAACATAAACAAAGACTCTAAATGTAAACAAAGAGTAGAAATGTAAACAAAGACTCTAATATAAACAAAGATTACAAATGTAAGCAAAAACTCTAAAAATAAACAAAGTCTCTAAATGTTATTAAAGACTACATATGTAAACAGACTCTAAATGTAAACAAAGAATGCAAATGCAAACAAGGACTCTAAATGTAAACAAACATTACCGATGTAAACAGACTACAAATGTAAACAGACTACAAATATAAACAATCACTCTAAATCAAACAAAGACTAATATAAACAAACACTCTAAATGAAAAAAAGACTACAAATGTAAACAAAGGCTAAAAATGTAAAGAATGACTAAGTGTAAACAAAGACTAAAATGTAAACAAAGAGTACAAGTGTAAACAAAGACTCTAAATGTAAACAAAGAATACAAATGTAAACAAAGTCTACAAATGTAAACAAAGACAACAAATGTAATCAAATACAACAAATGTAAACAAAGACTTCAACTGTAAACAAAGACTCTAAATGTAAACAAAGTCTACAAATGTAAACAAAGACAACAAATGTATACAAAGACTACAACTGTAAACAAAGACTCTAAATGTAAACAAAGATTACAAATGTAAACAAAGTCTACTAATGTAAACAAAGATAACAAATGTAATCATATACAACAAATTTAACAAAGACTTCAACTGTAAACAAAGACTCTAAATGTAAACAAAGTCTACAAATGTAAACAAAGACAACAAATGTAAACAAAGAATCTAAATGTAAACAAAGATTACAAATGTAAACAAAGACTCTAATTGTAAACAAAGTCTACAAATGTAAACTAAGCGAACAGTTGTAAACAAAGACTCCAAATGTAAACAAAGTCTCCAAGTGAAAACAGACTCCCTATCTGAAAACTCTAAATATAAACAAAGATATTAAATAAAAACAGAGACTCAATGTAATCAAAGACTACAGATGTAAACAAAAGCTATAAATGTAAACAAACACTCTAATTGTACACAAAGACTTCATACGTGAACGAACTCTAAATGTAATCAAAAATACAAATGCAAATAATGAATCTGAATGTATACAAATTTGTCAAATATAAACAAAAACTCTATTTGTAAACAAAGACAACAAATGTAAGCAGACTCTAAATGTTAACAAAAACTACAAATGTAAACAAAAAATACGTATGTAAACAAAGACTCTAAATGTAAACAATCATTAAAAATGTAAACAAAGTCTACAAATGTAAAGAAAATCTACAAATGTAAACAAAGGCAACAAATGTAAACAAAGAATCTGAACATAAACAAAGACTCTAAATGTAATAAAAAATACAAATGTAAACAAATACTCTATATATAAACAAAGATTACAAATGTAAACAAAAACTCTAAAAATATACAGTCTCTAAATTTTAACAAAGACTACATATGTAAACAGACTATAAATGTAAACAAAGAATGCAAATGCAAACAAAGACTCTAAATGTAAATGTAAACAAAGAAAAGGTACAAATGTAAACAAAGACTCTAAATGTAAACAAAGATTACAAATGTAAACAAAGTCTACAAATGTAAACAAAGACAACAAATGTAATCAAATACAACAAATGTAAACAAAGACTACAACTGTAAACAAAGACTCTAAATGAAAACAAAGTCTACAAATGTAAATAAAGACAACAAATGTAAACAAAGATTTTAACTGTAAACAAAGACTCTAAATGAAACAAAGATTAAAAATGTGAACAAAGACTCTAATTGTAAACAAAGTCTACAAATGTAAACAAAGACTCCAAGTGAAAACAGACTCTCTATCTGAACACTGTAAATATAAACAAAGATATTAAAAAAAACCGGGACTCAATGTAAGCAAAGACTACAGATGTAAACAAAAGCTATAAATGTAAACAAACACTCTAAATGTACACAAAGACTTCATACGTGAATGGACTCTAAATGTAAACAAAAATACAAATGCAAATAATGAATCTGATTGTATACAAAATTTTCAAATGTAAACAAACACTCTAATTGTAAACAGAGACTACAAATGTAAGCAGACTCTAAATGTTAACAAAAACTACAAATGTAAATAAAAACTACATATGTAAACAAAGACTCTAAATGTAAACAAACATTACAAATGTAAACAAAATCTACAAATGTAAACAAAGGCAACAAATGTAAACAAAGAATCTGAACATAAACAAAGACTCTAAATGTACACAAAGAATACAAATGTAAACAAAGACTCTATATATAAACAAAGATTACAAATGTAAACAAAAACTCTTAAAATAAACAAAGTCTCTAAATGTTAACAAAGACTACATATGTAAACAGACTATAAATGAAAACAAAGAATGCAAATGCAAACAAAGACTCTAATTGTAAACAAACATTACCGATGTAAACAGACTACAAATGTAAACAAAGACCACAGATATAAACAAACATTCTAAATGAAACAAAGACTACAAATGTAAAGAAATGCTACAAATATATAGAAAGACTAAGTGTAAAAAAAGACTAAAAATGTAAACAAAAAGCACAAATGTAAACAAAGACTCTAAATGTAAACAAAGATTACAAATGTAAACAAAGTCTACAAATGTAAACAAAGACAACAAATGTAATCAAATACAACAAATGTAACTAAATACAACAAATGTAAACAAAGACTACAACTGAAAACAAAGACTCTAAATGAAAACAAAGTCTGCAAATGTAAACAAAGACAAAAAATGTAAGCAAATATAACAAATGTAAACAAAGACTTTAACTGTAAACAAAGACTCTAAATGTAAACAAAGGTTACACATGTAAACAAAGACTAATTTTAAACAAAGTCTACAAATGTAAACAAAGACAACAAATGTATACAAAGAGTTCAAATGTAAACAATGACTCTAAATGTAAACAAAGATTACAAATATAAACAAAGTCTACAGATGTAACCAAAGACAACAAATGTAAGAAAATACATTAAATGTAAGCAAATACATTATTTGTAAACAAAGACTCTAAATGTAAACAAAGATTACAAATGTGAACAAAGACTCCAAGTGAAAACAGACTCCCTATCTGAACTTTCTAAATATAAACAAAGATATTAAATAAAAACAGACTCAATGTAAGCAAAGACTACAGATGTAAACAAAAGCTATAAATGTAAACAAACACTCTAAATGTACACAAAGACTTCATACGTGAACGAACTCTAAATGTAAACAAAAATACAAATGCAAATAATGAATCTGAATGTATACAAATTTTTCAAATATAAACAAAAACTCTAATTGTAAACAAAGACAACAAATGTAAGCAGACTCTAAATGTCAACAAAAACTACAAATGTAAACAAAAACTACATATGTAAACAAAGACTCTAAATGTAAACAAACATTACAAATGTAAACAGAGTCTACAAATGTAAACAAATCTACAAATGTAAACAAAAACTACATATGTAAATAAAGACTCTATATATAAACAAAGATTACAAATGTAAACAAAAACTCTAAAAATAAACAAAGTCTCTTAATGTTATTAAAGACTACATATGTAAACACTCTAAATGTAAACAAAGAATGCAAATGCAAACAAAGACTCTAAATGTAAACAAACATTACCGATGTAAACAGACTACAAATGTAAACAAAGACTACAAATATAAACAAACACTCTAAATGAAACAAAGACTAATATAAACAAACACTCTAAATGAAAAAAAGACTACAAATGTAAACAAAGGCTACAAAATGTAAAGAATGACTAATTGTAAACAAAGACTAAAATGTAAACAAAGAGTACAAATGTAAACAGAATCTAAATGTAAACAAAGATTACAAATGTAAACAAAGTCTACTAATGCAAACAAAGACAACAAATGTAACCAAATACAACAAATGTAAACAAAGACTACAACTGTAAACAAAGACTCTAAATGAAAACAAAGTCTACAAATGTAAACAAAGACAACAAATGTAAACAAAGATTTTAACTGTAAACAAAGACTCTAAATGTAAACAAAGATTACAAATGTAAACAAAGTCTACAAATGTAAACAAAGACAACAAATGTCAGAAAATTCATTAAATGTAAACTGACTAACTGTAAACAAAGACTCTAAATGTAAACAAAGATTACAAATGTGAACAAAGACTCTAATTGTAAACAAAGTCTACAAATGTAAACAAAGACAACAGTTGTAAACAAAGACTCCAAATGTAAACAAAGACTCCAAGTGAAAACAGACTCCCTATCTGAACACTCTAAATATAATCAAAGATATTAAATAAAACTAGAGTCTCAATGTAAGCAAAGACTACAGATGAAAACAAAAGCTATAAATGTAAATAAAGACTCTAAATGTACACAAAGACTTCATACGTGAACGGACATAAATGTAAACAAAAATACAATTGCAAATAATGAATCTGAATGTATACAAAGTTTTCAAATGTAAACAAAAACTCTAATTGTAAACAAAGACTACAAATTTAAGCAGACTCTAAATGTTAACAAAAACTACAAATGTAAACAAAAACTACAAATGTAAACAAAGAATACAAATGTAAACAAAGACAACAAATGTAATCAAATACAACAAATGTAAACAAAGACTTCAACTGTCAACAAAGACTCTAAATGTAAACAAAGTCTACAAATGTAAACAAAGACAACAAATGTATGCAAAGAGTTCAAATGTAAACAATGACTCTAAATGTAAAAAAAGATTACAAATATAAACAAAGTCTACAGATGTAACCAAAGACAACAAATGTAACCAAATACAACAAATGTAAACAAAGACTACAACTGTAAACAAAGACTCTAAATGAAAACAAAGTCTACAATTGTAAACAAAGTTAACAAATGTAAGCAAATACAACAAATGCAAACAAATACTTTAACTGTAAACAAAGACTCTAAATGTAAACAAAGATTACAAATATAAACAAAGTCTACAAATGTAACCAAAGACAACAAATGTAAACAAAGATTTTAACTGTAAACAAAGACTCTAAATGTAAACAAAGATTACAAATGTAAACAAAGACTCTAATTGTAAACAAAGTCTACAAATGTAAACAAAGACAACAGTTGTAAACAAAGACTCCAAATGTAAACAAAGACTCCAAGTGAAAACAGACTCCCTATCTGAATACTCTAAATATAAACAAAGATATTAAATAAAAACAGAGACTCAATGTAAGCAAAGACTACAGATGTAAACAAAAGCTATAAATGGAAACAAACACTCTAAATGTACACAAAGACTTCATACGTGAACGGACATAAATGTAAACAAAAATACAAATGCAAATAATGAATCTGAATGTATACAAAGTTTTCAAATGTAAACAAAAACTCTAATTGTAAACAAAGACTACAAATGTAAGCAGACTCTAAATGTTAGCAAAAACTACAAATGTATACAAAACTACATATGTAAACAAAGACTCTAAATATAAACAAAGATTACAAATGTAAACAAAAACTCTAAAAATAAACAAAGTCTCTAAATGTTAACAAAGACTACATATGTAAACAGACTCTAAATGTAAACAAAGAATGCAAATGGAAACAAAGACTCTAAATGTAAAGAAACATTACCGATGTAAACAGACTACAAATGTAAACAAAGACTACAAATATAAACAAACACTCTAAATGAAACAGACTACAAATATAAACAAACACTCTAAATGAAAAAAAGACTACAAATGTAAACAAAGGCTAAAAATGTAAAGAATAACTAAGTGTAAACAGACTAAAATGTAAACAAAGAGTACAAATGTAAACAAAAACTCTAAATATAAATAAAGATTACAAATGTAAACAAAGTCTACTAATATAAACAAAGACAACAAATGTAATCAAATACAACAAATGTAAACAAAGACTTCAACTTTAAACAGACTCTAAATGTAAACAAAGACAACAAATGTAATCAAATACAACAAATGTAAACAAAGACTTCAACTGTAAACAATGACTCTAAATGTAAACAAATATTACAAATATAAACAAAGTCTACAAATGTAACCAAAGACAACAAATGTAACCAAATACAACAAATGTAAACAAAGACTACATCTGTAAACAAAGACTAAATGAAAACAAAGTCTACAAATGTAAACAAAGACAACAAATGTAAACAAAGATATTAACTGTAAACAAAGACTCTAAATGTAAACAGAGATTACATATGTAAACAAAGACTCTAATTGTAAACAAAGTCTACAAATGTAAACAAAGACAACAGTTGTAAACAAAGACTCCAAATGTAAACAAACACTCCAAGTGAAAACAGACTCCCTATCTGAACTCTCTAAATATAAACAAAGATATTAAATAAAAACAGAGACTCAATGTAAGCAAAGACTACAAATGTAAACAAAGACAACAGTTGTAAACAAAAACTACAAATGTAAACAAAAACTACGTATGTAAACAAAGACTCTAAATGTAAACAAATATTACAAATGTAAACAAAGTCTACAAATGTAAACAAAGACTGTAAATGTTAACAAAACCTACAAATGTAAACAAAGGCAACAAATGTAAACAAAGAATCTGAACATAAACAAAGACTCTAAATGTAAACAAAGAGTACAAATGTAAACAAAGACTCTAAATATAAACAAAGATTACAAATGTAAACAAAAACTCTAAAAATAAACAAAGTCTCTAAATGTTAACAAAGACTACATAAGTAAAAAGACTCTAAATGTAAACAAAGAATGCAAATGTAAACAAAGACTCTAAATATAAAGAAACTTTACCGATGTAAACAGACTACAAATGTAAACAAAGACAACAAATGTATACAAAGAGTTCAAATGTAAACAATGACTCTAAATGTAAACAAAGATTACAAATATGAACAAAATCTACAAATGTAAACAAAATCTACAAATGTAAACAAAGAATCTGAACATAAACAAAGACTCTAAATGTAAACAAAGAATACAAATGTAAACAAAGACTCTATATATAAACAAAGATTACAAATGTAAACATAAACTCTAAAAATAAACAAAGTCTCTAAATGTTATTAAAGACTGCATATGTAAACAGACTCTAAATGTAAACAAAGAATGCAAATGTAAACAAAGTCTACTAATGTAAACAAAGACAACAAATGTAATCATATACAACAAATGTAAACAAAGACTTCAAATGTAAACAAAGACGCTAAATGTAAACAAATTCTACAAATGTAAACAAAGACAACAAATGTATATAAAGAGTTCAAATGTAAACAATGACTCTAAATGTCAACATAGATTACAAATATAAACAAAGTCTACAAATGTAACCAAAGACAACAAATGTAACCAATTACAACAAATGTAAAGAAAGAATACATCTGTAAACAAAGACTCTAAATAAAAACATGTCTACAAATGTAAACAAAGACAACAAATGTAAACAAAGATTTAAACTGTAAACAAAGACTCTAAATGTAAACAAAGATTACAAATGTAAACAAAGACTCTAATTGTAAACAAAGTCTACAAATGTAAACAAAGACAACAGTTGTAAACAAAGACTCCAAATGTAAACAAAGACTCCAAGTGAAAACAGACTCCCTATCTGAACACTCTAAATATAAACAAAGATATTAAATAAAAACAGAGACTCAATGTAAGCAAAGACTACAGATGTAAAAAAAAGCTATAAATGTAAACAAACACTCTAAATGTACACAAATACTTCATACGTGAACGGACATAAATGTAAACAAAAATACAAATGCAAATAATGATCTGAATGTATACAAAGTTTTCAAATGTAAACAAAAACTCTAATTGTAAACAAAGACTACAAATGTAAGCAGACTCTAAATGTTAGCAAAAACTACAAATGTAAAAAAAAACTACATATGTAAACAAAGACTCTAAATGTAAACAAACATTACAAATGTAAACAAAGTCTACAAATGTAAACAAAGGCAACAAATGTAAACAAAGAATCTGAACACAAACAAAGACTCTAAATGTACTCAAAGAGTACAAATGTAAACAAAGACTAAGTGTAAACAAAGACAACAAATGTAATCAAATGCAACAAACGTAAACAAAGACTTCAAATGTAAACAATGACTCTAAATGTAAACAAAGATTACAAATATAAACATAGTCTACAAATGTAACCGAAGACAATAAATGTAACCAAATACAACAAATGTAAACAAAGACTACAACTGTAAACTAAGACTACCACTGTAAACAAAGACTCTAAATGAAAACAGTCTACAAATGTAAACAAAGACAACAAATGTAAACAAAGATTTTAACTGTAAACAAAGACTCTAAATGTAAACAAATATTACAAATGTAAACAAAGACTCTAATTGTAAACAAAGTCTACAAATGTAAACAAAGACAACAGTTGTAAACAAAGACTCCAAATGTAAACAAAGACTCCAAGTGAAAACAGACTCCCTATCTGAACACTCTAAATATAAACAATGATATTAAATAAAAACAGAGACTCAATGTAAGCAAAGACTACAGATGTAAACAAAAGCTATAAATGGAAACAAACACTCTAAATGTACACAAAGACTTCATACGTGAACGGACATAAATGTAAACAAAAATACAAATGCAAATAATGAATCTGAATGTATACAAAGTTTTCAAATGTAAACAAAAACTCTAATTGCAAACAAAGACTACAAATGTAAGCAGACTCTAAATGTTAGCAAAAACTACAAATGTAAACAAAACTACATATGTAAACAAAGACTCTAAATATAAACAAAGATTACAAATGTAAACAAAAACTCTAAAAATAAACAAAGTCTCTAAATGTTAACAAAGACTACATATGTAAACAGACTCTAAATGTAAACAAAGAATGCAAATGGAAACAAAGACTCTAAATGTAAAGAAACATTACCGATGTAAACAGACTACAAATGTAAACAAAGACTACAAATTTAAACAAACACTCTAAATGAAACAGACTACAAATATAAACAAACACTCTAAATGAAAAAAAGACTACAAATGTAAACAAAGGCTAAAAATGTAAAGAATGACTAAGTGTAAACAAAGACTAAAATGTAAACAAAGAGTACAAATGTAAACAAAGACTCTAAATATTAATAAAGATTACAAATGTAAACAAAGTCTACTAATATAAACAAAGACAACAAATGTAATCAAATACAACAAATGTAAACAAAGACTTCAACTTTAAACAGACTCTAAATGTAAACAAAGACAACAAATGTAATCAAATACAACAAATGTAAACAAAGACTTCATCTGTAAACAATGACTCTAAATGTAAACAAATATTACAAATATAAACAAAGTCTACAAATGTAACCAAAGACAACAAATGTAACCAAATACAACAAATGTAAACAAAGACAACATCTGTAAACAAAGACTACATGAAAACAAAGTCTACAAATGTAAACAAAGACAACAAATGTAAACAAAGATATTAACTGTAAACAAAGACTCTAAATGTAAACAGAGATTACATATGTAAACAAAGACTCTAATTGTAAACAAAGTCTACAAATGTAAACAAAGACAACAGTTGTAAACAAAGACTCCAAATGTAAACAAAAACTCCAAGTGAAAACAGACTCCCTATCTGAACACTCTAAATATAAACAAAGATATTAAATAAAAACAGAGACTCAATGTAAGCAAAGACTACAAATGTAAACAAAGACAACAGTTGTAAACAAAAACTACAAATGTAAACAAAAACTACGTATGTAAACAAAGACTCTAAATGTAAACAAATATTACAAATGTAAACAAAGTCTACAAATGTAAACAAAGACTGTAAAGGTTAACAAAATCTACAAATGTAAACAAAGGCAACAAATGTAAACAAAGAATCTGAACATAAACAAAGACTCTAAATGTAAACAATGAGTACAAATGTAAACAAAGACTCTAAATATAAACAAAGATTACAAATGTAAACAAAAACTATAAAAATAAACAAAGTCTCTAAATGTTAACAAAGACTACATAAGTAAAGAGACTCTAAATGTAAACAAAGAATGCAAATGTAAACAAAGACTCTAAATATAAAGAAACTTTACCGATGTAAACAGACTACAAATGTAAACAAAGACAACAAATGTATACAAAGAGTTCAAATGTAAACAATGACTCTAAATGTAAACAAAGATTACAAATATGAACAAAATCTACAAATGTAAACAAAATCTACAAATGTAAACAAAGAATCTGAGCATAAACAAAGACTCTAAATGTAAACAAAGAATACAAATGTAAACAAAGACTCTATATATAAACAAAGATTACAAATGTAAACATAAACTCTAAAAATAAACAAAGTCTCTAAATGTTATTAAAGACTGCATATGTAAACAGACTCTAAATGTAAACAAAGAATGCAAATGTAAACAAAGTCTACTAATGTAAACAAAGACAACAAATGTAATCATATACAACAAATGTAAACAAAGACAACAAATGTATATAAAGAGTTCAAATGTAAACAATGACTCTAAATGTAAACATAGATTACAAATATGAACAAAGTCTACAAATGTAACCAAAGACAACAAATGTAACCAATTACAACAAATGTAAAGAAAGAATACATCTGTAAACAAAGACTCTAAATGAAAACAAAGTCTACAAATGTAAACAAAGACAACAAATGTAAAAAAAGACTCTAAATGTAAACAAAGATTACAAATGTAAACAAAGACTCTAATTGTAAACAAAGTCTACAAATGTAAACAAAGACAACAGTTGTAAACAAAGACTCCAAATGTAAACAAAGACTCCAAGTGAAAACAGACTCCCTATCTGAACACTCTAAATATAAACAAAGATATTAAATAAAAACAGAGACTCAATGTAAGCAAAGACTACAGATGTAAAAAAAAGCTATAAATGTATACAAACACCCTAAATGTACACAAATACTTCATACGTGAACGGACATAAATGTAAACAAAAATACAAATGCAAATAATGAATCTGAATGTATACAAAGTTTTCAAATGTAAACAAAAACTCTAATTGTAAACAAAGACTACAAATGTAAGCAGACTCTAAATGTTAGCAAAAACTACAAATGTAAAAAAAAACTACATATGTAAACAAAGACTCTAAATGTAAACAAACATTACAAATGTAAACAAAGTCTACAAATGTAAACAAATCTACAAATGTAAACAAAGGCAGCGAATGTAAACAAAGAATCTGAACACAAACAAAGACTCTAAATGTACTCAAAGAGTACAAATGTAAACAAAGACTAAGTGTAAACAAAGACAACAAATGTAATCATATACAACAAATTTAACAAAGACTTCAACTGTAAACAAACACTCTAAATGTAAACAAATTCTACAAATGTAACCAAAGACAACAAATGTATACAAAGAGTTCAAATGTAAACAATGACTCTAAATGTAAACAAAGATTACAAATATAAACATAGTCTACAAATGTAACCGAAGACAACAGTTGTAAACAAAGACTCCAAATGTAAACAAAGACTCCAAGTGAAAACAGACTCCCTATCTGAATACTCTAAATATAAACAAAGACTCTAATTGTAAACAAAGTCTACAAATGTAAACAAAGACAACAGTTGTAAACAAAGACTCCAAATGTAAACAAAGACTCCAAGTGAAAACAGACTCCCTATCTGAATACTCTAAATATAAACAAAGATATTAAATAAAAACAGAGACTCAATGTAAGCAAAGACTACAGATGTAAACAAAAGCTATAAATGGAAACAAACACTCTAAATGTACACAAAGACTTCATACGTGAACGGACATAAATGTAAACAAAAATACAAATGCAAATAATGAATCTGAATGTATACAAAGTTTTCAAATGTAAACAAAAACTCTAATTGTAAACAAAGACTACAAATGTAAGCAGACTCTAAATGTTAGCAAAAACTACAAATGTAAACAAAACTACATACGTAAACAAAGACTCTAAATGTAAACAAACATTACAAATGTAAACAAAGTCTACAAATGTAAACAAATCTACAAATGTAAACAAAGGCAGCAAATGTATATAAAGAATCTGAACATAAACAAAGACTCTAAATGTAAACAAAGAGTAGAAATGTAAACAAAGACTCTAATATAAACAAAGATTACAAATGTAAGCAAAAACTCTAAAAATAAACAAAGTCTCTAAATGTTATTAAAGACTACATATGTAAACAGACTCTAAATGTAAACAAAGAATGCAAATGCAAACAAAGACTCTAAATGTAAACAAACATTACCGATGTAAACAGACTACAAATGTAAACAGACTACAAATATAAACAATCACTCTAAATCAAACAAAGACTAATATAAACAAACACTCTAAATGAAAAAAAGACTACAAATGTAAACAAAGGCTAAAAATGTAAAGAATGACTAAGTGTAAACAAAGACTAAAATGTAAACAAAGAGTACAAGTGTAAACAAAGACTCTAAATGTAAACAAAGAATACAAATGTAAACAAAGTCTACAAATGTAAACAAAGACAACAAATGTAATCAAATACAACAAATGTAAACAAAGACTTCAACTGTAAACAAAGACTCTAAATGTAAACAAAGTCTACAAATGTAAACAAAGACAACAAATGTATACAAAGACTACAACTGTAAACAAAGACTCTAAATGTAAACAAAGATTACAAATGTAAACAAAGTCTACTAATGTAAACAAAGATAACAAATGTAATCATATACAACAAATTTAACAAAGACTTCAACTGTAAACAAAGACTCTAAATGTAAACAAAGTCTACAAATGTAAACAAAGACAACAAATGTAAACAAAGACAACAAATGTAAACAAAGAATCTAAATGTAAACAAAGATTACAAATGTAAACAAAGACTCTAATTGTAAACAAAGTCTCCAAGTGAAAACAGACTCCCTATCTGAAAACTCTAAATATAAACAAAGATATTAAATAAAAACAGAGACTCAATGTAATCAAAGACTACAGATGTAAACAAAAGCTATAAATGTAAACAAACACTCTAAATGTACACAAAGACTTCATACGTGAACGAACTCTAAATGTAATCAAAAATACAAATGCAAATAATGAATCTGAATGTATACAAATTTGTCAAATATAAACAAAAACTCTATTTGTAAACAAAGACAACAAATGTAAGCAGACTCTAAATGTTAACAAAAACTACAAATGTAAACAAAAAATACATATGTAAACAAAGACTCTAAATGTAAACAATCATTAAAAATGTAAACAAAGTCTACAAATGTAAAGAAAATCTACAAATGTAAACAAAGGCAACAAATGTAAACAAAGAATCTGAACATAAACAAAGACTCTAAATGTAAAAAAAAATACAAATGTAAACAAATACTCTATATATAAACAAAGATTACAAATGTAAACAAAAACTCTAAAAATATACAGTCTCTAAATTTTAACAAAGACTACATATGTAAACAGACTATAAATGTAAACAAAGAATGCAAATGCAAACAAAGACTCTAAATGTAAATGTAAACAAAGAAAAGGTACAAATGTAAACAAAGACTCTAAATGTAAACAAAGATTACAAATGTAAACAAAGTCTACAAATGTACACAAAGACAACAAATGTAATCAAATACAACAAATGTAAACAAAGACTACAACTGTAAACAAAGACTCTAAATGAAAACAAAGTCTACAAATGTAAATAAAGACAACAAATGTAAACAAAGATTTTAACTGTAAACAAAGACTCTAAATGAAACAAAGATTAAAAATGTGAACAAAGACTCTAATTGTAAACAAAGTCTACAAATGTAAACAAAGACTCCAAGTGAAAACAGACTCTCTATCTGAACACTGTAAATATAAACAAAGATATTAAAAAAAACCGGGACTCAATGTAAGCAAAGACTACAGATGTAAACAAAAGCTATAAATGTAAACAAACACTCTAAATGTACACAAAGACTTCATACGTGAATGGACTCTAAATGTAAACAAAAATACAAATGCAAATAATGAATCTGATTGTATACAAAATTTTCAAATGTAAACAAACACTCTAATTGTAAACAGAGACTACAAATGTAAGCAGACTCTAAATGTTAACAAAAACTACAAATGTAAATAAAAACTACATATGTAAACAAAGACTCTAAATGTAAACAAACATTACAAATGTAAACAAAATCTACAAATGTAAACAAAGGCAACAAATGTAAACAAAGAATCTGAACATAAACAAAGACTCTAAATGTACACAAAGAATACAAATGTAAACAAAGACTCTATATATAAACAAAGATTACAAATGTAAACAAAACTCTTAAAATAAACAAAGTCTCTAAATGTTAACAAAGACTACATATGTAAACAGACTATAAATGAAAACAAAGAATGCAAATGCAAACAAAGACTCTAATTGTAAACAAACATTACCGATGTAAACAGACTACAAATGTAAACAAAGACCACAGATATAAACAAACACTCTAAATGAAACAAAGACTACAAATGTAAAGAAATGCTACAAATATATAGAAAGACTAAGTGTAAAAAAAGACTAAAAATGTAAACAAAAAGCACAAATGTAAACAAAGACTCTAAATGTAAACAAAGATTACAAATGTAAACAAAGTCTACAAATGTAAACAAAGACAACAAATGTAATCAAATACAACAAATGTAACTAAATACAACAAATGTAAACAAAGACTACAACTGAAAACAAAGACTCTAAATGAAAACAAAGTCTGCAAATGTAAACAAAGACAAAAAATGTAAGCAAATATAACAAATGTAAACAAAGACTTTAACTGTAAACAAAGACTCTAAATGTAAACAAAGGTTACACATGTAAACAAAGACTCTAATTTTAAACAAAGTCTACAAATGTAAACAAAGACAACAAATGTATACAAAGAGTTCAAATGTAAACAATGACTCTAAATGTAAACAAAGATTACAAATATAAACAAAGTCTACAGATGTAACCAAAGACAACAAATGTAACCAAATACAACAAATGTAAGTAATGACTACAACTGAAAACAAAGACTCTAAATAAAAAAACGAAGATTACAAATGTAAACAAAGACTCTAATTGTAAACAAAGTCTACAAATGTAAACAAAGACAACAGTTTTAAACAAAGACTCCAAATGTAAACAAAGACTCCAAGTGAAAACAAAGACTCCCTATCTGAACACTCTAAATATAAACAAAGATATTAAATAAAAACAGAGACTCAATTTAAGCAGACTACAGATGTAAACAAAAGCTATAAATGGAAACAAACACTCTAAATAGACACAAAGACTTCAAACGTGAACGGACTCTAAATGTAAACAAAAATACAAGAGCAAATAATGAATCTGAATGTATATAAAGTTTTCAAATGTAAACAAAAACTCTAATTGTAAACGAAGACTACAAATGTAAGCAGACTCTAAATGTAAACAAAAACGACAAATGCAAACAAAAACTACATATGTAAACAAAGACTCTAAATGTAAACAAACATTACAAATGTAAACAAAGTCTACAAATGTAAACAAAGACTGTACATGTTAACAAAATCTACAAATGTAAACAAAGGCAACAAATGTAAACAAAGAATCTGAACATAAACAAAGGCTCTAAATGTAAACAAAGAGTACAAATGTAAACAAAGACTCTAAATATAAACAAAGATTACAAATGTAAACAAAAACTCTAAAAATAAACAGTCTCTAAATGTTAACAAAGACTACATATGTAAACAGACTCTAAATGTAAACAAAGAATGCAAATGGAAACAAAGACTCTAAAAGTAAAAAAACATTACCGATGTAAACAGACTACAAATGTAAACAAAGACTACAAATATAAACAAACACTCTAAATGAAAAAAAGACTACAAATGTAAACAAAGGCTACAAATGTAAACAATGACTAATTGTAAACAAAGACTAAAATGTAAACAAAGAGTACAAATGTAAACAAAGACTCTAAATGTAAACAAAGATTACAAATGTAAACAAAGTCTACTAATGTAAACAAAGAACACATTTGTAATCAAATACAACAAACATAAACAAAGACTTTAACTGTAAACAAAGACTCTAAATGTAAACAAAGTCTACAAATGTAACCAATGACAACAAATGTAACCAAATACAACAAATGTAAACAAAGACTACAAATGTAAGCAGATTCTAAATGTAAACAAAAACTACAAATGTAAACAAAAACTACATATGTAAACAAAGTCTCTAAATGTAA
This sequence comes from Salticus scenicus, assembly GCA_963930645.1. Taxonomy (NCBI): domain Eukaryota; kingdom Metazoa; phylum Arthropoda; class Arachnida; order Araneae; family Salticidae; genus Salticus; species Salticus scenicus. The sequence continues at coordinate 13,539,307 of OZ005654.1, read as the reverse complement.
ACAAACATTACAAACGTAAACAAAGTCTACAAATGTAAACAAAGACAACAAATGTAATCAAATACAACAAACGTAAACAAAGTCTTCAACTGTAAACAAAGACTCTAAATGTAAACGAAGTCTACAAATGTAACCAAAGACAACAAATGTAACCAAATACAACAAATGTATACAAAGACTGCAACTGTAAACACAGACTCTAAATGAAAACAAAATCTACAAATGTAAACAAACACAACAAATTTAAGCAAATACAACAAATGTAAACAAAGACTTTAACTGTAAACAAAGACTTTAACTGTAAACAAAGACTCTAAATGTAAACAAAGATTACAAATGGAAACAAACTATAAATATACAACTTATAAATGGAAACAAACACTCTAAATGTACACAAAGACTTCAAACGTGAACGGACTCTAAATGTAAACAAAAAAACAAATGCAAATAATGAGTCTGAATGTATACAAAGTTTTCAAATGTAAACAAAAATTCCAATTGTAAACAAAGTCTACAATTATACGCAGACTCTAAATGTAAACAAAAACTACAAATGTAAACAAAAACTAAATATGTAAACAAAGACTCTAAATGTAAACAAACAATACAAATGTAAACAAAGACTGTAAATGTTAACAAAATCTACAAATGTAAACAAGGGCAACAAATGTAAACAAAGATTCTGAACATAAGCAAAGACTCTAAATGTAAACAAAGTCTACAAATGTAAACAAAGACAAAAAATGTATACAAAGAGTTCAAATGTAAACAATGACTCTAAATGTAAACAAAGATTATCAATATAAACAAAGTCTACAAATGTAACCAAATACAACAAATGTAAACAAAGACTACAACTGTAAACAAAGATTCTAAATGAAAACAAAGTCTACAAATGTAAACGAAGACAACAAATGTCAGAAAATTCATTAAATGTAAACACACTTTAACTGTAAACAAAGACTCTAAATGTAAACAAAGATTACAAATGTGAACAAAGACTGTAATTGTAAACAAAGTCTACAAATGTAAACAAAGACAACAGTTTTAAACAAAGACTCCAAATGTAAACAAAGACTCCAAGTGAAAACAGACTCCCTATCTGAACACTCTAAATATAATCAAAGATATTAAATAAAACTAGAGACTCAATGTAAGCAAAGACTACAGATGAAAACAAAAGCTATAAATGTAAATAAACACTCTAAATGTACACAAAGACTTCATACGTGAACGGACATAAATGTAAACAATAATACAATTGCAAATAATGAATCTGAATGTATACAAAGTTTTCAAATGTAAACAAAAACTCTAATTGTAAACAAAGACTACAAATGTAAGCAGACTCTAAATGTTAACAAAAACTACAAATGTAAACAAAAACTACATATGTAAACAAAGACTCTAAATGTAAACAAACATTACAAATGTAAACAAAGTCTACAAAGGTAAACAAAATCTACAAATGTAAACAAAGAATCTGAACATAAACAAAGACTCTAAATGTAAACAAAGAATACAAATGTAAACAAAGACTCTATATATAAACAATGTTTACAAATGTAAACAAAAACTCTAAAAATAAACAAAGTCTCTAAATGTTATTAAAGAATACATATATAAACAGACTCTAAATGTAAACAAAGAATGCAAGTGCAAACAAAGACTCTAAATGTAAACAAACATTACCGATGTAAGCAGACTACAAATGTAAACAAAGACTACAAATATAAACAAACACTCTAAATGAAACAAAGACTAATATAAACAAACACTCTAAATGAAAAAAAGACTACAAATGTAAACAAAGGCTACAAATGTCAAGAATGACTAAGTGTAAACAAAGACTAAAATGTAAACAAAAAGTACAAATGTAAACAAAGACTCTAAATGTAAACAAAGATTACAAATGTAAACAAAGTCTACAAATGTAAACAAAGACAACAAATGTAATCAAATACAACAAATGTAAACAAAGACTTCAACTGTAAACAAAGACTCTAAATGTAAACAAGGTCTACAAATGTAAACAAAGACAACAAATGTATACAGAGTTCAAATGTAAACAATGACTCTAAATGTAAACAAAGATTACAAATATAAACAAACTCTACAAATGTAACCAAATACAACAAATGTAAACAATGACTCTAAATGTAAACAAAGAATACAAATATAAACAAAGTCTACAAATGTAACCAAAGACAACAAATGTAACCAAATACAACAAATGTAAACAAAGACTACAACTGTAAACAAAGACTCTAAATGAAAACAAAGTCTACAAATGTAAACAAAGAAAACAAATGTAAGAAAATACATTAAATGTAAGCAAATACATTAACTGTAAACAAAGACTCTAAATGTAAACAAAGATTACAAATGTGAACAAAGACTCTAATTGTAAACAAAGTCTACAAATGTAAACAAAGACAACAGTTGTAAACAAAGACTCCAAATGTAAACAAAGACTCCAAGTGAAAACAGACTCCCTATCTGAACATTCTAAATATAAACAAAGATATTAAATAAAAACAGACTCAATGTAAGCAAAGACTACAGATGTAAACAAAAGCTATAAATGTAAACAAACACTCTAAATGTACACAAAGACTTCATACGTGAACGAACTCTAAATGTAAACAAAAATACAAATGCAAATTATGAATCTGAATGTATACAAATTTGTCAAATATAAACAAAAACTCTATTTGTAAACAAAGACAACAAATGTAAGCAGACTCTAAATGTTAACAAAAACTACAAATGTAAACAAAAAATACATATGTAAACAAAGACTCTAAATGTAAACAATCATTAAAATGTAAACAAAGTCTACAAATGTAAAGAAAATCTACAAATGTAAACAAAGGCAACAAATGTAAACAAAGAATCTGAACATAAACAAAGACTCTAAATGTAAACAAAGAATACAAATGTAAACAAAGACTCTATATATAAACAAAGATTACAAATGTAAACAAAAACTCTAAAAATATACAAAGTCTCTAAACTTTAACAAAGACTACATATGTAAACAGACTATAAATGTAAACAAAGAATGCAAATGCAAACAAAGACTCTAAATGTAAATGTAAACAAACAAAAAGTACAAATGTAAACAAAGACTCTAAATGTAAACAAAGATTACAAATGTAAACAAAGTCTACAAATGTAAACAAAGACAACAAATGTAATCAAATACAACAAATGTAAACAGAGACTACAACTGTAAACAAAGACTCTAAATGAAAACAAAGTCTACAAATGTAAACAAAGACAACAAATGTAAACAAAGATTTTAACTGTAAACAAAGACTCTAAATGTAAACAAAGATTAAAAATGTGAACAAAGACTCTAATTGTAAACAAAGTCTACAAATGTAAACAAAGACTCCAAGTGAAAACAGACTCTCTATCTGAACACTGTAAATATAAACAAAGATATTAAAAAAAACCGGGACTCAATGTAAACAAAGACTACAGATGTAAACAAAAGCTATAAATATAAACAAACACTCTAAATGTACACAAAGACTTCATACGTGAATGGACTCTAAATGTAAACAAAAATACAAATGCAAATAATGAATCTGATTGTAAACAAAATTTTCAAATGTAAACAAACACTCTAATTGTAAACAGAGACTACAAATGTAAGCAGACTCTAAACGTTAACAAAAACTACAAATGTAAACAAAAACTACATATGTAAACAAAGACTCTAAATGTAAACAAACATTACAAATGTAAACAAAGTCTACAAATGTAAACAAAATCTACAAATGTAAACAAAGGCAACAAATGTAAACAAAGAATCTGAACATAAACAAAGACTCTAAATGTACACAAAGAATACAAATGTAAACAAAGACTCTATATCTAAACAAAGATTACAAATCTAAACAAAAACTCTTAAAATAAACAAAATCTCTAAATGTTAACAAAGACTACATATGTAAACAGACTATAAATGAAAACAAAGAATGCAAATGCAAACAAAGACTCTAATTGTAAACAAACATTACCGATGTAAACAGACTACAAATGTAAACAAAGACCACAGTTATAAACAAACATTCTAAATGAAACAAAGACTACAAATGTAAAGAAATGCTACAAATATATAGAAAGACTAAGTGTAAACAAAGACTAAAAATGTAAACAAAAAGCACAAATGTAAACAAAGACTCTAAATGTAAACAAAGTCTACAAATGTAAACAAAGACAACAAATGTAATCAAATACAACAAATGTTACTAAATACAACAAATGTAAACAAAGACTACAACTGAAAACAAAGACTCTAAATGAAAACAAAGTCTGCAAATGTAAACAAAGACAAAAAATGTAAGCAAATATAACAAATGTAAACAAAGACTTTAACTGTAAACAAAGACTCTGAATGTAAACAAAGATTACAAATGTAAACAAAGACTCTAATTTTAAACAAAGTCTACAAATGTAAACAAAGACAACAAATGTATACAAAGAGTTCAAATGTAAACAATGACTCTAAATGTAAACAAAGATTACAAATATAAACAAAGTCTACAGATGTAACCAAAGACAACAAATGTAACCAAATACAACAAATGTAAGCAATGACTACAACTGAAAACAAAGACTCTAAATAAAAAAACAAAGATTACAAATGTAAACAAAGACTCTAATTGTAAACAAAGTCTACAAATGTAAACAAAGACAACAGTTTTAAACAAAGAATCCAAATGTAAACAAAGACTCCAAGTGAAAACAAAGACTCCCTATCTGAACACTCTAAATATAAACAAAGATATTAAATAAAAGCAGAGACTCAATGTAAGCAGACTACAGATGTAAACAAAAGCTATAAATGGAAACAAACACTCTAAATAGATACAAAGACTTCAAACGTGAACGGACTCTAAATGTAAACAAAAATACAAGAGCAAATAATGAATCTGAATGTATACAAAGTTTTCAAATGTAAACAAAAACTCTAATTGTAAACAAAGACTACAAATGTAAGCAGACTCTAAATGTAAACAAAAACTACAAATGTAAACAAAAACTACATATGTAAACAAAGACTCTAAATGTAAACAAACATTACAAATGTAAACAAAGTCTACAAATGTAAACAAAGACTGTACATGTTAACAAAATCTACAAATGTAAACAAAGGCAACAAATGTAAACAAACAATCTGAACATAAACAAAGACTCTAAATGTAAACAAAGAGTACAAATGTAAACAAAGACTCTAAATATAAACAAAGATTACAAATGTAAACAAAAACTCTAAAAATAAACAAAGTCTCTAAATGTTAACAAAGACTACATATGTAAACAGACTCTAAATGTAAACAAAGAATGCAAATGGAAACAAAGACACTAAATGTAAAAAAACATTACCGATGTAAACAGACTACAAATGTAAACAAAGACTACAAATATAAACAAACACTCTAAGTGAAACAAAGACTACAAATATAAACAAACACTCTAAATGAAAAAAAGACTACAAATGTAAACAAAGGCTACATATGTAAACAATGACTAATTGTAAACAAAGACTAAAATGTAAACAAAGAGTACAAATGTAAACAAAGACTTTAACTGTAAACAAAGACTCTAAATGTAAACAAAGTCTACAAATGTAACCAATGACAACAAATGTAACCAAATACAACAAATGTAAACAAAGACTACAAATGTAAGCAGACTCTAAATGTAAAATAAAACTACAAATGTAAACAAAAACTACATATGTAAACAAAGTCTCTAAATGTAAACAAACATTACAAATGTAAACAAAGACAACAAATGTAATCAAATACAACAAACGTAAACAAAGACTTCAACTGTAAACAAAGACTCTAAATGTAAACGAAGTCTACAAATGTAACCAAAGACAACAAATGTAACCAAATACAACAAATGTACACAAAGACTGCAACTGTAAACAAAGACTCTAAATGAAAACAAAATCTACAAATGTAAACAAACACAACAAATTTAAGCAAATACAACAAATGTAAACAAAGACTTTAACTGTAAACAAAGACTTTAACTGTAAACAAAGACTCTAAATGTAAACAAAGATTACAAATGGAAACAAACTATAAATATACAACTTATAAATGGAAACAAACACTCTAAATGCACACAAGGACTTCAAACGTGAACGGACTCTAAATGTAAACAAAAATACAAATGCAAATAATGAGTCTGAATGTATACAAAGTTTTCAAATTTAAACAAAAATTCTAATTGTAAACAAAGTCTACAATTGTAAGCAGACTCTAAATGTAAACAAAAACTACAAATGTAAACAAAAACTAAATATGTAAACAAAGACTCTAAATGTAAACAAACAATACAAATGTAAACAAAGACTGTAAATGTTAACAAAATCTACAAATGTAAACATGGGCAACAAATGTAAACAAAGATTCTGAACATAAACAAAGACTCTAAATGTAAACAAAGACTACAAATGTAAACAAAGACTCTAAATATAAACAAGGGCAACAAATGTAAACAAAGAATCTGAACATAAACAAAGACTCTAAATGTAAACAAAGACTACAAATGTAAACAAAGACTCTAAATATAAACAAAGATTACTGTACGGGCATCTGTTACATTATGATGTAATAAGGTGCGCACGCACCTGTGTAGAGGCTGCGCCCTCTGTGTTGGAGTCAGTGTTTGAGTAGACAAGAGAGTGTAAAGAGGGATCCTCGAGCGCGATCCCACCTTGAGTTTGTGATTTGTAATAAAAATGAGTATACAGTCCACCTGAATCTAATTTGTGCCTCCACGCAACACCAGTGCCTACGAGAGACCTAACATAATGGTCCGAGCAGCCGGAAAAAAGAGGCACTGTGAAATTACAGTTCGGAACGAGAGTTACAGTACCGAACGAGATCGAGTAAGTGATTAACACTTTTTAACTGTGTTTTTGAGAAAATAAACGTAATTAGAGATGTACTTTAATTAATAAACTATGTTTAAAAACTGTAAAAAAGACGATCTGAGGCTAATAGCCTCCGAATTAGGTGAAACAGTAACTGACAGTTTACTAGTTGCTGACTTAATTGAGCTAATTAAAAATAATAAACATTACAAAACTGATATAGATTTTGTAAAAGAGTTCATAAATACTACGATTGAAGATCGTAAAAGTAAAGAAATGAATTCTGCTAATTCAATTAACTTAGAACAAATTAAGTTAGAGCGAGTGAAAACAGAACTAGAGTTAGCACGGTTACGTGCTGAAACACAAACTGAAAACAAAAGTGAAAATGATCATGAAATTCACAATTCTTTAGATTCATTAGTGAAAAGTGTAAGAATTCTGACTGTGAAAGTGCCTACTAGGCCGGAAGGCTGGGCCTTCTTCTTCTCTTCATTAGAAAGAGCATTTATAGCTAAAAATGTTCCAGAAAAGTACAAGTCAGAAATTCTACTAAATTTGTTAGGAGAAAAAGCAAGTAATGTTATTACATACATTAAAGAAGATGAATTAAATAATTACGAAAAAGTTAAATCGATTATTTTGAGAGAATACCAACCAACGCCACAGGCTTGCTTACAACAGTTTAAAAAAGCAACACGCCAGGAAAACGAAACTTATGTTCAATTCACTTCTCGTTTAATCACGAGTTGGGAATACTATTTGAATTTAAAAAAAGTATCAGATTTTAAATCATTAAATGATTTAATTATATCCGATAAAATAATCAGTACTCTTGATAAAGAGGTAGCGGCTCACATTTCAGTTCGACAAGCAGAAAATTGGTTTAGTCCCTGTGAATTAGCAAAAGAAATTGATTTATATGACGCATCACGAGGAAAAACTCATAAGATTAACTATAGTTTTAAACCAAAACATGAGTCAAAAGTATTCTTAACCGATGTTAAGCGATTAAAATGTGTCTTGTGTAATACAGATCACCCCTTACACTTATGCGCTGTGTATAAAAACTTATCTATAGCTGAAAGAATAGAAGTAGTTAAAAAGAATAATTATTGTTTTAATTGCCTGTCATCTAAACATGTAGTGAAAAATTGTACTTCTAAATTTTCCTGCTCAATATGTAAAAAAAGACACCATCTGTCAATTCATTATGAAACAAAAAAAGAAAACCGTGAGACAGGTGCAAATCAATCGCTTACTGGCGTCATATCCCCATCCCTATCGGCGACAGCTCAAGAATTTTTGCCCCAGACAGAAAGTAATTTGTTAGTAGCATCGAGCATAAATAAAACAAAAACAGTTCTATTGAGTACGGCTGTTTGTTATATTAATGACTCATTTGGAATATCACATCCGGTTAAAGCATTATTAGATGTAGGTAGTACTTCGTGTTTTCTAACAAAGGAGTGTGCTGATATGTTAAAATTAAAAAAAGAAAAAGTGAATATAGTAATTTCAGGTTTAAACGACGCGTTATTTACAATTAGATCAAAAGTGTCTGCATGCATTTCGAACGAAGATAGAAGCTATATAAAAATCTTAGATTTTTGTATTGTGCCAAAAATAACACAAGACTTAGTCCCTGCACAAAAAATCGAATTAGATATGAACAAAATTTCTAATTTAAAACTAGCTGATGTAAAATTTAGTTATCCACAAAAATTGCAAATGCTTCTCTCAGCAGAAGTTTTTTATGAGTTATTAAGACCAGGACAATTGAAAATTGAAAATTCAGGTTTAATATTACAGAATTCTGTATTTGGGTTTATAGTGTCAGGAAGTATTTTTAGTGAAAGAGAAAGATTTGAACACTGTGGAGTAATAAATACTACAAATGATTTAGAAATAACAATGCGTAAATTCTGGGAAATTGAATCAATTGAAAAAGAAACAGTAAAAAATAAAGAAGCTAGTATATGCGATGAACATTTTCAAAATACGCATAGAAGAGATAAGTCCGGAAAATACATAGTCAGTATGCCGTTAAAACAAGATCCGTTATGTTTAGGAGAATCAAAAGATATAGCCTTAAAAAAATTAAATGCCTTATGGAAAAGGTTGAGTTTAAATTCCAATTATTTAAATTTATACAAAGATTTTTTAAAGGAGTATGAGGACATGGGACACATGTACGAAGTATCGGAGAAAGAAAATGAGAAAGGATCTTATTTTATACCACACTTGGGGGTATATAAACCGGAAAGAAGTTCGACAAAACTTAGAGTTGTTTTTAATGCGTCTAGTCCCACAACAAAAGGGAATTCGCTAAATTCATTACAATACAATGGAGGTGTAATTCAAGACGATATTTTTACCTTAATGACCAGGTTTAGAAAACACATATTTGCTTTTACTGCCGATGTAAAGAAAATGTTTAGGATGATATTGATAACACCAGAGCAGAGAAAGCTTCAGCGAATACTTTGGAAGACAGAAATTGATGAACCAGTAAAAATATATGAATTAGCTACTGTCACATACGGGACAGTAAGTGCTCCATATTTAGCTATGCGAACACTACACCAATTATCAATAGACGAATCAAAAAATTTCCCATTAGCTGCTCCAATAGTAATGTCCGATATATACATGGACGATGTGTTATCGGGTTCTGACACATTAGGTAATACTAAAGAGTTACAACATGAATTATGCGAAATCTTCAAAAGGGGAGGTATGCACCTTCATAAATGGTGTAGTAATTCAAATGAATTAAAAAATAGTGACGACTCAAGTTATTCATTTATGAAAAGTGAGGTTACGAAAACATTAGGAGTTCGTTGGAATCCCAAAGACGATCACTTTGAATTTAAGGTAACACTCGAACCACAAACTGTACAAACCAAGAGAAGCGTACTGTCAACTATAGCACATATATTTGACCCACTGGGTTTATTAGGCCCCATCATTTCGAGTTTAAAAATTTTTATGCAAAAATTGTGGTTATTAAAAATTGAATGGAATGACCCCTTACCAGTTGAAACCCAAAAAGAGTGGAATCGTTTAACTGAAAGTCTACATGTAATAAATGATATAAAGATAGACAGATGCATAGTTATAGAAGATTCGGTAGCTGTAGAACTGCATGGATTTGCTGACAGCTCAGAATTAGCTTATGGAGCAGTTGTTTATGCCAAATCAGCCAATAGGAAAGCAGAATTTAAAATAAAGATGATTGCCAGTAAGTCCAGAGTTGCGCCCATAAAAAAGGTTACTATCCCGCGCTTAGAGTTGTGTGCTGCAGTTCTTCTAGTGAAACTAATGGAAAAAGTGCAAATCGCACTAAAGCTGAACGTAACAGCCCTGTATTTCTGGAGTGATTCTATGATCGTTTTATGTTGGATACGGAAAGAGGCTCACCAGCTTAAAACCTTTGTAGCAAATAGAGTAACTACTATTCAAGAAATGTCAGATGTACACCAATGGAGACATGTGCAATCCCAGAACAACCCGGCTGATTTGTTATCCAGAGGTATAGACCCAAATAAATTAGTAAACTGTGATTTATGGTTCAACGGCCCAAAATTTTTGACTATGCCAGAATATCCCAATAGAGACATTCCAGTGTCTGTGAGTGTAAATGACTTTCAGAAAGAACTTAAATCTAAAGTAGAACATTTAAATGAAAAAACATTTATTAGTACAAATAGTACTTTTTTATCTGACTTTCTTGATATCAGTAATAATTATCCTAAACTTGTCCGTGTTCTTAGTTTTATTTACAGGTTCATAAACAATTGTAAAAATAAAGATAAACAAAAAGGTCCTTTAAATAATAAGGAGATAGAGACCGCTGAAAGGATCTTAATAAAAATGTTACAAGAAGATGAGTTTAGAAAAGAAATAGTGTCTCTAAAAAAGTCAGGTACATTAAGTCCTAGAAGTCAGGTAAGCAATTTGCATCCTTTTATTGACAAAGAAGGCCTGCTAAGAGTAGGAGGAAGACTTGGAAATAGTGATTTAAATTATGATAAGAAATTTCCAATTCTTCTTCCATCTAAACATAAATTAACTGAGTTAATTGTTGTCTCTTATCATAAAAAATTTCTGCATGCTGGGCCTAATTCTCTATTGTATTATTTGAGGGAAAAATTTTGGGTTACAAATGGTAGAAATTTATGTAGAAAAGTTGTGCATAAATGTGTTAAATGTTTTAGGGTTAATCCAAATTCTGCACAACAAATATTAGGTAATTTGCCAAAAGACAGAATTGTTCAAAACTACCCATTTAATATTACTGGGGTAGATTTCACTGGTCCTTTCTATATTAAGTATAAATATCAGAGAAGAGGGACTTATAATAAAATATATGTTGCAATTTTTATTTGCTTTGTGACCAAGGCTATACATTTAGAGTTAGTCACGGATTTAACGTCCGCAGCCTTTATAGCTGCTCTTAAGAGATTCATGTCGAGGAGAGGAAAATGCAGTAAGCTGTATACAGATAATGCAAAAAATTTTGTAGGAGCAAATGCAGAGCTCAAAAAATTGTATAAAATGGTAAATAGACCAGATGATCAAATTTCCGGGTATATGAATTCAGAAAACATTGATTGGCAGTACTCACCTCCTAGAGCGCCAAACTTTGGAGGATTGTGGGAAGCAGGAGTCAAATCCTTTAAATATTATTTGAAAAGAGCTGCGGGAAATTTAAAATTAACCTATGAGGAATTTTTGACTTTAATTATACAAATTGAAGGGATGCTAAATTCTAGGCCTTTAGTCCCCTTAACTGCTAACGTAGAGGATTTAAATGTGTTGACTCCTGCCCACTTCCTCTTAGGAAGGTCAATTACGTCTGTAACTGAGCCAGATTTATCAGAAATTACAGAAAACAGGCTTAGCCAATGGCAAAAAATAACAAAGTTATTTCAAAGCATTTGGCGTAAGTGGCACTTAGATTATCTATGCCACTTACAACAGAGATCGCGATGGAAATTTGAGAAACAAAACATATGTGTTGGAGACATGGTTATTCTAAAAGAGGATAACTTACCTCCATGTGAGTGGCCACTGGCCAAAATAAGCAAAATTTTTCCCGGAGCGGACAAAAAAGTAAGGGTAGTGGAGATTAGTACTGCCTCTGGAAAATATAAAAGGGCCATTTCTAAGATTTGCCCGCTTCCAATAAATGATTAACATTGTTATTAATTATGAGTGTTGTAAATTATGTAATATTTTGATAATTTTTTTTTTTTTTGCATTATTTTTTATTTAACATATGTAATATTTACTGTATAATATTGTGTAATATTAAGTGTATCAGAATTTTATGTTGAAAAAAAAAAAAAAAAAAAAAAATTGACTGTTAAAGATTTCTTGAATGTTTAAAAACATTGCAAGGCCCGGGGGAATGTACGGGCATCTGTTACATTATGATGTAATAAGGTGCGCACGCACCTGTGTAGAGGCTGCGCCCTCTGTGTTGGAGTCAGTGTTTGAGTAGACAAGAGAGTGTAAAGAGGGATCCTCGAGCGCGATCCCACCTTGAGTTTGTGATTTGTAATAAAAATGAGTATACAGTCCACCTGAATCTAATTTGTGCCTCCACGCAACACCAGTGCCTACGAGAGACCTAACAATTACAAATGTAAACAAAAACTCTAAAAATAAACAAAGTCTCTAAATGTTAACAAAGACTACATATGTAAACAGACTCTAAATGTAAACAAAGAATGCAAATGGAAACAAACACTGTAAATGAAACAAAGACTACAAATGTAAACAAATGCTACAAATGTAAAGAAAGACTAAGTGTAAACAAAAACTACAAATGTAAACAAAGAGTACAAATGTTAACAAAGATTACAAATATAAACAAAGTCTACAAATGTAACCAAAGACAACAAATGTAACCAAATACAACAAATGTAAACAAAGACTAAAACTGTAAACAAAGACTCTAAATGAAAACAAAGTCTACAAATGTAAACAAAGACAACAAATGTAAACAAAGACTCTAAATGTAATCAAAGTTTACAAATGTAAACAAAGTCAACAAATGTATACAAAGAGTACAAATGTAAACAAAGACTCTAAATGTAAACAAAGACTCTAAATGAAAACAAAGTCTACAAATGTAAACAAAGACAACAAATGTAAGCAAATACAACAAATGTAAACAAAGACACCAAGTGAAAACAGACTCCCTATCTGAATACTCTAAATATAAATAAAGACAATGAATAAAAACAGAGACTCGATGTAAGCAAAGACTACAGATGTAAACAAAAGCTATAAATGGAAACAAACACTCTAAATGTACACAAAGACTTCAAACGCGAACGGACTCTAAATGTAAACAAAAATACGAATGCAAATAATGAATCTGAATGTATACAAAGTTTTCATATGTAAAGAATAACTCTAATTGTAAACAAAGACTACAAATGTAAGCAGACTCTAAATGTAAACAAGAACTACATATGTAAACAAAAACTACATATGTAAACAAAGACTCTAAATGTAAACAAACTTTACAAATGTAAACAAAGTCTACAAATGTAAACAAAGACTGTAAATGTTATCAAAATCTACAATTGTATACAAAGGCAACAAATGTAAACAAAGAATCTGAACATAAACAAAGACTCTAAATGTAAACAAAGACTACAAATGTAAACAAAGTCTACAAATGTAACGAGAACTACAAATGTAAACAGACTCTAAAAAAAACAATGATTTTAAATGTAAACAAAGATTCAATGTAAGCAAAGACTACAAATATAAACAAAGACTACAAATGTAAACAAAAATTCTAAATATAAACAGCCTCTACATCATAACAAAGACTACAAATATAAACGGAGATTAAAAATGTAAGCAAAGACAAAATGTAAACAAATGCTTCAATAAAAAAAGACTCTAAATGTAAACAAAGACTACCAATGTAATCAAAGACTTCAAATGTAAATAATTTCTCTAAATGTAAACAAATAATCTAAACCTAAACAAAGTATATCAATGAAAACAAAGACTACAAATGTAAACAATGATTCTAAATGTAAGCAAAGGCTAGAAATATAAACAGACTATAAATTTGAACAAAGAATACAAATGTAAACAAAGATTACAAATGTAAACAAAGACTACAAATGTAAACAAAGAATCTAAATATAAACAAAGACTACAACTGTAAAAAAAGTGTATATGGACCAAATGTAAACAAAGGACTCCAAATGTAAACAAAGACTCCATATCTAAACACTCTAAATGTAAACAAAGTTTTTAAATAAAAACAAAGACTCAGTGTAAGCAAAAACTACAAATGTAAACAAAGAATCTAAATATAAACAGACTCTAAATGTAAACAACTACAAATGTAAACAGACTCCAAATGTAAACAAAGATTACAAATGTAAACAAAGACTCTAAATTTAAACAAAGACTAAACGTAAAAAAACTTAAAATGTAAACATATTCTCAGATTAAACAAAGACTACAAATGTAAACAAAGACTCTACACATAAAAAAAGTTCTATATGTTAACAAAGACAACAATTGTAAACAAACACTACAAATGTAAACACGCTGAACATAAACAAAAACTATAAACGTAAACTAAGACTTTAAATGTAAGCAAAAACTACAAATATAAATCACAGTCTCAAAATGTAAACAAAAACTATACGTATGTAAAACTAAACGTATACAGATTGTAAACATACCCTAAATGTAAACAAAGAATATAACTGTAAACAAAGACAATATTATTAAACAAAGATTACAAATGTAAATAAAGAAATAATGTAAATAAAGACCTAAATGTAAACAGAGACCCTAAATGTAAACTAAACCTTAAAAGTGAACAAAAACTTAAAATGTAAACGACCACAAATATGAGCAAATATCCTAAATGTAAACAAAAACTGCAAATTTAAACAATGATCTAAAAGAAAACAAAGACTATAAATGTAAACATAGATATCATGTGTAAACAAAGAAAATAAATCTCAACAAAGGCTATAAATATAAACGAAGACTACAACTGTAAATTAAGACCTAATTGTAAACAATGACTATAAAAGTAATCAATTACTCTAAACGTAATTAGACGAAAATATAAATAAAGTCCCTATATGTAAACAAACTATAAATGTAAAAAAACCCAAATATAAAAAAACCCTGAAAGAGAAGGAAGACAGGAAATATAAACAATGATCTGAATGTAAAGAAAGACTATAAACGTATACAAATTCTATAAATAAACACAGGCCCTAACCGAAAACAAAGACAAGAAATATAAAAAAGATCCTAAATGTAAACAAAGATCTAAATGCAAACATAAACATGACCCAAAATATGGAAAAAGATTAATAATATGAACAAAAACTCTATATGTAAGCAAAGAACTAAAGGTAAACAAAGACCCTAAGTGGAATTTCCAAAATTCCAGACCTTTATTTTTAGTCATTTGTGTTAGCAATATTGTACAGCGAAAATTTTATAGAGATCTGTTTTTTCTTCGATAGACGAAGGTTTTTGTGAAATGACGTTTTGTTAAGCCCACCCCCGTCCTTGGGGGCGAATTTCACAAAATCGTTTCTTAGCGGATGCTTATACTATATGCTCTATAATATGACCTAGTTTCGGTCAGTGGCTCCAGTTGATTTTGCTGTACCTTGATGTGTCAATGAGTGAGTCAGTCAGTGAAAGAGTGAGTGAAAGTACTCCTTTACAGATTCACAAGTATGATATTCAGATATGATATTCAGATATACAGGGTGAGTTTGCCATAATCTGCCAAACGAAAGGATGTGATAGAACAGCCCATGGGGAGCATAAAACACCACAGAAATCCTGTCCTATCTCTAAACGTTTCCGAGTTATGGTAGATAGAAGAAAAATCTGCTTTTTTCCATCCCGTCTGAAAAAACCCAAATTTGTGAGTTTTCTGAAAGACTTACACGCAAAATAAGCACATATTTGGAAAGAGCAGAAAACATCCTATCGGGTGACACCATTTACATCAGGATAGCTTAATTTGACGGCGAGCTACAAGCGCTAAAACCTTGGCGAAAATTAAAATCGAGCTGTCACCAAATTTTTTAACCGGCAATTCTGCAAACACCGTTCAAGCTACAATCGGTCAAATTTACCAAACACTTCTCCATACCAAAAGCTTTAGAATGATCCCACAATAAAACATATCGGTGTTCTAGTTCAGGAGAAATTTAGCTTTTTGTTTGAAATACATCACTGAAAACGGCGTTCGTCGAAATTCGGCAAACGAAACGATAGTGAGTAAATGGAACGTATGCAAATTCGTGACTATCTGCATATGGACTCTTACTGATATGCAGAGGTATTTCATATTTCCTGCGCGCACATCCCACTCGCGGGCACAAAAGTCGAGTCAATCTGTAACAGCTCATTATCTCGTGAGCTTCTTTTACGTTATAAGCTGCTTATTGCTTTAGCATTTTCTGGACTTTGTCTGAGCTCGGCCGATTCTTTTCAAGCTGCTCTGACGTCTACTTGCTTTGTCTTAGTTCATATTTAGTACGTTTTCCTACAGTGGTACGAATTATCCAAGTTGGTTCTTATTCCGTAGCACTTTTTTCTTCTACATTTGTAAATTAATATTGAAATTTTATCCCTTTTTCTTTACCTTCTGAATTTTATTTTCAATTGAAGTCATCACAGGGATCAAATTGTCATACTTTCCAACCTGTAAACAGATATGCCTAGTTTTACAAAGGAAGAGTATGCGGATATGCATTTTCTGTATGAATTTTATGATAGTAACTCACGGAGAGCCGATGAGTACCGTCTGCGTTGTCCACATCGCCGTGTTCCAGCCGTGCTGTATTTGCCGCAAGTATTCGAAGGCTTAGGGAGAGTGGGTCGTTCTGTAGGGTATACAAAAGGGTCCATGGTCGCCACTCCGCCACCGCTGAGGACTCGACCGAGTGGAGGAAAATCCAAATATGAGTTCACGCATACTTGCGAGAGAAGGTGGAATCTCCAAAGTAAAGTGATGAATGTTTTGCGCAAAAACCAGTATCATCCATACCACTTCACACCGGTACAAGAATTCCGCCGCTCAGATTTCCACAAGCGGGTAACATTCTGCCGCTGGCTTTTAGAGCGAGATATTGAGGAACACCATTTCCTTAGAACGATAATGTGGACAGATGAGTCACTTTTCACTCGGGATGGCATGTTACATTTACATAACTGGCAACATTACGCTCAACAAAATCCATTTGTAACACGAAACTCATCGTTCCAGACGCGATTCAGTTTAAATGTTTGGCGTGGTGTGGTTGGTGATCGCTTGATAGGTCCACATGTTTTCCCAGGTCATCTGACAAGCAATATATATTTGGAGTTTCTGGAACATCATCTTCCAGGATTACTTGATGTCATTCCTGTACCCCAACTAGCGGAAATCATTTTCCAACACGATGGGGCCCCTGCACACCTCCAGTGCCGTTCGGGACTACTTGACTCAGCAGTATCCGCAATGGATTGGTCGTAATGGATCAATTCCTTGGCCACCTAGATCGCCAGATCTCACTCCATTCGAATTCTATGTTTGCGGTTTCTTGAAGCAAGAACTTTACCGCCCAAAAGTTGCCAGTTTGCAAGATTTAAGCAGCTGGCTCGATGATGCAATAATAAAACTGAGGGGTGAGCTTTAGCTAAGAGCTACTGTGGTTTCCGTTCGTGAGCGGGCAAGGGCATGTATCAGGTGTGTGGGTGACCAATTTCAGCACGCGGCACCAAATTTCACACATCCTTTCGAATGCGTATGTGCTTTAATCATAAACGTGAGATACGTCTTTTTTTTCATATTCCTTTGTGAAAGATGTGAGATGCGTATGAAATCAGGAACGACCATGACACACCGTGAGTCTCCTTCTCGACGAACGTCGAGTTCAGTGATGAATGTATTTCAAACAAAAGGCTAAATTTCTCCTGAACTAGAACACCGATATGGTTTATTGAGGGCTCATTCAAAAGCTTGTGGAATGGAGAAGTTTTTGGTAAATTTGACTGATTGCAGCTTGAACGGTGTTTGCAGAATTGCCGGTTAAAGAATTTGGTGACAGCTCGATTTTAAACTTCGCCAATGTTTTAGCGCTTGTAACTCGCCGTCAAATTAAGGTATCCTGATGTAAATGGTGTCACCCGATAGGTACTTTCTGCTCTTTCCAAATATGTACTTATTTTGCGAATAAGTACTTCAGAAAACTCACAAATATGGGTTTTTTCAGACGGGATGGGAAAAAACAGATTTTTCTTGTATCTACCATATCTCGGAAACGGTTACAGATAAGACAGGTTTTCTATAGTGTTTTATGCTCCCTATGGGCTGTTCTATCACCTCCTTTCGTTTGGCAGATTATGTCAAACTCACCCTGTATATATCTATAATGAAAATTTTTTCATTACCATAACTCTTTAAATAATACTCCAAATTAAACCAAATTTGGATAGCAAACTTAAATCATAAATATCTTGGACGAGTTCGTTAACCAAGTTCCTCCGACTTTTTGTTTTCAAGTGGCGGCCACTCGAAAATTTCAAATCCACATTGTAAAAAGCGTATTTAAGGCCGGATTTGCTTGAATTTTGATTTAAATATAGACCAGGGTCTCAATGAACTTTATTAATGAATTTTATGCGTCATTTTTTACAAAGTGGCGGATATCTTAAGTTAAGAAGGGCCACTTGAAATCAGGCTACCACTTGAAAATTTAAAATCACAATAACTTCCGAAATAATAATCCAAATTGAACCAAATTTGGACAGTGAAATTATTTTATAAATATCTTGATGAGTTTGTTAACCAAGTTACTCTGCCATTTCGTTTTCAAGTGGAGACCACTTGAAAATTTCAAATTCACATTGTAAAAAGCGTATTCCGAATTTCTTTGAATTTTGATATATACATTAGATAAGACCATATAAATATCTCAATCAAATTTATTAATGAACTTTATCCACCATTTTTTGCAAAGTGGCGGATATCTTAAGTTAAGCGGTGCCACTTGAAATCAGGGTTCCACTTGAAAATATAAAATCACGATAACTTCTGAAACAATACTCCAAATCGAAACAAATTTGGACAGTGAACTTATTTTATAAGTATCTTGGATGAGTTTGCTAATGAAGTTGCTCCACCATTTAGTTTACAAGTGAAGGCCACTTGAAAATTTCAAATTCACACTGTAAAAAGCGTACTTAAGACCGGATTTGTTTGAATTTTGATTCATATAATACATTGACAATAAATGTAAACAAACACTCTAAACGTAAACATAGAATCTAAATGTAAACAGAATACAAATGAAAAGAGACTCTAAATGTAAACAAAGATTACAAATGTAAACAAAGACTCTAATAATAAAAAAAGTCTCTAAATGTAAACAAAGACTACATATGTAAACAAAGACTCTAAATGTAAACAAAGAATACAAATGCAAACAAAGACTCTAAATGTAAACAAACATTACTGATGTAAACAGACTGCAAATGTAAACAAAGACTACAAATATAAACAAACACTCTAAATGAAAACAAAGACTACAAACGTAAACAAAGACTACAACTATAAACAAAGTCTCTAAACGTAAACAAAGACCACAAATGTAAAGAAAGACTCTAGGTGTAAACAAAGACTACAAATGTAAGCAAATACTCTAAATGTAAACGAAAACTACAAATGTAAACAAATACTCTAAATGTAAACAAAGATTACAAATGTAAACAAAGTCTACAAATATAAACAAAGACATCAAATGTAATCAAATACAACAAATGTAAACAAAGACATTATCTGTAAACAAAGACTCTAAATATAAACAAAGTCTACAGATGTAAACAAAGACAACAAATGTAAACAAAGAGTACAAATGTAAACAAAGACTCTAAATGTAAAATATGATTACAAATGTAAACAAAGTCTACAAATGTAAACAAAGACTACAACTGTAAACAAAGACTCTAAATATAAACAAAGTCTACAAATGTAAACAAAGACAACAAATGTAAACAAAGAGTACAAATGTAAACAAAGACTCTAAATGTAAACAAAGATTACAAATGTAAACAAAGTCTACAAATGTAAACAAATACAACAAATGTAAGCAAAGACTTTAACTGTAAACAAAGACTCTAAATGTAAACAAAGATTACAAATGTAAACAAAGATAGAAAATGTAAACAAAGAATCTAAGCATAAACATAGACTCTAAATGTAAACGAAGACTCTAAATGTAAACAAAGACTACAAATGTAAACAAAGACTTAAATGTAAACAAAGTCTACAAATGTAACAAGGACTACAAATGTAAACAGACTCTAAATAAAAAAAAAGATTTTAAATGAAAACAAAGATTCAATGTAAGCAAAGACTACAAATGGAAACAAAAATTCTAAATATAAACACTCTAAATGTAAACAAAGACTACAAACATAAACAGAGTCTAAATTTGAACAAAGATACAAATGTAAACGGAGATTATAAATGTAAGCAAAGCCAAAATGTAAACAAATAGTACAATAAAAACAAAGACTATAAATGTAATCAAAGACTACAGATGTAAACAATTTCTCTAAATGTAAACAAAGAATCTAAATGTAAACAGACTACCAATGAAAACAGACTACAAATGTTCTACATTTGAAAAAAGACTACAATATGTGAACGGAGACTCTAAATATAAACAAAGACTTAAAATGTAAACAGATTCTAAGTGTAAACAAAGACTTTAAATGTAAGCATAACCTTAAAGGTAAACAAAATCTCAAAATGTAAACGACCACAAATATAAACAAACATCCTAAATGTAAAGAAAGACTCTAAATATAAACAATGAACTAAAAGAAAACAAAGTCTATAAACGTAAACATAGATATTAAATGTAAAAAAAGAAGAAAATCTAAACAAATGCTACAAACATAAACGAAGACTTTAAATGTAAATAAACTCTGTATTAAAAAAGGGCTCTAAATGTAAACAAAGACACCAAATGTAAACAAAGGCTACAAATGTAAACAAAGAGTTCAAATCTAAACAAAGACTCTAAATGTAAGCAAAGACTCAAAATGTAAACAGAGACTCTAAATGTAATGAAAGAATACAAATGTGAACAAGGGCTCTAAATATAAACAAAAACTACAAATTTAAACAGACTCTAAATGTATATAAAGACTGCAAATGTTAACAATCTCTAAATGGAAACAAAGACTACAAATTTAAACAAACACTGCAAATGTAAACAGACAACAAATTCAAACAAAGACTACAAATATAAATAAAGACTATAAATGTAAACAATCACCCTAAATGCAAACAAAGTCTAAATATAAATAAACTCTAAATGTAAACAGCGACTTCAAAGGTAAACAAAGAATCTAAATGTAAACAGAGAATCTAAATGTAAACAAAGAATCTAAACGTAAACAAAGACTACAAATGTAAAATTGACTCTAAATGTAAACAAAGACTGCAAATGTAAACAAAGGCTCTAAATATAAACAAAGACTACAAATATAAACAAAGACTACAAATGTAAGCAAAGTCTCTAAATGTAAACAAAGATAAATGTAAACAAATAGTAGCAGGAATTCCAAACTTGGTATTCTAAATGTGTATCATATAGGGATGCTACACGAAGCTTTTCGTTGAGATGAAGCAAATGGTTCGTGTAGAGGGACACCCAAGAGAATTCAAATTCATTGCGTCTATGGGGGAAATTGCAGGTAAGTAGAGTTTAACATCTATAGACTGCACTAAACCAAATGAAATGAATATATATTTTTTATATGCGTAAAAACATGTCTCATGTAGAATATGGTAGGGAAATCATTCACTGCTCATTTACGGGGCTACACAAAAAACTAGATTATAGTGCGACAATATCTGAAAATTAATATAAGTGTTATTCAGGTTATGCCGTGTATTAGTACTATTGGATTATATTTAGATGCGCCATGTGGTCTGTATTCAAATGTTATAGAGGGCTGTAAATGTTTAAGCGATAACATTCTTTTTATTGTTAGTAAAAGTGTTTTACTATAATATTTGGCCATGTTCATGAAAGCTGCTCAGGAATTGAAATGAATTCCTCATACAGGGTGACATAAAATAACGGAGACAATGTTTTTTATCCATATTTTATTAATAGAAAATAAATCAACATATGTAACAATTGCAAACAATGATATGAACCTCAGGTTATAACATATTCAGTTGGTTTCAAAGTGGCCACCATAATCGTCGATACACAGCTGCAAATGAGTCTGGAAATTTTCGGCAATTGGCCGCAAGTCCTCCGGCAACAGTCTGTCCCACTAACGAAGCAGTGATTGTTTCAGCGACTCTAAACTGCTGTGGCGTTTGACACATACCCTCGCCTCCAAAATGGACCACAAGCTATAGTCCATGGGGTTTAAATCCAGTGAGTAGGGGGGCATTCCGTAGAAGCAATAAAATCGGGAAAGTGGGTTCTGCACCACTTCTGTGTCAAATTCGCCCTGTGAGCTGGGGCGGAGTCTTGTTGAAACGTCCAAAACCCATTATGGAAGTGCTGCTTGGCCCACGGAAGCACCACAGCCTCAAGGATGTCACGCTGGTACACATTTTGTTTGATTTTGACCCCTTCCACAATGAAAACGAGAGGGGTCTTGCCGCAGGCGCAAACGCCGCCCCACACCATGACAGACTGAGGTTTTTGTCGGTGTTCCACGATTGCCGATGTGCCGGGAGCGTCGGAGGACCAATATCTGTCGTTATGGAAGCTGTGCGCCTGCTGCAAGGTGAATAGCTTCTCGTCCGTGAAGAGGATGCTCTCCCATCGTTCAGCTGCAAACCGACGCTTGAGTTGCCGGCATTTTTGGAGTCGTACCCGCTTGTTGTCTTCCGTGAACTGCTGAACTTTTTGGAACTTATACGGCTTGAGATGGAGTTCATTTTTGGCTATTCGCCTAACTGCTTCGCGATTGATTCCGGTCTCACGGGTGATTTTTCACATGGAGACTCTCGGATTTCGCTTGACTCGATTCGGGATGACCTTGCGGTTTCATCGCGTGTTGGCGGTACGTTTTCAAAGTACGTAAACAAAGACTACAAATGTAAAGAAAGACTCTAGGTGTAAACAAAGACTACAAATGTAAGCAAATACTCTAAATGTAAACGAAAACTACAAATGTAAACAAATACTCTAAATGTAAACAAAGATTACAAATGCAAACAAAGTCTACAAATGTAAACAAAGACATCAAATGTAATCAAATACAACAAATGTAAACAAAGACTTCATCTGTAAACAAAGACTCTAAATATAAACAAAGTCTACAAATGTAAACAAAGACAACAAATGTAAACAAAGAGTACAAATGTAAACAAAGACTCTAAATGTAAACAAAGATTACAAATGTAAACAAAGTCTACAAATGTAAACAAATACAACAAATGTAAGCAAAGACTTTAACTGTAAACAAAGACTCTAAATGTAAACGAAGATTACAAATGTAAACAAAGATAGAAATTTTAAACAAAGAATCTAAGCATAAACATAGACTCTAAATGTAAACGAAGACTCTAAATGTAAACAAAGACTACAAATGTAAACAAAGACTTAAATGTAAACAAAGTCTACAAATGTAACAAGGACTGCAAATGTAAACAGACTCTAAATAAAAAAAAAGATTTTAAATGAAAACAAAGATTCAATGTAAGCAAAGACTGCAAATGGAAACAAAGACTACAAATGGAAACAAAAATTCTAAATATAAACAGACTCTAAATGTAAACAAAGACTACAAACATAAACAGAGTCTAAATTTGAACAAAGATACAAATGTAAACGGAGATTCTAAATGTAAGCAAAGCCAAAATGTAAACAAATAGTACAATAAAAACAAAGACTATAAATGTAATCAAAGACTACAGATGTAAACAATTTCTCTAAATGTAAACAGACTACCAATGAAAACAGACTACAAATGTTCTACATTTGAAAAAAGACTACAAGTGTGAACGGAGACTCTAAATATAAACAAAGACTTAAAATGTAAACAGATTCTAAGTGTAAACAAAGACTTTAAATGTAAGCATAACCTTAAAGGTAAACAAAATCTCAAAATGTAAACGACCACAAATATAAACAAACATCCTAAATGTAAAGAAAGACTCTAAATATAAACAATGAACTAAAAGAAAACAAAGTCTATAAACGTAAACATAGATATTAACTGTAAAAAAAGAAGAAAATCTAAACAAATGCTACAAACATAAACGAAGACTTTAAATGTAAATAAACTCTGTATTAAAAAAGGGCTCTAAATGTAAACAAAGACACCAAATGTAAACAAAGGCTACAAATGTAAACAAAGAGTTCAAATCTAAACAAAGACTCTAAATGTAAGCAAAGACTCAAAATGTAAACAGAGACTCTAAATGTAATGAAAGAATACAAATGTGAACAAGGGCTCTAAATATAAACAAAAACTACAAATTTAAACAGACTCTAAATGTATATAAAGACTGCAAATGTTAACAATCTCTAAATGGAAACAAAGACTACAAATTTAAACAAACACTGCAAATGTAAACAGACAACAAATTCAAACAAAGACTACAGATATAAATAAAGACTATAAATGTAAACAATCACCCTAAATGCAAACAAAGTCTAAATATAAACAAACTCTAAATGTAAACAGCGACTTCAAAGGTAAACAAAGAATCTAAATGTAAACAGAGAATCTAAACGTAAACAAAGAATCTAAACGTAAACAAAGACTACAAATGTAAAATTGACTCTAAATGTAAACAAAGACTGCAAATGTAAACAAAGGCTCTAAATATAAACAAAGACTACAAATATAAACAAAGACTACAAATGTAAGCAAAGTCTCTAAATGTAAACAAAGATAAATGTAAACAAATAGTAGCAGGAATTCCAAACTTGGTATTCTAAATGTGTATCATATAGGGATGCTACACGAAGCTTTTCGTTGAGATGAAGCAAATGGTTCGTGTAGAGGGACACCCAAGAGAATTCAAATTCATTGCGTCTATGGGGGAAATTGCAGGTATATAGAGTTTAACATCTATAGATTGCACTAAACCAAATGAAATGAATATATATTTTTTATATGCGTAAAAACATGTCTCATGTAGAATATGGTAGGGAAATCATTCACTGCTCATTTACAGGGCTACACAAAAAACTAGATTATAGTGCGACAATATCTGAAAATTAATATAAGTGTTATTCAGGTTATGCCGTGTATTAGTACTATTGGATTATATTTAGATGCGCCATGTGGTCTGTATTCAAATGTTATAGAGGGCTGTAAATGTTTAAGCGATAACATTCTTTTTTATTGTTAGTAAAAGTGTTTTACTATAATATTTGGCCATGTTCATGAAAGCTGCTCAGGAATTGAAATGAATTCCTCATAGTAGACATATGATAAATAATGTATGTTTTTAAGCTAAATATTCGTCGCTTGTTTTTTGCATATTTACACATTTTGAGGCTTCCTGATTACCGAAATCAAGTATTTTAACGTTTGACCTTTGTCTTAAAAACGAATAATTTCCGGCGATCCAAAAGTTGTATTTTCAATTTAATATAAGATTGTTGTTGGTAATGTTTGATCAAGACTAATGTCTGAATAATTTTAAGTGAACTGTAAGTTTTGATAACAGTTTTAAATTCGATATAAATGTAGGTGTAGTACTGAAACGGGGGTTGAGGGGGGCGGTAATTAGTCCTGTATGAGGGGGTGGCGGTAGCCCTCCTCATACAGGACTATTTATCATATAAAATTCTTCCGAAGCCTAATTTGAATTGTTTTTACATAGGTTTACATAACAGTACTCGTTATCTTACCTCTTAATCTCAAACCTGTATTTATAGTATTAAATTTCAGGGTAAGAGAACGTCGTGTGAGTGACACGCCAGGTTTTTTTTTTTTTTAAGATATGAAGGATTTTGTGAATTCACGTTTTGCCCCCCTCCTCCCCTTGGGGGCGAATTTTGTATTAAAAACTATCCTATCTCTCAGGTTGGGCCAAACTGCACAGAGAGTGCAAATTTCATTAAAATCGGTTCATTGGTTTAGGAATTCATCGTGGACAACTCAGTGACACGAAATTTTTACATAAAAAGATTATGATATAATTAGCATTGTGATATAATTAATTACAGGATCACGCAAATACCAGATACATTAAGGGGTTATAATTGGAAATTTTTCAATTGCATTTTCGTTTGTGTTACAAGTTTTAAAATTTTGCACTAATCTTTAAAAGTGACTTCAATTAGATTATCTGTCTGTCTTTCTGTGCTCCAATTTTCGTTAATATTTATAATAAAAAGTCTTGGAATTAATTTATGATACATAAATTAACTATGGTACGTTCTCTAGTGAAAATGGTATAAATAGGCGCGAGTGCTTCAAAAAACATTTTCTGTGCATAATGTTTTTAATTATTTTTTTCAATACAACATAGGGTGTGCATGCAAAGTTTAAATACATACAAACATAGGGCTGTGCATAAAATGCTTTCTCTAATGCTTTCTCTTTAGAAATAACGCTGTAAAGATGTTCTTATAAGGCTTTTCACTTCTTAACTTAAAAAATCTGGAGTGACTCCACTAGACTTTCCGAACATTGAGTAATTAACTGTTTTGTAGATAAAGTAAAGAAAGAGGAGATGTTAAACAAACAAAAGACGGAAAAGATAGAGTGTTTGAGTATTTTTCTCCATGTATTACACGATGTTTTATTTAACACTATTGAACTTTGATCCCATAGATCATAATGATAAAGAATTTTTCGTTGTGTCCCTGTAAAAACCTATAAATGCTAGATTCACCAAAATGCTTATAGTGAGCGCAACAGTGATTTATAATATTTTCAGCTCAATTGAATAAGGTGTTTAGATGCTATCGCACTTTTAAGAATTTGGTCCCATAGGCCATAATGATAAAGAATATTTTTTTGTTTCCCTGTAAAAAAAAACAGTAAGTGCTAAATTCACCAAAATCTACATAGTTCGTACAACTGTGACCTATAAGATGTGTACACATTTCTTGCTCAGATTAATAAGGCGTTTAGACGCTATCGCACTTTTAAAAATTTGGCCCCATAGGCCACAATGATAACGAATTTTTCCTGGTGTCCCTTTAAAAAAAACTATAAGTCACCAAAATCAATAGGGTTCGTACTATGGTGACTTACAATATACGTACCAACTATCAGCTTATCCGAAGAAAGCGTTTAGACGCTAGCGTGTTCACTCACAGACATACACACATACATACACACACATACATATATCATCGTAAAAACAGTGAAAACGGACTGAAGGGACCTCGAAACGTATAGAAACATCAAAATCTTAAATTCGGATTTTTGACATGATTACAATACTTTCCTCACTATAGTGTTCGAAAAATAAAAAAATATGTTTTTATAGACTTGCTCTTTTTAGACAAAATATTATAAACGAAATTACTACATGAGGCTACAGAAAAGAAACCTGTTATATGATTTTTCTTTAAAATAAATATAAAAGTATTAAGTTAATTCTGGCGAGATTTCTTCAGTCCTAGTTAAAAACAAAATGTTTTTTAAGGTATCCTCATGGAGATGGTTCAAGGTTTAAGAACCTCACCATTGAAAGGTTAAAAGATACAATGGATACGTACAGTTGGATAAAGTTTCCAATCTATGCTTTGATTGCTAACAGCATGATTTTTCGCTCTAATTCAATCTATAGCAAACACACACATGAACATTACGGTTTGTATACAACAGAATTTTTAAGCACGTCCAATTTTAATTTTTCGCAGTCTTATTACAATTTTATTATGCACATGTATATAAACATATTTCTTTTTACTTCGAAGGGAAAAAAATAAATAAATAAAAATGAATGAACGTGTCAAGATTATTATTATTATTACTTTCCGAACATACATATGTAAGGAAAGTATTGTAATCATGTCAAAAATCTGAATTTGAGATTTTGACATTTCTATACGTTTTGAGGTTCTCTGAGTCCGTTTTCACTATTTTTACGATGATATATATATGTGTGTGAGTGAACACGCTAACGTCTAAACGCTTTACTGGAATGAGCTGAAAGTTGGTACATACATGTTGCAAGTCACCGTAGTACGAATCCTATTGATTTTGGTGAATCAAGCGCTTATAGTTTTTTTACAGGGACACAAAGAAATATTCTTTATCATTACGGCCTATGGGGCCAAATTTTTAAAAGTGCGATAGTGTCTAAACGCCTTATTCGATTGAGCTGAAAGTTTATACTCATATTATAGATCACCGTCACACAAGCTGTATGAGTTTTGGAGAATCTAGCATTTACAGTTTTTACAGGAACACAAAGAAAAATTCTTTATCATTATGGCCTATGGGACCAAATTAGGTTTTGGTGAATCTAGCACTTATAGTTTTATTATTATTATTATTATTATTTACAGGGACACAACAAATAATTCTGTATCATTATGGCCTATGGGGTGAAGTTATTTAAAGTGCGATAACATCTAAATGCCTTATCAAAATGAGTTAAAAATTTATATACATGTTTTAGGTCACCATCACACAAACTGTATGGATTTTGGTGACTCTAGCATTTACAGAGTTTTACAGGGACACAAATAAATATTGTTCATCATTAGGGCCTATGGGTTCAAATTATTTAATGTGCGACAGCGATTAAACACCTTATTCAAATGAATTGAAACTATATATACATGTTATAGGTCACCGTCACACGAACTTTATGAATTTTTTTTAACTTTATGAATTTACTTTATGAAATTTAGAGAATTTTGCACTTACGGTTCTTTTTACAGGGACACAATGTAAATTTCTTTATCATTGCGGGCATGCGGTCTCAAACTTTAAAGTGCAATAGCATCTAAATGCCTCATCCGATGAAGCTGAAAATTTATATAAATATTATAAGTCACTGTTGCACTAACTATAAGCATTTTGTGAATCTAACATTTAAAGGTTTTTACAGGGACACAACGAAGTACTTTATCATAATGATCTATGGGCTCAAAGTACAATTAGCGTTATATTAAACATCTTGTACTATGTGAAGAAAAATACTCAAATACCCTATTATAATTTTCTCTTTTGTTTATTTAACAACTCTTCTTACTTTACTTCATCTACAAAACCGTTAATTACTCAGTGTTCGGAAAGTCGAGTGGAGTCACTCCAGATTTTATTATTATTATTATTATTATTATTGACATCAGCTTTACATTAAACATTTCAGGATTCTAAAATTATTTTGAGGGTTTTAGTTAATTTTAAGCACGAGTGCTTCAAAGTAAGCGGCTGCAGTACTCGCGTCTACTTTGTTTGTCCGACGGAAGGTCGTGTTTTATTTAGGCTCGAAACAACTGCTGCGAGTTTTTTCATTTTATAATGTTTGTGTAAATTGTTTTACGTATTCAAGTGTTTTATTATCTACGAGAGCCGCATGTTTTTTTTTTTTTTTTTTTCCTTCAGTTTCATTTTTCAGTAAACAAAAAAAAAAGCCATTCATCATGTTATGGAATACTGAATCTTTAGAGAGGTGGCTGTTTATGAAAGGTTTCTGAGAAAATTTTAATTGAAACTGTACATTCTATATATTAAATGGCATTCGCTCAAATTTGCCTTATTTGTTCATATAGATTTCTAATAATCATTTATTTTTTAATTCTAAAAACTTTTTAGCAATGATTCAGTTTACGAAGTTGCAAAATGTGGCCCCTAAGAGAGATTCGTAATAGTAAATGAACCTTTGATGGGGGGGGGGGGGGGGGTAAAGTAAGTTATGAGGGAATGTCGGAATTGGGAAAAAGTGCTCCTAAAGGGAAATGCTCCTTCAATAGAGGTGTACATTTGAGATGTCTTATTTCAGTTCTATTACATTAAATTCATTTTTTATGGTTCTCATTACACAGCGTCAACATCCCGCCCGGCCTTGCTATGTTGTCATGCAAGAACTTACAATATTTTTTTTTTTTTGCAAAACTTCAAATTTACAATTTCACATAACATGAATAGATAAAATAATAACAAATAAATGAATGTAACATAATATCAATATTTCGCACAACACATAGAATTAGAAAAAAGATTAACTGATTATAATAAACAGAAATTTTCATAATTAACTAACAAATTTAGAGTAATATATATAATACAGTAAATTAATATAATAAATGTTCATATTCATTTTTACTCCTCGATAGGCAGCACACACAATCTGGAGATGGATCTTTTGTAAATCCCTTTGGTAGTTTTTATATCTACCAATCTAACTTTATTATCCTGACCAGGATATAGCTTTATTACACGCCCTAAAACCCACTTGCATGGTGGAAGATTTTCTTCCCTGACTAAAACCATGTCTCCGATTTTTAAATTTTCTTTATCAATTATCCATTTTCTGCGCTGTTGTAAGTTATTTAAGTAAGAAAGACTCCATCTTTTCCAGATTGCCTGAACTGACTTCGTAATATTTTGCCAAGCACTTAGGCGATTTTTTTCAATATTGGTTAAAGAGGGTTCAACAACAGCCGTTATTGGCCTTCCAATAAGAAAATGGGCTGGAGTTAAAACCTCTAAATCTTCAATACTTGAAGTTAGCGGAGTCAGTGGTCTCGAGTTCAAGATCGCTTCCACTTGAGTAACAAGTGTAAGCATTTCTTCAAATGTAAATTTTGAATTACCCGCTATCCGTTTAAAATGGTATTTAAACGCTTTGATATTTGCTTCCCATAGACCACCCCAATTTGGACTCCTTGGAGGAATAAAAACCCATTCTATTTTTTCCTCTGCAAAAAATTTGAATAAGGATTCTTCCTTATCTCTTACCAGTTTATACAAGGCATTTAGTTCCCTGTTGGCGCCTACCATATTGGTCCCATTATCCGAAAATATTTTATGACACTTGCCCCTTCTCGAAATAAATCTTTTTAACGCAGCTATCAGAGCTTGTGAAGTTAAATCACTGATAAGTTCAAGATGTATAGCCTTTGTTACTAGACAAATGAAAATACAAACATAAATTTTGATTTCTGGACCTTTCCTTCCATATTTATTTTTGATTAAAAAGGGTCCAGACAAATCTACCCCAGTTGAATTAAATGTTTTATCTGGCGTTATTCTTTGTTTTGGCAAGTTTCCCATTTTTTGTACACATACTTTCGGATTTGCTTTAAAACAGACTAAACATCTGTGCACAATTTTTTTACAAAGATTTCTCCCATGAATGGGCCAATATTTTTGCCTAACCTGAAACAGAAGATGTTGGGGACCAATATGAAAATATTTTTCATGATAATATTTTACAATTAATTCCGTTAATTTATTTTTTGAAGGAAGTACATAAGGATGCTTAATCGAATAAGATAACTGCGAATTTTGCAGTCTCCCCCCTACCCTTATTAAACCATTTTCATCCAAAAATGGGGATAAATTAAAAATTTTACTTTTATGCGATACATTACCGCCACTTTTCAAGGCAGATATTTCATTAGGAAATTCCTCCTCCTGCAGCTGTTTCAGTAGGAAGTCTTCTGCCTTTGTCAGCTCTTCAGGCATCAGCGGTCCTTTCTTCTTTTCTAAAGGATTTCTTAGATTGTGAAGAAACCTGAAAAGAAAACTACATATACGTAATATTTTTAAAAATTTATTACTACGATTAATCAGATAGTTCAAAATAGTAAAGTCTTTTTTCAAATTTAGAGTCACTGCATTTTCAGATTTTAATTCAGGAGTGTAGTCTTCCTCATTTAGTTCTGAAAGGTCAATAAAAGATTGTTTGTTTTTCGGAAATTCAGAATCTTTCAGAAATTCAGCACCTGTCCACCATGTGGCGCTGGTTGTTAGGCTTTCAGCAGTCATCCCTCGGGACAACAGGTCAGCAGGATTTTCTTTACTTGCACAATGGAACCAAGAGTTAGGGTTTGTCAGGCTGGCAATTTCTTGAACACGGTTGGCGACAAACTGCTTCCATCGGGTTTTAGTACCCTTTATCCAGAAAAGCACTATCTGCGAATCAGTCCAGTGATATTCAACAGAAGGTCTTTTAAGGTTTACAGTATTTTTCACTTTGGTGATCAGACGAGCTGCGACCAGGGCACCCAATAATTCAAGGCGAGGTAGTGTAACACCGCTGAGGGGAGCTACACGGCTCTTGGAAGTCAAAAGTTTTACTGAAATACCATTTTTTGATTTTGTTCGTACATAAATGGCAGCGCCATATGCTTTTTTGCTAGCATCGCAAAAACTATGTAATTCAACTACATCTTCTGGGGAAGTGGCATCAAGGATGAATCTAGGGACTTCAAGCTCTTTTAACAAGGGTAATTCCGAACACCATTTCATCCACTCTTTTTCGATATTTGGTGATAATGATTCATCCCATTTGGTTTTAGTTGTCCAGATATCTTGAATGATAATTTTTGCCCTGACAGTGAATGGAGAAATTAACCCTAAGGGGTCGAAAATTCTCCCTACGGCTTGAAGAATGGTACGTTTTGTAATTTTATTTATGGATATAAAGTTCAACAAACTCTTGATATCTACAATCAAATTATCTTTATTAGTATCCCAAGATAGTCCCAAGATCTTTGTCTGATTTATACCTAAGCTGATGGTAGATTCTACAGGGTATGTATCAAATTTTTCGCTTTTCCACTGTTCTGTTAATTCGGTATCGTTACTTATCCATTTTCTAAGGGACATTCCTGCGGCTTCCATAATATATTTTGCACTTCGTGATAATTCAAGTGCTTCGTTAAAATCATTACCTCCAGAAATTAAGTCGTCTACGTAAAAACATTTATCTAAAAGTCGAACAGTAGCGGGAAATTCTTCTCTATACTTCTCAATGTGATGTCTAATAGTAGCAGCGAGTAAGAATGGACTTGAACACACCCCAAAATTAACTCGATTGAAACGATAAATCTGTAATTTGGGTTTTTTGTGTGCATGCGGTTCTTCATCACTCCAGAAAAAACGAACAGCGTCTTTATGTTCATCAGCGAGACAGATTTGTAGAAAGGCTTGTTTAATATCAGAACAAAATGCTATTTTGTTTAATCTAAAATTAATTAAAACATCCAAAAGATTCGGATTTAAATTTATCCCCTGCCATAGGCAATCATTCAGTGACAGCTGATTATTTTGATGACTCCCTGCATCAAATACGATTCTTGTTTTGGATGTTAAGCGACCTTCCTTTCTTACTGCCTGATGAGGCAAATAATAAATAGGTTTGTTTAAATTATTTTCTGCTGTACTGGGTTCAACTATTTCTATTATTTTTTGATTTACGTAATCACGAATAATCTCTCTATACTGTTCATATAATTCTCTATCATATTTAAAACGTCTCCATAAACTTAAAAATCGTTGTTTCGCTAACGTGTAATTATCGGAAAGTTCATTATAGGGTCTTCTAAAGGGCAAGTGTACAACGTAGCGTTTGTTTTTAAACTGAATCGTTTCATTAAAAATTTCTATAGCTTTATCACTTTCTTTTTGAATTGGATCGTCTCTTATTCCAATGCTTTCTAGATCGAAAAAGAGTTTAAGAGTGCTACTAAGGGAATCGTCTGACAAAACGAAACACTGTTTCGAATTATTCAGTTCTGTTTCTTCAACCTTTCCACACGCTAGCCATCCAAATTCGGTTTCCTTAAAAAACAAATCGTCATTTATTTTATAAGTATTATCCTTTAAAACTTTGAATAATATATCTGCACTGATTAACGCTTCTATTTCATTCGGTTCAAAAAATGTCTCGTCACTCAATTTCAAAAATTCTGGAATTTTTATGTCTGAAATGTTTAATTTATTGCATGGTGTAAGCCCAGTTATTTTATCCACAATCAAAAATTCTACTGGTTCACTAAAGGAACAATCTTCATTTGAAATAAAGGTATCTAATTTCCACTTAATATTTTGGGTCAATCCATTCAAACCTGAAACTGGAGTTTTTATTTTTTCTCTTTTAATTCCTAAACATTCACTCATCTTTTCAGTTAAAACGCACACATTTGAAGCGGAATCCAAAACGCATCTTATTTTTATTCTTTTTTTGTTTTCGCATTGAACATAAATATAAGCTGTCGAAAACAGAATACTTTTTCTATTTTCTTTTAAATATCTGCTATTATTACTCAAAACGGAAGCATTTAATTGCGCAACCCGTTTGTCTATATCTGGTAAGTTGGATGAATTTATTCCATCTGCGTCTGGAACCGGGGTTTTGGCGCCAGAAGAAAAACATATTAATCTGTTGTGCTTCATTCCGCAGGTGCATTTGAATTTCGATAAGCAATCATTTTTCTTATGGTTTTGCCTAAAACAAACCTCACAAAGCTTGTGAAGGCGTATTATACTTAATCTTTCGTTAATGTTTAATTTCAAAAATGCATCACATTTATAAATAGGGTGATAAGTATTTTTACAAACAACACAATTTTTGTTTTTATTTTCATGCATTAAAGGAGTTTTAGATTTGTTAATAGCCGGAAAGTTTTTGTTAGTATTTTTATTTCCGCTAGTCATATTCGTTCTATTAATAGATAATAAAACTGATTCTCGTTGTTCCAAAAATTTGATAAATTCTTCAAAGGTGGGAACATTTTTTGATTTATGGGATAACTCAAAATTCTTTCTAGATTCTCTGTCTAACTTTGCTACGAGAATATTTACAATGAAAACATCTGATAATTTATTTTGCTCATATTTCAGAACTTTCAAGGCACGCAGATTTTTCTGTATACAATCAATCATATTTCTTATCTCTTTGGGATTTTCTGTTTGAATTTTCTCAAAATTCAGAATGTTTTGTACATGAATATCAACAATTAATCGCTCGTTATCATAGCGATTTTCTAATGCATTATATAATGATTCAAATGTATCAAAATTACTAACTAGATTTTTAGCATCAGATTTGAGACAAGATCTAAGATAATATAATTTCTGCGACTGATTAATGTGAACATTATTGGTTATTAAATCATCAAATTGTTCTTTAAAAGAACTGAATTCCTCATATTTTCCTGAAAATTCAGGTAATACTAAAGGAGGAATTTGAGTTTTAATTTCAAAGTTATCTTGAGATGCATTTTCAGTCGCATTTATTTTTTTATGAGAATCAAATTTCTTATAAGAATTAATAAGAGTATTAATTCTTACCTCTAATTTTTCCAGACGTTCTTCACATGAGTCAAGATCGTCATCTATGGTCGCTTGTTCAGCATCTTTCAAATCTTGAATTTCGTAGTATTTTTGTCGTAATTCATCGATTTTTGTTTGTAGCAGTTCTATGTTCTTTAATTTCACTTTTAGTTCCACTACATCTATATCGTAATTTTCGGCATTCGTGCCTTCTACATAGTTTTCAATTCTAGTTATCTTCCCTTTCAAGGAAGATTTCAATTTATTATTTTTATCCATAAGTCGCTTATTACAAGCTCCGGTTTCTCGACGGAGCCACTTTTTGTAGGAACTTAACTACAAATAACTAATTTTCGACGGACCATCTTCGTTGTTTTAATATTTTTAATTTGTACGATCACATACATCAAGTATTTACACTATTTACAACGAAGAATAAGATTTATAATAGGTAGAACATAAAATAATAATTGTGGGCGTCAATAAATTTAAAGTTCTTTGCCCACGTCCATTGTACTTGGCTTCCCATAGCCTTCTGCCCGGTGATCCGCGACGGGGTGGCGCGCATGCGTCAACAGTCATCAAAATAAGGAAACAAATTTTAAAAACTGTATTATTTTGTAAGTGTCATAAAAATGACAAGGATAGTAATTGAAAATAAAATCTTTTTTTGGGAATGATTTTCGCTCTTATACCCCGGGGGTTCTTACGAACTGCATCATCAAAAAGAAAGTGGATATTATTTTTCAATAGAATTTGCTTTCATCATATCCTGCAATGAAATACTAAGGAAATGCTTTGTAGAATTCAAATGAAATATATGTAAAACCGTATTGTGTTCAATTATGCAAAAATCTCAGTTAAAAGAATGAACCTGCATTACGTTGTTTTGGTTGCTGTCCTGTCAAAATACGAAAGAGGACGTCGAATTCACCTGTCAACCGTTGAAATCTCTATAAAATACTCTTTTTTACCTTTGAAAAAGAGGAATTACTTAGGTGAGAATATTTCTCGTTGTAACAGGTGGATTGTGTAGATAGATAAAACGAATACACTTATACACGCTTCATGTTTTCATTAAGAATTCTTCACTAGAAAGACGCATCAAAAATCTATTAAAATGAAAGTAAGTTAATTTAATTTAATTTAATTAGAAAACAAAATAAAAAGTAATGAAAGTGTGTGTGTATATATATATATATTATATCAAAAATCTCTCTCCTACAGATTTTCGTAAAACCTAAATTCGCTTTTTCTCTCCCTATAAAATATCGGAAAGTCTCCCATTACCTACGCATTGATGCATGATTTTAATTCTTGTTATATTATTACTTTTCACTTATATTTTCTTTAAAATGATATTCACTCATTCTTTGGTTCATACTTACTTTTACCCTTACTATACCCTGAAATAAAGGAAAATATTTCATAATTTATAAGTGATGTGTGATTTTACTTTCTTGTTTTTTAAGTAAAATTCACTCAATCATTCTTTGATTCACTCAAACTTTTACTAAAACTACATCCCGCAATATGGGAAATTATATTCAGATTTTATAAGTGATGCATGATTGTTTTTTTCTATAATAAAGATGTGTTTATACACGTGTAAATATATATAATTAAAATGACATTCTTTGTTTTCATTTTCCAGGAATTGCAGTTATAAATAACTGCAGTCGGCAGCAAAAGTATCCGAGCACTAGCAATAATCCCTGTCTAAAAAAATTTACACTTAATACTGCTTTTTTAAATAAGTCCTTTGGCGAGTCATGTTCTTACTCAGTCTAAGAACATGACTCGACAAGGATTTATTTAACAAAACATTATTAAGTGTATTTTTTTTTCATCGGAATTATTGTCTAGTGCTCGGATACTTTTGCTGCCGACTGTGTATCATGTAGTATAAGGAGTCATGTTCTTACTCAGTCTAAGAACATGACTCGACAAGGATTTATTTAACAAAATATTATTAAGTGTATTTTTTTTCATCGGAATTATTGGCTAGTGCTCGGATACTTTTGCTGCCGATTGTGTATCATGTAGTATAAGGAAAGGGCATGTTTACATTTACAAACAAACGCTCCGTCAATCAATCTTTGCTACTCTCGAGTGGCAAAAGATCAACCTGTATTGGTGGAAATGCCAATGTTATGCCACTTTACCTATAACTTGACTGCGAGTGACGTCACCTGCCCTTTCCTTATGGAAAAGTACTTCAGAATTTATTTGTGATGCATGATTTTGCAGCCGTTCGACACACTTTTTGGATAACAATCGTAGATTAAAAAATAAAAGTACTTTCTGATTTATCCTCACACTGAAAGACCCTTGTAAGCTAAAAATTGAAACGAAATTAGATTATTTAGAATAATTTTAAACTTGCGCTTTGTTTGTTGAAATACATGTTCATTAAATGACATTTATATGTTTATGAGAT
The DNA here is from genome assembly GCA_963930645.1 of Salticus scenicus. Taxonomy (NCBI): domain Eukaryota; kingdom Metazoa; phylum Arthropoda; class Arachnida; order Araneae; family Salticidae; genus Salticus; species Salticus scenicus. The sequence goes on along the minus strand of OZ005654.1, from coordinate 13,501,694 downwards.
AATGCGTGATAAGCATTACTTTCACTTGCCAATGCATTTAGATTACAAGGAATAAATTATTAATTTTAAAGAATACGTTTTGTTGTTTAAACGGTTTATTTAATAGACTAACTGATAAAATATTATTAAAATCAAGATATTTATTTAAAGAGACAAATGTGATTAATAAAAATAAAATTAATAAAATTTAAAAGATAATTTAGGATTTCGTTACATATTTTAATAGAAATTTTATTTATTGAAAATATAATATTTAATTATTAAATTTATCTGAAAATGTAAATAAAACCAATATATGTGAAGATACTCTTTCACAGCCATTAATGTAACTGAATATTTTTGTGTGGCCCTGTAAATCTAATGCTAACCATACTATGGAAAGCATTCTTTTGTGCATGTGAATATTTTTTAATTTTATTAAGGTCTGTGTAAAGTAAAGCTTTTAAAATTTGGTTTATAGAAATATCTCTCATGGAAAGCAATGTTTTGGAATACTTTCGGGTGTCCCGGTATACAAACCAGTGACGGTATTTACTCCATTTTCAATGGGGAACATTCGATGGTGGACTTGAATAACATATTTCAATTTCATTAACATTTGTGTAAGGTAACGTCATTAAAATGTGGTTTATAGCAATACCTCTCATAGAACGCAACGCTTTGGAATACTTTCGGGTGTCCCTGTACACAAACTAGTAAAGGTATTCACTCCATTTTCAATAGAGAACATACGATAGTGAACTTGAATAACATATATCAGTTTCAAGAAATTCCATGAATATATACGGTAGCTGGAGGGCGGACAGACGGACAGACAGACAAACCGAAGTCATTAACACATTTCAACCTTGTTGGATTAAAATTATTAAATTGATAATTTTAGTAATCCACCTATTAATTACTTCGTTTAATTAACTATTTTTCTAATTAATTAATTTCTAACTATTTTTTTAATTAACTATTTGCAAATTTCGCTTTTTAGATTTATTATTATTAGACTTAGACTTTAATATCATTTATTAAATTTAACATAATCAAATTAACATCTCGACAAAAGCATGTTCCGTATAGATATTCATAAGCTTTTGGACATGTTAGTGCAACACTTTGGTATAACGGCTACTGAAATGAATCGAATCAGTTTCAAAGAATGACCTGGGCGAAAATTTTATGTATGATAAACTAACAAACAAACAAATTAGCGACAAAGCTAATAAATTTGCTGTGTTTTCATAACATTAATAAGTTCATTTGGAAATATCGGCCGCTAGGCGAACGAAAGTCGGCCAGTAAATATATATTTACATAAAATGTTTCACAAAATACAATTATTTCATATTATTATTATTATTATTATTATCATCATTATCATTATCATCATCACTGTATGGATAATAAGTTTTAACTTTTTTCTTATATTTCTTTCTTCTTTTTCTTCTTTCTTTCTTTTTTTTTTTTTTTTTAAGTCCTTTTTTATTACTTCCATTACCCTACTACCGTAGGTAATGGAAGTATTGTATTCGGTCTGAAAATTCGATATCGGGTTTTCACCTGATTTACACGTTTTAAGGTCCCCTGAGTCCAAAAAAGTGGTTTTTGGCAATTGGTCAGTGTGTATGTATGTGTGTGTGTGTATGTATGTATGTATGTATGTGGAGAATCTTCTGGCTGTTATAGCTCAGAAACTAATAAAGATAGAGCTACGAAACTTTAGAATTGAAATACGTCTGGTGTACAGATGAAATTTCCAAATTTTGGTGAAAATTGAAAAACCGGAAGTGGGACCGTAAGTCCGTATCTCAAAAACGGCTCTAACGATTTTCTTCAAACTTGCTATATAAACACTCAGGCCCCGACTTACGGCAGGGCATACGGGGCAAATGCCCTGGGCCCCCCTTCTGGAAGGGGCCCCCTACAGGCGAATACAGAAATTCTGCAACCTAAAGACCTCTTATGCCACTGCAAGGGGGCCCCCCAGAATAGGCTTGCCCCGGGGCTGCAGGTAGTCTAAGTCGGGCCCTGCAAACACTCTATTAGATGTCCTTTCGAATGATATAGTTGGTTAGTTCAGGAAAATTGATAGGCGTCCTGTATAAATAGCTCAATTTCAGGCCTCGCAAAGGCGTTCCTTTAAAAACGTTTGTACGAATTTTTTTCAAACTCGCCATTTTAACTCACTTTTAAATATGCTTTTGTATGTAATTATTGTTTTCCTGTCAATAATTGAGTTTAACCGGAAGTGGGACATCGGAAACCGGAAGTGGGACCGTAAGTCCGTATCTCAAAAACGGCTCTAACGATTTTCTTCAAACTTGCTATATAAACACTCTATTAGATGTCCTTTCGAATGATATAGTTGGTTAGTTCAGGAAAATTGATAGGCGTCCTGTATAAATAGCTCAATTTCAGGCAATCGATTACTTGGAAAAGTTTAATTCAGTGTGAATGCATGTTAAGAAAGATAATATTCAAAGAAAACTGTAACAAAATTGCAAAATAAATTATATAATCTAAAATATCGTTCACCACATCTGATAACATATTTCGTATTCTCGAATAAAGAACTTCAAATATTTTACAAATTAGTCAAGCTAAGAAATTTACTAATTAAATTTATTAATTACTTCTTTAATTAATTCCGTCTAAGTAATTAATTAAAGAGGATTGACCATAAATTATAATTTGATGAATGTATTACGGAACATCACGAATGAATTTAGAAAATTTTGCTTCAAAAGGCTTATAATACTATTTAATAATGACTGTGATTTTTAGTCAGTAAGTATACAGTCGGCTGCAAAATTATTCGAGCACTAGAAATAATCCCTGTCTAAAAAACGTACACTTAATACTGCTTTGTTAAATAAATCCTTATCGAGTCATGTTCTTAGTCAGTCTAAGAACATGATTCGATAAGGATTTATTTAACAAAACAGTCTTAAGTGTACTTTTTTAACATAGGAATTACTGGCTAGTGCTCGAATAATTTTGCAGCCGACTGTACATAAATCTATTTTGTTACTTATTTAAATCAAAAATGTATATAAAATGTTTAGAATGTGTGTAGTACTGGGTAATGGAAGTCGTGTGGCTGTTACACACCAGATTTTTTCATATCTCATGTAGATTTCTTTTAATATACATAAAAAAAAAAAAACTTTATTTGTTAAGTAACCCATTATAAAATACATAATTTTTGACGTATTGGTATAATAATAATATTGGACTTAAAAAAAAAAAAAAAAAAGAAAAGAAAAGAAAGAAAGAAAAACCTTTTCCAGCTTATTGTCGCACTGCACGTTTAAAATATATTTATAAATGTTCTAATCATACAATCTTCTATTCTAGCAAAATATCTCATTAGATAAAAATTGTGTACTCAAAAATATCGTGGGTTGATATTTTCTTCCATTCATCTATCAGCTTTCTTCTTTGCGTAATTTATTCAGTAAGAATAGATATTACTCGTAGCTGACATATTCTAAAAATATGTTTTCTTGAATGGGCGACGGAAGTTGGGTAATTCTTGCAACCTTTTTTTGAAAGAGTAGAATGGTTAGTTATTCCACGTAAGCCAACCTTGAAATACAGGTTCAGGTTCAAACGGTTTAAAATATGCAGGTCCACTCATACAGCTTTCATTAATATTATGTATTTTTTTCCTCCATTATTTTATTTTCACTGCGTCAATTGTATATAATAAGGATGAAAATTTTGACGAAAAAGGCATCGCGCGTTCTTTTTATAGTATGCATAAGATATAAAAATGCAATCAAATAATAATTAAGAAAAAGAAAAATTTAGTATGGTGTTTTAGACAGCACAGATTCCAGTATAACATTTTAAGCAATTCAGCTGTGTTCGCCTCAATAATGTGGATATTATTTGTGAAAATTTATCTTAATAATTGTAAATTTTGAATTTTCTTTGTTTTTTACTTATATTTAACCCCTAAACAGTTTTTTTTTTTTTTTTTACTTTATATTTCAGCTTACACCAATATTACTACATGATACCTTTCAATAGACATGTTGTTTTGTTGAAAACTAATCCAAAGAAATTCTTTTAAAAAATACCGGTGTCAGTTTGCACAAACTGCCACTAAAGTAATGCCCGAGATTATCTCGGGCATGACAGTTAAAAAGTTAATGAAAGCAATAACTCAAGAAAAACAAATTCATTTATTGTTATAATTTATTTTCCATTCTTTAAGAATAAATTCCAGGATTTTTTTTTACCATTTTCCAATAAAAGTTAAAAGCGTTTACGACTTCGATTCATTTGCCAGTCGGTCTGCATTTTCGTTTCCATAAATATTTTTAAAATTCTGTAAAATACTTTCTAAATGTATTTAGCCATCACAGCATAAATATTAAGTCATAAATAATTTTCAATGCTATTGGAAAGTGCAGAAAACACAGCTCCAGAAATTCCCTGTAATGAACCAGAATATTTTCTTGGAGCTCTAAAAATAAATGGATCAGTAATGTTTACATTATTTTCTATAGTAAACATATTTTATTGCATTTATAAAATATAGGCTGATTTCACATGTTTAATACTGCATAAAGGTATTGAAATGTGCTTATAAGGAATCTGTCTCTTAGACTCTAATGTAAAGCAATTATTTTATGAGATCTTGTACACGAACCAGAAGTGCTACATGTACGACTTTTTGTAGAAATCATTTACAGTAAATAGGAGAAAACTGAATAACAAATATCAGTTTTGCGGAATTCTAAAAATATTCATGGAAATTTAAGCACAGACAGACGAACTGAAGTCATAAACACTTTTCAAATTTGTTGGAAAGATCTTTAAAACTATTCTTTAAAATTGAAAGATAAGATATATAAATAAGTTATTTATTTATTTATTTATTTTTTATTAACTTCTATTCTTGTTTGTTTGTTTTATTAGCTTCTATTGTTGTTTGTTTGTACGTTTGTTTGTATTGGACGTCATTATCACTTTAAACATTTTATGCACATTGATAAGAGCTCTATGATTCATCAGAAAATTTAAAACATGGTATATAAAAAGTTTTTTTTTTTTTTTTTTTTAATCTTATAATTATTTGTATTGAATTACCGATTGCATTTAAAAACACTAGCAGGTTGCAGAATGCGGCCATCACAAAACTTTCTTCCCTATTTTCCTGAACAAACTCCACTCAGTATAAATCATTTTTTCAAATTATTTACTAAAATCATTTTCCATGATGAATGCAGACTGCTTTCATTCCAGATAAGTATAACCACTAAATAGCGAAAGAAATTTTCTGATCTACAGACAGCATCAAGAAAAAAAAAATGCATGTTTCGGTATTTTTTAGGATTCAGAAATAAAAACCAAATAATATAAAAATATAAAAAATAAAAAATTATTGCAAATAATCACAGATCATGGTACAACCATTCATTTTAAAGATATTCGCGAGTGCTTATATATATATATAATTCATCATTACGATGATCAAACACCAGAAAGAAAGACTTGAATTAATTGACATATGAAAATGAATGACACAAGGCAAAAGACATTGAAAACGTTAATATAAATTGTTTCTGAAACACTGATAGACTTTCCTTTTTCTATTTTTTCACAAAGTCTGGTTAAATAATTATAAGATGAAAAAAAAAAAAAAAAAAACTTTTATATACCATGTTTTAAATTTTCTGATGAATCATGGAGCTCTTATCAATGTGCATAAAATTTTTAAAGTTATAATGACGTCATTTTTTGTTAGATGCATAATTTAACTTTTTATAATTTTTTAACGTTCACGTTTAATTAAATATATTTATTTTTATGTCGAAAGAAAATGAACTCTTAAATTTTTTTGGCAACAATTAAATTATAGCTAATATTTTAACGGTTATTTTAACGCTATTAAGATGTTATTATTTTCATATTTTAATTAATTATAAGAAAACTAATCAAAAATTCGAAAACCGGACTTCGAAGTATTGTGTTGTCACCGGGTTCTGAGCTACTGTGAAAGTTTCAAAAGTCTAGCTAGTTTTCTAAGTTAGTTAAAATTTGATTGCAAGATTTGTCCTGGACAAACAAACAAACAAACAAATAAGAATAGAAGTTAATAAAAACATGGTAAAATAGTTCTCGTTGTGTACAGTTATATGAAAATATGTTCTATGCTGCCATATGAAAAATTATGATAGAATGGGGCGACTTACTGAACGATAAGCGCCAATTTATGTCAAGATACAACTAAATGTAACTTTTTATGAAACTCCATCCACGAGTCTTCGAGCTACAGTTGATGGACAGCTTTCGTTGCACACATAGGTAGACATACATTTTCTAAAAATTGTTAAATCGTGTTCTAGACTTCTCAAAACGTGTAAATACATCGAAAACCGTAATTCAATTTTTTTTCAGGAATTCATTACTTAGCTATTGAATACAAAAGAAAGTAATAGTGAAACCAAATATTTAACATCCACACTTATTCTAATAATGTTTATACGTCTGAATTTCGAATGCATTTTTACTGAAACAAAACCTAATTAACAATTAAAATGATCCTCGCAAAATATTTATTGATCATTAAAATCAAAATTGAAATAGAATACTATTAATAAGCAAAAACATATATATTAAATTTTCTCTCTCAGTATCCAAAAAAGGACTTGGGTGATCCATCTATCGTCGTTTCTTCTGGCAATGTGCCCAATCCAGGTCCATTTTAACTTCTTAACTCTACAGTCGACATCAATAACTTTTGCTTGCTCCCTAATCCATGTGTTTCGCTTTCTATCTCTTCGAGTAATTCATAACATGCCCCTCTTTATGCTTCTCCGGATTGTTTGAAGCATTTGTATAGTTTTACACGTTAATATCCAAGTTCCTAAAGCCTAATTTAATACAGGCATAACACACTGATCAAAAACTTCTTTTGAAACAAACTGGGAGGTCGCTTTTGAATACAGCGCTATTTCTTCCAAAATCTATCCTTGTAAGTTTAACTTCGTTGTTAATTTCTACATGATAGTCCCATTAATCGTAATTAATGGTCCCAGAAAAATATAACTGCATACCGATTCTAATTCATCCATATGAACAATGATCTTCAGTGGAGAAACGAAGAAATTTGACATATTTTTTGTCTTACCGAGGTTCATTTTCAATCCAACGAGCTGACTTTCTTTGTTTAATTGTTGAAGCATTTCTTGCAAATCCTCGAGGAAGAAACTACAGTATCGTCGGAGAGATGAAATTGTGAAGTTTGAAAGAGCAGAATGAAGAAGTATTGCAGAAAACATTGAAATCACCTAGGAGAGGCCTTCATCCTGCAATGGATTGATAAAGGCTGAAATTGATGATGATGATATATTAAATTTGGTACAATTCCATCCCATAGCTGTACGCACATCTTAAAAAAGTACAGCAATTCAGTTTAAAAAAAAATATCTCAGAAATCCTAAAATGTATAAGTGCATCAAAAATGAATGTTAAACGTTTTATGCGAATCCAAATACTTTTTTCTTAGGTATATACAAACAAATAAGAAAAATGATAATTCTTCGCCTTTGTTACATTCCATAGTTATTTAATAAAAGGTTTACTATTACTTTCTTTTGCTGTAAAAATGTTGTTACCAAATATTACTTACTCAAACTACGGATGATTGGGTTTTACGTCGTACTAGTGCTGCGCAGATGGGCAATTGGCGACGGTCTGGGACACACCCCTAGAGGTGGTCTGGAGACATGCCATCACAATTTTGATCCTCCACGGAAAGGATGGCTCTCCCGCTTCGGTGACCCCCAGAGGTATAATTTACTCAAACTACGGAAGATTCGTAAATTCAAATTTTTTCAATTTGAAATTTTCACTGAGTCAATTCTAGTGTTCTAAAAGATAAAATGCAAGCTCCTTCATCCCTTGCTCCATCAATTCCAAATTTCCCTCCATAAATGTTTCAAGTTGTAAACCAATTGTTCATAGTCTAGTATTAGTGCGACGTAGAACGCACTCAACCAATCAACCAAGCAGTGAAACATAGATACAAAAATTTTATTCTAATAATTTCTATATTTTTGCTGTAAATTATAACAAGACAGATTACAAATTATCAAGTGTAATATCTCTATATATTGCATTTTATTTTTAAGTATATATCAAACATGCATTATGTACAGTATAAATATGTGTTGTATACAGCTAAAGTTTTATGATAAATATGTATGTGTGGAAGATGTTTGTATGTTAATATGTACGCAAATATATTCGTAAGTATGTAAGAAAGCAATGTGCGTAAATGTAGAGATAAAATATTAAATATGCAATATTTACAGGGGAAGGTAGCCTAAAATGATCCTAGCAGGCAAACTTTATTAATGAACTTTATGCGCCATTTTTAACAAAGTGGCGGATATCTTAAGTTAAGCAGAGCTACTTGAAATCAGGCTACCACTTGAAAATTTAAAATCACGATAACTTCCGAAATAATACTCCAAATTGAACCAAATTTGGACAGTGAACTTATTTTATAAATATTTTGATGAGTTTTTTAACCAAGTTACTCTGCCATTTTTTTTTCAAGTGGAGACCATTTGAAAATTTCAAATTCACATTGTAAAAAGAGTATTCCGAATTTCTTTGAATTTTGATGTAAACATACACCGTATGTTAGTGTTTTAAGTGTCTCAATAAAGTTTATTAATGAAATTTATCCGCCATTTTTAGCAAAGTGGTGGATATCTTAAGTTAAGCAGTACCATTTGAAATCACGCTACCACTTGAATATTTAAAATCACGATAACTTCTGAAATAATACTCCAAATCGAACCAAATTTGGACAGTGAACATATTTTATAAATATCTTGGTTGAGTTTGTCAACCGAGTTGCTCCACCATTTTGTTTTCAAGTGGAGACCACTTGAAAATTTCAAATTCACATTGTAAAAAACGTATTCCGAATTTTTTTGAATTTTGATATATACATTAGACCATATAAGTTTCTCAATCAAGTTTATTAATGAACTTTATCCACCATTTTTAACAAAGTGGCGGATATCTTAAGTTAAGCGGTGCCAGTTGAAATCAAGCTACCACTTGAAAATATAAAATCACGATAACTTCTGAAATAATACTCCAAATCGAAAAAAATTTGGACAGTGAGCTTATCTTATAAGTATCTTGGATGAGTTTGCTAATCAAGTTGCTCCACCATTTGTTTACAAGTGCAGGTCACTTGAAAATTTCAAATTCACACTGTAAAAAGCGTATTTAATACCGGATTTGCTTGAATTTTGATTCATACATAGACTATATAAGACTCACAAATAAATTTATTAGTGAACTTTATCCGTCATTCCTAACAAAGTGCGGATGTTATAAACTAAGGGAGACAACTTGAAATTAGGCTACCACTAGAAAATTTATAAACTTGATAACTTTTTAAATTCTGATTCAATTCGAACTAAAGCTGGACAGTGATATTATCATATAATTTTCTTGGATGTATTCACTGGGCAACTTGTTTCGACATCTTGTTTCCAAGTTGCGGCCACTTGAAATCACGCTGCTACTTGAAAATATGCCATCACGATAACTGTTAAAATACTAAACAAAAGTTGAATAGTGAACTTATGGTTCAAATATCTTGGAGATAAATTCAGTTGGTGACTTGATCCACAATTGTAATTCCAAGTGGCGGCCACTTGAAAATTTGTCGTTATGATAACTTTGTAATACTGAATCAATTCGCATCAAATTTGGATAGTGGATTTATCATTGAAATATCTGAGATAAGTTTGCTGGGCATCTCACACCCCTCTTTTTTCCAAGTGGTATCCACTTGAAATCATGGTGCCACTTGAATATTTCTTATCACGATAATTTTTGAAATACTGATTTAATTTGAACTAAAGCTGGACAATGAACTTATCAAATATATTTTATGATTTCGCTGGGCAAGTTGTTTCGCCATTTTGTTTCCAAGTTGCAGCCACTTAGACTGCCACTTGAAAATTTGCCATAACAACAACTTTTGAAACACTGCACTGATTCGAACCAAAGATGGATAGTAAACCTATTCTTCAAATATCTTGGATGACTTTGCTGGGCAACTTGCTCTATTTCCAAGTGGCAACTACTTGAAAAATTGTTATCACGGTAACTTTTGAAATAATTAATCAATTCAAATAAAGTATTTATGAACCGATTTGCTTAAAACTCGATATGTACATAGCCTACATCAATATTTCTACCAAGTCCATTAAAATTTTTAGCTGCCACATTTTCAAACAAAATGACAGCTACTTGGTGAGGAAAAAGAAATTAACCTACCCTTCCGAATGAGCCGGAAGGACTTGTTTTTACTATCTCTTACCCATAAGGTAGAGAAAGTATTGTTTTAGGGTCAAATTTTCGAACAGGAATTTTTGTTATATTTATATGTTTTGAGGTTCCCTGAATCCGAAAATCATGTTTTTAGCGGTTGGTCTCTGTGTGTGTGTCTGTCTGTGTGTCTGTCTGTCTGTTATCAGCATATCTCAAAAACAAATTATAACAGAAAGTCCAAACTTGGTATTCTAAATGTGTATTATACAGGGATGCTACACTAAGCTTTTCGTTGAGATGAAACAAATGGTTCGTGTACAGGGACACCCAAGAGAATTCAAATTCATTGCGTCTATTGGGGAAATTGCAGGTGAGTAGAGTTTATTATCTATAGACTGCACTAAACCAAATGAAACGAATATATATGTTTTATATGCGTAAAAACATCTTTCATGTAGAATATGGTAGGGAAATTGTTCACTGTTCATTTACAGGGATACACAAAAAAAACTAGATTATAGTGCGACAATAGCTGAAAATTAATGTAAGTGTATTTCAGGTTGTACCGTGTATTAGTACTTTAGGATAGGCTGACCATATGTCCTCGAATCTCGAGGACAAAACTCTTCGTCCCCAAAAAATTACAAAACATTTGAGGACGCCGGTTATAAAGTTATTAATGTTTTATTACAGTAATTTATTATATGTATAATAAATAAGCTGAAATACGTTCTTTTAGGTGCTTTATACATAAAAATTACTAAAATTTTACAATTTAAGGTGATTTAATTGTTATTTTATTTTTTTGTCCTCGAAATTCGAGGACGCCGCCATCTTTGTCCCCGAATTCAATGAAATAAATACGGTCACTCTAGTTTAGGATTATATTTAGATGCACCATGTGGTCTGTGCATAATCTTCAAATGATATAGAGGACTGTAAATGTTTAAACGATAACATTATTTTTTATTGTTAGTAAAAGTGCTTTACTTTAATATTTGACCATGTTCAGGAAAGCTGCTCTGGAATTGAAATGAATTACTCATAGACATATGGTAAATAATGTATATGTTTAAGCTAAATATTCATCGCTTGTTTTTTGTACTATATTTACACGTTTTGAGGCTTCGGGATTACCGAAGTCAAGTTTTTTAGAATTTTGTAAATTTCAAGGTAAGAGAAAGTTGTGTGAGTGACACACCATATTATTTCAAATGTTTTGTCAATTTTACTCAGTAATTTAAAGAACAAACAATTCAACTTCAATTTCTCAGGTCATTTTCTTTAAAATGATTGCTTCTAAAATCCATTTTCTACGCATAAATTGAAAAATTAATATTTCATCTTAATTTACTTAAATTTTTAGCTCTTAAGCATTATTTTTCCCCATTAAATGATTTCTGCATTTTAAATTTACATATTTTTTTTTCTTTTCATCGTCTAAGGAGACAGTCATCATTCAACTACAACTTAACCCTATCGTCTAATTGGCACTCAACTCACAACACGCGTGCATCGCTTAGCTAATTTAATTTCAACCATCCATCATCCACTTATTTTCATTCCTTATTATTCATAGGTACATTTAGCTCTTCCACGACCTCATTTTCCATTTCTTCTTTAACTCCCAACTTACTTAATGTCATCAATTCAGTGGCAAGCATTTTCATTTCTTTTTACTTTTCTCGGACCCATAAGGTAGAGAAAGTATTGTTTTTGGGTCAAATTTTCGAAAGTGGATTTTTGTTATATTTACACGTTTTGAGGTTACCTGAATCCGAAAATCGTGTTTTTAGCGGCTGGTCTGTGTGTCTGCATGTGTGTCTATGTGTCTGTCTGTTATCCCCATACCTCAAGAACAAATCGTAGAAGAAAGTCCAAACTTAGTATTCTAAATTTGAATGATATAGGGATGCTACACTAAGCTTTTAGATGAGATGAAGCAAAGGGTTCGTGTACAGGAACACCCAAGAGAATTCAAATACATTACGACTACAGGGGAAATTGCAGATAAGCAAAGTTTAACATCTGTACACTGAACTAAACCAAATGAAATAAACATACATTTTTTATATGCACAAAAATATGTCCGATGTAGAATATAGTAGGAAAATGATACACTGTTCATTTACAGGGCTGCACAAAAGAAGTAGAATATACTGCGACGATAGCTGAAAAATGATGGAAGGATATTTCAGGTTTTGCCGTGTATTATTACTATAGTAATATATTAAAGTGCATCATGTGGTCTGTGCATAATCTTCAAAAGATATGCAGGGCTGCCAATATTTAGGCGATAACATTCTTTTTTATTGTTAGTGGAAGTGCTTTACTATAATATTTTACTAAATATAAAGCTGCTCAGGAATTGAAATGAAGTCCTCTTAGACAAATGGTAAATGATGTAATGTTTTTAGCTAAATATTCATCGCTTGTTTTTTGTATATTTACACGTTTTGTGACTTCCTGATTACCGAAGTCAAGTTTTTTAGCGTTTGATCTTTATCCGTGTTTTTAGAGTAACTTTAAAACGAATATTTTCAGGGAATCCAAAAGTTGTATTTTCAAGTTAATGAAAGTTTGTTGCAGGGAAAGTTTGATCAAGACTGATAAGTTTCAAGGAATGTTGCGTGTGAAAGTTGTTTGAATAATTTTAAGTGAACTTTTAATTAAAATAATAGATTTAAATCATATACAAATGTAGGTGCAGTATAGTATTAAATTTCAGGGTAAGAGAAAGTCGTGTGAGAGACACACCAGATTATTTACTTTCTCTTGCCCATAAGGTAGAGAAAGTATTGTTTTGGGGTCACATTTTCGAAATTGAATTTTTGTTATAGTTACACGTTTTGAGGTCCCCTGAATCTAAATATCATGTTTTTAGCTGTTGGTCTGTGTGTGTGTGTGCGTCAGTGTGTGTGTGTCTGTGTGTCTGACCGTTATTAACATATCTCTTAAACAAATTATAGCAGAAAGTTCAAACTTGGTATTCTAAATGTGTATCATATAGGGATGCTACACAGCTTTTCGTCGAGATCAAGCAAATGGTTCGTGTACAGGAACACCAAAGAGAATTAAAATACATCGCTTCTATGAGGAAAATTGCAGGTAAGTAGAGCTTAACGTCTATAGACTGCATTAAACCAAACGAAACATATATATATATATGTATATATATATATATATATATATATACAAATATATATATATTATCCCTTTGGTTTAAATTCTAATGTTTATAATAAACAACATATTGTTTATTCCAAGGTTTCAAAAATTGAATTTTACAGTAATATTTATAAAACATTAAATCACTCTTTATTTAAAAAGACTACTAGAACTTCTAGGGGTTCTTCTAGGTCGTCTTCCCCACTTCTGGACATTTCATCTCTATTACAAAATCTCAAATCCTTAGAACGTATTTTTCTTAAGTCTTATAATTGGAAAGATATACGTAATTTTATATTTGGGATAAAAAAGAAGTATCTTCTTAAATATTTTAAAGTCTTCCATTCTCATTCTTTTGATTCACACTTCAGTGATGTATTTTTTGATATTTTACACTACAGGGCTGAGTGTTTTAATATTAAACTTGACTTAAAATCTGGTCAAAAAATAAATAACTCTCTCTTGGTGACAAATTTTTCTCATCCTGTGTTTAATAAACTTCATATCCACAATTTACTTAATGATCCATCCAATCCTTTTCCCATCAAAAACTTCATCATTCAAAAAACTTTTAAATACAATATTACTTTAGGCAGAAAAATATTTAACTACAATAAATTTGCTACATTTCTTACATCTATTGATCAGCCTCCATGCTATTGTTCTGATTCCAAATATAAATCTTTTTTCAATCCATCTCATGGTCATATTATTACTGGCGATATCAAGATTGTGGAAAATCTTACTTTAAGATCTTTGATGAAATATGGCACTAAATTTCGTTTGCCTTCAAAATTCAAATTTATTGATATCATTACTCAATTTAATTTAGACTTGGATCTCTTTATATACAAAATTGCTATTGATTATAATAAACCAGTGGGATATTTTAATGAGTGGAAATTTAAGCTACTTGAGAAATTTAAACTTGATTTAGTTTATAATATGCACCATCTTTCTACTATCAAGTACTATAATTTCAAAGAAATTAATTCAGCAATTCTCGACCTACAGTCTAAATTTATTATTACTTATGTTGACAAGGCGGCTAATAACTATGCAATTTTTTGCAAAAAGTATTATAAACAACTTCTTTTTGATACTATGGATACTAGTAATATTTTTGTTAAGATTAATGACAGTATCGAAATTAAAAACAGGCATATATTTAATTATTACAAGTTGATAAAAACTAAAAATAAAAACTATAATTATCCTTATTTAGTTGTAATTCCGAAATTTCATAAAGATCCAATTAAATTTCGTACTGTTACTGTTGCCTGTAATGCCTACACTTCTAATGCTAATATTATATTATTAAATATCCTTAAAAAATTACATAGTTATATTGTTTCTAACAAGTGTAATTTTTTTCTAAAAAATAGTTTTCAACTCAAAAATAAAATTAAAAATCTTACTGATATTACTGGTATAAAAACTTTTGATTTCAATGATCTTTTTAATAATATAGTTATTAAAGATATGTTTGATATTATAAATAAACTTTTTGTAGAAAATCTGCAGTATTTAAATCTAAATGTTAACATTACTCCTTCAACCTTTAAAACTCTGACTAGGTTTATACTTTTCCATAACTATATTTTATTCAATAATTATTTATATAAACAACGTTTAGGATTGCCACAAGGTGGCATTGCTTCTAGTATATTAGCTGATCTATACTTATATTATTATGAGCGTGATATTGAGTGTACTAACTTTAAATTACTACGATACATAGATGATATAATTATATTATACTTGGATAAACATCACACCAATCTAAACTTACCTGTTAATTATCCTGAAAATCTGTCTCTTAGTAGTACTGATTTGGAATCTAATGTCATTAGTTTCTTAGATTTAAAAATTATTCTGAATTGTAATGGCAAATTAGAATTTGACTTATATGATAAAAAGAAAGATTTCCCCTTTAAGGTAAATTTTTTTACTAATTTTCAAACATGTTTACATAAATCTGTATTTGTCAATATTCTTCTTAATTTTAATCTACGCATCAAAAATTTAGTGTCTGATAAACATCAAAAAGTACAATTTCGATTTTTTAAAAAATTAGCATTAATTAATGGCTATCCCAAACACTTGATTCAAAAATTCTTTTAATCATTTATTTATTTTAGTATTGTAAATATTATTATTTATTAGTTATTTATAATTTTTATTTCTATTATTCACATTAAAATAATTATGAATAATTCATTTTATTTTATTTTACTATTATTTTCATCTCAATACTCTAGATGGCAGCACTATCCATGCTAAAATAATTATGAATAATAATCTGCTTTTTTTAGGATCTGAATACGTATGAATCCTTATTTTACCTGAATAACATTGCGCATCCTTTATTACTCAATGGTCACTGCAATTTTAACCTGATTAACTGTGTGTTTAACTGAGTTCTGATTGTTAAATTTTACATGTGCATTGTATCTCAGTTTTTCTGGATTGAATTATCTGGTTTTTTCACATGGGTATCTTGTATTTGAATCAGTTTCAAATATATTTTATTAAGTAATTTTGTATGTTTATTTCAATCTCCAATATATATGTCTTAGGATTATTTCAGGTAATATTGTGATTTTGATCTTCTTTTTTATGGATTTTCTATGGATGTTTCGGGCCTGTGAACAAAGAAATTCTTAGCTTTTGCTTTCTTTGTGACAGAAAAACATCCATTTCTTAGCATATTTGCATTCTACCAGGCCCTTGAAAACGTTGGAATGCAAATCATGCTTTTTTCTCATCTCCAAAATTCATTTCGATTTATCTTTAATTCTTTTCTGATTTGATATGAGTGGTCTGCGATTATGATCTAAATAATTGTTTTAATGCTGAGGGTGAATCATCTTTGAATTTCATAAAATTTTGCACTGATATTATTATATTTTATTATTGTATTACTATCTATATATATGTATATATATATATATATATATATATACAAATATATATATATATATATATATATATATATATACAAATATATACATATATATATATACAAATATATATATATATATATATATATATATTATATGCGTAAAAACATGTTTCATGTAGAATATGGTATAGAAATCATTCACTGTTCGCATACAGGCTACATAAAAGAACTAGATTATAATTCGACAATACTTGAAAATTGATGGAAGTGTATTTCAGGTTGTGCCGTATGTTATTAATAAAGGATTATATTTGTGTGCACCATGTGATTTATACATAACTTTCAGACGATATACAGGGCTGCCAATATTTAAGCCAAAACATTCTCTTTTATTTGTTAGTGGAAGTGCTTTACTATATAATATACTATATCTTATAGTATTTTACCATATCCAGGAAAGGCTCAGGAATTGAAATTAATTCCTCAAAGCCATATTGTAAATAATGTTTCTTTTCTTTTTTTTTTTTTTTTTTTTCCCCAAGCTAAATATTTATCAGTTTTTTTTTTTTTTATATATATTTATAGGTTTTGAGGCTTCCTGAATACCGAAGTCAAGTTTTATAGTTTGATCTTCACCTGTGTCTGTGTCTGTTAGAGTAAATTAAAAACAAATACTTTCAGGCGATCCAAATGATGTATTTTGAAGAGAATAAGTTTGTTACTAGAAAAGTTTGTTCATTATTGATAAGTTTCAAGGAATGAGGAGTTTGAAAGTTGTCTGAATAATTTTAAATGAGTTAATATGTTATAATTTTTAACATAATGACAGATTTGAACTCTCTATAAATGTAGGTACAATAATGAAACGGGGGGTTGAGGGGTTGGCAGCCCCCCTCAAATTGAATTATTTGACAAATAAAGCTGTTACGAAGCCTAAGTTGAATTGTTTTAACATAGGTTTACATAACAGTACTCGTTATCTTAACCCTTAATCTCCAATCCGTACTTATAGTATTAAATTTCAGGATAAGAGAAAGTTGTGTGAGTAACACACCAGATTATTTACTTTCTCTTACCCATAAAGTAGAGAAAGTATTGTCTTTGGGTCAAATTTTCAAAATTGAATTTACTTTCTCTTACCCATGAAGTAGAGAAAGTATTGTCTTTGGGTCAAATTTTCAAAATTGAATTTACTTTCTCTTACCCATAAGGTAGAGAAAGTATTTATTTTGGGTCAAATTTTCAAAATTAAATTTTTGTTTTATTTAGACGTCCTCTGTTTCCAAAAATCATGTTTTTAGCGGTTAGTCTGCGTGTGTGTGTGTATGTGTGTGTCTGTCTTTTATCAGTATAGCTCAAAAACAAATTATAGCAAGTCCAAACTTGCTATTTTAAATGTGTTTGATATAGGGATGCTACACTAAACTTTTCGTTGAGATCAAGAAAATGGTTCGTGTACAGGGACGCCCAAGAAAATTCGTCTAAGGGGAAAATTGTAGGTAAGTAGAGTTTAACATCTATAGACTGTGCTAAACAAAATGAAACGAATATATATTTTTTATATACATAAAAAAATGTTTCGTATAGAATATGGTATAGAAATCATTCACTGTTCATTTACAGGGCTATACAAAAGAACTAGATTATAGAACGACAATACATGAAAATTGATGGAAGTGTATTTCAGGTTGTGCCGCATGTTATTAAATTAAGATTATATTTATGTCTTCCACATGATGTCATAATTTTTAGAAGATATACAGGGTTGTCAATATTTAAGCCATAACATTCTTTTTTATTGTTAATGGAAGTGTTTTACTGCAATGTTTTACCATGTCCAGGAAAGCTGCTCAGAAATTAAAATTAATTCATGGCCATATGGTAAATAATGTATTTTTTTAAGCTAAATATTCATCGCTTGGTTTTTTGTATATTTAGACGTTTTGAGGCTCCCTGAATACCGAAGTCAAGTTTTTAACGTTTGACTTTTGTCTGTGTCTGTTAGAATAAATTAAAAACAAATAATTTCAGGCTATCCAAATGTTGTATTTTGAAGTTACTGTGTTTGTTACTAGAAAAGTTTGATCAAGATTGATAATTTTCGAGGAATGTTGTTGTGAAAGTTGTCTCAATGATTTTAAATGAACTTTTGAATTTAATAACAGATTCGAATTCTATATAAGTGTAGGTACAGTAGTGAAACGAGGGGTTGAGGGGGGCGGTAGCCCTCCTCACACACGATTACATGTTAAATAAAGCTGCTCTGAAGCCTAATTTGAATTGTATTAACATAGGTTTTCATAATAGTAATCTTTATCTTACCCCTTAATCTCCAATCTGTTATTATAGTATTAAATTTCAGGGTAAGAGAAAGTCGTATGAGTGACACACCGTATTATTATTTTTTCTTTTTTAACTTTTTGAACATACATCATATAAGGTATTGGTACGTTCTACACGAAGGACCAAGACATGGGTAGGATGTTTTCCATGGGGGGTGTTTCTAAAAGTTTCTAGCCCATATTTCGGAAAAAGACACGGAAAACTCCGAATGATTAGGCCAATGTACGTGTTTGACTAATTATTTAATTACTGGAGGTGCTGAGTTGGAAGTCAGCACCTCCCTACTAGCTTAGAGGGCCGCTTGTGAAGCATACTGTGTAAGTAACATATCGCAATCATGAAAAAATCAGGCTTCGAAATTTTTGGTGTATCGATACGTTATGAAGATATGCTGATTTCTATTTTGCTATTCTTACGATGATGTATGTATATGGATATATGCATACAACATCGATATATTTATATACATATATATACATATCGATACATCTATATATACATCATCGATATGGATATATACATCATGTGAGTCTGAACACGATATAGCGTCTCCGTATTCGATTACGCTCAAATTTAATTAATTAGTATGCTATAAGTCACCAGTGCTCGAACGGTTTAGATTTTCATGAGTGTAGGACTTACAGTTCTTTTACAGGGACACAAAGAAGACTTCTTACTTATGATCGTTTGTGAATATGTCAACAAAATTATGTGAAGTGCATTACCATCTGAACTATGTATTGGATAAAGATCAGACTAGGTAAGTATATTATAGGTCATTGTTACAAGAACTATACAGACCTCCATGAGTGTTACCATTTATAGTTTTTTTTTATTTTACAGAGACGAACAAAATAATTTGGTCCACTCAAGCTCATAGTTAGATTATGTTGCTAGGCATAGCAAGATAGCAAAGCTCTTTTCGAGCGAGGCAAACTATTTCTTTCATATCTCCTATCTCTTTACATTCCTTGGACAATTATATATTAACAAATAGATAAATGACTTTAGTTAAATGAGACCTCTCTAACTGGTTGGACCTTGACACCAGTTTCATGACGTTATGCGTATATCGCCCATAAGGTGGTGCTGATATACTGCATGGGTCATTATAAAATTTAAGCTGATTCACTTTGTCTGCATAACCTGAAACCAAGCGAGAGGTTTTGCCCTCAAAGCTGATAAACTAAAAGTGCCCGGATCAAATCCAGATCGCACTCGTTTGGAATTTTCTGTGTTTTTCTCTGTGAATATGTGCTAGGTCATCTTAGAAAAACTCCACGGATGGCACAGAACCGAAATTTACGACTCTCGTGTAGTTTGCATTTATGCCTACGTCCCCCCCCCCCTCCCCCCAAAGCGCAGCAAAATAATATTAATAGATGTAATTTATAACATCATAAACATAAGGGCCAATCATTATGTAGAAGAAATTTTATCCAGATACATCGGTTCTTTCTTAGTAATAATTGAAACTTTATGATGCTCTTATGGGATTGGATTTGTCATGCATGTGGTAGTCTATAGGCCATATTCTGAGACTTATCCTTAAGTAACTTTATATTGAGTTCTTGTTGCATTTTATTTATGCGTCAAGGCCGAAAAAAAAAAGAGTTTTGTCCGAAATGGCGAATGAGCTAGATCGGGCCCAGTTCACCTATCTTTTCATATTGGGGAAAGGGGGAGGGAAACAGATATTCGTAAGATTCTTCCTTTAAAATGCAATAAATATGAATACAATAAATAAATAAATTTGAATTTCATGTTGAGGTTGAGTGGATTTTGCGCCAGACTAGAATACAGTGACCATAATAGAGTAGTTTTTAATAAAATAACCTTAAATATATGGGGCCGCTGTACCCTGGTCGGTAGAGCGTCGAAATCACAATTTGAAGATTGCGGGTTCGATATGCGAGCCGACCGAAAACCGTCATTTACACTAATGGTAGCTTGGCCAGTGCCCGTAAAATCTGTTGTGGTAGCGTGTTCAAAATTATAGTTCTGGGGGGGGTCACCGAAGCGGGGGAGCCATCCTCTCTGAGAATGATCAAAAATCATGATAGCATGTCTCCGGACCACCCTTAAAGATGAGTCCCAGACAGTCATCTATTACTCATAGTGCGGCACTAGTGCAACGTAAAACCCAAACAACCAATCTTGAAAATATTACAATTATCCAGTTGCGGATATATTATTTTAAAGTTTTATTTAGTTTAATTTAAATTTATTATTTTTTTATTTTTTTAAACCTATATTAAATAATTTTCTGGCTACTTTTTTTTTTTTTTTTTTTTTTTTTCAAAACTTAGAAAAACTGTTTTAAAATAAGGACTGTCCTCGAAATTCGAGCATATCACCCTATACTAGATCTACGAAATGGGCAATCGACACGATCTAGATTTTAGGAATTCTCTATCTAAGTGTGAGAAGGGGCAAAACTGGTTTTTCACTTCCCCCCTCCCCCCTTCATATCGCGAAGAACAAAAATGCTATTACATTATTGCCATAAAATAAATAAACATAAATACCTGTAATAACCAATTTTAAAGATTCACGACTCAAGAGAGGATGGTGGTGGTGGTGGTGGTGTGGGGGGGGGAACATATGATAGCCGTATTCTCGGATGTTTTTAAACTCTACTTTCTCGAAAAGGCGAATCATCTCGTCGTTGTAAATGACTGCTACGTTATATTTTGTTTTAACTATCGTATTTACACTTTTTAAAAACATAAATGTATTATTCAAGAATTAATTGTTAATTTTAATCTGACAGTAAAAAATCTGTAAAAAGATTTTTGTCTGCTTTTTTCTTTCTTTGTTTCTCTCCCACTTTTTTATGCGATTGTCCAATTCATTTGTTGAATGACTGGAAAATAAGACGTGGAAAAAGAAAAATATGGGCAATAAGAAAAAGGCATGTTTACAAACAAATAGTCATCTGGCCAGTTGCTAGTTGTACTAGTGGGCCCTCCGTGGCCGAATGGTTATGTCAACACACTGCTAATCGCCTTCGAGCGTAGGAGAGCGGGTTCAATTCCCGTGCTGGCCCTGGATGTTTTTCCAATTCTACGTATTGTAATTCCGTCATGTGCTATCTGTCTTTATCTGACGAAGATTTACAAGCGGACTTAAAGTCAACCATACAAATCTGATGTATATGTGTTATCAATAAACAAACAAACTAACAAACAGTTGTACTAGTGTCAAATCTCGAGCGTACTTCCTCTAGCGATGCTTTTAATTAAAATTATACTAGCTGGAACCCGTCGAATTCGACGATCATTTTATTGACCGTAACGTTTCAAACAAACGTCGCATCATTATTTAAATGTATTTCAAGTTAAAACATCTTATATAATTTACGACATTTCACTTTAAAAAAAGAAAGACAGAAAAATGCTTATAAATAGAAATACTATATATGACATCACTTTCTACAAAGTACAGTCAATGTGACGTCAAACTGACTCCAAATAAACAGTTTCTATCTTTCATTTTCTATTTCGTTTAATACTAAGACTACATGTTAGCTGACCCGTCCGGCGTTTCCCGGGCCCATGGTAATAACCTTAATTGAACCTTAAATTTGTATGGTTTTACATCTTTAACTCGTTTTTGTTTGAATTTCTATTTTTAAATAAAAGCAACGTGAAAAAATAATCAGCTGTAACAAAAAAATTACCTCGAACCGAACGAAACTCTGCCTTGTGACCCTGGTGCCTCCGGCACCGCATACGCCGGCCACTAATAACATAAAAATATTCCCAAAAATTAACCTGGAACCGAACGAACCCGCCCGGTGTTGCCAGGGCCCATGATACCTTAAATGAACTTTAAATTTGTATGATTTTATATCCTTTAACTCGATTTAGTTTGAATTTCTGTATTTAAATGAAAGCATCACGAAAAAAATAATAAGCTGTAACAAAAAAAATTACCTCGAACCGAACGAAACTCTGCCTTGTGACCCCGGTGCCTGCGGCAGCGCATACGCCGGCCGCTAATAACATAAAAATATTCCCAAAAATTAACCTGAAACCGAACGAACCCACCAGGTGTTGCCCGGGCCCATGATACCTTAAATGAAGTTTAAATTTGTATGATTTTATACATTTAACTCGATTTAGTTTGAATTTCTGTTTTTAAATGAAAGCATCACGAAATAAATAATCAGCTGTAACAAAACAATTACCTAGAACCGAACGAAACTCTGCCTTGTGACCCCGGTGCCTGCGGCAGCGCATGCGCGGGCCATAAATAAACATAACATAAAAAAACGCTAATAACATAAAAAAATCCAAAAAATTAACCTGGAACCAAACAAACCCGCCCAGCAATGCCCGGACCCATGATAACAACCTTAAACGAACCTTAAATTTGTATGGTTTTATATCTTTAACTCGATATTGTTTGAATTTCTATTTTTTAATGAAAGCATCACAAAAAAAAAACCCTCAAACAGAACGGAACTCGGGCTCGTGACCCGGTGCCTGCGGCACGTATATGCAGGCCGCTAATAACATGGAAAAATTCTCAAAAATTAACCTTGAACCGAACAAACCTCTGACTCGTGTTACCGCTGCCCGTGGCAGTGGCGCCGTATAGCAGGCATGCTACGCACGCGCTGCAAAATCCACTTTCCTCCACCAGGGAGCACAGTATGTTGTACACGAACATCATCAATCGCCTTGAATTTCCAAGACCTTTCAAATAAGGTGTCACATGGTGGTGTCAACTGCAAAATCCTTTAGTTACATTTTCCACCGCCAGGGGGCGCAGCGTATTCTATAGATAAACACCAACGGTCAGGAAATATCAAGACCTTTAAAATAAGTTGTAACATGATAGGGTCTACTGCAAAATCACCTAGTTCCATTTTTAACCACCAGGGGGCGCACTATATTGTATACAAACATCCCCAATCAACATGAAATTTCAAGACCTCTATCAACAATCGCCTTGAATTTCCAAGACCTTTCAAATAAAGTGCCACATGGTGGTGTCAACTGCAAAATCCTTTAGTTGCACTTTCCACCACCAGAGGGCACAGTGTGTTCTGTACGAAGATCACCAACCGTCAGGAAATACCAAGACCTTTAAAATAAGGTGCAACATGTTAGGGTCGACAACAAAATCACTTAGTTCCATTTTTCACCACCAGGGGTCGCACTATGCTGTATACAAACATCCCCAATCGACATGAAATTTCAAGATCTTTAAAATGAGGTGCTACATGTGTGGGTCTAGAACGGATTTCCCTCTCAAACTAATTTCCCCCCTTTCCCCTCCCTTCCAAATCTACTTTCCCCCTTTTTCCCCCCTTTAAAATCGAAAATTCCAAATTCGCAGATATTGATTTTTTAGTATTCGACTCTAGTCCCCATATGTACAATTTCTTCACCGTGAAGTAATTTGAAGCTTAGTTAAGCTCGTAAACGTGTTTTTAACCCAAACGGGTGGGAAGAAACGTTTTCCCACCCGTTTCCGCCGGGGCAGAAACGGTTTCCCCCCGGGTGGGAAAGCGTTCGACTTTTTTTTATTTTTCTCTTCTCATAGCACATCTACAGACCAAGACCTTTCTTTAGACACCTCAACCAAATTTTTACACCGAGTAGTTCTCTCAATATAGTGGAGACAGGCAAAAACATGTTTCAAATTAATATATAGATGACAATTTTAACTTTTTATTACTCCCCTCCCCCCCCCCCCAAAAAAAAAAAAGATGATAATAATAATAATAAATAAAATATTTAAATAAGCGAAATTTTAAATCTTTTTATAAACTGTATTTAATAAAAATTCATAATTAATAAACAACTGTAAATATTTTTACTTCCATTACCCAACTAACGTAGGTAATGGAAGTGCTGTATTTGGTCCAAAAATTCGATACCGAGATTTCAGCTGATTTACACGTTTTAAGGTCCCCTGAGTCCAAAAAAGCGGTTTTTGGCAATTAGTCAGTGTGTGTGTGTGTATATGTGTGGAATCTGGGTATCATATCTCCGAAACTAATAAAGATAGAACTACAAAACTTCAGAATTACGACAGGTCTGGTGTACAGAGGAATTTTCTAAATTTTGGTGAAAATTGGAAAACCAGATGGGAGTCATCAGACACTGGAAGTGGGGCCGTAAGTCCGTATCTCAAAAACGGCTCTAACGATTTACTTCAAATTTGTATATAAACACTATATTAGATGTCCTTTCGAATGATATAGTTGGTTAATTCAGGAAAATTGATAGGCGTCCTGTATAAATAGCTGAATTTTAGGTCTTGCAAGCGCGTTCCTTTAAAAACGGCTGTACGGATTTTTTTGAAACTCGCCATATTAACTCACTTTTATATATACTTTTGTATGTAATTATTGTTTTCCGGTCAACAATTGATTTTTGTAAAAGTTAGTATCTCAAAAACGGCTCTAACGATTTTCTTGAAAATTGTTATATAAATCCATTTCTTACTTGTGTATTACGTGGTTATTAGAGGAAAATTAACAGTCTTCCTGCTTAGTCATCTTCAAATCTCGGAAATTTGTGTTTCAAAAAATAACTCTACCATTTTTTTCTCCTATTTTTTACCTCGCTATATGTAAACTTCGTTTTATATGTCTTCATAAGTTTCTCTTACCGAAAATTTTTTAGATTTCTACTTCTTTAGGTCACTTTTAGGTTTTCTAATCACATTATCTCTCAAAAATGCATATAATATGTGTGATAGTGGGTAATGGAAGTCGTGTGGTTGTTTCACACTAGATCCCGGTAGTGGAACTATCCGGATTTTTTTTAAGGCATGAGGGGTGCGTCTTCCGTTAATAGGAGCGCCTCATAGGGAGGAAGAACGACTTTAGCTCCAGAAGCTGGAGAAAGATGGCAGCACCAGCCAGACAACAGGAACTCGAATTTTGATCTGGATCAGAGCGAGTTAAACACATGTTCCGGTATCCCCAGAGGTATAATTTTTGATGGGAACTTGGAGGACTTTGCGACCACGACAGAATTTAACGTGCACCAGTCGCCATCAGCGTACACGACGGTCTTCGGCCGGCTCGAGGACCGAACCCGCAATCTTTCGATCACGAACTCGCTGCTCTTACTGACCAGGCTACCGCAGCGCAGCTTGTTATAATGAATAATTATAATTAATAAATTAATTTATATTTTTTAATTATTCTGATTCACTCTTTCTGTACGTACTTAAAAACTATAAGTTAATTTAAACTAATAAATAATCATGAATTATATTATTAATTGAATACCAAATAATCTGTATATATAAAATTGTTCATCCTGAGTGATTGAGTGGGTGATTCATCATCGCCCAGGCCAAATCTCTGGACCTAAAAGCATGAAATTTTGTGACAATGTTTCTTCTATGACGTAGGCATCCACTAAGAAGCGATTTTACAAAATTTGCCCCAAGGGGGGGGGGGGGGGGCAAAACGTGATTTCACAAAATCCTTCCTATCTCAAACAAACAAACAAATAAACAAAAGAAAAACAGATATCCTTAAAACTTTTGCTTTAAAATATAGCTAACACAAATGTCTAAAAACAAATTTCTGGAATTTTAGAAATTCGGTCCCCGAGGGGGGGGGGGGGCAAAACGTGATTTCACATGCGTAAAACGTGATTTCACATAATCCTATATATCTCAAACTAAAAAAAGATATACGTGAAATTTTCTCTCTAAAATATAGCTAATACAAATATCTAAAAACCAATTTCTGGAATTTTAGAAATTCAGCTCCCCAGGTGGGGCGGTAAGGGAGGGGCATGGGACACAAACAAACAGAAATACAGTTAGGCCGTTCAAAATTAGTACAGATGGGTTTTAAAGGCCTGCAAGTCGAATGGGGATATTTTCGAAAGTGTAAAGTTATTATGAGGGGCGGGAAATGGGGGGAAGGGGCAAAAAAATAAAAATACAGTTAGATCGTTCAAAATTGGTACATAGAGGTTTTCGATACCTACAAAGCGATTGCGGATATTTTCGAATTTGTAAAATTATTAGGAGGGACGGGAAGGGGGTGAGACGGTAAGGGGGCTATGGGCAAAAACAAATAGAAATACAATTAGGCCGTTCAAAATTGGTACATGTAGGTTTTAGAGGCCTTCAAGTCGAATGGGGATATTTTCGAAAGTGTAAAGTTATTAGGAGAGCCGGGAAGGGGGATGGAGGGGCAAAAAAAGAAAAAAAAATAGAGTTAGATCATTCAAAATTGGTACATAGAGGTTTTCGATACCTACAAATCGATTGCAGATATTTTCGAATTTGTAAAATTACTGGGGGGGGGGGGGGTGCGGAGGGGCAAAGAAATAAGAATAGAGTTAGATCGTTCAAAACTGGTGCATAGAGGTTTTTGATACCTACAAATCGATTGCGGGTATTTTCGAATTTGTAAAATTATTAGGATAGACGGGAAGGGAGGGGCGAAGGGGAAAATAATAGAAATAAGAGTTAGAGCATTTTGGGAATTTTTTACGGAGAAGACCGCAAAAAATTATTTTGATCGATTTCATGACTTTTTTTTATTATTATTATTAATTAGATTTAATTTTGAGAGTTCCTTTTTAATATAGTGACTAGCGAAATGGGTAAAGGCAGTCGAAACCCGGTGCGACAATTTTCCTGATCAGATTTTGTTTCTCTCTCTCTCTCTCTCTCTCTTTTTTTTTTTTTTTTTTTCACATGATAAAAATTAATGCAATTCTGAGAATTCAGTAATTATAGTGATTCATTTAAAAATAGGGACCAGCGAAGCGGGCGTAGCCTGCTAGTATATTATAAAATTATTTGTTGAATAATATATTTTAAATAATTATTATAAATTGCATTTAATAAAAATGTACAATTAATGAATAATTTGTATTATAACGAATAATAAATAATTAATAAGTTAAGTAGTATTTTTTTTTTTTAATTATTCTGATTCACGGTTTTTATAATTTAAATTATTAAATGATCGTGAATTATATTATTAAAGGAATCTTAAATAATATGTTTAAAATTTAATTAAATGAGTAATAAAATATTTTAATCATTATAAATATAAAAATACTTAAATACTAAATAAAAAATAACTATAAAAATATTTTAAAAATAATATATTCATGGTCATTTATAATTTTAATTAACTTGTAGTTTTTAAATACACACACACACACACACACACACACACACACACAAAAAAAAAAAAAAAAAAAAAAAAACGGGAATCAGAATATTAAGAGACTACAAACTAATTTATTAATTATAATTATTCATTATAACATAACGAAACTACTTATAGCTGTTCATTAATTAAATATTAATATTAAACACAGATTTTAATAAAGATTTTAAATTGTTAATGTGTAAATTATAATTCAAATAATCGATAATTTATGTATAAAGAATATAAGTATTTTTATTTGATTTTATTATTATTAATTTTATGTTTTTAGTAGTTTATATTAAATGCAATAATTATTTCATTATAATTCATGGATAAAAATTAAAATTTATTAATAATTTAAACTTTTAAAATTCGGCATTAATTTTTCAATGTATACTTTTGTAAAATTTATAATTTTATTCACCTCTAATAAATAAATCTGAATATACTTTGAATTCAACGACAGTAGTAGTTTATAATAATAATTGTAAAAATTATTATTATTATTATTATTAAAATTATTATATAATTATTATTAATATAATTTTAGTCTTATCATTACACTATCATATACTTTTAAAAAAAAATTTGGTATTTAGATATTTAATCTTTTTGGAGGCTAAAAATTCAACAACGTATATAGTTTTCAAACGATGTT
Organism: Salticus scenicus; assembly: GCA_963930645.1. Taxonomy (NCBI): domain Eukaryota; kingdom Metazoa; phylum Arthropoda; class Arachnida; order Araneae; family Salticidae; genus Salticus; species Salticus scenicus. Next base: position 13,473,152 of record OZ005654.1, on the reverse strand, counting down.
CATTAAATTTAACATGCAGAGTTATCTTTTGCCACTAGTAAATGTGGATTGGCAGGGCATTCGTTTGTAAACAGGCCTTGCACGGAAAAAACACTCCCCCCCTAACAAATATTTAGGTGTGTGAAGTGAAAAGATTTTTCACAAAATAATTTCAGATCTGTTTGGCAACACATGTTCCTTTTTATTTTCTTTATTTGAAAATGTTTTGGTTTCGGTATTACTTGAAGTTAATTTATTGTAATGATTAAGAAATTAGTAAATCTATTTTACTTGTTATAAATTTTAAATGAAAAATGATAAAGCATAAAAAAGAGAAAAACACACTCCGTGAGTGTGTGTTTTCATACTTGTGTTTATTTTTTTAAAGTAACTTTTAATTGTATCTTTATTTGCACATTCATATAATTATATTATAACCTCTTATCAGTTTATTAATGATCAAATAAAAATTATAGTATAACCAATGAATAAATTTCGTTATATCGACTAAATTATGTTCCCTTGTAATGCTTGTTTTCAATGCACTCTACGCACATAAACTGATTATTAAATATGCCAATGTAACAAACAAAGGAAAAGAGGAGAAAATGACCTCTGTAACAGAGAATGGTGTTCAACGAAGGCGTGGGAGTCGAAGCCAATTATTTCAGTCAGACTCCAATCATGATATCTTACACAACTCCATTAATTCTGAACACAGCGGACAGGTTTCCAACAAGATAAGTGGGATATTTTCATTGCTGAGTATCGGAGGTAAATCAGCAATGAATAGGAGTGCAAAAATTTTAATTATAGCATTTGCTATATTGGTATGTTTTTATTGATTATTAGCATTTTATTTTGAAACTTACTTTTAGATAATTTTATGAATAATTAAAACTTATTTTGATAGTATGCACTATGTGATCTTTTATTGTACGATTGCTTTTCTTTTGGTAGAAGCAGCATGAAAATTTTTGTAGTCCCAGACACAATATAACAAATTTGGCCGTATTTTCTTTTTTTATAATTATACAGTAATTTTACTGAAAATAAAATGCATTCAACATTTTTCTAATTGTCTTGTCAGAACAAAAAAAAACTTTATTATTATAAAAAATGTTTTATTTAAATACAAATGTATAAGTTCAATTTTAAATGTGAAGAAACTGTAAATCATTTTTATTGTTTTTAAATCTTAAAAAAATTCTATTTACAGTGTTTTCATATTATGCAAAAAATGCATCATGTTGAATTTATCTATTAATTCCTATTATTCAATTTACTTATTTGTTAGTTTTAATCTTCTATATGTTGAAAATGATATAATATAATGTTTTTTTTTTTTTTTTTACTTGAGTAGCTGTTCTCTTTAAATGTTTTATGCCAGTTCCATCTTAATAAAATAAAATTATTTGTATTATAAATGTTCAGCATTATTTTCAGAATGATACAAAAATTGAAGTATGCATTATTTAAAGTCATTATATAAGTCAAATAATTAAATTATTATTAATAAAATTATTTATTAATGTTTTTTAAATTGATAATTATTAATTTAAAATTTGTTCAGTGAATCTAAGGATTTAAACATTAAAAACACATATAAAGTTTTTATCTTCACATATTAACCCGTTAATGCCCGAATTCATTTTGCAAAATATTATTTGCTGATTATTTCACTTCTAAATTAATATAGACAACTGACAGTAAAATATATTAAACAATTCTTCTGATAGTTTTAAATTTAAAGCCTATCCTTATTTATTGATGTTTAGTGTTCTAGCGAGAAAACTTTGAGATAACAGATTAATTTTCTATTATATGTTGACAAAGATCTCAAAAGTAAAGTATTATAATACATATTATTATTCAACTTGATTTAAGTTAGTATACCTGCGCAAAAAGCAAATATATGTGCGATGAATGAAAAATCATAAAATGACTATCCAAGTTATGAATTAATAATTAATAGTAAGAACATAAAACTTTGAGGGATCATTTAGAGTGACGCTATAAACTGTCACTAAAAAGCAGAAATCATTCCAAGAAACCACAAAAAATATACGTGCCATTTTATTAGCTGTCCTCAAATGAGGACACTGGGTGCTAACAGGTTAATGTTGGTTTCATTCTAACAAAAAGTACCCAATTCAGGGGTCGATCCAGGCAGAAATTGGGTCCCTCTTTGCTGCCCCTTCACAAAATTCCACATCATAAAAGGGGACCCTTCACAAAATTTAAATCCATAAATGGGCACACTTCACAAAATTCAAATACATAAAAAGGGACCCTCCACAAAATTTAAATTTATGAAATGAGCCTTTTTAATTTATAAATGTGATCCTTTTTCTATATTTTCAGTATTTTTAATTAATTGGTTCAATTTGATATTTAAAAACTACTTAGAATGACTGTTAAAATGGAAGATTTTACACTATATATATGTATATATATATATATTATTATTTTTTTTGCAAAAATAAATAAAAATTTCACAAAAATATTTTATTTTTCGCAAAAAGGGGACCCAAAATTTAAAACCTGGATTGACCCCTGCAATTTGTTTTAACCAATTATTTTACTATTCATAAAAATATTTTCATTTAATAGAACTTTATTTCCTAGGTTTGTGTCGTTGCTGTCATCCTTCTCCTTAGTTTAAGACGTAATGATGCCTGTATTACACTTGATGGTGAAGAAACTTGCTATGCCACTCAATCCAATCCATATAGATTGTATGGCACCAAAACTGCTTATCACATAGTTTCAGGGAATTTGTCGAGTGAACCAAATGTTGAAGGTTTGCCCTATCAATCTTAACTTTTCTTTTTGCATTTTTAATTCAAATATGTTTAAATAAGTGCCAGATTTAACTATTAATAGAATAACAATTTAAATAAAATTAACAGTTTGTGATAAGGAATATTATAAAGTAGGAATGGGTTATATGGTCATCCATGTTTCTTTCTTTTTTTTTTTTTTTTTTTTTAATTAAATAAATAATAAGGATATATGAGGCACATTTTGGGGTGTCATAGAGATTATATCATGACTATGTCAACAGTGTTCTTTTTTTTTAAAGGTAAAAGCATAAAAAAGCATCAGTGGTTACAAAGGAAATAAAGAATCTTGTTACCAAATCCATGATTTCTTATCATTAAATTTTATTCATGAGGTGCTATTTTTTTGCTTAAAAATAAGAACTGGTATCCCACTAAATAAATTTTCAAAAACAATAGTAATAAACAATAATATAAATTCTGATAAAATAAGGAAAAATTAAGAAATTATTTTCCTTGCATTACTCAACAGGGCTGTTATTAAAATAATATAAGTAAATAAATATTTAATGTCCTTACTATATATGTCAAGCTAAAGTTTTACAGTCAAGCATGCATTACAATTAAAAAGAGAAATATAAAAATTAGTGATAATTTGATGTATTATAAAACAAATTACTTTAGAACATAGTTTAAGAAATTTTAAATGTAAATACATCTAATAAGGTATATATTAGAAGTGTTTGATTTTACATAAATTTATACTTTCAAAAGTATACTATTAAAAGTATATCATTATGCATATATATACACAGTCAACTCCCTTTAATCTGCAGACCATTAAAAAGAGAAATGTAAAAATAATTGATAATTTGATGTATTGTAAAACAAATTACTAGAACATAGCTTGAGAAATTTTAAATGTAAATACATCTAATAAGGTACATTAAAAAGAAAAAAAAAATTCTTTTGTGTTTTTTAAATAAATATGTATATTTATATTTTTTGCTATGTATTATTTGAATATTCTTAAATTATTTATCTTCATCCACAAATCCCTCTAATCTGCAATCGATTTTTTAATGTAAACAAAGAAATTTACAGCTGACATTAAAAAAAAAAAAAATAAAAAAAAAAAAAATAACAACAATTCTCACAATTCCCCCCCCCCCCCCATTTTTTAAAATCAAATTTTTAGTTCATCTTTCCTTTCAAACACAGTTGGAAATTAGTTGGCATAGGTGGACTCTGCTCAGTTCCCCATCATATTTATGTTCTCATAAATTTCTAGTTTGAGAGATATAATCATGTTAAAAGAAATGAATATGACAAAAGCTTGATACAGTAACAGAATGAAAACCCCGCCTAATAGGCTATCCACCGTTCACTTCGATATATTTATCTTATTCTAATCTAATTAATTTATTTTATCAGGGTAATTTCCGTTGTTTAGTTTTCATGCTACTATTTCCAATGCAATAATCCTCAAAATTCATATTTATATGAAAAATTTACAATTTCACTATGTTGGTAAAATCGTAAATTACGAATAATTTACGAAATTTTCCTATTAGAATATTTGTATTCAATCATGTTCAAACAAATATCATAAATGTAATTTTGAAGTTGTCTAATGTATTTATGAGCCTCAAAATGAAAGTTTATGCTCAATTTTACCTTATTCTGGCATGTTAAGTAAATCGTAAATTCCAAATAACTTACGAATTTTTTTAAATTGGAAAAATCATAGTCTATGATATTCATGCCAGTATCCTAAATAATATTTCGAAAGTGGTTTGACATCTTTACGATGAAAATATCCCTCAAGATTGACGTTTATGTGAAATTTTGCTCAGTGCTGCCATTTTAAGAAATTCATAAATTTCCAATAACTTACAAAATTTTTATATTGGAAAAATTTATAGTCATTAATATTCATACCAGTGTCCTAAATAATATTTCAAAAGTAGTCTGACATCTTTATGATGAAAATGTCTCTCAAAATTGACGTTTATGTGAAATTTTGCCCTATACTGCCATGTTAAGAAATTCGTAAATTTCCAATAACTTGCGAAATTTTCAAAGTAGCATATTCATAGTTACTGATGTTCCTTCCGGCATCAAAATTGATATTTTAAAACTGGTCTGACATTTTTACAGTAAAAAGTTTCCATTTAATGCACGTTTAAGTGAATTTTTGTCCTATTCTCCCATGTTAAGAAAATCGTAAATTTCTAATAACTTACGAAGTTTTTAAATTCGAATGTTGCAAATAAATAGGGTTCTTGCCAGTGACGAAAGTAATATTTTAAAACTGATCTGACCTCTCTGCGACAATTTGTTCTTGAGATATCGTGTACACAGACTAACAAACTAACAGACTAACAGACACCCTACAGAAATTTTGTCATTTTCGGATTCCTCACACCTGAAAACGTGTAAAAAGGTTAAAAAACCAAGGTCGAAAATTTTCACGATTACCTAAGTTCCCCATACCTATAGTATGATGGGGAACTAAAAACAGTAAGATTCTTATATTTTTTAATCCTGTAATTCATACAGACTAGTGACAAGTCAAGCCAAAGAATGTCAGGAAAGTATATAAAAATTTGAAACAATGCACTATTGCGTCTATGTTTAACAAAAATAAAAATAATTAATGATGAATATTCATTTCTGCACCTAAAAAAATTTTCTTTTGTGTTTTTTAAATAAATATGTATATTTATATTTTTTGCTATGTATTATTTGAATATGCTTAAATTATTTATCTTCATATATGAACATGATTGATTAGTTTTATTAATATTAATGAAATATTTTATTCTAAAATTTATTAGAAATTGTTTTTCCATTTTGATGTCTATTTATGAGTTAATAATAATAATTGATTTTGCATCTGCAAAAGAAAAATGTAAACAAAGACAATGACCTCTAATCTGCAATTTCCTATAGTCCGCACAACCTTTGGACAAAACTTTTGCAGATTAGAGGGAGTTGACTGTAAATTTACATCCACTAATTCTAATTAGTCTAATTTGTTTCTGGATACCTGGTCTTGTACTGAATTTATTTTATTTATTTTTTTGATAGAGGTGGAGGAAAGGTGATAAATAAAATCACTTTATCTTTAAAAATGTATGAATATTTTGCATTTTTATGGATATAAAAAACATGAATTTTCATAAAAGAATAATAATTAAAAAAAGCATATAAAGTCAGGTCTTAATTTTCGAATCCTTATTAAATAATATTTAATGTTTTAAAATCATTGGCCAATCTTGGTTAAAAACATTTGGATTTGGGAAGATTTTGATTTTATGTAAGGTTAACAAGTTTCAAAGATATTTTCTATCAATTTCAAATTAATCTGATTAATAATGTATCTTAATTAAAAGTTATGTAAAAACTTTTTTAATTTTTTTCAGTTTAATTAGATTTAATTTTATTAATTAATTAAAAATGTTAATTAATTTTAGATTTAAAAATCATAATCATTTGCATTTTAAAAGTGATTAATGAGGGTTGTTTTGGTGAGCAACCAGTTATCCATAGTCTTGTCTGAACCATTCCAGATAATTGGTTCCCTACTGTACTATATTTAAGTTTCATGCCATGTGTATGTTTTAAGGGGACTCTCTACTTATCATTTCCAAAAGCCGAAGCCAATGTTTTTCTATGGGAAATTTTGCCCCATTACAATTCATTAACTAATACATATTTTTAAATTCCGTTTTCACTTTCCTAAAATTCACAACTGTTAAACAATTTATCGCTTTCTAAAAATTGATTTTTTTTATTTTTAAGATTTCATTTTTAAGCTCAAAAATAAAAAATTTCACATTGTGAAAATTCACATTTTACAACCTCAAAATAAAATATTAAAAATTTAGAAAAATAATTTTTAGAATACGATAAATTGTTTAATAGTTGTGAAGTTTCTGAATGTGAAAACGGAATTTAAAAATATATATTAGTTAATAAGTTATAATGGGGCGAAATTCTCCATAGAATAACATTGGCTCTGGCTTCTAGGGACGATAAGTGGAGAGGCCTCTTAAAATGATCTCCTGTATGGCACATATCTTCCCAGATTATAAAGAGAATATCATTGGGAGAAGATTTTGGTGTGAAATCCTTAACTCAGGAGGACTATTTTCTGTAAGATGAGAGTGTGCATTGCAACTAGGTTTCACAGGCATAGTGCATGTCTTTCCAGGTTAAAACATATAAATAAAATAAAATATTTATGCTTATTTTAAACTCTTCAGTATTTCGTGTCTGATTAAAATTCTGTCATGGACAAAACAAACCCTCGTAGAAATTTTTTAATGAAGAATTTTTATTTAGGAGAGTTTAATGAAATAATCATATTTTGTGTCTTCTAGAATCTCTGAATATTGCAATGTAGCTTTTGGTGGTAGCTGAAAGTCTCAATTATTTTGCAACTAAGAGTAAGGATCAAATTCATTTTGCAACTAAGAGTAGGGTGTGAAAATCCCACTCGAATAGATATCACAAGGAAGATTTTTTTTTTCACATTGTTCAGCATGTATGTTATCCACTTTTTAGTTTCATTGAAACCCGTGATCCTCCGTTTTTAACTTCTCTAGAATTTCTTGATTAAAAAAGAAAAAAAGTGAAAAAATTAAGTAATTCATTTAAAAATACTTGTTAATTTTAAAGATTTGTGAAAAGAATATATGAAGAATTGTACATATTATTAACAAACAGCTACAAAGTGTGAAAGCTAAAGATTGCAATTGTATATGAAATAATTTTGGTTATTTCAGATATTGCACTTCTGCCGAGCATTCTTTGAAAACTCAAAATCAAAAATAAGTTTTGAAGTAGATTAAGTGATAAGAATTTGGACAAATCCTTCTGAATTTCGGATGGAAATTTAGATTCTGAATATTGAAGTAACATTGGTTAAATACAAAAGAAAAAGGAGGAAAAGTGATTAAATTTCCATTTTTAACATATGCTTGAATACAAGCTTGTTTGATTTGCATATTTGTAATAAAAAAAATGTTTTTTAAAAACTACAAACTGTTAATTATGTTATTTCTCCCTTAAATTTTGAAAAATCCCACTTAAATTTTTTGTTAAAGTGAGAAAATTTTCTTAAGTTTTTTTGTTAGAGTGCAAAAATCCCACTCAATATTTTTTCTAGTTTGAATCCTGTAAAAGACATTGTTTGTCCCCCCCCCCTCCACTTTTTTTTTTTTTTTTCAGAGTTAATTATTGAAATAAATAATAATTTCACAGCTATTCAAAACAGAAAAAAATCCTGTTATGTATAATATCTATTCATTTATTTATTTGATTGCTAAAATAAGCGATACATTTGGTATCTGTTTTTTTTTAAATGTGGGATAATATTGCTGTTGTTTAACTTAATTTACATTTTATTTAAACTAACTTCAAAAATACATAATTATTTTTCATCAGCAACTGCAGATTTATACATTTATTTCACCATAAATTAATGAATTTCCAGCTTTTATGGTGTAATTTTTTTTAAATATCCCATATTTTTGTGACTAATATTTGAAATGCTGTGCTCATATTACTGCCACTTGAATTATTTAAGTTAAATTGATGAAATATGCAATTTTCATATAGTTGGTTAATAAAATTTATTCTTATGATAACTGAAATGCATAAAATTCATCCCCTCTGTGGCAAATCAAAATTTTGAATGCATGTCTCTGGACCACCCATTGGATAATTCAAAGGCTGTCACAAAAAGCCTACTGCATTGCTTTATCGCAACTCACTCAACTTCAACTTCTTATGATGATTGTGGGAGAAAAACGATGGCAAGTTGTTTAATTTTTCTTTAATTGTCCCATAGCAAGTTGTTTTAACTTTTTTCATTGCCACGTGGTGGGCAGATTTTTTCAGATCTACTAAAATGTGTTTTTATGAATTCAAAATTGGAAATTTATGCTCCTAATAATTATTCTTGTGTATCTCTCTAAATATATATATATGTATAAAGTACAAATAAATTTAAAAAAAATAGTTTTAATAAAATTTATCTCATTTTTCTTAAACCTTGTAATTTTTTTACATTAACAGTTGCCATATTTATTATGGCAATATCAGAAGGAGTAAGTAGAAATTATCTTAATTTGTTATAATTATTTTAACTATTTATTATCTAAATTATTAATAAATTAAATTGAATAAATAACTAGACTTGATGCAGAACAGAAATAGCAATATTTACACAATGTTAAAAACGCCAATGTAAACATCGGTGTTTTTAATGTTGCATATTTATTGATAAATTAAATTGATTTCTTTTTCTTCATATTTTGTATATTGTTCGCCCTTTGTTTGATGTTATTATAATAAATAGGATGGCCATTGAAACAAGAAAATACCATATCTTAAAATTTTTGAATAATTTATTTTATTATGGATTTAAAAAAAAAAAATTCTGGGGAGTTTCTACCCCCTCCTCCCCTTTTTTTTATTCAGTTGTAAAAAAATCAGTATTCTGAAATAGTAGATATTATTTATAAAATTATTTTCTTCTTAGGTTGTACTCCAAAAGTCTTTTATCTCTTTAGTCGTCATGCAACTCGATATCCAGATGGTGAGGATATTGAAGAAATGATTAAGTTCTTACCTAAACTACAAAGCAGAATGTTAAATAATTCGAATTCTGGTAACTGTTTGTTTATTTATAAAAAATAAAAAGTCTATGCTTATTTTATTCATTATATTATTGTAAAAACAATAATTTATTTCTAGTAAAAATGTGTAAAGAAGATTTACAGAACTTAAAAAATTGGGTCGAAACAATGAAGCCAGACGATGATAATAAAATGAGTTCAACAGGTGAAGCCGAAACAATATTATTAGGTAATATAATACAAGTGTTGAAAGTTGCTAATTTATTTTATGTAATCATTGTATTTTAAACAGTGTGATTTGTTTTCTATTTAATATAAATTCTATGATTTTTTTTTTTTTTTTTTTTCTTTCTTATTAAATTATACCTTTTACAAAGTATTTTGTCAATTTTTATAATTTTGAGTTTTATTAAGATCAAACATATAACTAATGTGAAAATCAAAATAGTCCACAGATTCTGTTCATGCACTTTAAACAATTTAATTTCTCTGTTGAACTAAAAGAAAAGAAATTATCTACTACAAAAAAAAAAAAAAAAAAAAAAAAAGTTATTTTTACATTTTTAAAATTACAGTCTGGTTTATGAAGATTTTATTTGAAGAAATAAAAAATAAATGTCTCTGCTATTTCTAAAGAAGATTACTATTTCGTTAAAAATTATTCTTATTCAACTATTAATAATTATGCAAAAGCTCTGTTTATATATATATATATATATATATATCTTACATTGCAATAGTAAATATCTGTATATATATAGATAATAAGATGTGTGTGTGTGTATGTCTGGCACTTTATAGGAAAACAGCTGGTTGCAGAGCTACACAAATTTCCATTGAGTTTTGTATTGCCCCCTCCTAATGCACCTTGAAGCCCAATTTTTGATTAGATTTTTTTAAATTAAATTATGAAAGTAATAAACTTATAATAGATTTAAAATTAGCCATTTAAATATTAGTTTTAAACTTAATTGTGTCAAAAAGTTTTTTTTTTTTTTTTTTTTTTTTTTTTTTTTTCTGACATGAAATATATTTTCACATAAATAATAAATTATCAAAAATTAAGCTTACACATATGAGAAAATGATGTCATTATGATTTTAATATTAAATAATAAAAATATAAATAATCTTGGGCAATTTTTTAAATTTTGACACTGAAGTAGACCAGGCATTTTTCTCCAAGGACTCTACTTTTGCGACAGCCATTTTAAGCCAGGGTAGTAGTTGTCCTGAAATTCCTGAAAAAAATTTTTTGTCCTGAATTTTCACTTAATGTCCTGAATTTCCTGAAATTTCAGTGCATTTCAAAACTTTTCATGTTTCCTTCACTTTTCAATGAGAAAGGTAATCTCAGTATGGTAATTTCAAAGTTTACCATTTAGTCAAGTTTATTAAAATTTGTTTGACTGTATCTCACAGTAATACAGTGCCTGAGAGGATTTTCTATAAGTAATATTGTCACAAAACAGAGTAACAGCATATCAGAAATTGTAATTTATTTTTTATGCTTTTGCAGTCGTTATTTGAGAAAGCAGACCTCAATTACTCCTGTTTGTACCAAAAGAGATGATTTGATATATAGATCAGTCACATGCTGAATTTAAAGCAAATAAAGACAAGCTCAAAAATGGAAGCATGATAAAGAGGCTGCTGCTTTCAAAGAAAAAAAAAAAAAAGAAAGGAACGGAAGAATTACAAGATAAATTTAAACAATTAATTTTAGAAGAAGCTGATTTAAAGTGAAAAGGAAAAGCTGCTCATGCTTTGTCTAATGAAGTATCATAAAAGTACAGTATGGCATAAAAAACAGTTATATTCAAAATGTTAAAGTTGGATAGATGATGCTAAAAATTGCTAATGCCACAGTTAAGACTACAGGGGAAAACTATTTGTTTTTTTAAGCAAAAAAAAAAAAGGATAAAAATTAAGTGATAATTTTATCGGAAGTTTTTAAAAATGTTTGTGTGCATAGCTTTTAAATCCCCGCCTTTTTTGCTTAAGTATTTTTATTTATTCGTTGAGCACCACATCATCCATTCTAGATTCTAGACATTTTGTCATATATCTCTAAGTACTGAAGGAATCACCTTGAAACTTTAGGAGTGTGCAGAACATGTTATACCTACTTCAAACATTTCAGTGAAAGTTTTACCCCAAAAGTAAAAGCAGTGCTCCTGAGAAATTTCAATATTTATAACTGATATGTTGTGGTCATCACAAGACTTTCTTCTCTATTATCTTAGACACATTCACCCAGTAAAAAATTGTTTATAAAAGTTATTTTTTAAGCTGAATGCAGATGATTTTTACCTCTGAGAAATATAACTTCAAATGCTGAACGAAACTAAATTTTGTGACGACATCAGAAGAAATGCGGCCTTTTTTTTTTTTCCCAATAAAAATTAAAAAATAAATGACTTTGTTTTAAATTATCACAGGTCTATGGTTCAACTATTCATTTTAAAGGTATTGCCGAGTTCTTTTGAAATATACCCATATTAAAAATTTTCACCCCCTGGAGAGGATACATCCCGCCCAGGGGAGAATGATGATGCTCGTACATCACGCAACGTTTTTCCTAATTTACTACTACTATTATCAATAATTTTATTAATTTTACAATCATTTGCTATAAATATTTCTCACTTTGTACATTTATACAAAATTTTGACCTATTATGACGTATTAAAAATTATGAAAAGGTGGAATGACAGCACCACCTGTTGAGCAATTGGTCATCAAATGTAATCAGCACCAGTTTAGGTCATCATAAAAAAAATACCAAGTTTCGTTGAATTTCGTTCATTTTTTTTTTTTTTTTTTTTTTTTTTTGTGAGATACTGTGTTCACAAAATTTTTGATACACACATAGATAGAGATTTTTTAAAAATAGTCAGATAGTGTTCAGAACATCTCAAAACATGTAAGTACGTCAAAGACAGGAATTGAAAAATTTTCACAAATCCAATACTTTCTCCTTATATATTTAGAATAAAGTAATGAAAGCAGTTCAAAATTCACACCAGACATGGAAATTAAAACTTCCGTAATGAATTGATTTATAAGTTATTCTAATTTGATATATATATTATAAGCAAGTATTTAGTGTGATTTTGTAAGTTTGTTTAGTGTTTTTTTTGTAATTTATCAATTAACTTATTAAGTTAGTGTTTTTTCCATATTATGTAATTTATATAATTAAATTTCAGTAAAATTATAGCTGAGATATTCTGAAAATGGGTAATTTTTAGTGCGAGTGTCCTGAAATTGTCCTGAAATTTTATAAAAATTGTGTCCTGAAATTTTTTTGAAGCCACTACTACCCCTGACATTAAAAATATAAATAAATTATAAAATATTGGGAAAAAAAAAAAAAAAAAAGGAAAGAAAGAAACAGACACAGTAATTGCATGAATTATTTATTTTTGTCTCACTGTATCATTTTATAGAAAGAGCCAAAATGGCTACAAAAATTCAAAAGGAGCTATAATAAAGCTCCTTTGATCAGGTTTACATATATATTTGTTTATTTTTCTGTATACCAACCAGTATTAGCTTACTATAAAATATTTAAAATGATAAATATATATAACCCAAAAAATTAGTTGTCTCATTAGATGTAGAGCTCATAGCATATTGTAATACAGTACTTATTAAAATCACATTCGTTCTGTGTAAAAGTGATTTTATTAAGTGGCTGATTTTTATATCTGGCGAACGTACCTGCATTCAAGAAAAAAGTATTATTTACCTGAATTTGGAAAGATATTTCAAAAGGTACAAAATAATGGAGCTAATAAACAACAGTAATTGATTTTTAAAGGATAATTATTTGATTGTTCCTTCAAAAATAAGTGAATTAAACACATCCCTCAAGTTCTAATGAGCTCTTCTTTGAGGAAAATCATCAATGCTTTGCTAAAAGTTCACGCTTTTCTTTTAAATTTAAAATCTTTCCGTTTAAACTTCTTGCTTCTTAGTTATTTCAGAATAAGAACTAAATATTGTCTTTTAATTAAACATTATAAATGAAATCACTTACGAATCAAATCAAAATTGTAACTTATTACCGTGGCTCTGAAGAAAACATTCCTTGAAATTATTACTAAGGGGAGTGATGGGGCGTGTTTAATTGCTGTAATTATAAAATTTAATATTGTAAATGTAAAATTTTTGACAAAGAGAGTTAATGGTGGGTTTGCTGTATTTTATTTTCTATTTTATTTCATAAATAAAAAATTACCGTGTAAATAAAAATTTGTTTAGCGTGCATAAATGACATTTTTGCTACTGAAGAGATTTTTTTTAGTTTATTAACCGGCGATGCTGATTTTATTAAGCGGCGGTTATAAAATTAGTTTGCATTGATTTGATTTCGGTCCTGTCAATTTGATCAGATTAAGTGGCTGATTTTATTAACCAGTGATTTTATTAAGCGGCGGTTACTGTATTATATTTGGCATGAAATTGATTTCATTTTATAGTTGACCAAATAAATCAAATAAAATATAGGAAATAGTGTGAAAGAAAATATAAGGTATAGTATATATAGTATTGTTCATATGCAATTGGGATTCAAATATAAAAGGACTACTTCAATCCTTTTGATACTGTCCGTTTTGAAATCCCATAAGCACCCAAATTGAAGCCCATGGGAATGAATCGCTGGCAATAGGGACATGTATCCAAATTTTGCAGTTGAGAAAGATGCTGCCGAAGGCAGTGGTGACCTGAAATGAGTGTTTGAACAATTTCAATATATTTTACTTTTATTTTTTGTTTATAAAGGGCTATAAAAAAGAGTGTTTCTGTTTTTAAATCCTTTAAATATAGTGACCAGCAAACAGTATTTGCTGTCAAGTGGTAAAATTGTTCTGAATATATATTTGCAAAAGAGAATAAGAAGTAATCAAATCTTGCAAAGATGAAAATTTTCATACTTAAAGAGAATCTCCCGAATCAAACAACTGTTGCAGTATCATTAAAATACTGAGTGTAAATTCGAAATAAAATGATTTATGCTGATTTGAATCTAGAGAAAAAAAAAGTTCAATATTTTTATAATTTTCTGTGGCATATTGTCAGATACAGAAGACTTTGTAAAGTTATGAATTATAAGTTTAACTCTTTAACGTTCATTCCATATTTTCTGTTGAAAATTGTTAAGCTTATTTAAAAAATATTACTTACAAACTTTGAATAAACACCATAAAATGCAATAAACTCACAACAATTGTTTCGGGTTGAAAAAACACATGACCCTTCATCAGGCGAATAAAGTAAGCACGAGTGCTGCAGTCAAAGCGGCAACGCACGCTTTGACTGCAGCACTCGTGCTTACTTTATTCGCCTGATAAAGGGTCATGTGTTTTTTCAACCCGAAACAATTGTGAGTTTATTGCATTTTATGGTGTTTATTCAAAGTTTGTAAGTAATATTTTTTACAACGCCAGTTTTGTGGTGTTTTTTTATTAAATCATTTCAAAAATGGCTATTAAACACTTAGCTTAGCTGATGTAAAAAGAGAAAAAAAAATGTTTTTAATTTTCACAAAATTTTTGGTTTGAAACATGTATTCCTAACAGCACATCTTCACCAAGATGACATCCCCAGGATGTCCTATAGATGAAAAGGCATCCTATGGACATGTTCAGGATGTATTATGGCCAAGTGTGTTAGGGATATTTTAATATGAATAAATTCAAATAATATAAATAACTTTATATGTAAACATTATAAATTGCAAAACCATTATAAATTGCAGTTGTTTCACATCAAAATAATTGTGTAGTCTCATTTAGAGACAGTTTGAATATATAAAATTATTTAATGTTACAACTTGATTGTACATTTAAATTTAAATCAATTGTAATAACTAGCAAATTCTCTAAAAAAAAAAAAATGTGTTTTGTAATACTTTATTACTATATCAAAGTTAAAATTGTTCCATTATTATCCTGCTTTGTTTTCTTCTTCTTCTTTTTTTAATTTGAAGTTATTGTATGTTATTATTCTGTGATTATGTAATTTAAATAATATACAAAGGGCATTTCATAAAAACTGAGAGTAAAATCATAAAAAATCAAGAAATATATTTACAGTAAAAAATACATCATTCTTTTTCAAAATACCTTCCGTCAGATGATATGCAACGGTCCCATCGTTCAACCCACTTTTCAAAACAAGTAGAGAAGCCCTCTTCTGGAAGCTGCTTCAAAGAACCCTCCACTGCTGAAATAACTTCTGAATCTGTATTAAATTTTCTGCCACGGAGCTTCTCCTTCAACGTCAGAAACAGCCAGAAATCGCATGGTGCGAGATCTGGACTGTAAGGGAGATGTGGCATGATTTTAATATTGCATTTACTAAGATATTGCTGAACATAAGTAGCGACTTTCAGGCAAGCATTATCGTGATGTAATGTCCAATTCCCTACCAGTTCATGACGCTTTCTCGATATGTGTTGTCGCAAAATTTTCAAAACTGAAACATAATATTCACCATTCACAGTAGTTTTTGGAGGCACAGCATGCTGATAGATTACACCTTTATGATCAAAGAAAATAATCATCATGACCTTTCCAGCAGATTTGGTTTGTCGGATTTTTTTCGGACACGGAGAATCAGTATTTTCCATAAACTTGTTGCGGACTTGGTCAGGGGATCATAATGATACACCCAAGTTTCATCACCTGTTATTACAGTCTTTAGGAGATTTGGATCATTTTGAAGCATCTGTTTCCATTCACAACATTGGTAAATTCTTGTTATCATTTGTTCTTTAGTAAGGTGATGAGGGACCCATCTGGAACAAACATAGCGAAGCTGTAAATTGTTGCGTAGAATGCAAAATATCGACGTTTTTGAAATGTTTGTTGATGCCGCTATCTCCTCACATGTCATTTGCCGATTTTCTTGAAGGATTACCCACACAGTGTTAACATTTTGATCATTCACAACACTTTTTGGTCGCCCAGGCCTAGGAGCCAGTTCTGCAGACGAACGGCCTTTCTTGAAATCATCATGCCATCTAAAAATCCTAGACTCACCAAAACATTTGTCTTTGTAAGCTTCTTTCATTAACTTAACTGTTTCTGGAGCTGTTTTGCCCAAACGGTAGCAAAATTTTATGGCACAACGCATTTCGTTTTTTAACTCTGAATCACTCATCTCCATTTCTGTAGGGCAAATAAAACAGTTCTTTAAACAAGCAAGGAAATAGTAAAATAAAATCGTCTGCTTCGCTTAGAATTTTGTATAAACATACAGTTAACAGTTTGAAAAAATCGCCTGCGCTTCTATTTTTTAGTTTCACGGTGTTGCCACAACATAAAAAAATAACTCTCAGTTTTTATGGAATGCCCTTTGTATATTATATATGTGTGTGTGATGCATTTTTGATGCAGTCTATGGATACAATAAGGAGTCTTTTTTAATCTAATGAAAGCATCTTTATTTATTTATATCCATAGTCGAGCAAGACAATTAAACTTCCAAACAAATTTGCAGTTTTCAATGGAGCTCAACCATTAGTTTTGTTAGCTACTGGTTAGTATTCAAAAAGCACTCCTGTTTGCCTTTTTATTATAGATTTTCTTGATTCTAATTGGCTGTTAGCGTTTCCAGGACTTACAGAAATACAAGGACATAATTTTATGCAACTCTGACCACAGACAGTATATAATTGCACTGACATCCAATATTTATTCTTAATTTTTCTTTTTTTCCTTGCATTATAAAGTGTTATGCATCAAAACTAAGTTTACAGGGGCAATTTTAAGAATTAATAACAGTCTACAATTTTTAATAGAATTTTCCCTAATTTAATATTAATTCTTTTGAATCCTTTCAAATATCTATATTTAATACATTTAAAAATATTGCTTAATTCTTGTTTGGAAAATTTTTTTTATGAAAAATTTTTTAACTTTATTTTTCACACTTTTTCTGATATTTTATTTGATTTAGCATTTATTTGCTTTTGTTATATAGGTCAATATTAATACTGGCCATATTAGCCATATGGCCACTTTTCTGTCTACTGCTGCATTGTTTAAAAAATATTAGTCAGTTTCCTGTCATTGATGTATTAATTTAGATTGAAGCCTGTATATTGATAAATATTGTTACTTTCAGAAGAAAATTTCTTTTATTTAATAAAAATTTGCACATGCTACAAGCAATCTCTGCATTAGCATTTTAAAATTAGAAGATTGTCCCAGCTTAAAAATCAGTTTCCCTATTCTTTTACCCTTCTTTTCAGAGTATTGTGAAGCAGTGGACTATTAATTTTATTAAGTTATCTAAAAAGTAATTTTTTTATTTAATTACGTAACTAAATTCAATGAAAGAAGACAATTAACTGAGAAAAAATTATTTTAAAAGCTAAATTTTTTGTGTAGTATTTAACAAAATACTTGTTTTGCTTTGTGGATGTCTGTCAGTTACTTGTGGAATTGCCCTTTATAACTTGTTTTAATATTTATAATTTTATATAGTAAGGGGACTCTTTACTTCTCGTCTCTGAAAGCTGAAGCCAATGCTATTCTATGGGCAATTTTGCCCCTTTATAACTCATTAACTAATATATATTTTTTAATTTCATTTTCACATTTAGAAAACTGACAACTGTTTAACAGTTTATCGCTTCCTAAAAATTGATTTTTTAAAATTTTTAATATTTTATTTATAAGTTAAAAAACGCAAAATTTCACATTGTGAAAATTCGTATTTTACAACCTAAAAATAAAATATCAAAAATTTAAAAAATTCAATTTTAGAAAGCGATAAATTGTTTAATAGTTGTTTTTTTTTTTCTGAATGTGAAATTGGAAATTAAAAATACGTATTAGTTAATGAGTTATAATGGGGCTGTTGAGAATTCGGAGTGGATATGCAGGCGCCAGTCCTCCCAAGTAGACAGTCACGTGAGGGAAGAGAACTTTTTCTTTTTCTTATTAGTGTACTTTAGAAATATATTCGTGAAGTCAAGTCAAACCTTTGGGTTTTATTCGTAGTCTATTAAAATCATGCTAAATCATGTATGATTATTCTGTATCGAACTTAATTCTCTTTTATTATGTTTTATGGACATATTCTTTCAGTCGAAATAAAAACATTCATAATATATAATGGATTAACGATGGAACTATGAATCTGATTTTATGTGAAATATGAACATTATTCGTCATTTGATGTACTTCCTTCCATGTACAAAAAAAAAATGTGCAATAATTCAAATTCGCAAATTCTTTAAATGTGAGTCGATTAATTCTATGAAATATCATTATGTATGTGTCATCAGCTATTCTGATTACGAGTTTGTAATTAAAAATTCAAGATTCTGCATTCATTTGGATTCTTCATTATTTATATGTGGCCTCCTTTACTGCAATCGTAGTGGAAATCTGAAAGAATGGTGAGTACCATTAAATTTAAACTTTGCATGCAAAATAAGTTTCGCTTTAGAAAATAGAAGTTTTGTTTTTATTTATTATTCGGATTACTATTCTTATTCTTTTATCTCATTCAAAATTAATCATACAAAGGAGCAAAATTCTCCATAGAATAACATTGACCTTGGCTTTTGTTGACTAGAAGTAGAGAGTCCTCTTAATATTAGCCTATTTATTTGGATTGTTTAATTTTATATTGCTATTAATGTATGCAGAAGGTTTTGAAACACATTGTTTCTTTATCATTTCAACTAAAAAAATAAATAAATAAAATGTGGTTATTGTTTCAAAAAAAGTGGCCGGTAAAAAATCTGCTTCCATTGGCCACTAATGATTTTTCTCAGTTTTGTCTTTTACTTTGTTAGTAAGTTTACTGTTACAAAATAATCTAATTGATCCTTTACATAATTTTTATATGTGGAGTAATTTTTTTTTTTTTTTTTGTGCAGCACAGCGTTTCAGGAATCATTTCCCAACATTATTGGGTGAAAAATATACCTCTGAAAAATTTAAGTTTGAATTTACCAGCCGTGAAAGAACTAGAAATACAGCTGAATCATTTGCTCAGGGCCTGTTTGGTGATAAATGTGAGTACTTTGTTTTTCCCTGTATACATTCATATTTGTATAAAAATTGTGGTGTATAAAAAAAATTGTATATTGATGATATTCTATAAATAATACTAGTTATTTTAAAATATTTAAAATAATTTTTATTTATCTGTTTGTTTTATTTAGTTAAAGAGATTAATTTTGACGATAGTACCAATGATATGCTTCAGTTTCACAAAGACTGTAAAGTTATGCAAGTAAGTTAAATGTGATGTCCATTTTTATTTTTAACGAGTATTACATATCGTAAATGATAATAAACTAGTTAAGAATAGAGTGGATAATTAGTATATAGTTAAAAGTTGTTTACAACTTTATGCTTTGATTGATGTAAATTTGCATTTATTACTTCGATAGATGCAAGAATAAAATCATGGGAACATTTTTTTATGTGATAACAATTAGATAGGATAATGTATTCTTGTTTTTTAAATTAGTCTAACTCAAAGGAAACACCTGTGCAATAAGTAGTGCATTTTCTCCTGAAGCCCACCAGAATTATTTTATTTCTTTTTTCTTTTCTCTTTTTTTTTTTTTTTTTTTTTAATAATTTGAATAGGAGGTCTTCATAAAATTCATTTTATTTTTAATAGAGATTAATTGAACTATATTAAGTAACTTTATCTTGAGAACCTTAGCTAATGTTGCTCAAAAACTGACTGTATAATCAGTTCCTTTTTCCTTTTTTTAATAAGTAAAAGAAAAGAAAGCAGTTACAGCATACTTTTTAATAAGTGATGTGAAGATGAAATAAGTAAATAGTAAAAAAGGCCATAGATTTTATTAAATGTAATATCTTTTTAACAACACAAATCTTTAAAATAACTTAAATTATTATACATTTTCTGATTTTTAGGACTAGGAGAACTATTAGTTTCAATCTGAGTAAAAACGTTGTCACTAGTTTTTGTAGACCAGTTTTGTGTAACACCAAAATAAATTAGAAATATCAATTCTATCATTACGAATTGGGTAAAAAAAAAAAAAAAAGGGGGGGGGGGTGATTTTTCTGAATCCAGGGGTGCAAACAGTTTTTTGACACGACCATTATATTTTTTAAAATTAACTAAAGTATGAAATTTAGGTGTACACACTTCATTTTAATTCATTTCAGTCATTTTAAAATGTATGTGGCCCAGTTTTACAGTAAAAAAAATAATTAAACATTAAAATTTTCAGATTGAAATTAATAATTCTCTGTACTAAACTAAATTCTGTCTTTGACAGAATTTTTTTTTTTTTTAATTCTCTTTGCGTTGACAAAAGAAGGGAACGAAAATAACTTGTTTAAAGTAAAAACAGGCTTCAGAAATCTGCCTGCAAAAACTATACAGTATCCTCAAATTTTAATGGACCCAACTTACAATTTTAGGGTACCAAAAAACATTAAAAAGAAATTCAAGATGTTCAAAAAATCCTCTAGAAGAACATAAGCGATTCTACAAGGGGATAGTAGTAGGGCCGACCTCCACACAACGCTGGAGAATAGTAGCCTAAAGAATAATCTTGTTATTAATGTGTTAATGTTAGAAAAATTTATTATTATTATTTTTATATATTAAATCATGTACTATTATTATAAACAATACTAAAAAAAAAAAAGAAGAAAAAAAACCTGATGTTCAAAGTTTAAAAATGAGAGCTTAGTAAATAAACTCCATGAAAAATAGGAAAATTTTAATGAACAGTTGTTTTCGTTCAAACTATTTTTACAGTGATAAATGTATTTAAACAATAACATGTGAACGCTTTGTTCAATTCACCTAAATGTTAGTAGGTTTGTTATAGGTTTCTATTGCATGAACTGTACAGATTTTGATGAGTGGGAGACTTATATTTTTTTTACCGGTACACAAAGAAAAAATTCTTTAACGTTGCTGGCTATAGATTTGAATTATTTGAAATGCACTAGCATCTAAACTCTATATTTGTTAAGATATAAATTGGTAAGCATGTTGTAGCTTATCGTCTCAACAACTACACAGATTTACATGAGTGTAGAACTTAAAAAATTTTTACCAGGATACAAAGTAGAATTTTTAGGCATTGTGGTCTATGGGATCAAAGTATTTAAAGAGATAAATATTTAATATAGAAAGCTTACCATTTGTAGTTCTTTTACAAGCACACACAAACAAATTTGGATACATTGTGATCATAATAACATACAACTTTAGGAAAAATACTCAAAAATGTATTAAAATTTCCCTTTTTGTTTATTTAATGACTTCTCTCATTTAAATTTATTTAAACAATTGTTAATTGCTAAATGTACAGTAAGCTAGTAAGCTAAGTGGAGTTACTCTAGTTTTTTAACTTTTGCATAGGTTGATTTTATGATAAAAATTTGGACACAAATTCAAGCGGGGGGAGGGGGGAGAATACAGAAACCTGTTTAAATTATCAATTTTGTATTGATATTACTATTACTTAAAAATAACAATTTGAAACATTTTTATTTAAAAATGAATTTAATTTTTAGCCGTGAGATGGAAAAATAAAAAATAAATAAATAAACAAAATAAAAATATTTTGTGGACTTTTTTATTCTGGACAATGAAAAGTTGTTCTCCCCCCCTTTCCTTTCTAATCTTATAGATTACTTCCTTTTTATAGGAACTGTTAAATCTGATTAAATTTAAAATGTTGGCAGCTATGTACATGTACATTTGTTTCCAGTGAATTTTCATTTATATAGAATACTAGCAGACCCGGCCACGCGTTGCTGCGGCTAAGTAATACGTTGATAATTTGATAAGGTATATAGTATTTCCCCACAACTGGATTTGGTGATTTTTTTTTTTTTTTTTTTTGCACCTTTTTGAGCGATAACGAAGTCGTTCTGTATTCTTTGCAATAAAATATGGTAACCTGCATGCTTTTATTTTAGATTTATGATTTAGCTTATGATTTTATCATGTATGATTTTTAGATTTATGATTTAGCCATAATCGCCAAATCCAGTTGTGGGGAAATACTATAGTTGTTACCCACAACTATAACTTATAATATAACTTCAGTAATTATATTCGGATAATTATAACTTCAGTATATCCCCACAGCTGAATTTGGCGATTTTTCTTTGGCGCTGTTTTGAACGATAACGATGTCGCTCTGGACTGTTTGTGATATAATATAGCAGCCTATATGTTGTTTATTTTGGATTTATTATTTTATGTTTTTGATTTATGATTTAGAATATCATTTATTATTTATAGATTTAAGATTTAGCCATAATCGGCAACAAAAAATCACCAAATATCGTTGTGGGGATATACTGATTAATATATTACTGAAAAGATTAATATATTTTAACGAAGTGGTGAGAAGATTCTGAGTGTGTTAAAATTTTAATAGTAAATTCAAGTTAATCAAGAAGGAAAGCATTGAAGATTAAGATAAGAAAATTGCAAGATTTTAAGATCGCATTTTCAGCAATAAATATGAGTTAAAATTTAATGCAAAATACATATATAAATCACAAATTTAATCAGAAACGTTAAATTGGTAAGTTATTAAAGAAAAAGTAAAGAAAAATAAGAGAAATAATTAATTAAAGTTTCGAACATCGATCATATAGGTTAGCGTTACAAAACAAATAAACAGACTTAAACTCTTCCAGACTTTTAAATAAGTTTTAAATTAAGTTTTAAAATTTAATGTTAAATAAAACAGACTTTTAAATAAGTTTTAAAATATTGAAATGGTTACTTTTTATTTAGAACGTTATATATAGATCACAAATTTCTTAAAGAAAACGAAGTGATACAGATTAGAATAATGCAAAAAAAATTGAAAAAGCAAGGTTATGTCGTAAATAAATTTTTAACACACGTGTCACGTGAAATAAATTGTAGCATATACATAATGTATCTGATATAAGATATTAATATGTTGCAGCGGAATAAATTTCATATCTATCATCCTTGGCGGAAAAAAATAATATCGCCAAATTATCTGGCCCACACATTTAATTCCTTTCAAAACTCATGGTTATTTTAACAGCTTATATTAAGAGAGTAATGAATAATATGAAACAATATTTCGCACAATACTTTTTCGAAAATATACATCTAGCTTGTATATTTTCGTGTTACGTTTTTGATCGCCAAATACGAAAAACTCCAAGGACGACAGAGCTTTGAAATTTAAAATTAAAATTTTGTCAATTTGACAGCAAAATAACTCAATCTAACGTATGCACATGATAAATAAAACATATCTATACAAAAATATGGGGATTAAAATATGGAAATAATTTTCCTCGTTTTTTAATAATTTTTTACAAAAAATACAATGGTCGATTAACATAAGAAATCTTTTTCTTGATTTCACAGACGGTCAGTGACGTCACACATCGCTTGTGTATAACTACATACTTTATCAATGCGAATAAAATCTTTAAATTGATTATGACGTCAATTTTCGTGAGATGTATAATTTAACTTTTTTTAATTTTTTAACGTTCACGTTTGATTAAATGTATTTACTTTTATGTCGAAAGAAAATGAACTCGTATTTTTTCTTTTTGGCAACAATTAAAGTTATGGAACTCGCAGATATTTTGGAGCAACTGTAACAAAGGTCTATAATTAACAAATAATTGCAATAAAACAATATTGTGACAATAAATTGAGATAAAAACTATCCTATCTCTCAAGTTGGACCAAACTGCACACAGTGTGCAAAATTTCATTAAAATCAGTTCCTTGGTTTAGGAGTTTATCGCGGACAAACATCGTGACACGTAATTTTTATATATATACAGATAAAAATATTTTTAAATTCATGAAAATCCTATTAAATTATAAAATGGATAAAATTTTTTCTGATTCCTTTTTAAGGCATTAAGATAAAATAGTCTTGATTTTATATTTAAAAACGGCTGTTTTTGTTGGTTCATGGAATAATCACTTAAAATTAATTAATTCGTACAAAATCAACCCTGTAATCTTAATTTGCCTGTCAATTTCTAAATCATGTGCCTTCCAATTTAATTTTTCAGAAAAGATGCAAGTATCAAGGGTATGACACATCTGAAGTTGATAAATTTATGAATGGTACCTTGATACAGAAGGTGACTGAAAGTTTATCGTCAAGAATTGATATTCCTTTGAGTTATGGTAATGGATGTTTTTAATTCTATTTAGGTTTAATTTTTTTCTTTTTAATACTTGAGACAGTAGAGTATCTAGAAGACGCTCTGTTAATTGTTTTATTTGTTAAAGAATAAATAAATAAATGAAAATAAAAAATATTTTGCATCAGTGTGTGAAAAGTAAATGCTTCAGTTCTCTCAAATGATATTTGAAATTTTATTCACTGCCATACGCGCACAAATAACACAGGTCTACAATCAACAAACTGCATATATCTATCTATATATATATATTTTTTTTTTCTTTTACTCTTTTGTACAGATAGATTTTTATTTACTAAAACTGAAAAAAATTCTATTGTGCTTTAAAAAAAAAAAAATTTTAGTTCAGTTCTGCATAAAATACGAAAAATGGTATATCCTATTTTAAATAAAATATTTATCAGAGTAATCTAAGAATTGATACAAAATGGGACATAGGAATGCAGTGGAAGGGTGAAAGCAAAAACATGTTTGGAGGAGCATCAAAAAGGTTTCACATGACACCCCCCCCCTTCCTTTACTGGACATTCTGTGACAAGATTCGACTAAACTAGGGAGATGGCGGGTCTAATATAGCATGGAGAGACTTGACTTTTGATGGTCTGAAAGCTATTCAAGAAGGATCCATGCTAGAATTAGGATTTTTCTGTTGTACCACTAGGATCGTCCAGCTTTCCCAGCCCACTCAGGAGATGTCTAACAGGGTGTTGTGTAGTAGAGCCTGAAGATGTGCTGATCCTTGTTGTAATTAAAATTACACATTTAGATATGTATATCGATACATAAATGATTTTTCATTTAAGTATATAGCTATTTATGTATAAAAAAAATTTATGGTAGAATAATGGAAAGTAATTATTAATCTGTATGTAAATATTTGGATTAAAAAAAAGTTTTTTTCTTTTAAATAAGAATAAGACAGATTTAAAAGTGCTGCTTGTAAAATTGAAGGAGAAGGAAAAGAAATGAGATAGGGATCTCTTAGAGTCACTGGCTACCCAGTTGACATTATTGAACAAAAAAGCAAGACGATAGTTTATAGCAGTCATAAAATTTGAATGGAGGATCCGAAGAAACACTCCATGCTAGGGGAACTATAAGCGACCCACAAACTCTCTCTCTCCAGCCCTACTTTCGACGGGTATCTTAGAAGTGCAAGAAATGTTTCGGGAGCAACGTATAGGCTACGGATACAGTGATGAAATTCCCCGGTGGTCCTGCTTCATCCCGCATCAACTGCCTTTGAATTTTTAATCTCAAAATATAAAAGATATGAGCGACCAGAAGAGCTGGCAAAACACCTATGATTCGTCTCTGGAAAGAATTTATCATATGGAGCCTCCAAGTGTTCTCCCTATTCCTGGATCCCGAAGTGCCCTAGAATTGTGAAATCTAAGTCCTCTATGGTTTGCTTGAGAGTTATTATAAAGAGAAAAGATGGAGAAATCTCACACTACCGTTTACAATTGCCTAACATCTATAATTTGTCTCCGAGTGAGTTAAAATTTTATAGTCTAAAAAAAAAAGAAAATATTTTATTTTGTAACTACCCCCTTTTTCTCTATCCTTCAATTATGTCTGAGTGCTACCTAAAGTGGTTTTGAATGAAATTAAACTTGAACTAAATAAAATATTAGTTTTGTATTAATAAAATACATAATTAATGAAATTCTTTATCTATTAATTAAGGAATAATTTATTTTGAAAACTTATTTTAATTTGAAATTATTTCCTTAATAATTTATGACCCATTAAAAATATTTAAAGAACTTGGGTGTAATTTCGAAGTATAGAACGCAATGTACGATACAGTTTGGAGAATGTCTTAAATTAACAATTTCTCTACAACAATCCTCTCCCCACTACGAGATGCAGTGATGAAAGAAGTCTCAAAAGAAGGTTTTTTTTTTTTTTTTTTTTATGATTAGACAATTTACACAACATATCATAAAAAAGTTTTTCTATGGGCAGAACTTTTGAAATAGGTAGGCTTGATGCTTGGCATTAACTTTCTTATTTTAAAATTAATTTTGTAAATACTAAATATTAACACGATTAAATAATTATTTTTTCAAAAAAGCTCAATGTTATTATTTTCTCTTAAATCTCTCTGTTGTATTTGTTGGCTATCTGATGCTGTCACAGAATGTTAAATATATCTTGAAAGAATTGTTTGTTTAATTAAAAAAAAGAATATTTTGTTTAGTTTAATATAATAAAATTATTGATTTTTATTGTAAACTCCTATTGTTTTGCTGAAATATTGTACACGATGGGCAGAAATGAAAGTCATTTTCAGATTCAGTATCCTTAAAAGCATAAACTTTTACCAGGAAAAATTCACACAGTTGATTTATTTTTTTCTGACATCTGCAATCATTATATTTACTTTAATAAAAAAAAATTCTCAGTTTTTTTATTTGTATAATAATTAGAGTAGACTATTTGAATTTAGGATATAATCACATGGATAGTTTTTTTTTTTTTTTTTTTTTTTTTTACCTCAGGAAGGTGGGGGCTTAAGATAATGGTATCTTTAAATGTGTTTTTCTTTCTATGAACTACTTAAACATCAAGAAAACTTTTCCTATTTTAATTAGATTTAAAAATTTTTGTTTTAGATGATGTAAAGATTATTTACAAGGCTTGTGTTTTTGGATATGCTCTGAATACTGGAGATACTTGGTGTTCTTTGTTTACCACTGACGAACTTAAAATATTGGAGTTTGGAGAGGATGTTGATGATTATTATAAAGATGCCTATGGAAACAAGATAAACTATGAACAAGCTTGTCCTGTTGTGGAAAATATAGTGGATTTATTCAAGTAATAGTCTAAATCTTTCTGATAACTCATTTTGAGCAATCTTAAGATTTGTGCATCTGATATTGTTTTTGCTAATATTCATTTGACTGAAAAAAAATTTTTGTCAAAATATAACATTCACATTATTTGAATTGCATTCTTTTTTTTTTTTTTTTTTTTATATATATAAATATTTCTAATTGTTGGAGGTGATGAAAATGAGATGATGAAAGATAAAAGCATAACATAGGCTGTTTAAACTTATTTTCTGTAAAATTGGAATTAATTTTTATTTTATTTATTATTTATCCCCTGTATTTCTCTCATTTCTTAAGTGGCAGAGTTGTTAGCTTTCAATCAGAAAGAAAATTTCATTTATAGTAAAATTAGTCTAACCATGGTTCAGAAATGACCAAAGAAAGAAAAGTAAAGATTATTTTGCAATGGTTATTCTTATATAAGAAAGAATCCATTATTCATTTCTATAAATTACTAAGAATTTACACTAGAATATAAATTACATCTCCTATATATCCCCCTAACTTTACTTAAAATAACATAAAATATTATTTTTATTGTGTTAAGAAAAATTTCCCCCCTTGGTATGAATTCTGTCATCTAAAACAAAGATAAAATGCAGAATCCGATTATTACTTGAAAGAATAATGCATTTGTCTCACTTTTGAAAGGACCTCATCAGTCATTTGAAAATATGAGTGCTTAAAGATGCTTGCTATTTTTTTAAATTCTTTATTCCTGTAAATGCCTATATCTTAAGGTTGTAAAAATGTTATGGATCCCTTACTTGAAACATTTCCTTTAATGCTGTAAGTAAAATAAGTTATGATAAAATGCTTTTAACTTTTGCTCCAACATACATTTATAAGTTTGAGTGCATTATGGGATTATAAAAGATAACTTATTAATCACTATTAATTTTATTGCTTGAAAAAAATATTTTGAATATGGGATTTATTAATATTTTTCAAGTTCTCTTATTAATAACTAATTTTCATGGATAGCAGTGCTGATTATTTACATTGACAAAACATGTCACTCAGCAACTTTGTTTTTCTTTTAAATTTTCTATTAAATTAATAATAATAAGCACTTTCATTTAATTAAATCCTATGTCTTATCTGTTGTAATTTTTGTCTGTATCTAGTTCTTTATAATTGACATGCAAAATTGTAGCTGTTCAATGTATTATGGGTGAACAGCTATTGTTGATCTTCATAATTGTTCACTGTACTGGTGAAAATTATAGAAAGTTTTAAAAAATATTACAGAAATAAAATAAATCCCATATTCTATATGTGCTACATATTCAAAGCTATCTATAAAGATAGATGTAAATAAGGTAAGTAAAAAAGTGAAGTACTAGTTATACGATGATATTATAGTAAGTAGTAACTTGTTCAGCACAAGTTTAAATATTATAAATTAATTGCTGATATGAATAATTCTAATATCTATAATCCACTATTAGAGTTGTTTTTTTTTCTTCCTTTTCTTTTTTAAAAATTTTGTTTTTCTACAGTGAAATTTTTAACCGACTTCAAAAAAGAGGAGGTTCTCAATTCAAATCATGTTTTTTTTTTGTTGTTGTCTCATAACTTTTTAATGGATGCTGAGATTTTTGATACTTTTTTCTTTGTTGTAAAGGTCTTGGTCTGAAATAGATACCATTGTAATATCCTTATGATCTAAAGAAAATGCAGGATGCTCACAAAAGTCAGTCGCAACTCTTTTAACTGCTGAACAGCTGCAGCTATAGTCATGAACGTGGTGTGTAGATATAATAAAGTGGTCGTGCACTATGTGATTCAGCTGCTTACGGTGCCAGCTGGTGGAAAACAGCGGAGTTAGCATTCCTGTCTCGAAAACAGTTCAAGATAGGGGGGAAAAAAGTGAATTACAAAGTTGTAAAGCATCATCAATTTGCTATGAAAAGACAATTTATAGAAATTAATGCTAAAAATAGAACACTTAAAACGTGCATTTGTTTGTTCGCAATTTCCTACACTATGCACACTTGAACTAAGTTGCACATATTATAGCATAGCAGGTGATAAATATGCTGTGTAAAATTCAAAGTACAGTCACTGTAAGCAGTAACATCGATTAGCACATAGTCGTTTTTAGACAACTTCATAATAGGAGGTTCTCAATTAAACCATATGTTGTTATTAGCTTATAACTTCATAAAAGATGCTCCAATTTTAATACTTTTTTAATTGTTGTAAAGTTCTTAGCCTGAAATAAGTCCCAGTATGATTTCATTTAGATCTAAACAAATTGCAGGGTGTTAATTAAAGTCTGTTCTCACTCTTTTAACTGCTGAACAGCTGCAGCTACTTACAGTAAATAATACAATTGAGAGCAGACGATTAACTCTTGCTATTAATGTCATTGTTAACAAATAGTAATTAATAATTTATATGTAAAACAATCATTAACAAAATTTTATCTGAATGTAATCATTAACAAAATCTTACCTAAATATAATGTAAAAGTATTTCCCATTAAATTATTAATTTCTTTAAATTTAATAAATAAATAAATAAATTGGTTAAAAATAAAAATATATTAAATTGTCTGTGCTGAAAAAAAAAAAAAAAAAGACTTGTTTTAATATAATTAATATTTTCTCTTATAATAATGATTTAAAAATGTCAAAAATAAAGATTTAAAAATGTCAAAAATAAATTTTTCAGTTGAAATAAAAAAATAAAATACAAAACGCCCTTGCAGGGACTTGATCCCACGACCTACATTGAAGTCAAGCACGCTAGCACTGCACCATCTGTTCACACTACGCTGCATGTTTTGTTGGCTTTTATAGAAATAACTAAAACTAATAGAGGGCATATCTCACCCCCATGGGAGTTGTTGCAGCAAATTTGTACGGTACCCAATATTTTCAACCATGCTCTTTAATTTAAGCGTGGTTTGGTTTCAATAGCAATTTTACTGATTCATACTTCCCTTGTGAGCAGGAAGCAGTGCTGCTGTGGTAAGGTGTCGCACAAAATATGTACCCTATCCTATGATTTCAATCATGTTCTTTATAAGTTGTTCTGTTCCAATTCAGATTTTACCAATTCATACTTTCCTTGTTAGTTGCATATATTTCTTTCTTTTTTTTAATGGCTGTATTTATTTGCATTATTTACAGAAACTATACAGACACCTCAAAGAGCAAAGTACTGTTGCAGTTCTCGCATGCTGGAAGTATCAAAAAAGTGTTTTCAATATTTGGTTTATTCAGAGACGAAAGCCCTTTAGAGGCTGATGGCATATGCTCGCAAGAAGGCAGAAAGTGGCGCTCTAGCATCATTGCCCCATTCACTTCTAATCTTGCTCTGGTACTGTACGAATGTGGAGTAAAGTTAAAAATTGCAGCTTTTCACAATGAAAAACCAATTCAATTGGGTGGCTGCTCTGATGTATTTTGTTCTTATGAAGAATTTCTTCAGGTGTACGGCCCCATAGCTGAAGAATGTGATCTTAAAAAAGTCTGTTGTACTTGTTGTCAAGATTAACTGTTCCGTGCTTCAGAATTTAATAGCATGCACATGAAAACGCACAAGATTTTAATCATTTATGACTAATATAGACAGCAGCTTATATTTTATGCATATTGCAACAGTTTTATGAAAATACCAGCAGTGTTTTATATTGAATACTTTATTTTAGAAATAATAAAATTATATTTTGCCATAAGAAATATTTTATAATTAAATTATTCAATAAAAACATTAAAAATTCTGTATTGTCTGTCTCTGTGTAAATGTATAAATAGAATGCAACTCTTTACTACAGTTACCATTTAAATTGTTAAAAATTATTTTTTATCATTCCCACTTTAAACAATAGATGTTTGAATAAATACCTTTGTTTTTTTTTGCTATGTATGATCTTTACCCATTTACTGCTTTTTAAGTATTAAAGCCACTATCACACAATGTTCCGTATAAATGACATTAGCACATGGTAACTAATAAACAGGTTTTTCATGCAGTAAACTGGTGAAAAGCTACCATTTGATGCTTTTGCCACACGTATATTCTTCAATCACGCATTTTCGACTGTTAAAATCACATACGCTAGTCTTTAGAATGATGTCCTCCAATCAGAGAATCGCGATTCCAGAGTATCACCTATCCTCATTCATTCAAACCTCCGAAAGGAGAATTTTCGCTAAATGTTACGCTCGTTTACATTTGTGGATTTCGTTTATGCTTAAAAATAACCCTTGACTGAGCACAAGAAAGTTGTTCGGTAGGTTTGAGATTCAATAGATTATACTTTGGAATATATGTTCTTTCATGTGATAGCAGCTTTAGAATGAATTTCCAGGCTAACAAGAAATATATGAAGGCATTAAATGATTATATGGATTTGTAAAATTATTTATGAAACCTTTTTATCCAGTTCAGTGTTTATGTTAACAAACAAGTCAATAATTATGTCACAGGTTATTTATTAAATGAGTGCCTTATTTTTTTATTCTGCTATTTTCATCCTCTATAAATACAAAACGTTGGAAAAGATATTAATTTTAGTAGTGTGGATAGCATCAATTATAGGGTTAAACAAAGAATTTGAATATATTTAATTTCTGTAAGTGGTTATTGCTACAAATACATCTTCAAGTTTAACAAATTTTATCTACAGAAAATTCTGGTATTGGATGTTGTTTCTACATAAGTTTTACAAATTGAATCTATGTTCTGTGGGTAATTATTACTTTAAATGTATTTTAATGGTACACTTTTAAGTTGAATGGTTTTCACATGTATTTGAAGTTTAAGATTTCTCAGAATGTTCTAT
Source organism: Salticus scenicus (assembly GCA_963930645.1). Classification (NCBI taxonomy): domain Eukaryota; kingdom Metazoa; phylum Arthropoda; class Arachnida; order Araneae; family Salticidae; genus Salticus; species Salticus scenicus. The sequence goes on along the minus strand of OZ005654.1, from coordinate 13,440,891 downwards.
TGTGTAGCGTAAGTGAATTCAAATATATTAACATTTATTATATGTGGATATTAATAAAACTATTAGCATGTCTTTATTTATTTTATTTTATTTTTATTTTTATTTTTGTATGTATCAGGAAAAAAAAAAAAAAAAACACTTAGCAATTTTAGGAAACATTTAAATTTAATTTGCAGTTAACTGCAATATAATGTGATTTTTTTTTTTTTTTTTTTTTTTTTTCCAAATCTCATTTAATTCAGTTTTTTTTTTTTTTTTTTTTTTTTTGACAAAAAGCAATTTTTAAGTGAACATGTCAGTGTCATAAGATATTTTACCCCCACATGTACTTTAGGATATAATGAATTGGACAGCAATGCTGCATAATGTACATTTGAAGAAGTTCAATAGGAAAATGTGCAAACAAAAGTTATTTTGGCTGATCTTACTGGGAAATGAGAACTTTTAAAAACAAACTTTAAGCTGGACACATAACCAAAGACATTATCTGCAGGGGGCTAAGCTTGCTCCAGTGGCAGTGTTGCCAATTTAGCGGAATTTCTGTTAAATTTAGTGGATTTTTGACATGATGAATGGGAAAAAATAAAGATTTAGTGGATTGGATTTTACATTACAGATTACACTGGTGCTACACTATGGGCAATTGAAATTTTAGCAGATTTTCATGTGTACTTTTAGCAGGGGGAAAAAAAGTTTGTGTTAGCAACACTGTCCAGTGGTCAAAAAGGAAAATTTATTTAGTTTCAAAATATCTTGTGTGAGTGGAGTGGCTTGAGCCACATATAGTGGTCATTCATTGCTAGTTATATTTAAAAATGTTTTTAACTACTAGAACAGTGGATCTCACTCAGATAATGTAAAGTTTTTTTTTAAGGATATAAGATGTTGGAAGATGTTAAAAATGCTTAATACAAATACAATTCCAGCAATTTCCAATCATAGCCCTTAATGTATCTGAATATTTTAGTGTAGCCCTGTAAATGCTTAAATGCCGTATTCTATAGAAAGCATTTTCTTTCAGTATATGAATAATAAATGTGAATTTCATTATGATTTGTGCAATACAAAGTTACCTAAATATGGTTTATAAAAATGTCTCCCATAAAAACGCAGTGCACTGATATTCTTCTGGATGTCCCTATAGACAAACCAGTTGTACTTTTTAAATAGGGAGCAACACATAGCAAACTTGAATAACATATCATTTTGAAAAAAAAAAAATATGGATGCTAGAGGTGGACAAAAAGACAAACTAATTCAAATCATAATTACTTTTAAAACTTTGCTGGAACGAAAACAAAATGCAATTCTAATCCTGAATATTTTTATAGGGTGCTGTAAATCTTAATTGTAATCATACTATATTCTATAAAAAACATTTTTTTATGCATATGAATAATAAATGTCAATTTCATTATGATTTGTACAAAATAATGTTAAAATATGGTTTGTTGAAATACTTCTCATAGAATGCAATGTTTTGAAATTCTTTTGGATGTCCCTGTACAAAAACTAGTAGTGATATTTATTGCATTCATTGAGGAACATAACATAGTGAACTTGAATAACATATATCAGTTTCAAGAAATTCATGAATATTCACAGAAGTTAGAGGGCAAACAAACCAAAGTCATGTTGAAAAGTGTTAAAAATTGATTCTATTGTGTGCCAAGACTGCTACACAAATACATTACATATGTGTTGTTTCTTTAAAAGAAACATCTGAATAGAGGCAAATCTAGGGTTCAGACCAGCAAAGAAAATTGAGTGCTTCAAGTTGACCATTTAAGGATTTAGTGGTCCAGAAATATAAAATGGTAGATGTGTAATAATGAATGTTCAAGTGCACACTTTCTATTCCTATTTCTACTACATATAACAAAGCTTTTATGTGAAAATAACCCAATAAATTTTATTTTAAAACAGTCTATGTAGTTCTGTTTAGGTAGGACAGCTTAATTTTAAATAAATAAGTTATGCAAGACTTGCTGTAAAATGAACTGAAAAACCATTAATGGAAGATAAACAAAATAAGCAAACATCATAAATTGCAGAAACATATAACAATTACTTCAGGTGGAAATTACTAAATAAGACCACTCATCAGTTAAAAAATAATAAACACTTATGTAGTGTGAAAGCAAAAACTCACCCTCGCAGTGTGAGAGCAGCACTGACAGAGAGCCTTGGAGTCCACTATTGAGTTTTAATAGTATTTATGAAATAATGAAAATTTTAGTTAGAAGTTCATTTAAAATACATTTCAATTACTAAAAGTCTTTTTTAGCTATAAAAATAAACAAAGTAAAGTTTTAAGCCACTATTAATTGAATTACAAAAAGCAGAATACTGTTACCACATTGTTTATTCAAATCAACACAAATGTGCATACAATTTTATCATTTTAAATAAAAGTAATTATGACAAGAATCTTTCATAGAAAACACAATCATAAAAGGAGAATAACTTCACAGTGGCAAAATACATTGTAGATAAGAAGTAAAACAGTCTTTATTTCTTATTTTAATTGAAATGATACAGTTCATGAGTAAATACAATGAATATTTTATGTAGTTTTATCAGTTTTTTACTATCCCATAGTTTCCAAATCCAAACTTTATTTTCACCAGGATATAAAACATTTAAAACAATGAACTAAAAAAATTTATGAACAATCATCAGCCTTGGCAAAATTTCTTCTTTTTCTCCAAAAATCTGATCCCTTGTGCCAGTTACCGGTAATGAGGCTTTTAATGATTATTTTTGTTCTGTCTGGCCATAATGGATGTTTTTGTAAGCAGTAATCGTTGGCAAGTTGGTATGCAGCTTCAACGACAGTAATGCCCTGCTGAGCTGACATCTCTAAAGTTTTCTGAGTTAAACTATATATCTGAAAGGAAAATAAGTGCACATTAATTGTAATTTAATAAATAAAATCTTTGTACAGTATGTGTAATAATTTTTAATTCACCTCCCTTTTTAGTCGACTGATTTTATGATGTCAATTAACAGTAGTAACTGACAAATTAAACTACAGCTCATCTACAGTAAAGCAACTTTGTTCAAGTTTAATTGATATCTTCATTTGTACGCTGCATATTATGTATGTATGCACAATATGCATGTGAGTATAAATAATAAAAATTAAAATTATATAAACAAATTAAAAATTATATAAACAAATACATCTTTATTAAGGAATGTCCAATCCTCAAATTTCTTAGACTTTAGAATTTTTGGGATTCTTTAGACATTAGCATGGAATTTGGAGCACAGGAACTTTTCTAATATTACTTTTTCCTATAAATAAATTCTATAACCTTATGTACCTTATAATTAATATAAGGACAGTGTTTATTTTACAAACAAAAATGTTTTACTTACTATATATACTTAACTTTAACTTGTGAAAAGTATATGACAAATTACAACTGTTTAACATTACAAAAGATTCCCTTATGCATTTTGACAATATGACACCAAAAACTAAAAGCTTTAGTTTCCTGGTTTATTAATAATGAAACAAGTTGGTAAGTTCTTTTTTCACTAAATAATATTTTTGGTAATGATTAATAACTTATTTAAAACAATTTAAAAAAGGTAAAATACATTAGAACTTTAAAAACATTAAAACCCGTTTAAAAGATTACCTCGCTAGCGCCACGCAGCCTTCTTCTGGCGTTTTCGCTCCCGTGAACTATCGTACACGATACTATCGATATCGTACACGTACACGATACTATCGTGTACGATAGTTCACGGGAGCAAAAACGCCAGAAGAAGGCTGCGTGATGCAGCCGAAAGCGCTAGCGAGGTAATCTTTTAAACGGGTTTTAATGTTTTTAAAGGATTAATAACTTATAAAAGAAATAATAATAACTTATAATAAGAAATAATAACTTATAATTATAAAAGAAATTATTCTCCCAGATTTTGAAGGTATTATACCTTGTACAACCATGCTCTGTTTTTCTTTCTTTCTCCTCCCCTCATCCTCCCCCCCCTTTTTTTTTTACTTCCTTATACAAAGTATAAGGAAGTATAGTAATCCCGATTTGCGAAATGGATTTTGTATTTCACATTGCTCGAAAACGAATAATCGCTGAATGTTGCCAATTTATACGTGTGACTGTCATGATGTCTAGTTGCACACCTGCAAGTGTAGTCTTAACACGAGCTCTCGTTTTAGAGATATAAGGGATTTTACATGAATTTTCATGGCATCTGTATGTGTGTGTGTATGTCGCATAACTCAAAAGCGGTTGGACGTAGAAAGTTGCGAATTGGTACATAGGTTTGTTATAACATCTAGTTGTGCACCTCCCTTTTTAGACTTTCTATGATTTTCCGTTTTGGAGATATTTAGGAAAATTAGGTTCATAATGACAAAAATACATAGGTTTTGGCCATAATGTATCAAAAAACGGTAATAACTCAAAAACGGTTTAGACAAATCTTGCAATTTAACTGACTTTCGGACTAGCTAGACATTTGAAACTTTCAGAAAAGCTCAGAACACATTGACAATGCATTTTTTAAATATTTTTAGCCAACTGTTTCCGATACCTGCTGCCTTCAGCAGCATTTATGCGATTCAACAGAAAATATATTTAACTAACTTCCCGAGAAGCCAGACATTTGAAACTTTCAGAATAGAACAGAACATGGTGAAAATGCATTTTCTTAATACTTTTAGCCAACTGTGTAGGGTCCCTGCTGCCTTCGGCAGTGTTATCAGTTCAAATCTTGGAATCGATTTTTAACTAACTTCCCGACTTGAATTCTCGACATTTAAAACTTCTGGAAAAGCTCAGAACACGGTGACAATGCATTTTTTAAATATTTTTGGCCAACTGTTTCGGGTCACTGCTGCCTTCGGCAGCATTTACATGGGTCAACAGAAAATTTATTTAACTAACTTCCCGACTAGCTAGACATTTGAAACTTTCAGAATAGTTCAGAACACGGTTAATATGCATCTTTTTAATAGTTTTAGCCAACTGTTTCAGGTCCCTGCTGCCTTCGTCAGCGTTACCAGTACAAATCTTGCAATCAATTTTTAACTAACTTTCTGAAAAGCTCAGAACACGGTGATAATTCATTTTTTTTTAAATATTTTTAGCCAACTGTTTCGGGTCCAATGTCAATGTTTTTTAAAACATTATGTATATTTCTAAAAGTGTATAAGGAAGTCATGTGGTGCCCACATGAGATTTTTTAAAGTGACACCTGATGAGTGGTGCAGTGAATGGAAGTGCAGAATGCATCACTTATCAGGCCTCGCTTGTAAAAGAGGAAGACCACAGTCACAAAGTGCAGCAGAAAAATCTCAACAGATATGTCTAATGGTCTTTATTAAATAATTTTAATTCTTCTACTCTGGCATTTTTATTTTTGTTTCTCTTAATTACATAATCTACATACAAGATTTGTGATTTTAAAACAATCAAAAATATTTTATTACTATCATTAATTTTATATGTATTTTAAGCAAATTTTAAACAGTTTTAAGTTATTAAAAAATATATATAAAAATTCTATTTCAAAAACTGCTTTTTATACCCTTTATTAAATTTTATTGTGATTTTTTATATAAAGAGACAATAATCAATTCAATATCCAAATTTAAAATTGTATATTGAAAAACACCAAATACCTGCACCCAACTTCTTGAACGTATGAAAAATTTATTAATTATAATAAGTAATTCTCATTATAAAAAATGACTAAAAATTGTATATTTATATTTGGGACTCAAAATTAGAAATTAGTTAAATAAAAGTAAAGCTTAAGTTGTAGAACAGAATCTACAGATATTTTAACAGTTTTTTTTTTTTTTTTTTAAATAATTAGTTATACTTACAGAATGTTCCCATTCTTTATCAAAATGTCTTTCAATAGCAGGATCAATATACATACGACCATAATTCTCATAAGCTGCATTCACAAAAGCCTAAATAAAATTAAATTCAGTTTCTTTAAACATCAAAAGTAATTACCATTAATTAAATACATTCAGATTATCTAAACAAAACAAAAATGTGTCTGCTAAATGTTGTCACTCAAAACATTTATAAACACATGTGCCACATAAAGGAAAGAGGCAAGTAATGCTCCTTTTATGGAATCCCTTCCCTGAAGTGACTCTTGTTCTAAAGTCAGCACTAATACCAGTTTCAAAATCACAGAAGAAATTTTTTTTAATCAAATCATAAAATAGATTATTCATTTTAGTTCAATTAAATTTAGTTTAGTTTTATTAAACAACTTATAAAATATAACAAATGATTTCTATAATTGCATTGGTAGACTAAAAAAAAGTTAAATTAATTCAATAGCATATATATATATATGTATACATAATACATACATACCATTCTATTAGGTATATACTCTAAAATATAAGTGATGTCTCGCTCAGCCAAAAGTTTAGCATCATCTTCATTTTTTAACAAAGCATTGGCAGATCCACAGACTATTTTGGCTCTTATATCTAAAATTGAATCTGGAGTCAGCATCTATAGTTAAAAATGAAAACATCATCTGTAAATATTTAATTATCTAAAAAGTTATATTTGTAATTATTTTTCAAGAACATTTATTTTACATAAAGTATAAGCGTTAAAAATTACATTGCTAAAAATTTTTGCTCGTCTATTGATTTGTCATTTTCTGATTACTTCATTATTCCATGCTTTGAAATTTCCTATCTACTTCAATTGAAGTAGAGTAAGTGTTATCCTACTATGGATAATGTGTATGGTGGATACTGTATGTGTGAAGACAACTCATTGTACAGCACTATCCACCACTCGATTATTTAGTTTTGAAAGTGAAGAAGCAGTAGTGGATACAGGATAATATTCTCACAAACATAAAATGGGAATTCATCACAAAACTAATAGTATATACTATTATCATGCGAAATCAGATACAGTCGAACCTCGTTAACGTAAATCTCAAGGGGGATAAAAAATATGTTCATGTTACCAGTAGTTCACACTATCAATAACTAATCTTCATATAACTTAACTAATCTTCATATTGACGGGGATTGTGGAAACAGTTCATGTTAAAAGTAATTCACGTTAAAGAGGTTCAACTGTATTTCATCTGACATTTTCTTTATATAAATAAAATTTTAACTAATAAGAAACCCAAATTTTCTATGAAAGAAAAAAAAAATGGAAATGAATATAAGAAGAACACATTTAATTATTTCTTTCAGCGTATCACATCGTTTTATGAGATAATCATAGTGCAAGAACATAATTTAATTGAGTTAGTCATTTTGTTCTCATTTTAGAATATTATTATTTTCATAAAATAAATAATTATTTTATTCCACACTATATATACATAGTATGTTCTAAAACTTTCTATTCTTCAAAATTCGATGAACACCTTGTTAATTTTATTTCACGCCTTCCCAATTTTTTTTTTTTTTTTTTTTTTTTTTTTTTTCAGTTTTCCCATTCATGAATTTGCATTTTGAATTCTCTTCTGAAATACAAAAATAATTATTTAAATATGATTAGTGGAACTCTGTATACGACATTTGGCCCAATTTTCAACTTGGCATTGTTTAGGGTAACAACTTTTTTCTAAATTTCTTACTTTTGGCGATTATGTCATAATTATTTTCTTTTGTTTATAAAATGTCCATTAGCCCTGCACTATTCACTGACCATCTGAATAGCCCTCCACTATTCGCTGATCATCTGAATAGCACTTGGTGAACTGCAACATTTTGGTGGCTTTCCATGAAAGATAAACTTTGTCCCCATTAAAAAAGAAGGCAGAGGGAGAGCAGCATTTTTTTTTTTTTTTTTTTTTTTCCCTGTTAGATGTGCTGAAAGGAGTATCGGTAATGAGGAGGAGAAAGAGGAAACCGTGTATTTTTTTCCTTGATATTGTAACATGCTGCTGTACTAGAGGTTAGATGCCCCCCATGATGGATTGCTGTATTTTTTTAATTAGCAAGAAGGGCAGATATATAGTAAAGAAAATTTGGTTCTTCACATGTTCTCTCATTTCCTTTGGAAGTCCACTTTTTAAATATTATTTTTCAAATATTTGTACATCGAAAGAAGACTACCAGTGGCATACTTGCCAACCAATTTTAATAAAAAAAGGGAAGATTTTTGTTGAAAAACCAGAAGATTTCATAAAAAAAGGGAAGATTTTTTTTTTCTCTCTCTTTGACGGATTAAACTATACAGTTTTACAATTTTAATATTTAGAAGCAATCTATAAAAACGTTTTACTACAGATTGATTATACTAAATATATAAAAGTTTTAAATGACGTTATTCCTCTTCAACATATAAGTATCTACAAAACAGAATCTGTAAGAAATTTATTTAACAACAGACAAAAAAACTTAGTTAAGTTAAAGTATAACTATTTTTTTAAATAAATATAGAATATGATTTTTGTGTATGTACATTAATCATACATATAAGAAATAGTAGCAGTAGCTATTTATCAGTTTCAAACGTGCATAAAACCAACTGAGTATTAATATTCTTAAATTGATTTGAGAAAAATTTTCCTACCTGAAAAAATTATTCTTCATTTTTTCCCCATGTTTACACATTTGGTATAAATATGACATACAAATATTAGGAAAAATAAACAGATTATATGTGAGAAATATTGAGCACTTCCATTGCTTTATTGTTTCTAGAATTGATTACAATTCGGGGAAAGGATGGGGGGGGGGAATACAAAAATAATTACTGATTAAGAAATATTTAAACTCTTTAAACTCTACTTCTAGAATCTAATGTAATAACTTTAAAATTAATATTGTTATTTATGTTGCAGATGGATAAAGATTAGGAAAGAAAAGACTTCTGCAGAACATTTGATTGCTGATCACTAATTGTAGATAAATAAAGGGGGGGGGGGCAAAAAATAATTACACCAGCAAGAAATATTCAACAATACTATTTCTTTAAATGTTCTAGAATCTCATAAAGCAAGTTTGAAAGGAATATTGACATTTATGTTATGGATGGAAAAAGATTGGGAATCAGGAGTTTTCGTAGAACATTTGGGTTTCTTTTTAAAACGAACGATATCCGCGATTTTCTTAAAAACGGAAGATTTCATCATCTGTCCGGAAGACCGGAAGGTATGTTAAAAAACCGGAAGTCTTCCGGAAAAACCGGAAAAGTTGGCAAGTATGCAGTGGTAAGTCCCATAAATATATTATTTGATGGTTAAAAGATAATTTTTAACAGAACTTCTTGATGCTGATCAACCCCTGGGCATATATATATATATATTTAAGTACTCATTGCCCAGTCTTGGCACGTCAACTATAATATAGTCTTGGAAAGTACACTGTCAAAAAAAAGTCCTGTTTGCTGCCAGAAATTTTCTGTAATTCAGAAAAATATGTTCTATCAACGTAATTTTTCCATTGATAGAACGTATTTTTCTGAATTACAGAAAATTTCTGGCAGCAAACAGGACTTTTTTTTAACAGTGTATAAAGAAAATAACAGAAATTTAAAAAATACAGAATAAAGAAGAAGGAAGAAGATAATTGTAAGTCAGATAAGAAATACTAATATACTGTTGCCATCACACAAAACTTTCTTCTATATCAGAAACATAGCAGATCCACTTCTTTCTTTCCCTCTTGAATTAAGTTAGAAAATATTTAAAATAAAATTGAAAAAAATCATGCTAAAGCAATGGTACAGTTTAACCTCTTGGCAAAATTCTAAATTTGGCAACGAAGTAGCTTAGACGTTTCTCGCAAAAATCTTGACATGCATAATTGCGATAGATAATTTAAGTCATTGTCAAAATAAATGAAAATTTTAAAATCTGCCAATGAGGCCCTGTATTAGCTGTAACTAAAATATTTTAGCAATGCAGTTACTACATTTCTTTATATTGAAAAATAGACCAAAAAAAAAAAAAAATCTCCTGTTGTATTAAATTAAATTCTGTTTTCTGCAAAGTTTTATATCAATGCTTAAAAAACAAAAATAGGTTTAGGATTTTATTATTATTGTACCATTTTATAATTTATCTCTATATTTAAGGCATGGCTAGAGTTAAAATGGCTATTGTGGTTGCATAAATGAATTCCTTGGCAAAAAAACATATGAGCTTCTTCATTTCTAAATTTTAAAAATCGTTAAATTGGTCATAGTAAAAATCTATTCTTTTAAATAAGTTTTGGGTTAAAAAACTAAATCTTTATATATAAACTAATATGAATTTTTGTCTCATAAATTTCATTTTAAAAATTTCTCTCTATACCAACAATTGTTTAACTTAATCATGATATACTAAATATTTTTCGCCTAATGTTAAAATAAAAACTAATAATATAAACTAAACTAATAGTATAAACTTAACTAATAATATAAAATAATATTATAAACTAATAATATGAAATAAAAATGTAAACTAATTTTCATTTCATCTTTATAAAATTTTTACTTAATATTTTTAAAATATCGGTTATTTTCAAATGTTTCGCTATTCTAAATCATTTTTTTCTTCTCTCGAGCATCTCAAAGATGCCAATTTTTCAATTTTTCTTATTTACACCTTTGATCACATTTTCATTTTTCTGAGGAAAGTGACATCAGAGACAGAGAAAAAAACGTAATAATAGAAACTTTTTGTACGGTAGCAAATAGAGCACCTTTATAAACCCAAAGTTTTTAGTTAATAACTTCCTTAATTAAAATGACAGAAATTTCTAAGCAGCTGAAATGCCTTCCTTGAAGTCGTCGGAATATACTGATATATCTCATGATGTGGCGAACCCTGCCCTCTGCGAGAAGTTGCTGTCGCAAACAAAAAAATTTTACGTCAGCGACAGTTACTTTTTTTTAATATATAGAGATTATTATCACATTCCTTGTATGCAAAATTAACTTTTAAAAGAATAAATAATTGGCTATAGGTTGCAACCCAAATGATCCTGGATTCCATATATTGAGCACTAAAGAAATTGTTGAGGATATCCAAGGAACTGATCAAAGTAAAGAAGAGAACAACAATAGGGGTAAAGAAAAGGTGATTGCCCTTAGCGTAAGGGGTTGGAATTAAGGCAGGAGGAATAGAAGAAGCCATGCCCTTAGCGTAAATAATAATTATCCAAATTTTATGACTATTTCAGTGATCAATCGTAGGACAAACCCAGAATTTCTCTATATTTATAGAATGTATATGGGCAAAGTCATAGCACTCATAATCCTGTGGAAAGCTGGTATTGCAGGTTAATACTGCATTGAAATTGAAAACATCCTATGTTTATTTGCTTATAAAAAAGCTTATTAAACAAGTATTACATAATAAGATATGCAAAAGTGAGTGGTCAATCGATTATAAGGAAAAAGTTTTGGGTAAGTACAGCATAACATCTATAGGCTGACTTAAACAAAATGGGATGAACAAAATTTTTTATATGCATCAAAGGATGTTTTGTGTAGACTGTGGTATGGAAATCATTCATCATTTGTTTACAGGGCTACCCAAAATATTTGGATATATTAGGGCTATACTTGGAAATTGCTGGAATTGTAATTAACTTTGTGTTAGATGTTTTTCAAGTAAGACTAAATTTAAGTACACAATATTGTTTATAGTGCATGTTGCTTATGGACAATGTATAATGCTAACCAAAATTGAGCTAAACGTTCTGTTCTATTGAATGTAAATGATAGAAGTGCTTTGCTACATTTCACTATGTTGACAAACTCTGCTCAGGAAGGAGAATTGATTTTTCATACCCATACTGTAAACAAAGTATTTTTTGAAGTTCTATTTTCAACACTGATTTTTGTATAATATCACATTTTGAGGTGCCCTGATTACAAAAGTCCATTTTTTTCTGGTTGATCTGTATGTATATCTGTTATCAGCATAACTTAAACACAAATAACTGCAGGAAATTTAAATGCCCTTACACAAAATTACGTGTAAAATAAAACTGTTCCCAAACCAATTTTCGATTATTTGTAAAGTACATTGAACTTTATTATTTTACCTTATTGATCTTAAGACTTAATATGTAATCTGTTTTCATAGTATTGAAATGCAAGGTAAGAGAAAGTTTTATGAGTACCACACCAGATTATTTTATTGTATGAATGCGACAGCAAATGACAATCTTTCAAATTTTAAATGCACCTATTTTGCGATAATTTACTTCTGAAATCAAATAGCCAATCCTAAGTCTGGATATAGTGTGAAAAAAGTTCAAAAGTTATTTTATTTTTTATGATTTATGCTAAAGGCACTTTTGCTAAATGCACGCCACCGAGGGGATAACATTTACGCTAAGGACATGGGTTTATAGATTTATGGTAAGGACACAGTGCCAGAGAAAACATACAATTAGCATTTCTGAAGCCTTCAAATGTTTTGCGAAAGTTTGATATGAATGGAGCAGCAGAAACACTGGTGAACTACTCTTTAACTACATTTCTTGCGACCATGGAAGCATCTGCGTAAGTGCGGATTCAACAAGTCCACTAGTGAAATAGGGGAGACAAGCTTTTCGTTGAGAGAAAATAATGAATTAATAAATAATTTGTTGAGAGAGATAAGGGAATACCGAATGACTGGATGTTTACTAAATTCAAACCTGTTGGTCAACTTGGAATCCTTCCAAGATTTTCGACTTGTCCTCACTGCTAGGCATAGGAAACGTGGTTACACTATAATGGTATTAAAAAAACTTTGTGATAGAACTGTAAAGCAAAAACAATTGAAACTGCAATAAACAAAACTTTGTTCCAAACCTATGTGAAATATGTAAAAATAATTTAATTTCAAATTAAAATTCTGATAATTTATTCTTGCTTTTATGAAGAATATGTTATCATAAAAAGAAACAGCACAAATTTGTCCTTAATCTTAAAATTGAAACATTTTCAATTATCCAAAAATTTTGATTTTCCAAAAGATGGTTGGTCCCAATTACTTTGGATAATCAAGGATAAAAATATCAGTCTTGTTTATCAAAAAAATAATAATAAACTTTGCAACTTGGAATAAAAAAAATATATATATTATTTTCAACAAATGTAAACATAAATATAAATCATAATTTTATTTGTTAACAGACACAAAATCTGTAAAATATTTACATAAAATAATAAATTATGAATTCAAATAAAGATGTTCATTTAATTAATCTTTAATAGACTAAATTCTGATCCAGATGTAGTTTAACATATCAATCAATAAAATAAGATGGGACATCCTTCTAATGGTAAAAATTCTTTTAATAAAGTAACTAGCTATATTATGCCGGGGGAAAAAAAAAAAAAAAAGTACAAAATTGCAATTTTTACATAGTTACCAAGTGCCTAAATTTATGGCATTTATTTTAAAAAAAAAAAAGAAAAAATCTTGATACTTTAATATGAAAAATAAAGGTATTCTTTTATCATTAAAAACTGACCAAATTATTTCATCTTAAAATTTGAATTGAAGGATTGTATACAAAGTAAAGAATAAAATATTTATTTATTTTTAATACTTCATATTGAAAACTAAAAACATCTGTAAAAAATGCAAATACTGAAATCAAAAAACCGCCAATATTAGTTGCAAAAAGATTTTAGAGACCATATAAAATTTAGATTTTGTAATTTTTGCAAAATACAATTATAGATTTTTGTTTTGCAGCTTGACATTATTTAACATTGTTCAATAAAAAGTTATTTAAAAATACTTTTTTTCAGGATACTATTTTATGAATCCCTTTTTTACTTCCATTACCCTACTACCATAGGTAATGGAAGTAATGTATTCGGACCAAAGATTCGATATCGAGTTTTCACCTGATTTACATGTTTTAAGGTCTCCTGAGTCCAGAAAAGTAGTTTTTAGCAATTGGTCAGAGTGTGTGTGTGTATGTATGGAATCTTCTGACTATCATATCTCTGAAACTAATAAAGATATAACTGCGAAACATCAGAATTAATACAGGTCTGGTGTACAGATGAATTTTCCAAATTTTGGTGAAAATTGGAAAACCGGAAGTGGGACCATAAGTCCGTATCTCAAAAATGGATGTCCTTTTGAATGATATAGTTGGTTAGTTCAGGAAAATTGATAGGCGTCCCGTATAAATAGCTCAATTTCAGGTCTCGCAAGTGCGTTCCTTTAAAAACGGCTGTACGGATTTTTTTCAAACTCGTTGTATTAACTCCTTTTTAAATATCCTTTTGTATGTAATTATCTTTTTCCTGTCAATAATTGTGTATGCCAAGTTTTTGTAAAAGTTGGTATCTCAAAAATGGCTCTAACGATTTTCTTGAAAATTGTTACACAAATCCATTTTAGATACCCTTTCACATGTATTATGTAGTTATTACAGAAAAATTAATGGTCATTCTGAATAGATAGTTCAGTTTTAGTTTCCAGAAATTGATGTTTAACAAAATAACTCTATCATCCATCATTATAATTTTTTTTTTCTTATTTTTTAACTCGCTATGTAAACTCTGTTTTATATGTCTTTACACGTGTGTGAAGTTTTTCTTACTGGAAAATTTCAAAAAATGCATATAATATGTGAAATAGTGGGTAATGAAAGTTGTGTGGTTGTTTCACACCAGATTTTAGGATACTATTTGGCTTTTATAATAGTGCTAACTTAATAATGAATAATATTTAAAGCGAATAAAAGCGTTAACTAAAAAAGAAAGAAAGGAAGAAGAAGATCAGCATCATATGTTCTTCCAAGACTGTAAACACTTCAAAATAATTCCAAAATTCATTTGAAACCATAACAAAACCCTAGCTAACAATCTTCATAAAAAAGAAGTAATATTGAAAACAATATCTTAAAAAAGCAATAAAAAAACAAAACTTGAATTTTTCATAGTTTAAAATGAAAAACACCATTGCAAACAAGACAAATTTAATACAATAAAAAACAAAATATAGTGTTTCAAAAATAAAGAAGTCTATACTAATAAAGAAAACAAAAAACTACAATTTTGGCTGAAGAAGAAAAATTTAAATAATCTTAATAAAAATTAACATGTAATCCTTTACCTAAATCTTTCTTCCTTAAAACTTAACTCACACCAATATTCTTTACTCAAACTTTAACATAAATTTATCTTAGATGAATCTACAAAGGTATAAAAGAGTCCATAGCTAAAATAGAAACAGCTTTAAATTATGCTCCTAATATACATAACAGCAACCTCCACAATATTGCCTGAAATAAAATAACTAAGAAAATATAAACCAATAATCTCATAAATGAAGACAGAAAAGCATAAAAAAAATGAATATGTGTACTGGACAGATAAAATAGGAAAAATAACCATTCAAAGTAAAAACAATGATAAAATAAATAAATAAATAAATAAAACCACAGAGAAAATAGGTGTTAGTGAAAATGAAAAAGACCCAAATAAAAAACTGACCAAAAAGGTTAAAAAACTGACCAAAACAGTTAAAAAGCTAACAAATGAAAGTACCTAGCCCAACAACAGTATGCCAAAGGTAGTAAACTATACACCAAATACTGCCTGTATGTTTGGGAAATATAAAGATTCCCCCCACCCCCAGAAAAGAAGAAAAAAAAAAAAAAAAATCAAACATATAGTCAACAAATGAGAAAGCCCTCAGTCTTGAAACTTACATGAAAAAATTTACATGAGTTTCTTCACCAATAACTCACCAAAGCCACCAATAATTTCATTAAAAATGTAAAAGAAATAAAACTTGATTTAAATAAGTAAAAACGTATCAAACAGAACCATAATGACATAAAAAATAATAAGATGACTACTGCCACACTAAAACCAATTAAATTAAAATATAAATTTTGCACACATAAAAAAATAGTCAAATATATTTTTTTGTATGCCATTAACAGAAGCAGTGGTTATTTTAGTCAATCATAGTGCATGTAATGACACAGAGCTGCAAAAAGTTGACATAACATAATGCAGCCTGCTTGATAGAGAGGAAATAGCAAGAGTACTCGCCCACACCCAAAGGACAACAGTGAAAAAAGGCTGCGAAGCCTATGCTAAAAATCTCATTATCATTATTTTTTTTTTTATTATTTATTTTTTTTTTAACAGCTCTTCTTTGTGAAAAATCTCTTTTCTAAATTAAAAATAAATTTGATGTTATGAAAACAATTCATAACTGATACATGATGATGATCTCAAATTCCTAAAATAAAAATAAATGCTTAAGAAAAGGACAAAATCCAATATGAGTAGATAAGTTAATAAAGAAAAAAGACGTAATCTGACTATATTTTAATTAACAAAATACAATTTTTTTTAATGCACTGCTTAAAAAGGAAAAATTATAAATTCATATTACATCTTAAATCAGTTAAAAATACATTTATTATTAAAATTTTAATTTTTCAGAAATAAATTATATCACATGAGAGAGAAAAAAAATTGTTTTTATTAACCGACATTAGGATTAGTTCATAATTACTATTAAACATAGAAAAGAAAAATACAATATTAAATCACATTGAGTTTTTAAACATTTTAATACCATATGTGATACTAACATGCTATAATATGTTTGGATGTATTTTTAGCTTATAACAGCATTTTTCATATAGAATAAATATATTATAAATCTTATTATCTATATTTATGACAATAATTAAAATGCTTTTTATCAGTATCTATTCCCACAGATAAGACGAGGTATAAATTTTTGCCAATTTTTTATAATTTAGCATATATCTGTCCTATAAAATGACTCCCCCCCCCCAACAGCCAAAAAGCAACAATCGTAAAAGAAAAATCTGGTGTGAAACAACCACACAACTTCCATTACCAACTGTTACATGTATTATATGCACATTTGGAGATAATGTTATCAGAAGTCATAGAATTGACCTAATGAAATAGACACCTAAAAATCTTCCAGTAAGAGAAAGTTAATACATGTGTAAAGACATATAAAACAGAGTTTACACAGTGTTTTTTTTTTTTTTTTTAACACCAATGTCCGAGATCTAAAACTGATCTATCTGATCAGGATGACTATTAATTTTCCTGTGATAACCAAATAAAGCATGAGAAAAGGGTATATGTAACAATTTTCAAGAAAATCGTTAGAGCCGTTTTTAAGATACCGACTTTTACCAAAACTTGGCATAATTAATTGTTGACCAGAAAACAACAACTACATGCAAATAGGACATTTAAAAGAGGGTTAATATGGCAAGTTTGAAAAAAATTCATACAGCCATTTGAAAGGAACGCACTTGTAGGACATGAAATTCAGCTATTTATACAGGACGCCTATCAATTTTCTTGAACTAAGCAACTATATCAGTCGAATGGACATCTAATACAGTGTTTATTCAATTTTGAAGAAAATCGTTAGAGCCGTTTTTGAGATATGGACTTACGACCCCCACTTCCGTTATCGGATGTCCCACTTCCGTTTTTCCAATTTTCACCAAAATTTGGAAAATTCATCTGTACACCAGACCTGTTTTAATTCTAAAGTTTCATTGTTGAATCTGTATTAATTTCCAAGATATAATAGCCAGAAGATTCTCCACATACATACACACTGACTAATTGCCAAAAACCACTTTTTTGGACTCGGGAGTTAAAACATGTAAATCAGCTGAAATCTCAATATGGAATTTTTGGACCGAATACTTCTATTACCTATGGTAGTCGGGTAATGGAAGTAAAAAGAGATCTTAATCATAAAGCATAGATGCCAACATTTTAATTTATTCCAGAGTAGTTTTAGCCTTATTACTTCCATTACCCAACTACCGTAGGTAATGGAAGTATTGTATTTGCCCAAAAATTCGATATCAAGATTTCACCTGATTTACATGTTTTAAGGTCGCCTGAGTCCAAAAAAGTGGTTTTTATCAATTGGTCAATGTGTACGTGTGTATGTATGTATGTGTGGAATCGCCTGGCTATTATATCTCAGAAATTAATAAAGATTGAACTACGAAACTTTACAATTGAAACAGATCTGGTGTACAGATGAAATTTCCAAATTTTGGTGAAAATTGGATAACCAGAAGTGGGACATCCGAAACCGGAAGTGGGGCTCCTATTCCTGAGTATGTCCCTATCTCAAAAATGGCTCTAACGATTTTCTTCAAAATTGCTGTATAAACAATCTATTAGATATCCTTTCGAATGATATAGTAGTTGGTTATTTCAGGAAAATTAAAAGGCGTCCTGTATAAATAGCTGAATTTCAGATCCTGCAAGTGCGTTCCTTTCAAAACAGGAGTATGAATCTTTTTCAAACTTGTCATATTAACCCTCTTTTAAATATCCTTTTGCATGTAATTGCTGTTTTCTGGTCAACAATTAATTATGCCAAGCTTTGGTAAAAATCGGTATCTCAAAAATGGCTCTAATGATTTTCTTGAAAATTGTTACATAAACCTATTTTAGATATCCTTTCTCATGCTTTACTTGGTTATCGCAGGAAAATTAATAGTTATCCTGATCTGATAGATCAGTTTTAGATCTCAGAAATTGGTGTTTTAATAAATAAATAAAAAACTCTACAATTTTCTTTCTATTTATTTCTTAAAAAAAAAAAAAACACTGTGTAAACTCTGTTTTATGTTTTTACACATGTATTAACTTTCTCTTACCAGAAAATTTTTAGGTGTCTATTTCATTATGTCAATTTTATGTCTTTTGATAACATTATCTCCAAAAAGTGCATATAATACGTGTAATAGTGGGTAATGGAAGTCATGTGGTTGTTTCATACCAGATATATATATATTTTTAAGAGTAATTCTTTCTTATTTTATAGAAGTTGTACATTGAAGAAAAAATTTCTATAAATAAAGTGGTGCGAAATAAAAGTGGGGCTAAACATACTACAGAATAAAGTAAAATGTTCGCATATATATATAAAGTTACAAGTTTGTTACTGGTATAAGATAAAAATGCAACTTTTGACTATCTAATATTGGAAATCTGATGATGGAACACCAATTAACTTCCACATAACACACAGTAAAATTGTTGAAACAAAAGGCCTTTAACACTATTCAAGGTAGAAATACAGACTCGGTTTGAAGTACTATTAATATTATCAGGCATGGCAGATGAAACAATGTTATTTACAATAAGAAAAATACTCCTAAAATGAAATACCCACCAGGTATTTTTATGCATTCCCATAAAAAGGTGTGGATGAACGAGAATAGTGCAGAGTTGTGGATGGAAAATATATGGCAGAGGAGACCTGGTTGTCTACACAGTCGGTTGGTACAGAATATATTTTGCAGTCACATAACTAAGAACACTCAAAATTAATTAGGTATGATTGTTGCTATGACCTGTGGTTTAAATTTGATGCTGCATAGATATCTCTCTGAATAAATCATTCAAAGATCATACATGTGAAAAATGGAATAACTGGATGATTTCAATCTAGTCTTTTTTTTTTTGTATCTGTCCTATAAGACAACATTAGATTTTGGAGGCTTTTATTATTATTATTAATCATCTACTGTCTTATCTGCAGAAATATACTGTAATACCTTTTCAATTTATCTGATTTTAGATTTTTTCATTTCATTTTGGATTTCCTTTTTATTTAGCTTTGTATATTTTTGTGGTGTATTGAAAAATTTGGTAAATGATAATAGTGTATCCAGTTTAAATTCTTTGCCAAATGATGATAATTGCTAATAATCCAAAATGCAAAGCATTATCTATATCATTCAAAGTGTAAAATATTTTTATGTGTCAATAGTTATCTAAATTATTACAAAAAATCCTGATCTAAACTACAGTAAATCAGCTTAAATATTCTTATACATTAATGTAGGAATTTTCAATGCATGTTTCCTCATATCATTTGCTAACAAGCGCACCTGTCATTATGACGTCAGATGTGACGTATCTGTATTACATAATCAACAGAAGAGAGAGCTTCGCATTCATCGCTCCTCCGAGTTTGTATCTGTCTGTACGAGAAAGCTATTCTATGTGTGCAGCCAGAAATGCCGACTATATGTAATTCTTCTTTTCTTTATTATTAAATGTTATTGCGAATGTTTAAAAGAACTCTGCTTACTCTGTGGTTCCATTTAAACCAACAATTAAAATACATATATATATATATATATTGCTTGTGATATCATTTTTCTACCTCTTAGAATTTGCATGTAATTTACTATAATGATTTTTTTAATCCTTTAATTTAATATGCTGCAAAGAAAATTTATTTAAAAAATGAGCTTTAAACTGCAAGTTGCAGTTTCAGGAGGTATTTCACAACTAATAAGCACATCAAATATTTAAATGTAATCATGTTATTTTACAATATATGTTCAAATTATCTTAAAAATTATAGACTTAATAATAGCCAGTTTACCTGATTATATAAGTTGAACTTCTATAAAACTCAAATCTTCAATATTTCAGAACAGATTTGCATTCCATTCCGGTAAAAGCATGTTTTTAATTTTTTCCTAACATGCAAATTTTCTGTAAAACGAAATATTTTAATTTTTTCTTGAAGCTGTGAGTTATTAAAGTCTTCTTACATTTTAAAAACTTATTTTTGTTTTCTGAAAAGAAGACTATATAACTAATGTGAACAAAATAATAATCTATCACTTTATAAATAAACAACAGAATAAAAATTTAAAAATACTTGAAAATGTTGTTTCACAACTTTTAATTTTGTATGATTTTATTTTCTAAATCATGTTGATTTTATATTATAAATAAAAAGATTAAATTAATTCGATAGTAAACTTTTAATATTGAAAACGGTTAAGAACTTGAAAACAAAACCTGTTTCTTAATAATTTTATTAGTTAAATGGAAAAGCATATACCAGTCGGTAAAGAAGATTCAAATATACTATATAAAGAGTTAAATTCCTTTAAATGTGCAAGCCATCTTATTTATTTATTTATTTTCTTTTAATCGATAAAATTATTCCAATTAAATGTCAAAATTCATTTTCAAGTTTGTAGCATATTTTGGATTCAAGACTGTTAGGCATTACATGCGAGAGGCTTTTTAAAATAATCTTTTAAAATTTAAGTTTAATTTCAAAATTTAATATTATTTCCTCAATGATTTGATTTTTGTCTCAATGAATCTATGACACCTGTAAATAGTTTACATTAAAATATAGATTAACTCACAGAATGTTGGGTTTTTGTTGAAATACGCGAAGCTGGTTCATATTTCACTCCCTTCCTATTCTTACACAAGCACATCAGTGTCATTTACTTTATAATGATTCAGTCATTTAATTGTGAACTGAAACTTGAAAATACAAATTATACATGATTGGTAGTTTAATTATTCTATGTTGCTTTTAGAAGCCCCTCTTTAAGCATTAAAAAATTTTATAATGTTAATAAAATCTTTTCATCACATATGAAATTTGGTGCTCTTAAAATTCTCGTATTCACATCCCTGGATTTGCTGGACCATGTCGTAAACTGGCCTTATGTACAAGGGTGGTCTTTTCAGTCAGCTCCTGTTCCTGTGTCATCCTGGCATCTAAAGAGTTAAACAGCCTATGCTAAATCACCCTTTCATTGTTTAAACATTTTTTAATAGTATAGCTTAACCACTTTTGCATATCTAACAATTTATTTTGTAACTCAAGATATAGTGTGTTTTTAATTATTTGACTTATTTTTATGCTCAAAGAATGAAGAAGTTTTTTTTTTTTTTTTTCAGATAAACTGGGCTGTTTAACTTACTCTTTAAAATTTGTTGAACGTTTTTAGCCAATTTTTAATAAAAGGGGCTGGAAAGCAGCATCGTTTAAAAGATATAGTTAACATAGGTTGCAGGGAAAAAAATGATTGTCTTAGGATGTCAAGAAGACCCTCAAAAATAACTTTATTTTTATACGCATAATCTTTTATATTTAAAATTCCTATAAAAGAAAGTTGTTAAAACTGCATGTGCAATTTTTTTTAATTCAATATACCCATTTATGATTTGGCTGATTTTCTGGATTTATTTTTTCCTAATGGCTATTTAAAACCTCAATCATAATACTGCATTGGGAAATCACCCTTTATTTTATTCTAATGTTTTTTTATGATTTGTTTTTTGGCAACAGAAGTGAGTATAATTTATTTATATCATAGTTTATTTTTTCATTTGTTAAGAAGGAAGTATAATTTTATTTTTTTCAAATTGTTGACATATTATTTTAATATAAATAGTGTTCTTTGGCATTGAAGTGCCCAGAAGGAAAACTTTGAATGGTCGGACTGAGAGGCAATTAGATAGAGAAGTTCATAGGGATATGCATCGTCATGTAAATAAAAATGCTGATAGTGATTTTTTTTTTTTAAGGATAGACTAATTACTAAGAACTTTGTTTACACAGAGATTTTGAATTTCTATATTTAATATTTAAATGCATATATAAAAATTGGTCAAATTTCGATCACTGAGAGATATTGCTCATAATAATTATTGTATTACAATTTTTTACATTTCTGTTAATTGAAAAAAAAAAAAAAAAATCGTAAAATAAAACTTAGTGCGTTTTTAAGACTTAAAATGTAAATCTAAGTCTCAAGTCCTTTAAACTTTTTTGAATTATTTTTATAAATACATTTTTATATCTATGACTAATCAGTAAAATAAATTTTGTATTTCATATAAAACTTCTAGTACATTAAGAAAGTATTGTTCTTAAAGAGTTAAATTTAACTTCATAACATAATGAAACTATAATCATAATAAATTAGCATATGTGGACTCTACTTAGTTGCCTATCATATATTTGTTTTTAAAATTTTCAAATTGGCTTCTTAAAAATATGAGCTTTTTATATTTTAATAATGTACCATTAAAGGAAATATATATATATATATATATATATAATTATATATATAAATTTTGTGTTTTGAGACAAGTGTAATCTTGGCCTACTACAGCCATATACAATACATTAAGAGATATGTAAGTTGAGTTTACAGATAGTGAAAACCTTCAAAAATGTGTTTTTTTTTTTTTTTTTTTGAAATACCCAATTTATTACAGAGTTGTATGCCTCCAACTAGCACATCATATCTTAAACTTTTTAATACTCCAACAAAACCTAAAAAAATATCAGGATATAAGGTTTCATGGTTTCATTGAAAATTAAAAGACCGAACTGAGGTACTTGGGACAAGTGTAAATACCCTGATTACACTTACCCATCATAAAAATTTCCTGTGACATGAGTAACCACAGATGACAAACCAAAAAACTTAAGAAATAGAACACATTTGAAATTATAGTCAAAAGCTACATACAAAACTAGTTTTCTTAAAAAACACTGTGGTGTTTACTACACAAGTACAGCAACGGCAAAATTTTGAATTTTGAGAGGGGCACTCTGTTGAAGAAGGAAAATGTAAGCAATCTTTCAAACTTCTAAAACTATCACAGCCTTATTCACCAAATTTTAACACTGATGTTAACCTGGGAATATGTTAGGTTATCTCAAAATCGGTATTCACCATGCAAAAACAGCAATTTAACACTCGAGTTAACCCTCTTTTTTTAATCCTCCTAAATTGTGAGTTAACTCTGGTGTTAAATGAGCATGTTACAGTTACAGTGAAAACACTCTTGTTTATTTTTTTAATGCATTGTGTTTATATTGACCAATCAGCGAGACTCTTACAGATAACTCTGGGGTCAACTAATCCACAGATGGTGAATACGAAAACTTTCTAACCCAGGGTTAAGGGAGTGTTAACTCTAACACAAGTGTTATGTGAACCACGGGTCTCATAGTTGATTTGTTTTTTTCTAAGTACAACAAAGAAAGGTTCATACAAACAGATAAGATGACTATTAGGTCCAAATGCATGTTATTAGTTAAGTTGTCAGCTGAGGTTACCAGTAGCAGACCTACAAAACTCAAATTTATTACTATAAAAGGGCATTAAAGTAAATTTTGATTGATTCTGAAGCCCAGCCCAACAAGAGAAAGCCCACTTGCCCTGCTTTAGTCAAGGTTTGCATAAATGAGTCTTTTTTTTTGGGGGGGGAGGGGGGTGTAGTTGTTGCTCTACAGTCACTTTTTTAACATTAAATCTCTTTAGACAGGTACCTACAGCTTAAGGTGGAATTGCAGGAAAGTTTCGGGCTAAAATAATGGCAGGAAAACTTCACCAGAAACATACACTTAAACGTTAAGTTTCTTCGGAGGCTCCGTCATGAAGAGAGGCCAGGGTCAGCCCACTCCCATCACTCCACCCTTGGTATATCACTGGAAGTTACACTTACCGTATATTTCCGTGTATAAGCCGAGAATTTTTGGAAATTTTTCGGAAGCTGAATTATATTGGTCGGCTTATATACGGATCTACATACTCAACTTTATCACAATCACTCTACTTTAGAAACAATGATTGAATACATATATTTTAAGCTTAAAAAGTATATATAAAGTAAAATAGTGATATTAAACCTTATTTTTAAATAATTATCACATATAAAACTCTTAAATTTATTTTACAAAACGCTCGATGTAGTCACGTGTGTTTACATTTCTTTTTGACCTCTGGTAACTGAAGTCATCGGCAGAGTGCACGAACAGAGTAAATTCTCTGTCCAATTCAGAAATAGTATAAGAGAAACTTTAAAAAACAGGACTCCCGATCATATTTTTAATTTATACATTTAAATTTAAATCATCTCTGTTTAAAATGTTTCTAGGCTTACACTAGCAAACGCAGCAAAGCTTCGTTTTTTTTATAGAAGTATTTTTTTTTTTGAAGATTGCCTTGAAGCACTGATAAAAATACTGAAAAGTAGAAATATACAAAATAATTTAGATACGTCATTAAAAAAAAATCGATGCAATCGGTCTTTAAACGGCTTATTTATGTAAACATCCAGTGGTGGCATTGCATCATCCACGTTAGGGTTAGGTCTCCGGTGCCGGCCCGGTATTACGGGATCATCGTTTTCAGCTGCCGGGACTTGCGTTCGCGTCTGTGTTTGCCTCCCTTCTGATAGGGTTGCCAGAGTTAAAACTATTGCCGTTGCCGAACACACTGCCAACGTTTTACGTCGTAGCTAAGCAAGGTAAGGAATTCTATTGGATAAGCACGCATTTCGTGCAATTTCATTTGACAGATTATTCTGAAGGTTGTATAGATTGGCAATATTTTCTCCATTTTGGCGATATACTCGAACTTTAAAGAGTATTTTTTTCAATTCGGCTTATACACAGGTTTGCAATTTTGGGCAAATTTCTGCAGGGAAAAATGTACTCTCGGCTTATATTCGGAAATATACGGTACCCTCATTTCACCCTGTTTTTCAAACCATTATTAATTAGGTATGTGATTTAAAACAAAAGAAAACCAGAGTCTGCCTCTGATAAGGTTCCATCCTAAAAAATCTGTTTTGCCATTGACACACTAATACCACTTTTTTTTTTTTAATTAGTAGAAGGGTAAAAGAAAAAAAAAAAAAAAAAAAACAATATTAAAGTTACAGTATAAAAGTACAGTATCTTTGGCAAAAAAAATATATATATAATGAACATGTGCAAAAATTTTACAAAATTGTTTCAATTTAAATCCAAGAGAAAATAGAGTTTTGTGTCTCGAATAGAAAAGTTTTATGTCTGATGCAAATGTGGCTTTGAAAATTTTGTTATTGTAAACAATTTGTTATAAAATGTAATTAAAAATGTTTTGGTGGAAGCAGCTCCAAAATTTATGATGAAATTGGATTCAGTTAGAGAAATTTTTGCCTCAGATTGTAATTCTGATAGTTTTGAAAATACAAAAATATTACAGTGTCACTAACAATAAACTTGTGTACAAAAATTGAGCACAGGGTTTAATCCAGCTTTTTAAAAATGGTACCCCATTTGTGAATTTATAAAATAATTTGTGAAAAAATCAAGTAAGTTTGTGAAAATTTAGAATGCTTCAAAACAAATAATCAAAATGCACAAAGCAGTTTCATTTTTTTTTTTTTTTTTTTTTACATTTAAAAAATAAAATTGGAACAGTTATATATTAAACGAGTTATTTCTTATGTGTAAAATAAGAAAGTATTTACTTAGATATTTACCATTGTCTCCAGTAAATATTCAAACTGATGGTATTTTTATGAGTTCGATACAGCAAAACTTATAAAAAATTTTAATGTGCCACTATATTACTGAGAAATGATTTTGTGAAGGTGCCTCTTTGCTGAAAGTTGATTTTGTGAAGGTACCTCATTACCAAAAGTTGACTTTGTGAAAGTGCCTCAGTGTGGCATTTAATTTGTTCTCGATTAACCTCTGGAGCAAGATTTGTTTTAGAGAAATAACAATATTTGACCTACACAGACATGTAGGAAGCAAAATTGAATAAAAGCTTGCAAATACTTTTGTCTGTTATGTTTAATGAAAGAAAGATTTCAAGACTAATTTGAATAATTATTCCAGGAACAGCAGTATTTATTTACAGCACATAAGTATTTTAAAAACAGTAAAAAAAAGTTTTTTTTCATTAAATTTTCACATGTGAAACTTTAAATGTGTTTTTTATTTTATGTCTAGTTAGATTTCAAAAATACTAGGAGAAAGTTTTTGTCATTAATTTTTTGCATGTCAGTTATTTATTTTTAAAGTACTTTCCATTTTATTTCTAGTGAGATTTTGTGTCAATATTTAAAAGCATCATTATTTAGAATGTATTTAAAACAATAATAATAATACTGAAACTGAGTATTTTAGTTACATGTAAAATGTAACTGCAGTAAATGTTATTATTTCTTATCAAATAAATAAATAAATAAATAAATATTATTTTATTTGTTTTTAAATTTGTATCTTATTTTATCAAAATTGTAAAATTTAAATGAGTATATATGATTAGCTATAAAACCCTATATAAAAATAAGACACCAAACATTCATCATCTTTATTTTTATTTATTTATTTCAATTACTGCTGTTGCATGGATTATAAAAAGTATGGTGAAAATTTAGCATTTTGTTACAATAAAAAAAACATACAAATAAAACCACATGCAATGAAATATATTTTCAAATTTTCTTTAACTTACATTACTTTCATTACTAATTTCATCGCTGCACTGTCTATCATTAAGATGCATCTATTAGTCAAAAGAAAATAAACAGTAACATTGAAGATATGTATAAGAAAAAAGGGGAGGGGTGGCAAAAGTATATTTATTTAGTATTCAATATTCAGATATTGTTATAAAAATTTACATTTTTATGAATTACATACTGGTTTGAAGAATATTCAAATAATTTTCAATATTAAAAAAATAAAATAAAATAAAATAAAAATAAACAGATACCATATTCACCGATACTATTCATTTACTCTTACCCAAAATCCATAAATTAAAAATTTATTTGTAAATATTTTAAAATAACTACAGATAAGAATAATTGAGAGAGCAATTATGTAGGTTTTTTACTGAATGGTAAATGGCACTTTTTATAAGTGATTGTGAACCAAAATTTCAAACATTTATTGTTTAAATTAAGTAATACATACTAAAAAGGAATTTATAAAATAACCCAGAAACAGAATACTTAATTCTACATGTAGATTGGTACTGCCAAAATTTTACATTTGATATTGTATATATAATATACTTAACGTAGTTATTTTTTATTAAAAAAAAGTATTGGGATAAACCAAACCTCCAGGCAGTAAATAAGATAAATCTTCATCTGCCAAGTAAACAAATAAATAAAATCTTAAACTATTTTATAACTTGTGTGAAAGCTAGTAATAATAATAATAAATACTTGATAAAAAGCCTAGTTAAATATTTAATGTAGATCTGCACTGTATTAGTTATGATTATTAAACTAAAGATACAAGGCCATAGTCAGGGGGGAAGGGGGAGCATTTTGGGGGATTCAAACCATCATCAAAATTTTGCAGATTCGCCAAAAATGTTTGAGTTTGACGTCAAGTTTGAACCCCTCCAAAATATTTTCCTGGCTACGGCTTTGCAGAGATAACCAGATATTCAAGCCAAAACAAATGATGATAAAAATAATTATATTTTCTTTTTTTTTTTTTTTTGAGATAGAATAGATATACTAAATTATACATGTAAATAAGCAAATAATTAAACCAGTAAGAAATAATAACAATAACATAATAAAACATATATACATATATATATATATATATTTATATATAAAATAGACAATACTCACGTGACCCACAGCACAAAGTGCCAATATATCACAGTCATAGTTTAAAATATTGTTATCACCAATAGGCACTCTCTGAACTTTCAGTCGACCTCTAGCCTGAAAAGCATTTAAAATTTCATACGTGAATATAGCAACATGCAGAAAATTATCAACTAATAAGCCTGCCATTACTGGAATGAATTTATATTTTGGTTTGAAATTAAATTTTTATAGATAAAAAACTTATCATAGAATGAGTATATAATATATTAGGTTGATACATGTTATAAATTCATTTCACTTTATCTGCTGTGATTTTAAAAGTTTCTTGTAGTGTAAGAAAGTACTTTACAGTTTCACATCTATCATTCATTGTTTAGAGTGTTGAGCTTTCAATTTTGTAAAGCTAAAGAAAACCTGTGCAATTTTTGAGATAAAAACAACATATCATACCGAGTAGCAGAAGCAATGCAGAACGGCAGCAAGCACTATAGATTGTTTAATGCCTTGCAGATTAATTTAACATCTTAAAAAGAAATGCCAGGCTTAAAAATACAAATATAATTTACATCAAGTCTCTAGATTACTTTACTTGTTATATATTCTTAATTAATTATCTTTGTAGATGTAAATCTTACATATTTTATGTGCAATACCAGACTTGGTCTGGTATTCCTAGATTGCAGACAAATTTTGTTTTGCTGCAGATAAATACAGAAAACTCTGCTACTGAGAAATCATATACGAGGAAAGAAAAAAAAACTTTTAATGGATTCTCTTCCTTACTTTTTTTTTTCTTTACTTAATAGAAAAACAAAAACAGTTGAGCCATATTTAAAAATTTATACAATCAGTAACAAAAGTGTCCGAACACTAGCAAAAATTCCTATGTAAAAAAAGTACACTTCATATGGTTTTGTTAAATAAATCCTTATCGAATCATGTTCTTACACTGACTAAGAACAGGATTCTACAAGGATTTATTTAACAAAACTGTATGAAGTGTACTTTTTTTACATAGGAATTTTCGCTAGTGTTCGGACACTTTTGTTACCGACTGTACTATCTACAGAGAGAATAAAACTAAAGAAAGTATGTGAAGAAAATGGTTCTGTTTTCTTAATGATCACATTATTTCCCTAAAAACTACCCTGAAAGTGGCTTTTTTTTTTTTTTTTTTTTTACAAAATATTATTTTCTACTTATGTCTATTTTAAAATAAACTATATATCCTATTACAAATTCATTAGGGTGGTCCTGTCATCTGATATGTAAACTAAAAAAGGGAAGGAAATTCCAGGTATGGAATATGGATTGTATTTAATATTTTTGATTTAACTTTTTAATTGCTTCAGGTTGGACATATCAAGGGCATGAGAAATAAATAGTGAAATATCTCAAGCCATGCTTTTGTAAGGAGTGAGAAGGAAGGGTTGGGTTGTGGGAATTAAGGACGATTGACTACACTAGGGTCTAGGACTGAGAGGGGAGTGCCCTCCATGGCGGTCTTTCTAAAGGTTAAAAAAAGGAGTTAAAAAATGAACTTTTTAACTTAAGAACTTGTGTTTCAGAAAAATTTTCAGATTCTGAAGATCTTTAAATTTTGTATCAACTTTTACACATAATTAATCCTTGAGAACATGTACAAATTATTAATGTTCTAAAATAGAGGGATGAAAAAAATTAAAAAGAAAAAAATGAAAATTTGCATTATTTTTAAGTAAGTATATATATTATAATTATTTATTATCATTAAAAAAATTAAGTTAATGAGTCATATTAAATGTTCTCTTGTGTTTTCTTTAAAAACTCATTAATAATTAGTAGAATACTCCCCCACCCCTTTTTTTTATAAAGTGTTCTATAATATGCTGCATTTTTCTTGATTGCTCTCTGTATTTCAGATATATGTTCTCCATAAAAATCACATTCTTCCAGCATAGTCAAAATTGTTCAAGAGGCATGGAAGCTAAGCTTCATCCTATTTTGATTCTCATCTTGACAATTTTATTTGCTTCTTCTTTCTTATTTTTTATTATGAATTTCAATTCATTCTTGTTGTGCAGTTAAATAGTCATTTGACAGAGGTAATGAGCAGTGTTAGAAATAAGAATTTTGAAACTAGGCGTCAAAATGACACCTGGATTAAATTTTTTGGGCGTCCAAATGAAAAATCTAGGTGCCATCTATAATTAAATATGTATATTAGAAATAATAATAATAATAATAAAGCATCAACTTGTAAATAATATATGCAAGATTATTTAAAAAATATTTATGTAATGAATGTAATTACATTGACAATATTTAAACGTACATATTTAAAATCGCAAATTCATTCTTTGCCTAGAAGATACTTCATTCCACCACAATTTAATAGCATTTTCTGGGCAGAAATCTTCCAATTTAGGACTGTTTAATTTAATCATTAACAAATCGTCAACTACTTTCATAGAAATATGATTTCTTAAATCAGTTTTTATAAGGTTCAACTGACTGAAATAGACTTGTTTACAGACTGATGGGATTGGGAAAATTATTAGGTATGACAAGGAAAAAAATCCAGGCATCAAATATGGCACCTATGATTGGAATTCTAGGCGTCAAAATGAAAAAACTGATTACAAAATGCGACTAATGACTGCTTATTTCTAACCCTGGTAATGAGTGATATTTAATCAACTTATTAACGTCATGGAATAATGATTATCTAAAATTTTGTCAAGTTTTCCGAAAGTTTTGTAAAATTTTGTTGAAATTTATTCTTGTTACAAGCAAAAAACTTACCATAAAAATTAATAATTTTTGAAAAAAAAATTATATTTGTCTAAATAATTATGCAATTCCCACAACAAAACAAAAAAAAAAAAAAAAAACATACAAATATTGCACATAGTCTGTGAAGTTATCTATTTAAGTTACAAGTCATTTGTAGCATTTTATGATAAAGGTTAATCCAAAATATTTGTGTTTTACAATTTGTGGTTGGTCCCTTAGCTGAATTCGTGGCTAAATGGATAGGGGAAAATATAAGTTTGTAAATTTCCTTTGCATGCCTGAAGTATACGGCCATTTCGTTCAGTATTTTTTTAGGAAATAGAAAAAATGTTAAAATAATAATAATAATAAATCCCTAATAATTTGGTAAACACTGTAAATAGATTATAGTAATAGGAAAAAAAAAACATTTACATAAGCATTAAAAATTAAGTTAAAATAAATAAATAATTACTTTTGATATCAACATATCATGAAGATCTTCAATACTCTTAGTACTAGTGTCGGTAACATAAACTTGAGCCACACCCTTGTCCAAAAGACTAGAAGTCACAGCTAAACCTTAAAATTATATTAAATGTATCAACAACAAAAAGACTGTACCCTACAATATAATTATTTAATTTTAAAGGCAGGTTTAAAACAGACTTTCAAACCAAAGTGTGAACCAAGAATTTTAAAGAGTAATAGAGGTGGAAGAACAACAAGATAAAAGAAAAGAACTGAGGGAACAGTTATTTGTACAAGATAAACAGCCTTTATGATTATTAAATTTATTGGAGAGGGCAGTGGGACAAAGTATCAAATTAAGGTTATTCTTATTATGAAGATTTTTGCTATAATTACAAGACCAAAAAATAAACTGTAATTACTGTTACAGCATTTTTAGATGACTTTAAACTTAATAAATGACGTTCATCATTATACGAATAATTTTGATAATATTTTTATGTCTTAATACACTATATATGTATAGATATTAAAAAGAAAAATAATTTACATATTTAAAGATTTTCATTCCCGATTTATACAATAAACTACCTTATATTTTGACTTTTCCCGCCCTAGAATATTACAGAGAAATAAGCATTCAATTTATGCAGAATACAAGAGAAGAGTTTAAAACATACGAATATAAGATATTTAAAATTTAAAAACTTTTTCCTTGTGTAGCACATTTATGAATATAGATATATATCTATATTAATAAAATCAAATTTTTGTCTGTAAATTTTCCAGAATCAAAAAATTTTGTGATATCTTAATATTTCACACATCATGAAAGCCAAAAATGACGTTAGAAAATTCTCTCTCTGTTTGTATGTGTGTCTGTGTGTGTGTGGAAGGAAGAGGTTATCTGTGTAATGCTATTTTTGTCTGGGTATCATGTGAGAACGGCTGTACGGAATGCAATGACACTTGGCAGGGACTTGGTCTGTCTGTACCCAACTTAAAATTATATCTATCAAATATTTCAAAATTTTGATTAGATATAGTGATATGGGTGAAAAATGCTTGATCCTGTGTTAGGCACAATCAAATGTATTTTAGTTACACAATTAAATTATTTTAAATATTGTAGGAATTAGATATAAAACAGAAATTTTAGCTGTGTTTATTCAGCTGTTTCTTTTTCTTTAATCTGTTAAGTTTATAAAAATAATTATAAACAGCATAATAATGTTCCTTGTTGAGCGATCTAATCAAAAATAAATAAATTTATTTTTTATACTAATCTAAAGTTTTGTGCAATTCTAGGCTTAGAATGATATATTCATGAAAGCATAAGATAAAAAAGTAGAGATGTACCATGTATTCAGTATTTACCCATACTACTGAATATTCGGTTCGGCAGATTCTGAAACTATTTAGAGAGTTAAATCTATAAAAATTCCATTTTTCTTTAATTTTAAATTATTTGAAAAAATTCCTACATAACTGCTATTTTTAACTATTATTAAGTGAAGATTATTCAGAATAATTAAGAAATAGATTATATTTAAATGAAAGCAACTGTTTTCTATATCTTATATGTAGTGGCTAGCTCAATATCCAATTGATAATAATATTCATGCATGCATTACAGTATAAAGCCGAAAATCCAGAATCATCGGGACTGCAGCGATTCCAGATTTTCCGAATTTTTGGTCATGCCTAAAAAATATAATATTTTGATTTAAGTACTTGGATAATATGCAAATTCAAGTAAAAAAATAATATATTACGATTTTTAAATATATTCAGTAATATATATATATATATTATCAACTTTAACAATAAATAAATAAAATTAAAAATTGAAATTGAAAAACAAAACAGATTTATTAAAATATTTGCATGCAAAAATTAGTACAAGTTACAATAAAAGAAAATAAATAAGAAAAACATACCACTTTTAAAACATTTCTGTGATTTATTTATTTATTTTAGTACTTTAGGGTTTTCAACTAAAAGTGTAAACATAATTGAAGTAGAATATAGAATTTAGTTCTCAATTAGATAAATGTTGAAGAATTGTTGCTATTATAATTGTATCTTCTTCTCCCTCCTCTTTCAGACTTTGCAAATGCCGGTTTTGAAGATTACTAAGAAATAAAATATTTTTTCGGTTCTTCATTTAGATATATTTATACTTAAAAAAAAAAAAAAAAAAAATTGCTGTTGATGATGACGATTAACGCCGCCGAAATTATCCGGATTTTTGGCGATTCTGGATTTTCGGCTTCGTACTGTACCATGTTTAGAGTAACTGAGCTTTTTGTTGCAAGAACTTTCTCATGAATGTAATAATGGTTGAAAACAGATACAGCATAAACCCATCCTTTCACATAATCCCTCAGGAAGAAATAAAAAGATTGAAAAAACTATCATTCAGTGTGTGAGTATCTCAGGAATCATTCAAAACACTTTTTAGAGTTTTTCAAGATAACATTCACAAATTTCTAGAACTGATAAGTTCTTTAAAACAAAAATAATAAATGCAGACAGATTTTATGCCGATATTTTGTATTTTTACAACAACAAAAAAAAAAGGTTATATGTGACATACAAACAAATGTGGAAAAAACAATTACCTATGCCACCGGCACCTTGAACAGCTACTTTCATACCTTTCAAATTGCCAGCTCCAAGATAATTTAAAGTAGATTCCATTGCACATACAAGACCTCAAAAAGAAAAAAATATATTAATTAAAAAATATTTTGATAAACACCTTACTTAGGCTTCATCATCTTCTGCAAGAAGCTTTTCGCGGGAGGATCCTCCCACGAAATCTTGCAGAAGATGATGAAGCCTAAGTAAGGTGTTTATCAATATATTTTTTAATTAATTATGTTGTGCTTCATTTTAAATTTAAATAAGAAAAATATATATTATTATTCTAAAATTAACTAAATTTTACTAATATCATACTGGGTGAAATCTATTTTAAAAATCTTGATTCTTTAAAAATTGTAATTAAAGTTAATACTCATAAATTTAAATATTATATTTCTTTACTTTTCTTTATTTTCATATATCGCATAGGTTTTTCATTTAAAATGTAAAACAAATTGTTTCTTATTATAGTTCTTTTGATGTTAATAATAATAATAAAGTTCCGCTATCAATAAAATTGCTTAAAATTAATATATATATATATATTTCTTTTTAATTCAAAAAATATTAGTGTAGTGACCTTTAATACACAATTTTTATATAGCTACAATCCAAGTGGTCAACATTGCCTAGGGAATATCTAAATTAATCTGTATGAAAATTTAAGGGACATTATTATGTGCAAACAGTTAATTTTCCAAATGTGTTCCAATTTTTTCTGAAATAGCTTACTTTTATAACTTAATTTCATATTACAATATAAAACATTGTAAATAAACAATTATACTTTAAACTTATCATTTTTGTATTCGGATTAAAAGCCAGATAGTGAAAATGTGAAAAAGACTAGAAAGAACATTATAAACTGGAAAAATAAAAGTGCACTTTGCATATAAAATGTTGCCTTATCTACTGATTTTTTTAAATGTTTATTTATTTATTTATTTTTTTTTTTGTCAAGAAACATTAAAAGATAATTGAACATTTATAATCTGTTTACAAACAAAGCATCACAATTTCAGACTTGACAAGAGTAAAACTGTAGAATTGATCGTATATTTAATTTAAGAATATTTGGAAAGATTTATTACATGACAATGCATTTAGTAGTAATTTTTTTTAAACATATGAATAATTATGAGAATGGAATTTTCTTTAAAAAAATAAAATTTTACTATACTGTCACTATAAAAAATAATATATTTGTACAAGAAAATGGATAAGTAGTTAAAAAGGAAAAAGAAGTGAAGAGCTTTTTTTTTTTTTTTTTCAATTCTATAACAGTTGATATTCTTCTTAGAAGGTGTGGGTATCAAATTTTGCCTAAATTAATTAAAAATTGTAGATTTGTATAGGAGCACATACACCACTTATTTTATTAATAGGAAAATTAAAACTGAGATATTACCCCCAAATAATACAATTTTTACTATATATTACAGTTTTTATTTATTTATTCATTTATTTTATTTTATTTCATTCTATTTTTTATCATTTTCGTTTAGTGTTTCCATAATTTAAATAACATATAGACTAAAGAGACCAAAATTAATCTTTATTTGCACCTCTAGCAAGTAGAACAGCAGCATTTCCTGATCCACCAATGTCTTCTGGTCCAGATACAACCCACCTTGTACGTGAATGAACATTATATAAATCAAAAGTATTTACACCTGTATCCAAACCAGCAACTAAAAAGAAAAAGTATGAAAAGCATAAGAATAACTGCTATAATAAATAAAATTTCAGTTGTTCAATTAGGGTTAATACATTACAGAATAATTTGTATGTACTTTAGTTAAAATTAAGAACAATTAACCTTACTTCTTGAAGTTTCCATAAGCTTTCGAACCAGGGTCTTGGCTTTCTTTAATGCTTAAACAATTCTTTTGGGACTTGAGTGTATCTTCCTTTGACAAGTTTAGATGCAGGAGGCAGCGCCATTTCTTGTTCAAGTTTTGATTGCACACAATTACAATTGAGCTCATTGGCTAAAATTTAGGCAGTTTTCCAGTTTATGGTACATGCGTGTTTTTCATAGCTTGTAAGGTTTTTATGTTTTTCAAATCTATTTTAATATTTTCTTACTTGTTGATTTTAGTTAAGACTGCTGTAGTTCTGTTGTATTTTATATCTGTTTTATGTTCTTTTATCTGATTTTTAACTTTTCTTTCTGTCATGCCTATGTAAAACCCCAATATTATTGTTTTCGTTTGATATTTTATTTTAGATATTTCTGCAGTTTCTAAGGGATTTATAGATTATATCTGTTTGAGTTCTTTAATCCGATTTTTTATTTTTATTTTTATCCTGCCTATGTAAAAACTGGTACTATTGTCTTCAGTTTGATACTTTATTTCTGATGTTTCTAAGGGATTTATAGGCTGTTTAGCGTTCTTTTATCCAATTTTTATTTTCTCTTACCCATAAGGTAGAGAAAGTATTGTTTTTGGGTCAAATTTTCGAAAGTGAGTTTTTGTTATATGTGCATGTTTTGAGGTCCCCTTAATCCAAAAATCATGTTTTTAGTGATTGGTCTGTGTGTGTGTCTGTTATCAGCATATCTCAAAAACAAATTATAGCAGTAAATCCAAACCTGGTATTCTAAACGTGCATTGTATAGGGATGTTACACTAAACTTTTCATTGAGATCAAGAAAATGGTTTGTATACAGGGACACCCAAAAAATTCAAATACATTACGTCTATGGGGAAAACTGCAGGTAAGTGCAGTTTAACATCTATAGACTGCAGTAAACCAAATGAAACGAATATATATTTTTTATATGCATAAAAACATGTTTCATGTAGAATATGGTAGGGAAATCATTCACTGTTCATTAACAGGGCTACACAAAAGAACTAGATAAAAGTGCGACAATAGTTGAAAATGGAAGGAAGTGTACTTCAGGTTGTGCCATGTATTATTACTATTCAATTATATTTTGGTGCACCATGTAGTCTGTACATAATCTTCTAAAGGCTTACAACATTTAAGCGATAACATTCTTTTTTATTGTTAGTGGATGTGCTTTACTACAATATTTTACCATTTCCAGGAAAGTTGTTCAGGAATTGAAATGAATTCCTCATAGACATGTGGTAAATAATGTATGTTTGTAAGCTAAATATTCATTGCTTATTTTTTGTAGATTTACACGTTTTGAGGCTTCCCCTGATTACCAAAGTCAAGTTTTTTAATATTTGATCTTTGTCTGTGTCTCTTAGAGTAACTTAAAAACGAATAATTTTAGGAGATCCAAATGTTGTATTCTGAAGTTAATATAAGTTTGTTGTTGGAAAAGTTTGATCAAAACTGATAAGTTTCAAGGAATATTGCATGTAAAACTTGTCTGAATAATTTTAAGCGAACTTTTAATTTTATTTAACAGATTCAAATTCCATATAAATGTAGGTGCAGTAATAAAATGGGGGGTTGAGGGGGGCGGTAGCCCCTCTCACACAAAATGAATTATCATATAAAACTCTTCCAAAGTCTAATTTGAATTGTTTTACATAACAGAACCTTTTATCTTACTCCTTAACCCCGTAACGCACGCTGTCCTCGCTGCGAGGACGCAAAATTTAAGATCCAGCTACAAAATTTCATCCCGGAAATTCTTTAGCAAAAATTCACGTTTATAACATATCAGAAAAGGCCGGTTTTTTAAACCATAAAATTTAAAATTTCTTTTAGTTTAATTTAGTTCATGAATTCCGGTGGCAGTATAATTTAAATGTTTCAAATTGTCTTGCGTCGCAAAGGGTTAATCTCCAATCTGTATTTATAGCATTAAATTTCAGGATAAGAGAAAGTTGTGTGAGTGACACATCAGATAATTTATTTATTTATTTTGGCATGCCTATGTATTTTATGTGTAGTTGTATGTAGTTAAGTTGTAATTGTGGCAAACCCAATCAAAACATGGATGATAGATGATGCTGCCTCCCCCATTTAAAGTTGTCAAAGAAAGATACACTCAAGCCACAGAAGAATTGTCTAAGCACCGAAGAAAGCCAGGGCTTTGTGTAAAAAGCTTATGGAAACTTCAAGAAGTAAGGTTAATTGTTCTTAAATTTAATTTAGTATATATTTTGAAGTCTTAATTTAATTTTTGAAGAATAATTCGTTGACAAAAACATGAAAAATAAATTATGCATCAAACATAAATTATGCAACACTTTTCGACATGAAGGAAAATTTAGAGCCGATCTATATAAAACACATCGAAATTTTACATCACTTTCGAATAATATCTGTTTCAAATCTGTAACTTAAATTATTGATTTTTGGTGATTTTCTTTTTTTGTGTGTGTGTTTTTCAAGCCATGAAACAATTTTCTTTTACTTTTACCTTAGAATAAAAAAGTCAGCAGACGATAAATCTAATTTTAATATCTCTCAATCTTGCTTTGATTAATTATGATGAATTAAAATTTTTTCTTTCATTTGCAAAAAATCTAGGGTGATAACACTGCTCGGCACGAAAATTGCCTCTGACACCATTTCAGCATATTCTTATGTAAAATGACCTCCTGAATCCAAATAAGATGCCCATTTTGCCCTATCACCCACCGTTTTTTAAGAATGGCCCCCTATTTTTATCATTTTTCGGTGATTTTATGGCTATAAATTTGATTTTTAGGAGAGGGGAGGATTATATTAACTGTTAAATATCTTCTGAGGGGCTACAGAGTAGGAAAATTCTAAAACATGGACATTTGTGACAAGAGAACATTTTTGGGGGGATTTGCAACTGAAATTATACATTACATATCTAATATTTTTTTAATCTATTATTAATGTTTTTTTTTTTTTTTTAACTATATATTTTTTTTGTTTTTAGGTGTTAAATTAATTATTTTTCATTCTTCAAATCAAATTCATGGTCATAAAATTATCAAACAGGGAAAGAAATTGAGGGAGGGGGTGGTGTTTCTAGAAAATGGTGGGTGACTGGGCAAAATGGGAGTAAGATTCAGATTCAGGAGGTCATTTTACATAAGAATCAGCAAGAATGGTATCAGATCTCGAAAAAAAAATTTTTTTGCAGAGAGGGAAGGAAATCAAAAGTTAGTCAGCAGGAAGTATTAAATATTAATAAAATAAAACTCTGAATTATGTACATATATATATACAGTACACTCTCAAAAATCCGTACAGCTTAAAACAAAGTATTTTGCGGATTTAATTTCATTCTTTTGACAATCGTTTTGCATGAAAATAATTAAAAAATATTTTAATTTCTCAAAACACTGTAAAACTAAAAAGAAAAGTTCAAAATCTGCTGAAATTATTTCTATTCACTGCTTTAAGGATGGTGTAAGTATTAGAACTAAGGCGAGTTGACAAGACTTGGCCTGTGAGGTGTGTGTTTCTTGAAGGTCTTAGTCCATATTTAAGCAATTTTCAGGAGAAAAAAAAAAAAAAAAGAAACATGGAAAATCTTGAATGGCTAAGTCAAAGTGCAGCTTGGGATTGAACCCAGCCCTTCCCGTCTCTCAGTTTCGCCAGTAAAACGTCTCTGCCAGCTTTATTGATAAAAGAAAAGATGTATTTTATTTCTACTGAAATTGAAATGAACTAAATGTACTTACAGCAGAATTATATATAAGACATAGTTTTAATGTTTTAAAAGAACCTTAAAACAACAATAATAGCTTATATAGGAATTATTATTACTATTATTATTATTTATTCTTTTCCCATTTTCCAAAAAACAATTTTTGGATGTCAGATACAAAATTTTCTTAACTATCCATCCGCTTTACTATCAATATCTTACTGCAACTTATTTTTTAGTACAATTATGTCTCATCACATTTTGAGTAACTTTTAAAAGTCAGATAAACTAACTTTACTTAATCTTAACTAATATCCCATTATAAACTGCCATATAAATTTAATTTTCTGTGTAAAATTGTAAACTACCACTTTTTTAGGTTTGCGTAATGTGCATGAAAGAATTTATAGACATATATATATATATATATTTTTTTTTTTAAGATTACAGTTTTTTCAGTCACAGACACACAAAAAAAACAAATTCTTACTTTTGGTTCAATGGAAGTCATACAATTTACTCAATAAAAGAAAATAATAAAACAGTAAAAAGCATCTCTAAGCAAAAATAACTTATCTATCAATAGTGTAGCATAACTTGAAATAATAAATAACTCATATAAATAAAAGTTTTTTCAAAATATTAGCAGAGCTTAACATTATCGTATACGACCGGGTGAACAAACATGGCAAATTTCCGGTTTAAACTGGTGGGTCAATGTCCAGTCTCTCTCTATATAGGGTCCCTAAAAGAAGCTAGAAGATGGAAAGCAGAACACAATTATTAGTCTCTCCTGAAGATGGTCAGGTACTCGACCAAATGGGACCACGAGAGAAATAAAGTAGACTCATTTTAAATATTTTAAAAGCCAAATTAATGTTACAGATATCTATTACAAGAAGCTACATTATGTGTGAATATAACTCATCAAAGGGAGCTGTTATGCTGTTTTTTCATATTTTGAAAGATAGTCACGAAGCTCATCATGCATAATTTTTTTTTTTTTTTTTTTTTTAAATAACTTTCAGAAACACATTAATATGTATTTAGTACAAGAGAGAAAGATTTCTATTAACCCATTTTCAGCCAAAGGTGCGTAAACGCACCATTTCAATAAATACTTTTTTATTAACTCTGTGATGTATATTTTTCACTAATTTTATTTTTCTGTTATTTTTAAGGGTTCTAAAGACCTCCATAAAACATTAATAATTCAATTGGAATAAATACTTTCCCTTGAGAAATTTTCAAAATACGCAAGTGTTCTAACTTGAAATGATTATTGACAAATTCGACTTTTTGAAAATGTATAATTATTCCAATTGAGATTAAGCATATGTTTTTATAATGAATTAATGTTGGAAGTTCTGTAAATAGAATAAAAATAAAACAAATGTCATACAAATTTTAGAAATTTTCATTTACATTTATTTTTCATTTAAATTTTTAATTTAAGTATGCACCATTTTATTTCTTAGCTAAAATATCATTTTTCATGCACGAAACTGTTTTTGTGTCTTAATGAATGTAATTTAAGGATATTTCAATGAAAATAATACCACATTTTATAAAATTTCTATGCTTGGCCTAAAATGGGTTAACATATTATAAGGCACTTGATTCGCATATAAAAATTTAGTTAACAGGGAATATTAAGTAAGTATCAGATTGTAAGCTTGGGAATTTGATATCATGCATTTTTTTAGACACAACTTTAATCAATTCTCTTTCTTTGAGCTTAGTCTTTATATATATTTTTAAATACCTTTTTTTTTTTTTTAGATATTATATAACAAAGCAGAAGCAGGATCTGTCAGATCTGTGTAATATAAAAATAGGGCACAATTTAAAATCTTGTGATATGACAGTAAGTAGAAAATGAATAAAAACAGGAAAGGTATGATAATTTAAACAGAATATATTCATTAAAATAATTTATAAAAGTAAATAAATATATAACATACTGAAACAGCCATTTAAAGATGTAACAAAATCACCATAGTCATAAAATAGTTTTTGTCTAAATTCAGGCTGGATATGTTGACGATCTGCTGGTTCACAGATAAGACCTTTACCTCCACCAATCCTGAAATGTAATGCATTTAAATCAATAAAAACAGGAATGTATATGTATTTCATACAAGGCTCACATCAGGGTCAATTTAGAGGCCATTTATGGCCCTTTCACAAAATTCCATTTAAAAAATTATATATCTTTTTTTCCCCCTTTAGCATTGTAACACGTTACTGACATTATTGGTATTAGTTTAGAAAAAATATTACCGCATTGAATACAATAACTATTACTAAAAATGAAAAGAATATTCTATGCTGAATATGTTCTATTTATATGCAGCATTTTTTATGGAGTTCCACCTGGTGGTTTTTTTGTTCTAGAGTCTGCAATATAAAAACCCAAATAGTTCGCATATGATTTTGACATACAGCAGAACAAATTCCTTTAATTGGTTGAGAAGATGCTAAATACAAATTCATACGTTTTAGAAAACAGAAAAACATGGAAATAGGTTGATATCAGACAGCAAATGATTATCAATGGCTCATAAGTACCATTCATCAACTATGAATATTTATATTTATTAATTAATACCTTATTAAAATCCTTAATAGTTCCGAGCTTTTAATATATTTCGGCGTCCAGTCGGGGCCATCATCAGAAAACTCGGTAATGACTTGAAATGTTAAAGCTGGGCGGTTTGTTTATTTCTTGACTCTTCTTCATCGCTTTCTTCACTTCACTTGTTTTGGTTTTTAAAACAAGCTTTAAAACCAAAACAAGCGAAGTGAAGAAAGCGATGAAGAAGAGTCAAGAAATAAACAAAACAACCAGCTTTAACATTTCAAGTCATTACCGAGTTTTCTGATGATGGCCCCGACTGGACGCCAAAATATATTAAAAGCTCGGAACTATTAAGGACTTTAATAAGGTATTAATTAATAAATATAACCTATAATCCTTTTTTAAAAACTTTTAATGTTTATGAATATTTATTTAGAGATGGAGTAAGATTGAATTTTTATTCTCTACTGCTGAGCCATCCTGTCTGATTACGCACTTGGTAGTTCTCATATAATATCGATTGGCAAAGTCACTGAATCTGCGAATGCAGATAGAACAAGTGAGCTTATTAATCACAGCAACTGCTATCAACCCTGTATAAATGACTTAGAAATAATGTTCATCAACCATTTATGATCGATGAATGTTACTTCTAAGAAATTTACATGGTGACTTTGCCAACGGATACTATGTGAGAAATGCTGAATGGGTAATCAGCTAGGGTAGTTCAGTGATACAAGCATTTCCACAGTAAGTGGAATACCTGGATTCCATTCCCGGCTCTGGCATTTTTTACATAGTTGGTATTCGGTATAAAAATTCAACCATACACACACCATATCTAAATAAATATAGATTATCAATGGTGGCTTGATAAATGCTAGAGTTCACATTAAAGGGTGGGATTGCAAGAATCCCACTATGTATATTTAAAAAAATCCTACTCAAAAGTATATCACAAGGGGAGATTTCCCCTTCATTTTTTTTACATTGTTCATCGAGTATTTCATCCGTTTTTTAGTTCCATTGAGTAATGTACTAATTGATTCGAAGCCTGTAATTAACTACTCTAGAATTTCTTGATTTTTTGTTTTTTAAGGAAATATTGAGTTATTATTTCAAAACATTTCTTAATTGCAAACAGAGTTGTAGCAATTTAAATCAATTGATTTTTTTTTTTTTGAAAAACAATCATTTAAATCACTTCTTTTAAATATGAAAGTTACTGGCTTTAATGGAATGCAATTGTTTATCTATCTTTAAAAAAAGGAGGTTTTTAAATATTTCTTATGAAAAAAAAAAAAAAAAAAAAAGTAAAATACAATAAAATATTTCATTAAATGAGCTAAATACAATTAATTGATTAATATATACAGGGACGTATCCAGAGGGGGGCTCTAAGGTCTCAACCC
This sequence comes from Salticus scenicus, assembly GCA_963930645.1. Classification (NCBI taxonomy): domain Eukaryota; kingdom Metazoa; phylum Arthropoda; class Arachnida; order Araneae; family Salticidae; genus Salticus; species Salticus scenicus. The sequence goes on along the minus strand of OZ005654.1, from coordinate 13,397,274 downwards.
CCCCCCCCAAAAAAAAAAAAAAAAAAAAAAAAAAAAAAGTTTTCTGAGACAAATTTTTTCATGTTCTACAGACCAGGAAAAAAATTAAAAAAAAAAAAAAAAATTCTCCACAATACCTTTTTTTTTTTTGTTGTTGTTGTTTGTTTGCTTGTGAAACCTTATTTATTAACAATTTTCTGTCTCGTAAAGTCCAAATTACCGAAATGCATATTAACTTTTTGTTAAAAACACTAAAAAGAGAACTTTACGTATATACTATTGAACACAATAATGTATCTTCTTTCTTTTAAACTCTTCTCTTGACAGAATTAGTGTTTTAATTCCTTGTAAGACAAAAGATTCATCATTCACAAAGATCACAGTTGCATATTGAACTTCTAATTTTGTCAGTTATGCACGCAGTGTACATTCCATGGAGTATAAATTCTAACAAAAAGACAGCCAATATAAAGTCGACTTCACTGAAAGACATATGATGAAAGGTATGGTACTATCTAATCCTACTGAAAGCAAAAATGCCAATAATCACATCACAGAGTACAGCATTCAGCACGCATATTTGCAGCGAGGCAGAATTTCAGACTAATGTCGAGATTACCAAACCAGACTAAGCTTTGACTGGACCAGGCTCTAACAGACGCATGCGGTTCACAGGTTTCACCACTCCTGACGAAATTTACGTCGAGAGCAATTGACATGCCGCTTTCCCAGACATGTCATATCCTTCCTAGGTTCTGTCAAAGAAATTTGATCTCAATTTTCCTTGTTTTATAAAAGGAAAAAGAAGTGTTGAACTCACTTGCGGAAAAGGCCATCATCTGTGACCATGTGTCACCAGCATCGTTCAAACCATCACACCACTACTGTCATCCGTCGCCATGCACCTATAATTAAATAACATTCACATAAGGATTCAGAAGGATTGCCACAATGAATCTGTAAGGGAGAAAAACCAGTCGCATGCAATTGTATAATCCCAAAAAATACAACAATTATTGGTCAACACAAAGTCAGAAAGGGAGACAAAAGTCAGAAAGTGAGCTTTGCTTATAGTTCCTTGCATTCGAAAGATCTTCGGAAAGATCAAGTAGGGTATTGTACTACTTTGATATGAGCCACAGCTCGCACCCTAGGCCAAGTACAAAGGGAGGAGGCAAATCTTTAAGGAAAGCACATACATAATGTTAGAGCCAAAGCTTCCTGAGTTCGACAGACCTCTGAAGAGTTCTAAGAGTGTCTTAAAACCCAAGTGGGTGAGAGCCGTTATGCAAGCAAAATAAGTAGCTCTGCTATCTACTGCACTGACAGGCCTTAAAAAAGCACACACGTCATGTAAACATCTTTGTTAAGATCGTCACAAAGCAAACATATCTGAGTCTGATGTGGAATGCAGTGATGGGGGCCATCGCTGCATTGTTTACTTTCCAAATGATAATCAATAGTGACATGCAACCATAGTTGAAGATACGCTGTATCACATGAGATATTTGGATGATAGACACCCTAGGTACATATAGAAACACTAAATAGTTCAACACGTATGCCATACCATAAGACTTTCAGCCACTGCAATGCTTATAAGCATGGCCCCAACGTCTGTAGAAGACCTCTATGTGTTCACTAAAACCTAAATATGTACTGTGTCTAGGTTTAGGGGACACCAACACATAAGTCCTCATGTTTCGGGTTACATAATCTAAAGCAGGTAATATTATCTAATTAGAAAACCATATATATATATATATATTACATTTTTCTACATACATAAGAGGAAAAAGTATTGGATTCAGAAACTTTTAAACTTCCAGTTTTCAACCTATTTACATGTTTTTAGATGCATTGAACACCATTAGACTACTTTCACAAACTTAGATATAATTATTTTGTTGATTAGCTTTTTGGGTATATCGCCCAGCAGGCGGCGTAGCTGCATTGAATTTTTCTCTTTATGGATAGGTATATCTCGACTGTATTTAAAAAGAGGCTATATCTTAAAAAAAGAGTAATTGAAGTATGGTTGTTTCGAACATGAATCATACGCCATACCACTGAATTAGGATGTCAGCCAGTTATTGTCATATTGAACTTGAATGGGCTTAACATTGCACTAAAGCTAGACAGAAAGCATAATGGTGGTCTGAAATTCATTACTAGGGTAGTCCTGAATCATGCCATCACAATTTAAAATGAGATGTTTTCCCAACTTCAGTATATCCAAAGATATTATAGTTACGAAACAGGGAAGACACGACGAATTTTATGTACACCAGATACCATTATTCTACATAATAATCTTTGGATGGCTCCAGTACCGATCGCTCAATCCTTCAATTATGAGCTCGAAGCCTTATTAACTGGACTATCGTGAGTCCAGTTTTTAGTGATTTCTCTAGGTTTGTCAGCAGTTTATAACATCACAGATTAAGAAAGTCTTTAGCAGAAAATTGTGCATTTTACAGGACTGGTCCTATCATTTTTAGGCCCAAGGCGTTCTTTAGAATTATTATTATTATTATTATTAAATCTTTTCTTGTCATTTCCGATTTTAGGAACATTATTTCCGCTGTTTGCCACCATGCGACAGTGCAACCGATCTTGTTTATAGCGCAAAACTATTTTACTATTACGAAGTTTAAGGCAATAACTTATATATATATATATTTTCAAAGTTAAGGTTATTTAGAGGGGGACACAAAATTTAGTGCACACGCTTTTAGTCTGCATTTTGTGGGTGTGCGACCAACATCTGAGTGAAAGTTGTTGGAAGTTTGCATTTTTCATGTGTGAAAACACTTTCCTGGAAGAAAAACACATTTCTTTAATATTATGGAACACTGGATGAAAAATCACAACACACTGAACACCATAGTGCACGTATATATTACGAACACTTGCTTGGATAAATAGAAGAACATCACTATGGAAATACATTGACGAAATGGCACAAACTTTTCTTGAAAAGATGAGACACATAATAAATTTATAAATTTTCTGGAAAAATTTCTTGAGCAGCACAGATGAGATTGCATCCATCAATGATATGACACATAACTGTCTTTTTCTGAAAAAGATGATCTCAGGCCCCAAGCTGGGCGCCAATTTTGTATTGCTCAGCTGGGTCAATAGAGCACTAAATGCAGACATAAGACATTATTCTTTGCTTTTCCGTAAAAACAATTTAATTTTAGGCATTGAATAAAAGATGAGGACTCAGATGAAGACTCTGCAACCATTTTAGCACACAGCAAAGTTTATTGAAGACACAAACATAATATATACACTATACAAAAATTCACAATTTTACTTTAGAACATTTCAAAAAGAATAAAACAAGCAGACGACAACTCTGCGAACCTTTCGGTAGAAATAAAAGACATTTACTTATACAATTACATTTTCCCCTAAATTTCATTGGGTACAAGGTCATGTGGGTTTGATGACGCAACAGTCGCACAGATATTACAAAGTTTCATTTTTAACATTTACTTGGGTTTTTTTTGCAATTGTTTAATTTGCAAACTTATAATTCTTGAAAAAAAAAAATGCAAAAAGTAAACTATGTAATTTCTCAGTTATATTTGAAAAATTCCACACCATATATAGGGGAGAGTTGGGAGGGATAGGACATTGGGAGAAATAGGACACCTAAAATTATTCTTAAAATAAACATTGTCTTTAATTTTTTACACTTCCACCAGGTGAAGTAATTACAGACCCATATTTGTTGCTATGTATCATTTTCGTTGGAGAACTCTGTAAGTTTATGTAACAAAAAAACTATTGCTTAATTTTCAAGGCGAGTTTTCAACGTCACTCACAGATGTTAGCATAATTATTTACCATGTCTTATATACCTAATAATATAACTTTTATGAATTAGTAGCTAAATTAGGCCTAAAAGTAGCATGTGCCTAATAATAATTTTTTTTTTTTTTATAATGAAAAGGGAGGGATGGGACACGTAAGAAAAGGAAGAAGAATGGAGATTCTGATACTCCTTACACAGAAAATATCAAGAAGCAAATGAATGAATAGATGGAAAGAAAAAATTGACGAAACAAATTCAAAATCATGGAAAATAATTGGTGTGGCACTCACACGACTTTTGTTTACCCTTTTAACTTTTAAAAATACTTTATTTACCATATATGTATGAGGAATTTATTTTCATTCCTAAGCCGTTTTCCTGGTCATGGTAAAACATACAAAAGAACTTACATTCACCAATTACAGTTAGGATTTCTTAGTAATATTTGTTCTTGAGATATGCTGATAACACGCACAGACTAGCCACTAAAAACCTTATTAATATTCAGAGCACCACAAAACATGTAAATATAACAAAAACTTAATTTTGAATATTTCAACTAAAAAACAGTACTTTCTCTGCTAGAAAAAAAAAAAAAAAAAAGATGAACTGATTGAGCATTTGAAAATTTTTATTTAAGTGGTACATTATACTCTAATATTGGATAAAATAGATGTTATTAGTAATTAATTAACCATACATACATCATGTCCAACTTTTTTTGTCATTTTTCATAGTATGTCTGTATATTATGTATTTATTTTAACTTTATAAACATGTCCCATCCCTCCCCTCCCCATATGAGGGAGGGATGGGACATTTTTATGACTATGTTAATTGGCTTATAAAATTAATATTTTAATAATGACCATCAAATTTATATTTTTAAAAGATGTTAAAATGTTTCAATTTGTTTCTCTGAAACTTACAGTGTTGTACCAGTAAAAGTAAATTTGTAAAAAAATATTTTTGTCAAAACTGTCCCATCCCTCCCTATATAGGTCTTTCTAAGGGGTCCTAGCCCGTAATTACACAAGTTTAGGAGAAAACCATGAAAAACTCCAATCAGCTAGGCTGACAATTACGACTTGGGATTGAACCCGGCACCTCATGTCTACCAGCTTTGAGCGCATAACCACTCGGCCGCTGGTGGCTTATTTTAAAAACAGAGAAAAAAAAACTTGATAACTTTATATATATATGATAACTTGATATATATATATATATACATATATATATATATTTGAGGAGCAAACATTCAAACCGTGTTTTCTCCTTCGAATGCAATTTTTCAGAAAACACAAAAAACTGATAAATTAAAAAATAACCCTTCTTAGACCCTAATTATCATTTGTTTAGTTGTATTATTGGTTACTAGGAAGATCTGTAGGCCTACTTTACCTAATAAACTTAGAGTTAATTAGAAAAATGTATTTTAAATTTGGAGAAAGCATGTTTTGACCGAAACACAGAGGAGAAAACATGTTTTGAATGTTTCCAATGTGGAGAAAGCATGTTTTGACCGAAACACAGAGGAGAAAACATGTTTTGAATGTTTCCAATGTGGACAAAACATTTTTTTGAATAAAAAAGTATGTAGCTAGAATATTGATGAAATAACATTCTTAATGTAATTAACAGAACAGATTTTGTTACGTAATTATAAAGTTAAATTAAATATTTACGCGTGAAAAATCATCATGCAAATTGTAGGGAAGAACTAAAATTTCTAAGCCAATTTGAAATTTAAATTTTTAAACCAATATCTTCACTTAAGCAATTTCATGCTTTCTCTGTTTCTTCATATTCTACATGAAAGTTATTAGTAATGATATCTTTATACCATTTAAAAACAGGCTGATTTTTTTCACTCTTCACCATACATCAATTGTGAAAGTTTGTCTATGTTATTCTGATGCCTTTAAGTTTGAGATGAATTCTCTTACCTTGTCTTTTTTTTTTTAATTAATGCTTAAGTGGCTTTTTCTATCCCCTGCTCTCTTTTCCTCAATAGATTCACCAGCATGTACCTTAGTAACAATATTGGCTAGCATTGTACGACCTATTTTAGTTATAGCCATGAAATTGTTTTTACACACAGGAATTCTCCTACCACTGCTACTAGTAATAAAATAAGAAGCAGAAAATGCATGCTGTAAGCCAGATGATTACTATATATATATATATATATATATATATATATATATTTTTTTTTTTTTGGGGGGGGGGGTTATTAGGTCTACGTCGAGTTACATTTTTTGTAATAACCAATGAGGCTATAATAGAATCTTGTCGCTGTTTGTCCGGAATTTCGTAAAGTCTATCCCGAAACTTCTTAACGTCATTAGGTTTAACATCAGTGCATGAAAAAGTATTTATTAATAGAATGTGTGCATGGAGCATAAATGTTGTTATCTAAAGGTGCTGAATATCGTTTCTTTTTCGCTTCTTTTCTTTTTCCACCAATTCTCTCTATTTTTCTAGTTCCATAATTAGAAGTACTCAATAATACACCATCTATTAATTCTTCCATTTGAAAATAATAATAATAATAATAATAGTAAAGTACACTCCTCTAAAATGAAGAAAACAAGATAGAACTAACGAAAATACAAACATAAAAAGCTGGCACATGTACGAGTCACGCGACCAGAAAGAGCAGTACTGACTGGTTGACTGGAGAAATCACAGTTTGACTGAAAACAGGTTCTGGAGGAAACACTGTTTGATTGAAACCCTAACTTTCTAAGAGCATTTATAATGTGATAAAAATTATTTTGGTTTAAAATAATAGTATAATTTTGTGCTATTTAATGCTGAGTTCACAGAAAAATCACTAACTCATTTTTTTTTATTTTTGGAGAAAACACGGTTTGAATGTTTGCTCCTCATTTATATATATATATTTTTTTTTCTAGTGTGAACCTTGAATGCTCTCTGCTAGCAATTGGGAAAAATATTTAGAATTGGCATGCAATTAGCTGATAACACGATAAAAGATAGTTTTCCAGAAGATGAATAAGCATACTAGTAAAAATATTGTTTTTCTCAACTTTTAAATGATTTTTTTTTTTAATGGATTACAAAAGAAATAAGACAAAAATATTTAAATCTATATTTATAGAAATATATCTATACCATAGTCCTGCTAAAGCAGCTTTCACTCCAAGTCTTCGTGATAAGCGCAAACCTTCATTCATAAAGTGTTCGACGGTATCAAAAGGGATAAGACGAATTCCACCACACTAAGAAATTTTTAAAAAGTACTTTTTTTATAGACATATAAATAAAGGTTAAATATTAAGAAGAATAACATATAAAACTTGTAAACTACAGTATTATTTTATACAAAATACTAAAAAAAAAAAAAAAGAAACCTTTTTTTATTTTTTATTAATTGTTTAATAAATTTTGAAAATCATTGAATTAATTTAAAATATTTTTTTAGAAATAATCTTAAATTTTAATACAATAATGTATGAGCATGAGCAAACTACTGGTTTATTTTTTTAACTCCCCCTCCCTCCCCCCTTCCCCGATAATATAACCTTCTAGCCTGCTATATAGAAAGTTGCATGATAAATGGGGGGGGGGGGGGGATGTATGATACTTGACACAAAGAATTATATTTAAAAAAAAAAAAAAAAAAAAAAAAGCTCTAAATTTTATAAACCATGTTTATGCACAGGGCTTAACTAATATGGTCACAGATCACCACTGGCAACCTAAATTTTGTAATCAATGATCAGTTTCATAAAAATTCAACTCTGATATACTCTTTATGTTTAAAAAGTTTTTTACTTTAATTTATTTACTACTGTGATAAATTCTATGGAAATACTTGAACTCAATTCATATTAGTATCTGTATAGATAACTGAACTCAAGATATAATCCTCTTCATTGAAGACTATTGCATTTATCAGAGTTTGCCCCAGGTTTAAAAAATGCAGGGCTCATAAAAAAGGGCACATTTTAGATTCTTGAAGGCAGTTTTAGATCCTTAAGGGTACATATTTATAACATTTAAAATCAGACATTTAGTTTTAAGTATGAATACTAGAAAAAAAAAAAAAAAAAAAATTGACTTTCTTTACGCTTTAATTTTTTTTTTAATTATTATTATTATTATTATTAATACATGAATGAATCTGTCATGCACAATAGTTTTATTTATATTTATAGCATTTATGCTCAATTTAAAGACTATTTTCTACAAAAGGCAGTAAGGATGCATTTTTTTTTTTTTTTTTTTTTTTTGTATGAGGGGCAAGAAGGGTGCTATTCTTTCAAACATAAGGCAAGCAAAGTGTGGCATCCTCCTGAAACTGTCTAGGGGAAACAAACTCCTAATGTTTTAAATTATAAATTAAATTAAAATATTAAGAAAGCATATCTTTACTAATAATGAGATAGTTTAAAGATAACTTTAAAATAATTAAAGTTATACTATTTATTATTATAACTCTCATTAGCCATTACTTTTTCAAAATTCATACATTTTAAAAACCAATCATTAAAATTTATTATATAAGCAATTTTTTTTTTCCTAACTAGAAAATTTTGCTGGCTACCAAGTACTTTTAAATTTGTTAAGGCCTGCTTATTACCACGTTTTTATTAACTCGCTTTCTCTTTTATCAAATCTTGCAATTGATTTTTAACTAACTTCCTGACTAGCTAGACATTTGAAACTTTTAGAATAGCTCAGAACATGATGACAATGCATTCTTTTAATACTTTTATTCAATTAATAAATGTTTGAAAATTTATTATAATTGCTCTCTTTATTACACATTGGATTATTTTCTTTCAAGTTGATGATATAATTCATCAAATAATTTTTTTTTTTAAGTATTTATACTTAGAATTGTCAAGTTTATATGATTCAACAGAAAATTTAAAAACATGGTGTATAAAAAGTTCTTTTTATCTTGTAATTATGCAGGTATAGGTAGTTAGAATCACACATAAAATATTATTTCTCATTGACATAATATTTTGATGAAAGCCTGTATTTAAAAATAATCTGAAATAAAATTATAATTAAATTTATTCTATATAATATAATATATTAGTAAATAATAAAATTAAACATATTTATGTTTAAATGTATGTGTGCATAAGTGATTATATAAACAAGGTAATAAATTACCAGGTAATTTAGTATTAATCACATGGACATGTCATTTGTAGTTTATATGTGTATGTAAATTGATCTGTATATAATTATGGATAAAGGTATATAATAATCTATACAATACATACATTATTATTAGTGATGTGGGGTGGAAAATTTTCCACTATGTTTTTCTGGAAAATTTTCCAACCAAAAAAAACAATTTTTTTAGTAAATCGTTTGCATGATATATTTAAATTTTCTTTTATTAGTCATAGTAATACTATATACAGTGTGAAAAACAAAAGTTTCTGATTAAAGTCATCAGTTAGAAAGTCACCAGATATATGTTTTGAGCAACTTGCTCGAGAAAGAGGTTATTTATTATAATACAAGAGATCTATGGTTGCTAATTAGAATTTTAAATGTCCATTCAGTAAGTTTGTAAGAACATTATTATAAAGCATTTGGCAACATAGCAAAAAAAGAATATATCGGTAAATTAATGCACTACTGTACTGCTGAGCATGTGTATCTATTTTTCAAAATATTCATTTAATAAATGATGATACGCCGATGATTTTTTAACTCAGCCAGCAATTCTCACTTAGGTCACCTTATGGTCTCTTGTTCTGAGAGTGACTCAGAAAGTTAGGACATTGTCATAATCTTCGTTAAATATTCAATAGAAAAATAAATTTAAAAAAGAGCAAATTAAAAAAAAAAATTGCTTTAATTACAAAATTGGCATTGTTGAAAATTTTAGAGAAAAATCTTATATAAAAACATAATTATATATTTTTTAAATCCTTTTTAAAACTAATTTTTAATGTGAAAATATATACAGTAAAACCTCTCTAAGTTGGACACCTACGGTTCCAAGAAAAAGTGTCCAACTTAGAGAGGTGTCCAACTTATAGGGGTTAGGCATAATGTTAATGGATACATTGCGTTCCGAGAAAAAGCGTCCAACTTGAGAGGTTTCACTATATATATGCAAGCAACAGAAAATACAATTAATTGCCTAAATAAATAAACAGCAAGATTTTGATTAAAATTTAAGGAAATCAAATAAATAAAATGAATCACATCATATCTTGCAATCTGGAGGTTTAGTTGAAAGAACTCATATTTCTTTATTTGCTTAAAATATCCGAAATTGAATTGTACTTGAAAAATCTCATAAAGGTGTTACATTTAAAGTTGAATAATAACAACAATAATAATAATAATCTCAAACTTCCAGATTGATTTTTTTTTTAAATAGAGGGTTACATCCATTATCCAATACCACCAACTATTAAAATATATGATTTTGTGTTCGCAAACTATGCTTAAAAATAGAACAAATCAAAGAAAGTAAAAAAATCAAAAGAATTTTGATGAAATGAACCCTTGCATGGTCTGAGCCATACCAAGGTAAAGGGATTTTTCATGGAAAATATAAAATGCATTATTAGACAATGACTTTGATTAGATATCTACTTTGAGGGTACAACTATAGTATTTCCCCCTCAGCTAGATTTGGCGATTTTTCTTTGGCGCCGATTTGAACGATAACGATGTCGTTCTGGATTTTTTGCGATATAATATGGCAGCCTACATGCTATTTATTTTGGATTTATGATTTTATGACTAATGATTTATAATTCAGCTAAAATATGGTGTTTATTCAAAGTTTGTTAGTAATAATTTTTACAACGCCAGTTTTGTGATGCTTCTTTATTATGATTTTATGGTTCATGCTATATGATTTTTAGATTTATGATTTAGCCATAATCGCCAACGAAAAATCGCCAAATCTAGCTGAGGGGAAATACTATAGTTGTTCTACTTTGAGAATACAGTAAAACTTTTCATTATTATGCTGTTCATTTTTTTAAATATTCACTTTTTTTTTTTTTTTTTTCAAAAGTTAATTTGGAAATTAAATGTACTTGATTGTATATTCAGAAATGTACTTGATTCGAACAGCTTCATTATAGGACCAATTTGCAAGATTTGAAAGTTGGCACAGAAGTAATTCTGACATTTCTCGGCAAGGTCTTTATTTAAGTAAATACGAAAGCCATTTTAATTAATCGCCAAAATGATGGCAAAAACTTAGCCACAAAGGATACTAAAGATATATCTTTGATTCTCATCAACACTGCTCATAAAGTTAACTATTTTTTTAATTTATTTTTTCAGGACCTTGCTAGAAAATTAGCTTAGTAAAATAAGACAACCAGATAACATAAAAATTTAATACAATGATTTACAAATTTTGTTGTAAGCATTATTAAATTAGAAAAAAAAATTAATACATCAGTTTATTTTAGATAATTATTAGAATAACAACTTACAGCTTGACCTCGATTTACATTCCATAAAAACGCACCCAAAAGGCAATTAGTTCTCATACCAAGAGAAAGAAATATTGCTTCGTGCTTTTTATAATGTACATTTCCTTCACTATTTAACCAATCTTCGATTTCTTTTAATTCTGAGTGCGAACTAACAACTCTCTTTTCTTCTTCATCCCATACAAAATAACATCTGTTTATTCGTTTTTCTTTCAAATAGTTTAAAAAGTTTGCAGTTGACATAGAAATGATAGCATTTTCAGTCGAACTAAACTGTCTATATAAATCATATTGTGGCAAAAAGTATTTCTTACGGTTTACATTAACAGTAAAACGGGTATAGCGAATGTTAGTACTTAAACAGATTTTTCTGTGTATAATACTTTCCTGTGCATAAAAAATTTTCGAAAGAAAATGTGAATTACGTGAAGAGATATTAAAAATTTTACATGTTAAAGAGATATTAACGGCCGCCATGAATAAAGCACGACATAACAAGACAATTCCGAAGAAGTAGAGCTCGACTCGAAAAATGTTAACAATAATAAAAGTAAATAAACAATACAATATTGCCACAAAATTTTCTCATGGAGTAAGTAATTTTGAAAAATACAACAAGTGACGTCACTGAATTGAATTTATCCCTGAACTTTCCGGAAATTCCGGGTAAGTCAACACCTCCTTCATGATAATGCTTAACAATTAAGTTTTACGTCATCGGAAGTCGACATAGACTGGTTTTGGCTTTGGCTCGGAGGAAGGATCCTTCCTCCGACGGTTTTGGACATGAAGATAGGGAATTCGGCATAAAAAGGACCAGAAAATTTAGTTAATCAACAGGCTGCTAGAATAATTGCTTTTTAATAAAATTTAAGTAATTTTAGGTACTTATTTTTAAAAAAATTAGCTAGAAATTGTCATGCCATTAATGTGAGAATATAAAGAAATAAAGGGATTATTTGAACATTTTTATTTTTTAATTATTACTTATAACTTTTTCATGTAGAAATTATTTAAAAATTTTATCATTTTCTTTTAATCAGTTGATTTTGAAAACTAAGATACATCAGTTTTTTAATAATAATTTTAAAAATAATAAGTAATAAATAAAATTTTCCAATTTTCCAAAACAGTTAAACTGATTTTTTTTTTTTTTTTCTAATTTTCCTTTCTTTTTTTCGTCTTTATACACACACACACACATATATATATATATATATATATATATATAATTTTAGATGATTCAGATTAATTGTAGCTGTTTAAAAATTTTAATTGGGTGTAACATTTCTTTTTTTAAATTAATGAATCAAATAAATAAATAAAAATGGAATAGTAATTTAAAAAGCCTCTTTTTATCTTTTGATTAAAATTGTTTCGTTTTTTAAAAGCTAATGGTATAAATTTTTGAATTAAAATTGGAATGACTAGAAAAAATAATTTTAGCACGAAAATAATGATAAAATTTTAAAATCCTTTTTACATCACATACAAAGCATATATTTCATAAGTTTATTTTTCTTCGAAGTAAAACATGCTCCAACTGTAGCAGTATAGTTCTGCTCTCGAAACTAGTCAGTGGGAAGTACTTGGTTCGATTCCAGGTCACGGTCGTCAAAATAAACGTTCGGAGTTTTCCGTGGTTTACTTCAAAACTCGAGTAAATACAGGCAAGGTCCCTTTAAAAAGACCAATATGAAGGCAATCCACCTAGGTCTGAGACCTATGTTAGGTAAAACAATATCATGGAGGGGGGGGAGTGAAGTGAATGTTTTGATTATTTTGCAAGAGATTTTTACACAGTAAGTTTATTGCATTTAATATATTTTATTAATTTTTCAGTTTATTTTTTTTTTAAACATTTTAAGAGTTGTTTATGGTTTTAGGATTGAGGCTTATTGATTGCATTAGGATTCTAGGCCTCTGTGAGAGTGCCTTCCATGGGGGGTATTTCGGGGATCTTAGTCGTATTTAATTTTGTTTCGGAGAAAACCACCGAACACTTCGAACGGCTAGGCCGACGAGAGCTACCAGGGATCAAACCCAGCACCTCATGTCTACAGCTTCAATGACAGGACCTCTTGGCCGTTAGTGGATCCTAGCATTCTAAATGCTAAAACTTTTATTATTATTATTGTAAGAATAAAAAATAAATTTGAAATAACGATTTAAATAACCACATTTTTCCTTTTCATTAAAATCGTTATCATTTTTTAAAAAAATATTGGTACAAATTTTTGAATGACTGAAAAATATAATTTTGCAGAGAAATTATGCAAATTGTTTTAGATAAAACTGTGAAGTAACTTTTTACACTGCATACATTTTATCATTTAAATAATTTTTTTAACTTTAAAATAAACTGATTGACTTGAAGTGCCTGGTTCGATTCCAGATTGCACTCGTTAACTTCATCATTCGGAGTTTTCCATGGTTTTCTTCAAAATTCGAGCAAATACAGGCTATGTCTCTTTTAAAAACCAATATGGAGGCAATTTACTTAGGTCTACCAAGTGCAGATAAAACAGCTTTAAAGGGGAGAAGGAGTTGAAGTGAACGTGTTGATCATTTTGCAAGGTAAATTTCACCTTCATCCCACTGAGTTTATTATACTTAATGTTACTTTATAAATTTCTCAGGTTTTCAGTTCATAAATTAAATTTTTTTTACAAACTCTTTTTTTTTTTTTTTTTTTTTTAAAGTTAAAATACTTTTTTTTTTTTCCTAATTAATGAATCAAATAATAATAATAATAAAACTAGAATAGTGATTTATACAGCCGCTTTTTATCTTTTGACTAAAATTGTTTATATTTTTAAAAGCTAATGGTAAAAGTTTTTTAATTAAAATCGGAATGACTAGAAAGAATAATTTTAGCATGGAAATACACTCCTTCTCATATTTATAAGGACACTTGATATTTTGAAATAACTAATGTAAAAATAATTGTGAACAAGATTATACTAAATGCACTTAATATATCTAGTATTCTAAAAACCAAAACTGCTATAATTTTTTTAATATGAAACAAAATTAATAAAAAATAAAACAAAATATTTTTTTCTCCACGTTTTTCGATGTTCATAATTATAGGGACAATCAAGATTTTTTCGTTTTATTTAACTTACTAGCGGATAAATTACAGTTGACATGCGAATTCGTACTGGGCTAGATTAATTCATATATAAGCCTTCAGTTTTTCTTGGACGGACATTACTGATAATTCCTCGAAAAAAAGAACGTTCATGTAGTGAAGTATGATAAATGTATTTTTTAAGTGGAATGATAATTTCAATCTGCCGAATTTCTAATGAAATTCGAATATCGAAAATTGCTGAAGGAAATATGATCAAACGTTGAACTGCTGGTTCGATAGGAGAGAGATCTGATGCAAAATCATAGATGTTTTGCAGAGATCGAAGACTCATAATTCCTCTTACTGTTCTACTATCTACTCATAATGACTGCTACTGAATTTGCTCGTAATTTTTAACGAATGGTTGGGGTCCACATTTATGCATGTTTAAAATAATTAATAATATGTTAAAATGAACAAAAAACCTGTAATAATCAATAAGCATTTAATGGGGGAAAGAACGTCTGTGTTAAAGTTGAATAAAGACAATATTAAATGATAAAATGTTGCATTTTCGGATGAAAAACATTTTATTCTTGATTAATCAAATGGTTTTAACAGTTACTGTCACGATCTGAAGATAGTAAAAGACAGAGCAGATTTTTTAAAGGCAGATATGAATCGGGTATTTTAAAGGTGTATCTTTGGTGCTCTGGGGAGCTGTTTATATTGAAGGCAAAATGAATTTAATAATTCTTTCTATTATTATGAACATCAAGAGAATATCCGCAAATTTTAAACTTGGAATTCTCAGATTTTTGTTAGATTTAGGGGGTAATAATATTTTTTTCAACAAGACTTACATTTTTGCTCTACTTCTAGAGCAATAGGAAATAGTTTGAAGAAAGAAACTTCTGTATTGTTGCCTTTCCCGTGGTCTAAAAGTTGAAAAAACCTTAACTTATCACATTAAAAAAGTGCATGCAAGTGGAAAGCAATTTTAAATAGTTTAAATGTATTCAGAATACCATCTATGCTGTATGAAATGGTACTGAAACTGAATATTAAAGAAAAAAAAAATATATATACCATAGAGAATGTATGACTGTTTCACCCTAAAAAGAGACCCCAAATACTCCAACAGTAGTCGTTATGTTCTGCTTTCGAATCTAGTAAGTGTGGAGTGCTCGGTTTGATTCCCGGTCACAGTCCTCAAATTAACCATTCAGAATTTTCTGTGGTCTACTTAAAAACTCAAGGAAAAAATAGGTTTGGTCTCCTTAAGAAAACCTATACAAAGGCAATCTACTAGGTGTAGGACCCAAGTACAAATAAAACAGTACTAGCAGGAGAGGGGGGGGGGGGAGTAAGGTGTTGATTATTTTACAAGGATAATTTTATCTTCATCCCACCGAGTTTACTAGGCTTAATATATTTTTTTACTTTTCAGGTTTTCAAGCTCATAAATTTAATTTTTTTTTCCTGATAGTTTTTTTTTTCTTAAACAGTTTAAAAGTTAAAATACATTTTTTTAATTATTATTAATGGATAAAAAGAAAAAAGAATAGTGATATAAATAGCCGCTTTTTAGCTTTTCATTAAAATTGTTTTCATTTTTAAAAGCTAATGGTATAAATTTTTGAATTAAAATTGGAATGATTAGAAAAAAAAAAAAAAAAACATAGAAACGACGCAAATTTCATTTAGATAAAAATTTAAAGTCATTTTTACATCACATATAAAGCATACATTTCATCAGTTATTTTTTTTTTCTTCCAAATAAAATATGCTCCCCCTGTAGCCGTGAGGTTATGCTGTCCAAACCTAAACCTGGTAAGTGGGAAGTGCTTGGTTCAATTCTTAGTCAGACTCGTCAGTTTAAACGTTTGGAGTTTTTCGTGATTTACTTCAAAACTCAAGTAAATATAGGCTATGTTCCTTTTTTAAAAAATCAATACAAAGGCAATCCATCTAGGTCCAGGACCTAAATCAGAAAAAACATTATTATCATATTGGGGGGGGGGGGGGGTGACGTAAATGTGTTGATCATTTTACAAAAAAAATTTTATCTTCATCACATGCATTTTATGGATTTAAACTTCTTACAATCTAACCAAATAAAATTCTTTAAAATAAACATGGAAGCATTTAAAAATAAGAAAATGTATAAAAAAATTATTTAAATTTATTTCTAACATTGAAAATTATATTAAATAAAACTGGGGAAAATAGAAAGAAAATAAAGTATTTTAGGAAATATTATATATATATATATTCTCACGTGAGTTTTATGGTACCCCGTAAAATAAGTCTATTATAATTCAAATAAAATTTAAATTATTTATTTTCTTCAAAAATTCTTTTAGAATTAATGTTGCTTTAGAAAGTGTTCAATAGATGGCACAAGGGTCAGCCGGTGTAGCAGCTCAGTTGGAAATCGGGACCATTTTCATGGTTCTCTTCTCCAGCTTCATG
Organism: Salticus scenicus; assembly: GCA_963930645.1. Classification (NCBI taxonomy): domain Eukaryota; kingdom Metazoa; phylum Arthropoda; class Arachnida; order Araneae; family Salticidae; genus Salticus; species Salticus scenicus. The sequence continues at coordinate 13,380,452 of OZ005654.1, read as the reverse complement.
GTTTTGGAGTACAGTCGATAGCAAAAGTGTCCGAACACTAGCAAAAATTCCTATGTAAAAAAAGTAGAGTTAATGCCAACGAGATTAATAGAGTGCTGATTCAATGAATGAAGGATTAGCTTTCCATGGTTCCAGATGAATCACGTGACATGAACTAACAGATTGCTATTTTGGCATTTAAAATTTCAGTTTGGCAAATTATCATTATTATTAGGTAACATGACAGTCCTATAACTGAAATAGTTTTTAAAATAATTTCCATATATTTCTCATTATAATAAATAATAAAATACTTCCTTTTTCATTGTTTCCCAACAAGAATTTAAAAGTGTTTATAAAGAAAAGTTAAACTTTTAAAATAGCTAAATTTAACAGCAAATAATAATTTATCAACTATTTTTAAATATTTTGTGGGTTAGATTTCAATTACACGATATAAAAAAGAAGTAAAATAAAAACTAAAATAATATAGAAGAAAAAAAATATTAAACTACATAAGTAAGCAAAAACATTGGCGGTTATGATTTTCACCATGTACAATCTCCAAACCATTGCCATGGAAATTTATTGAAAATGAGCTGTTACCAAGGAAACCAATGTATGAATGGTTCATGTCACATGACTCATGTTGGACCATGTCAGGGTTACCATTTATCACTCTACTTTATTTATCTCGTTTGTTAATACTGTTTTGTTAAATAAATCCTTGTCGAATTATGTTCTTAGACTGATTAAGAACATGATTCATCAAGGATTTATTTAACAAAACAGTTACAGTATTAACTCTACTTTTTTTCACATAGGAATTTTTGCTAGTGTTTGGATACTTTTGTTACCGATGTCATAGATATAGTAATAAGACATAGATTGATCATTGGGAAAAAAAAATTATTCCTTTTTACTCGGAGAAAAGTCCACAATATAGCCGTCTTTTTCCGAGTGAATACACAGATAATTTAGAAAAATTATGAATAATTTATGTACTAAAAGTGAATGAAAAACTGCAGATACAATTTCAAATTATTTTTTCTTTCTTTCTTTTATATATTTATTAATTTAGTTAATATTTAAACTCTTTTTATATACTAAAACTAATGTTCTTTGCCTATGCTGCTGCTAAATATATTTAAAAGAATTCTGAAAATTCTGTATTACTTACTAATACAAAATCTTAAAAAAAATCAAACTTTAAAAAACGTATTCCATTAAAAATCGAACAGTTTTTATTTCATAATAACAAAGCAACTGATTATAAAAATTATATTTTTCCTAATTTAGTCAAATATAATTTACTTTTATGATAACTTATCCATTTCTTTTCATAAATTTATTAGAAGAATTAAAAGACGCAATATTTCGACATTTTGAAAATTCATCAACATTCTATTCTATTCTATTACAATTGCTGAGTTTCAATACCACTATATGGCTGATGCCAAAAAAAATTTCGGCATCAAAAATTTTTGCACGATAACAATCGGATGACAGATCTATATAAATTACTATATCTATGACTGACATACATTCCAGTAATTTTCTTTCTGAGCGAATATGGCAAAAAGCATTTGATGTATAATTACAATGTAAAATTGTGTAATCTGATGCATTCTTATTGGCTTTATATCCAAAATGTTTAGAAAATTTACTGCTGGAATATGAAAGAGAAAAAAAGAATTTATTGGTGATTGTAATTATTAAAAAAAAGTTACTTTTTTAATTATAAAATAAAAAATGTTTTTCTCACCATTTTTACATATTTTTTCTTTAAAACGTTATATTATATAAAAAGTTAATATATAGTTAAACCTTGACGTAAATTTCTGACTCAATTATTGTATTGGTGCATTTCGTTCAACATGAGGTGCTGTTGTCCCACTTTATCACAATCTTTTATAAGGTGGTATAGAACAAAATTCGTACAAGTGTACACGATGAGGATTATTTTTGATTAATCATTATAAAATTGCATTTATAAAAGCATTAGGCAACCAAGATAAATATACATATGCATATATATGTGCATCTGTGTGTAGGAGCATATATTCACCCTCCACCCCCTCAAACGGTACAGTCAGCAGCAAAATTATTGAAGCCTATATCCCCAATTTTCATATATTTTTTTTTAGTTTGGTGCTAATTTTTTTCATCAACTTACTTTTTTAGTGCCCATGTTTTAAGTAAGAATTATTGACAGTGCTTCAATAATTTTGCTGCCGACTGTACATTTTATTTCCATCTTTATTTTGTTTCACTACCAATTGCTGAAATAAATATTTCTCCACTAACAAATAAAATAAAGTAGCCTTCTTTTAAAATCATATTCCCAAAATAGAGCATGAACATTAAAAAAATATAGAGAGAGATAGATAGAAATTGATATATTTTTTTAAATTTATGAATCTTTAATAATTCAATGACTAATAACTTCAACACCTCTCTAAATAAATAAAAATTCTGAAATTATCTTAAATATCTTTCTAACTCTTAATTTTATTGGCATCTCTTGATCTGAGATATATTTCAACAATAAAATATTTTAAGGGGAAAATACAAATTTATTATATAAACTAGCATGTCTACTCAGATTGAAGCTGTGGTGGATTGATAAAATTTTACCATTTTGCAAACCCCGAATTGAATGTTTTAAAAGATTCTTATAGAGCTTGCACCAGTGATGTCACTGCCCGCCCATTTAAGTGCTGGCTGGCAAAACAAGACTGTTTTCTATGTTTCAAATATTAATGTCTCGAGGGTTTTATTTACATTTAGATAAAAATTTAAAAATGTTATATGGTAGAGTCGCACATGGGTGTATTTATCGTTACAAAAAGAACAGTAATATTGGTTTCACAATTTCCAAAAGAGGAAAACCACCGGAAATTATGGATTAGGGAACTAAAAAGAGAAATTTGTAGACCTACTATTCATTCTATAACATTTGGAAGACATTTTCATACCAATATATATATATATTTTAAATCTTGCTTCATACAATATAATAGATGAAAAATTAATTCTCCATAAAAATATTTTTAAGATTATTATCCTCAAATTTAAAAAAATAAATTACAACATTTTAGATTTATTATTTATGATTTGCCATCTCAAAAATAAATAAATAAAAATATTTATATTTCAAGAATGATAATCTAATATTTCTCTAACATGGAATCCATTTTCAATTATTTTTTGTCAAAATGATACGATACGTGAGGATAAAAAAATATTTTTCATTAACAATATTTAAGCAAGCGGACTTAGCTCAATGGACTAATAAGAAAAAATGACGACATTTGTCTGATAAGATTATTTTACGAAAAAAAATGTATTTTTAACAGTTGTTTCTTCAGAATCTTTGCAAGCATCATTTTAAACCTAGCAATATTTTAAAGATATATACAGAATATGAACTTTGCGTCATAAATTGACTAAAAAACACAATCATAAAAAATATAATCAAAATAGGAATTATTTTATTTTATTTATTAAAAAAAAAAAAAAAAAAAAAACCAAAATTAATAAAAAGTCGTTCGCAACATGACAACAAAAATTTAAAAGGCGTCGTGGGAGTTCTATATTAAAACTGTACTGCCTGTGGAAGTAGGAAAATTGGGTCGTGAACCATGAATTTTATTTGGAAACCTTTCTTTGAATGATTTTGGTTTCACTATTGTAGAATATTAACTTGGTTTTATTAATAATTTGGCTTCTAGTAAATTAAAATTTTAATTAGGTGGTGAAATTGGTATAACATTTATGAGTTTCAAATTTTAAAGGTAAATAAGAAAAGAAATAAAATGCGAATATTTTGCATGGGTTTGCTAATAATTAATAAATATCACTTATGTAATAGGATTAATTATACATTTAAGTTAACAATTTGCACTTTTAATGGATATAACTATTTTTGCTGACATTATGATTATATAAGAGTAGTAATTCCTTAATAAATGGATAATATAAAAAATAATTACAACTACTTATAAAGCCATATTCTTTTCTATAAAAAGAAAAGATTTAAAAAAAAAAAAAAAAAAAAAAAAAAAAAAAGAGAAAGAAAAGAAAAGGTTAAAATAAAAAAAAGAAGTTTTATATAAATGTCAAATCTAAAATATTACATTTTAAGATTTTTTTTTTTTTTTTTACTTTACGTGTGTTAAAATGATTTTGTTTTTATCCTTATTTAACAATCTACATCTTTTTATTATTATTTATTTATTACCTTTCTTTTCTTTCTCTTTTAAGTCTTTTCTTTTTATAGAAAAGAATATAGCTTTATAAGTAATAATAATTATTTTTTATTTTATTATTTATTTTAAAATTTTCTTATTTTTTTAATAAATAAGAAAAAGAAAGAAGTTTTATATAAATGTCAAATCTAAAATATTACATTTAAAGATTTTTTTTTTTTTTTTTTTTTTTTTTTTTAACGTACAATAACACTAAGCTTTTCGTTTTTGCTATCACAGAATAGCATCATCAGGTAAACTTAAATTTTACATGTGTTATTTTTTATTTTTTTTTAAATTTAATTTTGAAGTACAGAAATTATATTTCCATTTTAAACAAATCTTTCTGAATCTTCTGCTTTAAATTACATGGATCGGGTAGGTAAAAATTATATCCATTAGGTAAATACAACTTCTAATTTTTCTTTATAAAGCTTTTTCAATGTTGTATGCAAGCCTTTAACATATTTTGAAAGCGATAATTTTTTTTTTTTTTGCATACGTATCATCACAGACTGCCATGTTAGAAAACGAGTTGTTTTGCCAGCCAGCAAAGCAAGTTCAGGGTTTATACTCAAATATGGGGAAAAAATTCCCTGAGTTCCCAGACAATTTTCAAGAAAATATTAGCGACATATTACAAGAAACGCTTCTCTAGACAGGACAAAATACAGCTACTTTTGCTGTATGATGCCATATTACTGCCAATCATGCTAGAAATTCAGGTAGAAATCATTATTTACATGCATATTTTCACAATACTTAAATTTTGATATGAAGCTAAACAAAAAAAAAAAAAACATAACTTGAGAGAAAAAAAAGTTTGTTTTCCCAGGTTTTATAATTGATTTTCCCTGACTTTTAATGAAAAATTTTATTTTCCCTGACTTTTTTTAACAAATTCCAAATTCCCTGATGAGTATGAACCCTGACGTTGTAGGGTTTGTTTGTAAACAGGCGCAAGCTCTATAAAATATGTGAAGCATTCAAGAACAATCTACATTTCAAACAGAATCTTGTCCTACTCCTACAAAAAATTCAACTGAATCATTTGAAAACTGTTCATTAAAAACAGTTATATCAAATCATAGAGCACCCAAAATACGCAAATCTCTTGGAGGGGGATGGGAAGTAACTGGAGAATGTTTAACTGAAATGAATATGTTTATCACATTTAGGCATTAAATACTGTAAATGCGACAAAAATGTGCTAAATGAGACGTATCTATTAAAAATATTAACTGAATTTCTTGAAAAGAAATGAATTAGTATACTAATTTAGACCTAAGAGAATAATATTCAACCATTTTTTTTTTCCTGTTATTTATAAATTGTCAAGTATTGCCTAAGTGTGATAAACATACCAGAAATCCCTTCGCAATTAGGCAGATTGGCCATGACCTTATATAGGAGTGGCAAAACTGAATCTTGCCTGAGTAACGAAATACCTAAGGATGGGCCTAGAAATTTCAGTGTTAAAGAATAAAAATAATTTTTAAAACCTCACTGTGTTCATTTATATGAAAATTTATCATATACCACCATATTAACAGGGTAGGCTGGATCGGCCCCACGTTTTTTTTCCCCCTAAAAAACCCATTTGAAAACACCCACAATATTGTTCACTTTCATGTTTCTTTTTTTCCCACCAATTTTGTAAGACTTTCTTTGAAAAAATAAATTAATCAAAACACTAAATAATTGAAACTTAATTTGTATTCATTTATTTAGTTACAAAGTCATATATAAATCTGTTGAGCAATATTCATGAAAAGTTAATAGACTAATTTATGTCAAGGTGCATTTAAATATATCTTTTCATGAAATTCTTTTCGCTGATCCTTGACCAAGTGCTGCAACAAAATTTATGTATAGTTGTGTATGACAGACAGACAGTTTCTAAAAATGGTCTAATCTGTTCAGCAACAAAATGAGTAAGTCCTTTGAAAACCACAAGTCGACAATTTTTATGAATCTAATACTTTCTTGTATTGAATATAGAAGAAAATAATAATAATAAATAGCAAATTCTACCAAATGATCACAGAAAAAAAAAAGTGTTTTTAATTAATTATCGGTGAAAATATACATTGGAGTTAATGATGAATTGGTTAAATAGTTTAACATAATGTATTTTTTTATTAAAATGGAACCATTTATAAACAATACTAACAATAAATAAGGTGGGGAAAAAACAAGATGTTTGATAAAATTCTAATTGCCTACTGCTGACACACCATTTCTAAAATATGATTTTAGCAAATGATTGATTCTTAACAAAATTTATTTTTAAAGTGATGTAGCCTTTGTATAGAAATAATTCCTTTTCTTTCATATTGCATCAATAAAATTCATAAATTACTAGCACAACCGTGCCAAATTTTTGCACATTATTTCTTTTCCTATTTACCTTTAAAATTTCAAACTCATAAAACTTATACCAATTTCATGACCCAATTTAAATTCATCAGAAGCCAAATTATTATTAGAACCAAATTAATATTGTGCGATGATGAAATCAAAATCATTCAAAGAAAGGCTTCAAAATAGAATTCATGTTTGACAACCCAGTTTTCATACTTCACCCAGGCGGTACAGCTTTAATATAATAATCATGCCGACTTTTAAATTTTTGTCACCTTGCTGGCAATTCCTTTTTATTTATTTTGGCATAATTTTTTGTTTAAAAAAAAAAAAAAAAACTAGCATTTATTTTAATTATACTGTTTATTATTATGATTTTTAATCATTTAATGACAATAGTTTTTATATTCTGTTTATACACTGCTGTTTTACATCGCTAGGTTTAAAACAAAGCTCAAAGATTGTAAAGACGTAGCTTTTAAAAATACATTTCTCGATAAAATGATTTTATTTCATCCTTGCACATTTTATTAATTACATAACTATTGTATTGTTTTGACAAAATGTAATTGTAACTGGTTCATGTTAGAGAAATATTTATATAGATCTTGCTATAAAGACACTAAAAATACATTAGATTGTACTATTTTATATTTAATTGTTTGACAGCGAGAGCGAAAGACTAATATACCTAGGTCTCATCTATAGCTACAATACATATTAAACCTTTTTGTTCAGGATAACTCAAAAAATATTTCCTAGATTTCATTCAAATTTCCACAGAAGCTGCAATTTACTATCCCCGCCCCCCCCCCAAAAAAAAAAAAAAAAAAAAAAAAAAATTGTCCTATTTTCAAGAAAAAAATTTCAAGCTATTCGGAAATTAGATTAAAAAATAACTCGATAAGATGTTTGAATTAGCCATTTTTAATACTGATCAACTAGGTAGAAGTGTTAATGACTTTGGTTTGTCTGTCTCTCTGTCTCTGCTCTAACTCCCGTAAATATTGATGGAATTTTTTCAAACCAATATATTTTCAAGTTCAAGGAATTTTTCAAGTTCACTATCAGATGTTTCCCATTGAAATTGGAGTGAATATCTCTACTAGTTTGTGTAGAGGGATACCCGAAAGTATTCCAAAGCATTACGTTTTATGACAGGTATTTCTATAAACAAAATTTCAATAACTTTGCACAAATTCTTAATGAAATTAAAATATGTTTGTTATTCACATACACAAAAGAATGATTTCTATAGACTATAGTATGATTAGCATTAAGATTTACAGGATTACACAAAAATATTCAGTTACATTAAAGGATATTATTGGAAATTTGCTGGAATTGCATTTTCGTTTACATTAAGCATTTTTAATATTTTCTAACAAATTTTAAGTGTGAATATGATTTGAATTAGTGTATCTGTATGCCCAGTGGCAGAAACACCGCGACATAGTCGCGGACACAGAAAAGCGGTTTGCAGACAGTTTTTGTCTTCGCTGAGAAAAAAATTTGTCCACAACTTTTGTATAAAAATTCACTTATAAAAATTTCTGTATCAAAACTAAAATTAATACTTTTATTATTTATATTGTGTTGTGTCAAATATTGCTGCAAAATATTTAATTGAATGAGATGAATTGAATAAATAAAATTTTTTATACTATATTGTTTTGTAGTAAAATTGTATTCGTGTTGCACGAGATCATAACTGATGTTAAGCCCCCCCCCCAGCTTTCAGGCTTTTCGAGTGTAAGCCATTTTTACCCCTGATTACACTGGGTCTGTTTGTCTCCAGCATCCATAAATATTTTTAAAATTAAAAAAAATGATACATGTTATTCAAATTCACTATGGAATGTTTCCCATTTAAAATGGCATTAATAGGTCCTGTACAACTGGTTTATGTACAGGGACACTCAAAAAGTGCCAATGCATTATGTTTTAGGACAGACATTTAAATAAAATAACTTTCTACTGCAAAATTCATAAAAAATGTATATTTATTGTTAATATGCTAAAATATTTTTTTTTGTATAGAATAAGATATAGTTAACCTATCAATTTACAGGGTTGCACTAAAATATTCAGATACATTAAGGGTGGCAGTTCAAATCTAAAGCATTTTCTTTTGCGTTAAGCATTATTAACACTTTCCAAAGATGTTTAAGAGTGATTATGAATTTATTTAGTCTATCTGTAAGCCTTACAGTCCTTCTGTCTGTTGGTTGTTGAGTGATAACGTAGGAAGTGAACATTGAAAGTTATACGATACAACAAGTACACACAGTTGGAAAGTGTTAATAATCAATGCACATACCACATGATTTTTCATTATTGTTTTTTACATACATCATGAAAATTACTTCTGAGGTCATTTTCACTAGCCACGGCTCTTTATACGTTTTGTAGACAATCTGATTAAAAATTATAGAGTAAACTATTTTTTTTTGCACATTCTTATAAGTCACACACAAAAAATAAAAATAAATAATCTATAAATTTAAATTCAATTCAATTTGTTTATCTTCTATTTTGAGCTCAAAGAAGTAACATACCTTAGTAATATAAATTAACCCGTTAGTAGTCGCTAGTTGATCAATTTGCCGCCCATCTTTTAGTGTTGCCAGATTTTTTATTCAATAGCTACCAAAAATTTTTAGAAGTGGCATTTAATATACATAAAACGCGAATAAAATCGAAGAAACGTCGGTCACATCACTTCTTAAAATTATTGGTGACAGTTAAATAAAAAGTGCACAATCTATAGGTGGCGTTGTCTATAGCGACTACCAACGGGTTAAAAAAAAAAAAAAACTCTCACATAAGTTTTTTATTTAAATGGAACAACTTTAGCATAGAACTCCCAAGACTAAATTTGAAATTTGGCATTGTAGTTCTGACATTTGTCCCCAAGATCTTCACAGACCTGAAATATTATGGTTATAGGTCTATGAAGATATTTGCTTACGCCAACTGCTATATGGATGTTTTAACTCATTCCCAAAATGGAACAAAAATTTTAAAGTATTCAGTGGGGTCCTATACTAAAGGTTACCTTAATATAAGAATATGCTGCTGAAGTAATGATGCTAGTGGCCTGAAATTTTATCTGGTTACAAACAGAACTAGTTTCTATGGGAGTTTAACATCAGCAATAGAGTATGTACCAGACAGACAAAATTTCAGGCAATTTCCTTCAAGCTATTTTTGATAATCTGAAAATAGAGGTTAACAGTGGATGAACTAATTATATTTAATCAATACATTTTACGCAAATTTCCGTTTTGTGCACAGACGGCCCAAACTGAGCTGCAGTTTGGGGAGAAAGGTTTTTAACCTTGGAGGAATGGTATAGGAGGAGATGACATGTCCAGAAAAACATGAAGACAAACTCATAACCACAGGAGCCATTAAGCATACCTGCCAACATTTGAAAATGAGAATTAGTAGCACACCAATTTAAAAAAGATTGGATGGTTGATTGGTTCATTTTTATCATGCGACTAATGAATCCTGAACAAATAATTTATGTATATTACTGTATTTTCTTGCGTATAATTCTCGGGGTACTATTTTCAGCCCTGATGAAAAATTTTCCACAGATAATATGCACTGCCGGATGCCAGATATCCAGCTTTATTTGCCACTGAAATCCGGCCACATTATGTTTAATGTCCACCCCCCCCCCCCACCCCACCATCACCACCTCCGATTAAACATTTTTAAAAAAGTTATTACTTTTACCTAAATAATTTGCATTAGTGTTCATATATAATGAAAAACTGTTTAAGAAACAAACATGATTTATGAAACCAGGTATAAAATAATTTTATTAAAAATGCAGAATTCCTGTTTTTACACTATAATTAACCAGTCATTAAAATTCAACAAAAATACTACCTATTAAATAAATATTTTTTGTTGTGTGTTTAATTATGTGTATAATTTAAAAAAATATAAATTATAATGATTGCAAAAAATTCTAATCTTAGCATTGGGATAATTGTTTTAAAAATGTTAAAATATAAATATTAAACACATTCAACGGTTTCTGTAGGCATTGTATCATAGATTGGTAGGGGAAAGTAAAAAAAAAAAAAAAGAGTGAGAAATATTGAACAACTCAACTTCCTTATAGGTTCTAGCATCTAAAAAAGTAAGTTTAAAAAGAACATTGACATTTATGTTGCAGATAGAAAAAGATTAGAAATCCCAAGCCTGTCGTGAGGCGTTTGTTTACCGATCGTTAGGGGGTGGGCTGGGGAGCAAGGAGGGCACAAAAAAATACACGAATGAGAAACATTTAACAATTCTCTTTCTACATTCTAGATGCTAATAAAGCAAGTTTAAAATGAAAATTGACATTTATGGCATGGATGAAAAAAGATTGAGAATCATGAGGCAAAACGTCAGAAATGTTGCAGTTTTGGTGCTAGATAAAAATTCGTAATTTTGAGCCGATTTTCGTAGCGTCGTAGTTTACGGCACAAATTCGTAACAATTATGAATTATTCGTAGCAGATGGCAGGTCTGATTAAGCTACACTGTTATGTTAGACATTCTTCATCGTAATTGTACAGTTACGTATTATAGATCATTGGAGATACGAAAGTCATTTTAACTATAGGTCTTAAAGCTATCAAATAAATACAATTACAGTGCTAGCCAGTGTTTTGGTGGACTCAATATGGCTCTTGCAGTAGTCTTGGCTGCTATTGCGGTAGGCATCTTGAATCGCCAACAGTTAACTTAATTTGCTCTGCATGCTGATATGCCGTATGCTAACTCCTAATGCCAACCAATGTTTACTCCAAATTTTAAACTGAACAGGGTTGTACTGAGTAAAGAAGAAAATCCAGTTATCCCTACTGCACATTTATTTAGAAATTGTTGACGTGAGATGCAACAGAAAATATATAATGAATAACTGATAAACACTTATGAATAATTATGTTTATAGTGATCCACCATGTTGGTTCAATCTGATATATACAATACTGTACTTTTTTTTTTTGAAAGACAACTCTACATGGGTCTCCCAAGATAAATAAAAACTGATTTCCTAGATTTTAATAAAAAGAAAAATGTCAGATGCAGGTAAAAATATATTACGATCAACTAGTCTTTTAATAAATGTCTACTATTTTTGTTCAATGTCCAATCGCCAGCTCGAGTATCAGACCTACAAACTTCCAATTACAAGTTCTATCCTCTACCGACCAGGCTATCGTAAACTCCTTTATCATGACTGGACATCTTTAATTTCAGACATTTTGTCAAATATTTTTAAAAGTACTGGACGAATCATTTTGAAACTTCAGGTGTGTAAAGCACATTTTATGCCTCATATTTCAGTGAAGAGTTTTAGCCTGAAAACCAAAGAGGAACTGGTAAAAAATTAAATAAAATTGAAAATTAACTTCAAATTGAAGCATATTAACTTGAAGCATATTCCTTTTTACCATGGGCCTTCCATTAAAATAAACTTGGGAGCTAAACATAACCTTAATCTGTATATATAAACAAATGTATGTCTGTCTGTTTGTCCTTTATGTATTACTACATCATTCATCCGATCAGCATGAAACTTTGAGAAGTTGTTGAGTAAACTACTCCCACAAAGGTTTCTAGCATTTTTTTTTTTTTTTTTTTTTTAATATCGCGACAAAAGGGGATTAAATCATTTTTCACATTTCCTTTATTTTTCAATGAAAAAAATAAATATTCAAAAAGGTTCTAACTTCAAGATATTCAAACATGTTTTCAAGCTTCAATTTCTTCCAAAATACCTTAGAATGGCGAATTTTGATGTGTAGGTGTTGATTAAGTGCATGCAATATGCACTTTGATGGGATTTTGCAAAACTTTCAACTTCACAGCAAGGGAGGGAGAGTAAAAAACAGGTAAGGCACTGCCGAAGGCATTGGGGCTCCAGACTTGACGTGTGTCAAGTGGAAAAATCGCTACCTAAGGTAGTGGGAACTTAACTTAGATTTTGACTGATTTCAATGATTTATTTTACTTTTTTGTGATTTTTTAAAAATTATTAATGATACAGTGTTTTGTGAATTCATCACAGGCATGAAAGTGCGAATCCATCGAAAAGTTTGAACTTGCACACAATACAAATTTTTCACAATAAAAATGCAAAAACATATTTTGGGAATTAAGACACAAAAATGTACAATAGTTAATTTACAATAAACTAATCAGTTAATTAGTGAATTCAATGAAGGCAGGGAAAAAAAGAAAGGAAGAAAAAAAGAATCAGTGATTTTTGCATATATGTTAATCATATATTTAAAAAAAAGCAGAAATTTTAATGAAATAATTACATATTTCAGATATACACACATTAAAAAAAAAAAAGTTTTATTACAGGTAGTGCCAAAATATTCATTATTTTGGAAATTGGCAGCAAAAGTTATCCCTAATTTCAGCCTTTATCTATAAATAAACATAATTTTTCTTTTAAACAGTAGTGGAATAAACCCATAATTCCTAAACCAACTGCGAAAATATTACATATTTCAGAAATTTGCTACCAAAAAAGCAAAAATTTTATTTTACACTAAAATAATCTTATTTCTGGAATCAACTCTGAGAATAGTACAAAATTTTGTTATATAACACCCAATACATTTTGTTTATGGCTTCTCTTTGTATTTACATTGATCTCAGAAACAGCCAACATGGTCTTAAAAAGGGAGGATTTCAGACTAAGTCTGAAAACTTTCATGCCTGATATTATGACCGGCAAAGCCTGCTATAGTATTCCTATAAAATCTAATTTTAATATGTATTAACTTATAAGAAATAATACACACTCCAACCCCCCCCCCTCCTCGAAATTGTTGGTATTTACAAATTCTCTACGTTAATAGTGAAAATTGAGAAGGCTATACTATATTGGCATATCAAAGAGAAAAATTAAAACCAGAACTAAAAGAACATAATGACAGAAAAAACACCATCCTCTTAAACAAAAGCTGCCAAAAAGAAAACATTAAAATCAATTTCAGTAAAACAGTAAAGGTTGCCAATATTAACAACTCAAATTACACTTTTTTAGAGAAACTATCAAAATAATTAATTATAATTTGTGTAATGGCAGAGAGCCAGCAGCAGGATTAGATCAAATGTGGCACCATCTCATTGAAAAGAGAACCTAGCAGAGAAGGGCATGTCATTTCTAACAGCTTTATCACCAAGAATGCTGTTGAGGTCAATGGAGATTCTCACTGAAAGCTGCTACAGCAACCATCTGAAGCAAATAAGATCAATGTTTGGGATCACCCGTAAAAAGTAATAATTCTAATTGAAATGCATTCTGGCTGTTGTGGACTTATTACCTGTATAAAATTTTATGAAGCTACTGCATATATTCATGCAGTTATAACAGTTTCTTAAAAAAATTGCTATTTATTTAATTATAACATGTAGGGTATTAAACACAATGCTAAGTCATTTTTAGAAAACTCAACATACCCTGTTAGACACAGCATACTACAATCAGAATGCAAAAATATTAAATCTCTAATGAAATATGAACATTTTTACTAAATACTTCTTAACTATGCATCACAAGCTTTAACGAAATTTAATTTGCATAATTTAATAGTCAAAAGTATTAAGCTAGTTATATGAAAACTCTAAACAAATATCCTGTGTATGTGATAGAACGAACCGAATTTTAGTTCCTCTCAAAAATAAAGAAAATGATTTTTTTTTTTTTTTAATCAATATTCATTTTTAATCAGCGAACATGATATAACCATTGATTGAAAAGAAAAATGCAAGTAAAACCCTTTAATTTAACCTTATTTTTATTTTTATTTATTTTTTTTTAGAGGAAGTGAATATCAGTTTATTCTATATTCTATCCATACAACTTTTTGAATATTTTATATATCCTGGCCTACAAAATAAACGTCTTTCTTGAATGGACCCCCCCCCCCCACACACACAAATCTTGTGTATGTGTGGGCAGTTAACTTTGATGAGTCCTTAAATAAAAGGATGTTAAATTAATAAAATGACAAACAGTCTTGCATAAACAAAATTTTTAATTTTAATTATAAATACTTACAAAAAAGTACATTAAAAATAAAATGTTGAAATGTTCTCATTTAACATCATATCAACTAACATCAAATGCAGGCCAAGAATATTTAGACCTACATTGTCATTTCACTGAAAATAGTGTAAAATCAGAAACATTTGCAACACACACTCAGTTACATCTAAATTACACACTGATTAAATTAGATAAAATGGAATGAAAATTGGATTCACCAGAATAGATTTTTTTTTTTTTTTTTTTTTTAAGTACAGGGGGAAAAGGGAAAAAAGAAAAAAAAAATTAAATTTATTTTTATTAAATTTAATAATAATGATGCATTGTTAATTGAACCAAATGATTAAAAAATAGGTTGGTTTAAAATATACTTCTACATTTTTTTTCTTAAAAAAAAAAAAAAAAAAAAAAAAATTCTTTTTTTTTTATATTTTGTAAAGATAAGAAACTAGCAAAATTATAAATTTAAGATAGAATTGTTCAGTACATAATTGAATAAATCTGATAAATTTTTAATAGGAATACTTATAATTCATTGTTAACCAAATCCCAAATATAAAATACAGGAGCTTAAAATGTTGTAAACTTTTTTCCAATAGAGCATTTTCAAATTATTGAAAAAAAAAAAAAAACTTTAAAAAGAAAAGAATTCTCTTTTTCCTTGTCCCCCTAATATCTTTGATAAACAATACTGTTTTAGAGAAAATATACTTTTGTGCATCATAAAATCTAACAATCAAGTATCATCTCAGCCTATTATAAAAAGAATAAAATTTTATTAAAGTTCTAAATGAACTGTATAGGGTGCATCTTTATATTTGTCGGGTACAACTTCATCTTCAGTTTTCTTCATGTAAAATCCTTTTTCAATTAATAAATCTCGGCATTCTATTTGGTTTTTTTCACTCAACGGTATTCTCTAAATTAAAAAGAAAAAAAAAAAATATATATATATATATATGGCAAATTAATAAAATATTTCTGTTTTAATTTTTAGAAATAAAATATGAAGATTTATTTTATATTAGTTAAACTAAAATTTAAATATAAACATATTAACAATATAAGAAAGAAATGAACACTTAACAATAAATGCCAGAATGAATTTAATTTCTTTATAAGATAGATGAGTAATAAAAGGTAAAATTAACAATTTATAAAAATAATAGAATAAAATATTGCCACGTTCATGACTCTTAAAATACAGAAAGAATTCTCACAATTACTATTACCACTTGAGCAAATTAATGCTAATAGAAGCTAAATATCTAAAAAGTGTAACATGAAGTCAAAACTCTTTTACTTATTAACAGGCTTTAAAAGAGAGAAGTTGAACATGTTATTAAAAAAAAAAAAAAAATCTTATGGTCTTGCTAAAAAAGCATAGTCTAGATCAGTGATTCTCAACCTTTTTTTGGTTGTGGCACACTTTTAATGATTTCAAAATTTGGCGGCACACAAAGAAAAAGATAAGTTTAAAAGTTGTTTACTTACCAATAATACATTGCATAAAATAGTGTCTCATAATAATTTTGAATGTAAAACAAAATAATATATGTACTACAAAAACAATAGTACGTTTATTAAGGGATTATTTACATTGTAATAATAAAAATACTTTTAATGAGAAATTTGAGCTTCATGTTTTTTTGATTATTTCATTTATATTTGGTCATAAAAATGACAATGCTATTCTCATATCATCTTCTACATTTAACAGTCTCGATCTTTTTTCCGTTTTTATGTTGGTTGATACTGAAAATCCGAATTCACAAAAAATAAGATGTAGAAAATTGTAATATTTTTAAAGCTTTTTTGGCTATCATGAGATAATCACATCTAATGTTAATCCAAAATGAATTAATTGATTCTTCTGAATATTTAAAAATTAAATCTCGATTATTAGAAAGCGAAATTAGTTCTTCCTCTTCATTCAAAGTTAGTTCAAATACAGAAGTATTCAGCGCAAATGGATTACAAACCCAATCAAATTTTTTTATATCTAAATTTGGGAAATAATGAATAATTCTGTCCTTTAATGTTGTCAAATGGTCAATAACAATTTTATGAATAGTTTCATTAAAATCTTTTGGGACTAACTCAAACTTTTCAAAATTGCCTTCCTGAGCTTTATTCTTCCATAAAAGTTATTTATTTTTGGAATTCCACCAGTTTATCTGTTGCATTTAATATATTTTCTTTCGGCCCTTGCATATTTGAATTTATGTAATTAAAAATAACATAAATGTCTGATAAGTAAGCTAGTTTAGTTATTTAATTCTATTAGGAGAAATCTCTCATGTGGCACATATAAGTTTAATAATATTTAAAGATGGACAGGTTAGTTAAGGGTTAACAACTCATATTTATTATGCCAGCCACATACTGTTGCTGTGGCTTTATTTTATTTAGTAAAGTTTAGTTTGCCTAGTCTAGGGCACCTAGTCACATTGCTTAATTTAAAGTCGATTCAATCCCAAAAGGGCAACAGTTCCCTCAAATCACAATATTGGAATTATGAATTTTACATTATTAAAAAGCAGGTTTTTTACTGGCCACTTTTTACTTTCCAAACACTATAGTGAGGAAAGTATTGTAATCGTGTCAAATATCCGAATTTGAGATTTTGATGTTTCTATACGTTTTGAGGTCCCCTGAGTCCGTTTTCACTATTTTTATGATGATGTGTGTACGTATGTGTGTATGTCTGTGAGTGAACATGCTAGTGTCTAAACACTTTGTTTGAATAGGCTGAAAGTTGGTACGTATATTGTAAGTCACCCTAGTACGAACCCTATTGATTTTGGTGAATCTAGCACTTATAGTTTTTTTACAGGGACACCAGGAAAAATTCTTTATCATTATGGCCTAGGGGGCCAAATTTTTAAAAGTGGGATAGCGTCTAAATGCTTTATTAATCTGAGCAAAAAATTTGTACACATGTTATAGGTCACAGTTGCATGAACTGTCAGGGTTCATACTCATTTTCAGAAAAAAAATTCGAGTTAGTTTCCAGAATCAATAATTTTTCCATATTGACAACTAGTGATGTTTATTTTAATCCAACCCCCCCCCCCCTTTCTAAAAAGGGAAGAAAAAAAATATTAGCGAACTAATTGCCCAGAATGTTTTGGATCTGACTAACTTATTTTAAATTAATTTCAAAAACCTTTTCAGACAAAATAAAATATTAATCAGAAATGGAAATGTGTATATATATATATATATATATAAAACTCTTGGAAACTTAATTACTTTATAAAAATTTACCCTTAAACCAAATGCTTCAAAAAATTTGATTAGCCAATGATTATTAAACGACATTGTGCTTTGTAAGGGTCACTATCTACACTTTCCACCCAAAATGCAAACTGTGGATTTCAGTTTTTATCTGTCCAGTCCAGATTAAACGATGTTTTCTAACTCATGATAATAATTACTTTTTAATTATAATTCAATCCATCTCACAAAAAAATTAAATAAAATGCCTAAGCTAAGCATGTGCACACTGCATCAGTAAGACTATTTAGTCGAAACGAAATATTTGAAGCTGCTACCAGATGCCAATTATCGAATGAAAACAAATTAACCATGGAGAAAAATCAAGCTAAAGAATCTCTTAGAGGAAATGTGTGTTTCATTTCACGATTGGATTGTTCATGATGCAAAAAGCGTGTCCAGTTTTTCATTGGATCGGCATGATGTTAGTAAGAGTGTCTTATCGGGTTTCTATAATGATGTCATGGAAAATGCACAAGTACCAGCTTTTTCCGGAGTAAATCTCTGTTTTTCCAGGTTTTGGTGCTTGTTTTGAAAGTTTCCCTGAGATTTCATGACCAATTCTTTCCCCTGAGTTTTCCATGATTTTCAGGTTCTCCCTGAGGCGTATGAACCCTGACTGTATAGATTTTGGTGAATTTAGCACTTACCGTTTTTTTGCAGGGGCACAAAGAAAAATTCTTTATCATTATGGTCTATGGGACCCAATTTTTAAAAGTGCGATAGCATCTAAACACCTTATTCAATTGAGCTGAAAATTTATATGAATATTATAAATTACTGTTGCACTAACTATAAGCATTTTGGTGAATCTAGCATTTATAGGTTTTTACAGGGACACAACGAAAAATTCTTTATCATTATAATCTATGGGCTCAAAGTTCAGTAGCGTTAAATAAAACATTGTGTAATATATGGAGAAAAATACTCAAACACTCTTTTGTTTGTTTAACAACTCCTCTTTCTTTACTTTATCTACAAAACTGTTAATTGCTCAATGTTCAGAAAGTCGAGTGGAGTCACTCCAGATTTTTTTAGTTAGAAATGATAAAGACTACAATATGTTTTATAAACTTCTGTATAGATTAGTAGCGATATAAAATTAAACAAACCAAATAAATATGCTAACATTAATAAAATTATTAAGCAATAATTCCACAAGTAACTGACATTCACAAAGCAAAACAAATGTTTTGTTAAATACAACTATACTATTTTTTAGATAATTTTATAAAATTAGTAAACTGGTGCTTGATAAGATTCTGAAAAATAGGGTTAAAAAAATGTAAAAAGTTGATTATAAAATCTGTGACACTTTTATTAAAACAATGCAGCAGGCAGCCAGAAAAGTGATTATGGCCATCAACAGCAAATTTATTAAAGGCCACTTTTGATCAGAAAATGACCACGTGGCCAGTGAAAATTTCACCAACATTTTTTTGCCATTTCTAAAGCATGACGAGTTAATTATTTGTACTCAAAAAAAAATAAATAAATAAATAAAAAATTATAGACTACAATGTTATACTATTCCTCGTAATAGCAAAATTCTTGTATATTTTTACAATACTAGAGTACAGGGTGTCATCCCCTCAGCATTATTTCATACCTCCTATTTCTGAAAAGTTACCTTCATCTTATTTAATCATTGAATTTACGATGATGAATAAGAAGAATATTGCCATTAAAATTTATTGGTATGAAATAGAGTGGAGGATTTGGCACCTCAGCAATTAAGAAAAAATTTCATTTTTCAAAATTTTACAACCAATTTTCTCAGAATTTTAACAAAATTTTATTTCCCACAAGATTTGGAACTAAAATATTAATTCAATGAGTATTTCCAGTTTTCTCTGAGGAGTATGAATCCTGAAATATGCATTCAAAAAATTTACAAGGTGGTTATAATTCAACTTTTATAAACAGCATCCTGTAGCCAAGGGCGTATCCAGAAAAAAATTTCGGAGGGGGCCCAACTTTAACTAAGATGTTGGTCGTGCACCCGCACGTGTACAAACCAAGAGCATGTACGCTAAAGTTTGTCTCCCCCCCCCCCCACCAATCACCTTAACTTTAAGAAAAATATAAGTTGTTACCTTAAGCTTCATATCTAGGCATAGTAAAATGGTTATGCGCTATAAATAAGATCAATTACAACGCCGCATGTCGGTAAACAATGGAATTAATGTTCCTAAAATCGGAAATGGCAAGAAAAGATTTAATGATAATAATAATTCTAAAAAGTGCCTTGGGCCTAAAACTGATGGAACTAGTCCTTTAAAATACATAAGTCTCAGCTAGAGAGTTTTTTAATCCGTGAAGTTGTAAACCATTGACAAACGGAGAAAATCACCAAAAACTGGACTCACGGTAGTCCGGTTAATAAGGAGTCGAGCTCGTAATTGAAGGATTGAGTGATCGATACTGGAGCCATCCAAATACGGTCATGTAGATTAATGATATCAGTTGCACGTAAAATCCATTGTGTCCTCCATGTTTTGCATATGCAATAGCTCGGGTATACTGAAATTGGGGAAGCATCTTCTCCGTGGAGGTTTTAAATTGTGATGGCACGATTCCGGATTACCCTAGAAATGGATTCCAGACAGTTGCTTTGTTGTCTGTCTAACTTTAGTGCAATATTAAGTCCATTCAAATTTAACATACCAAAAACTGGCTGACTTCGTAATTCAGTGGTACGGCGCATGATTTATGTGCCATGCACAACCATGTTTCAAATACTTTTCGTGTTTTTTTTTTTTAAATATATATATATAGGTTCTTTTTAATACAGCCGAGATATATCTTTTCCATAAAAAGAGAAATCTAGTGCAGCAACGCTATCTGCTGGGCGATGTACCCAAAAATCTTATCAAAATATTTATATCTAAGTTTCCAAAAAATAGTCTTATGGTATTCAATGCATCTAAAAACATGTAAATACATTGAAAACTGGAAGTCTAAAAGTTTCTGAATCCAATGCATTTTTCTCTTGTTTTGTGTGTAGAAGAAAATAATATATATACATGTTTTTCCAATTAGATACTATTGCTTACTTTAGATCATATTGGAAACATGAGGACCTGTGTGCTGGCGTCCACTAAACCTAGATATATTACATGTCTATGTTCGGCGAACACATTGACTTCTTCTTATATGGCTTATCGTCTATCGTGTCTTCTACACACCCTGGGGCCATGGTTATACGCATTGTAGTTGTTGAAAATCTTCTGGCATGGCGTACGTATCGAACTATCTAGCGTTTCTATATGTACCCAGGGTGTGTATCAACCAGGTGTCTCATGTGACACAGCGTATCTTCAACTG
Source organism: Salticus scenicus (assembly GCA_963930645.1). NCBI lineage: Eukaryota > Metazoa > Arthropoda > Arachnida > Araneae > Salticidae > Salticus > Salticus scenicus. The sequence goes on along the minus strand of OZ005654.1, from coordinate 13,359,173 downwards.
TGGCTGCACGTCATTATTGGTTATCGTTTAGAAAGTTATCGGTGAAGCGATGGCCCATCATCCCGTTCCACATCAGACTCAGATATGTCTGCTTTATGACGATCGTAACAAAGATGTTTACATAACGTGTTGGTTTTTTAAGGCCTACCTTTCATCACATGTCTTTCTGTAAAGTAGATTTTATATTGGCTGTTTTATGTTAGAAAGGAATGAAGGAAGGAAGGTGTGGAAGGTATACTACGTGCATAATTGACAAAACGAGAAGTTCCATTTGCAACTGTGATCTTTGTTAATGACGAATCTTTTGTCTCACAAGGAATTAAAACGCTACTTCTGGCAAGAGAATGGAGACACATTACAGGGTTCAACAATAAGTATCATAAAGTTCTCTTTTTAGTGTTTTTTACAAAAAGCTAATATGCTTTTCGGCAATTTGGACTTTACAAGACAGAAAATTGCTGATAAATAAGGTTTCACAAGCAAACAAATGAACAACAACAAAAAAAAAAAGATATTGTGGAGAAAAAAATTCATTTTTTTACGTTTTTTTTTTCTGGTCAGTAGAACATGAAAAAAATTATCTCAGAAAATTTCGGGGGGGGGGGGGGGGGGGGGGGGGCTCGGGCCCCCAGAGCCCCCCTCTGGATACGTCCCTGCCTGTAGCTAAAACAAGCAAACAGATTGTTGCCAAATTTGATATGTGGATAATTCATAAGATACACTTAAAGAATTTTAAAAATAAAAATAAGTTTAAAAAAGTGTATTCGATGGCACTTTGAAGGTTAAGAAAAAAGAAAGAAAGAAAAAACCTATTTAATAAATGTTTAAAATGCATAATTTTCTTTGTTATATTTTCAATTTCCCCATGTCATCCAGAGGACTTTATTTTCAGGGGAGGAGAATTCTTGAGTACATCTCATAAATTGCCCAAACATTGAATTTAGAGACAATCCACTTTTCCCACTTCAACTGTAAGAGTGTGTAGGTTGTTCAACTTTAGTTATAATTACCCCTATATTACCAGTATACAAAAATAAAATAAACTTACTTCAATTTCTTCACCAGCTTTGTTTAAGAAAATAAGCTCCGGTGCTGCACCACTAATCTGCTTAAACTCTACATTATGACTAAAAAATAGAGTCAAGAAAAATAATTTAAGTAACACACACACACACATTATATATATAGAATTATTAAAACTGAATACCATGATTATTATTTTAAATTATATTGTGATGCTAATATCACTGCTATGTAAAACAAAATTTTTATGTATTTGTGTCAATATCAGATGTAAAAAGTCCTTGTAGTAGCTTTAAATAATGATTATTTCCCAATAAAATTTAAAAAGTTTACCTTAACCGCTTCCCCGGCCACTGTAGTGTGTGGAAGGCTACATTTTGCCCAAGCTATCACGGGATGGCCGGTGAAGGGGTTAAGAAGCAGCAATTTTTTTTTGCTATATAGCCATAATAAATATATGCTTACCTAGATTCTTATAATAAGCTGTGGAAAATAGGCTCCGACAATAACCATGTGTGTGTATTTATCTATTTTGATTATTCACATCCTTTTGAAATAGACTGCGAACTTAAACTGATAATTAATATTTTTTCTCTTACAGATTTTTTTTAAGAGGTTACTGAATTGTAGATTTAGATGAGAATGGACGTTTAGTCAGCGTCTCTAATACCACATCATTTTACTATTTGTGTGTGCGTGATAAGCATTAAACAAACTACAAACACTAAACTTGAAACCTATTTTTCTACATTTGAAGTATGCAACACACATAAATAGTTATAAATTATTATTAATCCATTTTTAAAATTTTTAACTTAGTGTATTAATAATTACATTTTAAAATCTTTTTAATATGATTTACCAACTGTGTGACAGTGAAAATTTATTTTATAACTTAAAAATGTTTTGCATGATTTTTAGATGAATTATTAATTTACATTTAGATTCGGATATAAAGAAATCATGTTTGGATCACCAAAATTCTCTATTGCGGTTCAGATCTGTTTTGAAGGTTGATTAAATTTAAATTTTTTTTTTTTTTTTTTTTGAGTTTGGGTTAATTTAAAATTCACCTGCCTGGTTCGGGTTTTACTTGATTCACACAGGACTCTTATGAATGCCAAAAGTACTAATACTTTATATCAATAAATTTTAAACCTTTGAAAAATACTGTAATGCTTTTTTAAATTTACATAAAGGATTAAATTATTTTATATTTTATGGACACAAAATGTTGTCCCCCACCCTTTATAATGTTATGCAGAGTTCAAAATTAGCAGTCATTATTTTGCATCCAGCGACGACCATAAAAATCACACTCAGTTGTCATTTTTTATCCTTAACTTTTGACCAGATTTTAAAAAATCAATTTTGTTATAATTTTCTTTAAAAAAAAAAAGTATATATTTTTTTACAGTTAGTCTATTTATATATGATCAAAAATTTTGTCATCGTAATAATTTCTGAAATGTTGAAATAATTTCAAATTTGGGCTAAAAATTAATTTTTTCTACTGTTTGCTCTGTTTTAAGTAAGTTTTTAATTTTTTAAAAAAATGTCCAATATGTATAAATCTTTTGAAATTTACATTTGTATTTATTATTTAAATAAGTAATAATAAAGTTTTATCCTGTTTTGATCCCAATAAAAAATTTAAAAATTACGGCTGAGTAGACCATTCAACTAAAATAAATAAGGTGCCATTGACGCCTGACTTTAATATTCTAATTTCTAACCATGATGTTATAAATGATCGTGTGTGCAAAATATATACACAGTGTTTCAGAACTTTTGGTAAAAAATCTAAGGTATGATAGAACACATCTAAATGAGCAATTTTTGTCATACAAAGCATGGTCGCAATGTAGGTAGAGAAACACAAAAGGGTGCCTCAGATTAGTGTTGCCAAGAAACACTTTTGGTAATGTTTTTGGGCTTTCAGAGCATTACTGTCCACAGGACCATACATAAAATATATGTCTGCCTTTTCCTGATTTGTAAACCCAGCTATTTCTTTATCAATCCCTGATAAAAATGACAATGATTTGATGAAAAAAAAAAAAAAAAAAAAAAGTTTTATGCTTCTAGCTTCTATTTGTTTTGTGCTCTTATATTTTCGACTTTTTTAAGCCAAAATTTCATTAACTAGAATAAACGGTTAAAAGCTGTTGCCACAAGTACATAAAAATCGTTTGTAACAAAAATACTTGTAAACAAATAATGCAGCAAAAAGTTAATACATAGCATCATATAAACTTATAATTAAAATGAATTAATAATATAAATTCAAAATGTATATATTAAACATAATGCAATAAGTACTAAAAACATATAGATACATACAAATACAGGCTGCTGATCTTGTGGTGAACACTGGTTGTATGCTAACAAAGTACGTATTTTACATTAAATGAATATAAAAGCAGTTTGTTAACAGTATAGGTGGACATTTATTATTACATATTTAGAAACTAGATGTAATGCAAATTAAAGATATTGAAATTGAAAATTTCATACTTTGTTAAATCTTTCTTATAAATATAACCAAACACGCCATCATTCTTTAAAAAGTCTATTTTTAAATAATATGAATCATTTAAAACGTAACGGTATGTAAATTAAATAAATGGCATTCATAATTCACACATCACACAAATGAACACCATTCATATTACTTAAAATTATTAATAAAATTGTAATTTTCTATTACCATTCATTTTTCATGAATAATTAATATTTTTTCACCCTTTATACAGTCTTATTATTTCTAGGGAGATAGTCATCTGATTCAGGGGAAATAAAAGATAAGAGAATGCCGAATCACTGGATGTTTTCCCAGATCGCAAGCTGTCGGTCAGTTTGGCACCCCTCTAAGCTTCCAGACTGTTCCTCACTGCTAGTTTTAGGTAATGTGGTTACACTATACAGTTGAAATCAAGTAATACAAAAAGAAATATGTATATATATATATACACAGTATGGAACCATTTATCCGGAATTACATTTTCAAACAACTAACTTACAATGCATTAAAAATATATATATATATATTTTTTCTTTTTTTTTTTTAATAATAATGGTTTAACATTGTAATCTGAAACAATGAAAAGTAAATAAACTATTTAATAAATAATTCCATTTAATTTTGTTACAATTACTTAAAAGTAGTATTTATATAACTTTGGCAGAAAATATAAGTTAAAGGTCACAATGTAAATCAAAAAGATAGCTTTTAGTTCTGAAAAAGGGTGATAGATGGCGCCACTATACAATATCATAAAGGTGACAATTTTATTTAACTGGAAAGGATTGGGTGAAATGGGGATAATTGGTCCTGTACTGAAATTTATTCATTCATTGAGGAGAGGGAGCTGATAATAATCAAATTACCTTTAAAATATTATAAATATTTTGCACTTTCAAAAAAAAAAAAAAATGAATTTTCATAAGAAATAAAAAGAAAAGCCTGCAAAATCAGGTCATAATTTTTTAATCTTTAGTAATATTCAATGTTTTAAAATCACTAGCTAATCATGTTTAAAAACACTTGAATTTGGGCAGATTTTGATTTTTATGGAAAGTTAAGTTTCAAAGATTTTTATTCCACATTTTAAAAATTTGATTAATTAATAAAATATATTATTTTTTTATTTAAAATAGTTATTTTAAATGAGAACTATATGCAAAAATTCTGATTAATAAGGTTTTCTTAATGAGCAACCAGTTATCTAGAATAGTCTTGTAAAAACTATTCTGGATAATTGGTTCCCTACTGTAGTTTATATTTACAAAAACAAAAAAATAAATTTCATGGTAGGAAAACTACTGTAAAATTAAATAATAATTTAAACTACAAAGGATACAATAAAGGAAGATCTCTATAGACAAATCTCTTCACTTCTGGCAGACGATTCAGTCGTCATCCACCACAACTCTAAAACGATATGAAAGATTATTAGTCTGAATTACAAGAATACTATTTATTCTGTCGAACCTTGGTATAGGATCACCCAAGACATAATACTGCTTCAAGTTTCATGAAAAACAATGGCATAATACAGGGTTGTAATGATTTAAATCAACTGATCATTATTTTTTTTTTCTAAATCACTTCTTTAAATATCAAAGTTGTTGGCTTTAATGGAATGAAATTGTTTATCTAGTTTTATAAAATGAGGTTCTTTAAATATTTCTTATGTAAATTTAAAAATACAATTTGTAAAATATAACAAAATATTTCATTAAACGGGCTATATTTCTCATATCTTGACTTTAGATTCATCTATTCTATGCAACATTAAAAAACACAAAAATAAAGTATACCTTAACTTTCTTAATTTTATATTTTAATTAATTATACAAGCACAGCCTTATGGCTGGTGTATGAATTGTAAATACTTAGTAAGTGTATAATTCATTGATTAATATATATGCTAGTTCGCCTTTGCACGCCTTGCAGTCGATATTTGGAAAAGAAAATATCTCCTTGCTAATTTAGCTCTCATATCACACCAGTTTATATCATTTAACATTGGCTCACATGATATTTTAAATATAATGGCATATTTTACATTGTAGTATTTGAAAAGCTCCGAAGGCTCCAAAAAAGTTTAAAAAACATCATAACCTTTAAATTTAACTATATAATCAATTAAATTATACAGTTTGAGGCTGCTGTCACTGCTTATTTAATGAATTGTACCCACTAAATATAAAAGAATAAGTGGAAGTATTAAGTTGGTAATGAAAATATGAATTTTGTAAATGGGACAAGTGTGAATAAATTTTCTTGATTCAAATGATATTTGTTTAGCCCAAGTAAGAATTTTTTAGGATATAACCTTTTTTCCCTCTTAATTCCTTATTCTTTTTATTTTGTTTAGAAACTATGAATAAAAATTTATTTCTCTTACTGCATTGCTTCAGTTATGTTATTCTCATTTTTCTTATTAAGTTATCCTTTTCCAACATTGTTTTAATATTCCATACCATGGATAAGATTTTACTTTCTTTATTTCAATACATTATTGTAGCTACAAAGTCTTAAGTTGAGTGGCTCATACTATTGTATTTGTGATTAATATAAAATTATTTTTTATTATGAAGATACTGTGTTGAATAAAAATATTGGTAATAAATGCCTACATTGATTTCTTTTTATGTGGGAATAGAATATTATTTATATTTTTATAATTTAAATAAAATGATTGATAGTGTGGATATTGTGCACAGAGATATTGCTAGTATTTTTTCCTAGGAGTGAAGATACTCCTCAATCTTTTTTGAAGGAGTGAATGTGGCATTATTAGGAGTAAAAAAAATGGAAGATCTAAATGCTAAATTTTACTTCTTTCTTAATAAGTTAAAAAACAAAATATATGTGTATGAACTGATGTTATAAGTTTCGATTATGAGTTCAAGTTATATTATATGGACTAGCCAATTGTTATAATATTCTTTCAGCATAATTTGTACAATATAATATCAGAAATCAGAATATGAACATAATGTCACTCAGTTTATAAATTACAATGAACACTGAAAGATAAGGCCATACGTGAATCTGAGAAATTCTATTATTGATGCAATGTTTACAGTTTTACTCAAAATAATTTTAATTATAAAAAGTTTTTATCCATTGTAAGAGAAGATATTAATTGATTAAAAAAAAAAAAAAAAGTATGCAGAGCACTGAATTGTAGAAAGAATATAAATTTTTTCGGACACATTTAATAAAGTACACTAAATTTTACCTAAAAATACAAAGCGTGAAAATACTCATGGTTAAAAATTTAAGGAGTATTTTTCGATTTTAATGCGTAAAATACGCTTGTGGAGGAGTTAAAAATATCTCTGATTGTGCATATATATATATATACACACATACATGTAATAAAATACAAATGTTTTACAATAATGTATGAATGGCTTAAAAAAATCATTAAAATCAAATAAATCTCGATTTGAATTAAAAAAAAAAAAAAAAATCAACAACACTGGCATAATATAAGCAGTACAATCTTTACAGAAGGTCAATCATATTTCAGATTAATTTAATGCAAAATCAAATGCAGATAATAATTAAATGAATATACTTACCTCTTACCCATACAATAAATAGAAACACTGAACATTAAGCATTAGTTCGCAATTCAGTGTATAATTTTATAAAGACTGATTAAAAGTTAAAAATTACCCAATTCAATGAATCCCTAAAATATTAACAGGGTTCACACTAGAAAAAAATATTGAGTGGGATTTTTTCATCTAACAAAAAGTTAAAGTGGGAGTTTTCAAAAATTTAAGTGATAAGTTACATAATTTATATTTTGCAGTTTTTCTTTTTCAAGAATTAAAAATATGCATGTCAAACTGGTGTAAAAAATAAAGTAAATGTAAAAAATAGAAGTTATGTTTAATTTAATACATATAGTATATATATATATATATATTAAGGATTGATGCTGCAGCAATATTCAGAATCTATTAAATTTTTATCAGGATTTCAATACAAACGAAAGTGCTCAAATTCTTATCACTCAAACTGTTTCAAAATTTATTCTTAATTTGATTTTGAGTGCTCAAAGTGTGCTCAACAGAAGCGTAATAATTAGTAGAGATGCAACGATTATTCGCCCGAAGCCGAATGTTCGGCCTATTCGGCCTATCAGCCAAATATTCGGCTTCGGCCGAATATCAAGTCCATTATTCGGCCCAGGCCGAATAATTTTGTAAGAAATGTTTTTAATATAAACTAAAAGTCTATGTTTCAAATCATTTCTATTAAGCAGATTAAATACAGTGGAAACATTAAGATTTAAATTTTAAGGGCTTCAATAGAAATAACCCGACCAGTGTTCAACTATTATAACACATTAAAGACCAAAGTTTTAACAAATAAAACAACTTTATTCAACAAGATATAATGATATATTAAGATTTCAAATTTATAACAAGAACAAGATTACCTTTTACAGGTGTTGAGCTAGGCATATTGATAAACACAATGAAAAAGCAGATGACAATATACTTCAAGAAACGTCGCAGAGCCTCCGCGATCGCCTGGTTGATCAGCGGGAAAATACGATGAAGAAATATACTTCCGCGATCGCCAGGTTGATCAGCGAAAGTGAAGCAAGACGAAATAACACAAAGTTGAAATGAAGACAATTACGTTCATCCACTATACACTTCAATTTAGAAACTTTCATTTAACTTTTAATTAACTTTTAAAAAGATTTCAAACTTGAACAAATGACGCTTAAAAAGCGTCTAAACAAAAGTTAACATCAATTAAACTATCAAATTTAACAGACTCGTCTCAAAAGGACGTCAATTATCATTTTATTCAAAACTTCCATCATCCATGAACGACGGAAAATTTAACCTTTAACAAGGAACAATTTAACAAACAGAAACTTAACATGTGTAAAATATTAACAACTTAACAACGGCAGCCATCATTTCTTAAAAAAAGTGCAATAGCCAAAGAGCATTAATAGCTTAGCAGGAACGATACTATAAGCACATACATCGTTACTTGACCATCAAGCTACTTACACAACTCATAAACTACCGCTTCATATCTAATTGAAGACTAGCTGGCCATTGCTAAACACTGCCGACAACTGCCGATAACTGCCGATAACTGCCCTTTAACACACGCATCGCGATCTTTTTATACTGACTGCCAAGTCAAAAATCTACATATAAACAATGCATTACCATTGCCACTCAACAGTCAAAGTCAAAAATACAATTTATCATAACTATTTTAATAGAAGTGGCAACAGCAAAAATTAAGAAAATTATGCAGAGCAAGTTTGGCAACGGCAACAATGTAAACAAGACATCGTTAGTAATGGCGCGATGTAAGTAGAAGATGGCTGATAGAGTTTAAGTAAAGAAAACTTTTAAATTCAAATAAAAAAGTAAGTTAACAGTTATATAATAAAAGATAAGCATTTATATTCATAAAATTAACTATTTTTGTGTGCGAGGACAATTGATAGATATCAATGCCCCCCACCGCAGCATACATAAAAATTTAATTAACAAAATCCCATCATGAGATTCCTCATAGTCCATAGGAAGTGTCACAAGTGATATAATAAACTAATTACCATGAAGATTACCATTGACAAAAACTTAGATTTTCAAGTGATGAAATACAACTCCTCACCCTGCAGATATACTAAAGGAAAAGGTGATATGAAAAATACATCATATACAATATTATATACAGTTATATTATGCAATTCAATTTTATATACAAGAAATGAATATATACAATATATGAAAAATTATGAAAAAAAAAGAATGAATATATATACATAATGAACAAATACGCAAGGCGCCTCACGATTTCACACACACATTCACACCATGATAACATAATATAAAAAATTATGAAAAGTATCTACAGAGCGAAGAAATTTATTCAAACACAAAAGATTTATATAAAGATCACTTTTATAAATTTTAACAAATCACTTTTTGTCAACGGCTTCGTAAACTGGTCGGCAAGATTCAATTTAGAGGAAATATATTCAATATGGAATTTGCCCTCATCAAACCAATCCCTTATAAAAAATAGTTTAATATTAACGTGACGTGTATGGAAACTCTCAATCCTGGACTTTGTAAAACGTATTGCAGCCTGATTATCAGCATATAAGGTAGGTATTTCAAAATTATTTTCTATCAGATTTAAATTAGAACATTCACATAAAATATTATAAAACCAGTCCTGCTCACGAACACAATCACACATAGAAACAAATTCTGACTCCATCGTTGATATGGTAATCCCTTTCTGTTTATTAGTACGCCAAGAAACAGCAGCACTATCCAAAAGAATCAACTGGCCACCCATAGAAACATAGTCGTCCCTATTAGCGGCGAAGTCAGCGTCAGAATAAGAAATTAATTTAACCTGTGTGCATTTAAGATGGAGCTTATATTGACTGGTGAATTTTATATATCCAAGAAGTTTAAGTAAACCCTGCCAATGTTTAATACCTGGATTTTGTTGGAACTGTGAAAAAATGTTGGTAGCATATGCGATATCAGGTCTAGTACGATTTGAAATGAAAGAAATACAACCTAAGAGATTTCTGTAAGGTAAATGAGAAGCTTCATCGATGTCTTCTTGAATAACAGGACAATCACTTTTTGAAAATTTGATACCTTTAACAATAGGTAAGGAGGAGATAGGTACACGGTGATTTTGAAACCTCTTACTGACTTCGTCAATATATTGATTTTGGTGGATCAAAACTCCTGTATCTGTATACTCAAACTCCACACCTAATAACTTGCGTGTGATACCCAAAATTTTCAAATCAAACTTTGATTTCAACAAACCTAAAATATCATTAGCTTGAGATTCAGTCCTGGCAAAAACAACGATGTCGTCAACATAAACCAATAAAACAGAAAAATCATAATATGAATAAGCACAGTTACAATTTTCAAATTTATTAAAACCAAGTTCCAACAATACTTTATTTAATTCATAAAACCATAATCTGCCTGACTGGTGTAATCCGTACAGTGCTCTATCCAGCTTACAGACCCAGTCTTCTTTACCTTTTTCAGTAAAGCCAACTGGTTGCCTCATGTAAATTTCATCCTTTAAGGGAGCGTACAGATAGGCACACTTAACATCACACTGTACATTAAACCAACCGTAACATGAGACTAAAAGGGAGAAAAAAAACCTAACAACAGAAAAATTTATAACAGGCGAAAAGGTCTCATCATAGGATTCACCCTGGACCTGGTTGAAACCTTGCGCGACCAACCTGGCCTTGTATCTGACAATGTTGCCAGACTCGTCACGCTTTACTGTGTAAACCCAGCGGTTTCCCAACGCAGTCTTGTTCTCAGGGAGTCTTACAAGATGCCAGACACCTCTCGTGGCCATACATTCTAACTCTTCCAACATAGCCCCATGCCATTCATCAGATTGTGCAGATTTTAAAGCCTGTTTATACGTTCTCGGGACCACCACATCTAGTCAACTAGCCGTGCTGGACGCGGAAGGTATAACACCAGGATTAACAACACCAGTAAACTTATTAAACTTGGAAAAATCAAAATCAGCAGGGTTAAAAACAATATTATTTAAATTACAAAACTTTTCGACATCATTAGGTGACCTTTGACAACACCTTTTACCCTCTCCATCAGGATAATAGTAAATATCGACCTTTTTTCCCTGAGGTCGAGGCACAACCTTCCTGTACCATACGGGATTGGTCATCCAGTTAGGAGAAGCAGTCTGCGGAGTTACTTGAGGAGCAGGAGAAACAGGAGAGACGGCTGGGACGACAACTTCAGTCTCGCTGGGCAAGACCCCAGAGGTACCAGGCTCCGGACCAGGAAGAAGGTACCGGTCAACGGGCCGTGGTTGTTCCTCTGGGACAAGCACCAACTCAAAAGAAGAGTCGCCCATCACCGCTCCACTGCGTAGAACATCACCGCTTTCAACAAAAGAAACATTAATGGTTTCCACAACCTTCTTCTCGTCTTCTAACCAGACCCTGTAACCACGGGTACGCAAGGCATAGCCCACAAGGACACCACGTTTTGATTTGGAGTCTAACTTGTGCTTACGTCTAACCTTTGGAACACCCACATATGTCAACGTACCGAATGGTCTTAAATGTCGAACAGAAGGTTTATTTCCTGAATAGAGTTCAAATGGAGTTTTAGAGTTCCCACCGTGACAAATCCGGTTCCACGTATAATTAAAGTGTAAACAAGCTTCAGGCCAGAAATCATCAGACAAGCCACTGGATTTTAGCATAGCCCGAACACAGTTCATGATTGTTTGGTTGAACCGCTCACAAACTCCATTTTCTTCTGGTGTGTAAAAGTTGGTCAGCTCATGATTTATTCCATTTTCTCTACAAAAACCCTTAAAAGAATCATTATCAAACTCTTTGCCATTGTCAGTTCTGATCGACTTCAACTTGGTTCCCAAAAACCTTTCGGCCCTCAAAACATGTCTCTTAAAAACATCAAAACACATGGATTTTTCCTGGAGGGGATAAACGGATGACCTACCAGAAAAATCATCTATTATAGACAAGAAAAAACGTTCACCCTTTTTGCCAGGAATTTTAATTGGACCCCAAGTATCCATAAAAAGTCGATCTAAAGGTTTTTTGGAAGAAGAATGACTTAAGGGTTTGAAAGAAATACGATTTTGCTTACTCACATGACAGGGATCACAAAAAAAATTATCAACTGATTTTAAATTGGGCAGACCTTTTACAGCAGAATTACGGATAGTATTAAAAATTAAGTCAGGACTTAGGTGATCAAAACGAAGGTGCCAGGTATCAAAGTCTTTTATATTAACAGGTTTTATTACAGGAAAAGCTGAAATTTCAGTATTATCATTTAAATTTTCATTAGAATTCTGCCCCCCATTCAATTTAACACTGTACTTATTTTTAATTACTTTTGGAAATGTATAATAAATCCCGTCATGGAGTTTAGCAGAGAAAAGGAAATTACCATACTTGTCGACCACGTTTATTTTGCCGGCCTCACCAATAAATTTAGCACCACCCTGGTCGAATCTAGAACCACTCAAAAGATTTTTCCGCAAGTTCGGCGAATACAAAACGTTCCAAAGTTTAATAACAGTCCCATTAAAATTCAGTTCTACTTCACCTTTACCAGTAATGGGAAAAGTGACGCCATCAACAGCCACGTGAAGCTCATCACCGGAAATTTCAGAAAAATTACAAAAAAAAGATTTATCTTTACAGAAGTGATGAGAGGCCGCCGTATCATAAGCCCAGCTGCCCTCTCTATCAAAACTACTTAAATTTGCTTCAGCAATGAAATTTTGAGCTTTAGGAGTTTTATCACGTTTTGACTGTTGATTAGAGCCACCCCTCTTAGAAAAATTACTTCTGAGTGGTTTTTCCTTTTCTTTTGCAGCTAGATCATTATTTAACTTAACTTTACAATCTTTAATAACATGGCCTTTTTTCCCGCACCTCCAACAAGTAAAAACAGGCCTGCGTTTAAATTTTACATTTTGGGCCTCAATAGAACATTCCGTTCTACTTTTATCAAAATTTCTAAGTTGAAGGCGCGTTTCCTCGGCACATAACTCAACAATAATATTTTTAAAGTTAAAGTCCTTATCAGGCCAACGAAGAATTTGTTGAACAACCTGATCAAATCTATCAGGTAGGTATCTCAAAACCTGAAAACATAAGTATTCGTCAGCAATAGGTTTATTAATGGATTTTAACTGATCAGCAATTTTAGATATTCTAGCTGCAAAAACACCAATAGATTCGCCAGGTTCTAAAAAACATGTCATAACTTCAGAAAACAATTTCATATGATAACTTCTACTATCTGGCTGGAAGTTAACCTTTAAAATTTTCCACGCTTCTGAGGGGTCAGTACATTCACTTATTAAACTTTTAAACTCACTATCAATATTCAAATATAAAATTGACATGGCAGCATTCTGCCTTCTTTTAAAGTCTTGTACTGCCTCCTCAGACACGGTTTCACTGACTTTGGGCTTAGTTTCGTCACCAGTGACGATTTCATAAGCATTTTTCTCCATAAGTAAAAATTTAATATCACACTTCCAACCAGAGTAGTTAGTGGCATTTAACTTAGTGATTTGAGGTACAATATTATAAGCCATTTTTTTTTTTTTTAAATAGTTACTTAATTATCAATTATACAGAAAACAAAAACAGAACAACTGGTCAAGTTTAAAAAAATGACACCCTCAAAAAAACAAGCCCAAATAATATAAACTAAAAGTCTATGTTTCAAATCATTTCTATTAAGCAGATTAAATACAGTGGAAACATTAAGATTTAAATTTTAAGGGCTTCAATAGAAATAACCCGACCAGTGTTCAACTATTATAACACATTAAAGACCAAAGTTTTAACAAATAAAACAACTTTATTCAACAAGATATAATGATATATTAAGATTTCAAATTTATAACAAGAACAAGATTACCTTTTACAGGTGTTGAGCTAGGCATATTGATAAACACAATGAAAAAGCAGATGACAATATACTTCAAGAAACGTCGCAGAGCCTCCGCGATCGCCTGGTTGATCAGCGGGAAAATACGATGAAGAAATATACTTCCGCGATCGCCAGGTTGATCAGCGAAAGTGAAGCAAGACGAAATAACACAAAGTTGAAATGAAGACAATTACGTTCATCCACTATACACTTCAATTTAGAAACTTTCATTTAACTTTTAATTAACTTTTAAAAAGATTTCAAACTTGAACAAATGCCACTTAAAAAGTGGCTAAACAAATTTAACATTATCAAACTATCAAATGTAACGATCTCGCCTCAAAAGGACGTCAATTATCAATTTAATTCAAAAAAACTTCCATCATCCATGAACGACGGAAAATTTAACCTTTAACAAGGAACAATTTAACAAACAGAAACTTAACATGTGTAAAATATTAACAACTTAACAACGGCAGCCATCATTTCTTAAAAAAAGTGCAATAGCCAAAGAGCATTAATAGCTTAGCAGGAACGATACTATAAGCACATACATCGTTACTTGACCATCAAGCTACTTACACAACTCATAAACTACCGCTTCATATCTAATTGAAGACTAGCTGGCCATTGCTAAACACTGCCGACAACTGCCGATAACTGCCCTTTAACACACGCATCGCGATCTTTTTATACTGACTGCCAAGTCAAAAATCTACATATAAACAATGCATTACCATTGCCACTCAACAGTCAAAGTCAAAAATACAATTTATCATAACTATTTTAATAGAAGTGGCAACAGCAAAAATTAAGAAAATTATGCAGAGCAAGTTTGGCAACGGCAACAATGTAAACAAGACATCGTTAGTAATGGCGCGATGTAAGTAGAAGATGGCTGATAGAGTTTAAGTAAAGAAAACTTTTAAATTCAAATAAAAAAGTAAGTTAACAGTTATATAATAAAAGATAAGCATTTATATTCATAAAATTAACTATTTTTGTGTGCGAGGACAATTGATAGATATCAGTTTTTATTTATATTTACACTATAAATAAAAACATTATATTACACAATAAAATTTTTTAATTTTAGAATTTATATTTGTCATGTATTGTGAATATTTTATTTGAAATTAACTAATATCCTCCCCCCCCCCCCACCAAAAAAAAAAAAAAAATCTTTCATACCTTGAATAAATTTTAATGTAAGGATCATGTAAAAACTTTTATGCTATATCAATAAGTGCAAAACATATATCTGTAGTAAGCTAACATATTCTGTTAAATTTAAAATTAATGTATTCAAAATTGTCCCAACTGAACCATACAAGCAAATTCTGATTTTTGTCAAAGCATAATGAAAAATTTAATATTTATCCTTCATTATTTAATAATAATAAAAGAAAATCCTTCCAGTTATATTTTTAATTATTTGGGGCGGGACAAAAAATTAGAAATTGAGTTAGACCATTTAAATTTGTTATACATAGGTTTTGGGAGCCTAAAACTCGAATGAGGATATTTTCGAAAGTGTAAAATTATTAGGGGGTGGGGGGCAGGAAGGGCAAAAAATTAGAAATTGAGTTAGACTGTTCAAAATTGGTATGTATAGGTTTTGGGGGCCTAAGAGTCGAATGAGGATATTTTAGAAAGTGTAAAATTATTAGGGAGCAGGAGGGGGGCAAAAACATAGAAATTGAGTTAGACCATTCAAAACTGGTATATATAGGTTTTGGGGCCTACAAGTTGAATGAGGATATTTTCGGAAGTGCTACATTATTAAGGGGAGGCGGAAAGAGGGACTAGGGAATAAAAAAAATAGAAATTGAGTTAGACTGTTCAAAATTGGTATATGTAGGTTAATTAGGAGGGGCAGGAAAGTTGGGGAATAAATATGCCTATCCCTTAACCTGCATGCACAGTGCGCACGGGTCTACGATGCCGACGGCAGTGGGGACCCGGTGTAAGTTTTTACTCAATCAAGTTTTTTTTTTACTTTTATATGGAATTTTGAGAATTCATTCATTATAGTGATTCGTTTAAAAATAGTGACCCGCTAGCTGGCGAAGATCACTAGTATCTATTAAAATATGACTAGACAATACCTCATAAGAAACTTGCAAAGAATTATTATTATTGAGGCAATTTTTAAGCCGAACATAGCCGAATATTTTTTTCAGAATCAAATAATGGTTTTAAAAATTAAAAATTTGTATAAAAATAACTTTTTAAAAAGAAAATAATACATTTTAGTTATGGAATGTACAAGAATTGTGCATATAGTGCATACTATACTATGTTTTTAGACAAAAATGAGTTCATTATTCGGCGGCCGAATAGGCCGAATATTCGGCTATAATTTGGCCGATTAATTGGTATTCGGTTATTCGGCCAAACCATTGTTCGTTGCATCTCTAATAATTAGCATAACTAAAATTAGTTCATATATATATATCTGCAATCTTCAGCTTCCAAACTTTATAACTATTTATTAATAAAACATACAATCAACAAATCTTTAGAATTAAGAAGCGTTTTAAAATGATTATGTACTACTCAATTTTTCCTTAAAAAAAAATTAAATCAGGAAATTCTCAAGAAATTAAAAACAGAGGCTTCAAAGCAATTGTTGATATATTAATTACTCAATGCAACCTAAACATTCGATGAATAATGTGAAAAAATTGGGGGGGTAAATCCCCCTCTTATGATTTATTTTTAAGTAGAACTTTTTTAAATATAGAGAGATTCTTACAATCTCACATTTTAATGTGAACACTAATTAAAATGCAGCTATCGTTTTTAAAAAATAACAACTTTTGTAATACACTAGATTTTATTTAAAAAATAAATTTATTGTACATAAATATTTAATTCATTATGTATTAAACAAATTCTTTATAAAATTTATAATTCGCTTTGTAATCATTATCAGCATTATGCTATTTCAATTAATTACCAATAGAATAATACGTGAATAAAACAAGTGTACTGAAAATTTGAAATAATAAAAAAAAAATAATAATAATAATTGTTAACTTTGAGAACTCATAACATGAAAGAAATGCATGCAGATTACTGCTGAAAGGTAGCAATATCAGTTTAATAGCGTACAATACCTACCTAACCTGGACAAATTTCATCAATCTTGTTATTCTACGGGAAAATTCGTTTCCACAATTACTTATTTACCTAATGTGTGTTTTTTCTTAATTCCGTTTTAACAATTAGAAAAATTCACAACTGTTAAATTAATACTCATTTTCCAAAAATTGATTTTTCAAATTTTATTTTCTAACTAAAAAAATGCATTTAGTTAATCTCTTTTGCATTTTGTAACTCAAACAAAATATTAAAAATTGTAAAATTAATTTTTCAAAAAACAAATACTAATTTAACGGTTGTGAATTTTCTAATGCAAAAACTGAGTTAAACAATCATAATTGGAGAAACAAATTCATCAATAAAATAATATGGGCTCCAGCTTTTTGCGAAGTTAGGTATTGTACGCTTTTCAGTCAACAATTTTTCAAAAATAAAGATAGAAAAATGTTCATTTTACTTCAACTCTAGCACTGGCAATTTTTTCATCAATCTTGCAATGCACAGTTATAAAAAGAAATGAGAGTAATATGAAAATACGTATATTTTTCATCTTAAAACAAGAAAGAATACAACCACGACCATTCACGAAGACGAAATAAACACGTCTTGTAGCCAAGCCAAGTGTTGCCAGATCATATGATCGACTGGTCAATGTCAATTTCCCCAAACAGGCTTTCAAGACATTTCCCCCAAATCAGGGGATTTAAAAAAAAAAAAAAAAAAAAAAAAAAAAAAGTCAACTCAATTTCTACTAAAAAAGTAAATTTTCCCCAAAAAATTAAATATTTAACAGGTTTAAGCCCAAATTTTCCCCCAAATGAAGCTTATTCTTGAAAAATGTCCCCGTATAAAGTCCCTACATGCAGGAACAAATCCCTACAGTTATCAGGTAGACTGAAGAGTTGAAAAATTCCCTAGATTTCTCCTCAAAATTTTCGAAAATCCCCATAAACATTCCGTTCCTTTAACATTAATCGAAATCGATGCCGATCGAAAAAACAGTTTGCAATTCGATATCTGTTCGAACTATATCGATAGTATTAAAAACAATCAAACCCAAATTAAAATATTTTATTCATTGTAATGAAATTAATATATTGATACACAAATCTTTCCTTTTCTTGATTAATTCTTCTGGGTTCTTTATTTTTAAATTGTCATGTTTAGAAACTTCCTGAAGTGAAAGGAAAAGTATAAAACAACTAAACTTGTCAATTGTCCTAATTAAAGTTTGTTTTTATTTCATGAAAGCTTAGTTTGTCGTACGCGGAAATTAGAGAAGAGCTTTTCTTTGATTCGTATAAGCGAGGTTTATAGCCTTTTTTCTTACGATTTCGTTCTCATACCTTTATAATATGATTTAATTTTTGGTGCAAATTTCTTTTTATTTAAAATCGTTGTTGATTTTTTGTGCTTCTTAAACAGGAACTTCTTTAACAAACTATCTCATAAAAATGGATGAACATAGTGTTGAAAGTTTAGCAGAAGTATTTCGGTGTTTCATTTGCATGGAAAAATTAAAAGATGCTCATTTATGCCCTCACTGTTCAAAACTATGTTGTTATACATGTATTCGACGATGGCTCACGGAACAACGATCACAGTGTCCTCATTGCCGTGCTTCTTTGCATATGCATGAATTGGTAAATTGCCGCTGGGTTGAAGAAGTAACTCAACAGTTAGACACTCTTCAATTAGTAGGGGCTACTAAAGAGGATAATAGTGAAAAAGAACAGTGCAAAACTCACAAGGAAAAATTAAGTGTTTACTGTTGGAATTGTAAACAATGTATTTGCCATCAATGTGCTCTTTGGGGAGGAACACATTCCGATCATGTTTTTAAACCTTTAGATGATATTTATGAACAACATGTTTCACAAATTAAAGAAGAGTTTGTCCGCTTGCGACGACGATTATCAGAATTGATAAGTTTAGTTCAAGAAGTAGAGAAAAGTGTTGAAAGTGTACGAGTTGCAAAAGATGAAAGAGTTCATGAAATTCGCCATGCTGTTGAACACATGATTTCACGTTTAGATGCACAACTTAAGAGTAAATTGCTGACTCTTATGGCACAAAAGAATTCATTATCTCAAGAAACTGAACAACTTGAAGCTGTATTGAAATCAGTTGAGCAGCAGCTTAGCACTAGTTGCAAGAGTGAATTAGTAAGCATTAGTAATGGAATATTACAAAGAATGACTGAAATTCAGAGTAAACCCATGGCGAGCTTCGTAACAGCTGCTGTTCCCGCTGATTTTCCTAGCGAGATAGTTCCACCTTATGATGGTAGCACATTTGTTATGCATAATTTTAGTGTTTTGCAACAAAGAGCGGATCCAGTTTATAGTCCCCCTTTAAATGTATGTGGTTTAACCTGGCGATTAAAAGTTTATCCTGATGGTAATGGTGTTGTTAGAGGAAATTACCTTTCTGTATTTCTCGAATTATCAGCAGGTTTACCAGAAACATCTAAATATGAATATAGAGTTGAAATGATTCACCAAGGATCAAGGGATCCAAGTAAGACCATTGTAAGGGAATTTGCTTCAGATTTTGATGTGGGTGAATGCTGGGGCTATAATAGATTCTTTCGATTAGATCTTCTTGCAAGTGAAGGTTATTTGAATACAGAGAGAGATACTTTGATTCTTGGCTTTCAAGTGCGTTCTCCTACTTTTTTCCAAAAATGTAGAGACCAGATGTGGTGCATCAATCAATTGCAGACAGCTCAAGCTCAGTATATTTCTCAAATTAATGATTTGAAAGAACGTCTTGCAATTGAATTGTCACGTAATCAGACAATCGTTGGAGGCAAATCTGAAGGGACAAATATGCCACAACTTTGTGATCAGAACTGCATTTCTAATAACCCTGTCCTTACAGTATGTCCCTTAATGGGTAGTATTGCATCTCCTCTTATTTCTCCTACACAGAGTATCTCAACGTCTATTCCTACTTCATTGTCTAATTTTTCTTCCCTTCCTACCAATGAATGTTTTGTAACAGCGCCTCTAAATTCAGTGGATGCACCTAAATCTGAAAACAGTATTGATTGTGAAATAACTCCCAAAACAGTAGAGAAGAGCATAGATAGTGAAGATTCTTTACTGAGTGATCTTCATGCATGTGGCACCAGAATGAAAGTTAGATGTCCAAAAACCAGCCAACTTGAACATGAATGTATGCAAGGTGATTTTGCATGTGGTAAGCGTAATAGGAACTCATGCTCTCATGCTGGTTCTCATAAATGTAGTTTCTCAGATGCCATATTACTTGATTCGTATGATGCATCTTGCGAAGCAGATTCTTCTAGTTCAGATAACGAAGTCATTAGTGAATGTACTGAGCATAGTTTGAATCAACCTAGTTGCAGTTTAGTTAATCACCCGGCTATAGATGACAATAGTAATGATGAAAATGATAATGAAGACGAAACTATTTCTGATGACATTGAATTTCAATTCAGTTCAAAAATAACCCCTCGTCGGCAGCGTCTACATTCCTGGAATAGTGTGAGCAATCATGGTAGGTCTGATCAAACTCTAAATCCATGCAACGAAAGAAGTACTATGCCTGAAATTCCATCCGATGATGATGAAACTGCTTTGCTTCGTTTATTGGAATTGCAGCATCAAAATCCACATCATAATTGTAGTGTAAAATCAGGAGATTTGCCTAAACAAAATGAGAGACAGAAGCATGGTCATAGTTGTCGTCATTCTTTGCTTTTATCTTCACTGCTAGCTACACAGCGTCTGAATGGTCAAAGTAGTGATCAGCATTCTGCAACTACAGCATCTGAATTTCCTACTTTGTCAAAGATAATGTCGTCGAGGAAAAAATGGGAAAATGGCATTACTAACAGCTGCTTTCATCATTCTGATCTCAGTCCACAACCTGGCACCTCATCTGATTATGCAGAAAATCCATCCTATTTGTTAGATACATTTTCATTAAATCCTACTACTACTACAACATTCTCTTCAAATACTGGTGTGAAAAAGAAAAATGCTGATTTATTTTCTTCAAAAGAGCACCAACGTTTGAAAAAAAGTGAAATGAATGGGGATTGCAGCCAGATGGCCAGTGGATCGTCAGAGATGTCAAAATCATGCGGTTTATGGCTGTCCCCATCACGAAAGCCTTTACCAGGGCCAAAGCCTTCGTGGGCATTGTTGCAGCATAGAAAAGATATTCTTAAACCGGTTCCAGCTGCAGAAGATGTCAATGAAACATTAGGAAATGACGAAACAAATACAGTGACTAATGAAAATAATGAAAATGATTCATCTAAACAATGAAGTTTAGACTTGTTGATATAGTGTTATTTTTGTTTTAAAAGGACACCTTTCATAGAATTTTATTTTCTGTTCAGTATTATGTATATATATTGATTTTTTTTTAAATATTTTTTTATTGGTCACTCAGGCTTTATACTTCTGTACCTTTTTTTTCTTTTTGTTTATTAGTATAATTATGCATATCTAATTTATTTATTTGTTTTGTAGTGTAAATGAATAAAGATTTATGTGTTACTTCTTTTTTTTTTTTAATAAATAAGAAAAAGTGTATTTCACTCTAAAATTAAAATTATTTGAAGTATACTAATTTCACAAAATTATAATAAGTTCTTAGCAATGAGCAACTGTGTTAGTCTTTAGCCAAGCTAGGTTAGCCTGCAGCCCAATATGAAGTCGCCTTCATGAAACAATGTCTGTTCCTATTTATTGTTTTTAACAACAGAGTGAAAATTTTTTTTGTTATCTTTAGTATTTACTTTAAATTTCTTTTACATAAAATATTAATGCTTTGATAAAATTTTCAATTTCGACTTCTGTCAAATAAAAACAAATACATGTTTAAATAAAAATATAAATGCCTTACGTTAAGTTGCTCCACTTAAGCCTTTAGGTTGGGTGCTCGACTGTGTTCAAAGAACTTTTTTTGTTGAGTGCTAGCCTTGTTGTAGTTTTTCTCTTAAACAAGCAGTGCCACCTCTGGTCCAATTGCTGACTTGCTTCTTGATCGTTGCTGATATCTTATTGGCCATAATTTCTGTTTATTTTACACAAGCTGCATAATTATGATTATTGTAGTTAGATAATTTTCAGATTTTACTGAAATCTGTGTTAATCATTGTTTCATTTGGTTAATGCTGTTGTTATTTCATTGTCCCCATCATAGTATAATTAAGTAATCATGAAATTTTTCGACCTCGTTTTTTTTTTTTTTTTTTTTTTTTTCTTTTATACATGTGTTCAGGTATGAAGAATCCGAAAATATCAAAATGGGTATGGTGTTTGTCAGTTTGTGTACATGATATCTCACGAACAAATGCTTGCAAAGAGATCGGACCAGTTTTTAAATATTTATGACTATGGACCAATTTACTCACTTGGAGGCCCAGGGCACTCGTGTTCAATGGGCCCCTTTTCCTCGTACTTTAATATTACAACAAACAAAATAAACCACATATTTTCTATTCATGCGTCTAAAAATTCTCTTCACTTCACTTCATTTTTCATTTTATTGGTAAGAGTAGATAAGGCTAAACTAAATCCAATGCTTGTCTATAGGATCAACTTACATTGCACCCATATATCCGCGCTGCGGTGCGTGTCTCAGATTTAGTTTGCCTTAGTAAGGGTTTGGAATGCAGTATTGGAAGTATGTAATTGTATATACGTTTAGCAAAAATATCGCAATTTTTTTCGATGAGTTGATAGTTTCCTTGAGAGATCATACTGCCGATTTATAAAACAGAGTCGTAATACCTCCATCCATTGATGAAAAAACAAAAAACAACGATCATTATAGCAAAATTTGGAAATTTTTCATTTTAACTATTTTTTTTTAAATGTACGATGGAATTTCTTGGAGGCTCCCTCAGTATGAGGGTCCAGGACACATGCCCCGAATGCCCTGCCTTAAATCGGGCACTGTTTATAACACTGGAAAGAACCCTATCCATTTGCAACATTGTAATTTTTAAAAAACTTAAAAAGTTATTCGAAATTTACAGTTTTCTTAACATGGGAGAATACAGCAAAATTTCACTTAAACATGCATGAAAAGAAATATTATCGTAAAGATGTAAGAACAGCTTTTAAATATCAGTTTTGAATAAACATCATTAACTATAAACGTGCTACTTTGTAAACTTTGCAAATTATTCAAAATTTACGAATTTCTTAACATGGCAGAATATGGCGAAATTTCACTGGTGTTAATTTTTTTTGTATGTAACAGCATCTTCTCGCAGAAGGCAAAGTGCTTTGCATCATGAGAGGTATCAATGTGTTCTGAATACTTCAAGGAAGGCATTTCAGGTAGTTAGAAATCTGTAACATCTTAATTAACGAAGTTATTGATTAAAAACATTAGGTTTATAAAAGTACTCTATTTGCCATTAAAGAAATAATTTCTCTTATTAATTACATCATTTTCCACAATGACGTCTTTCTCCACAAAGAAATAAAAAAATGCTATCACTGGTGTAAAAAAATAAAATAAATGTCAATGTTGCTATTGTCGTCCATAAATATATTTTTTATGTGTTCTTTTTTGTGAATAAAGAAATAATGTTGTGCTTGTATAACTGATCGCAAGTGAATAGAGGGGCAGAGCGGGTTAATAAATGAAGTGAGTTGGGGGGGGGGAGGAGGCAAAACCTTCCTCGGGGGTTGGTGAGCGGAACGAGCAGGGGGCAGAGCCCCCTAGTATTATATAAGATACTTATAAACATCCTTGACTATGAATTTTTCAATTTAAAAATTTTGTAAGTCATTGGAAATTTACGATTTATTTAATGTGGTAGAATAGGGCAAAATTTTGCATAAATGTCCATTTTGAGGGATATTTTCACTGTAAAGGTATCAGAATACTTTTAAAATATCATTTAGAATACTTGTATGAACATCCCTGACTATGAATTTTTTTAATTTAAAAATTTTGTCAGTTATTTGGAATTTATGATTTACTTAACATAGCAGAATAGGACAAAATTGAGCATGAACGTCCATTCTGAGGATCATAAATATCAGACAACTTCAAAATAACATTTAGGATACTTGTGTGAACATGATTGACTACAAATATTCTAATAGGAAACTTTTGTAAGTTACCGTATATTTCCGTGTATAAGCTGAGAATTTTTGGAAATTTTTCGGAAGCTGAAGTACGGGGGTCGGCTTATATATGAGTTAACACTTTCAGCAAAAAATGTACATTAGAAACAATGATTGAATACATATATTTTAAGCTTAAAAACTATATATAAAGTAAAATATTTCTTTTTTTCACGATGAAGGACTTTTCGCCAAAGGTCACATTTACGGCCATTTTTGTTTTGCTGTTTTGCTGAGAGATGGCAGCACCAAACAATTTTCTCTACTACCATGAAAGATTTCAATTCTAATTTTTTTGTTTAAGCTTATGAAAAATGGCGGTTTTTCGAGTAACGCAAGCGGAAGGACAAACTGAATGCTGCAAACTCATATATACGGCTAGTTTGACATCATATAGATTTGTAAAAGCCGACACTTAATATCTCAGCAAATATGCCATATTTTGTTCTGATCTTTTCAAAATAGTCTTTTTATCTTCGGTCTTAATATATCCTGAAAATTTTACATTTCTACATGCAGTATATTTTGAGATCTGAATCTCAATTTAAAGCCAAAAAGGGAAAATGGATGGTGTAAGTTTGTAATGGTCTAAAATCATAAAAAATATCTCTAAAACGGCATGAACGATTTTCTTGTAATTAATATATGTTATTAATAGGATCTTTCTGAATCTAGTAACATTTTCATTTTTTTTCAGGAAAACTCTTGTTTTTTATAAAAGTTGTTTTAAAAATAGAACTATATTACTCCACCAATTGCATGCTTTCTTTCGGTGAAAATGTCGTGATGCGGTTCTTAGTTGCAAGGATTGAGTTGGTCCCGTTGGTTGGTTGACCAAAGTGAATGCAATCAATGAATTATTTAAATTTTCCTTTTTTTAACGCAAAAATACTTTATTATATCTTTTATATATTCAATGTATGTATACTAAGTCAAATTCACTTAAATATATTTTCTCTTCTGCTATGAAAAAGATATTTTTGATTTCAAAATTTCATATTTAATCAAAAAAGTATTTAGATAACATTTTAAATAAGGAAGTATTTTGTAATTTTAGATATTCCATTTTATCATAATAATGATGAATTTACAATTTTTTAAAGCGAAAAATTTTTAATCATTCATAAACATCGATTTTATAGTAGCTCAATGATTTGAGATTTCTATTCATGTATCCTTCCGCACCGGGAATGGGAAAAAACAGCAAATGGAGTTTTGACGCTATCTTTTGTTTTTAACTTAAAACATACACTTTCGCAAATATATATATATTTCTTTATAAAAATTTAAAATCTCTTTTTAAAATACAGTTAGAGTTTATTCATATATTTACTTTTCAGACTTTAAAATGATACATATTTTAAATATTAACATAATCAAACTAATTTTTTTATTATTATTTAAAGCAATAATGGCTATGGGATGAAAGAGGGGATAAATACACTGTATATATATTTTAAAAAAACCCATGAAAATAGAATTAAAAATCATGAAAAATGTGTCAAATAGCAATTATTGAAAAACACGTCAAAATAAAGAAATAACATTTTTACCTTGAAACCCATAATAATTTATTTTAAAAATATAATTCTTTCTCTCTTTTTTTAATTAATTAATTTCTGCATGAAAAATTCTATTTCATAAATATATTTATAACTAGTCGCCTTCGGCGACCAGCTGGTTCGCGATCCTTGAGAAATTCAACTTTATGAAACTCATGAAAGATACAAAAGAAAACCTAATCAGGACACCTCAAAACTTGTAAATCGGGTGAAATCTCGAATTCCATTTTCAATACTGTAAAAGTACTTTAAAATGTGTATCAAATGACGTATTAAAAAAAAAAATTAATCATAATTAGAATTTGAAATACACGTATTAGAATATTAGAATAAAATTTTATTTGCAATTAAATGTAAATTAAAATGTTTTTTTTTTTTTTAATTCTCCGAAATTTCTCTCAGTAATCCGACTTATCCCAGCTTTTCTCCGAAAATATTGAAAATTTAAAATATTACAGCAACATCTGGCGGTAGAAATTTCTGTAATCTACTGTTGAATTCTAAATCAACAAACCTTTCAAATGATGTATTACTTATGAAAATATTTTAATTAGTAGCTGAGTTACCCTAAACAGGAAACCTTAAAACGTGTAAATCGGGTAAAATCTCGAATTCCACTTTCAATAATATAAAAGAACTTTAAAATATCTTTCGAATGATGTATTAAAAATAATTTAATCATAATTAGAATTTGAAATTTTAAAATATTACAGCGCCATCTGGTGGTAGAAAATTCTGTAATCTACTGTACAATTCCAAATAAACAAAGCTTTCAAATGATGTATTACTTATGAAATTATTTTAATTAGTAGCTGAGATACAGAAGAAAACCGATTCAGGACACCTCAAAACGTGTAAATTGGGTGAAATCTCGAATCCCACTTTTGATAATATAAAAGTATTTCAAAATGTCTTTCGAATGAAGCATTAAAAATAATTTAATCATAATTAGAATTTGAAATACACGTATTAGAATATTAGAATAAAATTTTATTTGCAATTAAATGTAAATTGATTTTTTTTTTTTTTTTTATTCTCCGAACTTTTTCTCAGTAATCTGACTTATCCCTGCTTTACTCCGAAACTTGCATAATTCCGGGCTATATAACGTTAAAAATCCTTAGTACGATATGTGAGCAGAAATTCAAATTCGAAACTTTGCAAAATATTAAAGAATAAAGGTCTTCTGGGTATTCCGTTGTTTTCTCCGAAACTCCCGTTTATTAGAATAAAATTTTATTTGCAATTAAATGTAAATTAAACTGTTTTTTTTTTTTTTTTTTTTTTTTTTTTATTCTCCGAAATTTCTCTCAGTAATCCGACTTATCCTTGGTTTTCTCCGAAACTTGCATAATTCCGGGCTATATAACGTTAAAAATCCTTAGTACGATATGTGAGCAGAAATTCAAATTCGAAACTCTGCAAAATATTAAAGAATAAAGGTGTTCTGGGTATTCCGTTGTTTTCTCCGAAACTCCCGTTCCTTTTCTACATCTTTGTCCCTTCGCTCTCCCTCCCCCTCTTTCTGCCGATAATAATAATTTTACACTCGAAAATATTCGCATTCGATTTACCTTGCCTTAAAATCTAAATATACCAACCAATTTCAAACGCAGTAATTCTTTTTTTTTTTTTGGCCCCTTTTCCCCCTCCCTAATAATTGTACTCTTTAAAAGATATTCACAATCGAATTATCGGGCATTAAAACCAAATACTACGAAATTTCAACGGCATATCTCAATTTAAAATACTGCAAAGTATAAAAGAAAACTTAATCTTTTTCCAATAAATATGTCATTTTTTTATTTATTCATACATTTTCATGAAAATTGAACAGTAGCTTAATAATATGCTCTCTAGGCCAAATATTAATTTAAATGTAATGTGAATGAAAATTTGAAAAAGTTTGAAAATTGCAATTCTTATCCCCACTCTATGAAACACGTGATATCTTAATTGGTTACATTCATTTCTTTTTTATCGCAGACTGATGCCTTGCATGTATTTTGTTTCCGATCGAGACGGCTTAGAAATCATCTGCTGATAGAATGTTTCTTTTTCTGTCGACATTTTAATTAATATCTCGGGAACTAATTAAAATTTTTAAATTCTGTTTTTGCTATCAACTCGTGAAGGCTTCTGAGCACCCGTATGTCAAATTTTATACTTCTGCGTTCAGTAGGGGCTGAACGTATAGATGCACAGACAGAGAGACAGACATCTTCTTTTATTATTATAGACTACAATAAACAAAAAACCCTCCTTTAATTTTAAATAATTATTTCTACATGTTTCTAAGCAATTATAAGTATTTTTTTTTTTTTTTTTTTTTTTTTTTTAAGAAAAATAAATATAGGAATATATATGGTTTTAATCATGAAGGTAATAATTTCATGGTTTTAATACACTAGATGGCACCATCAAGTAGCTTATATTAAAACCATATACATTCCTATATTTATTTTTCTTAAAAAAAAAAAAAAAAAAAAAAAAAAAAAACTTGCTTAGAAACATGTAGAAATAATTATTTAAAATTAATGGAGGGTTTTTTGTTTATTGCAGTTGTAAATATATTTATGAAATGGAATTTTTCATGCAGAAATTAATTTAAAAAAAAAAGAGAGAGAGAATTATATTTTTTAAATTAATTATTATGAATTTCAAAGTAAAGATGTTATTTATTTATTTTGATGTGTTCTTCAATGATTGCTATTTGACACATTTTTCATGAATTTTAATTCTATTTTCATGTTTGTTTTTTTTTCTTTTATGTAATATACAGTGTATTTATCCCCTCTTTCATCCCTTAGCCATTATTGCTTTAAATAATAATAAAAAAAATTAGTTTGATTATTTTAATATTTAAAATATGTATCATTTTAAAGTCTGAAAAGTAAATATATGAATAAACTCTAACTGTATTTTAAAAAGAGATTTTTAATTTTTAAAAAGAAATACATACATAACTTGTATTTTCCATAATATTTTTCTCCAAATGATTTTATCTTATTTTTAAAATTATAGAACTGTAGAGATTAATTTATATTTTGTCTATTTTTTTCCCCCAAATATTTTTATGAAATAATTTTTACCTGAACTTTTGATGAAAATTTAAATTGTGAATATTGGAGCAGTATCTATACTTAGCCTCAAACAAAAGGGAAAAGAAAATAAATTTCTAGTTTTAACATTAACTTCATTTTTTTTTAATTTGCATTTGTAATTCTCTAAAAAGAAACTTGCAAAATGTAAATTACGTAATTATAACTTAAATTTGAAATTTCCCACTTATTATTATTATTATTTTAAAGAGTTTGAGAATCCCACTCAATATTTTTTTCTAGTGCAAAGCTTCTCCATTTTGTTTCCAAGTGGCAGGCTACTTGAAAATTTGTCAGCATGATAAGGTTTGAAATACTGAATTAATTCAAACTAAATTTGTAGTGTGGATTTATCTCAGAAATGTATTTGTTATGTTCATTTGCCAACTTAATCTACCCACTTGTTTCCCTCTGCCAGCACACTGAAAATTTCAAATTTACATTAGAAAGGTTCTGTGAACCGATTTGCTTAAAACTCCATATATACATAGCCTTCATTAATAAATCCACCAAGTCCATTAATAAATTGTAACTGCCATTTTGGAAAAAAAAAAATGGTGGCAACTTTATAATAAAAGATAAATCAGTTTACCCTTCCTAGGAGCCAGAAGGACTTGTTTTAATTTTTTGATCAATAACTCCTAAAAACTAATGATATCAGTACAAAAAACCCTTAATGGCTTTAAAGTTTGTGATGCCGCTACTTTATGGCTATAAGAATTTGAAATATGAGTCTTAAAAATGATGATATCAAATTTTAAGTGACGCTTTGCAATTAGTTAAACATAGTTGGACATAGAACATTTAAAATTGTTATAGTAGATTTGTTATAACATGTAGTTGTGCGCATCCATTTTTGCTTACTATATAACTTCCTGTTTTGAAGATATCAAGGTAAACTCAAAAATTTTCATCATTATATGACCACCTGTTTTGAAGATTTCATTCAAACCTTTTAAAAAACATAAATTTAAATGTTTTGAACCTTTTACAGGCTCCTCATCAGTAAAAACATCAAAAAGTAAACCTGGTTTTACTTTTTTATGCTTTTACTGATGAGTAGCCTGTAAAAAGCTCGAAACGTTTAAATTTATGTTTTAAATTGTATATTTTTAAATGTATACTGTCTCGATTTTTAATGTAATTAAAATTTAATATAACTGTACGAGATATAATGATTTTTAAATATTTTTAATCTGGTTATGTTCTTCCTGATTTGGCGAAATAGGCAATCATATTTGGCAAAAATTATCAGTTAAAGGTTGTCAGAATTTGAAACCCCTTTCCCATTTTAAACAGAGTTTACTAGCTTTATCAATACAATGTTCTGGCCATTTGTCTTTAGTAAAGAGTGAATTCCATTGAAATCTGGAAAAATGATCAACAGCTTATTGTATAATCTCTTATTTATTATGCAATAAGCTGTTGATCAATGTTCCTGAAGAAGCAATATTCGTGCTTTTCAGTACAAGTTATTTTTTTGTGATTTTTATGGTACTCATATGATACTTCTAGCAGGGCCGTCGCTAGGTATGCTGCCGCCCTCAGGCAAGCTCCAATTTGCCACTCCTTTATATGCTGAAACTTTGCTTAGACGAATTTTTATAACTCGAAATTTTCTGTCAGTTGAAGTTTTTATAATAGTAACTCCATTTTCCCTTCTTAGTCATTAAGACTTTGGTTACTTATGTACACTTAAATTTGGTTTAATGAAATTTAAGTGTACATAAGACCGTAACAAAATAAAATGTTTAAAAAATTCACGGTCTTCTTTTAGATCTATTCTAAAATTTTAGTATCCTCCCCCCCCCTTCACTTTCGCGTGTTGTCACATTTTTAAAATCTGCAATTTTAAGTAGACTAATTAAACATTGCATAAAAAATGGTTTCAAAATAAATTGATTTAGGCACACGAAACTTTACACAGGTTTGTAAAACAAATAGAAAATACATTAACGAATCTAATGGCCCACCAGCATCAGAGTGTTTCGGTGCTCAAAGCTGGTTGATGAGAAGTGCCGGGTTCAATTCCAGGTTGAACTCACCCACCTAGCCATTCATAGTTTTCTGTGGCTTTCTCCGAAATGCACGTAAATATGGGTAGGACCCTTTAGAAAACCTCCCACTGAAGACATTCCACCCATATGCCTAGGACCCTAGTGTTGTCAACCGGCCTCAAAAATCCTACATCACTGTCGAATCTATTGAAAAGCATTTTTATTATTGTAAGCACTAAAATTCGAGTAATATGTTTTAAGGAAAGTTATCAACTGGTAAGTAATTATCAATTTCTAGGGTGAAAATGAAAGATTTCATCTATATTTATTGAAAACGTCATTTAACTAAAAGAAATTTTTTGTTACATTTATTTTATGAAAAACTTTTGAAATTGATATCATGTAAAATATTAGCGGTATTGTTGTATTAAATTTCTTGTTTTTATCCTTCATGTATTGGCAGATAGTAACATTACAGAATTTATAACGTTTTCCAATGATATCATTTTTTAAATTGCTCGTCTTAAGCTAAAAATTTAATTATGACATTTTTAGAGATGAATTTTGTAATAGGAATGCGTATAAATTGATTTCAATAAGGGGTTGGTAAATTTTACAGTTCGGGCGTAATGACATATAACATGTGTATAAAATTTCATCTCAGACGAATAAGGCGTTTGGATGCTATCGCATTAAAAAAAATTTAGGCCCATAGGTCATAGTGATAAAGAATTCTTTTATTTGTGTCCCTGTAAAAAAACTATGAGTTCTAGATTCACCAAAATAATAGATTTCATGCTATGATGATTTACAAAGTATTTAGGCGCTATCGTGTTCACTCACACACACGCACATCATCCTAAAAACAGTAAAAATGAACTCAGGGGACAACGTGTAGAAACGCCAAAATCTCATAAATTTTTGACATGATTACAATATTTTCCTTACATAATATGTTAGGAAAGTAAAAAGAGTTTAGTTTAAACTTAATGATTCCTTTAAAATGTTGTATCTCAAATTCAGTGTTTTATTTTCTTTCCCACTGATGGATTCTATTCTGTTTCATACTTGTAGAATAATTTTGTCTTTTTCTTAAGATCACCCATGTAGAATTTAATACGCTATATATATATAAATATATATATATATCCCTTATTTCTTTTCAAATTTACAATATCCGGCCAGTAATAGCTTTTTGTTGCGTACCGACAGGACTAGGTTCTACCATACTCATCTGTAGTCGCCCAATTAAAGCTTTCTCAAAATGTATCTGTCTACGCAAGCTAGGTGTTATCTGTTATCTTGAAATTTTCCAAGGTATCGAACATCAGACCTATATGTAAAGATAGTTTCCTATTCCAAGCGGAAGGCTTTGTGCCTTCACATTTCTCATACCCTCCTTTTCATACATTTTGTTTTATTTATTGACGAATTTTACTAGCAGTAGTTTTCTCAACCCATTTAGATTCTTTTGTGAGGAGGGTGAGGTGGGGGGAGGGGAGAGGGCTTTTTTATCAATGTATATTTTTGTAAATATTTTTTTTTTCAATCTTGCATAATTTTTTACTTTTCTTTTTTTGTTTTAATGTTTCGGGTGCCGCCCTTAGACAACTGCCGCCCTCAGGCAGTGCCTGAGTTGCTTAATGCCTAGCGGCGGCCCTGACTTCTAGTTTTTCATATGATTATTGATAGTTCTATTGGCCTATTTTTTGAATAGTCGTCTAATAAAATGTATTCATTGATTAGAAACTGTGTATTTATGAACTTTACATTGCACATGAAAAGGCCAATGTCTATGTAGCAATATATATAATCAAATGAGATTAAAAGGAAGTCTGGTGTCCACGTCAGATACTTTAAAAAAAATTTTTTTTTAAGGAAAATAAAAAAACGAGTGTGCACGATAAGATGCTCATCTTCTTTTGATGAGATTTAAAAGATGAAAACATTTTGTAGAAAGTAGTAAAAACCTTAAGATTTTTAAAATATATTCTTATCTCAAATTTATACAGAAGCATAAAAGTAAAATTAAACTATGGTTGACTGGTTGTTTGTAAGGCTGATTGACTACGCTAGGGTCTTTGGTCTATAGGTGGGATGTCCTCTGTAGGGGGTCTCTTCAAGGGATCCTAGCTTGTATTTAAGCAAGTTTTGGAGAAAACCATGGGAAAACTCCAAACAGCTAGGTTGATGAGCATGACCTGGGATCAAACCCAGCACTTCCCATCTACCAGCTTTGAGCGCACAGCCACTCAGCTGCTGGTAGGCCAAAATTAAACTATGATATATGCACTACTCAAAATTTAAAATAAGTTGAAACTTCTTTAAAAAAAATAATAATAATGAAAAGTGAAAAGTATAATACTGTGTTTGAGTATTTTGTGAAGTTTCTATGCTTGCGCAATGAACAGTAATGCATTAAAATTCTTTTGTTTTGCCTATAAAAGAATATAAATGGTAAGCATCATGTAATTTCTAGAAATGATCAAAATGATTCTGTATCAAAACTCTAAAACACATATCATTTTCAGTCTATTTTAAATAATTTAATGAACTTCTCATAATTATCTCCAAAAGGATGTAATATGCATAAATTATCTCAAGTTTTCTTGTGAAAAATTAAGTAATACACATTATTTGCATAGCAATGTAACATATGTCAGTTCTTTCTGTTTCAAGCAATTAAATATTACCAAATTTCAAATAATTTAAGTCCATGGGCGACAATGCATAAAAATTCTATTTTGTATCACTGTATAAAAAAAAAACTCTTAAGTCCTACATTTAATCTGTATAGTTTTTGAAATGATGGCCTATAAAAAGCTAATTTTTCTTTAGATAAATTGGAGTGTTAGGGTGGTTTTTTTTTTTAATACCAACTACAGTTATCTCTCAGTTATGCGCCTCTCGGTTGTATGCATCTCTCAAATATACACGAATTCCGTAAGGGCACGTCATGAATAATACGCAAATAATGCAATAGCTCTCTCACTTATATGCGGAAATAAAACGCAATTCTCTGTATGTTAAATAAAATGAGATTATTTTTTTTTAATTAAAGAAGGATTTCTGCGCATGTCATGGTCAAAAGAGCGTTCCACAATGGCCTGAGAGGGGGAGTTACTATTCGATCCTCTTCATTCAATTCTAATGGATTCTTCTTTTCTTTTTCTCTCTCTTTTATATTTTTTATACATTTTTATCAAGTCACGCAGGCATGCTCTTCTCGCTTTGTTTTTGTAGGTTTGTCTTTGTAAGTTAAATGTTTTAGGGTTCCTAGCTTAAAATTACATTTGCGTCTGGATTTTTTTCGATAAAAATGAACAAAAGAAAAGTATTAACAATTTCGTTCAAAATGGAAATTATACAAGCAGCGGAAAATGATCCTAAGCTGTTAAAAATAAATTTAGCTCGGAAATTCGGTTTGCCAGAATTGATGCTCAGAGGAATTTTAAAGAACAAGGAATTGATTAAAACTAGTGGATCTGCAGATCAGGAGCCTCAACGTCCTATTTGCATCAGACATTTTTCAATAGGTCATTTTTATTTATTTCTTATTATATAATAGTATATATTGATTCGATCGACTTATTACCATAATCAGATACATTCCTGAGGGGGGCTGCCGCCCCCCTCAACCCCCCGCTCTCTATCTCTCTCTATACCTATTTGTATATCATATAAAGTGTTACGGAATTGTAAATAATTGCATTTATTTTTGTATAAATTTTTTCAAAGAGGCTTAGTAAGTCGATAAAATGCTAATTTTGTGCATTTCTAGTCGTTTTAGTGTTAAAATAGCCTAATTTTCCTTTAAAAACGAATTGAAAAGCTCCAATAAGGGAAGAAATGGATTTGGCGCCAAATTTGGCGACTTTTTCCCTCCTTGGCGATTTTTTTGGCGACCTTGGCGAGAAAATCCTTATTAGGGATATACCAAATATGGAAGCTCTAATCTCATTGGCTGATGAGATACGATAATTTTCCAGAACAGTCTGTGTTCGATAGAATAGTATAAAAGGAGCATTTTTTTAGCCAAGGCTTCCAATCTCAGATCTGTGTCGGTTTCGTCAAATGCTTGCTTTGCTTTGAGCCTCTTTGAATGAGACTTGCTTTATGTGTTATTGCTAAACAGTTTGTACTGTTGTTTTGCTGTTAACGGCTGTTGTTTAAGCTATGTTTACTGGTTGAATTGAAGCTGATACTTGGTTTATAGACCTGTATTCTTCTGGAACTTTCTGTGAATAAATCACTGAATTTTTGCAAGTTTCGCCTTTCATTCTCGGACAACTTACAAACCCCCAAGTACGCAACAATATGCATTCTTATTAAACGACGGTCTTGTATTATTTCCCGGAAATTCATAAATACCGAATTTCATACAAAAAAAATTACATAGCAATATCGGAAATATTTTGCGTAACCTTTAAAATAATTATCAATTCTATGCCCACAATTTTCAACATGAAAACAGGCTTTTAAAATTCTAATAAAATTTCATTATATTTGATGGGGTGTAACCATGTTAAAATACACTTTTAAGAAATACCGACTATACACCATAAAAGTACGAAATTCCTTTATGTATCCGGGAAAAGTAGCCATAGTCATTATAAACGCCAATAATAAGAATAAATCTAATTATAACTCATTAATCTTTCAAACTAATTTGACATCATTTGGATGATTACAGTACATACTCGGAATTATTTTGTGTGGTCCCATAAATTATTTAGTCTATACATAACCTTTTTTTAGAGTAAACATGATTTTAAGCATCTTTATAATGTATGTTAACTTTGTTAAGTTCAATTCAGCATAAACGCATTAAAGTGCGCGCTTAAATTAAAAATTCGTCCATAGGCTCTAATGTTACGAAATTCTTTCGTGTGTCTTTGTAAACGAACCATAAACATTGTATACACCAGTAAAAACTATTCAGCTCACTTTGCGTTTAAAATTAATAATTGTTCCAAATTTAACATTGTTTGGATGACTAAGTGACATTGTCAGAACACTTTTGTAAGATCCTGTACATTAATTAGAAAGCTTAAGAGCACATATTTTCTTCAAGCAACATAAGTTTAAGCATCTTACTCACGTACTCTAGTTTCATTTTCTTCATTGCAAAGTAATGATATTAAAATGCGTTTAAACGAAATTCACCCCATACGCCGTAATGTTAAGAATTTTGGCGTGTCCCTGTACACAGTTTATAAAAGATATAGCAATGAAAATTATACAGCTACTTATATGGAAAGCTGGAATGTGTGCGCCAATTTGCAAGTCAATCGAAGGATTTTTGCGGCCGCTATTGCGGTACATACAAATTCTTTCCATAGGCCGTAAGGATAAGAAAAATTTTGGCGTGTCCCTGTACACGAACAACAAAGGGAATACACACCTAACACTATACAGCTAATTCCGTTGGGCTCGTGAATATGTGTACCAAATTGCAAGTCTATAGCGTTATTTTTGGGGCCGCTATCGCGGTACATACAGATTCTTCACATAGGCCGTAATGATAAAAAAAACTTTGGCGTGTCCCTGTACACGAACTACAAATGGAATGCACACCCAAAACTATACAGCTAATTTCGTGGGGATCATGAACATGTGTACAAAGTTTCAAGTAAATAGCGTGGTTTTTACGGCCGCTATCGCACGACAGACAGACAGACAGACGGACGGACCGACGGTACCCAAAATCCTTTTGAGTCTCAACAGAGGGCCTCCACTGACGTTTCGGCAAAAATTGAAGTCAATAGCTTGATTTTTGCGGCGGCTATCACGGTACATACATATTCTTCCCATAGGCCGTAATGATAGAAAATCTTTGGCGTGTCCCTGTACACGAACTACAAATGGAATACACACCTAAAACTATACAGCTGATTCCGTTGGGCTTATGAACATGTGTACCAAATTGCAAGTCGAAAGCGTGATTTTTGTGGCTGCTATCGCGGTACATACAAATTCCTCCCGTAGGCCGTAATGATAAGAAAAACTTTGGCGTTATCCCTGTACACGAATTACAAATGGAATACACACCCAAAACTATACAGCTGATTTCGTGGGGCACATGAACACGTGTACCAAATTGCAAGTCAATAGCGTGATTTTTGTGGCCGCTATTGTGATACATACAAATTCCTCCCATAGACCGTAATGATAAGAAAAATTTTGGCGTGTCCCTGTATACGAACTACAAATGGAGTACATACCAAAAACTATACAGCTGATTTCGTGGGGCACATGAACACGTGTACCAAATTGCAAGTCAATAGCGTGATTTTTGTGGCCGCTATTGTGATACATACAAATTCCTCCCATAGGCCGTAATGATAAGAAAAATTTTGGCGTGTCCCCGTATACGAACTACAAATGGAGTACATACCAAAAACTATACAGCTGATTTCGTGGGGCGCATGAACACGTGTACCAAATTTCAAGTCAATAGCGCTATTTTTGCGGCCGCTATCGCGATACATACAAATTCCTCCCATAGGCCGTAATGATAAGAAAAACTTTGGCGTGTCCCTGTATACGAACTACAAATGGAGTACATACCAAAAACTATACAGCTGATTTCGTGGGGCTCATGAACACGTGTACCAAATTTCAAGTCAATAGCGCTATTTTTGCGGCCGCTATCGCGCGACAGACAAACAGACAGACACAGCCCAAAACCGTTTTGAGTCTCAACAGAGGGCCTCCACTGACGTTTCGGCAATAATGAACAGTGAATATTCTATGCAAGCAAAGAAACAATCAAGAATTCAGAAAGGAAAATTTGAGATTTTAGAAACCACTTTGATACAGTGGTTCAGAGAAATGAGAGCTTTTAATTTACCAATTAGCAGTGAATTATTTAAAGAAAAGGCACTCACTTTGTTGTCAAAAATGGGAATTGAAAAATTTCGGCTTCTTGGGGATGGCTATAAAAGCTTACGAAAAGACAAGGTATAACAAATCATTGTCCGAGTGGTGAGAGCGCAGCCTTTCCAGATTTAACTGTTAATGAATGGATCGCTGAGCTTCCAAATTTATTTAAAAACTTTGATGCTAAGAATATTTTTAACTGTGATAAAACAGGATTATTTTATTGTCTATTGCCAAACAAAATGCTGGATTTTAAAGAAGAAACATGCCATAGTGGCAAACATAGCAAAGAAAGATTGAATGTGCTTTTTTGTAGCAATGCAGATGGATCAGAAAACCTACCTCCAATAGTGATTGGTAAATCCAAGAAACCACACTGTTTTAGAAATGTTAAGAAATTGCCATGTTCTTATGCAAACAACACTAAAGCCTGGACAACATCGAAAAATTTTTTGGACTTTTTGAAGGAATTTGATATGAAGATGCATACTTGCCAACCAATTTTAATAAAAAAAGGGAAGATCTTTGTTGAAAAACCAGAAGATTTCATAAGAAAAGGGAAGATTTTTTTTTTTTTCTTTTTCTTTGACGTGTCTAACAATACAGTTTTAGAATTTTAATATTTTGAAGCAAGCTATAAAAATGTTTTACTATAGATTGATTACACTAAACATGTAAAAGTTTTAAATGAAGTTATTCCTCTTCAACATAAAAATAACTACAAAACAGAATCTGTAAGAAATTTATTTAACAATAGACAAAAAACTTAGTTAAGATAAAGTATAACTAATTTTTTCAACAAATATAGAATATGATTTTTGTGTATGTACATTAATCATACATATAAAAAAAAAGTAGCAGTAGCTAATTATCAGTTTCAAACGTGCATAAAACCAACTGAGTATCAATTTGCTTAAATTTATTTGTGAGAAATTTTCCTACCTGAAAAAATTATTCTTCATTTTTTCCCTCATGTTTACACATTTGGTATAAATATGACATACAAATATTTAATTTAATTGAGGAAAAATAAACAGATTCATTAAATTCAGCAATAAAGATCTAAAAAATAATTACATACGTGAGAAATATTGAGCACTTCCGTTGCTTTATTGTTTCTAGAATTGATTATTGATCGCAATCCGGGGGAAGGGGGAGGGGATACAAAAATAATTACAGAGTAAGAAATATTAAACTCTTTCAACCCTTCTTCTAGAATCTAAAGAAAGAAGTTTAAAATTAATATCATTTATGTTGCAGATGGATAAAGATTAGGAAACAAAAGACTTCTGCAGAACATATGATTGCTGGTCACTAGTTGGAGATAAATAAAGGGGGTGGAGTGGAGGGGCAAAAAATAATTACATCAGCAGGAAATATTTAACAATTCTATTTCTTTACATGTTCTAGAAAATCATAAAGCAAGTTTGAAATGAATACTGACATTTGTGTTATGGATGGAAAAAGATTGAGAATCAGGAGTTTTCGTAGAACATTTGGGGTTTCTTTTTAAAACGAACGATATCCGCGACTTTTTTAAAAACGGAAGATTTCATCATCTGTCCGGAAGACCGGAAGATACGTTAAAAAACCGGAAGTCTTCCGGGAAAACCGGAAAAGTTGGCAAGTATGAAGATGGCTACAAAAAAAAAGAGAAAATTTCTGCTATTTATTGACCAGTGTCCCACCCATCCTTCAGATCTCCCATTGCTTACACATACTCAAATTATATTTTACCCTGCAAATTGTACCAGCAAACTCCAGCCATTAGATCTCGGTATAATAAGGTCGGTTAAAGCACAATATCGGAAAGCTTTGGTGTGAAGAATGTTTATATCACAAGAGCAGAAAAAGGAATTCAAGAAACTTTGGATTCTGGATGCTATGCATATGTTGGTTTCCTCCTGGAATATGAAAACAGCAGCAATGATTTCAACGAAGACGAATGGAACAGCATTAGAAAAGAATCTCTTTCTTTTCAAGATTTCGTTGATGAAAACTTAGCTTCAACTGCAATAAGAGATATTGAAACTAATTTTGATGACATGACAGCTAAAAAAGATGATAGTAATGATGAAACTGATACTGTAACTGTCCCATCTTATGATACTGCTTTAGGGGCTCTGGACACCTTGAAATGTTATCTTCAAACTGCTGATGTACACTTTGATGCATTAGAAAAGATCATTGTACAAATGTAGCCTAAGCAAAAACAAATTAGCATTGATGATTTTTTAAAAGATGACCAACTGGCATTATTTTAATGTAGGTATTCTTTTATGTAAAATGAAATTTTTACGTTTATTAAATTTTTTTAAACTAAATTTTATAGTAAAAGTTTAATTATTGTTATTATTATTATTATTTAAGAACACAATAATATTAGACCTCTTTTATTTTACAAATTGTTATTAAGTATAATTCTTACATTTCAAAATATTTTTCTTTCCCATAATGTGTATAAAGAATTACATACGGCATCCTCTCTCAGTTATGCACAATTTTAAATCAATCCTTTCAAGCGCATATAAATGAGAGATGACTGTATGTGAAAAATGCCAGAGTTGGGAATTGAACCCAGGCAGTCTGCTTACTGTGCGGATGCTCTACCACTCAGCCACCTGGCTGATAACCAGCCTTGCATTTCTTTGCTATGGTTGCCTTTTATAGCATTTATACAAAATATGAAAACTAAACAAGAGGTTTTTGTTTTCTTGCTAAATGATTTTATTTAACACTGCTATTTGAAAGAAAAAAAAAGGTTAAATTGTTTGACACAGAATAATAATAATAATAACTGGTATATATTACATTGTTTTACTAATGCAAGATCATTATATGAAATAATAGACATATTATGCATATTTCTCTTACAGAGAAGCTTAAAAGATTTTATAAGTATCACATCCTATGAGGACTAATTTTTTAAAAATTATTTAAAAGAGTGAAACAAAACTAATATGTATGCATACTTCAAAATTTTCCTACAGAATGATCATTACTGAAATTACATGTTTAATATTTATCTTCTTTTACAGGGATGCCCATCAAATTCAGATATGTTTTGTTCATTGAACAAACATATGAATTTAGAATGAAAAAATACTGCCATGATTTTCATTTTTATTTATTTACTGAAATAGACAGAGATTCAAATTTGTTCAAATTCCGGGTAATTATTAAATGTTTAGAAAGTCTAGGAAAGCCACTCTAAACGTTTTTATAGATGGAATGATTAAATTTAGTTTGCAAAAGAAAAATTTAACATAAAGAGGCATCTAGAATGATATATAGATAGACATTCTTAAACCTAAATAGTATTTTAGCATTTTACTGAAAACTTTTTTCTGATTTTAGTTTTTTTACGAAAGAAATTATGAACTCAGCTTGAACACTTGGGGCAGTGGCGGCTTGTGCACCGAAAATAGGTGAAGAAGCACACTGTATTTTACACTGTATTCATTTATAGAATATAAATTTACGTTTAAATAAGTATTTTTAGTTAAGATCATGCTTAATAAAAATTATGCATTAAAAATACTTAAATATTATTTTTGAGCTCTTCACCTATTTTCGGTTCACGAGCCACCACTGACTTGGGGGAGGAAGTGGAGGTAGCTGATACAGTAGTTTAAAGGCATCCTTAAAAGAAAAAAAAAAAAAAAAAAATGTTGCTGCTTTTGTTATCAAAATGATACAAGTTTTACATACTATTTTAGAAGCTACAAGACAAAACTAATATAGAAATGACAGTTTTATAAATAAGTAACAACAAAATGTCTGTACAATTTTATTTGTAAATTTTAACTACATTCATCCACAATCAAACACATCGTCTTAAGCATTCATAAATAAGGATGATTTTCACAGGTCCATTTTAGAAAGACACAATTGTATGATTTTCTATAACCATTGGATTACTATTTTAATCATGAATAATACAAGATATACATCTAAAAAAATGCCTTTCTCATTTAAAAATAATTTCTTTTCCCTTTAATTAGGAAAAGTTCTTCCCCCCTCAAACATTGCAATTACAATTTTTACTTCCTATTTAAAATGTTTTGTGTATTTTTTTTCGTTTTTTAAGTGATTGCCCAACTATATTTTCTTATGGAAATAAGTAAGCAGTTACAAATCCATGACCAACAATAAAGAAGTTTCTTAAAACACTGCTAATATTCATGAAAACATAACTGTTTGACTGATCAATGAGAAGGATGCAAGTTGAATTAAATAAAGCATTTAAAATTAATTTATACACATTATGATAACATTTCTAATACAACTTATTCACTTTAAGAGTGAAAATATACAACCATATTAATTCAAAATAACTGGATAATTCATAAATAATTATTATTTTTTAAAAAAAGAAAAAAAACAATCAGTAATAAAAAAAATCTAATAATGAGATTCTAAAAAATTTCACTTCATACTATATTTTTGCAGAAAACAGATAATACAGGTATAAAAGTAATTATAATAATAATAATAAAAAAAATGAACCAAGTTTTCTTTAAAACATAAATATTTCATTAAAAAAATGTAAAATGAAAACTAAAATAAATAAATAAATTAAAACCATATATCACTAGTCAGTTATACAGATATTTCGTAACTTATTTCATGATCACTTTTTTGCTTTTTCAGTTCTGTTCCCCTGTTTGAATCAACAGCAGCAACAGAATGAGGTGGGATATTTGTAGGTAAATTAAATTGTAATGCATTGCTTGATGGTTTGTAATGTTGATTGTTTTGATCATTCCAATCTAAACCCTCAGCCATTTCCATTGCTTTAACGAAAGATAATGGTCGATTGCCAGGGGTTCGTAAAAAATCTCCACTAACGTTTGGTTGACACTGATGAGGTACCGAAACCTGTTGGCAGTCGACACAGTTATTTAGATATAAAGGTTGGGATGCTTGGGCAACAAGCAGTTGCTGACCATCATACAGATCTTTACTAGGTGTAGTCTGAAAACTACTACAAGCTTTCGGGAATACTTCAAGGACTGACATGTCGGTACACTGACCAGCAATCACAGATCGATTTGCAAGTTCTTGTAACTTGTCAACAGTTTGGTTCCCCAAGCAACAGTTGTCTGAGGCAAGTGCTTTCCCAGGGGCGGCAGAATTTTGAACTGCATACATGTATCTGTCTGCAGGGAGCATGTCACTACTTTTATGAAGCTGGGGATACATCTGAGAAGAAGCATTTGGAACTGCCATTCCATAATCATAATCGTGTAATGGCGCATTTTGTTTATGAGAAATGAATATAGGTGATTGTTCAGATTTAGATTTTGACATATTCTTTTGAGCATAAATTGGATTTCCTTGGTTCGCAAGGTAACCAGGACTTGAAGAATGAAATTTATTATGAGGTGGTAATGATCTTCTTGAGTAATCGAATCTAGTTGGCACGGGTGGAGTGAGAGCTCTGGAATTTTTTCTTTTTAGAGTTGAATCGGGTTGTTTTGCAGAAAGTGATTCGTTAAAGCTCAAATGAAGACTTCCTCTATTTAACAAAGATGATCCAAACGACTGCTCAGGCTCATAAGTTTCATTCTGTTTCGATAACATACAGTCACTTTTTCCAACATATTGATACTGCACAGCAAAGAACTGAAAAGAAATAAAATCATGTCAAGCTTAGAGGAGACATTTATAGTATAAAAAGTTAGTTGAAAATATAAATTTACAAATTTGATGTAAATTTTAGCAAACTCTGCTTATATATAAAGTGCATATATCAATTAGTGATCTAGCTAGTAGAAGAGCAGGACGAAATTAAAGAGCACATAAGATTTGCAGAAAAGAATCTTATTTATTGACAGGTAAAACAAAAATTCTGACTGATCAATACAATACTGTGACAAATACATAAATTTTAAAATGCAGAAAAACAAACTGCCAGATGAAAACTAAAGTCTCGTAAAATCCAACTTGAAAAATTCATCAAACAACTATTTTTAGGTAGCTTTTGAAATCCCATGACTTATCTTTTGACTGTTATTAGGTATATAATATTTAAAGAGGATGTGTAAAAGAGTATGTATTAAGATTCATAAGATTTTAATTAGGAAAAAGAATTTAAACCCTATATCTACCAACAGTACTTTAAAGTACCATTGGAATCAAAACTGAATAAAATACTTTGTGATGTTGCAATGCCATCGGTACTTGCATGTATAAAATCTATATAGTCTTCTTTATCCTTTCCAGACTGTATCAGTGGTTCCACGAAGTTGTATTCGTTCAAGGTGACACCTTTTAGCATCCCTCCTCTATTTCCAAACACTACTGTATGAGCTCATCATCTGTGCTTGAATTTATTTATATATTATCTCAAAAATTGAAGATAAGTCAGAAATATATTTTTTCTCGATTGATAATACTTTATTAATGATAATGTTCCAACTTAAAGGCATTTATGTATGTTTGTGTAATTTTTACTACCTATTTTATTGACTGGTACTTATAATGGGTGATGAATGAAATCAAAATTTTGTTTCATAAATATTCATGATTGATTTTTACAATTTTATTTATTTATTTTTTAAAATATGTGTATTTATAGGTGAAATTTATTTCATAGATTTAGATTTATATTTTAACAATAGCTTAATTTATTTTACAGCATGGAGACTGATTATCGGATAAATGATCAAGGAATTACTTATTTCAAATTGTAAGATAATAGGTGTATTAAAAGGAAACTTGGTTCTAGATAACTAAACCCAGAAAAAAATCTTCAATGTCAAAGAGAAAAATTTAATAGCAGACAG
The DNA here is from genome assembly GCA_963930645.1 of Salticus scenicus. NCBI lineage: Eukaryota > Metazoa > Arthropoda > Arachnida > Araneae > Salticidae > Salticus > Salticus scenicus. Next base: position 13,314,550 of record OZ005654.1, on the reverse strand, counting down.
CTGCTTTGGTAGCATTTAGGGTGCCAACCACTGCACACACACAAAAAAAAAAGATGAGAGGGAAGTGCTCCTGTATAAAAGGAGCACTTTCCTCTTGTTTCTTTATGCAGTGCAGACGGTATGCTAAATGCTACTGGAATAGCTGTCAGCTATTCTTTTTTTTTTTTTTTTTTTTTTTTTTGACACTGAAGATTTTTTTCTGGGTTTAGATAATAGGTTATTACCAAATTACCACAGAAATGAAACCTGCATAGTTAAAAGAACACTGAAATATGGCAAAATGTTGGATATACCCATTGTTAATATTGCAAAAGAATACATTGAGCAAATGGGAGTCATTGATAAAGCTCATCTCCTACATTGTGTTCCTCAAATGACAGAGACAGAAAATCAAAGAAATGGTGGCACCCATTGCTTTATGCAATCATGGAAGTGACTCTGATCAATTCCTGTGTTGCCTATAAAGCCAGTGTCTGTATTAGAACTGAAGAGTGACCCAGGGTTTGGTCACACTCTCTAGACTAGAATCTAAGAAGAGAAGATGACTGAAACCTTTTGACAATGGACATAATGGCTCATCACAACTTGGAAACAATAAGAGGAGAAAAAAAGAACTTTTCGGTGTTAAATGAAATTTGTCTCGAAAACAGAAGGTGTTAACATTTAGTTTTTGAAGTCAGAGTAATTTTTTCTCCAAAAATGGCATTCAAAGCAAACCACATTTTAAATTGACTGTGTCATTTTGTGTTGCAATGAAAAAAGTTTGCTATTATCAATATCAGCAATCTTAGATAAACTGTGAATATATAATAATCACAAGTTTTGCTGCTTATATCTTTAAGTTTGCACTTAAGTAATCAAGAAAAAAAAAATTAAATAGATTTTCTATGTGATAATAAAGTGATAGATAAAGGGTTAAATAATAAAATTAATTCTTTAACATATATATATTATATATATAAAATCTAATGTCAACAATAATACTATTCAAAACTCCCCCCCCCCAAAAAAAAAAAAAAAAAAAAAAAAAAAACCTATTCAAATAGTTAGACAAACACTGCTTACAAAAATATAAAACGGACACTCTGCTTAATAATTTCCCATTCAAAGATAAAACTGATTATAAGTTCAAGCAGTATTATCTAATAATGATCTTCACAGTATCAACTAACAGGAATAAAATGACACAAATATTACAAAGTGAATAAACACACATCTAATTTTTAAAGGTACACTGGATAATTTTTAATAGTTCATAAGAACCAAAATATTTTATTATTTTCAAAATCAACAGCAAACATTGAAAGAATAAAAGAAAACTAGCACCTCTTTAATTAAGTTAATGTAACTTAATGATTTTACTAACAGAAATAGCAGTATAAATTAAAATTAACATTCAAAAGGAAAAAAAAAAAAAGACTTCATTAATTAAGAGCTTATTTAAATATGCATGTAATGAGAATTAAGGTTTCATTAAACTTAATTTAATCACATTTTACTCTAAGAATCATTACTCATATAAGATTTTAATTAATAAATACAAACTGTGATAAAAAAGACATTGAAATTATACAAATAATTATAAATATATATAATAATAAAATATGCTTCGCTGCTCATATTGATGTTATTAAAAATAAAATCTAATAACGATTCTATTTAAAATGTTTTTATGAAAAAAAGAAAGAAAAATTCTTCAAAGAAAAAAAAAATGCATATAAGCATAATTAGATTAAATAGTAAATAAATGAAAAAAAAAAAAAGTATTGAGATGAAAAAAGAGGAAGTTTAAAAACTAAGTGATTGCAAGAGCAAAACTGAAAGTTTATGAAAAAGATATTCACTACAACTATATTTCTAATCTAATTTGTGCAATTCAAATAAATCTAGAGTATTTAACTTAGCATGCAAACACTTTTATGCTAAGCAGAAAAATATGGTTAAAAAAATCTTGAATACAGTCAAAATTTTTAAAAATTTCTCTGTTTATAAATGTTATATTATTCCGAAGAGGAAAATGATACATACTTCGAAAAACACTATGTAAACGATGGTAATTAAAGGTTAAATTAATTTTTACAACAAAAATAAATCAGTCATTTGGTACTGAAATAGAAAATTTTTTTTGACAATGTCTAATACCTGCTCCATTTACTTTTAATTTGAAAACTAATATTTCTTTTTGCCAAAAAATATACTACAATGCTTTATTTATGCTTTCATTCTGAAATTTATAGACCACTGAAACTAAAATGTAAGGCTGAGGAACGAGACTAAATTTTTTAATCTATCAGATTTATTTATTTCATGTTTTGAAGATATCAAAAGCATTTATCACAAATTATGTGCAAAATCTGACGTTAAGATACCACTTTAAATTTTTCTTTATTAGTTTTATATATCCCCTACATTTGTTTGTAAGAAAGTTTAATTAATTTATGAATTTCTACATTGCTTTTTAAACAGAGATTTAACCCCACCTCCTCTCCGCCATGAAGCTGTTGGTGCTGATAGATATTACTTTCTTAATATTTCATTCTTACTTTACTTTATAAAACAATATTTCATTTTCACAAGTGGTTAGGAATTTTGTGATCACATTGTAGTGAGATGACTTCATAAGTAACTAATTAATTTAAATATATATTCAGTAGATAAATAAGATCTTCCATTGGAAATTTTGGTAGTTAAAAGTTAGAGTAATATTTTTATTAGGCATTATTGAGTACAAAGAATTTTTGTATTTTCGTATATGCAGTGGAATTTTACAAAAATATGAAGCAGTTATGTATATATATATATATATATATATAAGGCAAGTCACAAGTCTTGCTGCCTGCCTCTTTCCTTCCTATCTTGTATTTCTTAGGTTATTTTTTCATTAATTTTGATACATTTATGGTTTTAAGTTAAGATTTGTTGTGTTACTTTATTGATTCGTTTGTTTTGCAGGCTGTTAATTAATAGATCTGGTTTCTTTACATTAGTGTATTTCATCCACTGATAAAATTTTTTAAAAATCTTATTGGTCATTGGTGTTTCAGTGATCTTGTATCTGTTGCTTGGCTTCTACTATGCTTAATAGATCATCTTTATTATATTTACATTTAAAATTAAACCTGCTGCAACTGCGCATAAATTTTGAATATATTTTGACTTTAATAAAACTTATTGCTTTATGTCATTTAAATTATATATATATTTTCCACTCATAATAAGAAATTTATTTCTTTTACTTAGCATTCTTTAGCAATTGAATACATATATATAATTTAAATTTACAGCTATGCAACATTTTTCATAAATTTCTGAACACTAATTTTTATTTATTTATTTATTTTTTATGTTCTTTTAACATGTTATATAACTATGTTGGCAAAGAAATTAAAAACATCATCTAAACAATATATATATATTTTTTTTTTTTCATTTTAATTTTCCCATAATTGTATTTTTTTTTTTTTTTTTTTTTTTTTAAGTAATTAACATTCAGATAAAGACAATAAACTACTACTTAATATGTAGCATAAGACAATTAAGATTGTTATTTTACTTAGATAAAAAGTTTAAAATAAAACTTAAATCCATTTGCATAAAATTTATATAATAATAACAATAATAGGGTTTCTAGAGAGAGATAATACAAATTTTTATCTAATACCTGTCAATTTGATATTGGAAAAAAAAAAAAAAAAAGCTGAATAATTTACATTGGAAGGTATAAATTGATTCTATTTAAATTTTTATGTTCAAATAAACAAATATAGTTCTGCCACTAGAATTGATACAGAAATACCTGGAATAATCACCATCTCTTCTGTGAAGATTTTTAATGCTGCATAAAAGTAGAAGAATAACAAAATGAAATAAACTAAATAAAAAATAACATGCTAAGAATGCAAGCCCTTTTAAACGAAAGTAACACAATACAAAGGAAACAAAAAATAATCCTAAATCAATTAGACTAACTGAAAATAAAGCAAAAGAAAATTTGGTTCATGCCATTTTTAATTAAGCTTGTCTTCTTTATATATAAAACAGCTAAAATTATAAATATTAAAACATTCAATTTACATAATGTATTGTGTTGCTATACTTAAATTTATAAAACTATATCAATTATTAATAATAATGTACACTTACCCATTATACATATGTTACATTGTTACATACATTATTTGAAAAAACCAATTTTTATGAGTTTTAATTAAAAAAAAAAAACATACAGAAATCAGAATTAAAACATAGAATTATAAGATAGTTAAGACTACAGAATTTTAATAAAAACATTTATTACCTATCAGAAATTTTGTTTTTTCAGTTTATCATTTTATGCTTGAATATATTTAGTTATCTAAGCACTAAGAGAATTATTTTAAAAAAAAAAAGGATAATACAAATTTTGTGCGTAACAACCACACCACTTTCATTATAAATTTACTATACATATTTCAAACTCTCTTTGAAAATGGTAGCAGGGGTGTTTGTGTCCCCGGAAATTGATACCAGAATTTTTTAATAGTGATATTATTGGTAGTTTTCTAGTAAAGTTCAACCATGAAATATAACCAAAAATACAATTTATAATTACTGGTGGAAAATAAAATTAAAAAACCCGGAACGCAAACACCCCCTGTGGTAGGGTCAAAATACATAAAATCGACCTAACTCATTGGATACCAACAAATTCTCTTATATTAACGAATTAAATATATAAGTCATAAAGACATCTAAAAAGAAAATCAATATAATGAGTTTTTCTTTTTTTGAGCCATTTATTTAAGAAATTGAAAACCAACCTACCTAATCAGGACACCTATCCATTTTACTGTACTCATTAACCGATTCATACAAAAGGACATCTAAAAGGGGCTTTTAGCGAATTTGCAGAAAATTTCAGAGCTATTTTTGAGATTTTCAGTCCCACTTGCAACCATCATTAAAACCTTGCAAATTCACCTGTTCCTCAGAAACCAACAATATACAAGAAAGAACATCTAAAAGGGAGTTAATAAGATGAAATTGAAGCCATTCACTGACAAGACTTAAAGTGGGTCCAACCAATTGGGATGCTTATCAAATTTTCCAGCAACGACCCATTAACACATATGGAAGGACATCTAGAAAGGGTTAATAGAATAACTTTAAACAAGGTTGTTAGACTCATTTTTTTTTAATAAGGATACCTATGATCCCACTTCTATTTTTATAGTTTTCACAAAAAGTTAGGAAATTCATCTGTACACTGGATTTGTCTTAATTATAAAATGTTGTTGCTCTATATTTTCTTGATTTGGAAACAGGATAGTACAAAGATTCCTCCATCCACACATACAGGCAACAACCCACTTCCAAAAAACATTTTTTTGGACTCCAGAGACCTTCAAACACGTCAATCAAATGAAAACTAATATAAAAAAATGTTGACTCAATGCAATACTTTTATAATCTAGGTTGTTGGTGGAGGGGGGAACAAGGAACTATTTCATTAAGTTGATTGAAAAAAACCCATTTAAACTTAATAATTAGACACAGATAAGCACAAATGCAAAATATTTTTTTTTTCTTTTCTTCCTTTCTTTCTAATTTAAATTAATATAGACATAGTGCATACTATATTTAAAAATAAAAAAGAAAAAAATTAACTACAAGCATTAAAAAAAAAAAAAAAAAAAAAGAAAGAAAGAAAGCAGCATACACTCATGTTGCAAATGCCAAACTATAAAGTAATCTTCATTTCAACAACAAACCCAACAGTCCTCCATTCAATCAGAAATGTCTTACAGTTTTATAATTTTAAGTTTTTATGACTGAATTTGAAAATTTTAAGGTTGCAAAAATCTGAAGAGTTCTACTCATAATAAGAATAACATGAATAGTTCCTGAACATAAACATATTAATTTTGTACAACACATACACATTTATTTCACTTCATACCTTATCAGAATGATGTCCTTCACTTCTTTCCGGGGCCTTTGGATCTATTATGTATTCTCTGTAAGGTTGCTTTGACGAAGGTCTTTTTGCATGGTAACTGAATTTGAAATATATAAATTACAATATAATTTATGTAAATATATACACATACAGTATTTTTTAAACAATAATAATGAAAATATATAGAATAATTAAGAAACTTGATTTCGTATATAGTCATAAATAAATTAAATACAAGTGTTAATGTTTAAAATGTTTTTTATTGTAATATCAGACAAACCACACAAAAATGAACATTCAGTAGTATGCCACAAGAATTTTTAATTCAAGAGAAATTAATGTAAGGTCAACTGGGTAAGTGTGGCAAGTGTCTATAATTTTTAAAAATGGTCTTCTAGTGTAATACTGAATGCAACTTTATTTCATTCAGGTTCTAAAGCTTGAGACATTATATTAATAAAAAATTTGCACAAATGAAGATTTTTCACATGAAAATTTATTTTTCACATCAAAAATTACAGTGCCAAAGAATTTAGAAATCAAATTCGAAGTGAGTTCATCCAAATTCTGTTATCTTCTCTTGTAAATAAGTAATTAAGTTGAATATATCACAGTAAAATAATTAATAAGATAGCTTTTACATATTTAGTGTGAGTAGATTGTATTTTTAACCTGTGTAACAAAATAAACTGGGATGCCACGCTTATCCCAGGTTAAAATGTGTTAAAGAGTAGTGTGGCACCCTACCTGGAGCATGGCATACTTCTATATATATTATAAAGCTAAAAGTTTGTCAATCTGTCTGGATTTTTAGTTCGCTATAAAAAGCTACACCATTCAACTGATCCCTACAAAAATTGGCACATTTATTAATAATCACAAGATCTAGCTAAAGCTGTATTTTTTTTAGTTCAATCAGATAACTGGTTCGAAAGATATTAAATAAAAGCATTTATTTTAAGTTTAAAATTATTAAAAAGGGAAAAAATAAATTGATGCCAAAAATAAATAAATTACACATTAATTTTTTTTTTCAGACATAAAAAGAAAATATATTTATTACATGCAGGAAAAAAGAAGTGGTAGGGGGGGGGGCTTTCACTATTATTATTTATGTGTAAGCAAATAAATAAATTAAAAAAAAAAAAAAAAGATTCACACTGAAAAGCTGAAAATTCTCCTCCCTGTAATTAAGTAAGTAAAGAGAGCATTCATATTTATGTTGCAGATGGAAGAAGATCAGAAATCACAAATTGTTTGATAGCTTTTTTTTTTTTTTTTTTTTTGGCAAAATTACAGAAAATCGTAAAATTTCTTTGGAGAAACTCAAAATTGGGAGAAATTTTTTCTAAATGGGAGACAGGGTAAATTTCAGGAGATTTAGCATCTCTGTTTTTGAGTACTGTACAAGTTTTAATTAAAATTTTTAAAAAAAGAAAAAAGAAATACTTTATGAAGGTGAAAAAAATCTGGAGTGACTCCACTCAACTTTCCGAACATTGAGTAACTAACAGTTTTGTAGATAAAATAAAGAAAGAGGAGTTGCTAAACAAACAAAAAAGCAAAAACCATAACAGAGTGTTTGAGTATTTTTCTCCATATATCACACGAGGTTTTATTTAACGCTACTGAACTTTGAGCCCTTAGATCATAAGGATAAAGAATTTTTCGTTGTGTCCCTGTAAAAATCTATAAATGCTAGATTCACCAAAATGCTTATAGTTAGTGCAACAGTGATTTATAATATTCATACAAATTTTCAGCTCAATTGAATAAGTTGTTTAGATGCTATCGCTGGTCTCATAGGCCATAAAGATAAAGAATTTTTCTTTGTGTCCCTGTAAAAAAACTGTAAGTGCTAGATTCACCAAAATCTATACAGTTGGTTCAAATGTGACCTATAACATGTGTACAAATTCTTTGCTGAGATTAATAAGGCATTTAGACGCTATCACACTTTTAAAAATTTGGCAAAGAATTTTTCTTTGTGTCCCTGTAAAAAAACTATAAGTGCTAGATTCTCCAAAATCTATACAGATTGAGTATCTGTGACCTATAATATGTGTATAAAGTTTTTGCTCAATTGAATAAGGCGTTTAGATGCTATCACACTTTTAAGATTTTGGTCCTTTGGCCATAATGATAAAGAATTTTTCTTTGTGTCCCTGTAAAAAAACTATAAGTGCTAGATTCACCAAAATCTATAGGGTTCGTACAATGGTGACTTACAATATACGTACCAACTTTCAGCTTATTCAAACAAAGCGTTTAGACGCTAGCGTGTTCACTCACAGACATACACACATACATACACACACACATACATATATCATCGTAAAAATAGTGAAAACGGACTCGTTGGACCTCGAAACGTATAGAAACATCAAAATCTCGAATTCGGATTTTTGACATGATTACAATACTTTCCTCACTATAGTGTTCAGAAAGTAAAAATTGACTATTAAGTAAAATTAGATTCCTGGAACAAAATTTAAAAAAAAAGATGTAATAAATATGGGAAAATCAGAACACTTTGCAGCTGTGAGAAAAATATAAAAGGTGTTCACTTTCTCAGGAAAATAGAAATCTATAGCACTCTTTCTATTCTCATCACAAGGAAATTCATGAAACAAAGTTTCATTTCTATCATCAGAAATATTACACTTATGATTACTTTGTGACTTACACAGTGAAATACAACAGATAACTATATTAAGAAATAAAATATTTGGAACACATATGCTAATATTAATTAAAAAAATCATTTTTATTTCAGAAATCTTTCCCATTTAAATCAATGGCAAAATGTGGACATACTTTGATTTTAATGTGGGCTTGTGATATGGCCACTAGAAACGAAAATCAGTTTCACTGTTTTGAGGCAAATGAATAGGGCCGCAGTAACATAGACAATGATTTTTTTTTTCGTGAAACGGTAAAATACCATCAAGGTATTAATTCAACTCACAACTCAGAATTTTTTTCGATCAATTTTGATAGTCTAAAAAATAAAATAATTAGTATATAAATTTAAAGATATAAAAGTATCCAGAAAATTATACAAGAAAATCTCATATCATTGGTTGAAGAACCAAATTTGACGTATTTTGTACAAGTAACTGCGGGGAGTGGCTCTGAGAAAGACATAGTAACATCAATACTAATATTTATGAAAGGAAAACTGCTTTGAAGAAATAAAAACATTTAAAGCTGTTGTCTGTGATGGTGCTTATCAAATATTGAAGTTTTTAATGGATCGACTTCCTGTTTTCAAAATCTTTAAAACACGCAGCACATGGTTTGTTCATTTCATTACTGATTTGCAGTTAAGGTTCACCTCGATGGTTCAAATTATGAACCTTCTTCTTTTAGTGGTCTGACAGGAAATGTTTCACAAATTGTTAAGATTTAAAAGTTATTTAATTAAATTCAAAAGTTAATACTTTTCTAGATGTTGATTTTAAGGATTTGAGTTGCAACCAGAAATATCTCTGTGATGTATATTAGGCTTTAATAACAAGAGAAAGGCTCCAAGAATTGGCAAGCAGAATCTCTGTATATATCTCCACTTCTAAATGGCTTACAATGACAAACCACGTTTTATGTTCATATATTACATAACTTTATAAAACCTCGCAGTTGAAAAAAACATGTTGAGTTTCTTATGAAAGTTCACTCTCCCTCATGGTTTACACAATAAAATGCCATTCAAGATTTACTTTGTCATCACAAACAATTTTTAAGATATTCCGGTGTATCAGGTACAAAGAAGATGATATTAAGGACGTTATTCAATCAAATCTCTAGAAATAAGTTTTTATGATACACATAGCCCATCTATTTTTGGGATTGTTATTTGACTCACAAAAATATATTAGGCGTCTGGAAAGCAAAGGACTATATAGAGAGTATTCATTGGCAATCATTAACAATAACGGAACCACTTCTCGAAACGAACTTAAGCAATGGAGAACTAGAGTTGATCACTGAATCAAGAACTAGTAACAGAGAGGAATTGAAAATCCCTTCATGCACACAAGCAGTAGAAAAATATATAAAAGAAGTTATAGAAGCTTCTAAGGATTTTATTTTAGATAATTTGGAGTGGAATGCTGGTTTTTATACCAACTATGTGAAAAATACCAGAGCCGGGAATCAAACCCGGGCCTTTCCGCTTAACGCGCGGATGCTCTACCACTGAGCTACCCTGGGTGATAACCAGCTAGGCATTTCTCACATAATATTCAATGGCAAGGTCACCGACTCTGCAAATGCAGCTGTATCAAGTGACAATATTAATCATGACACAACTCCAATAGACCACGAAATTCTAATTTAGAAATTCTTTAATCATCAACCTTAATTCATTTTAGATAATTTGGATGAAAAGCAGATTTTTATACTAACTATGTGAAAAATACCAGAGCCAGGAATCGAACCCGGGCCTTTCCGCTTAACGTGCGGATGCTCTACCACTGAGCTACCCTGGGTGTAGCTCAAACAAATCTAAGGATGTTTGTTTTTCAACTGTTGCTGTACAAAAAACTCAGTACAAAGTTTGAAAAGTATTTCCACTTCAAATATTTACGTTCAAGAGCCCATGAATAAACATGAAGCAATATTTTATTTTCTTTAACAACAAAATATAGGATAGTTTTTAAACAATAATGAAATTAATCCTTTTTTATATGCATATTCAGAGGTAGAAACTCTACGGATTATTTCACATTACTATTTGAAAGTTATCGTCATTTTATTAAATCACAGAATTTTCAATAACCAATAAAGAGATTATTGCATCTAAAATAATTAATAAGAATTAATCTGGAGGATTGGCACCTCTGTATATTGTAAATTAGTTATTGTAAATCATCCTTTACAACCAGTCTAACTACAACAACAACAAAAATTGCTTGTGGTTTGAGGAATCTGCATACAACTGTGATGCTCATGCATATGAAACAGATCTATTCCGAACTGACAAAGTTACTTGGTAGTTTTCATCAATCATAAAGACAAGAGATAACGCAACTAAAATTCAAAGTGAATTTTATTTTCAAAATTAACATTTAATACTTGTTAACTTTTTAAAGAAATTATATATTTTAAAATTTCAATTGCTTTAGTTTTTTTTTACTTCAAAAAGAGGTTTAATTTCATAAAAGAAGGGTAAAAAGTGTTAAGCGCATTTTAGTTTAAATATTCTTTGTATGTTTTTAATAAAATTAACTGAAAACATAGATGAAACCGTCAGTAATATACCTTAATTTGCCAAAAAATGATACATTTATTTCTAATATGGGAAACCTAAATGTTACATTAAACATATATTTGCTTTACTGTTCATTAACATTCGAAATTTTACATTTTTGTACTTAAAATTAAAAATTTGCTTTCTCTCTATATATTTTTTAAAATCTATGTTTTTGAACTTTAGGCCCGCCCATTCTGGCAGACCAAAATATTTTTCAATTTGTCTACAAATTTTTTTTGGTGATCATAGTGACAACTTTTTATCAATTTGAAATTTTGAATTAAAAAAAAAAAAAATCTGGAGTGACTCCACTCGACTTTCCGAGCATTGAGTAATTAACAGTTTTGTAGATAAAGTACAGAAAGAGGAGTTGTTAAACAAATTAAAGATATAAACCATAATAGAGTCTTTGAGTATTTTTCTCCATATATTACACAATGTCTTATTTAACGCTACTGAACTTTGAGCCTATAGATCATAATGATAAAGCATTTTCCTTGTGTTCCTGTAAAAAACCTATAAATTCTAGATTCACCAAAATGCTTATAGTTAGTGCAACAGTGATTTATAATATTCATATAAATTTTCAGCTCAATTGAATAAGGCATTTAGATGCTATCGCACTTTTAACTAGTATGTTGCGGCCACCACATGACTTTCTTCTATATTTTCCTATACAAATTCATTCAGTAAAAATAATTTATTAAAATTATTATTTAAAAAAATTACCTTCCATGATAATGCAGATGATTTTCATATTAGAGAAGGCGTATAACACCAAATGTCCATTTTATTCTCAATAAAAAAAAATTCTAAGTTTTTTTTTTGTTAAAAGTAAAAAAAATCGATAACTTCATTTTAAATTATCGCAGATCTATGGTTCAACCATTCGTTTTAAAGGTACTGGCGAGCTCTTTTGAAAGATACCCATCAGGAAAATTTACTCCCCTCGCGGGGGGACTTTCCCCCAGGGGGGGGGGGGCGAGGCTCCTACACATACAAAATTTTTTTCCCAGTTGACTATCTCTATTGTAAATAATTCTGGTAAATTTCATAATGATTATTAAAAAATAATTATCTTTATGCACATTTATACAAAATTTTTTACTACACCACCATGTTAAAAATTTAGAAAAAACGGGATGGCAACGCAACCTGTAAGACAATTTTTACCAAATGTTGACAGGCACTAATTTATGTCAAGGTGCAACTACATACCAATTTGTATAAAATTCTGTGAAGTAGTTCTTGAGATACAGTTGCCACAAAAGTTTGTCACACACACGCAGAGACTGACAGACAAACAGACAGACATTTTCTAAAAAATGTCAAATTGTGTTCTACTGCTCTCAAAACGTGTAAATCCATCAAAAACCCGAGGTCGAAAATTTTTACGAATCCAATACTTTCTTCTATTGAATATAGAAGAAAGTAAAAAGTTGGTCCCACAGGCTATAATGATAAAGAATTTTTCTTTGTGTCCCTGTAAAAAAACTGTAAATGCTAAATTCACCAAAATCTATACAGTTTGTGCAACTGTGACATATAACATGTGTACAAATTTTTGTTCAGATTAAATAAGCATTTAGACGCTATCGCACTTTTAAAAATTTGGCCCCATAGGCCATAATGATAAAGAATTTTTCTTTGTGCCCCTGTAAAAAAACTGTAAGTGCCAGATTCTCCAAACTCTATACAGATTGAGTAACTGTGACCTATAATATGTGTATAAATTTTTTGCTCAATTGAAGAAGGCGTTTAGATGCTATCGCACTTTTAAGATTTTGGTCCCATAGACCATAATGATAAAGAATTTTTCTTTGTGTCCGTGTAAAAAAAACTATAAGTGCTAGATTCACCAAAATCAATAGGGTTCGTACTATGGTGACTTACAATATGTGTACCAACTTTCAGCTTATTCGAACAAAGCGTTTAGACATTAGCGTGTTCACTCACACACATACATACACACATACATCATCTCAAAAATAGTGAAAACGGACTCATTGGACCTCAAAACGTATAGAAACATCAAAATCTCAAATTCGGACTTTTGACATGATTACAATACTTTCCTCACTATAGTGTTCAGAAAGTAAAAATTTTACTGATACAACCTACTGCACATTCTATTTTATTGTGTATCTTAATATAACATTTTAAAAGTATTCTTCACTTCTGTGTGCTTTAAAAAGTAAATAACATTAATAAACATCATATTCTAATGAAAAAAAAGAAAGTTAATCATTTTCAAAATATTTTTTCCAATGGTACGATTAGAATTAATAACTACATTTATTAAAAAAAAATGAACAGCATGACATACCTTGGCAGAGGGCTATTGCATAAGGTATAAAATATATTTTTAAAACAACCTTTATTATAAGGACTTCGTACATCTACAAATTTGCCAGTCACCTAGTTAGAATAATTTTTATTAAATTAAAATTTACAAAAATGATTTGATATTTTAAAATTAATATTTGACTTATGATTAATTATAAATACATATAACAAAAATTGTACAGGGAAATATATTTTTATTGAAATGAATATATATAAATTTATTTGACATTTATATTTTATATGACAGTTTGTACATGAAATATACATCACACATATGAATATAATGATAAACAATGTTATAAGTACTTTTTTGAACAAAAAACGAACAAACAAACAACAAAAAAATAAATAAATAAATAAAAATAAATAATGTGGCGTGTCATATATAAAGCTTTCTATTACCCTGAAATTTAATACTATAAATACAGATTGGAGATTAAGGGGTAAGATAACAAGTACTGTTATATAAATCTAAGTCAAAATAATTCAAATTAGGCTTTGGAACAGCTTTATTTGACAAATAATTCTATGTGAGGGTGCCTACTGCTCCCTAAACCCTCCATTTTATTAGTGTATCTACATTTATATAGAATTCAAATGTGTTATTAAATTCAAAATGTTCATTTAAAATTCACACAATTTTCACATGCAACATTCCTTGAAACTTATCAATCTTGATCAAACTTTTCTAGTAACAAATGTTTTAACTTATACAACATTTGGATCGCCTGAAGTTATTTGTTTTTAATTTACTCTAAGAGACACAGAAGAAAGTCAAACGTTAAAAACTTGATTTCAGCATTCAGGAAACCTCAAAATGTGTAAATATATATATATATATATATATATATATATATATAAACGCTATGAATATTTAGCTTAAAAGAATAGATTGTTCACCATATGGCTATGAGGAATTAATTTCAATTTCCGAGCAGCTTTCCTGGACATGGTAAAATATTATAGTAAAGCACTTCCGCTAACAATAAAAAAGAATGTTATGGCTTAAATATTGTCAGCCCTGTATATCTTCTGAAGGTTATGTACACACCACATGGTGCAAATAAATATAATCCTATATTATTAACACACAGGACAATCTGAAATACATTTCCATCAATTTTCAAGTATTGTTGCACTATAATCTAGTTCTTTTGTGCAGCCCAGTAAATGAACAGTGAATGATTTCCACGCCATATTCTACATGAAACATGTTTTTAAGCATATAAAAAATACATATTCGTTTCACTTGGTTTAGTGCAGTCTGTAGATGTTTAAAGTCTACTTACATGCAATTTCTCCCATAGACGTAATGTATTTGAATTCTCTTGTGTGTCTCTGTACAAGAACCATTTGTTTGATCTCTACAAAAAGTTTAGTGTAGCATCTCCATATGATACACATTTAGAATACCAAGTTTGGACTTTCTGCTATTATTTGTTCTTGAGATTTGTGATAACAGACAGACACACAGACCAACTGCTAAAAACATTTTTGGATTCAGAGGACCTCAAAACGTGTAAATATAACAAAAACTCAATTTCAAAAATTTCAGCAAAAAACAATACTTTCTCTACCATATAGGGTAAGTGCTCCAGTGACTGTTACTTTCAGAGCAGTTTCTGATGTTTTTAATGTTTTTGTCATCAGAAACTATTTTTGGAAACCTTAAGTTAATATATATGGCACGAAAGACCACATATGTGTTAAAATATAAACATTTGATGATTATTATTGTTTTTATGAATTTTTATTTTACACCCACTCAATGTTCCAGTAATTGACACGGCCAGTTTATCATTTTTACCAGTAATTAGTATCTTGTGCTGCAGTGTTTGACAGTGCTAGTTTTTCATTTTACCAGTTATTGGCGCTCTATGCTCCAGTGCTTGACATACAATGTTAAAATTCTTATATGTAAAATATGTGCTTTTATTTTTTTTCTTATTTATTAATTATTTTGGGAAAGATGTCAATCAGTGGAGCACCTACCCTATATGGGAAACAGAAAGTTAAAAAAAAAAAAAAAAAAAAAAACTAAATACATAACACTGATAGTTTTTTTTTTCTTTTAAATTATTCATTAATTATATTGAAAATGCAAAATAAAAATATACATATAAGTTTTTATAAAATTGCAAAAGTAAAATTTTTATCTGTAAAACATGATTAATGACTTGCATTTAAAAAAAAAAAAAAAAAAAAAAATAGAAAAAAAGTACTGGTGTTAAATCATTGAATAATGCAAAAATAACATTAAAAAAAGTTTTAGAATGAAAACTACAAATTCACAAGTACATTGTCGATTTCCCACTGCACTCTTTTGATGCAGCATTGTGCCTATTACATTTGACCATAAACCATTGTTGTGTGTTTTTTAATTTTATGGTTGGTTGTTTATAAAGTTCTAATTCTGCATAACTAAAGACTGTTAGTTTCAAGCCTTGATAATTAACAATAAAATTATTTTAATATGCCTGTCTGTCAGAATAAACAACTATTCCACAGAATGACAAAACTAACATATTACTGAAATTATAAAAATTTAACTAATGTTAATAATGAACTGAAATTAAGCTCCATTGCTGTAATTCTCTATAGTATTTTAAAAGGCTGTCAGTTTCAAATGTAGTAGTAATAAATCTTTTTAACAAAGAAAGAACTCATTCAAATATTAACAAGATCCATTTGCTATTTAAATTTAGTTTGAAGTGTAAGTATTTAAGCATTTTAATTATCACAAGTTTTGCATTACACAGGGTGCTCCAGAACATAGGCGTAGCATTGAGGATGGGGGGGCTGGAAATCTTTCTGAACATGAAAAAGTTTTAGACCCGATAAAATCAATTAAGAACTGTCATTTGACATACCAGTAAGAAAAGTGAATTGGCAGTTTTGAGATTAAGTAATATATAAAGTACCTCAGCACACACAAAAAGTTTCGTGGACCATCAGTTCTGCATTCAAACCTGGTAGATGGAAAGTGCCAGGTTCAATCCCAGGTCATGTTCATCGACCTAGCCGTTTGGAGTTTTCTCTGAAATTTCTGTAAATACAGCCTAGGACCCCTTAGAAAGATCCCCATGGAGGGCATTCCATCTACAGGCCTAGAACCCTAGTACAGTCAATCAGCCTTTAAACCCTACAACCAACCACAAAAAGTGTCACATATCTACTTGTTTTGCAATATATCCATATGAGAAGCAGTTGTGTCAGTTTTATTGTAAGCTAATTGTTACCTTTAAGTTAATTTTTCTGAAATACAGCAGGTTTGAGTTGTCATTTTTCTTGCTGGGATCACTTATGTTGCTTTTCTTGCAATATGTGGATTTAATATCATAATTAAAGTTATGAGACTAAATATACACCTTTAGTTTCAGTTCTCATTTCTTCATTATTTACAGCCACGCTCACCAAAATGGATAGTATGTTTATTTTCTGTAAAATAAAAGGTTTGGTTCTTGAATTTGCTAGTTCGAATCAATGCAGAATGATTTTGTAAGGTGTTCAGAATTTATATTGCTCAATAATGTAACAATAATAACCCATATTTACTACCGCCATTCCATTTTGCAATGAAGCTGCAATCAAAATAAAAAACAAAGCCACCAAACTCAACATCAATATTCCAATAAAACCTAACAAAAATATATTTCAACACCTTCAAAATGAAAAAGACACCGTTCTTTTTAAAAATATGTCTGGAATTTATAGAATTATTTTGATTTCGAAAATAAAACTCAAGCTAATTACATCGGCATGACAAAAAGACCCATCAAAGAACATGAAAAAGAACATCTATCAGACCTTAAATTTAATAAATCTACTACTGCCCTTTTAACCACCCACAATAATAATACCATTAACCTTAACACAATTAACATTCAAAACATAACCCCATATAATAGCCACAAATTTGCCCTAAAACGCGAAGCAATAGAAATTTTAACAACTAACAATGCTGTAAACGACCCAGAACATAGCATAATTCCCGATGAATGGCAACAACTTATGGATCTTGCAAAGCGAAGTGAAGATGACTAGTGGTGAAGAGCGAAGTGTTTATGTTGAGATGCCAATCAGAGAGGTCATCATTTTTGCGCTGAGGAGGACTGAATGTGCAGTCGAAATATATACGCAATATGAAAAAAGGATGAAGTAATAAGATATTTTTAATTAAATAAATGTAACCTAATTTTGTTTAGATTAAACCATTCTTCCAAGCATCGTTTTAGGCCAGGGAAGTCTTACTACTAATATTTAATGGCAAACATTGACTTATCAAAGAAATTTGAGATTTATGACTAAAACTAAACTGAGATCTAAAACTTTAACAAATATCTATGTTCCTCATACCTATAACAAGGTGGGGAAATTAAAACGATATGTAACAGGTTCTCAAATTATGTATCCCCCCCCCCCCCGAAAAAAATAAAATAAAATAAAATAAATAATAATAATAATAATAATAAAATAAAATTAATTAATTAAATAAAATTAAATTAAAATTTAAAAAAAATCATTCATACTATATCTAAAGAACTTCATGTACTAACTTAGACAGGAGGTAGAGAATAATATTAGGAATCGTAATCACACAGGAAATCACGGTCAAAATTGATATGACTTCGTAAGGTTGGCACATAAAACTCATCACAGTAGACATCAATTGAATGTGAGCAAACGCCAAATTGGCTTATATTCATTCTGTTTATTCATTAGCTAATGAAAATAAATGCAGTGCTGTATGTTTGTGACAGCAAAGGATTCCCAATGAGACATTTACCAAATTATCAAGAATTCGTTCAGATGCATTGAAACCTTTCAGACCACAAATCATTCATTGTACCAATGAAGAATACTGGTCAGTCATGGTAAACATGAACAATTGTATTGAGAGTGCACTGGTGCTGCAGTTTCACAGTTTAGGCTGACTACTTACTCAAGGGATCCAGGCCGGGATGGAATACTCTCTATGAAAGGTTTTATAGAGAGTTTTGGATGCTAAAGTTATGAGCCTAAGTACCAAATCCAGTATAAGAGCACTGCAACATTACTATCTCAAAGAACTGTATAGTGTGTTCAGTGTAAGAAGGCATTACATTCTTTTCATCTTTTCACCCAATTATTGCAGCCAAATAATTATTTAAGATGTATTGCAGTGGAAGTTGACTTCCTTTTCCAAAGTTCAGTTTTAATCAGTGATGAAGCTTCTTTTGCCTGTTAAATGTATTTATTACTCATAAATGAGCTGTATCCAACTTGCACAAAACCAGACCTTATGCTACACAACAGCCCTTCATTGTTAAATGTGTAGATAGCTATCACGGATTTAGTCTACTCATACTTTTTAACCATCTCAATTGGATATGAACAAGTACTACATATTATTATTTTCCCAAGAAGTCCCAGAATTGTTTAACGATGTTCTGCACCTATTGATATTCATTGTTAAATGTGATTTCAACAGGAAAGGCCTCCTTGCAATTAACATATGTGACTTTTTTAGATTGGATATTGGGTCATAGATGGATTAAGAGTGGGGGTCCATTGCCTACTCAAGCAGATCATCTGATTTATCTCCTTTTAAGTCCCATGAAGGCCACCATTTATAAAAGAACAGTAAATTTCAATATCGACATAATGGTATGAATCACTATCACTGCTATCTGTACATGCATTAGTCACAGTAGAGCACTTTATATTGTTTTTTGGGATTGTGTCCTTACTATGTTTTCTGTCTCTTACTATTACATATTGTGACATTTCCAATGTTGCTTTTCTATGTGATTACACTATCTCTCCTTCAAGTTTGTACAAGAAATTCCAGAACACTCTGTATATAGATTTGTAACTGCTAACAGCACATAAATGCAAAATATCATTAAAAAAAAAAAAAAAAAAAAAAAAAAATCAGCCCATGTTAGGCCACAATAAATTGCTATTAAAATGAATTTATTCTTGCCTGAATGTAAAAAAAAATCCTTTCAAAAAATACTAATACTTACTTTATATAAAAGCAGGTACACATATATAAAATTAGTTACATATTTCATTTCATTGGCCATGAAAATAATAAGTTACTTACTTGTTCATTAGTAGTTAAACCTTGAGTTATTAACATGATATGAAATCCAGTTAGCCCAAATATTGGGATGAATAAAAGAATTATAATTGCAATAACAGTTAATCTTTATAGAGTTAAGTTTTCACTTCAAAATGAATATTTAACTAACGTGGAGTAATGATATAATACAGAAATAGTTATATATGAACCATTTTCAATTTCTAACAATTAACTTTTTCCTTTGATGTCATTTAATGATTAATATCTTTTGATTATAAATAAAAACATTTTCTCAAGGCTTTATGGTTATTGGGATGCTTTACTTAATACTGCACCGAAGAAATAAGATAAGCTATTTACTTCACTGCTGATTGTGGGGCAATCTACTCCTCCAAATCTTGCTTTATATTTTAAAATTTTACTCATATAAGATATCCATAGGTAGAAAATGTCAAATACTGTAATGCTAAAATATTGCTAATTTTACTCAATTTACTATCATTACAGTGCCATTTTCTTTCCTATTGGACAAAACAATTGATTTTTTTTCTTTTCTCAACAATCAAAACTACATAACTCAAGAAACTATAATAGCAAAATATGGCTATGAACAGTTTTTGCCTAACAGGTATCTAAACACTTCCTATTCAATTTGAATTGTACAGTGCTATAAATAATTGGTATGTACTTATATAAAAAATTTTATTTTTACATTATAACTCAGTGAAACCAATAATGGAAGATGCATTATGTAAATTTATACATATAATCAAGTTTCCACTACAGCACTAACTTATTTTATTCATTTATTGTTAAAGCATCACTTAAAATTCCTTGAATTTAGTGCGCATATTGTTTTACACTAAAAATACATAAGTCAAATCATTTGAAGAAATAAAATACGTTAAAATTGAGGTTATCTTAAAATAATAATAATTTTATCTATATAATATTAAATACAGTAATTGCTGCTAAATCAAGTTCATAATTAAGAAACAGATTACTTATATATAGTATATGATTTAATATAATACAACAAATATACAATTTTGATTAATAATAATAAAAGCTTTTCCTAAAATTAAAATATCCCTATAATGACAAAAGCATAAAACATGCTAAAATAAAAATAAATGTACATAAATGAATAACATAAAGTATAATATTTTATCACTAGTTTCTAAATTATCTCAGTAATTATTATAGTGTAAAATATTTATAGTAGCACACACACAGAAGAGAAGTTTTCAAATTAAAGTTCATTAGATTTGGCTTTCAATAATTTATAATAGTAACAGAATATATCAAATTCAAGAAAATTTACAAAAACTACAATTTATTACCAGCAATAGGACAGCTGACGTTATTAATCAGTTTTGATTCAAATTATCACAGTGAGCTTAAGACATTACCCAAAAGAAGAATTATAAAAACTGTAAATTCCTGAGTTGTTTCCCTATAAACAGTTTAAGTATTTTTACCCATTAAAAAGGGCAGCAATAAAAAGTGTACATATCTTGCAATAATAATAAATAATCTGTGCAATAACATGCCAAATATGTGAACCCAATTGGATAAATTTTATGCACACATCAATTGTTGTAACTTAATTATTCTAACAACCAAACGACTGCATTCTTTGAAAGATTCACAAAATTTTTTCTCCTCTTTAGAAAACAAAACATGGATTAACATAACAAAATCAGTGAGAGATCAGCTATTGAACTATTTCATGCAAATGGCATTATTCATAAAATCAATGTTCTGAAAATTATCAAATAAAATTGACAAAAAAATCACTAAAAAACAATAATTGTTTTAGTGATGTTAAACCTGACCACAGATTTCATGCCGCCTGTGTTCTGTCAGGCATTAAGTTTAAACCACAATTCTGTTATGGACATTTCTAATGGTTCAGAATCTACTTGAATCTGTAAATCCTTCTTTTAGCCCCAGTGTGCAAAAAATGACATAGAGTGAAAAAACAAAACTAAACACGGTCTACTGAGTAAAATTATTATAAATTTTATTACATTTGTTTATTTCCTTCCTTATTTTAATTCATATTTAGTTTCTATGTATTTCCCTCCATATTTAGTTTTTAATGTAAAATTCCCTTTATTTGTATCTAAGATCAATATCTAAGATATTTTATTTATTTATTTATTTTTTACAGTTTTCTATTTTAATAGTGCTAACTGCATCTCTCTAAATGGGAAAGTACTGTAATTTACATAAAAAATCAGTTTTTAAATATTTTTCTCAAAAGTACATTCATCTGAATCAATATAATTTATAGGAGGTGGCTGCTAAAATAAGAATACCAAAAATTAAAAATGTGAATCAAACAAAATAGTAGGTTTTCAATAAAAAGAAATAATTCTTCTTAATGCATTTCAAATAAATATAAAAATACATTGCCATAATTTTTTTTAGAAATGTTAACCACAACATTAAATTAAATAAAAATATGATTAAAATAACATAACAAAGCAGCACACAACAACACAGGGATCTAGAACATAAAAAAGGGCAGGGTGCACGTTATAGAATAAGGGCATATCATATCCGAGAAAGGGCAACTTTTGTAAAAATTGTCTAAACACATGGGTTAATTTTTACAAAAACTTTTATGTCGACAATCTGTTTTCTTCATAACACTATTTTTTGTTGAGCAAATGATTAAGCAAATTTTGAAATTTTCTATTAGTTATTTATTTATTTCATTTTTTATTTAGTTTTTTAAATTCCATGGTTAGTTGCTACACAGGGTAGTCAAGTTTCTTCCAGAGTGGAAAAAAACGACCGAAAGAAACAGGAGGCATATAATAGCAGGAGACTTGGCATTGGAATATTAAAACAGGAATAAACTACTATGTCAGAAACGCGAAAGAAAAATTATTGAGGTGCATACAGCTGTTTCGGTAGCCTAAAGCGTACCGTCTTCAGTGCAAAAAGAATTCTGAATCTGGAGAAGTGCTCGTATATATAGGAGAGGGACCGGATTTAGTTCAACCAATAGGATTACGGAAGAGGTGAGGAGTGTGGCCAATAGGAATTAAGGAATGTGTAGCTGTGTAAACAGTAGAAAAATTAAGAAAATGTGGACTGAATGTAAAATTTTCAACAATCAGACAAATAGGGAACAGCGAAATCACAATTTACAAGGTTTTTAAAATTTTTATAAATATGAAAAGCTTCAAAGAAATCGAGTTCATGAATGGATTTAGGTCTGCAAATTATTTTAGCTGAATTAAATTTAAAATTATGATTTTTCTCCCAGCAATGTTTAGAAATAGCCGATTTATTGGTTTCTTGTTTGCGGACGTAATTCATATGTTCTTTTAGACGAAATTTAAGACTGCATTTAGTTTGGCCAATATATGATAAACCACACTGACAGGAAATACTATAAATGCCCCAAGAATTATGCATATCAATAGGATCTTTTAACTGAGAAAAGGTGAGTTTATTGGAAGGCGAAAATATTATTTTAAAATCACACTGTCTGAGAATTTTAGCTATGGTTTGACTGGTTTTAGAAAAATAGGGTAAAACAATACTGATATTAGATGTGACTGATTTAGTAGACGAAATACGAGGGAGTTGTAATTTTTGGATAGCTTTGTCTATAATGGAAGGGTCGTAACCTCTGTCAATTGCAATGTCTTTCAGGTATTTAATTTCAGATTTCAATAAAATAGGATTTGAAAAAATATTAAGGGCACGGTTTACAAAAGTATAGAAAGCAGCCATTTTTTGGTTAGGTGGGTGACATGAACGCGCATGGGGAGGAAGGGAGACTGCAAAATTTTTACGATAGACAGTGGTTGAAAATCCATTTACAGTGCGAGAGAAGAGGGTATCAAGAAATGGAAGGGAGCCATTATTTTCTATTTCATATGTAAACTGGATATTACTGTCAATTGAATTTAAGGTTTCTAAGACATGGTCAATATTGTGATGAGATATGTCGATAAGCGTGAAGGTGTCGTCAACATAACGGGTCCAAAAAGGAAAAGATATTTTCTTAAAAAGCTTGCTTTCGAAATAGTGCATGTAAATGTCTGCGAGAATTGGGGAGAGAGGGGAACCCATGGTTAAACCTTCAGACTGATGATAGAATTTATTTTGGAAAGAAAAAGTGGTTTGTGATAAACAAATGCGGGTAAGAGAAATTAATTCTTGTATTTCAAAAGATGTGAAATGAAACTCTTTTAATCTATTTTCGAGACAGCAGAGGGCGCCACTTATTGGAACATTAGTGAAAAGAGATTTTACATCAAAAGAAACCATAGTGAGGGCAGTGTGAGGGCAGTTTTGAATATTTTTTGCAAAATTTATGGAATTCTTAACAGTATTATAATAACATAATTATAATAGATTTCTTAACATATTTATAATAGATAGCTTTAAACTTCTTTTAATGCTCTCAGATAAATATTAAAAAAGCAACTTAAAATGCAGATTCTTTTTTTCGAAAAATTCCTCTCAAAATGAGTAGAAGGGGCCTTAGCTTAAACGTTAGTACATACACAATTTTGAAAAACTTAAAATAATTTTTGAAGAATGTCTGGAAATGCAGAATACTCCAATGAATGCCTCTTAATTCTTTTTTTTTTCAATTTAGAAGTTTTTCACAATTGCACTTAATGGTAATAAAAAAAAAAAAAAAAAAAAAAAATGCAATTACTCCCTTATCAAAAAATTAAAAATGTAATATCTTACAAGTAAAAAAAAAGTAATTTCACCCCAAAACGGCTTTTTAATCTACTTTTTACAGGGTGGCTACAGAAATTCAGAAAAAAATTTCCCTGATTTTTCGATGATTTCCATGACTAATTCTGACAAATTTCAATGATTTCCGTTATCTATTATATACATTCCATAATTTCATGTATATCACACTTTTGTGTAACATGCTCGCTAAACCACTGCAATTCAAAATCTATACTGATGAGCAAAAGTATCTGTTTTTTTATTTTTTTTCTTTGTTCACTTAAAAAGGAAAATAAAATGAAAAATTCAAAATTTTGGAGAAATTAGCAAAATTTTAAAAATATGACTCATTTTAACTCCACAACATTAACATCAAGACACAAAATTATTCTTCATGTTGTACTAATTTTTCTTTTTAATGTTAAGTTGGTGAGATTCAACTAGAAAGCAGCCAATCCTGTGCAATCATGGTCAAGATAACATCTATTTGGCGATCTTACAGTCATACTTGCTGCGAAAAAATGTAAATTTCCATGATTTTTGGGTGTTTTTACAAAATTCCCTGATTTTTCCATGATTTCCCTGTTTTCCATGATTGTCGCCACCCTGTTTTAATATTGCAATATTTTTTCACGGAAAAGGGCAAGGAGGGCAGTACTTTGACTAAAAATGAGGCAAGGAGGGTGGATTTTACTGGAAAAAGGGCATTGGGGTGGGTAACTCAGCTGAAACGCTCTAGAGTTTTCCCTGAACAACAATTATATAACATCATAAATTTGACAAACATTTTATTAAAAAAAAAGGATACGTCATGATGGTGTCAAGTTGCTTAACACTATTTAGATGATCCTTCATATATAAAGCACATAGACTCAAAATAGAAATCATGTGAATAGTGAGCCATAGCAGAAACATGAAAAAATAACGGTAATTGCGACGTCCAATGCAATTATTTACCCATGGACAGTGATGATCAAAAGTCTGAACAAAGAAAATATATTAATCTCATAACAACTGCAATTTTAAATGAACAACAACAACAACAACAAAAACAAATCAATCTAATACACAATTTAATTATATATAAATTAATGTGAATATAAAATAAAGAAAATATATTAAAAACTTATTATTAATTTTCAAATGAAATATACAAGGTCTGTCCCAAAAGTAAAGAGAAAAAAATTACATAAATTAAATAATTGTATGTACAAAGAAAAACACTTAATAGTTTTCAAAGTACATGCCTTGCGTAGTAATGTGAGTCTAGTGTTGCTGTTAGTGATTGCAGGCAGCATTGTTCAAATTCATTTTGTGAGACACTGCGAAGCCTTATGGTTATAGCACTTTGGACATTTTGGAGTATGTCAAAATGGCATCATTTTATGTCCACCTGAAGCCGTGAAAAAAAAAAAAAAAAGTCACAGGGTCTGGGCTATAACTGTATGGTAGATAGGGAAGCATAGGGACAACACTTAAGAAACTAATTTTGCAAAAATTTTACACATTTGTAATTTGTCATTTCTACAATTTAATGTAAACTTAATCGGTGGTTAGTGTTCAGAACATTCCTCATTCGTTTGATATTTTTATCCATTTTTATACTCAATAGCTATCTTTTGCATGGATCATCTTCAATGTTCTGTTGACCGTTCCCAAATGCAGTCTGCCACTTGTAGACTTGCGATTGTGAAAAAACTTCATATCTTTGTAACCTCCTTTAACATTTGCAAGATTTCATTACCACTTTTACTGAGTTCAATGCAAAACTTTTATATATTGCATAGAGTTGTTCAATAGGTTTTTGCATCTTAAGTGTAATAAGCCCCGCTCAAAACAACTCACTGTTAGGTCACTGGCCACATGCTCTAAATTAGGAGCAGCTGCACAACCACTGGAATGTATCACTTCTTATTCCCATTTCTGAGCCAGTGTTTTTTCTTGGTATGTATCAGAAATTTGCAGAAATTTTTTTCTCATTACTTTTGGGACAGACCTTGTATGTTAACAAATGAATTTAGGTCAATTATTTTTTTTACTCTATACTCATATTATAATAAGTAGAATAAAGACTATTTTACACACACACACACATACATATATATTGGCTAAAATTGAAGACTTACACTATAATTTAAATGCAAGATAAAAAAAAAAATTAGAAAGAATGAAATAAAGAAGCAGAATTTAGACGAACTGGGTAAAGGTTGGCAAAAATAAGACATTGATACCAAAAAAGTGATATATTTATTTTCTGATTTTTAATATTTTTACATTATAACTTAATTAACTTTTTTTCCCCCATCAAATTACATTAAGGACCAATCACGTCGTTTCTAAAATTATCATGAAAATTCATATTTAGTATGGCATATGATGCAGTCAAAAAGGTCCACAGTTCATATTTTTTTTTTTTTTTTTTTTTTCTATCCCAGGCTGGAGTATTTGGATGAATTGAGGTGCCTAAGGCTATAACACTTTCTTTTTTCTTTTTCTTTTTTTTTTTTTACAAACGTATTTACTTTTAGGCATTAAATTTATAACTTTATAAATAGTAGACAAGAGGAAAATACTTTGCATTTAAATTAATTAAAGTAAGCCTACTTTATTTTCACTCATGGTCAATTCGGACAAGTACCCGACTATCATCATCAGGAGAGGCTGCTTGTGTTCTGCTTTTACCTTCTTTTAACATGCTGCACCATCTTTTGTTGATTTGTTAAGAAACTAGCTAATTATAACAATTATAAACATACCGTAATTTGCAAAATAGTAGAAATCACGGCCAACGAGCAATCTTGCAACGATCACCAAGCAAACGAACAAATTGACAAAAAAGGGCACAGCATGTTAAAAGATAAAAAAAAAAAAAAAAAAAAGCAGAATACGAGCAGTCCCTCCTGATGATGGTTGGGTACTCGATCGAATGGACCATGAGTGAAAATAAAGTAGGCTTGTTTTAATTAATTTAAATCAAATTTATGATTTGTTAAAAAAACATTTGGCAATTTTGTAACGTCTACTCCAGAAAATATTCTTTTTGTTTTGGAAGCTGTTTTTTATGTTACTGATCAGTAAAAAAAGGAAATGATTTCACCAAGTACATATGCCTTTCATCTTATTTGAAAATCATTTAAAAGAAATTCTTATTAAAAACTTAATTTTACTTTTCAGTCTTACACTTCAAAAATTATTACTGAAATAAAAGCACAGAATTTGTGTTTAAAATATCTTAACATAAAAAAAAAATGTGCTTTTTTGGCAGAACAATATTGAAATATATAGAGCACGCACGTGCACGCGCACGCACACACATATATATAATTTTTTTTTACTTTTGTCTATTAATTTTGAACCACTAAATCTAAACCTTGGTGGTCTTTTTAATTACTAAATTTTAATAATTGGTGTAAAAATCCCTTTGTAACAAAAAATGTTTAAGAGAAAAGAAAAATCAAGTAGCTTTTATTATAAAACTGAGATATTTACCTCAATACAGGTATCACAAACACCACAATGAACACAGCGAGGTGGTCGAAAAAACTGACATGTTACACACCATTTTAAGCGTACACGTACACCACGGATATCAACATCTTGATATGTAGGTGAAGTAATTACATTTTTTATTTCCTCAGATGTAGCTATAAAAAAAGAAGAAAGAAGTACATATGATTTATTTTTATTTACTTATTTATTTTTTTACAAAATAATTACATGACCATAAATGTAAATACAAAAAGGCCTACTTAGAAATTCTGCTAAACTTTTCAGTGTGGATTCACAACATCTTCAGGCATTGAATTCTGAAAGTTTCAGGTGCCGAGTCAGCACTTCAGTCAGCCCTTCCTTTTACCTTTGATTAGATGTTTCCATCTCTCTATGTCCATTGATGGCTCGTTTTGGTTGCAACTGCACACATTTTTTATTATTATCTCTATTGCCTCACGATTTATGGCATAATGATAGTTTTCGTAGTCTGCTAGTTTTTTAATATTATCAAAATCTATTTTACCATGTTTTTATTAACTTCTATTCTTGTTTGTTTGTCCGGTACAAATCTTGCAATCGAATTTTAACTAACTTCCCTACTAACTAGACATTTGAAACTTTCACAATAGCTCACAACCCGATGACAACACAATGCTTCAAAGTCCAATTTTCGAATAGTTTTCTTATAATTAATTAAAATATGAAAATAATAAGCTCCTAATAGCAATAAAAATAGCCATTAAAATATTAGCTATAATTTAATTGTTGCCAAAAAAAAAAAAAAAAAAAAAAAAAAAAAAAATTACGAGTTCATTTTCTTTTGATATAAAAATAAGTGAGCGTTAAAAAATTGTAAAAAAGTTAAATGATGCATCTCACAAAAATTGACGTCATTATCAATTTAAAGATTTCATACTGTTGTGTACTTGGGGGTTTGTAAGTTGTCCGAGAAACTTGCAAAAATTCAGGAGCTTTATTTACAGAAAATTCCAGAAGAATACAGGTCTATAAACTGAGTATCAGCTTCAATTCCACCAATAAACACAGCTTAAAGAAACAGCTGTCAACAGCAAATCCACAGTACAAACTGTATAGCAATCTATACTAATGTTATAAATACGAAAATTTGGATGGATGTATGGATGTTTGTTACTCAATAACGCCACAACAGCTAAACGGATCTGGATGAAATTTAGTACAGAGATAGATAATAGTCTGGAATAGGACATAGGCTACTTTTTATACCGGAAATTTAATTAGATTTTTAAAAATTAATTAAAATATGAAAATAATAAACTGGTAATTGCTTTAATATAAGCCATTTAAATTTTTAATTGTTGCCAAAAAAGTTTACGAGGTATTTTTATTTATTTTTTTATTTATTATTATTATTTTTTTTCAACATAAAATGAAATATGCTTTCATGGGAAAAAAAAAAAAAAATACTAAATGTTAAATTGGTGAATGAGAAAATGACAAATCTGGCATGTTTTTTCTGAATTATTTCATAGCAATTTTTTTTTATATACCTCAACTTTAGATTTTTTTTTTTTTTTTAAGCACGGATGAATCGCACTTGGCATAAAAGCTAATTCAGCATTATATTAAAGGTAATACTTAATAATAATCTTATTGATAATTTTGGAAAATTTTTTACATTTTGATGGTGAAGTAGATCGGACATTTTTCGCCAAGGACAGCCACTTAAAGCCAAGTAGCGCATCAAAAATATAACTAAATTATAAAATACTGAAAAAAAGAAATAGGAACAATAATCACATAAATTATATTTTGGTCTAAAACGGAGACAAAAATTCAAAAGTCGCCAAGAGGAGCTATATCAAGGTTGTACCATGATCAGGTTTACATATTAATTAATTTATTTTTCCATATACCAACTACTATTAACTAAGCATGAAGTATATATAAAAACAAAAAATAAATAAATAATAATAGTCTCATGTGATAGACGTAGCCGATCATAGCATATTATAATATTATATTTGACTTGAAATTGCTGTCATTTTATGGTTGATTGATTAAATCAAATAAATATAGGAAATTACTTGAAAGTAAATATTATGTACATCCCGCATAATGTTGTTCATATGTAACTGGGATTCAAATATAAAAGGGCTACTTCAAAGTTTTCGATATTGTCCACATCGAAACTGTCATATATGATAAGCACCCAATTGGAAGCCAACGGGTAAGCCATTGTCACAGGAAATAGGGACCCAAAGCGAACTTTTGAGTGATTTTAGTATATATATTTTTTAAGAGTTTTCTTTAAATATAGTGACTAGTGAAGCGGGCAAAGTCTGCTAGTAACACATAAAGCAAATCTCATTCAAAGAAGCGAGAACTGATCTGGGTTTAGCACGCTGGAGCTCTTTTTATACATCTCTGCCGAACCCAGAATGTTCAGGCAATTTCCCGTAACTCCTTAACGAATCACATTAGAATGTCCATCTTTAGTATATCGATATTAAGGATTTTCTCACCAAAAGTCGCCAGATTTGGCGCCAAATCCATTACCTGCCTATTGGAGCTTTTTAATGTGTTTTAAAGGGAAAATTAAGCTATTTTAATTCTGGAAATGCAGAAAATTGACATTTTATCAACTTACTAAGCCTCTTTGAAAGAATTTATACAAAAATAAATACAATTATTTACAATTTCGTAACAATAAGCATTGATAAAGTGCTAATGTAGATAGTTCTATAGCTATGATTCAACAGAAAATTTAAAAACATGGTTTATAAAAAGTTTTTTATCTTATAATTATTTATATTATTGTTTTGAAAAATTTTAGTTAAGGCGGTGGTAGTTTTATTAAATTTTATATCATTTTTATATTCTTTTACTCTAGTTTTTATTTTTATTTTAGTAATTCCTATATAAAATCCTTTTTTGTTATCATTAGTTTCAAATTTTATTTGGTAAATTCCTGCAGTTTCTAATTGGTTTATTATGCCTTTATCACTACGAATTGTTTCAAAAATATTTGGATTGGGTTTAATGGGTATGTTTATATTTATTTTAGAGGCTTCGTTTTTTAATTTTCATAGCGGTACCTTTATCAAATGGAATTACGGTTGTGAATTTTGGGTTCATTTTTTTGAGCATTATCCATGTGATATGGACCATATTCCCACTTTGGGTTCGAGGCTACAAGAATATCAGCTGGATAGGCAAACAATCCTCAACTCTACCATAACAAAGCATTGTGGCTTTCAAATTTTTATCTTGCAATATTATTTATAAGAGTTACAGATTATATGAAATTGAAGTAAGAGTGATATAGTGATACCTTTGTTTTATTTTTAATCCAGTTTTAGTAATATACTTTAATATTAATCAACATATGTAATATTAAAAGTTGCCATGTGAACTGTGGCGATGTTAACAAATTTAAATGGATGTTCCATTTATTAAATTCCTTTATTAAAGTGATTGAAATTCTAATTATTTAAGCTTTGATGTCTATAGATATGTGTGTGTGTATAAAATGTTCTTATTAATCTTTAATTCATTACATATATATATATGTGTGTGTGTGTATACATAAAATGTTCTACAAGTTTACGATATGGAATAGTCTTAACTTTATCATTCGATTCAGTTGTTTACATTTCTCTTTTGTTCTTGTTTTAACATTATTATTAAGTTTCACTGCAGAAATATTTAGAAAAATGGTATGCGTAACAATAAAATGGCATCTTGAATCTAATTTGTTTACAAAATATCGGCCACGTGTTCGGCGATTTTACCTACAGTGACGTCACAGGAATATTGTCCATTTTTTTATATGTTTTTTGTATAAACGGTATAAGTTCTTTTGATATCCTGCTTTTTTTGCGATTTCTATGATTTTTTCTAATTCTTTTTTGAGTAAAACATGATTAGAGCAAGCTAAAATGGTGCGGTTAATGTAGGTTTGGATTGCATTGATTTAGTATTTATACGGATTGATTTTGCATTTAGTTAGATTGAAACATCTAATCAAAGGTAAAAGGAAGGACTGACCGAAGTGCCAACACAACACTTGAAACTTTCGGAATTCAATGCCTGAAGATGGTGTGGATCCACACCGAAAAGTTTAGCAGAATCTCCAAGTAGACCTTTTTGGATGTACATTTATAGTATAAATTAGGAAATTAAATTATAATTATATGTTTTAAGAACTTATATTATACGGAATGCTATTAAGCCTAAAATTACTTTACTGGACATTTTTTTAACACTAGAATTACGGAAGGTGTCATTTTGACCCCAAGCAAACTTTTTTCTTCAATGGTTCTTCTATTTTTTCACAAATATCTTAATCCTTTCTTGACTTTTCCTAAATCAATGTGCTTTTCAAAAAAATAAAGTTTCAAAGAAAACCTTATTTAACTTTTAGTCTTAACAAAGGCTTATACCTAGAAATACGGGCAGGTGTCATTTTGACCCCAGTGAGAAAGAAAAGTATCTGAACATTTTTTCTGTGGTAAACTATTGTTGTTTTCACCTGCTAAACAAAAAACAAATAAAAGAAAAGGAAATAATGTGTTTGTGTAATCTCTCACCTGCCAGTCACGTGTAATTTGAATTTTCGGAATGCATTCACTTGTGAAATGAGAACTGATAAAAGAGCTTATGTTTGAGAAAATGTTTGTAGATTTTGTTAGGCATTTTGTTTGTTACATATAATAACAATTTTTGATAAATTATTTTGTTATATTTATGTGAGTTTATTATATACTAATGGCTCATAGAAGAGGACTAACGCAAGAATAAACAGTTAAATTGACGCAAGAACTATCTGATTGCGATTCTGGTTCTGAAATGGATAACAATTCTTCAAATAGAGATGAAAATGGAACCTCTAGTGATTCAGAATTTGTTATAATGAGAGATCATGTGATATCATCTTCTAGCTTATGTGAAAGTGAAAATAAATAAGTTTCCAATAATTCAAATTCTGACATAACTAAGAATTCCAAAGCAGGAACTAGTACTATATGCTCAAAAGGGAATAATAAGAAATTCAACGATATTCAGCCAGCTATTTGTCCATACCCTTTAAAATATACTTTAATCATAGTAATTTAGTTTATTTTTATTAGATTTTCAAAAACATATAATGTTATATAGGGAAATATACAGATTTTATTTACAGGGATCAAAATGACCCCTGCCGTATTTCTAGGTATACGAAGATCGCCGTAATTCTAGTGTTAAAAAACTACTTGAAAATATTTCAGTACAACTGGGACACTGGTCCACAACCCAATTCTGGCAACTTTCTTTTGCCACCATTTTGAACAATAATGATGCCAATCTGGATTCTTTGGCAACATGATATGGTAACCTGTTTGTCGCTTACTTTTGATAACCCTGGAAAAACACATTGCACTTATTTATGATGATAACCTGTGATCACCATTTAAATATATTCAATTCTATACTTGTTATTGAAGGAAAATTCTATAAAACAGGTTGCATTTTTACATTTTATTATTATTTTGTTCTTTTGATTGTTTATTATCAATTTCATTTAAGTATGGCATCTAGTAGTAGTTATTCAGAGACAAAGATTGTTGAGGTGGGAGTGACAGATATGGTTTTCAGAAGGAAAAAGAACGTGACTGACGGATTAGCATGAAGGTGTAGGTGATGTGGTTTTGTTAATGTGGATGAGATGCGTATAAAAGGTGTTTCATTGAAAAATCAATTATAGTTTAATTTAAATGTTTGTTTATTAATCTTAAAAAATGAAAAAAGAATTCTGGTTCATATAATCATATTTTGCCGGGAGGTATAGAAATGCTTCAATCAATTCTGTCGACTCACCAACTTATTAATAAAATCCACATTATGTTTTATATTATGGTCAATAACCATATATAAAATCTGATATATAACTAATTTTAAATGCTGTTTAAAGAAATATTTATGGGAAAATATGTCAATACAAAAAATTCTTATTTAATTCGAAAACTGAATTGCTTACACAAAATTTTAGTAATTAAAAAAATATATTGATAAATCATGGAAAAAAAAAATCTTTAAATCTGCAATTTTAAAATGGACTAACAATGTCAATCTCAAGAAAGAACATGTTTTGAACATGAAAAAATAGCATCACATTTCACATTCAAAGAAACACTACGAAAATTGCATTTCATACATTTATTTGAAGAACGTTACTCTAACTGCAGTAAAATGACATTATCACCAACATTAAAGAATGATGTTGAAACACAAAGAAAGGAATGATTTAACATTATACCATTCATAATGTTAATAACATTTTTTGGGACCTATTTTTGAGTAAAATAAATATTCCTACCAAAAACAAAAACAAATCTGGTGTGAAACAGCCACACGACTTCCATTACCCACTATTACACGTATTATATGCATTTCTTGGAATTTTCCAGTAAGAGAAACTTGATACACGTATAAAGACATATAAAACAGAGTTTACATAGCGAGTTAAAAAAAAAAAAAAAAAAAAGATTGAGTTATTTTTTTAAACACCAATATCCGAGATCTAAAACGGAACTACCTAATCAAGATGACTGTTAATATTCCTGTAATAACCATGTAATACATGAGAAAGGGTATCTAAAATGGATTAATGAAACAATTTTCAAGAAAATCGTTAGAACCGTTTTTTGAGATACCAACTTTTACTAAAACTTGGTATACTCAATTATTGACTAGAAAACAATAATTACATACAAAAGGACATTTAAAAAGGAGTTAATATGGCAAGTTTCAAAAAATTTTGTAAAGCCGTTTTTAAAAGAACACACTTGCGAGACCTGAAATTGAGCTATTTGTACAGGACATCTATCAATTTTCCTGAACTAACCAACCATATCATTCGAAGGGACATCTAATAGAGTGTTTATGTAGCAACTTTGAAGAAAATCGTTAGAGCCATTTTTGAGATACGGACTTACGGTCCCATTTCCAATTTCCGATGACCCACTTCCGTTTTTCCAATTTTCACCAAAATTTGGAAATTTCATCTGTACACCAGACCTGTATCAGTTGTGAAGTTTCATAGTGCCATCTTTATTAGTTTCGGAGATATGATAGCCAGAAGATTCCATACATACATATATACACACATACTGACCAGTTGCTGAAAACTACTTTTTTGGACTCAGAAGGCCTTAAAATGTTTAAATCAGGTGAAAACTCAACATCGAATTTTTGGACTGAATACAATACTTCCATTACCCTACGGTAGTAGGGTAATGGAAGTAAAAATTTTGTCAATTTTCCATTTATTTTAGCAGAGATGCACTTTATAAGTATATACATATTCATTTATTTTATGTTGAGTACCAAGATGTATTTAGGATGAGAAGGGGGATGAAAATTAACAAAAATTGTTTTTTAGGTATTTGTGACGGTTACACTTTGAAGAATAAAATCGTATAGATATCAGTTTTTCCCCCCTTTCAGATAAGAAGGGTTATGTAAAATCATGTTTGTCCCCCCCCCCCCCCCAACACACACCTTTGTCGACAAAATTCCAAAATATATGAAATTGTTCTTTAGCAGGGATGCACACTTTTCTGGATGAGGGGCCACAAAAGCGAAAAAGTATCATGTTGGAGATGCGGGGAAGCAATGTTTTGGCAATATGGGAAGTGCACAAAATTATTGATTTTAATTTGATTTTGAAATAAACAAATTTTATTTAAATGCCTTTATTTATTTGATAATGTTTCATTTTATTGTAAATTAACCTTATTTCATTAACTAGAGTAGAAGGCCAATTTTAAAGGCTCTGTGGGCCATAGTTTGTGCATCTTTGGTTTTTAGGTATTTTTGTTAGTTATATTTTAAAGCAAAAGTCTCATAGATACCTATTTTTTTTCCTTTGATATATGGAGGGTTTAGTGAAATTATGTTTTATCTTCCTCCCGAACCTTTTCTTTTAGGTGAATTTTGAAAAGCCGATTCTTTGTAGATGCTACATCATGGAAAGAATGTACAGGGTGATTTTAATTAAAGTTACAATTTCAAAACGCTATAATATTAAAACTACCCATCAGAGCGATTTGATATTTTACCAGAGCAATCGTCAGGCAATGAAATGTTGTTTGGCAAAAGAAAAAAAAAAAAAAGTTCCAAAATGTGCCATTAATTATCCATAAAGTATTTGCTTCATGAAGCTCCTCTTTTTATCTTTTCACTATGACTGTTTCCGCTGTAAACACGTATTCTTGTCTTTTTGCTAAAACAATTGTAGTAAACCCTTGAAGTCTATTGTTTCCTGCTATTCCGTTGTGTTGCTAACAACATTCCTGTGTTGAATGGGTCTATTTAGGCCATTACCCTGACAGCGCCATCTATAGGAACATGTTGGAACTACTTTTTTTCTCCCCCAAACAAAATTTCATTGCCTCACCATTGCTCTGGTAAAATATCAAATTGCTCTGATGAGTAGTTTTCAAATTATAGCGTTTTGAAATCGTAACTTTAATTATAATCACCCTGTATATCTTCACAAAATTCCACACTTCTAGGGGTACAGGGGTTTGTGCAACATGATGATGAACCAGTCACTTGCTCAGTCAGGACAAATGAATTTATATACATAGATAACAAGCTATGCAAATTAACTTTTTTTTACAATGAAAACATATTTTCAAAATAAACTGCTAATTTACAATGAACATCCCTCACATTTGTATAAGGATTTCTTTAACTATTTCTTGAGTAATTTTGGGTACTCAGTTATTACATAGATAAAAAAATAAAGAAAGAAAGAAACTATTTCTTCATAAAGCTCTTGGAATTTGGTTGTAGTACTTTCTGGGCGTACTACAACCAAAATCCAAGAGCTTCATGAGGTATAATTTTAATTAATTAAAAATGCTCTGAGTGAAATTAAATTTAAAAAACTATTTCCTTTATTAAAAATAGTCTGAAATTAAAATAATAAAATAAATGTTATAAAAACAGATAAAATATAAAAAAAAAAGATACCTTTTGGAATGGCACCAGGATTCACAAATGTTGCTAATCCAAAATTAACAGTAACAAAAAAAGTAACAATACTCTGAAACACTGGTATTGCAATGGTATACGCAGACATCAAATAACGACACCTACAGAAATAAAAACAATTTTAATGAAATTAGAAACTAGTTCAATAAAACAGATAGGTGTTTAATAAATTAAATACACTGTTAAAAAAATGCAACTTTGCTGCCAGAAATTCTCTGTAATTACAGAAAAATACGTTTTGTCAATGTAATTTTTTCGTAATTTACGACTTTTTTCTCAAATTACAGAGAATTTCTGGCAGCAAAGCTGCATTTTTTTAACAGTCACTGTAAAAAATGTGTCCTATCAAACCCGGACCTTCCGCTTAACATGCAGATGCTCTGAAAATGATGAGCTTAAAGAATTTCTAAATTAGAATTTCATGGTCTATTGGAGTTGTGCCCCGATTAATATTGTCACTTGATACAGCTGCGTTTGCAGACTCGGTGACCTTGCCAATGAATATTATGTCAGAAATGCCTAGCTGGTTATCACCCAGGGTAGCTCAGTGGTAGAGCATCTGTGCGTTAAGCAGAAGGCCCGGGTTCGATTCCCGGCTCTGGTATTTTTCGCATAGTTGGTTGGTATAAAAATCAGCCTTCCACTCCAAATTATCTAAAAAAAAAAAAAAAAAAATTCTCACATTACAGAGAATTTCTGGAAGCAAATGGGATATATTTTTTTACAGTGATTACAGTAGAAAGATTGATAAGTAGAATAATATACACAATAAAAAATGTTCCAAAATAAAAGCAAATGAGTCATATCCTTTTCCGACCCAAAACATTTTTATCTTCTGTTTTTGCAAACTGAAATAAAAATATGGACTATAACCGACATTTGTTGTTTGAAAATTGTACTTTTCACTTTCTGTTAATTGGCTCGATCGTTCATTTCCTGATTTTATTACATACAACTGTTCCAGATGCAAAAATGTAAGTGGATGTCGTGGATGTCTGACCTGCACAATCGTACAGTCTGGATCGGAAAAAGGGTTAAAGGAAATAAAAATGTTCAAGTATGTGAGTGGAATCTGAGATACCTATATATATCTCAGATCTTACTCATCTGAGATATATCTCCTTACTTTTCTGTTTTTATTTGAATTTAATAACCTTAGAAAAATATACAAAAAATGTCCAAAACAAAACACAAAAATGATTTTTTAAAAATTAAAATCAATGATTTAAAAAAATAATAATAATAATTTGATTGAAATCATTTTCACCCTGATTGGAAATTCTTCAACTTTTTTTCAAGCTGACACAGTACCTCTGTCCAGCTTTTTTTACTTTCTTCTATATTCAGCAGAAGAAAGTAAAAGATTCAATGAAAGGATAATAAGAAAGTAAAATATCCAATACTTTCTTCTATACTATTCAATAAAAGAAAGTATTGGATTTAGATTTTTAAAATTTTTTTACCTTGGGTTTCCGATAGATTTACATGTTTTGAGAGGTTTGGAACATGAATTGACCATTTTTAGAAAATGTCTGTTTATCTGTGTGTGTGACAAAATTTTGTGGCAAAACCAGTAGCAGAATTTTTTCTGTCAATCTGCGACAAGATTTAGGCATTAGAAAATAATCTGCAGCATAATTTCACAATAAGTTATGGGGGAAAAAGTTACCAGATTCACTAAGCTTATTTTTATCACAAGTTTTATGTAATGTTATTAATCTGTTAGATATCTCAAACCATTGTAGTTATGAAATTTTAATTAGATATAGTTAGGTAAAGAGTTGGCATTAAACATTTGGAACACCCTGTAATATAAAGTCAAGTTTTATCAATTTGTAATGCAACAGACAGTGGCGTCGCCAGAAAAAATTTCAGGTGGGGGCATAACCTGAAAAAAATATTTTTTTTAAATAAAATTCTGATAGTATAGTTTTAAATTTAAAGAAAAAATGCTCAGTAGAATTTTCCAGGGGGGGGGGGGCAAGTGCCCCCCTTGCCCCATTCTGCCTACACCCATGGCAACAGACTGCCTATTTCAGTAATCGGCAGTGAAAAAATTGCCATATTTAAGCAACTAAAATGCGATTAAACTCAAACTATATCACTGAGTTGTAAAATTAGATATCATTAGCAATTTACATTAATCCAGGATTCGTTAAAAGTGTTTTTCTGTTCTCACATTCTTTTAGAGACCTCATTTTATTTCTGAGTAAAGATAAGAAATTCTCATTCAGTTTTTATCTCTGATGAAAACCCTGTATCCTGTATTCAGAGAGTATATGTAAGGTGAGTACTATTCTTGGCTAAATAAAAGTTGAAAATCATATGCACATATTTTTTTTTTCTTTTACTTTTCATTAGGCTTCACCTATAAGCGACTCTTTATGTTGATCTTGTTATAAAATAAAGGTAAAACATTAATTCTACATTTAGTAATTCACATCAGCTATTATAACATTCTATTTAGTTAAGTGAATTTATAAATAATATAAACATTAAAATATATTCACATGTAAAGATTAAAAAATCTAAACACAAATCTTACAATCAATTACAAAATAATTTAAATAATGTTTACTCATCGTTGCCTTTAAAACTAACTTCCATGGAACGATGGAACAGACACTGTAAATAACTGATAAATTCTACAACCTATATTTACTGCTATAACTGAAAATCTAGACATTTTTCTATATTTCATATCAAAGATACAAAATGCAATGCAAAATGGGCTTTAAACTTTACGTAATCAAGTCATAAAACATATTAGTTCTTAAAAGCTCACTAATTCAAAATAACTAAATTATTAAAATATATAAATACTTACGGAAAAGCAAAAAACACACCAGTAGAAAATAATAATACAATCCAAGCAAAGGATGCAGGAATTATCCTTGTAATAGGCTTACATTTACTCATTTTTCTGATAATTTAGTTGTCTTCAAAGTACTTTATATAAGACTTAACATAATTAGTTTTTAATCGGCTTCATTCGCACGGGAAATAAAATAGTTAATTGAATTAACGACAGAATATAAGCTGTAAGAAATTTTCTTGTAAAATAATACAGGCAGATGAGTAACATTTTAAAGTGAAATGACCACCAAAATATCCACTAAAATAATATGCTAGAAATTAGTAAGATATGTCTTCCAAATAAATAATTTAAAAAATGCGAGACATTCTTTTAAGTATTGCATAAAGCAGACATATAGCTTCTAGCAACCAACATTAAATTTTCACATTTATAATCAAATTTACAAAATAACACCGTCCACAAAACATCGCGAATCCAAAACCAATACTAACAGGATTGGAATTTTCAGCTGTTGCCAATCTGTCTACCTGTTTTTTCGTTCATTCATGAATCATCCAACATTGAAATTAACATAGCAAGAAAATAGTATTCAGGTTTTTCATTGACTGCTTTACGTCCTGCTATTTTTAAATATGTAGTCATATTTGTTTATTTGATTCCTCTGTTTTCTAATCATCGTGCGCAAATAATACATATTATAAAACATTGAATTAAAATGTGAAGTCACATTTGACGTTGAAGTTGAGTGGGTTTTACATTGCACTTTAGATTATCATTTTTCGCCTGCATGCAGCTAGCTGAATGAGGCTTGGCTTGGTAAATGTTTCATAGCAATAGCACTGCTTCAACGCTTACTAACTACCAACCAATCAATCAATGATGGATGTATACATCATGATGAGCGCGTGGATTTGTTATTATTTATATTTTTCTTGATTTGTATGAGGTGGAGTGCACTGCTTTTGTTATAGCCATCCGCAGCTACTAGTTATTGAAGTACACCTTTTAACAATATCTAGAGATAAATAATTTTGTTGAACTATGGGTGAAGTTGAATTAGGATTCGTTAAAAAAACAGCTTCTTGGAAGCTACGTAGCAAATTCTTCCCTAGTAAAATCGGGGGTAAACCTTCATGGCTAACTTTAAATAACTTACCCGAACCTTCAGATCTTATTTGCAAAATGTGCTCCAATCCATTGATATTCTTATTACAAGTGTATGCTAATATCGATGAGAGGGAAGACACTTTTCATCGGACTATTTACGTATTTATGTGTTCTAAAGGTAAATGCATCAAGAGATTCAGTAATGATAACTTCATTGTATTTCGCTCTCAATTACCAAGAAAAAACCAGTTTTATTCCTTTGATCCACCTGAAACTGATGAAAAATTGTCAAATATACCTTCTGCAGAACAATTCATAGATATCTGTGATGTATGTGGTTGTCAAGCTATTATGAATTGTGAAACATGTCCAAAAAGAAACTATTGTTCAACTGTACATAAGGAATGGGATTGTAATGCTGGTAATTTCTTCTTTAATTAATTTATGTGTGTGTGAAATTTCAATCAAAAATCTAAAAATTATCAGTTAGAGGATAAATTTGAATTATATAATAAATCACATAGTTTTCATTGTTTATAGTTTATACAAAGTATGATTTATTAGTATGATGATGAATTTTTGAAATATTGGTATTTTATGAAAACTTGAAATTTTTCCATTAGCTTGGTACGTAACCTGTATTAAAGTGTCTTACTGTTTACATCGTTCTTTGTGCGTTAATTTTATATTATAGATTATATATTATTTTATTTTTTTAGATACTAGCAGACTTTGCTGGTCGCATTATAAATTAATTAAATAAAAAATAATTACAATTTTTTTTATATTATTTTATAAATAAAAACTAAAAAGAATTCCATTGAATTGAAATCACTCTGAATCTTACTTTAAGCAACCCACTATCTACGGCAGCATCTGCTCTGCTCGTGCGGCGTAATGCCTGAGTTCATACTGCCTGCAGCAACACTAACATTTTTCCTAGGCACTTCAATTTAAGTATTTATCAAATGACAAAAGCTGTTATTATTCAAGAACTATGATTTTAAAAATAGCTGTATCTCAACATTTATTAGATATTTCAGTTTTGGCACCATGTACCTATAATACAGCTGTCGCTCTTTTACCATTTGATTCTGACCAATAGGGGAGAAGGGGGCAAGTGTGGACATGGGGCTAATGTGAACAACTTGAATAATTCTGTTATTTTTCAGTTAAAGTTTCTGTGTAATTTTTTGCAGATCGCCAACACTGATATGCACTTGCACGTGCAGTTGCATGCAAATACATTTTATGGTTAATTAGCAATTTGTAAAACAAGTTTTTTATGGTGAAAAAGTAAGTTCATGATTTGTTTTGTGATTACTGAGTTATATTATTTTAATTAATTTATTGCTTTAACAGAATAATTTTATGCATTGAACATGTACAGTTGAATGGATTTTATTTTGTCCAGTTTCATGTGATTTTTTTCCAGTTTTGTCCAGTCTCACACAAAAAATAAAGGTTTTCAAATTCTGTTTTTTTGAATTCCATTCTTTGAACATATTGCTTTTTATTTTAGGAAGCAATTTTAAATAAATAAATAAATATTTTATTGTATTAAGTACACTCAAAACTCTAATTTTTCAATCTCGGGGGGGGGGGGGGGGGGGGGGAAGAATTAAAATTATATATATATGTATTAACTGCTCACTAAGATAAACGATGTCATGTTCAAAAAGAGAAATTCAAAAAACCCCTTTTTTGAATGAGACATATCTGTGTTTGAAGCTACAAAAATTCCATAAGATTACATGGAAAGCAAGAAAGTATAAACTTGACAGATGTGTAGCCATGATAGATTCTATTTGAAGAACTAGCCGTCTTCGGCGACCAGCTGGTTCGCGATCCTTGAAAAATCCGACTTTACGAAACTCCCGCTCGGTGGTGCCTTTTTCCCGTTTCAGGTCTTACAACAGCTTAGTGAAGTGAAAACAGCTTAATTGAAAATTTTAATCTCAGTAAATTCTTGCTAGTGCCTGCGGCGCCCTCTTCCAGCTTCAATATCTGAAACAACCGGTTCGCTCACCATGTTATGATCTTTCAAATTTCTGACTTCAGCAAAGTCCTGCTCACTGTTTAATTCCAAATCAACAAACCTTTCAAATGATGTATTTTAATTAGTAGCTGAGATACCAAAAAAAACCTAATCAGGAAACCTCGAAACGTGTAAATTGGGTGAAATCTCGAATTCCACTTAATTTAATCGTAACTAGAGTTTGAAATACGCGTATTAGAATAAAATTTAATTTGCAATTAAAATGTAAGTTTTTGTTTATTCTCCAAGTTAAAGGTGCATAGTAAGTTTTGTGCACGGTAGAGGAAAATTGAAGAATTTTGAAATTTTTTATTGTAGTCCAAAAACATGTGACAGTAAAAGATATTTATTTCTCTTTTGTTCTACTTTCAAAATATCGTCTGCGAAGCTGCCATGATAACAAAAAACCCCACTGTTGTTCGAACGAGAAACGCAAGAGTTTCAGAAATGTCGATTCAGAATTTCATCGAAAACTGCAGGGATACTGAAAATTAAAAAAATTATAACTCATTCAGTTTTTGAAATTTTCTCTCAATCTTTTGGGAATTGAATTGTTCAAACGAGATCTATATACAAAAAAAAAAAAAGAGAGAAATGATTTATCTCTAAACGCTTTTGAGTTATAAAATGTTTTGTGAAAAAATCGATGTTTCGTAAAATCTAAAAATATGGATCGCTAATCCGTATTTTGTAAAAATATTTATATGGTTCGAAAGAGGATTAAATGTCCTTTCCAAATATACCAGTTGTTAAGAAATGGAACAGTTACTCGGTCGTACAGGG
This sequence comes from Salticus scenicus, assembly GCA_963930645.1. Classification (NCBI taxonomy): domain Eukaryota; kingdom Metazoa; phylum Arthropoda; class Arachnida; order Araneae; family Salticidae; genus Salticus; species Salticus scenicus. Next base: position 13,270,967 of record OZ005654.1, on the reverse strand, counting down.
CATTTCAAAAAAGACGATTGAGAAAAAGAGACCCTTTCTGAAACTTTTTTTAAAAATATAAAAAATCCGTATTTAAAAAAAAAATTTGTACTGTAAGAATCGGTAATAAATGCTCTTTCTCGTGGTACAGGTGTATGTACTTCTGCGTTCAGTAGTGGCTGAATGTATAGATGCTAGAGGTGAGTTCGGGCTCTATTTTGGCAATCCGAGCCTGCCCGGGCCCAAAACATTTTTGAACTGAGCTCGCCCGAGCCCGAAGAATTTTGTGTGATCAGAGCCCAAGCCCGATATTGAAACTGGTACGCTATGCAACGCATACACAATAGTAAAATTAAATACCGTTTTCATTTTCAAATTAATTTTCTTATTACCAATCCTCAATTTAAATAACTATAAATGTTATTATAACAATGTCTGTGTCTTTGTATACATGTATATATTTATATAATATATATTTATAGTGCAGCCCATTTTTTATAACGCGCTTGTCGGGGGACAAAATATTTATCCGAATGAGTGATACAATGAGGCCCAATATAACGAAGGAGGAAGGATTACTGTATAACACTATGACATAATATGCGTCCCGTTGAAAAAAAAAAGAGTTCTATTTAGAAAAAGGAAAGTCAAAGCTACTAAGGTTTGCAAGATTACTTTGTGATTTATAACCTATCATGACTATTATGACATTACTAAAGGTGCTCTCAAAATGAATAAAACTTCTTTTTTTTCTTTCTTTCATTCATTTTCTTTTCTTTTTTTTTTTACGTTTTCCAGTTAGTGAAGAATAAAATAAACGGAACTTTAAGCTTGAATCCAAGCCCGCCTGAAGCCCGAAGACTTGCGTAAGATTTGAGCCCGATCGGGCTCGGGCTGAGCCCGTCTCATCTCTAATAGATGCACAGACAGACAGACAGAAATCTTCTTTTATTATTATAGATAGAGGATTCATTTTAAGATTCAATTTTGTGTAATTTTTTTTTTTTTTTTGCTCAACAAAAAGTAGATTTTTTATACATTATTTTTATTTTAGCTAGCAGATCAAAAAAGAAAAAGGTGCCGTCTAATCCCTTTTTACTTCCTGAATATGAAATAGAATCAGACACCGAGTACTTACCTCAAGAAAATCCCGAAAAGACAGATGAAGAAAAAATGAAGGAGTACGACCAGTTTATGAAATCAGCTAAAGCTCCAAAAGAATTACAGGATGTACCTTTAGATGATTTAGATTCAATGATGAAGAAAAATGATAAAGCATTTAACAAATTTCGTAAAAGAATTGAGCATAATCCTGAACAAGTAATTCTTCTTGTTTTTATTATATTTTTAGGGGAAGGTTGTAAATTTGTAAAAGTGCACTATCACAACAAAATTCAATTTTATAAAAAATGTAATCTTTATATATATGGAATTCAAAAATTGAGTGCATATATATTAAGTCTTTAATGGTACAGTCAAGAGAACTAATTAATTTCTTTGTTCTTTTTTAATTGGTTCAGAATCAAATTTTAAATGAATCAATTCATTATTGCATTTTTTATATAAGTTTAAAATTTTCAAGTGGCTATCATTTCTAACAAAGATAGTGTATCGGATTGATTCATAAATTCAGTTGAAACAATATATGTAATGAGTTTCCATATGAATTATGTATATATATCAAATTTCCACCCAATGGGCTCATAAATACAATTTTCATAAGATTTAACTGTAATTGATTTATTTAGCTGAAACAAATTATGTCAATTATATACAAGTCTTTTACTTAGCTACAGTGAAAAAATTTCCGGTTGTGGAATTGACTCTAGAGACACTTTTAACCAAAATGATGACACCAATAATGAAACACATTAAAATGAAATAAAATAAATAAATCTGCATGTAATGACTTGACTGTACTGGATCTAATGATTTGCTATTGCTTTATTGTCCATCGAGATTTCCTGATCTAACCCCCTTTTGAATTTTTCCTATGGGGTTTTGTTAGCAATCTATTTTTCACGACTTACAGCAACTGATGTAGCAGATAACTGATGTGTTCGAGTCATTAACAAAGTGATAAATTCTGTTCTTGAGTGTGGTAGGAATTAGAATACCACAAAGATATAGATATTTGCCTTGTCACTGTAGACCGTAGGGCAGTGTTAGAAATAAGAATTTTGAAACTAGGCGTCAAAATGACACCTGGATTAAATTTTTTGGGCGTCAAAATGAAAAATCTAGGTGCCATCTGTAATTAAATATTATATTTAAAAAAAAAATAATAATAAAGCATCAACTTGTAAATAATGTATGCAAGATTATATAAAACATATTTATGTAATGAATGTAATTACATTGACAATATTAAACGTACATATTTAAAATCACAAATTCATTCTTCGCCCAGAAGATACATGATTCCACCACAATTTAATAGCATTTTCTGGGATGATATCTTCCAATTTAGGGCTGTTTAATTTAATCATTAACAAATCGTCAAATACTTTCATAGCGATATGATTTCTTAAATCAGTTTTTATTAGGTTTAATTGACTGAAATAGACTTGTTTACAGTCTGATGGGATTGGGAAAATTATTAGGTATGATGAGGAAAAAATCCAGGCGTCAAATATGGCACCTATGATTGGTATTCTATGCGTCAAAATGAAAAAACTGGTCGCAAAATACGACTGACAACTGCTTATTTCTAACCCTGCCGTAGGGGCACACATAGAACATCTGCAGAAGCATGATAATTGTAGTTTCACTGTGAATTTAATTTATCAAAGTAAAGTAATTACAGCATTCACAGCTGTGCTTTCTTATTATCCCATTCAGTATTAAACACCCTGTATATATAGATGGATCGATAACCTAAATGGACTAATACCAAAGGAGCTAATAAAAAGCACAATTTATAAAGAAATCAACCTGAAAAGTCACTAAAAACTATAATTTCGATTTTCTATATGAATCACAAAAAAAACTTGAAAATTGACGATAAAACAATTAATGTATACAAGTTATGAGCCATGTTCACAGGCAAATAAACAACAACAGAAAAACATTAAAAATGGAAATTTAAAAATACACAAATCATATAAATGAATATAACAGCATTCAATGCATGCATGTTGTGAGCTTTTGCTTTGCTCACAAGAAACAAAAGATCCCTAAAACTTGTAATTTTAATGCATACTAGCTGGCTTCACCAGCTAGCTGGCCAGAGACCCAAGAAAATGTTTACCAAAAAACAAGCTCTCAGGCGCCTGTGACACCAATCGTAATTTGTTCTCTGTAAAAGTCGCATGATATAAAAATATTGAAAATTCAAATATTTTTAAATAAAATATTTTTAAATGAAGTTTGAGAGTACAAAATTAAATAAAAATTACTTCACTTTATTTTTTGTATGAATCATTTAAAATAACTCCAGTGTCTTTTTTTTTAATTACAAAATAGAGTCATTTGCAAAAGTTTAAGACCAGTAGCCGATTTTCAGTATTTTAACACATTGCATCATTTGCGCAGATTATTGCATCATCTCATGTGCTGATTGCATCAGCCGCATTCTACTGCTATAAATAAAGGTGCCCGGCATGTTTATCGCCAGTTGTTTATTGGATTTTGTCGTAGACAGTGCTGTTGTGTAATTATTGTAATGGATAGAAAACCTTCACTTACTGTTACAAAAAGGTCAGAAATATTGACCATGCAAAAATTGGATTTTCTGAACATCAAATAAGTTCGAGGGTAAATGTGAGCAAGACAGCTGTGCATCAAGCTATTAATAAATTTAAAATTTTGGGAAAATTTGTGGACCTCAACAGAAGCAATCGCCCTAGAAAAATGAGTACACGTGATAATGTTGTGATAAGAAGCATGGTTGTACGAGATCCAAGAACCTCCTGCAATACGATTAGACATTCTCTGGCTGCAAAAGGCACCAACGTCAGTTTGAACACTATTTAAAGATGTTTGGCTGAAGATTTTGGTTTATCATCCCATAAACCTGCAAGGAAACCTTGACTTATTCCTAGTATAAAAAAGAAACAACTCTTAAGGTCCACAACTTTCCTGAAATTTTAAATTTACTAATAGGCTGATGCACAGCTGTCTTGCTCACATTTACCCTTGAACTTATTTGATGTTCAGAAAATCCAATTTTTGTATGGTCAATATTTCTGACCTTTTTGTAACAGTAAGTGAAGGTTTTCTATCCATTACAATAATTACACAACAACACTGTCTATGACAAAATCCAATAAACAACTGGCGATAAACATGCCGGGTACCTTTATTTATAGCAGCAAAATGCATCTGATGCAATCAGCACATGAGATTATGCAATAATCTGCACAAATAAGGCAATGTGTTAAAATACTGAAAATCAGCTACTGGTCTTAAACTTTTTCAAATTACTGTATCTTACTTAAATATTAACAATATTTTGTTTAATTATTCTCATCATGTGATATTGTAAGTTTCACAGAACAAACAAATTTAGCAAACTATTGTTTACTTTATTTATAATATTTGCTGAATCATCAATGCATTAAAGAACCTTTGAAATACCTATTTAAATTTCTGCTGAAATCTTTTAGACAGAATCGTGATCTTCTCTGTGAGCTTCTCGACATTTTCCCCCCCTGTATTTTTTTCCCTTTCTTAAGCAAGTAGTGCCCTATATCTATATCTGTTAACTCTGCGTTGTTGTATAGTTTATTGTTTGCAAAAGTATCTACTACTTCTGTATTAATAGAACAATAGATTATGATATTATGCCATATGCCAATATTGAACACACATATATATATATATATATATATATATATATAATAAAGATGATCTATTAAGCATATTAGAAGCCAAGCAACAGATACAAGATCACTGAAACACCAATGACCAATAAGATAAAAAAAAAAAAAATCATCAGTGGATGAAATACACTAATGTAAAGAAACTAGATCTATTAATTAACAGCCTGCAAAACAAACGAATCAATAAAGTAAAACAACAAATCTTAACTTAAAACCATAAACTTATCAAAATTAATGAAAAAACAACCCAAGAAACACAAGATAGGAAGAAGGAGGCAGGCGGCAAGACTTGTGACTTGCCTGTGGGGTTACACTAGTTTTACGCCGGCAACACTCCCCCCAGCCTGCCACAACCAGAACAGGAACCATATGGATTTAAAAATGCAAAATTTCAAAGCAGATGAACAACAATGAAACCACGAAGCCACAATGAAATTCACCGATTGATCACATTGTGTTTAACAGTATAATTAGAACATTAAATATAGTTGACAACTCAAAAAGGAAAAATCTGAAATTTTATTGGAAAATGAAAGTTTGCATAGTAATACAAAGCAAATGCAACAAGCCTTCTACTTTTTTTTTTTTTTTTTTTTAATTTAATTTAATTTCACAAACCCACCCAACCATCCAGCCTTACAACACCACCCCACCTCCGTAATCAAACATCTGCCCACCCAACCGCCACCTTTTTTATTGTCTTTTATTATTTTATAATTTTTTTTTGTTGATATACACAAGAGTGTACACAGCTTTTTTTTTTTTTTTTTTTTTGTACTGACAGAGACATGGTTAAGGATATAAAATAGAAAATACAAAGTTTTTAGGAAAACCCATTTTAGCAGTATATATATATATATATATATATATATATTTTTAAGTAATTTTTAATGTTTTGGGTTTGGTGAGTTTTAGAAATGAAAAGTTCTGTTGATTGGGTGAGTTTTAATATAATTATATAGTGTTCTTTAATTCTTTTACGCTTCTTCTTCTTCTTCTTTTTTTTTTTTTTTTTTTTTTTTTGGGGGGGGGGGGGGGGTGAAGGGCCATGCTTAATTATTTCAACTCAAAATCATTTCTGTATGTCTTTTGCAATTAATGGTGTTTGCGTACAAAATTTTCATTCATTACCATTTTTATATTTAGTTAAAGTGAGATAATTATATTAAATATATCCCACTCTCTTAAATAAAAAAAAGTTCCCTGAGGTTTGTTCTGTAATAGTTTTCAAAATTAATAGGTTACTATAGGTTACCAGTTTTTTTTTTAATAATAGAGAAAATTAAAAATTAAACTTTGTAATCTTTTACTTATTCAATTCATTTATAATTAAGACCAATTAATTAAATAAGCATGTCTAAATTCAGTGAACATTAGAACTGCAATGCTTTTCATTGATTTCTGTGATGATTTTTTTTTTTTTTTTTTTTTTTTTTTTTTTTTTTTAATATAGGTGTAGGAAATATTTACTTATTAAAGGATAATTATTGATATCTGCTAAAATTTCTATTTTTTCAGTTTTAGATATTAGTTCTCTCCTTACTTTAGGTTTTACGTTATCAAAGAGGTGGCAATCCTTTGTTGGTTTCATCTGATTGTGTTCCTAAAGAAGCTGATATACCTCCGTGTCAGTGTGGTGCAAAAAGAATTTTTGAATTTCAGGTATAACTTTTATTGTGCTGTGGTAAAAAAAAAAAAAAAATCTGCCTTTTTAACTACAGCTATTTCTATTTAAATATATTTTTCATATTTTTTAAGTAATTTTTTGTTTTTAAATAAAATAGAGATAATAGTTAAAAAATAGTGATAGAGAAAATGCAGCATTCTCACTTTTTGATTATGTTACTAATACAGTTGAAGATCTTTATAACACTAATCTTTCTGTGTAAGGCAATGATCTATAAAACACATAACTTATCAGATGTAAGCAATATAATTTTTCTTTAAGAAACTCCTTCATTTTGTATTGTAAGAATAGTCCTTGAGCCATTATTTTATTTGTTCCTAATTTTGAGTTTTTATTGAAAATATAAATTAAAGTGAATATTAAAGCTCTGCTAAACTCGTACATCACCAAAAAAGAAAAAGAAAGAAATGTGACAAGTATGTTAAATAGTTTTTAAAAAGCAGGTGAGAAACCAGTTTAACATAGAGCATTTAGGAAGGTTTTCCTCTTTTTTTAAACTCAAAGGAAAACAGCCATTCTGGCACAGATTTAGATATTTGAAAAATAAAACTCAGTATTAGAAGGTATGAATAAACTATTTTAAATTTCTAAAAACAGACAATTCCTCTGGAAATTGAAAAAATGAACTATTTCAAATTTTGCTGTTATGAGTATACAAATCAAGAATTTTTGTCTATTATCATAATTCAGCAAAACTGCAGAAACAAATTATCACTGATAAATGATTTGAATAACAATTTTAAGTATTGCCTTATTATGTATTTATTCTAATTTATTTAGATAACATTTCTGTAAGCTATAAATATCATTAAATTGGTATATCTGTGGGCTATAAAGACATATGAAATAGTTTTCAAGAATTGCTATAATGATTTATTTTAGACATATTTCCATGTTTAATATGATTATTTTTTTACGATACGTAAAATGGTGTACATAATGTAAAACTCCATACTACTCATTACCCCTGTGACAGAATTCAGACGGCACAGTGACATTGTCGCAAAAAAAGAAATTGTCACTTGCAGAAAGATTTGCTCTTAAAAATTAAAGATATTCCAAAATTTCAGTAGAAAATAAAAACTTATGTATTATATTTAAGAATTCTTCAACAGTCTATTAATAATAATTATATCTTTATAATTATATGCACATATTATGTGTAAATTAGAGAATATGTCAATATTGTCTTGTAGAAAAGGTTTGCACGAACAACGCTTGTCGCAGAAAGCATAAAAATATTCTGTGACAGGGCTCATTGCTTCTGGTCCCAAGATGTACATTATAAAAATCACCTACTACAGGATTTTTATCTGACATTTCTTTCCACATACTTTCAATCTGCATATTTTCTAGACACAAATACATTATTATTATTATTATTATTTTTTTTTTTTTTTTTTCATACCATTAATCACATACAAAGACTTCCTGTAGCCTATGATTAAATTATCTACTAGTATTGTCACTTTGTTTGAAAAGTCCAACCTTATAAATATTAATGATAATATAAAGAAATTTGTTTCAATAAAATTTTAATATTTGTTATAAAAGTGAATGATTGCATTTATTAATAATAGTCATTAGTGGCATTTTTGAATACACTGAATTAACATTTTCTGTGTTTTGGTTTATTTAAAGAATAAAATCACAAAGTAATATTGTCGGCATAGATTTATTTATTAATTGTTTTGTAATTTTTTTAAATGACTATTATGAACTGATTATAACTCACCAACAATGAAAAGAAAAACTTATATCACACTTTATGTAGAGTAGCACTGCCATTCAAATGAAACTTGGACTGCTTCAGTTTAAAAATGCTGTGTTCTATGCTTCTCTCATGTTCTGCCTTCTGTTTCTCTGCACATCCTCCCTCACATGTCATTTTCCTGCCAGGCCTCCCACCACTCCTATATTTCCTATATTTTCAAAATTTGGTCTATATTCTCCTATATTTTCAATGCATATCCTATATTTTTTTAATTGATTGTTAGCAGGATTGGTGAGGCTGAGCCTTCGGATTGCAAAAGACTCAATTCTTAAAAAAAAAAAACTTCTGGGTGATATGAACATTTTTGACTTTCAAAATCTGTAAAAGCAGGGTTAAGTCTCTATCAGGAACAGAGAATGTGCCTTCTTAATTGACATCTTGACAGTTCGTTAAAACATCCCCTGCCTTACTGAATAAAAAACTATAAAATAAATAATCTTCATAGAGTTTAAGCTAAAATCCAAAGCAAAGGCGGAGATACAAAGAAAGCTTCATTTTCATCGTGATTTTTTTAAAGCTTTCAGAGAAGCCAGCAAGATGTATAAGAACTGCTATAAGGAAGTTGTAAGAAAGAAAATGAAGACAATAAAGTCAATGAAAGAGAAAATGTGGCACAAATTATAAAACCTTACAGAAGAGAAAATTACAATTATAAAAATCAGTTGCTTCCAAAGTCCTACAATAGACAAAGGCAATAGAATGTAATAATATGAATGAGGTTCATATTGCACAGGTTATAAATGGTTAATAGACAAATGAGATCAATTAAAAAAAAAAAAAATCTGGTGTGTGACAGCCAACATTTGTTACCTATTACTGCATATATTATACATTCTTTTGATGGATAGTGTGGTCGTATGATATATAAAATTCACCTAATCAATCAGATGACAACCAATTTTTCTATAGTAAGGAACTAATGTATGCATCATAAAGACATATAAAAAAGAGTTTAATGAGCAAATTTAAAGAAAATTGATAGAGTTTTTTTTTTTTTTTTTAGAGACAATTTTCTGAGATCTAAAGCTGACCTATCCAATCAAGATGGGTATTATTTTTATTGTAGTAACCATGTAATATATGTGGGGAAAAAAAAAAAAAAATCTAAAAACAGGTTTATGTAGCAAATTTAAAGAAAAATGTTAAAACTGTTTTATTTTGAGATACTGACCTTTTGCCCTAGTTCTCTCGATTTTCACCCTGTACACTAGACCTATCTTAATTACAAAATTTCATTGTTCTGTCTTTTTTTTTTTAAATAGATATGATAGTCAGAAGATTTCCCATACATACATATACTGACCAAATTATAAAAATATTCATTTATAATTAAAAAATTTATCACAATAAATAATAAATACAGAGTGATTCAGAATTGATCTTTCAAATTTGGTGAAAAGGTACAGAATTGGAAATGAAAATTATTTCTTGCATGAAAGTATGGGTAGAAACAAATGCATAATGTTGAAGAGTGTGCTATACGTCTACAACTTCTATTTATATGCAAAACTCTCAGAAAAGTTCAGTTGATCGTCATTCTACAAGGTAACTTCACAGAAAAACATTAGTTGGTATGAATTGCTATCTCTAGATGTATGAACTTAATAATCCCTTATTGATATATACCACAGCTTAAAACATTTGCATATCCGAACAACTGTGGAAAACTGGATCAATGCCTGGCACAAGCATAATAGAGGTAACCTCTAATCGACATGGAGAGTTTCAGTCGAGAAACTATCCTACAGTTTATTAAAGACTGCATCTCAATACACAAGATATTGTTTGCTGGTTTAGTGTTTTGCTTTATTGGATGAGTACAAAGTGAGGAAAGTTTACATGATTTTCATTTGCAAAGTATGTAATTACCTTAAGCAGATGATCTAATTCCATCACTTGTTACTACAGAAAAATTCCATAAAACTAGATTTTATTATTTGTTATGTATGTCTGTTTTATTGAGGAAGTTTCCTTCACTCACAAAAGTATTTTTGACACCCATAATTCTCTCACAAACTGAACAAGTCCATGCCAGCTCCTATTACTTCTTTGAAATGACCACTCTCTGATAATTTTGCGCTTGAATGGAAGTTGTAGGTAAACAGCACCTTCTTCAACATTAGGCATTACATTCTGTCCTTTTTTTTCTCCTTGAAACACTTTTCATTTTCTATTACCCTCTTTCTTGCCATATTTGAAGGATCAGTTCTGAATCCTCCTGTATATATTCAGTATAATTTTATGTTTTTTCAGAAAATAGCCTATAAATATCCTATATTTTTCTATTTCAAAATCCTATATTTTTCCCATGTGGATTCCTATGTTTTTTTCTAAAAAATCTTGTATTTTTATTTTACTCTGGTGGGACCCCTGTGTAACCTTTGTCGATTCCCACATGCTTCTTAAAGTTGCAGCTGTTTTTACACTGGAGGATTTCAATGACGTCTCTGCCCAGTTTAAAAACAGTATGTGCAACTCATGTGTCTTAAATATAAATCATCCTCATGAAAACATGTAATTATTTTATTTTAAACTAGCAAACCCGTGTGAAATTTCTGCACTTTTATTTCTTTTCTTATTTACCTTTAAAATTTGAAACTCATAGATATCATACCAATTTCACCACCAATTTAAAATTTTACTTTACACGTAACCAAAGTATTATTATAACTAAATTAACATTGTGTAACAGTGAGACAAATCATTCAAAGAGAGATTTAAAATTAAATTCATGGTTGACTACCCAGTTTTCACACTTCCGCAGCAGTGCAGTTTTAGTATAGGACTCCCCATGGCTACTTTTAAATTTATCTCATCATGTTGGCGATAACGTTCTATTTATTTATTTTGGCTTTTTTTTTTTTGTTTAAAAATAATAATAATAAATTAAATAAATAAAAATAATTCCTCTTTTTGATTACACTTTTCATGATTGTTCTTTTTAGTCAATTTATGATAATAATTCATATTCTGTCTTTAAAGTATTTCTTGGCGCAGTATGTCCTTCTTGGGACCTTGCGCCATAAAAAAGACACCAACCTTTAAAGTATTTTTATGCTTAAAATGGCGCTTGCAAAGATTCTGAAGACGCAACTTTTAAAATTACATTTTTCTATAAATCAAAATCATCGTACCAGATATTTAATTATCATCAGACAAATGTCGTCAGTTTTTCTTATTAGATCATTTAGCAGAGTAAATATTATCCATTTATTAATATTATTTTTTATCCTTGCATATTTTATTAATTACATCACCAGGGGTGCAGAATATATCCGAACGCCAGAACAAGGTTCGGGGTAAATTTAAACTGACTGGGGAAATTTTGAATATTTTTTAAAGAGAAAATAAAAATGTAAATCAAAAATAACAATTTGCTACTTTGAAGTGCTTATACACTAACAGCGATATTTTTATGGTACACTGTATACTTATTCTCTTAAAGATTTATTACATAGAACAAATGACTTTGTATAGCAAAGCAAATTTTTGCATTATTGAGGGAAATTTATACTGTGTTTGGGGGAAATTTCCGAGATTTGAACATTTTCTGCACCCCTGTACATCACTATCATATCGTTTTAACAAAATATAATCAGAACTGATCCACGTTAGAGAAATATTATATAGATTGTTGATATAATTTCATTCATTATTTTTTAATGTAATGTTTTATTATTATTTTACATTTGTTTAGATAATGTCTCAACTCCTGCTGTATTTGTCTTTGGATTCCATTGGAGAGAGTCCAGATTGGGGAACACTTCTCATCTATACATGTTCTAAAAGTTGTGAAGCTGGAACAGGTGCTTATGTACGAGAGTTTCTGTGGAAACAAGACTTTTCAGACAACTAATAAATTTAGTTTTTATGTGAATGTTCTCATGCTTGTTATTTATTTATTTATCATTGGCACTGGTTTATTCACTTTCCTTCAAAATATTACGAATATCTTATATTAATTTATCACATCTTTTAATTACTATTTATTTTTCTATTAGACTCAAATGAGCATTATTATGCATGCATCAAATATACTGCAATTTTATCAAAATAAGGATAAAAGAAGGCAAAAGCAGGAGATGTTTACTTATTATCAGCTGCATTCTTTTACTGTCATTGTGCTTTTTAGGAAAATAGACCTAAATTTGGAAAAAAAATATATCTTTTTTGTTTGTTTCTTTCAATAAAAAAGATTTTTTTTTTTTTTTTTTAAGATTTTAAAATATGCAACAAATTTTTCTTTTATAGATATATGAAAACCAAAACCTATTCAAACATTTCACAGGAAGAAATGGAAGATTTAATTAAAAAAGAAACATAATAATAATCAAAATCCAAACAATGGAAGCATACATTACTCAATATGTCATAGGGGAATCTGATTGAATATTGTATGAATTTCTGTAAATCTGTAAGCATATAGCCGGAAAATTATAGATTTGAAAGCCCAAATCACCTACATGGAACAAAACCAATTAAGAAGGGATAATATCTAATCCCTCAGACAGCCGTAGCCCATGTTATTCTAATGGAAAATTTGTTTCCATAATTATTCATTTCTTAATGATTTTTTTTTTTTTTTTTTTTTTTTAAATTCCGTTTTCACATTCAAAAAATTTATAACCGTTGAATAAGTACTCATTTCTGAAAAATTGATTTTTAAAAATTTTTACATTTTAATTTTGAGTTCAAAAATGCAAATTTTCACAAAGTGCATTTTCCCCATTTCTTAGCCACAAAATAAAATACTAAAAATTTAAAAAATCAACTTTTGCAAAATAAGTACTAATTTAATGGTTATGAATTTTCTGAATATGAAAACGGAATTGAAAAAAATTCATTAGGCAATGAGTAATTACGGTAACAAATTTTTCCATAGAATAACATGGGGCCACGGCTGTCGGCGAGATTAGGTATTGTCTGCTCTTAAATGGCCATCCAAGATATACTTAATCCAAAAATTTATTTGAAGGTAAAATAAAACTTAGAAGATAAATTACTTACTTAAAGAAGTATCATTTACATAAGAAATTATAAATGAAGATCCTTTTACATAGCAATTTTAAAATATTTCTTCAGTGAAATTAGAAGTTAAAGTTTCTTATTTCATGGTGTACATACTATTTACTTAAAAATAATAAATACAAAATAAAAATAAATAATTTTATAACTACTCAGTGTAATAATAAACCAAATGTTAAAATAAAGATATTTAAATCTAATATATTTTTTGTAAATTAAGAATTAAAGACATTTAATAATCTTCCAAATATGTGAGAGGTGATTGTGTTCAGGGTCAGTTCCTGATTTCAGGGTTTTGTAATATATCGATTCATATTTCTATGAAGTTATCTTTTGTTTTTAGTGGTTGTTTATCTGTCAACCAGGTAGTATGTGAATGAACTGTATATTTTTATCGATTATCTGATACAAGATACAAAAAGATTAAGGGCTTCTGGTTTAAATAATTTGAGTATTATTTGATACTCCTTTTTTTTTTTTTTTTTTTTTTTACTTGAGACACTAAGTTTTAGCGTGTTTACCTTTGAGTCACAACCACTCCTGATGTACAGTCAGTAACAAAAGTCTCCGAACACTAGCAAAAATTCCTATATAAAAAAGTACACTTAATACAATTTTGTTAAATAAATCCTTGTTGAATCCTGTTCTTAGTCAGTCTAAAAACAGGATTCGACAACTGTTCGGAGACTTTTGTTACCGACTGTATGTAATCAATAATGAAGTGATAAATTGGGAATTAGTACTATGAGAGAGAAAAAAAAAAAATGAAATGATACTATCTAGGTATGATTATATTTTATTATCATAAACGGTAATCCTCACAAATGAAAATATTAATTAATTAAATGGTACAAATTTACAACTAAAATTGGAGACTCAAGTGATTTTTTTTTTTTTAGTTATTAAAATTAAATTTAATAAATATTTAGTGAATGGAATGAAGTTAAGTGTTTTAAGCCTATTCTAATTATCAGAACTAACAAAATATATTTTAAATTATGAAATAATGCAAATTATGATGAAGAAACAATAATTATATTGAAAAAAATAGTAAATAATAATAAATTTAAAAAACTGAACTGAACTAAAAAGGGAGCAATAACAATTTTAAAAAAAGAAAAAATATTTATATATATGTGTGTGTGTGTGTGCATGTGTGTGTTTGTAATGACTTGAATATGCAGTCCTTGATGTTAAATAAAGAGACATTTAATTATTTTTATTAACATTTAAGACATTTAATTATCTTTATTAACAATTATATGTCTAGGCCTGAATGTCCAAACTGTATAAAGTTCACCGAATTATGCACTACCACATTTTCCTAGAGAGAAAGAGGCCCAGCTATACAGTATTATAAACAGGCAAATATTACAAGTTGAAATCTTGCAAAATCTCCACTTTCTTGCTGTAAATCTGAGTTCTATTAATGTTGTTTCCAAAGGGCTAAACTTCTAATTAAAGATATTTAAATAAAAAACCTAGCATTACTTTGTGCGTCGTTTTAGATCTTTCAAACCGGGTACACGGTCCTCTTCAGAAACGACAAACTTCTGTGCTGGAAACTTGAGACTGAGTAATCCTCTGTTGACTTTGTCAGCAGATGGCTCCATGCTCTGTCTGGAGCTACTGTGGCGTTGTCATTGCATACGTCATTATTAGTCAAAATTTCGATAGATTCATGGTACATTGCGTAATTATAATCTTCATAATTGGCTATTTTAGTGGTTTTATCAAAATCTATTTTAATAATACATATTTAAGTTTACAAAGGATTACAAATTCAATTAAAAGTGTTTTAAATTACCTTATTAAAATCCTTTAAAATTGGCCAATATATTTCAGCTTCATCTGAAGCCATCATCAGAGCCCGATGACAGAAACAAAAAGCTTTGGCGGTTCACTCCCCTTTCATAACTTCATCGTTCGACATTTCTTCAGTTCATTTCTCTTTTTCCACGATCTGTCTCCATTCATGTGGAGTGATGCTATGTCCAATATCGTTTATTGCGTCATGTGTGGTCAGGATTTCTATTGCTTCCCTTTTAAGTGCGTATTTGTGTGAGTTGAAATTTGAAATTTTTTGAAAATTAATTGAATTGATATTGATAGGGTTAGTGGTGTTATTTCTAGAAAAGGCTGTGGATGGTTTGTTGTATTTTAAGTCACTAAGGTGTTCAGATATTCTGTCTTTAATTTTTCTTTTTGTCATGCCGATATAGCTTGCTTTATTTTGATCGTGGTCTTGAAATTTTATTTTATAAACACCAGCAGTTTGATTGAAGGGAATGGGGTCTTTTTCATTACGGATTCGTTGGTAAATGTTTTTATCGGGTTTGATTGGGATGTTAACATTATATTTTTTTGCTTCATTTAGAATTTTGATGGAGGCTCTGTTACAATAGGGAATCGCAGAGGTAAAAGATGGTTTAGTTTTTTGTGCGTTTGTGATATGGTTAAGTGATTTTAGTCATTTTTTATAAAATTTGTCAACAAGTTTTGGGTTGTAGTTTGCTTTTCTAGCGATACTTTTAATAAATTTTAATTTGGCATTTAAAAGGGATTTATTAGAGCATATGAGAATTGCGCGATTAATATAGGATCTTAAAGCGGCGTATTTATAAGGAAGGGGGGTATTACATTTATTGTTTATAATTTTGTTATTATTAGTAGCTTTACGGAATACAGTGGTGTCAATTGTATGGTTATGATTTTTAGTGATGTATACGTCAAGAAAGTTTAGGCTATTGTTGTTTTCAGTTTCATTGGTGAATTTAATGAGGGGATCGAGGTTGTTAAGATCAGAAAGAATATTTTCAGGGTTAATGTTTTAGGGTGTAAGGGTAAATATGTCGTCCACATAGCGGACCCAGAGCTTGCAATTATTAATAATATTACATGCAGATTGTTCAAAAAATCTCATTTTTATACTTTAACTTCTCATTTTTAGTTCAGCTAAAATCCCGGAAATTGGAGATCCCATAGGAACGCCCTGAGTTTGTCTGTAAAAACAGCCATCAAAAGAGAAAAAAGAATCATTGAGGATGAGGTTGCTGGTACGAATTAATGTATCACTTATTTTGTTGTCTCCAAATTGGTTTATGATTCGATCGTGAATAATATCACGAATTTCAGAAATGTTAATGGATGGATACAGGTCTTTAACATACCCTTAATAGCTTTGATGTTAAAGACCTGTATCCATCCATTAACATTTCTGAAATTAGTGATATTATTCACAATCGAATCATTAACCAATTTGGAGACAACAAAATAAGTGATACATTAATTCGTACCAGCAACCTCATCCTCAGTGATTCTTTTTTCTCTTTTGATGGCTGTTTTTACAGACAAACTCAGGGCGTTCCTATGGTGATCTCCGATTTCCGGGATTTTAGCCGAACTAAAAATGAGATTTTTTGAACAATCTGCATGTAATATTATTAATAATTGCAAGCTCTGGGTCCGCTATGTGGACGACATATTTACCGTTACACCCCAAAACATTAACCCTGAAAATATTCTTTCTGATCTTAACAACCTCGATCCCCTCATTAAATTCACCAATGGAACTGAAAACAACAATAGCCTAAACTTTCTTGATGTATACATCACTAAAAATCATAACCATACAATTGACACCACTGTATTCCGTAAAGCTACTAATAATAATGAAATTATAAACAATAAATGTAATACCCCCCCTTCCTTATAAATACGCCGCTTTAAGATCCTATATTAATCATGCAATTCTCATATGCTCTAGTAAATCCCTTTTAAATGCCGAATTCAAATTTATTAAAAGTATTGCTAAAAAAGCAAACTACAACCCAAAAGTTATTGACAAATTTTATAAAAAACGACTAAAATCACTTAACCATATCACAAACGCACAAAAAACTAAACCATCTTTTACCTCTGCGATTCCCTATTGTAACGGCGCCTCCATCAAAATTCGAAATGAAGCAAAAAAATATAATGTTAACATCCCAATCAAACCCGATAAAAACATTTACCAACGAATCCGTAATGAAAAAGACCCCATTCCCTTCAATCAAACTGCTGGTGTTTATAAAATAAAATTTCAAGACTTCGATCAAAATAAAGCAAGCTATATCGGCATGACAAAAAGAAAAATTAAAGACAGAATATCCGAACACCTTAGTGACCTAAAATACAACAAACCATCCACAGCCTTTTCTAGAAATAACACCACTAACCCTATCAATTCAATTAATTTTCAAAAAATTTCAAATTTCAACTCACACAAATATGCACTTAAAAGGGAAGCAATAGAAATCCTGACCACACATGAATGGAGACAGATCCTAGAAAAAGAGAAACGAACTGAAGAAATGACGAACAACGAAGTTATGAAAGGGGAGTGAACCTCCAAAGCTCTTTGTTTCTGTCATCGGGCTCTGATGATTGCTTCGGATGAAGCTGAAATATATTGGCCAATTTTAAAGGATTTTAATAATGTAATTTAAAACGTTTTTAATTCTATTTTAATATTTTGTTTATTGTACCTTTTGGCCATGGCTGTATTATACTTTCCAGTTTTTATGTCATTTTTATGTTCGCTAATCCTAGTTCTAATTTTTCTCTTAGTAACACCAATATATGAGCCGGGTTTATTATCTTCATCTGTAAAGGGGATTTTATAAATGCCTGCAGTTTCTAAAGGGGGGATGGGGTCTTTATCACTTCTGATTAATTGAAAAATATTTTTGTTCGGTTTAATGGGGATATTTATGCCGTATTTATTAGCTATATTTTTAATTTTGTTGGCGGCTCCGCAGTCGTATGGGATAGAAGAGGTAAAATTAAGGGATGGTTTTTGATAACTGGGGATGTGGTCAAGATTTTTAATTTTATTTTTAATTTTCCCCGGCCAGGCTTTTTTAAACCCGGCTCATATATTGGTGTTACTAAGAGAAAAATTAGAACTAGGATTAGCGAACATAAAAATGACATAAAAACCGGAAAGTATAATACATACAGCCCTGGCCAAAACGTACAATAAACAAAATATTAAAATAGATTTTGATAAAACCACTAAAATAGCCAATTATGAAGATTATAATTACGCGATGTACCGTGAATCTATCGAAATTTTGACTAATAATGACATATGCAATGACAGCGGCACAGTAGCCCCAGACAGAGCATGGAGCCATCTGCTGACAAAGTCAACAGAGGATCACTCAGTCTCAAGTTTCCAGCACAGAAGTTTGCCGTTTCTGAAGAGGACCGGGTACCCGGTTTGAAAGATCTAAAACGACGCATGAAGTAATGCTAGGTTTTTTATTTAAATGTCTTTAATTATAAGTTTACTTCATTTTTTCTATTTATTATAGGGCTAAACTTCACTCATTTTTCTTCTATTTGTTGGTTTATATGATTTAATCTAACCTTTGTGGGTAATTAGATAAGTCCCTTGAGTCAGAAAGCCATAACAGGTCATTAATACAAAATACAGGGGTGTTTATGGTCAGGGGTTACCCCTGATTTCAGGGTTTTTAATCAATCCATCTGTATTTTTATATTTCCTAAAAAGTTATCTTCTGTTGTTATCAGTTGTTGATTTGTCATTCAGGTGACATGTAAATAAATACTGAAGAGATTGAGTGCTTGTGGTCTAAATAATTTGAGTATCAATTGATATTCCAGGGTCTTTTTTAATTCAAAGCTTTAATTTTCAGGGTTTTTACCTTTGAGTCACAATCACCCTTGAAAATAGGAGATTTTGAGTTCTGACACAAATAATATAGAATTGATTTATTAGTCATTTCATCTGCTATTTTCAATTTGAAACCGTTAATCATTTATTTAGTATTTCATTCTGTTCATATAAAGATCATTCGTGTGAATGAAATGCCTTTTGTATTGAATAATTTAATCGTATTATTACAGGAAATTATTTTGAAATCTTTACTTTTTAAAAGCATCATTAAGGATAGATCTATTTTACTGCATAATCATTAAAACTTATTTATTTACATGTTTACATCATTTAAGAAGTTCATTCATTTTTATAGGATAATTTAATTTTACAGTGCCTTTTTTATAAAGTCATTTCCATCGATTTATTACATTTCACTTTTTTATTAACTCAAAGTTTTAGAATATTGATTCATTTTGTGAATAAAAGCCTAATTTATTTTTAATCACATGAAAGACAAGCAATTCTTTTTAAGATTAAATAATGATTTCTATTTTTTTGTATCCTTTTATAAATTGTTTATGTAGTGACTTGGATATGTTCTCGTTAATCTTAAGTAAATAGACTGTTTAGACTTCTTATCTTTTTTAACCAATAGTCTAGGCCTGAGTGTCCATATGTTATTAAGTTAACCCAGCCCCAGGAGCAGAAAGTGTTTAAAACTGTGACGCATGTTGCAGAACAATTGAGGCTTTTGCAGACCATTTCATCTATCCCCTAACTGGATGATGTTGATACAGCTAACATTCTAAAATTAATAAAACCTAGATATGTTCAACTGACCTATAAATCTGTTAGCATGCTAGTAAATTGCTCTAAACAATCATTGTTTCAATGTATAGACAAAATTTATAAACATTTTGTAAGTAGTATATCCACATTAATGTGACAATATTAATGCCAAAAGCCATTGGAAAAATTGCAAATTCTGGGTGTAATCCTCAGTTTTAGATTATAAAAATTTTAAATCATGTTTTATTATAAATGTGTAATAAATATTTTACTAATAAGTATTATTTTTACGCTTATTTTGCATTTTACTGTGGTCTGACAAATTTGGACAAAATAATGCAGAACATCTGCAAATTTTAATGTCTGTTTGCAGAACATCTGCAAATTTTAATGTCTGTTTGCAGAACATCGGATATAATTCTGCTCCTGGGAACCCAGCTATGAGTTGAATCTGAAAGAGGCCTGTCCATAGAATATGAACAGGCAGCTATTACAAGTCAAAATCTCTCAGAGTCCGAAGAATCAAAGTTTTGCCACAGACCCAAAGGGTTATGGGTTTATATATTAGACAACTAAGTCATGGTGAAATATATTTTTCTATACACTATGTATTAAATTTAATAGAGCTTAATATGACTGTTAACAAATTTACTTCTGATATTTAGTGTAACACTCACTGGTAAAAAAAAAAACACTATTTTAACAGAGTCTTTAAATAATTAAATAATTGCACTTTAAAAGTAAATATATGTAAAATAGATTAAAATATAATTTTTCAAATTATAAAACCATCAATAATTATATAAAATTATATTTAAAAAAAAAAGTTAAATAAATAAATAAAAATAAAAATATAATATGAACTTTCTAACATCCCTCCCCCTTTTTCTTTAGTGGCAGAGGCCAAAGTTATGCTTGTGGTTTTATGTAAATAAGTAATTGTATATTAATGTAAATTAAATGCTTGATAATAAAAACTTACCTTTAGGTATTGTCCTTTTTGGTTTCTGAATATGTCGCTTAACTATCTACAAAAACGTAGATAATCTACAGAAAATAGCTGTCCAAAGAACTGTAACTGTGTACAGAAATGTAGATGAAAGTGATCACCTGACTGGTTTACATTTTAAATTTCTTTATTAATATCTCTTTATGTGTGTACTCAATGGTATTACAGTCACAATGATAGGGTGGGAGGTGGTCACTAAGAAAAATACATTAACAAGTGCCTTACAGTAGCTTGGCGCTATTAAACAAAATATATGGAATAGTTGTGAATAAATATTGTGAATTCATATTTATTCAATCAATATTGAGTAAATATTCATTCATGTATTTTACTTTTTAAGGTGTGTGTTCTGGGTGATGATTTAATTTATCCACAGCATCTTAGTTTTTGTTACTGTAAGAAAGGCTTGAATACATTTGATTAGTTATTAATTTTCTACTCGAAAAGGAAGAGCCTCTTTTTTTTTATAATTTACATCATTTAATTAATAACACTGCTCGACATGAAATTTGCCTCTGACACCATTTTAGCATATTCTTATGTAAAATGACCTCCTGAATCCGAATACGACCACCATTTTGCCCTATCACCCTCCATGTTCTAGATACACCCCCACCCTCATTTTTATCATTGTTTGATAATTTTATACGCATCAGTTTGATTTGGAGAGGAACGATGATTATTTTCACCGTTAAATGTCTTCTGACCTGAGGAGCTACAGAGGTAGAAAGTTCTAAATCACGAACATTTGTATTAAGGAGGAAATTTGAGGGGATTTGTGCCCAGAAAGCAAAAGAAAATCAATAAAAACAATCAGTTTCTGTTTCTTTCTTTTTGCAATATTTCTCTTATTTTTCACATATTCCAGCTTCCAGTTTGCCATTTTTTTACCAAAACACCCCAAATAATAAAAATTATACAGTAAAATTTTTTTCAAAATGTGGGTGAGTGGAGTTAAAGTCTCAAAGCCCTTGCAAGAAAGATTGACTGATTCACTGTATGACGTTTGCTTTCAATAACTCCCGCGTTAAATGATTTGGGTAGTAAAACTTCCAGCTTTGGCACATGTTAAAGGTCATTGCTCTTATCATTGTAGTCGTTATCTACCTTTAGTACATGTTTTGCGATAAGAGAGTGAACTGCATGGTGTTCTCGACGGTGGTGATCTTTAACACACTTGAAAGGAGGATATTTTACTGTTCATGTTTTACTCAAAACATTTAACGTGGGAGTTATTGAAAGCAAACGTCGCACAGTGAATCAGTCAAACTTTCTTGAGAGGGTTTTGAGACTTTAACTCCATTCACCAACATTTTGAAAAAAGTTTCACTGTATAATTTTTATTATTTGGGGTGTTTTGGTAAGAAAATGGCAAACTGGAAGCTGGAATATGAGAGAAATATTGCGGAAAAAAAAAAAAAAAAACAGAAACTTATTGTTTTCTGGGCACAAATCCCATCATATTTCCTCCTTATTACAAATGTTCGTGTTTTAGAATTTTCTACCTCTGTAGCTCCTCAGGTTTATTTTACTCGACTTTATTTCAGTTAAAATGTTATAATTGAGATTGTTGGCTATTTCACTCTCACAAGGAAACATTCAAAAGGTGTCGTCTTCAAAAAATATTGAAAAAAATATATGTGATTCTACTCTTCATAAAACACCAGAAAGTGGAAAAATTTTCAGCTGAAATGAATTACAGCGACCACAAAAAATTACCAAAATTAAGCGTATTTGGCGATTGATTTTAAGTACTTGGCGGAGAAGCAAAACACGGTTCTGTTCATACACAGCAATCTCGGTGCTAGCGAACTTATCACTTAACAGCGCTAAATCGCCAAGAATGCTTAATTTTTATAATTTTTTGTGGACGCTGTAATTCATTTCAGCCGATAATGTTTCCACTTTCTAGTGTTTTATGAAAAGTAGAATCACATATATTTTTTTCAATAGTTTTTGAAGACGACACCTTTTGAATGTTTCCTTGTCAGTCAAAAATATTGCCAATTCCGACAAGTGCTCTTCGGACATTGTGGAACACAATCTTTAGTGAGTTTCATTTTTCTGAAGCTTCTTTTACACGAAACAGAAGTTGTTGGCAGAGTTGCATAAATTCTGAAAACTATGCTTATGTTAGGAAATGCATTCAGCAAATCGTTTTTACATATAACTTCCAATAAAGAAACAAATTGTAATTCATAAATATTTGTCGATAAAAGTGGTCTTTGTTCTTTGAAAGCTTCATGTTTGGAAAAGCGTTTTTCTGAATTCGAGCCCTTGACATATTTAAGAACCAAATTGAGTCTATATATTTTTTAAAAATCTGTTATAGTCATTTTCATCAATGCTTTGTCAGTCAAAAATACAAAATAATAATTTATTTTCCTCGCATTGTCAAGTCTGTGATTAATTTCGACTAAATTCGATCTAATATAGCATTTGTTGGTTGTAGTGTTTCTGTTTCAAGTGTCTGCAACTCGTCGTCAACTAATTCGCCAGGCATCTTTTCCTTTCGGTACTCTACGTTCTTTAGCTATTTGAGGGGAGTGAAAATTTTCCAATTTAAAATGAAATGCCACTAGAATTCACCAACAATATTAGGAGAAAGGAAATAAATGAAGTTATTCCACTAAGTTATAAAAGCAAAATTTTATTTAAAAAAAAAAAAAAAAAATCAGTTTTTGCAATTGAGAATTAAAATTTGTGTTTTCATTATGCCAACCACTGAGCTGAAGAACAACTGGAGGAAATGCTAGACCGGTTTTTGCGTGCCATTTTTGGAAGCTTTGTCTTCCGAGCGTTGCACGTCAGAAAGCATTTAATATTTTTATACTTCAAAGTAAAATTGCATAAAGGTTGTCTGTTCGAACAAAAATATGCTAAACATGATATTACAATTTTAAATTTTAATTCTCTAAAGAGTATAATAGTAATAGACGACCCAACAAATGTTGCCTGCCATGCAAGGTTTGACTCTGTATGGCAAATGATTGCAGAAAAACTGGCAGGCACGAACACTATATTGGAAGCATCTGCTTCAGTTGTTCTTCAGCTCAGTGATGCCAACAGCACCCTAGTTAGGGTTAATAGTTGTATCTATGACATCAACTCGGCAACGGCAGTAGCTTTTTTAAACCATTTATCAAATCCAGTATTACGAAATCTTTTATTGTATTTTCCAACCCTTCCATAAAAGCAACTGATCTCGTTAAAACAATATCAGTTGTCAGTTTTTTGTATTACTTTACCGACACAGTTGAACACTTTCAAAACATGATTCAATATGACTAAGTATAAAAAAATTCAAAATTCCTGGCCTCATTTCGTAGAAGTTTTTATTCTGAATTTGCCTTGGTGATTTGTCTCCATCTTTTAGCTCTATCGAAGCATGACAAACTTATTTAGGCTTATTTTCAAACCGATAACAGCTTCTCCTTTCGCAGACCATCATGTCTGACCCTTTGACGTTATTCTTTGTGTGTTTTTAATACTTTTTAACAACATTGAAAGTGGTTTATGGCATAGATTTGTCCATTTGCGCTCTATCTCCGGTAAATATTCATGGAATTCTCTGAAACTGATATATGTTATTCAAGTTTACTATGGAATGTTCCCCATTGAAAATGGAATAAACACCACCATTGGTTTGTGTGCAGTGACACACGAAAGAATTCCAAAGCATTGTGTTCTGTGAGAGGTATTTCTATAAACCATATTTCAATACATTTATTTTGCACAAATTGTAATGAAATAGACATTTATTATTCCTATGCACAAAATTTTTTTCTATAAAATATAGTATGATTAACATTAGAAAAAAAAAAAGACCACACAAAAATATTCAGATAAATTAAGGTTTATGATTGAAATTTGCTGCAATTGCAGTTTCGCATTGTTTAAGCGTTTTCCACTTTAATCAACGCTTAAGAGAGATTATGATTTGAATTAGTCTGTCTGTTCCTCTAACCGCCTCCAACATCTGTAAATATCTTCAGAATTTCTTTAAAGTGATCACTCTTAAAAAAATCTTTTCGAGTTCACTTTGGGTTGTTCACCATTTAAAATGGTATTAGAAGCGCAGCTGGTTTGTGTACAAGAACACTCAAAAGAATGTCAATACCTTGCGTTTTATAATAGGGATTTTTACAGCGCAAATTATAATTAAATTGAAATTCGTTATTAAGATGCTAAAAGAGTTTTTTTTTTTTTTTTTTTTTGGCAGAATATGAAATGTTTGGTGATAAGATTTACAGAGCTATACTGAAATATTCAGATACGTTATACAACAGGATACTGCTGGTGTTTCATTTTTTGTTTGTGTTAAGCGATTTTAACACTTTACAACAATGTTTAAGGGTGAATATCAGTTCAATTAGTCTATGTGTCTGTCTTTCTTCCATTCCGTCTGAAGACTGTGTGACCAAGTAACGAAAGTGACGATTAAATGATGCAACAGGAGATGCATATAGTTAGAAAGTTAATAATCTATGGGAACCGTATGTGATTTTTCGTTCTTGTTTCATAATATCACAGCGTAAACTAGGTGAAACAAAAAAGTTGTAAATTCTTTGAACAGCTAATTCCACATAAACGTTTAGCCACGGAGCAGAAAGAAGGCATCTACACCAACAAGTTTAAGGAAATGGGCAATGCATGGTGAAAAGCAGCTTATTTTTATTATTATTATTCTTGTTTGGACGCATCTGTACGCTCCTGACGTATTTGAATTATCGTAGGACTGACCATGACAGTCCTTATTGGATAACTAATCTTCCTCTAACTTTTTAGAAATTATGTTTGCCATGCATTCACCACTTTTATCATGAACTTCAATGAAATCAATATATCTCTCAAAAATTTTACATTCTCCGAAACTTTCGAAGAAAACTATAGAAAACCTAGAATGTTTTTATTCTTTTATATTTTACAGAATTTCAAATTCCAATTTCCACTCACATTTCGTACTAATAATTTTTAACGGTATATAGCCAGGAATTAAGCAAGTTTTCGAGAAAACCACAGATAAGTCAGACACTGTCATGTATTAGACTTTGTTCCATGTTCCGATCGTGCCTGACCACACGAGGTCACTGTTTCTGTGTGGTGCAATGCAAACTCTATGTATAAACTCTATGTTAGTTGTTTGTTCTTCTGACGTACTAGCGTACGGTAACTTTAAGTGTTCCTGTATATAATGCTTATTTGTGTAGTTTATCGTGATTAAATGTGTGTATTAATTACGTATTCGTTATTTGTGGACCCCAACACACAAGATACAATACTGGCGACGAGAAAAATTGGATGTATTTATTAATTTTCTTCTTCTACGCATTACAGTTACGATTCCTTTGTTCGAAATGTCTCTAGGTAAAGTTGAGGAATTCATCATCGGAAAATCTGTATGGATTGAATACAAAGAACGTCTGGATTTTTATTTTGCTGCCAATGGTATTACTGATGATGTTAAAAAGCGAGCGATATTTCTGAGTGTTGCGGGTCCTACACTGTATTCTTTAATAAGATCATTATGTACGCCAGCTTCTCCAAATGAAACTGACTTTGCCAATCTGTTAAAAATTCTTGACGACCACTTTTCGCCAAAACCGTCAGAAATACTATCTCGTTTCAAATTTAATAAACGAGATCAACGCCCGAATGAATCTATTGCAGAATTTGTGGCGGAGCTTAGGAAACTGTCGGAAAACTGCAATTTCGGTACGCAGTTAGATTCAATGCTACGAGATCGCCTGGTGTGTGGGATTCAAGATGAAGACATACAAAGGAAGCTTCTGTCCGATACACAGTTAACTCTCACTTCAGCTATGGATGTAGCTTTAGCCGGCGAAGCAGCAGCTAAACAAACCGTAGAAATTCGTGGGTCCAATGCTGTCCACCTTCTGAAAACGAAGAAAAAAGCTCCCGAGAGAGTCCTGGATAACAATGCAAAGGGTACGCCTCAGGGCAAGAAGCCATGTCAGCGGTGTGGGAATTATCACCCCTTTGGTGAATGTAAATTTCTTAAAGCTGTCTGTCGTTTTTGTAAGAAGGTAGGGCACATACAAAAAATGTGCAATTCTAAAAAATTCCAGAAATTTGGGGGTAAAAATAATTCGAAACTTCAAAATATTGACACAGGTAAGTCAGATATTTATGAAGATAATTCTTATATTAATACTATAAATTCAGTTAGTACAGTGCTTAATTATCCACCCCATGATGTGTTAATTAATTTAAATGGAATTAAACATAAGATGGAAATAGATTCCGGGTCCCTACATTCTGTAATTAGTTCGGATACTTTTGTTAAATTGTGGCCCATTAATCCCCCTAGTTTAAAACGTATCTCTGATCAGTGTCTCCAAACATGGAACTCTGAAAAATTAGATGTTCATGGTTATTTTGATGTAAATGTTTCTTATAAATCTTATGATGTTATTTTGCCTTTATTAGTTATTGGGGGTAAGGGTAAATCATTGGTAGGTAGAAGTTGGTTTGATGCGTTGGGTATTAAGTTAAGCACAGATAATTCTTCTGTCAATACCATTTGTGTTCAACCTCTCGAGTCCATTTTATCAGAATTTCGGGATATTTTTAATGAGACTCTAGGGAAATTTTCGGGTCCACCCGTGTCAATAAAAATAGATGAAGATAGTACTCCTAAATTTCTTAAGGCTAGGAATGTTCCGCTAGCATTACGCAGTAAGGTGACAGAGGAAATAGAGAATATGGTTAGGAAGGGTATTCTAGAACCTGTTGCTTATTCTGACTGGGCTACACCCGTAGTACCAGTAGTAAAAAAAAATGGCAAAATTCGTTTATGCGGCGACTACCGTAGTACGGTGAATCAAGCAGTTAAACCGTTTACATATCCCTTACCTACGGTTAATGAAGTTTTGACTACGATGACTGGCGGTACCATTTTTTCTAAATTGGATCTTTCTGAGGCTTATCTGCAACTTCCGGTGGATGAGCCGAGTTCTAAAATTCTTACTTTAAACACAATTAAGGGACTTTTCAAAGTTAATAGACTTCCATTTGGCGTTTCAGTAGCCGTCGCTATTTTCCAAAAGCGGATGGAAGAGGTCTTAGCAGGCATCGAGGGCGTCCAGCCGTACTTAGATGACATTTTCATTCAAGGGAAAAATACTCAGGATCATAATAAAAAATTAAAACAAGTGCTAGAACGCTTAAAAAAATTCGGGATTCAGCTTAAACGGGAAAAATGTCAGTTCGCGGGGCCAGAAATTGAATTGTTAGGTTTCCGAGTAAATAAAAAGGGCATTCAGCCTAGTTTCGATAAAATTAAAGCCATTCATGAAGCCCCTAGCCCAAGGGATAAAACTGAACTTCAAGCTTTTCTTGGAATGTTAAATTTCTATGGTTGCTTTCTGAAAAACCGTTCAGATGTTTTGGAGCCTTTGCACCAGTTGCTTCGAAACGACAGAGTTTGGCGTTGGACAGCCAACCATGATAGAGCGTATAGGGCCGCTAAGGAATTGCTTAAGAAAGACGTAATTTTGGCACACTTCGATGAAAGGCTTCCCGTAGTTTTAACATGTGACGCCTCCTCCTATGGAGTTGGAGCTGTCTTGAGTCACGTATTACCTAATGGCACTGAATCGCCGATAGCATATTATTCCAGAACGTTAACGAAGCCTGAGAGAAATTACAGTCAGACTGACCGCGAAGCTCTGGCTATTATTTCAGCGGTAAAGAAATTTAATCAATATCTCCAGGGGCGAGAATTCAAAATCATAACTGACCATAAACCTCTTTTGGGACTGTTTAATCCTGAGAAACCATTACCCCAAATGATGTCACCCCGTGTTATTAGGTGGAGTTTATTGTTATCCTCTTACGATTATAAGTTAGAGTATAGGAAGGGTAAAGACATTAGTAACGCTGATGCTCTGAGTCGCTTACCTTTGCATTCTCCGGAAGCCAACTCGCTGGAACCGGCAGACATTCTGTTGTTGGAAAATGCTCCGCTTACTCAATTGAGTGCTAGTTTGATATCGGAAGTGACAAGAAAAGATCCTGTGCTATCTAGAATTTCACTAATGGTTTTAAACGGATGGCCTTCAAAACTGACTGATGAAAATTTCAAACCTTATTTCAGACGTAGGGACGCTTTGAGTGTTCATAAAAATTGTGTCCTGTGGGGTAGCAGGGTAATTATACCTTCAGCTCTCCAAAAAGAGGTACTCATCCTCCTTCATAATGGACATCCCGGCATCGTGAGAATGAAAGGTCTTGCACGCAGCTATGTGTGGTGGCCTAATATGGACAGCGCCATCGAAAATACAGTAAAAACTTGCAGTCTGTGCCAGGAGAATCAAAGAGCACCAAACAAGGCTCCCATACATCCTTGGGAGTGGACAGAAAAGCCATGGTCACGCCTTCATATAGATTTCGCTGGGCCATTTCAAGGGAAAATATTCTTCATTGTGGTGGATTCTCATTCCAAGTGGTTGGAGGTTATACTAGCTTCCTCCATGTCATCTACAGCCGCCATTGATAACCTTCGATCTATTTTTGCTACTCATGGACTTCCGGATTCAATAGCTTCTGATAATGGCCGTACATTTAAATCTGCTGAATTTCAACAATTTTTAGCAAAAAACCAGATTCGTCAAATTTTCGTAGCTCCCTATCATCCTTCATCCAATGGCCAGGCGGAAAGAATGGTGGCTACAACCAAGCAGGCTTTAAAGCACATAATTCAAGGCAATTGGAAAACCCGGCTAGCTAGATTCCTATTTTCACAGCATATTTTGCCATGCACTACTACCGGTAAATCACCTGCTGAACTCTTGATGAATAGACGGTTGACGTCACTCTTGGATAGGTTACATCCTGATCTGAATAAAGAGATGAAATTCAAAAAAGAAAAGCTAGCTGAGGAAAACAAAACTAAACGCCTACGTCAGTTTCAAGAGAACGATCCAGTGTACATTCGTAATTACAGTTCAGGTCCTGCGTGGATTCCTGCTAGAGTTATTGAGCCAACAGGACCAGTCTCCTATAAGACCCAAAATTTAGCAGACGGAATAATCCAGAAACGTCATGTTGATCAAGTTCGCAGCCGGTCACAAGATGCGGAAACATCAACTCAGCCTCCTGTGATTTCATCTTCGCCATCTCCGGAAGATGTTCCGGTTGAACAAGATTCACCAACCGAACCTTCTCCAGTGTGTCCTGTGGCCGAGGAGCCGAACTTTCCTGTTCTAAGGCGTTCTGAACGCTCCCGATCCTCGCCAAAACATTTGACTGACTATATAGTTTATTCCTAGGGGGGGAGGAGTGTCATGTATTAGACTTTGTTCCATGTTCCGATCGTGCCTGACCGCACGAGGTCGCTGTTTCTGTGTGGTGCAATGCAAACTCTATGTATAAACTCTATGTTAGTTGTTTGTTCTTCTGACGTACTAGCGTACGGTAACTTTAAGTGTTCCTGTATATAATGCTTATTTGTGTAGTTTATCGTGATTAAATGTGTGTATTAATTACGTATTCGTTATTTGTGGACCCCAACACACAAGATACAATGATACACACAAAAAATGTTTGTATTACCTTCGTATCTCAGCTCCTAATTAACATAATTTCATAAGTAATATATCATTTTTTAAAAACTTATATAAACTGGAATTAAAAAATAGAGATCCCAAATCTCTGCTTCCAGATGACACTTTAATATTTTAAAATTTCAATATCTCCAGTTTTAATTATGATTAAATTACATATAATACATCATTTGAAATATATTTTATTGGAGATTTTTAAACTGATATAAGCTATTAAATTCCGTGCGGGGGTTTCAGCACAAACCCCAGAAAACATAGAACACCTTTATTCCAATATATTCAATTCTAATTATGATTAAATTACTTATAATATATCATTCGAAATATATTTTGCAGTAATTTTATTGCAAACTTTTAAATTGATATGAGCTATTAAATTCAGTACGGGAGTTTCAGAGAAAACCCGGAACACATTTATTCTTTTTTATTTTTCAGACTTTCGAATTCCGATATTCCACTCGCATTTCTTATTAAGGATTTTTAACGTTATTTTGCCCTCAATTACGCAAGTTTCGGAGAAAACCACAGAAAAGTCAGACTATTCTTTTTATAACAATGTTTATATTACTTTTCTATCCCAGCTTCTAATTAACAGAATTCTATAAGTAACATATTTTAAAAGTTATTTGAATTGGAATTGAAGAGTATTTGTTGCAAATCCCTGTCGCCAGATGGCGCTTTGACGATTAAATTATTTGAGAGTAGATTAGGAGACCGCAGGCCCCACCGGGTTGGGGTTGCTAGATCAGAATTTTCAATGTTCCTTTACACGGTGAGCGAATAGACTGTTCCAAATCATGAAACGTAAAGGGGCGCCTTAGTCGTAACAGAGGAGAAATTTGTTACAGTTAAAGTTTTCAAAGATATTTGCACAATGAGCGAGCAAGCTGTTATAAGTTCTAAAACGGGGATAAGGCGCCGCAGTCCTCACCGAGCGGGACATTGCTACAGTTAGAATTTTCAAAGATGGAGATTTTCACGTGGTAAGCGAACAGACTGTTTCAGATACTGAAACGGAAAAAAGGAGGCGCAGGCTCCACCTTATGGGGGTTTCATACAGTCGGATTTTTCAAGGATAGCGAACCAGCTTGTCGCTGAAGGCGGCTAGTTAATAATAAACTAGTATTTTTAGTAGAGACTCAGAGAAAGAAATAATTAGTGGCCAAATATAGAATGACATCAGTTACAATACGAGGAATCGCTTTCCACCTATACTTTTCATTTTACATGGGTCAACTGCTGCTGCCATGCCACCTCTCACCTATCGCACCCGCAAAGATACGTATATCGTCCTTGTTCAAATTTTAATGCTCACTCACTCGCGCGCGTCGTGCGCTCATAAGTGATATTACATTTTCAGGTTTTCACTCTGTTTTGGTCATACATCTTGTGTGAGGAGAGGAGAGGAGGGCGTTAGGTTGATCTGAGCTTGTTACAGACGATGCAATGTACTACGAAAATGGTCTGGAAATCGCGTCCAGCATAGTACAAATAGCAAGACTAGATGGACCTGGTGGCTGCCGCCCCTCAGTCTTCGCTGCCCAAGGCAAGTGCCCCCCCCCAGCCCTGGGCCTGAAAAAATCATACGTTTAATTTTTTGCTTAAAAAAAAAAAAAGATAACTTGGATTTAAATTTACACTGATGCATGGTTCAACCAGTTTTTTTTAAAAGATATATAAACGAGATATTTTTAAAAATATTCACTATAAAAATTTACTCCTTGAAGAAAAGAGAGGGGCTGATATTGGTGTAAATTAAGGCCGTTTGTCTACACAAGTGTCCTAGACCTAGGTGATATGCCCTCCGTAGTGGTCTTTCTAAGGAATCTTTGCCCATATGTACGCGAGTTTCGAAGAAAATCATCGAAACTCCAAAATCGAACTTCGAACAGATATGTCTAGAACGTGATCTAGGTCTGGACTCGACCCCCGGCACTTCCCGTCTACCAGCTTTGAGAGTAGAACTGCTCGGTCATTGGTAAGGGGTGCAGGTGTGAGGCTATTACTATTCAAAACACTTTTTTTTTTCATAAATACATATATGTATACATATTTTTTAACTTGTCTCATTTTGTGCATTCATACTAAACTTTGTTTCATACTATCACACTAAAGATAACTATAAAAACTGAAAGAAAGCGGCATTATCTGTTGAGCAATATGCACAAAAAGCTCATAGATATCAATTTATTTCAAGTTGCATTTAAATATAACTTTTTATGAAATTTTGTTCGTTGATTCTTGATTGAGAGCTGCAACAAAATTATTGGATGTGTCACACACATCCAGACATTTTTTAAAATGATTAATCTGTTGACCCTTTAGGCGCCAAAGTTCGTGCTGCGGGAACATTTCATTAATTTTTTTTTCTCTACACGCAATTAAGATATATATATATATATTTACATTGAATACTGAAGTGCTTAATTTTATTATTATTATTATTTTTTAAATTATTCAAACAAAATGTCTGTTTTAACTGAAGGAAAAAAAAAAAAAAAAACTAAAAATAAGTCATTTGAGTGCAGGGGTTTAAAACAATAGATATAAAATAAAACAGTTTCTTTTTTTAAATTATAACAAACTGGGATCAATATAACTAATTTAAAAGGGTTTTTCAGTTTATCAATATCTATTTTACGCTCATTAGGTGCCACGTCTCTTATTTTGGAACCATATTATGTCTTCTAACAAAATAATTCTTTTTTTATTAGTTAAACTACATATAATTAGAAATGCACATTGAAACACGACACATTCGAAAATTCAAATATTTCCAGTGGGATTCATATAGCGGCATTTAAAGGGTTAAATAAATCAGAAAATGTATAAATCTATCGAAAATCCAAAGTTGAAAATTTTTACGCATCCAATACTTTCTTCTATTGAACATAGGATGAAGCTAATAAACTGCTAATTCTATCAATTTATCACAGGAATTTTTGCATATTTAATTAATTAGCGGTGAAAATAGTTATAATCAGGCACTAATTGCGAATTGTTAAAAAGTTTCATGAAACCTGTTTTGCCGTAAAAAAAAAAAATAATTATAATAATAACAATAAATAGAGAGGGAAAAAAAAAAAAGGGATCAGCAACATGGAATTCTGACTGCTTACTACTCAAAAGACGATATAATTTTTTGTAATAAAATTCATTTTTAAATAAATGTAGCTTTGGAAATCAATAAATTATTTCTTTGTCTTTCATGTTCCACCAAAAAATTCATAACTATATTTCATATAAAGCCGTCCGATAAGAATACATTCCTTTGCGCAATTTTACATTGAAATATAAAGGTATCAAATCCTTTTTGCCATGCACCGCTCAGAAAACGAAACTATGGGAGAAAGACGAATCTTCAAAAAACGGCACGTGAAAACTGGTCTAGCATTAACCAGTTGTTCTTCAGCTCAGTGAGTATTACTGAAAAGCGTGGGATTTGAAAACATATTTCTAATAACTTTTATGTCCTTGATTTATAACTATGTACATAATCGAATCTATCGATAAATGATCACAATAGCAACCGATCCGGCGTTTATTTGTTTATTGTTTATGTTTGCTTTCTGCTTATATTTAAAATGTTTGAAAGAGATTGTTTCATATCTTTTATCTCAGTAACTTGTCTGAAATTTCTTTTTATTCCTATGTAGTAAGTTCTCTTTTTAAGTAATTTATACCTTTATTTTTTTATTCTTTCCATAATTATTTATTACCAAGCACAGCAGCTTTTTAAAATATCTAACAGCATTAATGTATCAAAAGTAATGTAAATGCTAATTAATTATATCATCGTTTTAATTTTTAAAAGAAATTTAAATAATATTGTTACTAATTTAATAATGATGTTTTGACTAATTGCATAGATAGCATAAAAAGAGACGGATTAATCCGTAAATTTTGCGTGGACATTTTAAAAATTGATTTCGGGCTTCGGCATAGATTGGATAACTTGTAGATTTTTGAAAGGAATTAAATATGTTCGCCAAATAACTTGTTTTTTTTTTTTTTAATTTCTGCCAAGGGTGACAGATATCAAATCTGCTGCCACACTTCCCGTGTTTATGGTTTTCATTATTATTATTTTATTTCCAAATTTACATTTTTCTTTAATTTCAGATCATGGTTTGCGTATTGATAATCAATAATTTCAGAAAGTCTGTTGTCTAAGGAAAAATCTCAAAGCAGTGTAAAGATTGCTTTAAAAGAATTAATAGCAGAAAATATCTATGTTTTGGTAGTTATGTGAAACCTAAAACACCACTGCAATTATTGAGAAGTTTCTGATAGGTTTACAAAAATAAATACATATTTGGAAAGAACAGAAAAAATCCTTATGGTGATGCCATTTGCAACTTATCTGATACTAACAGTAATTTATATATGCTGAAACACTGACAAAGTTCAAAACTGAATTGCTGCTAAATTTCGTAATGAAGAGTTTTCCATAGGGTCTGTGATTGATCAAATTTACTGTAAAACCTTTCTATTCCATGAGTTTTCGAATGAACTTTCAGTGGGATCCAGACATAATATTGCAGGACAAAATCTTGCCAGACAAAATATCGTGGCAAAAAAAATAAATATATATATATATATATATTATCTATTTCACGTGCGATCTCTGGCGGGGGTCACAGGGCCTTATAAATATAAATATATATTAATAAGCACGATTGAATTGATTATGACTAATCTTGACAAAAGTAAATAAACATAGTTTTTAAACTTTTTTAAGCAAAATTCATAACAATTTTTGTGATGAGTTTCTCTATGTCAGTGCTGTTCTGACTAAGGTATGCATGTGTTGGCATGAAATTTTATATAACATTAGTAATAATTACCAACACATTCAAATTTAATGTAAAATGTGTCATTTTATTTGTATCAAACACAATCAATCATCACTCACATTATTTTGCTTTTCATTCATTTAGGTTGGCGATATTTTGTCCCCGACCCGCTTTCAATGAACCATATCGATATATTTATTTATTCAGAAGTAATTTAGCCTTTTATTTGCATTAAACTCTGAGATTGGTGTTTCTCAAAGTAAACACTTGATGAATTTTCCACAACAACAGTGATGCCACTTTCTCAAAGTCCTGGGTTCCTGTGATCCATGAGTCCCAAAAATCTAGGTCTTTTATAAAAAAAAAAAAAAAAATTGGGTTCCCATATAAATGAATTTAAATTTATATGTTAAAGATATAAATTAAATTTTTTTCTTATTGTAATTAAAAAACAGTTTTTTTTAATGAATTTTTAACCATCTTTGTTTGAGATTGTTTTAAAGCTAATATTATGTAGGAGGTGGTTGCTGTTAAGGAACAATTGAAAACATTTAGCTCAATGTGCTCTAAAATCAGAATGGAAAAATGAATAACAGAAAATATAGTATTGTATATAATTATTATTTTTTTTTTAAATTAGAAACATTAAAAAAAATTCCTTGAAATTATCAGCATTAGGAAAACAAAATGCGAAAAAAGGGCTTTTTTTTTTTTTTCCAAGGAAGGAGGAGTTTTACGATAAGTAGATTTATTACAAAATTTAATTTTACATTCTAATTGAAATGCAGTACAGGACCCATTATCCGGCATCCGCATGACCGATCCAATTATAGTCCCTGCCGAAAATGTAAATATCATGTCTGCAAAAGCTACCTCTCTCCTTTAACCACGAAATAACTTACCATAAAATCCTGAAAACAACCCCTTCTTTGAATGTAAGCCCTCCCTTTCTTGATGAAAGTGAAATTATTCCATTTTTAAAAATAAAATCCTTCCCTCCCTTTTTATCCCTGCTATCACCAGGCATACATACCGAGTGCTGGAAAATCTATCATTCGCCATTTCATCCAAATCTGCTTTTGATCTTCAAATCTTCAAGGTGAAAACCGCTACGCTTTTGGAAAAAGTGGGGGGAGAGTTACTTTCGGGATTTTACAGTAAATAACACATTAGAGAAAAAAGTAAAAGAAGTGTATTTACTTATCTTTAAAAGAAATTAATATAATATAAAAATAGTAATAACATTCTGACATTAGTAAAAACATTTCATTTTTTGCTTAACGCTGCAAATACTTAGGCCTTTTTTAACAATAATAAAGTTTCTTGAATCTTAATACAAACATAACAGGGTTGGCAGGTTTTTGACGCATGACAGTTTTTGACGGTTTAAACCACAGTTTAAACTGTCACGTCAAAAACCCTTTGTCAAAAACCTCGTCAAAAACCTCAAATTTTATATTTCTTGGTATATTTTAACAGTGAAGTAGTCATATTTAGAGAAATAAAATAATGTAGTCTTAAAAAAAAGTGGTTAGTTTATAAGTTTCCCATGATAAAAATAATTTTTAGAAGAGTATTATTTCTGTTTCTTATGAATGCCAATGATTTCTGTGTAAGTAAAAAAAAAAAAAAAAAAAATATATTTATTAAATTTACAAAATACAAAAATTTGAAAATAGAAATTTGTCTGTTCTAAGGTGAACTACTTATTGCACTTTAAGTTATAAAAAATTTTACAAAGTCTTATTTTTAAAAAATATACTCTTCTAAATATATACTGACTGATAATTAAAAGGCGCCGTAAGTATTTTATCCCAATGAATAAAATTACTGTGCAATATTGCATCATGTTTTTTCATTTTGGGTTATAATCAATAGCATGTTTTATGATTATAATTAAAAATTTTTAATGATGAGGTTAATGGAAAGCATATCTCTCTTTTGTGAATTAATGTCTTAAATGTATGAAAATTTGCATTTATATGCATTGGAATGTAATATTAAATACATTGAAACCCAATATTAAGTAATACATTAAAATTTCTCAAACTGTATGTAAAAAATAAGTAAATAGCCTTCACTTTTTAAAATTGCTCGCATCCTAATTAATTTTTAGTTTTATATATTGATTTCACATTATTATAAGTTTAACAATATATTCTAAAATATCTGGATATTATTTTGTGGATTCATTGATATGATTTAATTTAATATATATATTTAAATGCTAAAAATTTTCATTGAAATTTCAGCATTCAGCATAATTTTAAAAATTAACCTATCATAGAATTCCCAAACTAAGTAATAACATATATGTTTAGTTTATATTTTTAAAGCATGATGTCAAAGTGAGAAGGTTGGGGGGGGGGGGGAGATAACAGAAAGCATTTATTATTTATTTATTTATTTTTTTTGGGGGGGGGGGAATGCAGTCAGTTTTAAAGAATTTTTAATATGCTTAATTGTATTACTATAATTTACCATACACAAATGCAATTTTTCGGAGCTCTATTGAAATTTACAAAAAAAAAAAAAAAATTATAAACATTCACCCTACTCTCAATACAATGCATAAATATGTTTCCTACATAAACCAGGGTTGCCAACATTTTAATTTATTCTGAAGCATATTTAGACCCACCTTTACTTCGCACCACTTTTTTTCTTATTTTATTGTAATTATATATTGGAGAAAAATTTCTATGAAAAAAATGGCGCGAAATAAAGGCGGGGCTAAAAATGCTCTGGAATAAATTAAAATGTTTCAACCCTGCATAAACATTTATCTTTTTTGGAAAATATATATAACCAATGTTAACGTATTGGTACATTGCAACTTAAAAATATGAATAAAATTATTTTTCGTTACAATTTTCACATGACATATGGTTTTCAACAGTTTTTGACGGTTTAAACCAGTTTTTGACAGTTTAAACCAGTTTTTGACACTTGTCACGTCAAAAACCAGTTTTTGATGTCAAAAAAACAACCCTGAAACATAATATTATGTTCCTGTAATCACATTTGTTTATCGTTTTCATTTGTTTTTGTTTTGCTTTAGTGAACTTATAACGCAGCAGGGTGATGCAATTCAATTGCATTGTCACTTTTTACTTTTAATCTTTTCGTATCAAAACTTCGTTTTCACGGCTCGGAACTTTGCTTTTGATTGCTGGCCACATGTTTGAGTTTATCATACAGGATTTTTTTTTTTTTTTTTACTTTCCAAACACTATAGTGAGGAAAGTATTGTAATCATGTCAAAAATCCGAATTCGAGATTTTGATGTTTCTATACGTTTCGAGGTCCAACGAGTCCGTTTTCACTATTTTTACGATGATATATGTATGTGTGTGTGTATGTATGTGTGTATGTCTGTGAGTGAACACGCTAGCGTCTAAACGCTTTGTTCGAATAAGCTGAAAGTTGGTACGTATATTGTAAGTCACCATAGTACGAACCCTATAGATTTTGGTGAATCTAGCACTTATAGTTTTTTTACAGGGACACAAAGAAAAATTCTTTATCATTATGGCCAAGGGACCAAAATCTTAAAAGTGCGATAGCATCTAAACCCCTTATTCAATTGAGAAAAAACTTTATACACATATTATAGGTCACAGATACTCAATCTGTATAGATTTTGGAGAATCTAGCACCTATAGTTTTTTTACAGGGACACAAAGAAAAATTCTTTGCCAAATTTTTAATAGTGTGATAGCGTCTAAACGCCTTATTAATCTCAGCAAAGAATTTGTACACATGTTATAGGTCACATTTGAACCAACTGTATAGATTTTGTTGAATCTAGCACTTACAGTTTTTTTACAGGGACACAAAGAAAAATTCTTTATCTTTATGGCCTATGAGACCAGCGATAGCATCTAAACGCCTTATTCAATTGAGCTGAAAATTTGTATGAATATTATAAATCACTGTTGCACTAACTATAAGCATTTTGGTGAATCTAGCATTTATAGATTTTTACAGGGACACAACGAAAAATTCTTTATCATTATAATCTAAGGGCTCAAAGTTCAGTAGCGTTAAATAAAATCTCGTGTGATATATGGAGAAAAATACTCAAACACTCTGTTATGGTTTTCTTTTCTCTTTTTTGTTTGTTTAGCAACTCCTCTTTCTTTATTTTATCTACAAAACTGTTAGTTACTCAAGGTTCGGAAAGTCGAGTGGAGTCACTCCAGATTTTTTTCTGTGTTAAAATGGGGTTTTAAAAGATTCTTTTTTTTTTCTTTTCTTCAGAGCTTGATGCTTTAAAAATATAAGAAAAATATCAGTTTTAAACAAGAAATATATTTTAAAATTTGCTTTTTTCTTCTTTCTGAAATTTTTTTAAGAATGAAAATTATAATAATTTTTTTGCCTAACTTACACACTATAGCGTGTAAGCGACATTACTGAACAAATTAATGTCTATTTGCTTAGTTCAAAGATAAAAGTTACAAAATATCTATTATTAAATATATAATACTCTGTGTGTAGCAATTAAAATCAGCAAAATCGATGGAAATTATTTATTTTTTTTTGTACTTACCAGGCATGTATGGCCAGAATAAGTAGAGTGAGAATAAAAGAATCCAAGTAATCTAGTAAGAATCAGAGAGGGAAAACAGTTATTTTTTGTGTAAACTGAGTTTGATTATTTTTATTTCTTGATTATTATTATTTTGATTCTGTTTTGTTGTTGCTTTATTTATTTATTTATTAAATATTTTAATATCTATTGTGTATCTATTAATTCTATTTAATGACTAGAAACCTTTAGATAAAATTGCTTATTCATATGCATATTAATATGCTCCCAAACATGCTTATATGTGCAGTTATTTGATATTTGTTAATATATTTGTTTTGAATTTTAGTAAGTCAACCGATTTTGAAGTTCATCGAAATTGGATGGCTATAGTCTATCAAAAGCCAATTAAAGATTGGTATTTTGAGGTAATCTATTTGTGCAGTTTTTGAACTTCTATAAGCCTTGTGAATGCATTTGTTAAATAAGGTGTTTTTCTTTTAGATGTTAGATGCATACCTTTAAATTAAAAATATTATCTATTAATGCCACTTGACAATTTTATGGGATCTTTCATGGCTCCTGTGACAAACCATTAAATTTGGTTTAAAAAGGTTAACTAAGTTAGAGGTAACCTAAATAGTAAGTCCAATGATTATAATAAATTTAAATATTTAAAAAATAATAATATAAATATTATTAGTAATAAATTTAAATAAATTTTATAAATATTTTATTTATATACTAGACTTTCCCATGCAGAACATCTGTGTGATACTATTTACGAACCTAGTATGATTTTTTGAAAAATCTTATAAATGAAATCTTTGGGAAATTTAATTTCTTTTCCTTTTCTTTTTTTTAAATTAATAAAGTAGTTATAAATCTTTGACATTTGCATTATAATCTCAATTTTAGAAAGTAATTTTTTCCACTGCTAATTTAAAAATTTTTAGAATTAAATTATTGTTGTCGTACTGAAAATCAATTGCTTCTTAAAATTTGATGAAATTAAATTACCATATTCACCATGCATAACAAATTCCATAGTTAATAAATGTATCTATAAAATAAATAAATATAAAGAGATAATGTTCATTTTATTTATAATAAATGAAAATATAATAGATGGCACCACCAAATTCTTGGTGAATAACCACTATTACACGAGAAGCCTAGCTAGATTTAAATTCTTCGAGATATACTTCTAAATACGAGATACTGAGCATAGGTTTCAACGCAAAAAGTTAATATTTTTTAAATTTCTTTAAGAAAATGTGCATTTCAAGTGTATTAGAAAATTTTTATAGCCGAAATCTGTAGCCAAAGCACTTATAATCACTTTGCCTCTAGCAGCTGAATTTATGCTTTGGGTCTGGGTCGACCAATCAGATAACATCTTACATCACTGTCATATCGTTTTGACAAAATTTAATCGTAACTGGTTTACGTTAGAGAAATATTATATAGATAATACACTTTTTATTTTTTTATTTGTTATAAATTATCTTGTTTATGAATGCATGAGAAATCATGCAGTCTCCTTCAAACATGATTCCCTCAAATGGGAAAAGTATCTATTTATTATCTGAAACAGAGAGACCCTTTTCGAGTAAAAATTTAATCTGATCAGAATTTTTAAGAATCAAGAACCAGCTGGTCGCTAAAAGTGGCTAGTTTAGTAGTATATGATTATCAAATGAAATACTTTAAAAGTTTATTGTAATTCTTGTGTTTTAGTTCATTTTAAATTTTTGTTAAAACCATATTTATAATACAGACACATTATCCACCCCTCCACAAATAAAATATCATTTATTAAATATAATTGAGCTCTTACGATTTGGGTTTCGTTTAAGTTGAAAAATTTTAACAGTTTTCATATTTATTTAAGAAATTTCATGAGCAGTTTAATCTTCCAAACATATAAAAAAAATATATAACTTTTATATCATATTATATATAATTCATTACAATAAAAAAAAAAAAATCATTTAACAGTTGTATTATTTATACTTATATATACTTAGTGTGACTGAATGTGTCTAATTTTTTTATCACGATTCTTTATGTAAGTTTGGCAGTAAGTCAAACAAAAGATTTCTCAATTTTATGCTTTAACTTTTGCAAATTATGCCATAAATATTTGTCTTTAGTATTAATTATTATTATTATTATTTTTAAATCTTGCAGGAAACATCAGAATGGACTCTCGACTATCCCCCACTTTTTGCATGGTTTGAATTTCTGCTTGCCAACCTGGCAAAATACTTTGATGAGAAGATGTTAAATATAATCAACTTAAATTATAGCAGTTATCAAACCATATTCTTCATGAGATTAACAGTTATACTATCAGATTTCATCTATTTTTATGGAGTAAATATGTAAGTGATGTTAAAAAAAAAACTTTATAACATAATGATTTAATAAATTATATCTTTTATGGTGAAAAAATCCCTATATGAGAATTTTCATATCCGAAGCATTTATATTGGTTGAATAATTTATGACACATGAACTGAAGCTTATCTTCTTCAGTTACACTTGTTTCTGTGTGCATATCATTACTCAGATTTTACTGTACAGCAGTAACAACACCACCAAAATAATAATCTAGTGTGGCACTCGCACAATATTTTCTTACCCTGCATTCCAATACTTTAAGGACAGATTGTGGTAAGATAACAAGCATTGTGTATGAACACTTTTTGAAAACAGTTAAAAATAGCTTTAGAAAGAGATTTATTTGACATATCTCTGTATGCAGTCAGTGAAGTAAACATACGTTATGAGCTTCACGTAAATTGAAAAAAAATCCTTGGGCATTGCTTATTTTATTGTATATGAATCAAAAATGAAATATTAAAAATTCAAAAAATAAATTTTTAGAAGTCAATAACAAATTGAACGGTTGCACATTTCTTGAATGTTAAAACATAATTAAAGATATATATCATGTATTAAAACAGACAGAACACATTGAAATAATTAAAATGCAGTCACTGGACCAAGTAGATGTTTAATCAACTCAATACATTACAGCATTCACGCGAAGGTGAGCCCTCCTCTTAAACCTCACATCTTGAAAATCAACTACAGAACTAACTAACTCGAAAATTCTCTTTTCCATTCCAAGTGGGCACGGTCATGTGATCGAAACTGTCCCGATTGGCTTAGGGGAAGCCATATGACCATTGGGGAGGGAACAGAAGGTTGTTTAAAATTATGTTAGAATTGTGCAATATAATAAATAACAGTTTTGTTTCACTAGAAAATGAAATAAAATAATTTTAAGAATTGAAAACAAGTTAATGAATTTGGATTAGTGAAATATTTAGAAAATAAATTAACAAAGAAATAATTAGGGTGCTGTCAGTGGATTAGTGGGAGGTAGAATAATTTAAGTTTGAAAAAGGAAGCTTTAATTTTACGGGGGCTTTTAATTATGTTTTATACACACACACATGTATGTATATATATATTAGGAAATGAGTGAT
The DNA here is from genome assembly GCA_963930645.1 of Salticus scenicus. NCBI lineage: Eukaryota > Metazoa > Arthropoda > Arachnida > Araneae > Salticidae > Salticus > Salticus scenicus. Next base: position 13,227,796 of record OZ005654.1, on the reverse strand, counting down.
TCTGTAAAGATGATTCCCCATAGAATAACACAGTTTTCCCCAGACAGTTTCAGAAGAATGCTGCAGCCTACTTACTTTTTGGTTTAAAAAATAGCACTCTTCTTGCCCCTCATCAAAAAATAATTTTAATCTCATCCAATTTTCATGTGCCTATTTATATATATATATATATATTCTAAGTTATTTGCATAAAAAAAAAAAAAAAAAAAAAAAAAAAAAAACAGAAAAGTGAACTCAGAGAGAAAAATTTAGTTTTAGTCAAACATTTAGATACATGTAGATCTTCACCTATCTATAATGTATCCTTAGTACCATGTCTCATTCAATTTTTTCGTAAAAAAAAAAAAAAAAAAAAAAACATTTCTTGCAAAGCTTTTTATTTTTCGAGAAAAATTGAAGTTATAATATCAGTTTAAAAGTTATTTCTTTTGTTAAAGTTATATAAAATTCTATTAATAATTTTATAACGAATGTGCTATCTAAATTTTATATTCACATGTCCATTTGTTTCAAAATTATGCACAAAAGAAGAAAACAAGTGAACAGGTTGTATTTTAATTTTTAAAGGCCAATGTATATACAAGATAGACACAAATGGTTTCCCTCATTTTACAATATTTTTACTTTTTATTGATTTCCGGGATTTTGCAAAATTGTAATGTTGTTTTCGCTGTAAAGTCACAAAATTGCCAAAAATGGTACAACAGAAGTTTCAAAATCACTATAGCAAACAACCACCAGATGTAAAGTTCTTAAAATTTTAGAACTTTTGCATTTTTTGAACTCTTAAAAATTTTTGCATGCAAAATTTTATCAACTTCAGATGCGATTGTTGCTACATGTTTGAAATTTATTTTGTGACACTAATTATGTCTCTAATGATGCATCTGCATTTTAATTTTGAATGCCAAGAAAATTTTATAATTGGTCCAATGTATCAACAAACGAAAATTAAAATCACTAAACATTAAGAATGTTGAAAAATTGGTGTCATCATTTGTGTTCATCCTGTATTTACTGAAAGAACAGCTCACAGCTTCGAGTAGTAATGAATATTTATATTATTATTCTCAAATAGTTTATAAAAAATATTAATTAAGGGCCCTCTTCACTCACCGCTGCCGGAAGCCGAAGCTAATGTTATTCTATGGGAAATTTTTCTTTACAAATAACTTATTAACTAATACATATTTTTAAATTCTGTTTTCACATTCTGAAAATTCCCAGCTGTTAAATTGACCGACCTTTTTTAAAAAAATATTTTTTTTTAGTTTTTTATATTTTATGTTGAAGCTGCAAAATACGAATTTTCAAATTGTGAAATTTTTTCATTTTGCAATTTCAAAAAAAAAAAAAAAAAAAATACATTTTTAAAAAAGGTCCGTTTATTTAACAGTTGGGAATTTTCTGAATGTGAAGACAGAATTTAAAAATATGTATTAGTGAATAAGTTATTTGTAAAGAAAATTTCCCCATAGAATAACATTGGCTCGGGCTTCCAGCGACGGTAAGTGAAGAGGGCCGTTAAAAATGTGGGTTGTTTCTTTTCTACAGGATTTATAAATTAATAATGGAAAAGCAAAAGAAATCTCAAACAGATGATCCATGGATTCGCAAAGAAGTTATATTCGCCATGCTGTTACTTTGGAATCCTGGCCTACTTCTTGTTGATCATATCCATTTCCAATACAACGGATTTTTGAATGGATTCCTCCTTATTTCAGTTGCATATATGTTTGAGGTATGTATGCCGCAGTGTCAATCTGTACAACTGGGTAGAGATAATATTAAAATACTCATTGGAAAAACATTTTACATTAATTACATAGAAATTAAAAATGAATCAGTATATTAATATCAAATTAAAAAAATTGAATGGAATAATTTTAACTGTTTTAAAATTTTCATTAAATGTATAGAAAATATTAAATTTCCATTTGTTTGTTTATTGAATGCTAAAGGAACTTTTAAGACAACTTGAAGGCAATTAATTAAAAAGAATATATATAATTTTGATATTCAATTTTTATATGACTATGACTTTATTAAATACTTTTATAAAAATAGAATTTTTTTTTTTTTCCTGTTGTAACTATAACTATTTCCCCTTTTAGTCTTTATATCTTGTAAGATACTTTTTACATTATTTTTTTCTTTTGCTTTTGTGTAAAAAAGTTTGTCGAAAGCAATCCTAAAATAAGTTTCATGTAATATCAGTAACATTTTTATAGTTCAATTAATTTTTTTTTAAACTTTTTTGTCTTTATGTATGCTTATATGTATGTATATTATGAAATTTTTTTCAAACATTGCACAAGATGAAATGATAAATAATTAGTCTGTAAGGTGACAGGCCAAATTATGCTCAGAAATTAAGTTTCGTTTGCCACATCTGGTAACAAAGAAATTACTTATTTTTCTAAAAGGTAGATGTATATAGAGTTGAAAAATATGTTTCTCCAAAAATAGTTGCACATTATTATTTTACAAGCAAAAAAGAAAAAAAACCCATACAGCCATACTTTCATAAGAGCTATTTAAATGCTTTCAAATTTTATACTTAAAATTTTACGATATATTTAATTTTATTTTCATAAAGAAGAAAAAGAAAGAAAAGTGTTTTAAAACTGCCTATAAAAACTAAATATGGAAAAATAACTTTTTTTTTCAAAGTAAATTATATGCATTTTAAGTAGAATGCCAAATGATTATGCGACAAAAAAACTTTTATTTTTTAAACACTATATTTTTAACTAAATATTATAATATTTCTATTTTACATTTACTTCCAAATATAAATAATTATTCATGTACTAGAAATATTATTTTATTTATAGTGAATATTATATACAATATATTTATAATCAATAAATCAAGGTTTTTTTTTTTTTTTTTTATTGGACAGCTGAAAATTTTACTTTTTACAGCTTTTCTTATTTTTGTCAAATGCTATGAACTTTGAAATGATTATTGTTATATTTTTTTCATACTTCATATTATAAATACTCTCATAAATAAGAGTGCTTTTTTTGTTTCGTTAAATATTAAAATAAATAAAGGCCTCAGAATAGCATGGACAGTGAATTGGCAAATTTTTTGAAAAAGACCCACATAGATTAAAATTGACTTTATTTGTATATTTAGTGTTATACTTCTCTTGAATGAGAATTGTCTATATTTATCAGGGAAAATAACTTTAATAAATTATTTTTACTGATTGAATTTATATATAAGAAATATAGTCATGTGATGGCTACAACATACTAGTTTTTTATGAATTTTTAATTCAATTTTCCCATTTGGGGACATTCAACTTAAACAGATCATTAATTGATGAATAAGTAACTAATGTAAATAACATTTTAAAACTATAAAACTAAGTCATTAACACAGCAAACTGAAATAATGCTAAATGGAAACATAAACAATAAAACGTAGTAAAACACAGAGCAAGATATTTCCAAAATTTAGAGAGGGGAAAAAAATGAAAGAAAGAAAAAGAGAGAAAAAAAAAACCCTCTCTCTTACTTAAAACTTCTGTTCCTTCCACTTACTTGAAGCGCAGATCTATTTATACAGCAGTAGTAAACAAGGGAAATTATTGTTTCAGCTGCCTAGTTAAAAAGCACCCAGCCGGCAATCTCAGCTTTTGAAACTGCAGTGGGTAAAACTTAAGGCGATGACAATTTCATGAATCATATTTTGGCAGGCATTTCGCGTTGTCAGAATTAAATGCGATAGAAAAATGGAAACCCAATTTAAGATAGTGTTCATTTAAAGAGGCGTCTAAATCAATCATCCCCCTAAACAATGTAGTACTTAAATCACAACTAAATAATTTATTTAGTTGTTTTCTATTAAATTCTTTTTCATTCACAAATGTTAAAAATTGATGATATCCAATGTTCAAATATCTATTCAAATTAAACTGATTAAGATTTTTAGCCACAATGTGCTCTTTACCATCCAGATTAAGCCATTCTGATTGCAATTATGAAGAACTTTTTTCTGAAAAATCGATTATTTTCTCATTATTTAAATTCTCAACGACATGGTATGGGAGCCGCCATTTTCTTTGTTCGTAAACAGATTAAATCGAATAATTGAATATGTGTTTAAAAAAAGTTAGAAAACAATTAAATTGCAGAGCTGCCAACCTAATCCGGCAAATTGTTAGTACCGCCCATTTTTCTACACCACTTAATTTTTGAAAAGAATTACTTTAAAAATTAAGTCGTGTAGAAAAATGGGCGGTACTAACAATTTGCCGGATTAGGTTGGCAGCTCTGAAATTGGAATCAATTTAATAAATTAATTTTAGTTTATTAAAAAACGAAAATAATAACTACTATTCAGTTCGATGATTAAACCTTTATTTTAGTATTAAAAAATTTTTTTTTTTTTGCTTAACAGCGTCATCTCTTGACATTTTCATTTAAAATAAACTACCTCGGAATGACAACAGGAATTCATGTATGTTTTTACAAATAAAAAATTAATGTAGTAGTTCTTTTTGGCAAACATTGCAAAATTTTAAAAGAAGTATCATGTAAAACCCATGTGCTAAAATTCACTTAGTTGCGTGATATATCAAACAAACCTGAACAATAGCAGCTCTCGCCTTACGGATTAAATATATATATAAACAAAATGTTTTTAATTATTAATTTTTCTTACATTCAGCATTAATTTACTATTTAAATAATTACTAAAGAGCAAATTACTGCTGAATGTAAGAAAAGTTACCTGATTTGTATTTCATGAAATATAATAAAATAGATTGTTAAGAAAATTATTATTTTTTAATAATAAATATTGAAACTACAATTTAATTTTAAATGTTAAAGTACAAAACATAGAATATTTTCCCTTTAAATTATCATTAAAGAGTAATCATCAGTGCACCCAGTGGCAGATTTAAGGGGGGGACTAGGTGGCTGAAGCCCCCCCCCCCCCAAAAAAAAACAAAAAACAAAAAAAAAAAAACACTGACATTCACAATTGAATATTGCAATTGTAAATTTTTTATTGGTCTAGAATAACACTTTGAAAAATCCTAGCCCCCCCCCTTCCCAAAAAAAAGGAAAAAAAAAAAAAAAAAATCAAGTTCTGGATCTGCCACTGAGTGCATCCATGATGAAGCGAACAGTAATTTTTCCTTTATATCATTACTCAACTTTTATATTTATCTGTTCTTTATTAATAATAATTTAATAATAATGCAAAATAAAACCAACTTGTGGAATTCATACCGACTCTTTGTTGCACTTCAGTTGTAAAGATCGTATCAGGAAAATCTGCTTGCAAACCATTTCCCTTTTTTCTGTAAATTTATCATTCCTTTTAAAGTAATTTTATTTCCACTAATAACAATAAACATATTAGTCAAACATTTTTCATAGATAATTTTTTAATGTATTGATTTTTCTTTTTTTAAAAATTAGTATAAAATATATTAACACTTTGCTGACCAATCCGGGAAATCTCTCTGTTTTGTAAGCTATCAGTACATGACCGATCGGGGAGAACTTCCTGTTTATCAATAGCTGTGTTCTTTTGAGAAATACTGTTAAAATGCTTTATGTTTTGGAACTCTTTAAACTTCTCCTAAAAGTACACTGCTAATGTAATATAACGCAATACTGTATGTATGGTTTTCAGAATATTTCCAATATATTTTGATGGTCTTGCCTACTTCACTTTTTTGCTCACACTAAATTATCACCACAAATATTTAAAAGTAACAGAACGAGTTAAAACAATCTATAATAGTAAGTTATACGTGTAAGTGATATATATGAGAAATCTGTGGAGTACCATTGCACAAACTTATATGTTTCCATCAATACCACACTTCAAAGAACTACTAAACATTATTGAATCAAATTTATGCCATTTGAATTAAAATAAGTTAATTTTAATTATAGCATCCTTATTTTGTTTTTGCAAATGTTTATAAAAGTTTTATTGTTGCCTTTATTTGGAAATTCTATTATTTGTAACTGTTAAAAAATGTGCGGTGACTAGCTTATACTCAGGCGCAATTCATTCGGTCGGCAAAGTGTTAATAAATATGCAATTTTATATATCTTATACAGTATATCTACTAACTTATTTTTTTATTTTTAGAAAAAGTACATCCAGTCTGCTTTTTGGTTCTCTTTTCTGTTAAATTTGAAGCATATCTATCTATACATTGCTCCTGCATACTTTTTATTTTTGCTGAAGAATTACTGTTTAACGAAAAATTCTTCTGGTAAAAAACAGCTCTTTTGATTTTATTTAGCATATAATTATGTAATGTTATTTAGAACTATCTTCAGTATATATGTTTTTATTTTTATTTCCTTTTACGTAACACTAGATCACACGGCATTACACATATATGTTTATCAAAAGTAGTATTTTTATGCTAATGAGGAGGGGATGACAACGGGGTTTTTCCACCATTGTCTGCTCAATCACGTGATAGAGGAAAACGAATAATCGAATTCTGGGAATCGCATTCAATTAAATATTGTTCTTAAGAACAAAAATTGTAATATTTAATATAAAATAAAATAAAAGTAATATTGTGCATTTGTAAACAGTAGAATAGTTATATTTGTAAATTTAATAATTTTTAAAAAACATTTTATGTGTTTATTTATTTTCAACTGTAAGAATCGATTTTTGTATATTGTAGTGTAACTGTAACATTAACTGATCTAGCAATAGATAATAGCTTCTTGTGGAATGTTTACGGATTATAATTTGAAATTTTAAAATGTTTTCATTTAATTTAATTGTATAAAGGTGTTACAACAAGTTAATTAATTTAGTTACTGGTCTAAATGGATTTACGCAGTACGATATTGTACTGTCACTGATTTAAGTACCAAAAATCAGAGTATTAAACATGTTCTTCATGAACATCAATAACAAATATAAACTAAATGATGATTGCAAATGTATACAGCAAACAAAAGGTGATGAATAATGATATAAAATGGATTAAAAATGATGATTTATAAAAAATAACGCAGATTTAATACGATTGATCAAAAATAAGAATAGAAAATATGTTATTTCAGCAGTCTCTATAGATAAACAAGACTTTGTCTGCTATTTGTTTTTCCTCTATCATGTGACCTCTGACGTCAGGTGGGAAGAGCCCATTACAACATTTTAACAAAATCATCATTATTAAATCAGTGAAAAGTATAATTAAAATGGATTGCTCATATATATATACAGTAAGATCTTTATAACACAAACCTAAAAACATGAGGTTGTGCATTATATAGAATTTTGCATTATATAGGTAAATCATGTTTCATACCTCATTAAATTTACCTGGTATACATGGCCAAATGTGTCGGAAACATATCAAAACAGAGTAGAGTATCTTTAATTTATTTTCCTTGAAGCAGAAATTGAACAGACTATAAATTTCATTGTGAAATTTACTTTATAAACATAGTCCAAATAAGCCTGGTCCGAATCATCCATTATAATACTCAAAAAAAAAAAATATATATATATATATATATATATATATAATAATAATAATTTTTTTTTTCATTAAACAAATTTTGAATTAGGGAATAAAGAAAAACTAATGTATAACAATTTAGTCTTCTAGAGAATAACTGTGTTTTATAATGTGGGAATGCCATTGCTTCTTAACTGCAAAATTCATTGTTTATGTTTGAGATGCTTTGCGTTATACGGAGAATTGCATTATATAGAATAGTGTTATAAAGATCTTCTACTGTATATATGTTTTAAAATGGGAGTTAATATATTGAAATGTAACATATGTTTAAATTAACATCACTATAATTGTACTTTTTAAAAAGTAAAGTTATTAGTGAAAGTGTCTGAGGTAATAGTTAAATTATTGTATTTGATTAAATTGGTTTTAATGCATGGGTTTAAACAGTATTAAATGTTTCCTACATAATTGTTTATATCTGTAAAATTTCTCAACTTATAAATAATCTTTAATTTAATTTTAAACCAAATACCAATTTCTCTATCTTATAGTCATACAAATACTACATTAATTTATTAAATTTTTCTTTTTTAATTTTCTTTCTTTCTTTTTCTGTAATTATTATCTTAATTTTAATTTTTTACTTTGTTACCGTAGGGTTTTGCAGAGGTTTTGGGGAAAGTTGGGCATCCATAAAACTTGTTTAACTGGCTTTACCTGTCTTAAGCCATGGTAGTCTCTGCTTCTTATTTTAGTTTGGGTTTCATTGTTTTATAATTCTGGTCTTCCTTCCTGGTGTTTGATCTTTGTAATGAATTATTATACACACTCATACATATAATATATATATTATTTTAAATTATTCATATAAATTAGGTTCAAATTCAAAATCACAATGATTTTCTTTTTGGGAAATATATTATTACATATATTTAATTAAAAATTGCCAGGTATTTTACTTATATGGATATTTTGGCCATTTTGGGGACCTTCTTCATGTTCAAGTAATGCCTAATCAGGAAATAATAATTTTCTATTTCCTTATCAATTTATTTTAAATTCTTCCCGTTATTTAGGTATGTACTTTGTTGGAATATAGCTGTGATAGGTAATTTAAATTTATAAAATAATGCTTTATCTGTTTCACAATAAATTCTATCTGTATGTCTGTTAGGTTTCGACACACACTACACTCACAAACACACACACCAAAAAATAAAATATATGAAATAATGCATTTTCTGTATATTTTTTTTTTTAACTCTTTAGTTAATTTATGTAAAATTTGTAATACTGTTCTGTTATTTAATGACTATCTTGTTTGACAATTATAAATGAATATTTGATCGTTCATACATTATTTATTATTATTTTTAAATAATTTATTTACCAACATTGTTTTAATTTTTAATTATTAAAATTTTTTTTTTGCTTTGAAGAAAATGTATGCATTTTTGGTTAAGTTTAATAAAATGCAAAATATATGACTCCCACCCCCCTTTCTTTTTCTTGCTATTATTGTGTTAATAATTCATTCTAAATTTCTCTTGATATATTTCTATCCCTTAGGTTATGGATTTTCCATTAAAAACTTTCTAAAGTTAGCTGCAGTAGGATTGTCAACAACTTTGGTATCATTTGGACCATTTATTTATCTGGTAATATTAAAAAAAAAAAAAATCGTTACATAAATTTTTAATGTTTTAATTTTCCCCATTTGTATATTTAAAAATTTAAAAACAAATAAAAATAAATAATTAGATGTGATATTAGTATCCTTTTAAAAATGAGACCATCTTAAGGAATGAAATGAAAATTCATAGTATTTGTACTGTAATATATCATTATGTAATCTAGTTAATATATTGTACTGGCACAAAAAATAATCTGGTGTGTCACTGACACGACTTTCTCTTATCTAGCATTTGAATACTACAAAGGTAGATTGCAGAATAAGATGGATAAGATAACAAATACTATATACGATCCTACTTTAAAAACAATTTAAAATAGGTATAGGAACAGTTTTATTTGACATAAAATTCTGTGTTTGTATGAGGTGATCTACCATCTCCCTCAACCCCTCATTTATATATAGTACTTATATAAAAAATTGAAGGCTGTTATTAAATTTAAAAGTTTATACCAAATCATTCAAACAACTTTCACCCATAACACGCCTTGAAACTTAACAATCTTAAACAAACTTTTCAAGTGGCTATCTCATATGAACTTCAAAATTTCAAGTTTATTTAAATTTACTGCAATTATTTGTTTTTAAGTTATGTTTATAATAGACTAATTATATTATATTATAATTGTAACATACAGATTTACACGTTCACCGCCGCATCATCCATATCTGGGTGACAGGTATGCTTCTATAAGCACTGAAATCTAAATATTGGATATACGACATAAAAATACTAAAAATATACACATATACTATACTTTTTAATAATTTATATTTAGGATAACATATTTCATTATACTATGTCACATGATGTTCATTAAAACATTCTAAACACATTTAAAATGATTTTGGACAGTTAGAACAATAGGTTGTAGTTTTTTTCCCCCACAGTTTTCTTTGTTTCTTGGCATTCAGTAGTTCGCCTCTTCTTTTGGTAACATAGGGTGCACATCCTTCTTATAGGCTTGCTCTGGTGATTCTTACGAATCTCTAAATGGTGAGACATGTTCCTTGTTTTATTTCTGTTATTGTCGAGCATAAAATTTTTCGAAGACAACCATTTGGTTACAAGAAGTCCCCAAAATTTTCTTATTTCTGTTGTTTTATTTGTGGCTTTCTGGTACATGTTATCTACGGTAGTCGGATTTAGGCCTGGCTAGAAACTCAGCTGAATCATGCTGGGCGATAAACGTGTTAAATACTAAAAATGTGACTTAAAAAAAAGAATTACTTTACCATATGGCTATGATCTTCATTCCTGAGCAGTCCTTGTCAACATAGTAAAATGTAGCAAAGCACTTTCACAAGTTACATTCAATAAAAAAGAATTTTTTCCCTTAATTATTGGTAGTACTATATGTCTTCTGTAAATTATGTACGCACCACATTACTTAAAAATATTCTTTTATTATTAACACACAGCACAACCTGAAATGTACTTCCAGCACTTTTCAGATATAGCACCCAATCCCACTATATTCTAGTTCTTTTGAATAGCCTTGTAAACGAATGGTGAATGATTTTCACACTAGATTTTACATAAAACATGCTTTTATGCATATAGAAAAGATGTATTAATTTCATTTGTTTAGTGCAGCCTATAGATGTTAATCTGTACCTATAAATTTTGCCCATAGATATAATGTATTTGAATTCTCTTGGATGTCCCTGTACACGAACCATTTGCTTGATCACAAAGAAAAGTTTTGTGTAGCATACCTATGTGATATAGATTTTAAAATGCTGTGTTTGCATTTCCTTTTATTATTTGTTCTTGAGATATGGCAATAACAGACACACAGAGGCCAACCACTTTAAACATGATTTTCAAATTCAAGAAATCTCAGAGTGTGTAAATATATCAAAAACTCAATTTTAAAAATTTGACCCCAAAACAAGACTTTCTGTACCATATACATGAGTAAGAGAAAGTAAAAAAGAATGTTAAATACATTTTTATATATTTTCACACAATGAAAATTTTCCATAAATAAATAAAACAAAACCTGAAAGAAAAACAATAATAATAAAAGCACACTTTAATTATAATAGTTATATAATAAATATTGTATATATACATTAAATTTGGGGCTAAATATATTATTCTTGTTTAAGAATATTTAGTTTTTAGATACTTAGATAAATTTTAATTAATTGTTTTCTCCTTCTTTATTATTTTGTTTATTTTAATTGCTGTTTTTTATTGTAGGGTCAACTAAATCAAGTTTTATCTCGCCTGTTTCCAGTGAAGCGTGGCTTGACACATTCTTACTGGGCTCCTAACTTTTGGGCTCTCTACAATTTTTCCGATAGACTTCTGTCTTTTGCTGGTAACTATATTAACATATGTGCACCCTATGTACCTATCTTAAGGACTAAAAATATCATTTAAATATTACTTAAGTTACTAAAGGCTATTAATTAATAATTTTTATTAATGATGAAATTAATTGTAAAATATCATATCAAATCTAATAGGCCTGTCTAGGTACAGCTTCACTATTTTGAATATTTAATAAATTTTATGGATATCATTAATTTTTGATTGCAAGAGAATGATGTTTTGAAGAAATATGTCTTCAAAAGCTTATCAAAGCGATATTCATCATGTATATAGAAGGTGAACAAACTATGGCCAAGAGCTACAGTATAGAATTTTTTCACAAATTTCATTAAAGTTTTTTTTTTTTTTTTTTTTTTTTTTTTTTAAGTCTCTTATTTGCTCCTTTTAAATGAAAAGAAATACATGTTCATATCTGTATAAAATTAAAACGTGTGTCTAATAATAAAAAAAAAAAAAAAAAAAAAAAGAGAAAAGAAACAATTTTTTAAGTTTATTTAATTATTCAAGCAACATATTGCCAAAATCAGTGTTGAAGATTTTTTATTTCCCTGTCTGTTCTTAACAGAAACTTTATGACAGAATGATAGAATATTTAGTAAAATTGGAAAAGGGGCATTTTTACAAGAAACATTTGAAAAATAACTTAATTTTCATATTAACAAAATTTTCATGGATCATGGAAAACCTGGAAAAATCTGAAAAAGTTAAGAAAGTGTCAGAAAAAATTGCAAATATTGTTCCAAAACCTAGAAAATGATTTTGTAAACCTTAAAAATGCTTTCTTGGCATATTCAGTTTAAACTTGTTGGCTTAGCCATTTAGAGTTTTACATGGTTTTATCTGAAACTCGCGGAAATATGGGCTGGGAACCTTAGACTCCCACTAAAGGTATTCCAACCAGACCTAGATCCTAAATGTAGGCAACTAATACCTTCCAAATATATGAAAAAACTTATAGAACACTAGCATGCTTTGCCCGCATCGCTGATCATTATATTGAAATGAATTCTCAAAACACAATATCATTAATAAAAAATCTTTAAAAAAAAAATATCATTAAAATTAGTCAAAATCTAAGTTTAAGGTCCTGCTACTTTCAGTAGAGGTATTTCCGTTCGCCATAGTCAAGCCTAGAGCTCCAATGCCTTTAGTAGCCTCTTACCTACTTTTTACTCTCCCTTCTTCGTGGTTAAAGTCAAAAGTTTTGCAAAATCTCATCAAAGTGCATACTACGTACCCTTAACATCCACACACACCAAAATTCACCATTCTGAGGTAATTTGGATGGATTTAAGCTTGAAAATGTGTTTTTTGCCCTGCTTGCCTCAAAGTGAGGAATGGGGGGGGGGGTAATATCGCAAAATACTTTATATTGCATGTTGCATACACATACCTAACCGACACATAAAAAAAATCGAGATCCTGAAATTATTTAAAGCAAAGCTATGTTTTAAAACATGTTTTTTATCGCCTTCTGCTCTTAAAGAAGGGAAGGGGAGGGAATTTCACAAAATCTCATTATACTATTAGTTAGATATATATATAATCGACCCATACATCAAAAGTCTCTAACTTTAGATAATTTAGTGCAAAGTTATGCATGGTTACATGCGTAACTCTGCCCCATTGGAGGGCCCACCTTTGTAGTTTTTGCCCTCCTTTGGAGGGTGGGTTTTTTCCCCCCACCGTCCAAAGGGTGGTAGGGTGGAATTTCACAAAATCTCTTTGTAATGTGAGTTGTGTACGTATAAGCAACCCATACATCAAAAATTACCATTCTAAGATAATCTGGAACAGAGTTACGCATGGAAACATGTCTTTTGCCCCCCTCCCCCTCTGACCCCAAAGGGGTAGGACGGAATTAAAAAAAATCCCTTTGTAGTGTGTGTGTTGAGTACACATAACCAATCAACATATCACTTTTATGAGAAAATTTAGAGCAGAGCTATTCTTAAAAACATGTTTTTGTGGCCTCCCTCGTCCTTAAAAGGGGGGAGGGGAAATTTTTGCAAAATCCCTTTATAATGTGTGTTGGAAACCATAACCATCCCACACATAAAAAATCACCTTTTCAAGATAGTTCGGAGCAGAGTTATGCATGGAAACATGTTTTTTGTCCAACTCTCTACCCGCAGGGGGGTAGGGTGGAATTTCACAAAATCACATTGTAGTGTGTGTCGTGAGTATGCATAACCAATCGACATATCAAAAAATCACTATCCTGGGATAATTTTAAGCGATGTTACTCTTAAAAGTGTTTTTTGGTCCCCCCCCCCCTTGCCCTTAAAGGAGGGGGGTGTGATGTAAATACATCACCTCTTGTTTAATTCCTATGCCAAAATACATCGTTTTGCAGGCATCTCATCGCAACCGTTCGTTCCTGGCTCAACGCACCCTGTAAAGTTTGCTTCCCGCGACACTTGTCAACGGGAGAATCGGCGATTCTTTCTCTCGCGTGCGCGTACTGTTTAATTGGTTACTTTTGCAGTCCGATTAACGAATCCAAATCGCGTATCCGTGATTTTAGGTGTGCGGACCTGTTTTTTCTTTAGGAGCGATTTTTGAAATTTAAAAATCAGTGAGTTGGTGTTCCACCTTGGGGTAGAGAAGAATGGCCGGGCACCTACGTCCCTACATTATATTTTACCGTTATTTTTATATATGTGGTCCCACACGGTTATTATGACTTGAAACTAAATTGTGACAGTGACCGGAGATGATTTTTTTATATAAATATTTTGTGAAGTATCTTGAATTTATTTTAAACAAGCATGGCTATGTATTAGAGATTTGAGATTTACAACAGTTGTCCGGATTCTGCATTCTTGAAGTGGGAAAGCAAATTAATCTTAATAAATACTATTAAATTGGAATTGAAGACTGCCTTTCCTTTTTTTCAAGACTGGGTATGTTTTATTCTAAACTTTAAAATATCTTAAAAAAAGTAAAAATTGAATTTATCTTATACTTGGTATGTACCCATGTATGATCAGATTGAAGCCTAGGGTAATTCATCATTATTTCATACGATCACAATTTGTTAATATATTTTGTTTTAAATTAAAGGCAACCTCTATCCATTATTAAATAAAATAAAAAGTACCACCACATATGGTGCCGATCGTAAAAAATTAAAGATTGCATGAGGTACATTGCCAGTTTTGGTCTGAAAGTGCTTTATTTAAGAAATTATTAGAAAGATGTATATTTTTGTTATTATTCATATTTTCATAGCCATAAGTGCAGTAATTATTGAAAGTAGTACTGTTTGCATGGGTGAAATTTTATTTTAATATGCCTATTAGCCATTTCATTAATAACAGTAATAATAATAAACTGAAATAGTTAAATAAGAATTCATATACATTTTTCAAAGACATACTTTTGAAAAGTGTTTTTTTTCAAAAAAAAAAAAAAAAAAAAAAAAAAAAAATTCCATAGTGGCATATTGAACTAAGTATTATAATCTAGTCTGTTGAATGTATTTAAACAAATAGTTTATTAAGAATAATAATTAAAAGCTTACTTTCACATTTGAAGTGTAATATTATTGGTATGTATTTCTGGATTATATAGGGTATTATTCATTTGCAAAATAAAAATACTGTTTTGATTTAGAATTAATGCCAAGATAATAGAGAGAGAATATTTTGAAAATAGGCTGTATGATATTTTTGTATTTGAAGGAATAACATGTTATAATTTATTGTGTTTGGGAGTTTGCTATCACTTCTAAAAAAAATAGACATAATAAGATGGGTCAACTTCAATTAATATGAAAATTTGTTATGAAATATAATAAGATTAAAGTAGATAAGTATGTCTGCTTGATATTTTGAAAATATATGACTATGCATTAACTTTTTTGTCTCTGCAAAATTTTGACAAATTTTTCTTAAAATCATGAATGCTGAAAAAACTTATTGTCTTAAATTCACAGTAACACCATTTAATGGTGATCCAGATCTTTTGGATTTTTTTATTGAACAGGTGCAAACTAAAATAGATATTTTTAAATGGCATCCTAAACAGGCCCTTATTTTTATTAAATCAAAACTTTGCGATAGGGCTTTAAAATTTTATACATCGTCAATCCCATGCCAAAGAGCCAAGTCTCCTGATGAATTATTTCAGATTTTACGTAAGAATTTTAAAGGTGAAACAGAACAGAGTGTAGCATTACAATATAATGCCATTAAATTTGATGGTTTGGAGAATATCCAAAACTTTGCTAATCGGCTCCAACATCTTGTTTATAAGAGGTTTCCAAAATTTCCACAAGAATCAATGGACCAACTACTCATTGCAAAATTAACGGATACTCTCACCCCCGATTATAAGTTACATCTTTTAACGAGAAAGTGTAGTAATTTTGAGGAAATGGTTGACAATCTGGCTGCATATCAGGAGGTTGTTCAATCAGGTGAATCTTTGTCTGTTTCCCAGCCATCATTTTCAAATATAAATCATTGCATGACTGCTGAAATTGCACAGCACAATGCCTCGGATCGGGACTCCCAGCTGCATCATCTTGAATTAAATTCAGATCGGCCCTCGCGGTCTGATGGTCATAAACCGACATGTCAGTGGTGTTCTCGGGTTGGACACACTGCCCGATTTTGTTACAAATTAAAAGATTATCAGGGTGGCAGAAGATTTGACACAGATCGACAGGGATTCAAATCATGTCAAAGAAATAAAATTAGATCCAAATATAACCATAGACATTCTCCTTCGGATGGACACTCCTCTCACACACACCCCCGGTCAGCACAGGCTCAATCGGAGTCAGCAACTTTTGAACATAAGCGTAAAGGGCTCAACTACAAAAATCGTCAGTTTCATAAAGACTGACAAATTTCTGGGAGAGGTCAGTCCTGCACTTCCTCTCCCATTCATAATAAACATTCGAATGGTCTAAAAATTTGTGGTCAGGATATAATCCTAAGATCACCAAGCACTAGATTAAAATTTCCTATCTCATCAAAAAGATTGGTCAGTTCAGTAAGTACTCAAACCATTGTTCCTGCAAATATATCATCTAATGCTACATCCCAAACAGAAAATCAGCCTGATGAGGATGTTATTTTTATTCATTCATTAAGATTTCTATTGTACACTCAAGCTGCCAGTCCTCACTTACCTATTGTTAAGTTAAACATAAATAAGTCATTACAAAACTTTCTTTTGGATTCAGGTGCGAGCATTTCAGTTTTAGCCAAAGGCTATTTCGATAAATTCAGAAATGAATTACACTTTAAAAGAGTCGCTACAAAAGTTAAAATTGCTACTGTCAATTCAGCGGTATTTTGTGCGGGATGTATCAATCTATCATTCAAAATTGGCAAATTTTTTTTCAGACATACATTTTTTCTCATAGATATTCCTACAGACTCAAAATTCATTGGTATATTGGGATTTGATTTTCTGAAAACCCATAGGGTCCTAATTGATTTAAAACAAAATCTCGTACAAATTAACGATTGTCATGTTGACATTTATAGCACAATTCCTGAAGATGAGTATGAGATTCCTGAATCCAAAATTAATTGCCTCCAAAATTTACCCGCTATTCCTGAGACCAGTACTTCTACCTCTAATCCTACTTTCGTAAACGATAAAAATTCTCAATTTGACTGTCAAGATGAAGTTAATAAATGTACACTCAAAAACAAAGTGATCATTCCACCGCTACAAACAGTTTATGTCTTTGTTATGTGCAAACAAATATATGCTGATAAACAGGTAATCTTTATTCCCACACTGAATAAAAACAAAGGTATAGGTTTGTACACTGCAATTGTCAACCTTGAAGAGGGTTCACATAGTAAAAATATTGAAGTAATGTCATTTTCAGTTTCGTTAACAAATTATTCTAAAGTAGATCAACATTTAAATAAAGGTACCAAGCTTGGAATAATTCACCAAATTGAAGAAATAGAGGAAATTAAACAAGAACCCAGAGCACAAGTTAATCTGATTCAAGCATCGGATGAGATTATTCAACTCCGAAAATCTGAATTTAGTATTGATAATTTTTCCTTACACCATTTGTCTACTAAAGAAAGATTGACTATCCAGAAATTGCTCATGGAACATCAAGTGGTTTTTTCCTCATCACTTAAATCACTGGGACACACTGACCATGTGACCCCGCATATACAATTCACAAGTGATGTTCCTGTGAGAACGTTGCCTTATCCAGTTCCTGAAGCTATGCAGGAGGAGATAAAGAAACAAATTGATGCTCTACAAGAGGCTGGCATCATTGAAAGGAGCATTTCTGAATGGGCGTGTCCCATGCTTGCTGTTAAGAAAAAACCCACATCTCCTGATGAAAAGCCATCTTTTCGCCTAGCCCTTGATCTGCGACTCATCAATGCCATGATAAGGAGTTCATCGTATCCATTGCCCCGAATTGATTATATCATTAATAACATTTCAAAGTATAAATACTTCACCACGCTGGACTTCCCGTCTGCATATCATCAAATACATCTCCCAAAGAAGTTCAGAAAAAGGTTATCATTCACAACTCAGTGGGGGACCTATTCATTTAGTCGTTTAATGTTTGGACTAAGATCTGCAGCAAGCAGTTTCCAAATGTTGATTGATGCGATAATTGAAGAAACAAAATGTCTTGGTATCTTTGCATACCAGGACGATATCATTGTAGGTAGCAATTCATTTCCAGAAATGTTAGAAAAACTGACTCAACTTTTCAAAATTTTACTAAAGTATAACATCACCTTATCTCCGAAGAAATCCCAATTTTTTAAGAAGGCTATTGATTACCTTGGATTTCATATACAAGACCATACTATAAGTCCCATATCATCAAACATCACCAAAATAACAGCATTTCCAACTCCCAAAACAAGAAAACATTTAAAGAGATTTTTGGGTTTATGTGGTTTTTACAGAAAAATTCTTCCAAATTATGCAAAACTAGTGGATCAACTAACACAGTTAACTTCAACGAAGATCCCGTTTAAATGGACACATCAACACACAGAAGTTTTTCAGAAAATTCAAAAGATATTTTTTACTAAACCATTTCTAAATTTACCTGATTTTGACAAGCCTTTCTTCCTGAATACCGATGCTAGTAATGTAGCTATAGCTGGGGTTCTGTTGCAAGAACGCAACAATGTATTACAACCAGTTAGCTATTTCAGCAAAACACTTTCTAATTCTGAGAAGCACTATCCGGCACTCAAGAAAGAACTTATGGCAATTGTTAAATCAGTTCAAGCATTCAGGTTCTACTTATATAATAGACAATTTACAATTTTAAGTGATAGCAAACCCATAGAATTCTATCGCAGTACTACTTCACCTGTAGATCTTACTACAAAATGGCTAATAGAGTTGTACACATATGATTTTACATTCCAATACATTAAAGGTCAATCTAATGTTCTAGCAGATTATTTTTCACGTGATGACTTTTCAGAATCCACCCAAAATTTGACAACAAATCCAGAGTTAATAAATGATGAAAACATCTTACCTGTATCATCCAATTCACCCAGCATACAGTTGCACAATATAAATCACAGCAACCTAAACCTAACTAATAGAGAAAATAATGACCCAGAACTACAAGTTTCACAAGATACTTTATTTATTGAACAAAAACATGATGATAATTTATTAAAAATAGTACAAAATATTATGTCTGAAAATCCAAAACAGAAATTCAAAAATTATTTCATTCATCCAGATACAGGTCTATTGATGATAAGAAGAAAATTTAATAGCAAACAAGATAGTAATTCCTCCAAGATTCTTGTACCAAATTCACTAAAACCTAAAATTTTAAAGATAGCTCATATGCCACATTTTGGTATTTATAATACATACCGTAAAATCCTGAAGTCATATTACTGGAGAGGAATATACAGAGATACCAAAAATTACGTGCTTTCTTGTAAACTGTGTATCAGAAATAAGCCTCACAAAATTCCTGCAGCTCCCTTACAGGAAATGTTCATTCCAAATAAACCTGGTGAACTGGTATCTATGGATTTTGTTGGACCATTCTCCAACAAAATGTTTGTACTTACCTGTTTTGATCACTTCTCCAAATTCTTAGAACTTTTTCCAATTAAAAAACCCACGGCACAGTCTGTTGTAGACTCCCTAACAAAATATATCACATCATATGGACGTCCTGCAGCATTAATGTCTGACCTTGGACCTCAGTTTACAGCAGATATTTTCAACCATTTCACCAAAACCATGAAAATAAGCCTTGTTCATGCTTCGTCTGCACATCCACAGACGCAAGGATCTTCTGAAAGAATAAATACTAGCATCAAATCATCTATTGCTTCATTAGCAGGTGAAGGCTTCAACTTCAAACAAGCCTTGATGATACATAAAAGTATATACAACACTTCTATACATTCATCAACGGGGTATTCACCAGCATTTTTACATTTTGGTAGGTCAGTTTCTAATATATTTGATGTATGTGAATTGCATGAAATGTCAAATATGGAATTCCCCTTTGAGTATTATCAATACATGAAGTCGCTAAATAGAGTTTATGAAAAGGTACATAGAAATATGAAGGATGCTCAAAATTACAGAAATCAAAGACAGCACCAGAGGGCTTCCCTCAGAGTGTTCAAGACGGGCGACCTTGTTCACGAGACACTTTCAAAGCAAGGTTTATCGGGCCTTTTATTGTCACTAAAGTAATTTCTAAGGTGCTGGTTCAAATTAAAGAGTATGAAAGTGTTACAGCAAAACCGTTCCACATTAATATCGACAGACTTTTAATTGTCCCAAAAAGGAAACAATATCTTATACAAGACAATACAAATTCTCTGCTTACAAACAATAAATTACCAGTTCTAGAAAATAGTCAATCTCCTGCTCCTATTGTCAACAAGAAAAATAACACTTGTATACCAGATAGCTCGGCCCCCAGGTACAACCTGAGGCCCAGGAATAAAAAATAGTAATCTTTAACAATATATATATATAAATATTTTTTTTTTTGCTTTCTGTGTCTTTCCGGAGTGCTTCAGAATAGGACTGATCAACCTGGTTGGGAGCAGACTTGTTGTCGATTACAGAATCCTTAAAAGATTACAATTACGATTATTTTTAATCTTGAAATGCCGATTACGAATACGTTTAGATTACGATTACTGTTTTGATTACGTTTTGATTAGACACTAGAATACGATTACATTCAGATTACGATTACAGTTTTGATTACGTTTTGATTATACTCTAGAATACGATTACATTCAGATTACGATTACAGTTTTGATTACGTTTTGATTATACTCTAGAATACGATTACATTCAGATTACGATTACAGTTTTGATTACGTTTTAATTAGACTCTAGAATACGATTGCATTCAGATTACGATTACATGAAAAATCGATTACAATTAAACTTCAATTATACAGATTTCTCAATCTCGATGTGATGAATATCGCTTGTATATAATCTTTCTTAGATATTTCTTCACATATATCCTTAAATATATATTGTATCTATCCTCTCCTTATATTCTCTATGTATTCTTTATCTTGAATGCTTTCAGATTAAGCTTTTAATATCACAGCAAGCAGTATAAAATTATCATATCAAGTAATTTATCATCTAAAGCGAGAGAAATTTTATATTTATACAAAACTCTATATTTTGACCATCAAAGAAATGTAATCATTAAAATATTGAAAGAAGTTTTAAGTATGAGTCAGAAATTAAAATACTATCTCAAATATCTGTCACAAATTACACTTCTTTATAATAACTTAGTAGACCAAAATTTATTTTAAAATCGACCGCTAGTTCCGAAGCAGGAAATTCGTTTTATATTACTTTTGCATTTTCAGTAGAAAAGAAAGATTAATATATATACACTGATGGAAAAAAAAATCCCAACACCAAGAAAAAATTATTGTACAGTAATGAAATTTGAGCAATACATTTGTCTAGGTAACATATTTAATTGATTAAAGTTTCAAGATCACAGGTAGAGCCATTGGCGAGACGAGCCATTTCAAATGTGAAATGTTGGTATATTAGTAACCAGTGTAACCGCAAGAATTTTGAGTGCAAGCATGCAAACGTGCATGCATTGTGTCGTACAGGTGTCGGATATCAGTTTGTGGGATAGAGTTCCATGTCTGTTGCACTTGGGCGGTCAATGCAGGGACGGTTAATGCTGGTTGTGGATGACGCTGGAGTTGTCGTCCAATGATGTCCCATACGTGCTCGATTGGAGAAAGATCTGGTGATCTAGCAGGCCAAGGCAACATGTCGACACTCTGTAGAGCATGTTGGGTTACAACAGCGGTATGAGGGCGAGCGTTATCCTGTTGGAAAACACCCCCTTGAATGCTGTTCGTGAATGGCAGCACAACAGGTTGTATCACTAGACTGACGTACAAATTTGCAGTCAGGGTGCGTGGGATAACCACGAGAGTGCTCCTGCTGTCATACGAAATTGCTCGCCAAACCATAACTCCAGGAGTAGGCCCTGTGTGTCTAGGCCGCAGACAGGTCGCTAGCAGGCGTTCACCTGGCCTCCTTCTAACCAACACACGGCTATCACTGCGACCAAGGCAGAACCGGCTTTCATCAGGAAACACAACAGATCTCCACTCCGTCCTCCAATAAGCTCTAGCTTGACACCACTCACGTCACAAACGGCAGTGGTTTGGAGTTAGTGGAATGCACGCTATAGGGCGTCTGGCTCGGAGCTGTCCTTGAAGTAACCGATTTGTAACAGTTCTTTGTGTCACTCTGGTGCCAACTGCGCTCGAATTTCAGCTGCAGACGCAGTACGATTAGCCACAGCCATACGCCGAACACGGCGGTCTTCCCTCTCAGTAGTGCCACGTGGCCGCCGGAACCCGGTCTTCTTGAGGTAGTACCTTCCCTTGACCACTGCTGCCAACACTCATGCACAGTGGATACATTCCTGCCAAGTCTTTCTGCAATATCGCGGAAAGAAAACCCACCTTCTCGTAGCCCTACTACACGACCTCGTTCAAACTCTGTGAACTGTTGATAATGGCTTCTTCGTTTTCTTAGAGGTATCCTTGACTAACTTTAACCCACTACGTCAAATCTCAACTATAAATAAGGATCACGAACCTTACAGCGCTTATTTAAAGCAAACCTCATTTGCATGTTCATAGTGTCGCTACTAGCGCCACACTTATGCGCGTAGCTCGAGATTTGAATCGACGTCATCTTTCAGATGTATAAACACGCCTACCAAATTTCGTTTATCTAGCACAGCTCCTTGCTGGTGTTGGGATTTTTTTTCCCATCAGTGTATATATATATATATTATTTAGTAAAACATAAAAAGGAAAGAAGTAGAAGCTATGTAAATTTGGAGAACCCCTTAAATTATATCATATGTAAGTATGTACACACATTGAATTACATTGGTAGCAATGTATAAAGGTATAAGTAAGAAGTCTAAATAAAAATGCAATCAATTTAATTAAAAAAGAAGTTTCAAACATCCGCATTTGATTTAAATAAAACTGTCAGTTAAAAATGCATTTTTTTTTTTACTAAGGAGAAATATTATATTAATATAAATTTAAAAATTTCAAATTAGATGTACAATTCTGTTGCCTATAATAAATAATGAATTTAGTTATCTTTATACCTTCATAGATTATGATGACACCTGTATTAATTAAATGATTCTATTAAATGGTCTAGATAATATATTTATGTTTCTCAAATGAATATTAATAAACAAATATTTCTCGTCTGTAAAATTTAGCACTACTCCCCCCCTCCCCCTCCCAATAAATAAATAAAATCAATTAATAATCCAAAATTTTTTATTTTTTCTTACTTCTGAATATTGAACTTCATACATATACAAATAGAATGTAGGAGAGATTTAAAATTCTTTAAAACATTTTTATTTAATTTAATCAAAATTAAATTTTTTAGTAGTTTCCCGCTTTTAGTAGAGTGCGGGAACTCATAATTTTCCAGCGACACTGAATAACTTCTTTACGGGTGCTGAAGATGCACAGATAGAGAGATATTTTGAACTAATTTTTGGATATCTTTTGTCATTTTCCTTCCAAAATTTAGAGGGCAAATATCTTCTCCTTTCAATGGCTCTTTTAAATACTCCGTTATTTCCGATTTTGCTATATAATTCTTGGCAAGTTTACTTGATCTTTTCCCGTCTAAAAACGCAAACAGTTTAGTCTTTTTTTTTTTTTTCTTTTTTTCTTTTAGGTTCAGTTGCGGCTTTTTCTTCTGGTTCAGTTATTTCTTCGACAAGAAAGTGATTCTTCATTTCTTTAATTATTATTTCACACACTTGCTCATTCGTCAAGTCCAGGCAACTATTCTTGAATCGTGGATCCAAAATTGTTGATATAATAAATGGTGTACTTTCCACATATTTTTTCATCCTTTTTTCTAAGGGAAATTTCAAAGCTTAGATGAGAAATCTTTCTTATAGATTTTAAATTATTTTACAACAATAAAATACAATAATTACAAATATATTAAAAATATTTTACTAGGCCCCATAAATAAAGGTAATCAAAAATTAAATTTAAAATATTTCAAGAAATTAAATTAAAATTTCGTAAGTTCAAAAAATTATGAAATTATTAAAGCATATCTAAACTTTAAAGTTGCTTTTTAGTGGCCAACTTAGTTTTTAAGACGGGTGAGTAACAATCATATTTCAGAGATTTCTTTTACTTTTTAATGGCAAAGCATCTTATTAAGTGGATTGTTAACATGTTTAATTTTGTGATTAAGCAAAACTCTTTATTCTCATAAAAATATTTTCGATTTGTTTGTTAACTTTTATTTTTATTTTTTTTAAATTTCAATAAAGCGTTCTACTAAATATTTTTTGTAAATAAAACCCCTTTAAAAGGTTTATAAAAAAAATGCACCAATAAGTTCATATAAATTTGTAGATATAGAAAATGAAACAATCATTCTAAACAATAATCACTCTATAACGTTGCTAGGAAGTATTAAAAATGATAAAGGCAAACGAAAATTCAATTCCAGCAATTTTCAATTATAACCGTTATTGAAAGTGAAAATTTTTGTGTTGCTCTCTACATCTTATTGCTAATGACATTATATTCTGCAGGAAGCATTTCTTTGCGCATATGTATTGTTAATGTCGACTGCATTATGGTTTGTGCGAAATAAAAGTTAAAATATGACCTATAGATACCTATGATAGGTCGCAATGCTTTGAAATTCTTTCAAATTTCCCTGTAGACAAACCAGTGGTAATATTTACCATATATTTAAAAGGGAACAATTCCATAATGAACTTGAAGAACATAACATATATTAGTTTAAAAAAATTCCATAAATATTTAAGGTAATTAGAGCGCGCGCGAAGAGACGAACCGAAGTCTTAAGCATAATGATAAAGAATTTTTCGTTGTGTCCCTGTAAAAACCCACAAATGCTAGATTCACCAAAATGCTTGCATTTAGTGCAACAGTGATTTATAATATTCATATAAATCTTCAGCTCAATTGAATAAAGCGTTTAATGCTATCGCACTTTTAAAAATTTGGTCCCATAGGCCATAATGATAAAGAATTTTTCTTTGTGTCCCTGTAAAAAAACTGTAAGTGCTAAATTAACCAAAATCTATACAATTGGTGCAACTGTGACCTATAACATGTGTACAAATTTTTTGCTCAGATTAATAAGGCGTTTAGACGCTATCACACTTTTAAAAATTTGGCCCCATAGGCATAATGATAAAGAAATTTTCCTGGTGTCCCTGCAAAAAAACTGTAAGTGCTAAATTCACCAAAATCTATACAGTTCGTGCAACTGTTACCTATAACATGTATACAAATTTTTTCCTCAGAGTAATAAAGCGTTTAGACGCTATCGCACTTTTAAAAATTTGGTCCCATAGGCCATAATGATAAAGAATTTTTCCTCGTGTCCCTGTAAAAAAACTATGAGTGCTAGATTCACCAAAATCTATAGGGTTCGTATTATGGTGACTTACAATATACGTACAGCTTTCAGCTTATTCGAACAAAGCGTTTAGACGCTAGCGTGTTCACTCACAGACATACATACACACATACATACATCATCGTAAAAATAGTGGAAACGGACTCAGGGGACCTCAAAACGTATAGAAAAATTGTATCGTAATCATGTCAAAATCTCAAATTTGGATTTTTGACATGATTACAATACTTTCCTCACTATAGTGTTCGGAAAGTAAAAAATAAAAATAATAAACACACACTATTTTTTTGGTCTATAGCATTTTTATATTACAATACGTTACAGGAAAACAAGATTTTTCGAAATGAAAGGTGGCCCCGAAATAATGCTGAGCTTCCCTTAGCTTCAAAGCTTAATCGGGCCCTGAAAACATGACCTCTGAAATCTTCCAGGGCGAGTAGGTAAGTTCAAAAATTAGCTTGAAGCTAGAAAATTTTGAAAAAAGGGATAACAAAAAATATAAATAGAGTAAAAATGGCAGTAAAGAAAGAAAAATATAGTGCAATCTTATTTTAGAGATAGATTACGTTTACATTGCTTCACGATACAGATTATTCTCTAGAAAAATATAATGAGATTACGATTAGATTACGATCAGATTACGATTAGATTACGATTATAATTTAAATATTTTTTTTGATTACGATTAGATTACGATTACAATTTAAATATTTTTTTTTGATTACGATTAGATTACGATTAAAATTTAAATATTTTTTTTTATTACGATTAGATTACGATTACAATTTAAATATTTTTTTTGATTACGATTAGATTACGATTACAATTTAAATATTTTTTTTTGATTACGATTAGATTACGATTATAATTTAAATATTTTATTTTGATTACGATTAATCAACGATTACGTTGCTTTTGTAATCGATTACAATCGATTACGATTACGCGATTAAGATTACTACAAGTCTGGTTGGGAGTACTCTTGGAGAGTCACAGCCAGTAAATTATGTTTTATAAAAGAGTTAATTTTTGAAAATATAATATTAATATCTCAAGATTATCATAGTAAAGTATACAAAAATTAAAAAAAAAAAAAAAGTGTTCAATGTGTTAGATGGTTGGATTTTGCTGTACCACACTTCTGTTAAATAATTCCTCATTCATATATGTATATATATATTTTTTTTAGAGTATTATTCAGATATAGATATATATATGTGAAAATAATTGTGTAATAGTAGCAAGTCAATTGGAAATAGCATTTTTTTTTTTTTGTAAAGTACATTCTTTTATTTTCATTTTAGGGTTATTATTTTAATTGGGTTTTAATTTCGTTTGATATTTTCTTGATCTATTTCCAAGGGGCTTTCTCACATGTAATAATTGGGCCCAAATATATTGCTATTTATTTTATAAACAATTCTTATGTTACTGGTAACAAATATAATATTTCTTTCATGACACGTCACTTGTGTAATATGATTTCATGTTTATATTCATACTTATATATATTAATAGATATCTATTTTCATGTGCTGTGTTTACATTTAAGATATTACATTTATATTTTATGTGTATCTTATTTTTCTATAACAATTGAGATTATTTAATTTTATGAGCCATGTTATTGTCATTCGCATGATTTCCTTTAAGGAGAAATTGAAAAAAAAAAAAAAAAAAATTTTTTTTTTTTTCTCACGTGAGTGTTTTCAAATAACAAGCTCATGTGTTCAGTGATTTTTTTTTTTTTTGTTGATATTATGATTATATTATTTCTTCTTATAACAAGTTCGTATGTGTAATAACGATAAGTTTCTTTTAGTTGTAAAATAATTGATATATGTTATATTTAGTAATGTTTCTGAATTTTTTTTTATATTATTCTTTTATACAATTTATTCACAAAAAATTTTATGTCTTTTGTCAACAAAAACCGTCTCTGGCTCTGTTCACAATTTCACCATATACGGTTCATGTTTCCAGTGCCATAAAATTTTTTGTAATTGGTCATGTGGGGATATGTGATGTAAATACATCACCTCTTGTTTAATTCCTATGCCAAAATACATCGTTTTGCAGGCATCTCATCGCAACCGTTCGTTCCTGGCTCAACGCACCCTGTAAAGTTTGCTTCCCGCGACACTTGTCAACGGGAGAATCGGCGATTGTTTCTCTTGCGTGCGCGTACTGTTTAATTGGTTACTTTTGCAGTCCGATTAACGAATCCAAATCGCGTATCCGTGATTTTAGGTGTGCGGACCTGTTTTTTCTTTAGGAGCGATTTTTGAAATTTAAAAATCAGTGAGTTGGTGTTCCACCTTGGGGTAGAGAAGAATGGCCGGGCACCTACGTCCCTACATTATATTTTACCGTTATTTTTATATATGTGGTCCCACACGGTTATTATGACTTGAAACTAAATTGTGACAGTGACCGGAGATGATTTTTTTATATAAATATTTTGTGAAGTATCTTGAATTTATTTTAAACAAGCATGGCTATGTATTAGAGATTTGAGATTTACAACAGTTGTCCGGATTCTGCATTCTTGAAGTGGGAAAGCAAATTAATCTTAATAAATACTATTAAATTGGAATTGAAGACTGCCTTTCCTTTTTTTCAAGACTGGGTATGTTTTATTCTAAACTTTAAAATATCTTAAAAAAAGTAAAAATTGAATTTATCTTATACTTGGTATGTACCCATGTATGATCAGATCGAAGCCTAGGGTAATTCATCATTATTTCATACGATCACAATTTGTTAATATATTTTGTTTTAAATTAAAGGCAACCTCTATCCATTATTAAATAAAATAAAAAGTACCACCACAGGGGGAAGGTGGGAAATTTCGTAAAATCTCTTTATAGCGTATGTTGAGAATGCATAACCAACCCATACATGGAAATTAATCTTACTGAGATAGCTTGAAGCTAAGATATGTTTGGAAATGTGTTTATTGCCCCTACGCCCCCAATGTCGGTAAGGGGGGAATATCACAAAATCCTGTTACAATGGGTGTTGGATACACGTAAATAAGCCACACACTAAAATTTGTGATCTCACCTCCTTAGATTTTCTCGGACGAATTTGCCCCCTCATAACTCTCCCCCTCCCTCAAAAAATATCAAAAATCTCAAAAAAATAATAATGAGTTTTTGGAAATATCCCCATGAAGACGGTTGGTGGTTTTTTTTATATGTTTGTGCTGTTATTGGTGGAGTTCTACTCGGAAATTCATATTTTGCTAAATTTGCCTCCGAAAATCGTTTTCTCATCCCTTAAAATTCCAAAAATCCAAAAGCTCAGAAAATGATTTTTTTTTACTCGTCTGGTCTTCCCATCTGCAATTTCTTCACCGTGAAGTAATTTGGTACCAAGTTATGCTTATAAAGGTGTTTGTGCCTTCTGCCCCTCAGTGCGGAAAGGGGGATATTTCACAAAATCCCGTCTTAGTGGAGGGTCAGGGTTCTAAAACCAACCTGGTCACCAAAATTTGTTACTCTATCTCCCATAAAATCTCCATGGCAGTGTTGAGTCGGTGAATCAATGAGTTTACTCTTCTATATATACAGGTTTGTGTATAGTTGGCTTAAGGTGGCTGTCACGAGAATAAAGTCATTGGCGAAAAATGTCCTATCTACTTCAGCATCAAAAGTTAAAAACATACCCAGGATTATCAATAAATAAAGCTCTTTAATATAGATCTGAATTAGCTTTCATTTTATGATTATTTAATTTTGAAAATGACTTCATTTTGTCATGTGCCTAAGCAAATTTAATATTTAATATTTTTCTTTTATTGTTATTTGCGTGAAAATATATTTTATTATATGTCAAAAAATAAATTAACTCATAAACTTCTTTGGAAACAATTAAAATTTAAAATAAATAATTTTCAGCTTTATTATAGAAGAAATATCTATATTATATAGAAGATATAACATAGATAACATTTTGCTTCCTCCCTCTTCCCTTGGGGACTGAATTTCTAAAATTCCAAAAATTGGTTTTCAGTCTATATTTTAAAGCAAAAATTTTATGGATATCTGTTTTTTTCTATGAGATATAAAGGTTTTTGTGAAATCACATTTTGCCCCCTGTCTCCTTTAGGTGCCGAATATCTAAAATTCCAGAAATTGGTTTTTAGGTATTTAAGTTAGCTATATTTTGAATCAAGTCTCACGCATATCTGTTTTTTTTCCTTTGTGATATGAAGCTTTTTTGTGAGATCCCTTTTTGCGCATGTGGAATCACATTTTGCCACGTACCCTTGTGGACCGAATTTGCAAAATTCCAGAAATCTTTAGGTATTTGTATTAGCTATGTTTTAAAGTAAAAATTTTACAGATATCGTTTTTTTGTTTGAGATATAAAGGATTTTGTAAAATCATATTTTGCCCTCCCTCATCCGCTTTGGGGGGTGAATTTTGTAAAATCGCTTCTTAGTGGATGTCTACGTAACAAAAGGAACATTGTCACAAAAT
This sequence comes from Salticus scenicus, assembly GCA_963930645.1. Lineage (NCBI taxonomy): Eukaryota > Metazoa > Arthropoda > Arachnida > Araneae > Salticidae > Salticus > Salticus scenicus. The sequence goes on along the minus strand of OZ005654.1, from coordinate 13,197,797 downwards.
TTCATGCTTCCTTGTCCAGGGGTTTGGGCTGGGTGATGATGAATCACTCACTCACTTCCTCACTCACTCATTCAGGACAAACGATTTTATATATATAGATAAAAGGAAGATTTTGTAATTATACAAAGATTGCTTTTTGTCTCTTATTTGGTAAATCAAAGCTTAAATTTCTATTGTTTTTTAAATAATATAAATTCACAAATAATAATAATAATTTTTATTGAAAAATTTCTTTCTTTTGCACTACTTGGAAAAAAAAAAAAAATAAAAAAATGGATTCATTTGACAGAAAATGTGATTGTAAAAAATTCACATACTTAAAAACTATTTCTGTGATCAACTCTGTTATCATATGTGTCTTTGCCCCTTTTTTTATACAATATTAAGTAAAAAGTAAATATTTCATTGCATTTTAAAAGAATAATTTCAGTTCATTTTGCAGCACTTATTATCTATTTACAAAATACTTATGATGATAAATAAATTTAAGTTAACACATAGTTAGGGAATTTTATTTTTGAATTAAAATGGGACCCTGAAAAAGTAAAATAGGCATGTTCTTAGGTACTATAGACATAAGCTTAGGATTTCTGGAAAGATAATAAAACAGAATGCCGAATATATTATCAAAATTAGTTTTTTGTTGATTGCTATAGTTTCTTTCATAGTTTTACTCTACATTTATTAACATATAAAATTAAGACAGAAATGATATGAGGATTTTGAATGTGATACTGTTAATCCAAATAATTTGTAATTAAATTTATTTAAAGATTTTTTTTAATAGCATTTTAAAAATAATAAATCTTTTGTTTAATTATTTGTAAAAGAACAGTATTATATGTATGTACTCACATTCAGCAATCTTGTTAAGAATAAGCAAAATATATATGACATATATTTTGAGACAAACATTTAAAATTAAATAGCATTATCACCCTAGCTGTCAGGGGTCAATCCAGGTTTTTAATTTTTGGGTCCCTTTTCTGTGAAAAACAAAATATTTTTGTGAAATTTTTATTTATTTTTGTAAAAAATAAAATATTTTTGTGAAAAAATAAAATATTATGTAAAATCTTCCATTTTTACAATCACTATATATAAATGTTTAACACCAAGTTAATAGAGTTTCACTGAGCCAAATTAAGGCATTAATTAAAAATAATACTGAAAACATGAAAACGTTTAATAAAAGGATCACTTTTATAAAACATAGTCTCATGATGGGGCTCGTTTTATAAATTTGAATTTTGTGAAGGGTTCCTTTTTACTATGGGGAATTTTTTGAAGGGGCCGCAAAAGGGACCCAAATTTTGCCTGGATCAACCCCTGGCTGTCTATTAAAATGCTTGTTTTTGTAGCATAACTATAATAATAATAATAATAAATAAGTAAAATGTTAATTCTGATTTTATCTATTTTAATAATGCATTTACTTTATATCTTGTTTATGAATTACAATATATGACCAATTAATCATAAATATTTAAAATAAGTTAATTTGCAAGTTAAAAAAAAAAAAAAAATAATAATAAATAAAACATTCTTAAAACAGGAATGAAAAAGTAGTTTTAAAATATAATTAGATTTCATCAAAAATAAAACCAGTATAGAATAAATGAAGTAAAAAGCAGATGCATATAGAATGTGCAATTTTGATACAAAATAAAATAAATGAACTACATATTTTCTCTATCTAAAAATGGTGCATTATAATTGTTTTTATTTATTTATTTATTTTATAAACCTGAAAGAATTTAAAGTTTTTGTCAAAATTTTGAAAATATTTAAATGGATACAGAGCCAATTTCATTACAATATTCAAGAGTTTTTAGGATTGAGCCTCATACATAAGGATGAAAGAAGTATGCTTAAGTCAAAAAGACAATTTTCCAAAACTTTAATGGAAAATTTAAAATTTATTATTTTAACCCAGTTGAACAATCACAACTATTAATTATATTATATGCATAGAATTTTTATTAGGTTAAATATTATATGATTTCTAATTTCAATTAATTGCTGGAAATTTTTTTCTTTTATTTAGAAACATTATTCATCAACTGTGAATATTTAATCCAGAAATTTATTCATCAACCTTGGAAGTTCATTTCAGAAAATTTTGGAGTGGAAGGCTGATTTTTTATACCAACTATGTGAAAAATACCAGAGCCAGGAATCAAACCTGGTCCTTCTCTTTTACGTGCGGATGCTCAAACCATTGAGCTACCCTGGCTGATTACCAGCTAGGCATTTAAAAGCGGAAGGCCCGGGTTCGATTCCCGGTTCTGGTATTTTTCACATAGTTGGTATAAAAAATCAGCATTCCACTCCAAAATTTTCTGAAATGAACTTTCAGGGTTGATGAATAAATTTCTAGATTAGATTAAAATTTCGTGGTCTATTGGAATTGTGCCATGATTAATAATGTCACTTGATATAGCTGTGTTTACAGACTCAGTGACTTTGCCAATGAATATTATGTGAGAAATGCCTAGCTGGTAATCAGCCAGGGTAGCTCAATGGTTTGAGCATCCGCGGTAAAGCGGAAGGCCCGGGTTCAATTTGGAGCTATGGTTTTTTTCACATAGTTGGTATAAAAAATCAGCCTTCCACTCCAAAATTTTCTGATGTGAATATTTATTTAGAGAAATTAGAGTGTAAGATTGATTTTTTTTTTTTTTTTTCTGATAATAATCCAGGGTGGCTCAGTGGTAGAGCATCTGTATGGTAAGTGTAGTGCCAAGGTTCAACTCCTAGCTCCTTTTCACATTGTTGGTATTTAAAAAAAAAAATTATCCTACGCTTCAATTTTTCTAAGTAAAGTTTTCTTTTATGTTTCTTATTGTAAAAAATATTAAGAGCTTAATTCATTAATACTGACAATTTATAACAAAATTTCTTTCTTGTTAGTAAAATGGAATTTAATGTCAAATTATTTCAGCATCTAATCTAAATCTGGTTACCCCAACGAACAAAACATGTATTACCAGTGGAGTTGTACAAGAATGCCATTATGGAGTACTTCCTAACATCCCGAGTGCCTTAACCATGTGCTTAGCTCTTGCATCTTTTCTAGTGAGTCCACAGATAGTTTATTAATTTTTTAACATTATTTAAGTGTCGTGATAAATAATAAAAATTCTTGATAATATTTTCAAGTCAAAGAAAGGAATTTTATTAAAAAAATAATTTAACTTAAAAAGTAAATCAATTTACAGAAATAAAAATGTTACTGTGCAATAGAGTGAAACTTTTCTAAAAGGTTACTATGTTATAGAAAATTGATCTTTTAGAGACTGGCGGCCTTATGATGTTCAGAAAAGGATAATTCATGTAACAAATTCTATAAATTAAATAATTTTAATTATTCAAATTTACATTATCTGTTTATGTTGCTTCCCAATAATCATTGATATTACTTTGTTTGAAATTTGAAAATGTTTTAGTAAAAATATTGTTTACCAAGAATTTTTTTTATATCTTGGGGCAAATTGCTTTAGGTGGCACTTTATCTATAGTCTTCGGAAGCCTGATCCAATGTTATTCTATGGGGAATTTTGTTCGATTATAACTCATTAAGTAATATATATATTTATATTCCATTTTCACATTCATAAAATTCACAAGTGTTAAATTGGCTGTTGTTTTTTTTTTTTTTTTAAACTGATTTTTTTTTTTTTTTTTTTTTTAATATTTTGAAGTTGTAAAATGTGAATTTTTGCTATGTGAAATTTTGCATTTTACAGCTTCAAAATGAAACAATGTGAAAATGGAATATAAAAATATGTATTACTTAATGAGTTATAATTGGACAACATTCCACATTGGCTTTGGCTCCCTGCGATGGTAATTACAGCAGTCCCCCTTAACTTAGCATCATGAGTGGAAAAACTATTCTTATCAGTCTATAAATTTCTATTAAAATTTCCTGGCAGGAAATACTAGTTTTAGTTTTTAACCGTAGCTAGGTTTATGACCAAGTCAACATTACCTATTTAGAATGTATTGCATTTAAATTTATTGCCAGAATAATGATGTGACACAAAATCCCTGTTTTCAAACTTGAACTCCATCTCTGGTGATGCACGTTCAGAAGTATGAAGACTTATTACTTATTTTTTCTACACACAAATTAATACTGCACAAATGTAGGCTAAATTCAGTTATAAGATGGACAATGGTCAGTTCATGTCAAGGGAAAAAATAAAATTACCTGATCTTGCACGAAATGCGATCCCCTAAGGGAGATGTACAATTATACTCAGAACTTAAGTAGAGGTAAATTACTATTATGTCTTAGGAGAAAATTTGGGACAAAAAAAAAAAAAAAAAAACTGGCTCCAAGGAAAAGTGGCCCTCTCAATAGATGTAAACTTTTAGAAAGATACCACTATATATTAACTTTAAAATTTATGAACTTATTTTAATATAATTTTCTTTTAGTTTATTTAAGTCACACATTACTAAGGATCTAGGAAATAATTTAAATTATATTATTCGTAGATCAATCTTAAGTGGTTTGGCACGTCAGCAGTAAAGCAGTAATGTTCTTGTTTTCACTCTGCACTTATGCTTAATTATTATTTTTTTTTCTTTTGCCCAATGTCACTTTCAAGTGGCACATTTTTGGAAGTTTATATTACTTTTTACTTTATTTCTAATTTATATAAATAAAAAAAATCATAAAACAATAAACAATGTGTTCAGAAATAACAATAAAACATATTTTAAGAGGCAATTTGACATCAGTTATAAAGCAATATTTATCGTAAGTTCTGAATTTATATAATTTCATGAAAAACAGTTTAATAATTTTACAGGTAAACTATCCACAAACAAATATATCTTTTACCTAGATTTTTTTTTCTTCTTCTTCTTTTAATAGAATAATCTAACAATTTTAAAACTGCTCATTGGAAACAAATAATTAAAAATCACTGATTATGCTTTACTATTAAAGCGAAAAGCTTTGGATAATTTTTTTTAACATCTTTTAAAAAAAAATTTAATTTTACGTGTGTTTAAAGTGTTTTTAATATATTTAACAAATGACACGTGTTCAATTTAATTCTTTTTTTTTTTTTTTTTTAGAGATTATTTATAATTTCATAATCTTTTTCTTTTTTTTTTCTGAAGTTAAAGTATGTGAGATTTATTTTTATTTTTAAAATAAATAACTTAGTTTAAGTAAATTGGCATGTAAAGGTTGATATTTTTATTTACCAACTATGTGAAAAATACCAGAGCCGGGAATCGAACCCGGGCACCTCTGCTTAACGCACGGATGCTCTACCACTGAGCTACACTGGCTGATAACCAGCTAGGCATTTCTCACATAATATTCGTTGAGAAATGCCTAGCTGGTTGTAAGCCAGGGTAGCTCAGTGGTAGAGCATCCATGCCTTAAGCAGAGGTGCCCGGGTTCGATTTCCGGCTCTGGTATTTTTCACATAGTTGGTAAATAAAAATATCAACCTTTACACTCCAATTTACTTAAAATAAATATTCACGGTTGATGAATTCTTGAATAAATATTTCTAAATAACTTAGTTCTTGAAAACTTATAATAAAGTCTTTTATTCAAAATTTGTTTCTTGACAAATTATCCTGAAAATTTGGGTGTGTGAAGAACATGTTACACTTTATATATTTTAGCAAAAGTTTTGTCCTGAAGACAAAAAGAGACAAAGTAACAAATTAAAGAAAAAACAGAATGTTTAGGATCACCCTGTAAGACACAATGTTTAAAATGCTTTCTGGTTGTAGCCTATGATTATAAGGCTTCTTTTAATTATTTGCATTCATTTGTACCAGACTAAAACATATATTCACGGTGAAATAAAGGTTTCTTTAAAAAATCACAAGCTTTCATTAAAAAAAAAAAAAAAAAAAAAAAAAAATTGACTCTCATAAGTATGCATTTTAAGATTATACAAAATTATTTACATCTGTACTACCTTTTATTTATTGTTTCCGATTTCTTTTTAAATGTATTGTTATTGTCTTTCTTTCTTTAGCCTGTTGCATTTCTGATATGGAAGGGATCTTCTAGTCCAAAAGTGTTTCTGAGCAGCATCATTTTGTGTGCTTTTGGAAGTTTCCTATTTGGATATCATGTTCATGAAAAAGCTATTTTAATGATTATATTGCCTTTGGCGTAAGTAGTTTATTTAATTATATATTTGTCTAAAGGTATTTTATCCAATGTCATTATTTTGTTGAACATGTTTAATAGTTATCTTGAAAAAAATTTTCAAATTATTTTTACAAAAAAAAAAAAAAAAAAAAAAAAGGAAAAGTAGAATTTTTATATTGATAAGGTTCTACAATTACCCTGTAAAAGTTTATTTATTGTGTAAGATCCCCCCCCCCCCCCCCTAAAAATTAATAAAACGCCCAACAAATTTAAAACAAATACTCAATTAATTGTGAATTTTACAAATCAAATATTGAACAGTATTAACATTACGTCTATCATTAATGACAAAGAATGTATGTTTCCGATTAAAGATTTAAATCTATCTCGTACCTTCAAATATCCTCTTCCTCTTGGAAGAAAGATATTCAATTATAATTCTGTATCTAAGTCTACCTCTATTACTAACACTGTAACCTGTAAATGCAATGATCCTTCTTTCTCAAAATTTATTGACAGAGACCATGGACACATTATCACAGGTAATCTCAATATTATTGACAATTATCAATTAAAAAAATTCATGAAATTTGGCACCAAATTTAGACTTCCAGTTAAAACTAGCATTCCACAAATCCTACAACAGTTTTCTTATGACCTAGATTTATTTATTTATAAAATATCTATTACTCATAATAAACCTATTGCCTACTTCACTCAATGGAAAGTTTTAGTGTTACAAAAAATCAAAAATGCATTATTTATCAATTCTTCAAATCTGGTGTTATTTAAAAAATCTGTACTTCTTAACTCAATCAAATCACTACAGGATGACTTTGTGATCACTTATGTTGACAAATCACCTAATAATTATGCCATTATTTGTAAATCCTACTATCTCTCTATTTTAAACTCTTCAATCAATAATAGTAACATCTTCAGTTTAACTAATAATAACCTTATTATTAATAACCGAAAAATACATAATTACTATAAACTACTTCAACTTCCCTTCAATAACTTTAATTATCCTTATATAGTTCTCATACCTAAGTTTCACAAATCTCCAATTAAATTTCGCACTGTCACTGTTGGGTGTAACACTTATAACAACAATGCTAATAAAGCTCTACTGGATATTCTAAAACAAATTTACAAATGTACTTGCAAAGTTGATAATTTACACTGTCTTAAAAATAGCTTTCAATTAATTCAATACATCAAATCGCTCGATTCAATAGACAATATTATGACTTTTGACTTTCAAGATCTTTTCAATAATATTGAGTTATCAGATCTTAGTAATATCATTTACAGTCTTTTTCTAGAATATAAAGCTCAAATTAATCTTCCTTACAATTTTAAAGAAGAAAAATTTAAAACACTTCTTAACTTTGTTATCCATAATAATTATATCTTCCACAACAACGATATCTATTTGCAACAATTATGCATTCCACAAGGAGGCTGTAGCTCCAGTATTTTGGCAGATCTCTATCTTTATTATTATGAAAAGCAAATTTGCAATGATGATGTTCAATTTTATCGTTACATCGATGATATTATTGTATTTTATCTCAACAAGAACTCACAAAATGGCTTTTCCTTCAATTATCCACCTAATTTAAAGCTAACTCAAAATACTCTGACTAATCAATCTATTAACTTTTTAGATCTCAAAATAATCATCGATGGTAATAAACTTTACACAGATATCTATGACAAACGGCAAGATTTTTGTTTTAATGTAAACTTATTTACACATTTTAATTCATGTCTGCATCTTTCGGTATTTAGAAACATCATCATTAACCATTTATTTCGAATTAATAATTTATGCTCTGCAAAGTTTAAAAACAAGAATATTAATAAACTGATCACAGCCACTGCTAAAATGGGTTTTCCTAAAAACTTTGTATTTTCTATTTTATATCCTTAACCATGTCTCTGTCAGTATAAAAAAAAAAAGCTGTGTACACTCTTGTGTATATCAACAAAAAAATTATAAAATAATAAAAGACAATAAAAAAGGTGGCGGTTGGGTGGGCAGATGTTTGATTACGGAGGTGGGGTGGTGTTGTAAGGCTGGATGGTTGGGTGGGTATGTGAAATTAAATTTAAAAAAAAAAAAAAGTAGAAGGCTTGTTGCATTTGCTTTGTATTACTATGCAAACTTTCATTTTCCATTAAAATTTCAGTTTTTTCCTTTTTGAGTTGTCAACTATATTTAATGTTCTAATTATACTGTTAAACACAATGTGATCAATCGGTGAAATTCATTGTGGCTTCGTGGTTTCATTGTTGTTCATCTGCTTTGAAATTTGCATTTTTATATCCATATGGTTCCTGTTCTGGTTGTGGCAGGCTGGGGGAGTGTTGCCGGCATAAAACTAGTGTAACCCCACAGGCAAGTCACAAGTCTTGCCGCCTGCCTCCTTCTTCCTATCTTGTGTTTCTTAGGTTGTTTTTTCATTAATTTTGATAAGTTTATGGTTTTAAGTTAAGATTTGTTGTTTTACTTTATTGATTCGTTTGTTTTGCAGGCTGCTGATTAGTGGATCTGGTTTCTTTGCATTAGTGTATTTCATCCACTGATGATTTTTTTTTTATTTTTTTTATTTTTTTTTTTAATCTTATTGGTCATTGGTGTTTCAGTGATCTTCTATCTGTTGCTTGGCTTCTACTATGCTTAATAGATCATCTTTATTATATATATATATATATATATATATATACAGGGTTTAACCTGCCAAACAAATTACTTTAGCATTTTAGCGAAAATAGGCAAGCACTATTTTAGCTTTTTCAAAAATTAATTAATTCTTTGGATACCATTGATTTCTTTTACTTAGAGCTTTGTTATCCTCAGTTTTGTTTTCTATTCCTTTTGTTCATTGATGATTTTAACCAAGCATCCATATTTGTGACTTTAAAAATATGAATCAGGGAAACTATGTTTTGATTTTAACAATAGAAAAAGAGGTATTCATATCATATGTGTAAAATGAAAAAAACAATTTAAAAATTAAGTAACGTGTAGTGGTAGATAATCATGAAATACTAGTGCTAAGAATGCTTCTATGAAGCAAATTCTGAATTCTGACATACTTTTAAATATTTTTGCATTTAAATTCAATCATTGAAAATTAAAAATAAATCCAAATTACTATATAAATAATGATTCCCAAAAATTTCAGTCCTTTCGTAGTTTTTGCCTGCAAAAAAAAAAAAAAAAAAAAAAAATTGAGTTATTATGTAGAGATATTTTAGCAAAATGCTAAAAAAAACTAATGGCAGTTTAAACCCTGTATATATGTTAGCTTTTTAATGTAATGTATTATAATGTAATGCCAAATTTATTCATAAAGCTGATTTACATTATAAATTGCTTCTAATACTTATTTTACTAATTTTTGCAAAACATTTTTGTTAAAAAAAGCTTTGCTATGAAATATTAAGTAGTCTGTGATTAAAATGTCATTGGGCAGATTTTTTTTTTTTTAAAAACCACACTTGTTATATGTGTTATAAAACTATATTATTTTATTTAACATGCATATATTTGTATAGATAATTTTGAACGAAAGCTTATAATTATTCCAACATAGTCTTTTAATTGTTACAACTACTTAAATTGATTCTAATTTTTAAAAAAATTGTTTTTGTAGATTTGCATCTGTTGTTTCCAAAAATGAAGCTCAAATATTTATATTTTTGTCTACCGTGGGTCATTTTTCTCTTTTCCCTCTACTATATAGAGAAGGAGGTAAATAATTTTTTAATTAATCTATTTTGACTGATAAAAACAAACCCCAATGCTAAACACACAATGTACATAGATTTTTAAAAATAAACTTTATTTTGTTAAATTTTAGTGAAATAATTACATATTTTAGAAATCAGTTTTGTAAAAAGAAAAAAAAATATTTATTTAAGTAATCGGTCAAAAAGTTTGCAAAACAGTGATAAGTAATCTAAAAGGATACACCAGCCACTACCGAGGAACTTAAAATTTCAATTTTCAGGTGTACTAGATTTGATCAGTATTTCCTGGATTGTGGATAAATTTTGTTTTGTTGAAGATAGATACAGAAAATTCTGCTACTGGGAACATGTAGATTTGAAAATACTATCTTAAGTGACTTTGAGATATACGCAGAATTAGTTTAAAATATGTATTCTGTCAATAGAAAATTTTAGCATAAAAGCATTTAGAATGATTTAGGATATTGAAATGTTGCACATTAAGTACAGCGTTAGTTAGACTGATGTTAGAGGATTACCGATTTTTTTTTATTATAGGTGTTACAAAAATATGTCAGAATCGTTGATCAATCACAATATCCAAAGAAATATTTCATAAAATATAGCTGTAAAAAATATATACTACCCTAATGTATACCCTATTAAAAACGTAAATAATTAAAATAAGGTTTAAAAATAAACATGGGAAACACCTTTACTCTCGCAAAAGCATGAGATTTAACTCTTGCCAATCACAAGAATTTTGAGCGTGTTTGCTCCTGCTGTATTTTGAGCACTCTAACAAAGTAATTTGATCCTTATACTCTTTAATTTGTGAGTATGATGGTTCATTTTCACATGCTAAAGTCATTTTCTGCAAGCAAAGCATCATAGAAAATTCAGGTCAATCCATAAATCAGTAAAATTAAATGATAATCCATAATTTTTCTGATGATCTATAAAAATTCACAAGTATACTGTTCCGAGGTCATCTGCGAGTAACTGATTGAGTACTACAATTTACAGCCGGAGGAAAAAAGGGGAAGGGAGAAAAAAAAAGGTCATCAGTGTTAGATTGTAGGTGCTGCCAGATTAAAGGTTTCTGGATTAATGATGCTTCACTGTATTTTTTCCCCCCTTTAAAATCTAAAAGATATTACACAATTTTTTAAAATTCCTACTAACACTTTTTTGTTATAGTGGAAAAATTATGCATATAATTTCTGTTAGAATGGGAGCCCTCCCTTTTTTTCCCCTTCTAGTATGAAATCTAGCCTTATAGTAGAATAAATTACATATATATAATGTATATAAAATCTGTTTTAATAATAAATTATTATTATTTTTAATATATGCAGTTTTGTATATAGGATAAATAAAAATGCAATTAAAATACTTGCACCTGGGGCAGAGTATTTGTTAATACTGAAAATCATATTTTATTGCAGAAACTGTTTTGAAGATATCGCTTTTATTACTTCATGCAGTTTATTCATTTTCAAGTCTTCAGCAATTACACAAGTAAGATAATTTATTTTGTATCTTAGATAGAAATGTATGCATTTTAGTCTATAAATTTTCTTAAATAATGTTTATAATTATTTAGACTGTAACCACTATTTTTTTATGAACAAAAATGTAACAATTGTATGTTACTGTATCACAATAATTACTTTTTTTTTTTTTTTTTTTTTTTTTTTATGTATGTATTTAAGTTGAAAAACTCAAAAACTTTTAAAATACATTTAGTAGTTATCAGACATTTAAATACATTGAATCATTGAATAATTTTGTAAATAATCAAAAGTGTAAAATAAAATAAAGTGTAATAAATATATAATAAACCTATCTTTACTTCGTGGCCATTCTGAGATCTTTCAGCGCCGGGCACCCGGGCCTCTTCGGAGAACGTTAGCACTGTGATGGAGACTTGGGTTTCTGGATGCTTCTTTGTTGACTTTTCAACAGGTGGCTCCATGCCCTATTTGGGGCTACTGCGCCGCTTTCGTTGCATGTGTCTTCATTGGTTGATATTTCGATGGATTCTCGGTACATGGCGTATTGATAGTTATTGTAGTCGGATATTTTAGTGGTTTTATCGAATTCTATTTTGATGTCATTTTCGTTATATGTTTTGGCTAGGGCTGTATTGAATTTTCCAGTTTTGATGTCGTTTTTATGTTCTTTAACTCTGGTTTTTCTTTTTCTTTTTGTGACGCCGATGTAGGAACCGGGTTTATTGTTTTTATCTGTGTACGGAATTTTATATATACCTGCGGTTTCGAGTGGGGGGGTTGGATCTTTGTCGCTACGAATTAGTTGGAAAATGTTCTTGTTTGGTTTTATGGGGATGTTTATATTGTATTTACTGGCGGTGTTTTTGATTTTATTTGCGGCTCCGCGATCGAAAGGGATGGATGAAGTGAATTTAATTGGTTGTTTTTGGTAATTCGGTATATGGTCGAGTTTTTTGAGTCTATCTTTAATTAATTTATTTATGATTTTGTTCGGGTATCCTGCTTTTCTGGTTAGGTATTTAATGAAATCAAGTTCTTCTTCTAGATCTTTAGGTTCGTTGCAAATCAGAATGGTGCGATTAATGTAAGATTGAATGGCGTTTGTTTTATATCTAAAGGGGGTGTTGCTTTTAAAATGGATGATTTCATTGCTATTGGTTGGTTTTCTGTAGACAGTGGTTTTAAACTTATTGTTATTTTCGTTCCGGGTTATTGTGACGTCAAGGAAATTAAGTTTGGATTCTCTCTCTTCTTCACATGTGAATTGGATGTTTTCGTCATGTTTATTGATATCGTTAAGGATTTTATTGAGATCGGTTTTCTTATTAACTATGGCAAAAATTATGGCAATTTTTTGCCATAGTTAATAAGAAAACCGATCTCAATAAAATCCTTAACGATATCAATAGACATGACGAAAACATCCAATTCACATGTGAAGAAGAGAGAGAATCCAAACTTAATTTCCTTGACATCACAATAACCCGGAACGAAAATAACAATAAGTTTAAAACCACTGTCTACAGAAAACCAACCAATAGCAATGAAATCATCCATTTTAAAAGCAAAACCCCCTTTAGATATAAAACAAACGCCATTCAATCTTACATTAATCGCGCCATTCTGATTTGCAACGAACCTAAAGATCTAGAAGAAGAACTTGATTTCATTAAATACCTAACCAGAAAAGCAGGATACCCGAACAAAATCATAAATAAATTAATTAAAGATAGACTCAAAAAACTCGACCATATACCGAATTACCAAAAACAACCAATTAAATTCACTTCATCCATCCCTTTCGATCGCGGAGCCGCAAATAAAATCAAAAACACCGCCAGTAAATACAATATAAACATCCCCATAAAACCAAACAAGAACATTTTCCAACTAATTCGTAGCGACAAAGATCCAACCCCCCCACTCGAAACCGCAGGTATATATAAAATTCCGTACACAGATAAAAACAATAAACCCGGTTCCTACATCGGCGTCACAAAAATAAAAATAAAAACCAGAGTTAAAGAACATAAAAACGACATCAAAACTGGAAAATTCAATACAGCCCTAGCCAAAACATATAACGAAAATGACATCAAAATAGAATTCGATAAAACCACTAAAATATCCGACTACAATAACTATCAATACGCCATGTACCGAGAATCCATCGAAATATCAACCAATGAAGACACATGCAACGAAAGCGGCGCAGTAGCCCCAAATAGGGCATGGAGCCACCTGTTGAAAAGTCAACAAAGAAGCATCCAGAAACCCAAGTCTCCATCACAGTGCTAACGTTCTCCGAAGAGGCCCGGGTGCCCGGCGCTGAAAGATCTCAGAACGGCCACGAAGTAAAGATAGGTTTATTATATTTATTATGTGTTATGTACTTCGTTTCTCTTAATTTATTTAAAATAAAGTGTTTATATATTTCTCCTCTAGTTTGATTGTATGTACAATGAATAGTAATATATCCAAGTTTTTTTTGTATGTCCCTATTAAAGAGTATAGAGTTTAAGGAAGCAATTTCCAAAAAGGACCATTCTCTAGGAAAACTGTAAAACATACCTCAATCTCAGTTTCTTTTTTATAAATAATTTAATTTAATGAGCTTTATATAATTATCCCAAATGTGACATGATACATGTAAATTATTTTATACTTCCCTGAGAATTGTAAGCAATACACACATCATTTTCCATAATGATCATGCATTAGCAAATAAATGTAATATATATCAATTATTGTATGTTTTAATTTAAACATTAATATTATTAAAATGAAATTAAATTGAATTCATAGACCCTAACACCTAAGAATTCTATTTCGTATTTCTGTAAAAAACTATAATGCATGATCATGATCTATTATGCATGATCGTGATTTATAACATGTCTACTGAATTTTATCTTAATTTAATGTAGGCTTTATATACTAGCACACTTCAAATAATTTAAGAACTGTGAGTCCTAAACTTATCAAACATGCAATGGTAATCTACAACCAGGGTCGGAATTTTTTTTTCTTTTTTAGAAAACCCTCCTTCAGCTCAGTTTTTTTTGTGTTTTATGAGGGTTTTTTCAGAGTATTTTTAGGTATTATCCAAATTTTGAGGAATATTTTCTTTCTTTCTTTGTTTTAATATGAAGTACAGTAAAATCCCGTTACAATGAATTTCACAAGACTGCAACTTTTGTTTATTGTAACTGGAATTTTGTTGTAACGGAATTGAATGTAAAATTAAAGTAAATTTCTATGCAAATGTGAACTATATAAGTAATTCTGCAATTAAAATCTTATAATTACTTATTAAAAATAGTAATAAAAATTATTAGGATAATTACTAAAAAATTAGCAATGTAAAGCTAATTAATTTTTTTTATAAAACTAAAAATTTAAGTTACCACCACTGCAATGATCTCCAAATTATACGATAAAAAAAGGTTGGGGAACTGATTAATATAAGAAAAAAAAATGCTATGTGATACATTAATCTTAGAAATAATACTGAGGAGCAAACATTCAAACCATGTTTTCTCCTTCAGATACAGTTTTTCGGAAAAATTAAAAAACTAATAAATTAAAAAATCAATAAACTTAAACCATAATTATCGTTTGTTTAAATATATTACTAGTGACTAGGGAGACATGTAGACATATTTACAGTTTTTTAATGAACGACGTTTTACAGGTTTACCGATTATGAGCAATTTTCATTTTTCTGTTCCTGATTTGTTGCAGCAAAATAGGGCTATAATTCTTTGTTTTGAAAGTTTTCCTCCAATACACTTGTCTACTATTAAAGCTAAAGTCTCTTTCGGTTCTAACTAAATAATATTCCAGCTTCATCATCAGGACTATGCGTCTGGATGAGCTTTACCACCTCTCCATTACACCATTCGTTTACAGGCTGAACTGGGATGGCTTTTGATTTTTCTTGAAACGCATTTTGTCACTACACCATATATCACTTAAAGTAGATCCATCCATCTGATGCTAACATGAAGAATTTCAACTGCGAATTTCATAGCTTTTTCTTTAATTACAGGACCACTTAGAGGGATGTTTCTAGAGTGAACATTCCAAAATCACTTATGTAAACATTATCCACATCTTCAAGTTAGGAGTTTCTATTTGCCAGTTGACTTGGACAAAGCTCATGAACTTGAAGTTGTTTCAAAATGTTTTCTTTATCTTTTAGAAAAGTGGATAAAGTAAACAGCAAAACTCCATTTTTTTTTTTTTTTCAACACTGGATTTTTTAATTTCCTTTTCAACTTCACAAATTACAGATTTTTTCTTCAAAGTTGGGAGGAAGGGGGAGGATGTGCAACACTTTATTTTTGTTAAATTTGCTACCATTCATTGCCTCTTCTCGGATCTTGAGTTCTCTAGAACAGTACAGCTAAAAGTATTTGCCATATCAGATTATTTCGTTGTAATGAGAATATTGAAATATGAATATTTCATTATACTGAGATTCTTTTTATATTATTTCAATTACATTTCAGAAGGGAATTCGCTTGCATTTCGTTATAATGAGATTTTTGTTGTATCGGAATTTGTTGTAACGGGAATTTACTGTATATTAATAAGATAATTTAAAAATTCAAATGTTATGTTAAATATTCATTAAATCAAAACTAAAAAAAAAAAATAATTTTAAAATTTCTAAAGTCTTTTTATGATTAAGTTAAGAAATTAAAATAATAATAATAAGAAGAATGTATAATAAAAAAAATAAATAATTGTTTTATTAATTTTTTTTGTATTCAGTACATTTTCATAAAATATTTTGAATTTTTGTTCCTCTACGTTGCTTAATAGTATTGCAGTAGTAAAGTTTTCAGGTATATATATATATATATATATATATATAATAAAGATGATCTATTAAGCATAGTAGAAGCCAAGCAACAGATAGAAGATCACTGAAACACCAATGACCAATAAGATAAAAAAAAAAAAAAAAAAAAAAATCATCAGTGGATGAAATACACTAGTGTAAAGAAACCAGATCTATTAATTAACAGCCTGCAAAACAAACGAATCAATAAAGTAAAACAACAAATCTTAACTTAAAACCATAAACTTATCAAAATTAATGAAAAAACAACCTAAGAAACACAAGGTAGGAAGAAGGAGGCAGGGGGCAAGACTTGTGACTTGCCTGTGGGGTTACACTAGTTTTATGCCGGCAACACTCCCCCAGCCTGCCACAACCAGAACAGGAACCATATGGATTTAAAAATGCAAATTTCAAAGCAGATGAACAACAATGAAACCACAAAGCCACAATGAAATTCACCGATTGATCACATTGTGTTTAACAGTATAATTAGAACATTAAATATAGTTGACAACTCAAAAAGGAAAAAACTGAAATTTTAATGGAAAATAAAAGTTTGCATAGTAATACAAAGCCTTCTATTTTTTTTTTTTTTTTAATTTAATTTCACAAACCCACCCAACCATCCAGCTTTACAACACCACCCCACCTCCATAATCAAACATCTGCCCACCCAACCGCCACCTTTTTTATTGTCTTTTATTATTTTATAATTTTTTTGTTGATATACACAAGAGTGTACACAGCTTTTTTTTTTTTTTTTTTTTTTTTGTACTGACAGAGACATGGTTAAGGATATAAAATAGAAAATACAAAGTTTTTAGGAAAACCTATTTTAGCAGTGGCTGTGATCAGTTTATTAATATTCTTGTTTTTAAACTTTGCAGAGCATAAATTATTAATTCGAAATAAATGGTTAATGATGATGTTTCTAAATACCGAAAGATGCAGACATGAATTAAAATGTGTAAATAAGTTTACATTAAAACAAAAATCTTGCCGTTTGTCATAGATATCTGTGTAAAGTTTATTACCATCAATGATTATTTTGAGATCTAAAAAGTTAATAGATTGATTAGTCAGAGTATTTTGAGTTAGCTTTAAATTAGGTGGATAATTGAAGGAAAAGCCATTTTGTGAGAGTTCTTGTTGAGATAAAATACAATAATATCATCGATGTAACGATAAAATCGAACATCATCATTGCAAATTTGCTTTTCATAATAATAAAGATAGAGATCTGCCAAAATACTGGAGCTACAACCTCCTTGTGGAATGCCTAAATGTTGCAAATAGATATCGTTGTTGTGGAAGATATAATTATTATGGATAACAAAGTTTTTTTTTTTTTAATTTGATTTTTATTTATTTATAGTTAGCATTCCTTGAATTCCGACTATATATAATATTTGTTTTATATTTATATGTTTATTATAAGTTAGATAAAAGTGCAATTTGAAATAAGGCATTTGAAATTTTTATTTTACATAAAGGGAAAGATATTACAAAACACATCTCGAGATAAACTACTTTACAAGCTGCCAAATAGTACCAGAATATTGATCAATTTTTCTAAGACATCAATAACTTTTCTGTAAAATGATCAGAATATTTCTTCTAGTGCACATTCTTTTAAAATAATTTGCCAGTTACTTCAGCTGACCACAAAACACCGCTATTAAAAAAAAAAAAAAAAAAAAAAAAAAAATTCTGGACAAGCTTATTAAAATAAAAACGTATTTAAATAAACATATTTTAACACGAAAAAGAGCTGGAAATGCAGAAAATTGACATTTTATCAACCTACTAAGCCTCTTTGAAAGAATTTATACAAAAATAAATACAATTATTTACAATTTTGTAACAATATATAGTTATCTTATAATTATTTAAATTCATTTTTGTTTATAAATGCTCTTACATTAATCATTTTTTTAAAAACCCTCCAGTAAAGCTAACAAAAGTTTAAATATTGGCATAACTAATTTTTTATTCATAAAAGCAATGAAAAATTAATGTACATAATTTTTTTTTGTAATTCTCTCATATGGTAATAAAATTTACACAGATATCTATGACAAACGGCAAGATTTTAGTTTTAAAGTAAACTTATTTACATATTTTAATTCCTGTCTGCATCTTTCGGTATTTAGAAACATCATCATCAACCATTTATTTTGAATTAATAATTTATGTTCTCCGAAGTTTAAAAACAAGAACTGATCACAGCCACTGCTAGAATGGGTTTTCCTAAAACTTTGTATTTTCTATTTTATATCCATAACCATGTCCCTGTCAGTACATAGGGGGAAAAAAAAAAAAAAAAAAAAAGCAGAAGGCTTGTTGCATTTACTTTGTATTACTATACAAACTTTTTTTTTCAATTAACATTTCAGTTTCTTCTTTTTTGAGTTGTCAGCTATTCTTAAAATTCTAATCATACTATTAAACACATTGTAATCATTCAATAAATTTCATTGTTGCTTCGTAGTTTCATTATTATTCATCTACTTTGAAATTTTGCTTTTTTAAATCCATATGACTCCTATTCTGGTCTTGGCAGGCTGGGGGAGTGTTGCTGGCGTGAAACTAGTTTAACCCCACAGGCAAGTCACAAGTCTTACCGTCTGCCTCCTTCCTTAGGTTTCTTAAATTACTTTTTCATAAATTTCGATAAAGTTTATGTTTTTAAGTTAAGATTTGTTGTGTTAGTTTATTGTTTTGTTTCTTTTGCAGGCTGTTAATTAATAAATTTGGTTTCTTTAAATATGTATATTTCATCCCCTGATAAAAAAAAAAAAAAATCATTTTTCTGAACTTCTCTTACATAAAGAAATTTTTAATCTTATTGGTCATTGGTGTTTCAATGATCTTGTATCTGTTGCTTGGCTTCTACTATGCTTAATAGATCATCATTATATATATAAATAAAGAGAAGTGTCTGTGTGTGTGTCTGTGTGTCTGTGTGTGTATCTGCGCTCTGGCGCTCACACTACTGATCGCAGAGCTTCCAAATTTGGCATATAGGTACCTGGGACCCTGCAGGTGTGCACCTCATCGAGATTTTTTCGAATTTCGAATTTGAATTTTTTAAATTAATGTTTTTTTGATTTTAAATATTGGCTTTAATCCTTCATTTTTCATAGATTTATTCTTTTGCTTCAATCGTCTGCGTATCTTAGCAACGGCTGTTACGCAACTTATTTTTATTTAATACATTCATTTGAAGGCGTTTTTTTTTTTTTTTTAATTGTTATATTTATTGAAAATAAAATCGTAATGCAGCAGGAAAAATTAAGTATAATTACTTTTGAATTTAAAAACGTATTTATAACAGTTATGTTTAATTTTTTATAGTATAACAACTTCTTATTTTTCATTTTTTAATTAATTCCTTTAAAAGAAGAAACTTTTATTTATTTATTTATTTATTTTATTTTTTTTATTTACAGTATTTATCGGGAAAAATGGTAGTATATACGTAGTAAAAAGGATTAAATTGATTAAAATTTATTTGTTTATATATTATATTTATTTTTTAATCTACTTTTTATTATTATTATTATTATTATTATATTGGTTGGAATCAAATCGTAATATAGTGTAAATAGCATGGGCTATTTACACTATAGAATGTAGAAAACTCCACTTTAGAATGTAGAAAAAGAGGGGAAAAAAAGACTAAAAACCCCATAGGAATAGCATGGGAAGGAAAGCAAAAAAAACTCACAATGTCAAGTGTGTTAAAAAAAAAAAAAAAAAAAAAAAAAAAAAAATTCACACCGGAAGTAATAAGGGGACAAAATTGACTAGAAAAATACATTGAACAGCGGGAACCGGGCGGGCTGGGGCATGGGTCCTATCGTCCAGGATTAATACAACTTTTATACGCCACTTTAGAATGTAGAAAAAGTGGGGGAAAAAGGCTAAAAACCCCATAGAAATAGCATGGGAAGAAAAGCAAAAAAACTCACAATGTCAAGTGTGTTTAAAAAAAAAGAAAAAAAAAATTCACACCGGAAGTAATAAGCTTGGTTCAAAACTAAAATATTTAATAGATGCTGAGATACAGTCATCTTTAAAATCGTAGTTCTTAAATCGTAGCAGATCCCCCCTGTCGTCGATAAATATCCAGATTAAAGTGCCCGGAAAAGATCTTTCTGTGGGCATGGGAAACCTAGACCTGATGCTGTGCGGGTGGGAAAAGAGCTACCGTAGACACCGGGTACCCGAAGCGAGGTTTGGAGCAATTTCAGTTCCTTTTCTTTTCTTTTTTTTATAGTTTTTTTCTATAATATGGTGTAAAAATAAATATTAATTCAATTCTTTCGAAAATTCATTTAAATATAGGGACCAGCGAAGCGAGCGTAGCCTGCTAGTTATATATATATACAGTAAAACTTTCACCATTCACCATCCAAGCGACCACCATCCGTTCTGCAAAAATTTGGTCATAAAGAGAGGTGGTCACTCAAAGAAGCATCAACATTGGACATTAAGTAGCTAGGGTAACAAATCAGTGCCTTTAAAATTGGTCGTTGGAGGAGGGGGTCGCTTAACAGGGGTGGTCTCCCATAGAAGTTTCACTGTATATATACACTAAGCGACAAAAAAAAAGCCGCACTTGGATGTTTTCTTTTTCGCCTTCTACAACCGCCAATTTTATCGTTTTAAAAGCAAATTTTCGAGCAGGTTTTACTATGTTGTCCTCCACATATACTTTAGCTTTGAGTCTGGTGTTAAAAACAAAATGCAATTGTCAGGAAAATTGTAATTTTAGAATTTATTTAAAAAATGGTAAGAATAAGGCAGTTAACGATGCCACAAAAAGTATTAATTTTTAAATGAAAATCAAAAAATATTTTAATACGTGAAATGGCAAAAAAATTAAATGCTAACGAAATATTGGTAAAAAGAATTTTAGCAAAATATAAATTTTTTTGGCCGTTTAAACTGGGAATTTGGCTTTAGGCGGTCATGTTGCTCATCCAAGCAAGATAACCGCAAGTTAAAATGCGGATGTTTAAAAAATCGATTTGTATCATGTTCAGAACTTAAAAAAGATTTTAAAAAAGTGTATAGTAAATTACTTTCTTCAAAAACAATGCGGGAACAATTAAACAAAGCGGGTTGAAGAACGGAAGATTTGCGAAAAAAGCCATTATTAAGGAAAACGATTAGAAAAAACAATACTTTAGTTGACGAAAATTTAAAAACATTATCAGTTAATTATTAGGCTGAACTGGTTTTCTCTGATGAATCAAGTTTTCTTTATTTCGTGCAGTTGAATAAAGCTAGAATGAAGACGAAAATGTGACCGAATTAATGAAAATCGCACTTTTAAAACAGTGACACATTTTCCGTACATTATGGTACGGAGGTGCATAACTTTTCAAACACTTGGGAAAATTTTTTATGCTCAAGGGATCAATTAACTCGAAATAAAATACAATCTGCATAAAAGTGGTGCCTGACCGACTATTTTGGAGGTATCTTAGACATTTCCGTAAACAGCATTTGAAGATAATAAGGCACCTTACTACACGGCGTCTGTGGTAAGTTTATTCACTTCAAATTGTCAAAATTTCTTATACATTCCCATGAGAACCTATAATTCTGTAAGTAATCAAACTTTTTTTCACTTTAAGTTAAATACCACAAAGGATATAGTAGAATTTCTTCTTTACCAGACATGGAAATGGTCAAAATCGCGATCCGCTCGAAAATGTTTCGTCTATAAGAAGGCGGGGGAGAGGGGAGAGGATTCGAAATTTGCAGCCTATAACTCTGCCAGAACTAGAAAAATTTATTTGTGATATTTGGCACATTGAAATTCCTGAGATTTATATTAAAACACTGTATAAAACTATGCCATTGCGCATTAATGCAGTAATTCCATATAAAGGTGGAATTTACCCAATGCAGAATACATATTTTTAACAAAAAATTGCTTAGATCTAACAAATAAATAGTTTTATTTCATATATTAAAATATAACTTGTTTATTTCATATAATAAATCATAACAGAATGCAAAGTATATAGTTATTGCATTATGTTCAAAAAGAAAGTTTTATGCAGATTTTTAAAAAGTCCATCGTAGAGTGCAATAAAGCGAGTTATTAAATCGAAAATATACATAGGTATCATTTCATACCTTTGGTATTATGCAAACAAGACAGTTTTATTTGTTTCAAACGTTAATTTTAAAGTTATTACAAATAAAAAAGGTATAAGTCATTTTTTCTGCAGTGCGGCTTTTTTTTTGTCGCTTAGTGTATATATGAACTCGGGTTCCAGTTTCCAGAAAAATATGTTTGATAATTAGCTGGCATTTTTCTGATGTTTTTCTTGTTTTTAAATTAATTTCTTATTTGTCAGATATGCTACATAAATATTGTTCCACACTTATATTTCAGAGAAACAGATAATTTACTTATTTTTAACTAATTTTATTGTAGCATTCTGGCAATGTTTCAGCTTCAATTTATTAAACGTGGTTTGACTTAAACTTTTAACAGAGGACAATTTTTATGATGAATTGTTAAGGGGCTGTCCATAAATGATGTCACGCTTTTTTTCAGAATTTTGGACCCCCTCCCCCCCCCTTTGTCACAAAGTTTCACATTTCAATGTAACCCCCCCCCCTTGTCACATGTCATGGAACATGACATGCATCAATAATTACTTGAAGTTCAGAAACAAAATATTATCATATTTAAAATTTTATTTTTAAATGTTGACTATGGATCTTAATGACATCTGTAAATATAACCATAATAATGATATGTGTAGTTAATTTTGTATGAACTAAGAGTAAGGTTTACAGAAAAATCCAAATTAATATAGAACAGTTGTAAAGTTTTCATAGAAAACAGCAATTGAAAACAGTAGTATTTTGGAAAACTGAATAAAATTTAATATACAGTCGTACCTCCATTTAACAAAGTTGCCAAATCCAGCAAAAAACTGAAATATGTGATGTCACACTTTTTGTTACCCCCCCTCCCCTCCCTTGTCACAAACTGTCACAATTTCACGACCCCCCCCCCCCTCTGAGCCTGACATCATTTATGGATGGCCCCTAAGGCTTAAGTCATGAATCTGAAAATAAAAATGCTGGTATGTCGATAAAGTAACTTTTAAAATGTCTCAGGCTTTTTCATTGTGGAAACTTGGCAAGTCTGCTGCTTATTAAAGGATATACAAGCATATAACAAATCTGATTAAATTAAGAATTCAGATATTGGATTCATAAAATGTGCTGTTATATAAATAAATTGTTCTGAAAAAATTTCTATTTTTAAAATTAATTTTTATTTATAAATGCTCTTGCAATGAGCAATTTAAAAAAATCCCCAATTAAAGCTAAGAAAAATATAAATATAAATATTGATATAAATAACACAGGCCTACAAAAATGAAGTTGACAAAATTTGATTTGATGATTTTAGCTGACCTTTATGCTTTTCGATGTGCTGAAACCGAAAATGCAGCCCATTTTTCTCTATCACATATAGACTTTTGTCAATACAGGGTGTTTACCGATACGATTTCTTACGTACACCATCCTAACAATAGGTTGGTTGGTATGATTGTGATGAAAAGCTATCACCATTCTTTCCAGCTTTCATCCAATTTTAATGTCCTATTTTCCCTCTTAAATTAATTAATATCAGCCAATTAAAAAAAACCTCAATTTAAGTATTAAATAATCCGGATCTACTTTAAAACATCCACATATTAATATTTTGTAATTTATTTATCACGTATTTTCAGCGATCATAATTTAATTTAAATATCTTCAAAATTTTCGGCGAAATATGTCTATTCCCGGCATTGTATATTGCATAACATTTTCTCCACCGCGTTTGGTCGCATGCTCCGTTTCCGTCAATCGGCGCACGCTTTCACGGATGCGGGGTTACCGTTGATCGGTGTTCGCGTTTCGCGGCGCGGCAGTGAACATCGGGAGTTCGACAGCGGAGGTCATGGAACGTGGCTCCGCGTTTCCCGACAGTTTTTTTCCGTTAGGATCGGCATCGGTGCGGCAACTCGCGCGTTATTCTCCTTTTTTTTTAGTTATTGCTTCTCTTGTTATGCAAGTAAAATTAATTTTACCTATGAAGTTTTTGTGGAAAGATTGTACAATGAATAAAGGATATTCTTTAGGAACAAAATTAGATCTCTTCATTAGAATGTATGGATATGTGTCTGAATGATTTATATCGGCGACAACGTTTAAACCTGGTAAGTACTTCCACTAGGATTTTACCTAAAAAACTTTATTTTACGATCACGTTATATTCTTGAGATAAAAGTTGTCTTTAATACTCTTATTTTCATAACTTTCAACAACCAAGTTTTTATTACACCACAGTTGGTGTCAGGACCTTCGTCGCTGGATGACACATAGTTCGTTCATCTATAATAATAATTAAAAGTCAGTATTGTTATAAAATATGCCGATGGCACAAATAAATAAAAAGAATTCTTGAGAAATTTAACAAGATTTATTTCAGAAATATAGGTATTGCAGGTCAAAGAATAGAAATAGAGAACAAAAGTTTGAAAAACGAAAGTACATAGAATATTATACTGAATTGATGAAAATGTGCTAAAATATAAATTCAAATGAAGGTATTTGATATATTTATTCAATATATTTGTTTCATTTTAAAATTGTTTATGAAATATTATTTTACTGAATCGTAAATTAAGATACTTTCGATTTCAAGGAAAAAGAATTCTTTTGTTTATGTTTTGATTACAGTCTTTACAGAATTTTAAAATTATTCGTGTTAAAAATAAATAAAGAAATTAGTGTTGAAAATATAAAAACTCATGAGTATTTTTGCTATGTTTTTCCTGTTTCTATGAGTACAATATAATATAATTGGTTTATCTATTTGTGTTTTTATGGAATATTTTTGATTAAGTACATTGTAAATTTTTTTCATTAGTCTGATGAATATTGCATGGGGGTATAAAATAGAGTAAAATGGCTCATAAATTCTCATTTAACATAACCCCATTTTCGGGAGATCCTGAAAAATTTTCGTTCTTTAAAGAACAATTTACTTCTTACGTAAAATTAAATAGTTTGTCTGATGCTGAAGCACTCATCATGCTGAAATCAAGACTTGATGGTGCTGCATTTACATACTACATAGAATCTCCAGAGTTGCAGAAAATCACCAAATACTCAGAACTTTTAGAAAAATTAAAGATGTTCTTTACCAACACGACTACACATAACAGCATGAATGATTTTGAATCCATAACGCTTCTGCCAGGCGAAAATATCAGATCGTTAGCACATCGAATAAGCAAACTTACCTCAATAGTGTATCCCAAAGTTTTGGATGAGAGTGCCCTGCAACAAATAAAACTTACAAAATTTTTTCAGGCTGTTCCTGCCAGTATTAAAATCAAGCTAGTTGAGCAGGCACCTAGTAATTTTGATGAAGCTGTAGAAAAAGCTGCAAACCTATATACTCAATATGCTAACCATAACATTTTAAATTTTCTAACCACAAATCATTCAACCTCTGACTCAGAGAAAAATTTAAACCCTCTAACTGCTCAGATTAATCTAGTAAAAGTCAGGGATGCAAATCCAGGTGACTCTAACAATACATATAACAAGAAAACACGTCAATCACATTCACCAGAAGTTTCTCATTGGAATCGAAGGTTTGCAAAATATAAATTCAACAACAAACGTAAATTCAATAATAATAGATCATACGAACACAATAGGAACCAATTCAATAGATACAGAACAAAATGCCAATTTTGTGGCAAATTTGGCCACGAACTCAATAAGTGTCGCCAATTTGAAAATCGCTTTGGCAAGGTTTTGCAAGATACTCCTGTTCCTCATGTTAATAAAGTAAACTCTCAATCATCCACTTTTCCAGCACCTCTACCATTTTCGCAATCACATTATGTAAACTCTCTGCAACCGACTGATACTTTTCAACAAACAACTCCTTTTCCTGGTGAACTGTCGTCTGGTCCACAACAAATGCAAGCACCTGCTCCACCAAATTTCAATGTTTCGCAATCTCTGCCTTATCAGTTTCAGAACAATACTTTGCCAATTCCTGGCACTCAACAAATGCTAACAACCCACCCAAACTACAATTGAGAGGCTCTGAAGGTGCCAGGGTTTCTCATACATTCGTACCCCCTATTATGGTACCGAATATGCCACCTCCAATTTTCAGAAATAACTCTTTGCATCTTCATGCAATGAAAGATCTCAGAAATAAGTCCACTCAAACCTTTAATGATACTAATGATCACGCTGTCGCACCAGATGCAGATACATTTGTCGATTATGTACATAATAAGGTCTCATTTCTTGATAATAATTCTAAAGAACACTTCACTTATTCAGTGCATGATCAAAATTCTCTCGTTCCACCTCCTTTGATTAATGTAACACTCGCTAAGTTAGAATTTAAATTTCTTGTTGATTCGGGATCTAGTATCTCCTTGATATCCGCTGAGTTCTTCAAAACCATAAAATCATTTATTCATTATAAATTTATATCAAGAAATGTTACCATTAAAACGATAAATTCATCAGTCAATTTTGCTGGATGTGCAGAAATAAGCTTCCATGTACACAAGCATTTTTTTCGACATCCATTTTTCCTTGTGGACTTTTCACAATCTCATTTTTCTGGCCTTTTGGGCACAGACTTTCTGCAAAAACATGCCATGACGGTGAACTTTTCAACAAAATCCGTAATTTATAAAGATTTACAATTTCCATTTGTATCAATTCTCAGTGAAAATAATAACGAGTTGCTAAATGTTCAAAATGTAAACAATGATAATGTTTCTCAAAGTGCTTCTACTATTGCTCAGAGTGCTTTTGGTGTTAATCCAGATACACAACAAACCACACATAGTGATATGTGTAATGATCATGTTAATAATAACGTTATTTCTCAAAATTCTACTGTGTATCGGGATGTACAGCAAATGCAGTTTAACAATAATAACAAATTCCCTAATGATAATCATACAAATGCTATTGTTTCTCAAGATTCTTCTCCCTTACAAAGTAATATTTTTGAAGCTAGGCTTGTAAATAAGGTATTAATACAACCAAATGAAGAATTATTTGTTAAAGTATTCTGTAATAACATTTCTTCAAATTTAAATTTTCTATTTGAATCCATTCCGGATAACAAAAGGGACTGTCCTATGGCTATCATTTCTTTAAAGGATTTAAATTTTAACACTTCTGAAAATTCTCAACAAAATAAAATTGTATTCAATGTGTTTCTTAAAAATATTTCTGATGAAACTATTCATTTAAACAAAAATCAATGCCTAGGTCATGTCTATGAGATAGATGATATACAAGATTTGCAAAATGAAAACATCCCACAAGTAAATGCATTTGTAAATTTAATCAAAGCCTCTGAAGACACACTAACTTTAAGGAAAAAGGAATTCAATATAGATAATTTTAAAATAGATCATCTTAATTCACAACAACAATCTGAAATAAAAAAATTACTTACCCGGCATTGGTCAGTGTTCTCTTCCACTCTGAATACCATGGGACACACAGACTATGTTGTGCCACAATTAAATTTCACCTCTAACTTTCCTCGAAGATCACTTCCGTATCCAATTCCTCAAAGTCTCCAAGCTGAAGCCAAAAGGCAGTTGGAAGAAATGAAAGAGGCAGGTATTATTTCCAACACCATTTCGGATTGGGCCTGTCCTCTCCTTCTCGTAAAAAAGAAAATTGGTGCGGATGGAATTCAAAAATATCGGTTTGCTCTTGATCTTCGATTGGTAAATGCCATAATAACACAGTCTTCTTACCCTCTTCCGAAGATTCAGGACATCATTTCAAACATAGCGCAATTTAAACTTTATTCAAACCTAGACCTTCACAGTGCATACAATCAAATAGATCTACCTGAAGAATATAGACAAAAACTTGCTTTTAACACACCCTTTGGAACATATCAATACAACCGACTAGTTTTTGGCTTGAAAAATTCAGCTTCAATATTTCAACATTTAATGAACAAAATTTTGGATGAGGTAAACCTTCCAGGACTCTTTGCATACCAGGACGACGTAGTAGTGGCTGCAAATTCACTAACTGAATCTATTGAGAAACTCGAAGCTCTTTTCAAATGTCTATCTAAATATAATCTTACACTTAGTCCCACAAAGTGTAATTTTCATCAAGTCAAAATAGATTATCTGGGATTTAGAATTTCAGAAAACAAAATTGAACCCATCTCTAGCAATATTACAAAGATCACCGCTTTCCCCACTCCTAAAACAAAAAAACACTTAAAGAAATTTTTAGGACTTTGCTCCTTCTATCGTAACTTAGTGTCAAATTTTGCTCAGAAGACAGTGCTACTTAACCAACTTACTTCAAATAAAGCCTCATTTAAATGGAAAACCGAACATGAAAAAGCTTTCAGGGAATTGCAGGACTTTTTCTTTAAGGAACCATTTCTCAAACAACCGATGTGGGACAAAACTTTTTACCTTAATACGGATGCCTCAAATCAGGCAATTTCGGCTTGTCTGATGCAAGACTTTGATGGCAAATTACTACCAGTCTCATATTTTAGTAAGACTTTGTCCAAATCAGAAATGAAATACCCTACTTTGAAGAAAGAGCTGATGGCCATAGTAAAAGGTGTTCAAGCTTATAAATATTATTTGTATAATAGACACTTCATAATACTATCTGATAGTCTTCCACTAAAACATTTTCGTAAGTCTTCCTCTCCAACCGATCTAACAACCAGATGGTTGCTTCAATTAGATGAATACTATTTTACTTTCTCCCACATTCCTGGCAAGCAAAACGTGCTTGCAGATTATTTTTCGAGATTGCCTGTAAGTCCAGAAAAGCAGAAAATTCAATCACATCCACAACTTATACAGACCAACGAGATCCTTCCCATTGAAGAAATTACATCAATTAAACAACCAGCTAACAATGATGAGCAGTATGTAAACACAATTCATACCTCCACTCACATGCAACCACAAGATCCTCTTTTAGAAATTTCTCTCGCCACCATTTTGTCTGAACAATTAAAAGATAAAAAAATATCAGAAATCTACAATTCCATACTCCAACGCAAATTCTCATCTCTCAATAAGAAATATTCTATAAATTCCTCCAACAATCTTCTCATGTTCAATTGTGGCAATAAAAGAACAAATATTGACTTCATACCAAAGATCGTTGTTCCCGCTTCCCTAATACCAAAAGTTTTGAGAATTGCTCACCTTACTCATCTAGGTGTTCAAAAAACATACCAATTACTGCAACGTAATTACTGGTGGAAAGGAATGTTTAGTGATACCCAAGCCTACATAAACTCATGCTGTGTTTGCCTTCAAGCAAAACCACAAAAATATCCTCGTGCTCCGTACCAAGACACTATTTTGCCGTCTCATCCCTCTGAGATGATCAGTATTGATTTAGTAGGACCTTTTAAGAACAAATTTCATATACTCACTGTAGTCGACATTTTCTCAAGACACATGGAACTTTATCCCATCAAAATTATCACTGCTAGTTCTGTTGCGGAGAAAATTTTCAAATATATTTGCAGTTACGGAAGGCCAGCACAAATCCTATCAGATTTAGGAGTACAGTTCAATTCAGCCGTGTTCAATAATTTAAAAGACGTCTTACAAATAAATTTGAGGCATTGTTCTACAGGACATCCGCAGGCGAACGGAATTTCGGAAAGAATAAATTCATCAATAAAAGCCACAATTTCTGCTCTTCAACTTGAGGGAAAGAGTTTTTTCCATGCAATAGATCTTCATAAATCTCTATACAATGGCTCGAAGCATCCTTCCACAGGTTTTTCTCCGAACCAAATACATTTCGCTAGAGAACTCTCCCTCGTAACAGATATTGCTGATCCTTCACGTATGACACCAGTTCTAAATTTGTCTCATTCCTTAAATGAAATCTTTAAAGCAATCAATCATATTTATGCATTGGTTTACAATAATCTTCAATTTTCCCAACAATACAATCAACAAAAACAGTCTAAGTATAAAAAGCTCAGAAAATTTAAACAAGGTGACATTGTTTACATAAAACCAGTCAAAAAGTTTTCAAAGAAGTTAGATGGACCATTTGAAGTAGTAAAGATAATAAGCCCTGTAAATTGTTGTATCCGCCGAGCTGGAAATCCAGAAGGAAAAACCTCTATCTTCCATATTGATAGATTGGTCTTATCGCGTCCCAGACCTCAGCACCTGGTCACACAGGACCCGCCTGTTTCAAAACATAACACTCCTGCCGAAACTACAAATACTAGATGTCTAAATGTTCCTATTACTTCTCTGTCTAACTATACTTTTAATAACTCTTTTCACTCTACTTCACAGGAAGCAGTGGTATATTTTCCAGGCCCTGTATACAGTTTTAGAGAATCCGATGAAATGGAGATACATCATTCCTCCATTGATGATGATGCTCTATCCCAACCTGACAGGAACCAGACCCTTGACATTCCGATCCAGCAACCTTGCAGTCCAAAGCAGTGCCCAAATGCTGTATCTCTAGAGATGCCTGTCCTCACTCCTGAACCGGTATCTTCTGTTGCACCAGCTGATCCTGTCGTTCATCAGCATCCTCATGTGATAAATCCAAAAATTTCATTAGCTTCATCAGATCAAGAGTTTCCTCAAACAACCGAAATTCTCAGCAATACAGGTAATGACAGGAGTTACTCTGAATCTGGTGATGCTTCTGCCTCCGCTATCCATAAAGCCAACAAAAATCTGAATATACCTCCACAGAAAATTACAAGGTCTCAAAATAAACTTTTAAAAGCAAATTTGAACTACAACTTGAGACCACGAACACGTTTTAAAAAACTGTGGAAAAAGTAATAACTTTTCGTACTCAGCAAAATTTTTGCATATGGCTTTATTTGCTAAATATGTTTTACTTTTTCATATGCACATTTACAATATGTATAATACAATATTTGTTTACATTACTGTCATTTTTTAAAAATTTTCCTTACTAAATATTTTTACTTTTTCATATGCACATTTACAATGTGTATAATACAATATTTGTTTGCATTGATATTATATATATTTTATTTAATCTTTTTATGTAGTCAGTTTGCATTAGTCAATCTTGTGTTTATTTTCATTTTGCCTCAGGGATCTTGGGTTCATACCTGTCAAAATTTTCTACAATCTTAAGTATTTCTTATTTTGTTAACTCTGCTATATGATGCAAAGTGTCGCCAAATTTGTTCGCTGGCGAACTTATTTGTGCGTCTCATTGTCTCTCATGTTCTCTGATGAGTGTTGAATTTGCACTGTGGACTGCAGCCGCTGTGTAGATTTGCATTTGTCATTCATTCCATGGTTCTTTATTTCAATAGTTCACAATTTTTTTTTCAGTTTTGCACATGTTCCAGTTCTTTCATTTTTTTAAGTTTTAAATTCTTAATTTCTATATTCCCACATGGTATCTGAAATCATATTCACAGGTGATTAATTATGTAATATTCATGCTGCTGACTGATATATATTTTTTAAGTGTGATCACACGCAATATTTTTATTTTTTGTATAATTTGCATGCAATGTGTCTAACATATTACTTTATTTTATTACACAATGTATGTGTTGTATCTTTATGTTTCTTATTTTACATGTAGCACATTGTATTTATTTTGGTGTACATCTCCTTGTATCACAACTTTTTTATTTAACATTCTAAAATTTTGAAAAATGGTACCTACTCATAACTCGTGGTGATACAATTTATTTACATTGCATTTATTTGGCAAAACACTTAGTCATAATGATGTACGGAATTTCAGTGCAAACTCAATATGTAATGTTTTTTTTTTCTTTACCTTTTGTGGAGATTTGATGGATGCGACTTGCCTGCACCAGTCTTGCCAAAAAAAAAAAAAAATTGCTGTGAAAGGGTGGAATTGTGATGAAAAGCTATCACCATTCTTTCCAGCTTTCATCCAATTTTAATGTCCTATTTTCCCTCTTAAATTAATTAATATCAGCCAATTAAAAAAAACCTCAATTTAAGTATTAAATAATCCGGATCTACTTTAAAACATCCACATATTAATATTTTGTAATTTATTTATCACGTATTTTCAGCGATCATAATTTAATTTAAATATCTTCAAAATTTTCGGCGAAATATGTCTATTCCCGGCATTGTATATTGCATAACATTTTCTCCACCGCGTTTGGTCGCATGCTCCGTTTCCGTCAATCGGCGCACGCTTTCACGGATGCGGGGTTACCGTTGATCGGTGTTCGCGTTTCGCGGCGCGGCAGTGAACATCGGGAGTTCGACAGCGGAGGTCATGGAACGTGGCTCCGCGTTTCCCGACAGTTTTTTTCCGTTAGGATCGGCATCGGTGCGGCAACTCGCGCGTTATTCTCCTTTTTTTTTAGTTATTGCTTCTCTTGTTATGCAAGTAAAATTAATTTTACCTATGAAGTTTTTGTGGAAAGATTGTACAATGAATAAAGGATATTCTTTAGGAACAAAATTAGATCTCTTCATTAGAATGTATGGATATGTGTCTGAATGATTTATATCGGCGACAACGTTTAAACCTGGTAAGTACTTCCACTAGGATTTTACCTAAAAAACTTTATTTTACGATCACGTTATATTCTTGAGATAAAAGTTGTCTTTAATACTCTTATTTTCATAACTTTCAACAACCAAGTTTTTATTACACCACAGTTGGTGTCAGGACCTTCGTCGCTGGATGACACATAGTTCGTTCATCTATAATAATAATTAAAAGTCAGTATTGTTATAAAATATGCCGATGGCACAAATAAATAAAAAGAATTCTTGAGAAATTTAACAAGATTTATTTCAGAAATATAGGTATTGCAGGTCAAAGAATAGAAATAGAGAACAAAAGTTTGAAAAACGAAAGTACATAGAATATTATACTGAATTGATGAAAATGTGCTAAAATATAAATTCAAATGAAGGTATTTGATATATTTATTCAATATATTTGTTTCATTTTAAAATTGTTTATGAAATATTATTTTACTGAATCGTAAATTAAGATACTTTCGATTTCAAGGAAAAAGAATTCTTTTGTTTATGTTTTGATTACAGTCTTTACAGAATTTTAAAATTATTCGTGTTAAAAATAAATAAAGAAATTAGTGTTGAAAATATAAAAACTCATGAGTATTTTTGCTATGTTTTTCCTGTTTCTATGAGTACAATATAATATAATTGGTTTATCTATTTGTGTTTTTATGGAATATTTTTGATTAAGTACATTGTAAATTTTTTTCATTAGTCTGATGAATATTGCATGGGGGTATAAAATAGAGTAAAATGGCTCATAAATTCTCATTTAACATAACCCCATTTTCGGGAGATCCTGAAAAATTTTCGTTCTTTAAAGAACAATTTACTTCTTACGTAAAATTAAATAGTTTGTCTGATGCTGAAGCACTCATCATGCTGAAATCAAGACTTGATGGTGCTGCATTTACATACTACATAGAATCTCCAGAGTTGCAGAAAATCACCAAATACTCAGAACTTTTAGAAAAATTAAAGATGTTCTTTACCAACACGACTACACATAACAGCATGAATGATTTTGAATCCATAACGCTTCTGCCAGGCGAAAATATCAGATCGTTAGCACATCGAATAAGCAAACTTACCTCAATAGTGTATCCCAAAGTTTTGGATGAGAGTGCCCTGCAACAAATAAAACTTACAAAATTTTTTCAGGCTGTTCCTGCCAGTATTAAAATCAAGCTAGTTGAGCAGGCACCTAGTAATTTTGATGAAGCTGTAGAAAAAGCTGCAAACCTATATACTCAATATGCTAACCATAACATTTTAAATTTTCTAACCACAAATCATTCAACCTCTGACTCAGAGAAAAATTTAAACCCTCTAACTGCTCAGATTAATCTAGTAAAAGTCAGGGATGCAAATCCAGGTGACTCTAACAATACATATAACAAGAAAACACGTCAATCACATTCACCAGAAGTTTCTCATTGGAATCGAAGGTTTGCAAAATATAAATTCAACAACAAACGTAAATTCAATAATAATAGATCATACGAACACAATAGGAACCAATTCAATAGATACAGAACAAAATGCCAATTTTGTGGCAAATTTGGCCACGAACTCAATAAGTGTCGCCAATTTGAAAATCGCTTTGGCAAGGTTTTGCAAGATACTCCTGTTCCTCATGTTAATAAAGTAAACTCTCAATCATCCACTTTTCCAGCACCTCTACCATTTTCGCAATCACATTATGTAAACTCTCTGCAACCGACTGATACTTTTCAACAAACAACTCCTTTTCCTGGTGAACTGTCGTCTGGTCCACAACAAATGCAAGCACCTGCTCCACCAAATTTCAATGTTTCGCAATCTCTGCCTTATCAGTTTCAGAACAATACTTTGCCAATTCCTGGCACTCAACAAATGCTAACAACCCACCCAAACTACAATTGAGAGGCTCTGAAGGTGCCAGGGTTTCTCATACATTCGTACCCCCTATTATGGTACCGAATATGCCACCTCCAATTTTCAGAAATAACTCTTTGCATCTTCATGCAATGAAAGATCTCAGAAATAAGTCCACTCAAACCTTTAATGATACTAATGATCACGCTGTCGCACCAGATGCAGATACATTTGTCGATTATGTACATAATAAGGTCTCATTTCTTGATAATAATTCTAAAGAACACTTCACTTATTCAGTGCATGATCAAAATTCTCTCGTTCCACCTCCTTTGATTAATGTAACACTCGCTAAGTTAGAATTTAAATTTCTTGTTGATTCGGGATCTAGTATCTCCTTGATATCCGCTGAGTTCTTCAAAACCATAAAATCATTTATTCATTATAAATTTATATCAAGAAATGTTACCATTAAAACGATAAATTCATCAGTCAATTTTGCTGGATGTGCAGAAATAAGCTTCCATGTACACAAGCATTTTTTTCGACATCCATTTTTCCTTGTGGACTTTTCACAATCTCATTTTTCTGGCCTTTTGGGCACAGACTTTCTGCAAAAACATGCCATGACGGTGAACTTTTCAACAAAATCCGTAATTTATAAAGATTTACAATTTCCATTTGTATCAATTCTCAGTGAAAATAATAACGAGTTGCTAAATGTTCAAAATGTAAACAATGATAATGTTTCTCAAAGTGCTTCTACTATTGCTCAGAGTGCTTTTGGTGTTAATCCAGATACACAACAAACCACACATAGTGATATGTGTAATGATCATGTTAATAATAACGTTATTTCTCAAAATTCTACTGTGTATCGGGATGTACAGCAAATGCAGTTTAACAATAATAACAAATTCCCTAATGATAATCATACAAATGCTATTGTTTCTCAAGATTCTTCTCCCTTACAAAGTAATATTTTTGAAGCTAGGCTTGTAAATAAGGTATTAATACAACCAAATGAAGAATTATTTGTTAAAGTATTCTGTAATAACATTTCTTCAAATTTAAATTTTCTATTTGAATCCATTCCGGATAACAAAAGGGACTGTCCTATGGCTATCATTTCTTTAAAGGATTTAAATTTTAACACTTCTGAAAATTCTCAACAAAATAAAATTGTATTCAATGTGTTTCTTAAAAATATTTCTGATGAAACTATTCATTTAAACAAAAATCAATGCCTAGGTCATGTCTATGAGATAGATGATATACAAGATTTGCAAAATGAAAACATCCCACAAGTAAATGCATTTGTAAATTTAATCAAAGCCTCTGAAGACACACTAACTTTAAGGAAAAAGGAATTCAATATAGATAATTTTAAAATAGATCATCTTAATTCACAACAACAATCTGAAATAAAAAAATTACTTACCCGGCATTGGTCAGTGTTCTCTTCCACTCTGAATACCATGGGACACACAGACTATGTTGTGCCACAATTAAATTTCACCTCTAACTTTCCTCGAAGATCACTTCCGTATCCAATTCCTCAAAGTCTCCAAGCTGAAGCCAAAAGGCAGTTGGAAGAAATGAAAGAGGCAGGTATTATTTCCAACACCATTTCGGATTGGGCCTGTCCTCTCCTTCTCGTAAAAAAGAAAATTGGTGCGGATGGAATTCAAAAATATCGGTTTGCTCTTGATCTTCGATTGGTAAATGCCATAATAACACAGTCTTCTTACCCTCTTCCGAAGATTCAGGACATCATTTCAAACATAGCGCAATTTAAACTTTATTCAAACCTAGACCTTCACAGTGCATACAATCAAATAGATCTACCTGAAGAATATAGACAAAAACTTGCTTTTAACACACCCTTTGGAACATATCAATACAACCGACTAGTTTTTGGCTTGAAAAATTCAGCTTCAATATTTCAACATTTAATGAACAAAATTTTGGATGAGGTAAACCTTCCAGGACTCTTTGCATACCAGGACGACGTAGTAGTGGCTGCAAATTCACTAACTGAATCTATTGAGAAACTCGAAGCTCTTTTCAAATGTCTATCTAAATATAATCTTACACTTAGTCCCACAAAGTGTAATTTTCATCAAGTCAAAATAGATTATCTGGGATTTAGAATTTCAGAAAACAAAATTGAACCCATCTCTAGCAATATTACAAAGATCACCGCTTTCCCCACTCCTAAAACAAAAAAACACTTAAAGAAATTTTTAGGACTTTGCTCCTTCTATCGTAACTTAGTGTCAAATTTTGCTCAGAAGACAGTGCTACTTAACCAACTTACTTCAAATAAAGCCTCATTTAAATGGAAAACCGAACATGAAAAAGCTTTCAGGGAATTGCAGGACTTTTTCTTTAAGGAACCATTTCTCAAACAACCGATGTGGGACAAAACTTTTTACCTTAATACGGATGCCTCAAATCAGGCAATTTCGGCTTGTCTGATGCAAGACTTTGATGGCAAATTACTACCAGTCTCATATTTTAGTAAGACTTTGTCCAAATCAGAAATGAAATACCCTACTTTGAAGAAAGAGCTGATGGCCATAGTAAAAGGTGTTCAAGCTTATAAATATTATTTGTATAATAGACACTTCATAATACTATCTGATAGTCTTCCACTAAAACATTTTCGTAAGTCTTCCTCTCCAACCGATCTAACAACCAGATGGTTGCTTCAATTAGATGAATACTATTTTACTTTCTCCCACATTCCTGGCAAGCAAAACGTGCTTGCAGATTATTTTTCGAGATTGCCTGTAAGTCCAGAAAAGCAGAAAATTCAATCACATCCACAACTTATACAGACCAACGAGATCCTTCCCATTGAAGAAATTACATCAATTAAACAACCAGCTAACAATGATGAGCAGTATGTAAACACAATTCATACCTCCACTCACATGCAACCACAAGATCCTCTTTTAGAAATTTCTCTCGCCACCATTTTGTCTGAACAATTAAAAGATAAAAAAATATCAGAAATCTACAATTCCATACTCCAACGCAAATTCTCATCTCTCAATAAGAAATATTCTATAAATTCCTCCAACAATCTTCTCATGTTCAATTGTGGCAATAAAAGAACAAATATTGACTTCATACCAAAGATCGTTGTTCCCGCTTCCCTAATACCAAAAGTTTTGAGAATTGCTCACCTTACTCATCTAGGTGTTCAAAAAACATACCAATTACTGCAACGTAATTACTGGTGGAAAGGAATGTTTAGTGATACCCAAGCCTACATAAACTCATGCTGTGTTTGCCTTCAAGCAAAACCACAAAAATATCCTCGTGCTCCGTACCAAGACACTATTTTGCCGTCTCATCCCTCTGAGATGATCAGTATTGATTTAGTAGGACCTTTTAAGAACAAATTTCATATACTCACTGTAGTCGACATTTTCTCAAGACACATGGAACTTTATCCCATCAAAATTATCACTGCTAGTTCTGTTGCGGAGAAAATTTTCAAATATATTTGCAGTTACGGAAGGCCAGCACAAATCCTATCAGATTTAGGAGTACAGTTCAATTCAGCCGTGTTCAATAATTTAAAAGACGTCTTACAAATAAATTTGAGGCATTGTTCTACAGGACATCCGCAGGCGAACGGAATTTCGGAAAGAATAAATTCATCAATAAAAGCCACAATTTCTGCTCTTCAACTTGAGGGAAAGAGTTTTTTCCATGCAATAGATCTTCATAAATCTCTATACAATGGCTCGAAGCATCCTTCCACAGGTTTTTCTCCGAACCAAATACATTTCGCTAGAGAACTCTCCCTCGTAACAGATATTGCTGATCCTTCACGTATGACACCAGTTCTAAATTTGTCTCATTCCTTAAATGAAATCTTTAAAGCAATCAATCATATTTATGCATTGGTTTACAATAATCTTCAATTTTCCCAACAATACAATCAACAAAAACAGTCTAAGTATAAAAAGCTCAGAAAATTTAAACAAGGTGACATTGTTTACATAAAACCAGTCAAAAAGTTTTCAAAGAAGTTAGATGGAC
Source organism: Salticus scenicus (assembly GCA_963930645.1). Classification (NCBI taxonomy): domain Eukaryota; kingdom Metazoa; phylum Arthropoda; class Arachnida; order Araneae; family Salticidae; genus Salticus; species Salticus scenicus. Next base: position 13,158,980 of record OZ005654.1, on the reverse strand, counting down.
CATTTGAAGTAGTAAAGATAATAAGCCCTGTAAATTGTTGTATCCGCCGAGCTGGAAATCCAGAAGGAAAAACCTCTATCTTCCATATTGATAGATTGGTCTTATCGCGTCCCAGACCTCAGCACCTGGTCACACAGGACCCGCCTGTTTCAAAACATAACACTCCTGCCGAAACTACAAATACTAGATGTCTAAATGTTCCTATTACTTCTCTGTCTAACTATACTTTTAATAACTCTTTTCACTCTACTTCACAGGAAGCAGTGGTATATTTTCCAGGCCCTGTATACAGTTTTAGAGAATCCGATGAAATGGAGATACATCATTCCTCCATTGATGATGATGCTCTATCCCAACCTGACAGGAACCAGACCCTTGACATTCCGATCCAGCAACCTTGCAGTCCAAAGCAGTGCCCAAATGCTGTATCTCTAGAGATGCCTGTCCTCACTCCTGAACCGGTATCTTCTGTTGCACCAGCTGATCCTGTCGTTCATCAGCATCCTCATGTGATAAATCCAAAAATTTCATTAGCTTCATCAGATCAAGAGTTTCCTCAAACAACCGAAATTCTCAGCAATACAGGTAATGACAGGAGTTACTCTGAATCTGGTGATGCTTCTGCCTCCGCTATCCATAAAGCCAACAAAAATCTGAATATACCTCCACAGAAAATTACAAGGTCTCAAAATAAACTTTTAAAAGCAAATTTGAACTACAACTTGAGACCACGAACACGTTTTAAAAAACTGTGGAAAAAGTAATAACTTTTCGTACTCAGCAAAATTTTTGCATATGGCTTTATTTGCTAAATATGTTTTACTTTTTCATATGCACATTTACAATATGTATAATACAATATTTGTTTACATTACTGTCATTTTTTAAAAATTTTCCTTACTAAATATTTTTACTTTTTCATATGCACATTTACAATGTGTATAATACAATATTTGTTTGCATTGATATTATATATATTTTATTTAATCTTTTTATGTAGTCAGTTTGCATTAGTCAATCTTGTGTTTATTTTCATTTTGCCTCAGGGATCTTGGGTTCATACCTGTCAAAATTTTCTACAATCTTAAGTATTTCTTATTTTGTTAACTCTGCTATATGATGCAAAGTGTCGCCAAATTTGTTCGCTGGCGAACTTATTTGTGCGTCTCATTGTCTCTCATGTTCTCTGATGAGTGTTGAATTTGCACTGTGGACTGCAGCCGCTGTGTAGATTTGCATTTGTCATTCATTCCATGGTTCTTTATTTCAATAGTTCACAATTTTTTTTTCAGTTTTGCACATGTTCCAGTTCTTTCATTTTTTTAAGTTTTAAATTCTTAATTTCTATATTCCCACATGGTATCTGAAATCATATTCACAGGTGATTAATTATGTAATATTCATGCTGCTGACTGATATATATTTTTTAAGTGTGATCACACGCAATATTTTTATTTTTTGTATAATTTGCATGCAATGTGTCTAACATATTACTTTATTTTATTACACAATGTATGTGTTGTATCTTTATGTTTCTTATTTTACATGTAGCACATTGTATTTATTTTGGTGTACATCTCCTTGTATCACAAAAGTTGTCTTTAATACTCTTATTTTCATAACTTTCAACAACCAAGTTTTTATTACACCACAATGATTTTACGTCGCACTAGTGCTGCACTAGTACGAAAACATGTATCCATGATTAATTAATCATGGAAACATACTATAAAACTTGTCATATAATTATACTGGTGGAAGAGTAATGGAAGAAATTGTATAAGTAGGCACCCTGTATTGCTAAAAATTTGTACGTGATTGAGAAAATCTGGCTTCATTTTCGGTTTCAGCACACCAAAAAACATAAAGACCAGACAAAATTATGAAATCAAAATTTTACATGTCGATCTGTGTAATTTTTTATTCATAAAAGCAATGAAAAATTTCAATGCACAAAAAGTGTTTTTGTGCTTCTCTCTTATATATATGTTTAATCTCAGGTTCTAGTTTTCTTTTTGTTTCATATAATTAAAAATATGTTTGATAATTAGCCGAGATTTTTTCTGATGTTTTTCTCGTTTTCAAGTACTTTCTTATCAATTAGACATGCTACATGAATGACGTTCCACTCTTATATATATGTCCTAACAGATAATTTACTTATTTTTAAATAACCATTTTATTGTAGCATTCTGTCAATATATATATGAGAAATTGTTACATGCTTAAGACATGAATCTAAAGATAAAATTGCCGGCATGTCAATGAAGTAACATGTAAAAAAAATCTCAGGCTTTTTTTCATTTTGGAAACTTGGCAAGTCTGCCCTTCAACGAGTAATTTCTGACTATTGCTCATTAGCACAAATTGATGATAGAACAAACATGCACACATTGTAATTACTAGCTGGCAAAATAACGATTCAGGATCAACTTGTGTATAAATGACTAATAGGCATATCAATTTTGTGTATGCATGTTCTGAAGACATGACTTGACAACCTCATAATAGACAATTTGCACGTTTTCTGATTTTATTCTTATATAATAGAAAATGAAAAGGTAAGAAAATAAATACATACATTTTCTTTATTTGAAATCTAATGACTGATTTATAACAATTTTAACATCGCACTATTTACTCTATCGAGAAAACGCAGTTATATCGTGACGTCGCTCTTTATGACAACAAACGGAAGTAATCGTTGTTTGCAGTCAATTTCATGCTTTGCTTTGCTTCGTGAATCAGTGAAATAGGTTTTGTATTTTATAATAATGACGGATATTAAAAAATAGTAGTATAAATATTGTATTGTACCATTTTGCACTAATACAACGGCTAATGCTTCTCAAAAGTTATTCTTTAGCGTTCCACAGGATCCTATTAAACAAAAACATTGGGCAACCGCCATGAAAAAAAAAACGTTTGAAAATAATGATAATGGAAAATGATGATAAGGATATTAAATGATTATAGGATGAAAAAGAAATGTTCAGAAATCACATAAACAATTGATAATTAAGAAAGTTAAAACAATTTTCTGCTTACTTACCAGGCTAACAAAATGTAAACATTGAAGCATCATAAAGTATGACGTCAGGCAGCGTTTTGAAGTCACATGATTTTTGGTTAATTTTAAAATTAATAAGAACCTTTTTTGCATTTTTAACCCTTTCATTCCCAAGGGAAATATTTTCCCCTTCTAGAAAAATCGTTATCGATTGTTCAATTATTATTGAATTGATATTTTTTTTTACTGAATGTCAAAATGTGATTCTGAACGAATAAAAAAAAACGTACAGAAAATAGGACACATAATAAATGTGTTATGTGCAATGTCCACTTGTGCTTCACAAGTAAACGAAATTGTTTCGTAGAATACCATAACTAGCTATTTATTTTACTTTTCTGATAATTTTTATATTACAAAGCAATAAATTTGTATTACAAAGCAATAAATAAAATACCGATATAATAAACCTAACTGTTCGTTTATTTACTTTTATTTTTATGGTCCATAGGGAAAATATTTCCCATGAAATTATAGGAAACCTATACACCCTGCTATGTTTTTCTGGTGATATTATCTTACTTTACACCCACAATAGCTAAAATATTGTGTTGTATTGGCATATTTAGTCTTGGAAATCTTATGGTCCTGAAAGGGTTAATAAACTTTTTGAAATTTATGGGCCTAAAACTACCAGAAAAATAGGATTTGTTCAAATCCCCCATGTGTGCAAATTCCTCATTGTATTATGATAAAAGTGTAGATAATTTTTTACTCACCTACATATTTATTTTTGGTTCTATTTTGCTGTGAAGGTAATTCATTTCTGTTTTAATTTCTAAAAATTTTTTATTATTAAAGATATTTAGAAAATGAAATTAAAGATAGTAACTTATTTTTTAAATATTAATTTATCATCAAAAGTAAATTGCATTTATAGGAAAAAAAAAATATTTAAACACAGAAATTAACAGGGACAAATATTCATCAAAAATATTCGTTTTTGCTGATTAAAGCACTTATAGAAATATAACTCATTTGATAAACTTTTCAAAATTTATAAAAGTATGTGATTTTTTTTTTTTTTTTTTTTTTTTTTTTTTTTAAAGAACCGTTGAATATTAAAATATGTATTATATGGAACTTTTTATATTTTGTATTCTAATGTTTAGTTCTGTTTGATAATGTTTTCTCCCTTTAATTTTATATGCATAGATTTAAAGAATCTGTTTTATCAACAAAAGAGAAAGTCTACTTAAGTGGCATCATTGGACTTCAAGTATTTTACAGTTTTGGTGCAAAGTTGCTTGGCATTGAAGAGAAATTGCCATTTTTGCCTTTGATGTTGATTTCTACTTATTGTGCCTTAGGTGTTATTTATGCTTGGATTTTATATTTACAATTTTCTTTACAGAAATCAAATGTTTCACATAGAGTTACATTTAAAGATGATTAAATTTATATAAAACAATTAGTTTGTCATTTTATTTGAGTTTTTTTTCTTTTCCTAATTTGTTACTGTTTCTGATAAAACTCATAGAAAAAATAAAGATTAGATTCATATAAAATCATATATTGGGTGTCCCATAAGTTTGTAGATGTTTTAAGAATTCATAAAAATTGAAGGAATTAGTAGAATTGAATATAGTTTCCAAAAAAGTTATTCTTGTGAAAAAAACCTTTGTTAAAGAAAAAAAAAGTTAATATTTTTTTTCAATAGAAGGCATTGTAATGCAGCAAATTGCACATTTTCATGAACAATTATTTAGATGGAAGCAAATGCTTACAAGCATATTACACTTATTATATGTATCATATCCATCTGTATGCAGGAGATTTCATGACAAATAGTATCCTTTAAATGTACCAAAGAAGATGGGTTAAATTAAAATTTTATGTACGAGTAAGTAGAAGGAAAAATCGGAAATAAGCTGTTAGTCGTAAAAACCTGCAATTTATAGGACTCTGATTTGCTTATTTCTTGTTACTGCATCTCTGCAGCACTGTCTATCGATAAAAATTTTAACTATATTTTTTTCTTTGCCAAAAAAAAAAAAAAGTTTCCCCTTCTCAAAAATAACTTTTTCACAAACCATGCTCAATTTACTAATTCCTTCAATTTATATGAATTTTTAAAATTTCTATAGATTTATGGGATACCAGTATATATATATATATATATATATATTAGGGTGGGCCGAAAAAATTATTTTTTGAAATTGATTTTGGTATAGTGCGGAAAAGTTGTGTAATGGGTCTGTAAGAAACCTCTAAAAATTTTATCAGTTTTGTTTAATATTTAACCGCGCCCCTTTGGCACTGAAAAACTGAAAAATAGAAAAAAATTAGTTTTTTTCAAAAAATTAAATTTCAAAAATTAATTTTAAATTTAGTTCTGGTATATTGCAGAAATGTTACCTAATGAATCAGTTAGAACCCTCAAAAACTTTCATCAATTTTGCCAAATATTTAGCCGCGCCCCTCTGACATAAAAAATTGTGAAAAAAATGAAAAGCCGGGTTTTTTGAAAAAAGTATATTTAAAAAAAAAATGAAACTAGTTATACTATATAACTAAAATATTACATAATACGTTGCTACGAACCAATCCAAATAAAATTCAAATAATTTTACTCTATTTTTATTCGCTTAATCAAAAATAATAAGCATACATATATGCACATAAGAAATTGAAGCTTATCTTATACCCTACTTTCGTTTTTGTTTCTTTTCGTTCAGATTTCAAACGATTGATGGCGTTCTACTGCTCCCATTGCTTCCAAGGACAATTTAACTAATAGATAAGATAAAATATTGGCATACAGCATTGGCTGCAGATTTAACTGGTGCCTCAAGTAGAGCAGTGGCCAAAATTACTACTGCAGTTTTGGCTGATTTCAATTTAGTTTCGCCTGAGCAACAAACATATATAGTTGATAAAAACAAAGTGAGAAGAGAAATAGAAAAGAAAAGAAAAAAAGTAAGGGAAAATGATTTAAGGCTATTTGAAGAAAAACCTATTAAGAGTTTGTATTTTGATGGGCGCAATGATGAAACTATTCAACAAATACATGGTCATCGAAAATTAACATCCGAAGCGCATGTAGCATTAATAGAGGAACCAGATAGCAAATATATGGGTCATATATCGTTAACTGCTGGTGAAAGCGCAAAAGGAATAGCCGAAGGTATTATAGAATTTACAAGACAGAATAACATAAGTTTGCAGAACTTATCAGTTATCGGATGTGACGGAACAAATGTAAATACGGGATGGAAAGGTGGAGTAATACGTTTGCTTGAGACAAACATTGGAAGACCATTACAATGGAATGTATGTTTGCTTCATACCAACGAGTTGCCACTAAGACACCTTATTCAAGAAATATACGGTTGCACAAGGGGACCATATTCACATTCTGGACCTATTGGATTGCTTTTAAAAGACTGTGAGAAACATCCAGTGGTCAAATTTGATAAAATGGACTCTACACTTCAGCATTTGGATCCGCAAGATGTTAGAAAGCTATGTACAGATCAAAAATATTTGTATCGCATCTGTCAAGTCATAAAAGATGGTACTAGTTCTCCTATGTTGACTGACAGTTATCCAGGTAAATTTAGTCATGCACGATGGCTGACTACCGCAAACCGTTTGTTGCGGTTATACATTAGCACACCAAGCCCATCAGAGAATCTTATAATACTTGTGAAATATGTAATGCTGGTTTATGCTCCAATGTGGTTTGAAATAAAAATGAAATCGCATCGCCAGTATCGTTCCCAACATTTTTTGGAAAATGATATCCCTTTCAAAGCAGCTTCCAGACAAAGCTAAGAAAATTATTTTTAAAGTTTTGTCAAACAATGCATATTATGCGCATCCCGAAAATTTATTGGTAGCAATGTTGCATGATTCCAGGAAACACATCCGGGAACTAGCAGTTAGGCGCATTCTAGGCGCACGACAAATAAAAATGAAGAACTTGAATGGTTTACGAGTTTTCAAGCCTCCTCAAGTTAATTTCGAAGCAGACGACTGCATTGATTTAATTGATTGGTCAAACTGTGTTGTAACAGAGCCACCTCTTACAATGCATTTAAAGGATAAAGACTTGAAAGAAATGTGCAAAAAAGAAGAGAATTAATTAATGACATTCAAAAAATTACCATGTCATACGCAATCTGTTGAACGATGTGTTAAATTAGTATCTGAAGCTGCAATGAAAGTTTGAGGTGAGATTGCAAGGGATGGCTATATTCATAGAAAACTTCAAGCAAGAAAAGAACTTCCAACGTTTGACAATAAAGGACAATATTATTCGAGTACCTAATATTCAATAAGCAACAGGTATTATTAAATCCAACATAAATTTGTATATTTTTGCTTTAATCTTTATTTTGTTACTATCTAAGAGAAAATATGCTTATATACAAGAAAAAATATGTTTATAATAATTAACCAAGTAAAAAAATAATAAAGAAAAGTTACAGTTATAGAATTTTTTATTTATAATACTAATTAATTAATCAGTTATGTCAATACTAATTTAGAAAAATAATGAATAGTTTATCATAGTACAGGTTTTCAGAAATTCCGATATTTCTTTCATTTTTCTCCAATTTTTGATGTCAGAGGGGCACGGTTAAATAATGAAAAAAAATTATACAAATTTTTATGGGTTCTAAATGACATATTATGTAACATTTTTAATGAATGTCTTTAAAAATTTTGGATATTTTTTCAAAATATATTTTTTTCCAAAAAAAGCTTTTTCCGTGCTTTTTTTCCGTTTTTCAATGTCAGAGGGGCGCGGCTAAATATTGATTAATTTTGATAAAAATTCTTGTGAGTTCTAATTGGTCCATTACACAACTTTTTCATTCTATACCAAAATCAATTTCGAAAAAAAAAATTTTTTCGGACTTTTTCCAAAAAAAGCTTTTTTTCGTTCTTTTCTTCCGTTTTTCAATGTCAGCGGGGCGCGGCTAAATATTGATTAATTTTGATAAAAATTCTTGTGAGTTCTAATTGGTCCATTGCACAACTTTTTCATTCTATACCAAAATCAATTTCGAAAAAAAATTTTTTTCGCCCTTTTTCGGCCCACCCTAATATATATATAAACTTAAAAATGTTTATAGCTTTTGTAATTTTTAACATTATAATATCTTTAAGAAAGGCGTTACACTACCCTGCTTGCCCTGTAAAATTCTATAAGTGCCATATATGCCCCTTAAAAGAACAGAACTGCACTCTCTTTGTCCTCAAAAATATGCCCTACTTGCCCCTCAAAACATGCCGTATTGCCCCCCAAATCTACCCTTTTTGCCTAAAAATTATGCTCTAATTGTTTTACTTTTAGATACTCTGACAGATTTCACAACCTCCAACAGTAACGAACAAATTAAAAAATTCTTCATGAATGTATAAACAAAGGTGCCAGTTACAGTGGCAGCAATAATCACTTAAGGACTCCATTTATAAGCATAAAATTTTTGCAATATTAATACCTATTTTTTGCAAAGAGAAATGCCCTTTTCTGTGAAAGTTACTTCGTCACATCTCTACAAATGTGCCCTTTTTTATTAATGGCACTTTGCCCCATTTTTTTCTAGGTACCAGAACCTTGTCCTTATTTTCGTGAGCCCATCGTAATCGTGAAAATTTAAGCCTCGCGAAATACTTTTTTTTTTTTCCGCAGCAAATAATAAAAAACAGAAATTTCTCAATTATCAAACTCACATGCATTGACGGTCCGAATCTGAGAAAAGTGAAGGAGGTGAGGTGATTACATTTTTGGTGCAAAAGGGGGGTTCAGAAGTCCCTAGTTTGATAAACAGCGTGAGAAAAAAGGGATTAAGAAAATAAAATTGTTTGGAGTGGAATGTGCGCGTTGAGCCAAAGCCAAAGTTGATGTATAAGCACTGTTGTAAGCATAAATTGTTTTTAAAGCGATGGAAAATTCTTGAAATGTCTTATGCAAAAGGGGTTCTATATTTAGGTACTTTTCAACATTAGGATTTTTCAACTTTTGGTTCTGCTCATATAAAAATTCACGAAATTTTCATCTCGCAAAATCACCAATATCTTCATTTTCGCGAAAATTACAGCTCACGAAAATAAGTGCTTTTATGGTATTCAAATAATATATATATATACAGTCAAACCTCGTTAGCGTGAACCTCAACCCGTACAGCCACTGATATCCATTAGACATCTAAATTACATCCAAATGATTCATAAAAAGTACAAAATATCTAAAAAATATCCATTAAAAGTCCTGGATATCCTGTACTCATTATAGATATCTATTATAGATGTTTAAATGTTGACGAAATTGAGACGCGCCTTTTTCAATGTCTAATAGATGTAACATGTTATATCAAAACAAGATTTAGATATTTTCAATATCTATTAGATCTAACAATTATTGGATATTTGGAGATTTATCAGATATGTAGCAGACATCTAATGGATGTAAAAAAGAGTGATATTTGTTGTGCTAATAGATACCCGCAGGATATTTATGGATGTTTAATGGATCATTTTAATACTTTTATGTGTGTTTATAGTTGTCTTACGGATATAAGTGGCTGTGTGGAAAGGGGGATAAAAAATTTGTTCATGATATCAGTAGTTCATGCTATCCATAACTCAGAAACTAATCTTCTTTTTGACGGGGATTATGGAAACAGTTCATGTTAAAAGTAATTGACATTAAGCATGTTCATGTTAATGAGATTCGACTGCATATATTTTAACAGTTTTGACTTCTTGAATTTTGAAAATGCTAACTTCAAAAGGAAAAAAAAAAGAATGTTGCATAGTCTTTTTTTGCCTTTTTCTGTGCATGTGTTTGCAAAGGGAAAAATCTGGAGTGACTCCACTCGACTTTCCGAACATTGAGTAATTAACAGTTTTGTAGATAAAGTAAAGAAAGAGTAATAGCAGGAGACTTGGCGTTGGAATATTAAAACAGGAATAAACTACTACGTCAGAAACGCCAAAGAAAAATTATTGAGGTGCATACAGCTGTTTCGGTAGCCTAAAGCGTACCGTCATCAGTGCAAAAAAATAATTCTGAATCTGGAGAAGTACTCGTATATATAGGAGAGGGACCGGATTTAGTTCAACCAATAGGATTACGGAAGAGGTGGGGAGTGTGGCCAATAGGAATTAAGGAATGTGTAGCTGTGTAAACAGTAGAAAAATTAAGGAAATGTGGACTGAATGTAAAATTTCCAACAATCAGACAAATAGGGAACAGCGAAATCACAATTTACAAGGTTTTTAAAATTTTTATAAATATGAAAAGCTTCAAAGAAATCGAGTTCATGAATGGATTTAGGTCTGCAAATTATTTTAGCTGAATTAAATTTAAAATTATGATTTTCCTCCCAGCAATGTTTAGAAATAGCCGATTTATTGGTTTCTTGTTTGCGGACGTAATTCATATGTTCTTTTAGACGAAATTTAAGACTGCGTTTAGTTTGGCCAATATATGATAAACCACACTGACAGGATATACTATAAATGCCCCAAGAATTATGCATATCAATAGGATCTTTTAACTGAGAAAAGGTGAGTTTATTGGAAGGCGAAAATATTATTTTAAAATCATATTGTTTGAGAATTTTAGCTATGGTTTGACTGGTGAGGCGAAAATATTATTTTAAAATCATATTGTTTGAGAATTTTAGCTATGGTTTGACTGGTTATGGTGGCCCTCGTCTCTCGCACTGTAAATGGATTTTCAACCACTGTCTATCGTAAAAATTTTGCAGTCTCCCTTCCTCCCCATGCGCGTTCATGTCACCCACCTAACCAAAAAATGGCTGCTTTCTATACTTTTGTAAACCGTGCCCTTAATATTTGTTCAAATCCTATTTTATTGAAATCTGAAATTAAATACCTGAAAGCCATCGCATTTGACAGAGGTTATGACCCTTCCATTATAGACAAAGCTATCCAAAAATTACAACTCCCTCGTATTTCGTCTACTAAATCAGTCACTTCTAATATCAGTATTGTTTTACCCTATTTTTCTAAAACCAGTCAAACCATAGCTAAAATTCTCAAACAATATGATTTTAAAATAATATTTTCGCCTTCCAATAAACTCACCTTTTCTCAGTTAAAAGATCCTATTGATATGCATAATTCTTGGGGCATTTATAGTATATCCTGTCAGTGTGGTTTATCATATATTGGCCAAACTAAACGCAGTCTTAAATTTCGTCTAAAAGAACATATGAATTACGTCCGCAAACAAGAAACCAATAAATCGGCTATTTCTAAACATTGCTGGGAGGAAAATCATAATTTTAAATTTAATTCAGCTAAAATAATTTGCAGACCTAAATCCATTCATGAACTCGATTTCTTTGAAGCTTTTTATATTTATAAAAATTTTAAAAACCTTGTAAATTGTGATTTCGCTGTTCCCTATTTGTCTGATTGTTGGAAATTTTACATTCAGTCCACATTTCCTTAATTTTTCTACTGTTTACACAGCTACACATTCCTTAATTCCTATTGGCCACACTCCCCACCTCTTCCGTAATCCTATTGGTTGAACTAAATCCGGTCCCTCTCCTATATATACGAGTACTTCTCCAGATTCAGAATTATTTTTTTGCACTGATGACGGTACGCTTTAGGCTACCGAAACAGCTGTATGCACCTCAATAATTTTTCTTTGGCGTTTCTGACGTAGTAGTTTATTCCTGTTTTAATAAAGAAAGAGTAGTTGTTAAACAAACAAAAGAGAGAAAACCATAATAGAGTGTTTGAGTATTTTTCTCCATCTATTACACGTTGTTTTATTGAACGCTACTGAACTTTGAGCCCATAGATCATAATGACAAAGAAATTTTCGTTGTGTCCCTGTAAAAACCTATAAATGTTAGATTCACCAAAATGCTTATAGTTAGTGCAACAGTGATTTATAATACTCATATAAATTTTCAGCTGAATTCAATAAGGCGTTTAGATGCTATCGTACTTTTAAAAATTTAGTCCCATAGGCCATAATGATAAAGAATTTTTCTTTGTGTCCCTGTAAAAAAACTGTAAGTGCTAGATTCACCAAAATCTATACAGTTAGTTCAACTGTGATCTATAACATGTGTACAATTTTTTTGCTCGGATTAATAAGGCGTTTAGACACTATCACATTTTTAAAAATTTGGCCCCATAGGCATAATGATAAAGAATTTTTCTTTGTGTCCCTGTAAAAAAACTATAAGTGCTAGATTCTCCAAAATCTATACAGATTGAGTATTTGTGATCTATAATATGTGTATAAAATTTTTGCTCAATTGAATAAGGCGTTTAGATGCTATCGCACTTTTAAGATTTTGCTCCCATAGGCCATAATGATAAAGAATTTTTCTTTGTGTCCCTGTAAAAAAACTATAAGTGCTAGATTCACCAAAATCTATAGGGTTCGTACTATGGTGACTTACAATATGCGTACCAACTTTCAGGTTAATTGAACGAAGCGTTTAGACGCTAGCGTGTTCACCCACAGACATACACACATACACACATACACACACACATACATATATCATCGTAAAAGTAGTGAAAACGGACTCAGGGGACCTCAAAACGTATAGAAACATCAAAATCTCGAATTCGGATTTTTGACATGATTACAATACTTTCCTCACTATAGTGTTCGGAAAGTAAAAAGGCAGATAATTTCTATATTTAGTTCATTGTGACCATAATGTTAATATATTTTATTTATTTATTTATTTTTCATGAGATTGATTTCGTATTTTACATAAAATTTCTGCTATTTCTTGCTAAATAAAATTTAAAAAAATAAAGAAAAAATTATAAGTTTCATTACTGATTGAGTTGAGTTTTTTTCCCTTTTTTTAATTAATTTAATTTAGGTGTAAACACTTTCATTTAAATTATGCATTACTACTTTTGTATTTATAAAAAATAAGAGTGCACAACAAAACCTTTAGCAAAAAACTAGTAAAAAAGAATAATAAATTAGGGGAAGAAAAGAAGATTAAAAGTGCTGTAATTAGCAAAAAAGGTGGATAAAAAAAGGGGGTTTAGGAATCATGATTTTGTTGCGGACACCGCATAATTTCCTTCTATACTCATTGAAATATACATGATTCATAAATAATCAGATATGTTCCAGTTCATGCATATTTTTGAAACAAGCCAATAAAACTATTGCTCTAATTACAAAAGTTATGACAATAAGATATAGCAGGACATTTATATTGCTTGTTGAAGAATAGTATCCCACAGCTTATTACAGAATCTCTCATTGACAAATGCACAGCTTAGAGTTCAGTGGAATTTACAGGCTTGAGATTCTTCCGCGGATCCGCGATTTTCCGCTTTCTTGCGATTTACGTTAATTCCGCGTTTATTTATTTATTTATTTTTTTATTTAAATCAAACTCCTATAACGATCAGTGTTCAAACACTCCACGAAAGACTTTAGATTCTCAATCTGTCTCCATCCAAAATACAAATATCAATATTCATTTTAAACGTGCTTTATCAGATTCTATAACATATGAAAGAGCAGAATTATTCAGTATTTCTCACTCATGTAATGTTTTTTTTGTCTTGCTTCCTCCGCTCCTTTTTTTTTCATCACTAACCATCGACATCAATGATCAAACATTCTGCAGGAAGCCTTTTATTTTTGAATATTTATCCATCCGCAACAAAAATGTCAATATCAATTTTAAACTTACTTTATGATATTCTAGAAGCCATAAAGAAGTAGAAATGTGTTTAATATTTTTCACTCATGAACTACTTTTTACCCCTCCCCCCTTTCTGATTTTTCAACATTAATCAATAATTAAATGTTGATTGCTAGCTAATTTTTTTTTTTTTTTTCACATGTTTTATTGTGTTGATGTGCATTATTCTTTTAGTTTAATATGTCACTTTTAAAATATTTTGTATAGTTTTTCCCTGTGTGCATTATTTTTTATTTGAAATAAATTTTATGAACATATTTGTATAGTTTTCCCCACACGCATTATTTTTCATTTGAAATTAATTTTATGAACACGCATGTTTCCTCTTTTTTTAATTTTCTCCACTCTCATGCCTGAATTTACTCAAGTGTAAACGACCCCCTTTTATACTCATTGGAGAAAATTCTTGATGAGAAATGATACATTATACTAAAAATATTGAATTCATTTCAAATTGAGAAAGAGTTTACTGATTCTGGCAACTCTGAACTACTATTTCTCACCAAATTTTGTCATTAACGGCCCTCTTCACTTACTGTCGACGGAAGCCCGAGCCAATGTTATTCTATGGGGAAATTTTTTTTACAAATAATTTATTAACTAATACATATTTTTAAATTCTGTTTTCACATTCTGAAAATTCTCCCAACTGTTAAATGGACGGACCTTTTTTAAAAAAGTATCTTTTTTTTAAATTTTTAATATTTTATTTTGAAATTGCAAAATGAAAACAATTCACATATTGAAAATTTGTATTTTGCAGCTTCAAAATAAAATATATAAAATTAAAAAAATACATTTTTAAAAAAGGTCCGTCCATTTAACAGCTGGGAACTTTCAGAATGTGAAAACAGAATTTAAAAATACATATTAGTTAATAAGTTATTTGTAAAGAAATATTTCCCATAGAGTAACATTAGCTTCAGCTTCCGGCGGCAGTGAGTGAAGAGGGCCCTTAATATTGCAAATTTTGCAATAGTACTGGCATCACTTTTGGCAACAAAGTTGATAACTTGGTATTGGTGATTAGTTTGGCAGTAAATGAGAGTTTAGGGCTGCCAAAGTTTGAGCATCTAACTTTAACAGGAGCTGAGTTTAGGAATTTTCTGAAATGATCCATTGGTTTCTAGTGTAGAACTACCTTGAAAGTTCTATAAATCACTAAGGAGATTATAAAAGGTGAAAAGTCATTTTTGAAGAGTTCAGTTTGTGTTCAGACTTTAAGTTGAGCCATTGTCTCCAGGGCCCGACTATGCTTTTGGAAGACCCGGGGCACTGAGGCTATTTGGAGGCCCCTTATCTTGCTCTAAAGAGCTCGCCAAAAGGACCTATTCTCAAAAATAAAATAAATAAATAAAAATAGTGCATTTTTTAAATTTTCCCTTCAATTATACCTTCTATTTCCTCATTTTTTTAGCAACCTATAACAAAATCATTAGTTTTATGTTCAAGACAAACGAAAAACTGAAGCACATTGATCAGCCAATGTTTAGGAAATTAGTCACAAAATTTAATAATTGTTTAAGAATAAAACATAGAAAGAAAAATTTAATCAATTTTTGTTTTTAATAGAAATATAATGAAAAAATGTGTACTATTACTTCTCAATTTTTGGAAATGAAGCCCCCTAAATTTGGAGGCCCTGGGCCAGTGCCCCGTGTGCCCGTGCCATAATCTGGCCCTGATTGTCTCTGAGAATGCTTTAAGCTATTGATTATTGTATCTGAATGAGTGCAATTCCTGCTCTGTGGGGTATTGAATGGTGTTTATTTCATTGTTTTGGTACTAATGACTGTTTTGAGAATATTTGTTATGTGCATTTGTCCACTTTAACCTGCATATTTCTTACAAACTAGTTTCTACATGCAATAATGTGGACAAGTTTCATAACAGTATCATTACATCTGTTGAAATACTCTTATGACATTACCATCCTATAATCACCAAAAATTTTGTATCTTTGGTCATTATGGACATAATTTTCACATATCCAAAACAGAAAATAATTTTAAGAAATGAATCTAATATTTGCTGCTAGAAAACACAAATTCATATTTTGAAGTAAAAAATCAGTTATTTTATTTTTTTGTTTTTTACTGTTTTTGAATACTTAAACCATTTATTTCCCCCCCCCCTCCCCCCCATACCCCCGTTGCATCAAATTAAAATATACATATATATTTAAAATAAAATTGAGATAAATCATGTGAAAGAAATTTTGAGAAATGAATATAGTAACCATTGCTAAAGAATACAACACAGTTACCACATGTCTTTGTGTGGAAGCATAAACTAAAAAAAATTTTGTCCTAAATTAAAATATGTTTCAAAGAGAATTTTATATGTATTACTTAAAAAAAAAAAAAAGCTTCTGGTTTCTTTTATTTTTTATTTTTATACACTTTTTCATTTATTACATGTGATCTTTTGTATTGAAAATTATTGTAGAAGAAAGTTGTTAAATCTGCATATGAGTTTTTTTAAATGCAATACAATGACTCATGATTTAGTTTATTTTCTGAATTTATTTTTCCCTATTTACTTTTTATTTCTCTGGCAACAAAAATGAGTAAATTTTATTTTTTTCAAACTGTTGGCATATTGTTTAGATATAGACATTATTATTTGCTATTGAAATGACCAGAAGATGATTGATCTATTGGATTGAAAGGAAAATAGACAGAGAAGTTCATAAAGATATACACTATCATGTAAATAAAGTTACAAATTTTTTCTTTGTGAAGATTATAGTAATTATTAAGAATATTTTTTACTTGAAAATTTTGAATTTCATTATTTATAATTTAAATGCTTACTTAAAAAAATGATTAACTTTCAACCACTAGTCAATATTATACAGTCCAATCACATTAATGTGACCATCTGTTAAAAGCCAGAATAACAAATTTCCGCATTGCGGACTACTATAAGAAGTGCAGGAGAGTCAATGAGGTTCTGGAAGGTACACACATATATGTGCAACCATGCTGACTCCAGTGTTGCTTCTAGCTGCACAGTTGAGGATCCATGGTGCGAATAAGCTGATTGAAGTTATCCCACAGATTCTCAATTGGGTTTGAGTTTTGAAAGTTTGGTGTCCAGGGAAGCATGGTAAATTTAACCTGGTGCTCTTCGAACCCTGCTCGTACACTGCGAGCTGTATGACACGTTGCATTGTCTTGCCTGTGGCAGAATTTAGGTGACACAGTGACATTGTCACAGAAAAGAAATAGTCACACAGAAAGATTTGTTCATAAAAATTAAGGATATTCTTAAATATCAGTAGAAAATAGAAACTCATGTCTATATCTAAGAATTCTTCAACAGTTTATTAATAATATTGATATCTTTATAATTATATGTACATATTATGTGTAAATTAGAAAATATGTCAATATTGCCTTGCTGAAAAGGTTTGCATGAACAAGGCTTGTCACACAAAGCATAAAAACATTCTGTCACAGAGATTGTCTTGCTTGTAGATACCATCGTGCTGTGGAAAAAAAAATTGTATGTAGGAGTAGATATGATTCTTAAGGTCAGATGTGTACTTCTGTTGATCCATTGTGTTTTCCACAATGATGAGTGGACCCAGAGACTGCCACAAACACATTCCTCAGACCATAATACTTCTTTCTGCTGCTTGAACTCTTCCAGAAATTCTTGAAAAGCATTTGCTTTCAGAGATCTCACGCCATTTACACCAATGTCCATCTGTTACATGGAACATAAAGCATGATTCATCTGAAAAAGCCACCATTTGTCATTCAGTAGACGTCCAGTTGCAGTACTGGTGTGCAAATTTCAGCCTTGTTTGCCAATAAACAGAAGTCACCATAGGTGCTTTAACCAGACATCTGTTGCAGAGGTCCATACGCAGCAATATTTGCTGTAAAATCATTAAGGAGACACTTTTGATAGCCTCTCGGTTCATCAGGTTTTTCAATCTGTCAATGGCTTGCATGCCTATTCGCTGGAACACATCTCAGCAGCCGTCGTTAACCTTTGTCATCTATGGCCCCACAATTACCATGTCAATGATTTTGGATAGTGTAGCTTTGACATGCACGGTATACTCTTATCACGACAACCTGCGAACAGATTAAAAAATTAACCATTTCAGAATTGCTTCAACCCTTAGTCTGGAAGTCAATGATCAAGCCCTTTTGGATGATGGACAAATCATATCGTTTCTGCATTACTACAATGATTGTAGTGTTTTCTGCTTGCCTTCAGCATCCTTTATATACCCTACACTGCTAGTGTTGCCACCTTACTTCTGTAATTGGTTATTCCAGGTTGACTTTGAAAATTGATGGTGGTCAAGGTCATATGACTGAACTGTGTAGTGTATATTAAAATACTTTCTGCAAAAAAGCATAATAGGTAAAAATTAAATAATTCATAAAACAACAAATATTTGTAAATAAAGTACAAAATAATTGAAAATAAAGACATATATGTCTTTATTCTCTCTCAAATTATTTTAAGTATGTGTAAGTTTTAATTCTCAAATTATTTTAAGTATGTGTAAAATTTAAGTAAAATTTAACAATAAAGAATATAAACAATAGTTTATGTTCTTTAGAATATATATATATTCTTTAGAATATATAATAGAAGAATATAATCAATAGTTTATATTCTTCTTCTTTTTTTTCTCTCTCTTTTTTTTAATAATTTCAGAATTTTCCATTTTTACTATCAAATTATATAATCAATAGTTTATATACTTCTTCTTTTTTTCTCTCTCTTTTCTTTAATAATTTCAGAATTTTCCATTTTTACTATCAAATTATTTAATCTAAATTTTGATAATTTAAATAATTTAATTCTGTCATTTTATGAAACATTTTGAATAATTTATTTTATTTTATTACACTTTACAAATTATTTTTATTGATGAATCATAAAATCAGAGAATGCAAGAAACAACTAAAATTATTCTCTACATTATTATATTTGATAATTTATCTATATTAAAATGATAGTAAAATTTATTTTTCCAGATAGTTTAATAGGATTACTAGGTGAAAAAAAAAAGAGTAATGATAAATTTCTTTTGTATCGTAATAGAAATTCGTTTAAAAAATCTTATCCTTTAGATTTCAATTAACCAATGCTGATATATTATTTAATTTGTTATTAATTGAATCATCAGTTTGGAGGACAAAACATGTCCAAAATAAGGATTTTCAGAAAAATGAGAAACAAAATTTAACTTCCAATGTAGGGTCAAATGGAAGTAATTATGATCACTTATTAAATTTTCAACTTTGTAATTTTTTTTCTTTCTCTGATGAAAATAATTTTGTTTAAAATAATAAGGGAGTAATTTTAACCTTTCAAGAACACCCTATTCAATTTTTATTTCCTTGGTATTCTTTATTTGAAATTGGGGATAGTTGTAACTATCCCACAAATAATACAGAATTACAAAAAGTTGGGGGTAATCGTGACCATCAATAAGAAAATTACAAATCCTCTGGTTTTCTCTTTATACTGAGTAATATAGATTTTGTTGTGGACATTGAGACCACTGCAGGGTTGCCACAGGCTATTAAAAGGCAACTATAAGATGTGCCCAAATGAAAATGAGACTAAAGTTATATGTGTAGAAATTTTAATAACAATATTATAATTACAGTTCATATGGAATAGTACAACTATAAATAATTGCCAATGACATTGATACACTGATTCCAGTTTGTAGAAAGGGAGTGGATGGCTCAACAAATGGGTCAGGCAAACTCCCATTTTCTCCATCTTATGATTCTCGGACAGATGCTTGGGCACCCATTGTGCACAAACTTTGCAATAACCAATCTTATTTATGGATTATGTGATGCACAGTTCCTTTGCTTATCGGCAGTTCAACAGCAATTTCATGTATGGTAATCCGGCAATTCTGCTGTATGAGTTCATCCACAGCCGATCTCTTTGTGCTGATCTGGAGGAATCCATCATGCAACAAACTGCAGAAATGACTCTCCAGCAATGAAGATATTGATGCAAAGCTGTTAACTATGCATGTGCATCTGGCAATACCACCATGCCATCTATCAGCTAACACATTAACTCACTGGGATTTGATATAATGTCGTTGCAGCTAAGGTCTCCTTTTCATTTGGGCCCACGTTATATTTGAGACTATTTTCAGCCTAAGGCGACTGTGGTAACTTTTTTTGCTTAAAAAGTTTAAAAAAGCAACTATTTTCTCATGAAGGCAACTATTGGAAGACTGTTTTTACCTTTTGCAAAGTTTTTTCAGAAATGTCAGGAAAATTTTTGAGAAAGAAATATTTTCTATTAATTTTAAAAACAATTCCATACCTTAACTGTTTTACACACCACTCCCCCCTTGGCTCACCAGCGGCTGAGCGGTTTTGAGCTCAAAACTGGTAGATAGGAAGTACCGGTTCGATCCCAGGTTGTATTTATCGACCTAGCTGTTCAGAATTTTTTTTTTTTTTGGTTTTCACTGAAACGCATAAATATGGGCTAGGACCCCTTAGAAAGACCCCCCCCCAAAGGGCATTCCACCTATGGGTCTAGTACCCTAACGTAGTCAGTTGGCCTTAAAATCCTACAACCAATTAACCAGCTAACCCCCTTTTTTTACCTTAAAGTATGGCATGCATTTGATATTGAACTGATATTGATTGGCTTTGAAGCAGATGTAATATCCAGTAAGAATGGGGAAATTGCACTAGACCGGATATATATTGCTATTAAGCTGGCGAGTTTGCTCATTATATTGGGCTAGACTCACCAAATTTTATACAGTCTGTGCGACGGTGACCTATAACATGTATATAAATTTTCAGCTCATTCGGATGAGATGGTTAGATGTTATAGCACTTTAAATAATTTGAGTTCATAAGTTACAATGATAACAAATTTTTCTTTGTGTCCCTGTAAAATCTATAAGTGCTAGATTCTTCAAAATTCATGCAGTTTGTGTGACGGTGATGTATAAAATATATAAAATTTTCAGCTCAATCAAATAAGGCATAGTGACTCCACGCGACTTTCTGAACATTAAGTAGGATTAATGGTTGTGTAAATAAATTAAAGTAAGAGAAGTCCATGAAATAAACAAAAGAGGATATTATAATAGGGTGTTTGAGCATTGACGGTAATCTATAAAATGTATATAAATTTTCAGCTCAATCAAATAAGACGTTTAATCGCTATCGCGCATTTAAGTCCATAAAACACAATGAGAATGAATTTTTCTTTGTGTACCTGTAAAAAAACTATAAGAGCTAGATTCACCAGAATTCATGAAGTTCGTGTGACAGTGATCTATAACATGCACATAAATTTTCAGCTCAATTGGAAAAAGCATTTAAATGCTATCGTACTTAAAAGAAATTGAACCCATAGGACATAATGATAAACAATTTTCGTTGGGTCCCTGTAAAAAAAACTATAAGGTGCTAGATTCAGCAAAATCTATGCAGTTTGTGCAATGATAACCTGTAACATATGAATACATTTTCAACTCTATCTAATAAGACGTTTAGCCCCTATTGCACTTTAAAATATTTGAGTCCAGAGTCCATAATGGTATGGAATTTTTCTTTGTGTTGCTGTAAAAAAAAAAAAAATATATAAGTGCTAGATTCATCAAAATCTATACAGTTCGTACAACGATGGCTTATATTTGTATAAGTTTTCAGCTTAATCGAATAAGGCATTTAGACGCTATTGCACTTTAAAAACTTTGGGCCATAATGATAAAGAATTTTTCTTTGTGTCCCTGTAAAAAAAACTATAAGGTGCTTGATTCAGCAAAATCAGTTGGATTTAGGGCTGAGGTGACCTATAATATAGGTACCAACTTTCAGCTCATTCGAACACCGGACGCTATAGAGCAGGCGCACATGACGTCACTGCGACAGATGATTCTGCACGTACTTTAGAATGTAGGCAAAAGGTGGGATAAAGCACCAATGGAAAGGCAGATATTTTGCCTACATGCGCAAAAGTTTCAGAATAGCGTCGCTTGTTTATAAACATGCGCCTGCTCTATTGTGTTCACTCACATACATAGATACACACATACATCACCATAAAAATAGCAAAAATGAACTCAGGGGATCTAATCTCTCTTTGTGTAGATACACCAAAATCTCAAAATCGAATTTTTAACATGATTACAATACTTTCCTTACATACGTATGTTTGGAAAGTAATAAAGTATTTGTATGTGATAAAGTTTCTGTATTTTCATTAGCTAAGTTAGATCAAACCAATACATTATTTTTAGTTTCCCTGTATAATTGCATTTCATTTAAGTTGTGCCCCTTGATAAAATTTGAAAGACTTATATTATCGAAAAAAGAACAAACAAACAAACAAGATAAAATAAAATTAAAAATAAAATTAAATTAAAGACTTTTTCTATTAGCTTGATTCACACTAAAAGTTATGAAAAGATTAAAATGAATAGTTTCCACCTAAATTTCATACTGTAGTTAATTAAAAAAAATCTAATTGTCGTGTCGAAAAACTGTTTGCACTCCTGGATTTAGAAAAATCGCCCCTTTCATTTTGTACCGAGTTTCTAACGAGCCACGTACTTTTTAAAATGACTGAAATGAATTAAAATGAAGTGTTGTCACCTAAATTTCATACTTTAGTTAATTTTCAAAAATCTAATGGTCGCGTCGAAAAACTGTTTGAACCCCTAGATTTAGAAAAATCGCCACTTTCATTTGGTACCGAATTTGTAACGATAGAACTGACATTTCTAATTTATTTTCCCCTTTTTCTGTTTTTAACCCAGATTCGGCAGAAGGTTTATGACACAGAATGTAAGCTAAAAAAATAATTAAAAAAAAGAAAAATTAATATTACATTGCCTATTGGTCACGTGTGTTAGAAATTCCCAATAAAAATGTAACTTTTTATTGCTACCTAAATTTCATATTTTAGTTATTTTTAAAAAATCTAACTGTCATGTCGAAAAACTGGTTGCACACCCCTGTATTCAGAAAAATCGCCCCTTTCATATGGTACCGAATTTGTAACAATAGGTCTGATATTCTAATTTATTTTCCCCTTTTTTCGTCTTTAACCTGGATACGGCAGAGGGTTTATGACAGAGAAAGCAAGCTGAAGAAAAGTCTTAGGAAAAAAAAAAAAAAAACTTGTTAACCATCGATTTGTTTATTTTATTTTGAACTGAACTAGTATATATAAAACTTTTCCATTGGGAAAGTATATCAGGTTTCAGTGTGTAACATTATGACGATAACAACACAAAAATTTCGGAATTTTGTTCACTTCCAGAAGTTATGAAGCAACAAAGATCATGATCGTAGAAAAGAAAATTGTGGAAATAATCATAAAAGATACGCTATCCTCTCTCAGTCTTCAGCACATATAGTTACAGCGTTACGCTCATCAGTGCCTGATTCTGTCACGCTTTAGGCTTAACGGCCTTCATTTACCGTCGCAGGAATCCCGATCCAATGTTATTCTATGGAAAATTTTCTTAAATAACTTATTAACTAATACATATTTTTAATTTCTGTTTTCACATTCAGAAAATTCCCGACTGTTAAATTGATGGACCTTTTTCAAAAATGTATTTTTTTTTTTTAATTTTTAATATTTTATTTTGAAATTGCATAATGAAAAGTTTCACATATTGAAAATTCGTATTTTGCAGCTTCAAAATAAAATACAAAAAATTAAAAAAATACTTAAAAAAAAAAAAAAAAAAAAAAAAAAAAAAATCCGTCAATTTAACAGTTGGGAATTTTCAGAATGTGAAAACAGAATTTAAAAATATGTATTAGTTAATAAGTTATTTGTAAAGAAAATTTCCCATAGAATAACATTAGCTTCGACTTCCGGAAACGGTGAGTGAACGGGCCCTTCATATTTTTAAATTCTGTTTTCACATTCAGAAAATTCCCAACTGTTAAATTGATGGATCTTTTTTAAAAATGTATTTTTTTTTAATTTTTAATATTTTATTTTGAAATTGCAAAATGAAAAAATTTCACATATTGAAAATTCTGAATTGAAATGCTGAAATAATAGTAAAAAAAAAAAAAAATAAAATAAAATAAAAAAGCGGTAAAAAAGAGCATAGGGCCCTGAAACTATGGACAGGGCTTGCTACATCTCGCCTAATATTACTTGCACCATTCTAGTTTAGTTTATACAGTAATTTATTTATTAGTTTATGTAATTATTGTTTAGATTGCAGAAGAATTTGAGATTAATTGTTTAGTGAGTGTGAATTTGAAAAAAAAAAAAAAAAAATGCTTCACTTACATTGAAAATTATGTTTCAACTATCAATGTAGATGATGGTATTTGAAAATTATCCGAATTCCAACTCATACAAAAAAGACGAGTTCTGCAGATCATCTTTCCTGCCATTCTTGATGCCTTTTACTATTCTACAGGAAGGGAAATAATCTATTTAAAAAAACTTTTAAAACCCAAATTCTTAATGTATCGTATCACATAAATCTTTTCGAAGTTAGAATAAAATTTAATTTGAACAAAAAAGAAAAAAAAAATCTGGAGTGACTCCACTCGACTTTCCGAACATTGAGTAATTAACAGTTTTGTAGATAAAGTGAAGAAAGAGGAGTTGTTAAACAAACAAAAGGGAGCAAACCATAATAGAGTGTTTGAGTATTTTTCTCCATATATTACACGATGTTTTATTGAACGCTACTGATCTTTGAGCCCATAGATCATAATGATAAAGAATTTTTCGTTGTGTCCCTCTAAAAACCTATAGCTGCTAGATTCACCAAAATGCTTATAGTTAGTGCAACAGTGATTTATAATATTCATATAAATTTTCAGCTCAATTGAATAAGGCGTTTAGATGCTATCGCACTTTTAAAAATTTGGTCACATAGGCCATAATGATAAAGATTTTTTCTTTGTGTCCCTGTAAAAAAACTGTAAGTGCTAGATTCACCAAAATCTATACAGTGTGTGCAACTGTGACCTATGACATGTTTACAAATTTTTTGTTTATATTAATAAGGCATTTAGACGCTATCACACTTTTATAAATTTGGCCCCATTGGCCATAATGATAAAGTATTTTTCTTTATGTCCCTGTAAGAAAACTATAAGTCCTAGATTCTCCAAAATCTATACAGGTTGAGTATCTGTGACCTATAATATGTGTATAAATTTTTTGCTCAATTGAATAAGGCGTTTAGATGCTATCGCACTTTTAAGATTTTGGTCCCATAGGCCGTAATGATAAAGAATTTTTCTTTGTGTCCCTGTAAAAAAAAAACTATAAGTGCTAGATTCACCAAAATCTATAGGGTTCGTACTATGGTGACTTACAATATACGTACCAACTTTCAGCTTATTCGAACAAAGCGTTTAGACGCTAGCGTGTTCACTCACAGACATACACACATACATACACACACACACATACATGTATCATCGCAGAAATAGTGAAAACGGACTCATTGGACCTTGAAACGTATAGAAACATCAAAATCTCAAATTCGGATTTTTGACATGATTACAATACTTTCCTCACTATAGTGTTCGGAAAGTAAAAAGTATTTGTTTATTAACCAAAACAATTGATGAAATTTGAAATGCAAGTTGGTCTTGTGGGGTACAGGCTGTATATTATATTTTCGTATCCGTAAGAGAAAAAAAAAAAAAAAAAAATTGAAAATTTCAATTTTTAATCCCACTTCAAAAACATGTGACTTAATGTGAAGCAGATTTTTTATTTATTTATTTATTTTTAAATTTCTCCTAACAGTTTCCATACAATCTTCTGCTGTTGCCACCTAAAATTCATACTTTAGTTAATTTTAAAAAATCTAATTGCCCGATCGATAAGCTATCTATAATCCATCGGATTCACAAAAAAATTCCCTTTCATTTGGTACCTTATTTGTAACGATACGACTGATATTTCTAATTTATTTTCTAATTTTTCTAATTTATTTTCCTCATTTTAAATAAATGTACGTTTTTTTTTTTTTCTTTTCTTTTTTTTTTTATTCTCTCTCTCTCTCTCTCTCGAAAAAAAAAAAAAAAAAAAAAGCGACAAAAACACCTAAATATGTATTAGATTTTTTAATAAATTTAATTCAAAATTAAATATTATTTTCTTTGTGTTTTTCATTAATTCTTTTATTTTGTTCACTGCATTTTATTTATTATTATTATTATTATTATTATTTTTAAATTGCCATAACTGGCCATAAACTGTACAACACTATCTCTTATCATAGTAAGAAGCACCAAAACTGCCGTAGAATAATGAATTCTTTCATTGCGATCTGTTATTGGCCAAACTAGGATACTGATGTAAAAAATTTAGCAAAATCTATAGCTTGCTAGAATACGCAACAATGGTTTTGGGTCGAAACAAATAGACCCTTCCCTTCATCAGACTACAGACATGAGTACAAATTGAAAGCAGCAACGTCTTAAACGTATACAAATGGCAAGATGAAATAATATAAAAGTAAATATTATTTCTTCTTTCCACTTGAATTTCGATAACGCATTTCACACCCAAAAACTCTATTACACTTTGTTAACGATATTCCATCAATACCTTTCACGTATGGTGTCTGGAAATGGCTTACATACACTCTTCTCTCTTTGGTTGTTTTTTATATGTTTTTTTATCTCATGTCTTAATTCCCCCCCCCCCCCCCCCCGAAATTCTTATGTACTTACTGTCATTCACTACAGTATGTTTGTGAATCTCAACCAAATAAAAAATGCACCTCTATTTTAAGGTAAATACAAGCTTTTTCATTTTTCTCTCCGTGGCTCAGTTGGTAAGAGCGCCATGTTAGTAATCCGGTGGGCCCCCCGTTCGATACCCTGGAGGTCCGGAGTGTTAATTTTTGCAGACAATTAGTAGAAAAGATGTCAATTGATAAAAGAAAATTTATCGTTGACTACACAGTATTCTAAGAATTTTTGAAGAGTTTTTTTAAGAAGCCTTTTTCTTAGATCTCTTTTTAGAAGCAAAAAAGAGTTTTTTGTGGACTACAAGCGCCCTCTATTGGGCGGAATATTCACTAAAATGTCAATGAAAAAATTAACAATACAAAATAAAAATGATTAGGAAAAACACATAAACATTAACCAAATCAGTAAAATGTTAAGTTATACTATAAAAAAATAATAATAAACTAAAATAATAATAAAAAAGTGCCTCAAATGAATAATTAAATTGCAGATATTGGCCCTTAATCAGAAAAGAAATCACAAAACTTATAGGCAATCGTGTGGTGCAGCCATCTGTTCTGAATTTTAAGAAATAATTTCTCTTTTCGTAACACAGTTCAAATTCCCCCAATTTTGATTAATAAGCAAAAAAATTACATTTTTTTTGCAAATTAAATTTTATTCTAGCTTTGAAAAGATTTATATGACACGCTATAATATGAATTTGGGTTTTAAAAGTTTTTTTTAAATAGATTATTTTTAAATTCTCTTTTAATATATTTATTTTCCTTCTTTTTTTAATTCTTATTTACTATTATGTTTTTTTTTTTTTTAAATTTAATTCACACCCATATATATTTTTTTATTATTTTTTCGTTTTACTTATTCTGACACTGAAGTGTGACAAAATTTCTAAACCAAAGTGTATGTATAAGCCGAGAAGGTTATTTCTCGTTCAAAACCTAAATGTTATGTAATGCCGCTTTTTCTTATCCCAGACTAGTGTATAGTATGAGTCGTTATTCTTAATTTATTTGTCAAAATACTGAAATCAGATTGCATGCCAATTTTACATTAAATATAAATAAAATTACGAACTGACATTTTTCTATTTGGAAAATGAATTGTTGCTATGACAGTATGAGGATTTGAGGAAAAGGAAACGTTCTTTCCATTTGATTTTTTTCTCATAGGGTTCAGTTGAACGTCACATAATAATGCTGTTTTTTTTTTTTTTTTTTTTTTTTAAAGAAGGGAATCTGAAGATTTTTCTTTTGTAGCAGTTGAAGATGTTTTTCCTTTCTATTTTCTTTTTTATCCACTTGACAAGCCTGAATTGATTGATAAAATCTCTCTTCCACGAGTACAGAATTGGAAAGTCTACGGTTTGTTATTGATTAGAATGATATCTACGAGGAAACATTTGATATATTAAAGACATTTTTCTGTTTATAATAAAATGAATTAAAATATATCGAACTGTCTATTAAAAACTGTTACAATTGTTATTATTATTATTTAATTTACAAACAATAATATACTTGAGAATATAAGTCACACATTGAATACATTTAATTGCACAATTGCTTTACAGATAAAATTTTTGTGGGGCAAATTTTGCGCTTTTCTACGAACTTTTTGTGCTTTGTTTATTTTGTGCTTTTCTACAAACTGTATAAGGACAAAAAGATTCATTTGTATTACGAATCATCATCATTTGCAAAATCCATAAAAAATTGTTTTGAAACTTTTTAAATATTGTTATAAGGAATTTATTTACATTCATTGTCAGAAGATTCATCATATATAATAATCTATATAATATTTCTGTAACGTGGACCAGTTTCAATTATTTTTTGTCGAAACGATATGATACACGAGGATAAAAAAATAATATTTATACATGAACAATATTTAAGCACGCGGAATTAGCTTAATGGACTAATAAGAAAAAATGACGACATTTGTCTGATGAAATTATTTTACGAAAAAAATGTATTCTTAACGGTGTTTCTTCAGAATCTTTGCAAGCGTCATTTTAAACCTAGCAATATTTTAAAGATATAAACAGAATATGAACTTTTATGTCATAAATTGACTATAAAAGACAATCATAAAAAATATAATCAAAATAGGAATTATTTTATTTTATTTATTTATTAAAAAAAAAAAAAAAGAGTCAAAATTAATAAAAGGTCATCCCCAACATGACGACAAAATTTTAAAAGGCGTCGTGGGAATTGTACTGCCTGTGGAAGTATGAAAATTGGATTCGTGAACCATGAATTTTATTTGGAAACCTTTCTTTGAATGATTTTAGTTTCACTATTGCACAGTGTTAATTTGGTTTTAATAATAATTTGGCTTCTGGTAAATTAAAATTTTAATTAGGGGGTGAAATTGGTATAACATTTATGAGTTTCAGATTTTAAAGGTAAATAAGAAAAGAAATAAAATGCGAATATTTCGCACGTTTTTGCTAGTAGTAATAATAGTAATAATAATAATAACTAGTATCGCCCAGTGGTCGAAACTCGACCATTTTTTTTTTTTTTTTTTTTTTTGCAAAGCGAGGCAAAGCAAAGTTATTGCCTTGTCCTAAACGGAATGCAATTGCAACACAGCTGCGGCAATTATTTGCCAATATTCACTCTAACTGAATCAGCAGAGTTTTACTTAATATAACCATTTCTCTCTGTAGATGTTAGCCTTTCCTGAAATGAGAGAAAATCGCAACGTGAAAACGCCCCTTGTTGTGTGATACAGCCCAGAAGCTAATAGGTACCATGTCAGACCAAGGTCCAACCAAGTATCAAATTCTGTTAAATTAATTCGATTGGTTCATAAAGTACAGTGTTTGAACAAAAAAAAAAAAAAAAAAAAAAAGATATTTTTCAAAAATGGTCGAATTGAGTTCGGGAAATTTCAAAACGTGTAACTTTATCCAAAACCGAAAATCTAAAACATTTCTGAATCTTATATTTTCTACTTATATATGCAGAGAAAAGAATAATAAATCCACTTTTTAAAAAATAAAAATAAGTGGTCAATTTCACTTAATTAAAATGCAAGGAAATCTCAAAACGTGTAAATTCATCCAAAACCAGAAATCAAAAGTTTTTATGTAGCTTCTACTTGCTTCTTCTACCCACAAAAGCTAGCAATAAAGACACTTTTTTAAAAAATAAGTAGCCAATTTCAGTTAATTGAAACGTAAAGAAAGCTCAAAACATGTAAATCCAGCAGAAAACGGAAATCGGAATTTTTTCCGTATCGTCTACTTATACATGCAGCAGTTAGTAACAAATCCATTTTCCTTTTATTTAGTATATTAGTTGAATATTTATTGTTTAAATATCACCCTTTGAAATGAAATGTTTATGTTTACATTCGAAACTGGAAGTTTGCCATTTTTTTTTCTGGAGTTTTGTGATTTTAAATTAAAATTTTATCAATTTTACAGAAAAAATAACTCAATCAAACACATGTAGACAGTAACTTATATATAACTATACCCAAATATCGGAATTAAAATCGGCAGATAATTTCCGTTATTTTTTAATAATTTTTTACAAAAAATTCAATGGACAATTAACATAGAAAATCTTTTACATGGCTCCATGGACAGACAGTGACGTCATCACTTCGCTTGCGTATAGTGATGCTACATTATACAAATTACTGTGTCTATGGTTTTATTTGAGCTTTATGAAATTGCCAGATTTAACAACTTTCTACTTTTAGGTATTTTTTAATGTGAAGAAATACGTGTATAAAAGGGAAAAATGGGGGAAAATGCATAAAAAATAAATGTATTTTTAAATACCTTCTTGACATCGTACGAAAATAATATTTGTATTCGCACCTTCCGGCTAACCATACCTTTCGAATGATACCATTTTCAACCCTCTACTCCCATAATTAATATGGGCGTGTTCAGTAGAGCGCCCGATCCACGACCGGTCGAAAGATTCCGAGCCAAAGCGTTCAGTGGTGTCGACCGATCGAGAGCGATCCAGAGTCACATCGTTCAGTGGAATGGACCGATCTCGACCGGTCGTGGATCAGAAAGCCCAGAAAAATTTCTTGATCCATTGGGTCACGTGATGGATCAAATGCGCAATAGGTTGAAAATCAGGCTCTGATTGACATTACGCAGTGAAAACCTGAACAATGAACACCTGTTTTTGACAATAATTGTTTATTTGTTTGATTAGCTGAGGATTAATACAGATGTACCTATTTATATGCATTGTTTGTGCTGTAGAAAATAAGGTAAGTAATTCCATAAAATGCTAAACTATATTATGTTTATTTATTTATTGTGTAAAAAAGATTTTTTACGTAATAACGATTTTCGATACGTAATTTTTTTTATTGATGAGCGTAACATTCAAACATAAAATTAAAACAAAAATTTACACAATTTTAATTGAAACAAAAAAAAAAAAATATATTTTTTTTTTAATTCGGACGCTATCATATTTTGTTAATTTAATATATAAAAATAAGCTGGGAAGAATTATATTTCTTTTTTTTTTTCAGACAAAGCTTTTCATTCATGCGATTGTTTTTTGTTTACAAATAGAAAAGTTTGTAAACGATTGTATTTTTTACCTTTAAAACAATAAGTTAACTATAAGTAAATAAATTAAAATCCTTCCACATATTTTTAATTTAGGTAAAAATAAGTTTAAGATGTCAATTATTAAATTTAATAAACCAAACAGACTGTAAAAAAAGTAGCTATAAAATTATGCAGTGTTGTTTACATTGCTAGTTTATTTTAATATTCAGTCGGTAATAAGAGAAAAAGCTCTTTATATTGATTCATAAATCGAAGAAGAAAGTAAGATTATTTTTTATATAAATCCATTACTGAACAGCATATTTCATATTTTATATAATTTTTTTTTTTTTTTTTCTCAAAAACGTTTTTGTTGTACATTTCTGTTCATAATAAAATTCGAAGAGAAAGAAAGGTGTTTTAAGTGCTCATTTAAGATAAATCTACTCTGCTCCTTTAAAAATAAATGTAACGTAACATTCTTAACATTTTCATGATTAAAATTTATACGTGAATTTAGAAAAATCATAACCAAAGTAATGTATATTAGTAATTTGTCAGTACAATCAATTAATAGCTTCTTATTTTTTGTTAGCAGAGTACAGAATTCTACATTAATAAGAAAGAAGTAAAACTGTTATTACATAAAAGATCTTTCTTTCTTTCTTTTTTTTTTTTTTTTTTTTTTTTTTTTAAAGAAAAAACGTAATATAGTTTAGCATTTTATGGAATTACGTATTAAAAGTCCAGACAAAATAAACAGAAATACAATAACTTGCTAATTGCTAATACAGGTCAAATTAGATAGATGGCGCTGCTCCTATCACGTCAAAATTTTTCCAAAGCGTTCAGTAGATTCCTGGCCCGATCCAAGACCGGTCCAGGATCAGTGACGTCATCGCCCGGTCGAATTGATCCATCTCGGGCGCTCTACTGAACACGCTCCATGTTAAAAAGGGACAACAAATTTTATGCTTGCCTATTAATATATAGATAATAATAATACATCATTACAACGATGAAACATCAGGAAGGAACATGCGATTTAATGTTTAAAGACCATGCAATGGAAATGAAGCCTTGTACAAGGCTAAAGATGTTTAAAAAGTTATTTTTTCTTCTCAAAAATTGGTTGATGAGATCACATATAGCAAATAGGATCAAAGAATAACAGAAAAAAGTAATAGTAATAACTAGAATATTACTACTACTACTACTATATATATATATTTGTATGGTGTGTATGTGTATTGCTACTCTACATCTGTCTTTTTTGTGTATGTGTTTAATTTCATATAGTTCATAATTTTCAGGCCTAATTTTGACAGCTTTTATAACGTTTCAAGGGCCTTCTGTTCATTTGCATTTTTCCCAGAGTTTCAGTTAGTACTTTTATCTTTTCTTCCTTCCTCAAGTTTTAATTCTTGTTCTTGCATTTGGAAAGGACGGACTTCTTCGGGTGTTAAATTTCCCTTATTTGAATAGGCTCTACAGTTGTTCGGTTTGTCATATGTGCAGCTCAGTCTAGGAGAGTTTTTGTTTCTGAAACTCGCTACAACAGATAGAGAATTGACTAAAGATCGTGTTGTAAGACTGGTGAGTTATTTGTAGGTGCATGAGAAATTTCTTCGATCAGAGAAGAAAAAGGCAAATGTTTCTTGCTTTAAAAGGCTAAGATAATGTTTTTCTGTGTAAATAGAGTTAAATATGCTGTGATAGTTCATTTAGCCAAGTTTTTATTGTATTGTGACAGCATTTGATATTATCCAGAAATTTTCTGGTGCTTTCAGTTTTGATTTAAATAAGTCCCATCAACCCAACATCCAAGGGCTGGAGGCGGTGAATGCAGTGAGTCGAAATCGTTACTAATCATTACTACCATTATCTCAACCAAAAAATGTCCTATTTCACAATTTAGTAGATGTACCTTTTTTAGGCTAGAAGATGAAAGTAGTAAAATATTACGAGTTACTTAATAGGATCGACCATTTTAATTTTAGTTAAAACTAGGATTTTCAAGGTAAAACTGGAAATTTATGCAAAGTCAGGACTACCAGTATAAGTATAACATGCTAATTAAATAATGCTCAGTTCTATTTTTATTAAAATAAATAAAGAAAAAATTAGAAAAAAAAGAAAAAAACTTTAGCATGTGACACTGTGGACTAACCTCGTTAACATGTCAACTAAATAATGCTCAGTTCTATTGAAGAAATATATATAGGGTTGACATTAATAATCGTAATATAGATACATATATATATATTTTTTTCATTTTTAATACTTAAAAACTGTGGTTTCAACTACGAAAAGATCGTTTCAGTGTTTCGATTGATCGAATAATGCATCTTTGTTTTTTGTTTACATACATGCTGAAAATGGTTCTTTAATAGGCCCCATGCATGTAATATTCAGAAGTTGACATGACTGACTTCTGTAGTCCTTGATATTATTTTAAAAAGAAATGCCTTTTCGAATTTACTTTAAAAGTTACATTTAAAAATTACTCTCATAAAGGACATGTGGCAATGCATTTTCTCTATTCATTATAGGGTGATCCGCATTAGGGTTTGTATTATCACTGTGCCTCCAAAAGCCACAATCGGGTTCCGTTTCAACCAGCAACTTTAAAGGCGTTCAAACATTGTATTATATATATTTTTAATCGCTTGAACTAAAAGTAATTTTATTTTAAGCATAGCTAATTTTTATAAATACAACGAAACGTTACAGAAGTTTTTTATGCGATATGATTTTTTGTTGCTCCATCGAATTTTTGCATATCCATATTGTATTCATAACACATTCTTTTAGATAACAAATTAAATACACTTGCATTTCAAATTTAATTAAAGTTTTAAACTGAAAGAATTCAATAACTGATATGTATATATATCTTTTTTGAAAATATTTATGTTTCTTATCTAATAGTAATAATTCTAAAAAATATACTTAACAAAACAAATCGATATTTCAAGATTTTTTTTTTTTTTTTTTTTTAAATAAGACGTTTATTTGATCATCACTGATTTATCACTGATTTTATGACGTGTCTATTATATTAAAGGATGTATGAGCTTTTGGATTTTCTTTTCTGTAACATTTCTCTACGAAATAAAATGTATCACATTGATGTTTTGTTATTTTGGTTAACGGAAGATAGGATTTGATATATTTTCGCTTCACAGCTGAATGATTAAAATGTGAATGAAAGAAATAACTAAAAAAAAAAAAAAAAAAAAAGTATTTTATGTGTGTTACGAAAATATTTTAGTAAAAGATCTTTTAGAAATGCTACAAAAAATGCTTATATTTCATTGAATACATGTAAATTATTTTTAAAAAGGTAAGTATTATGATTTGAAGCTTGAAAAGAATTCTGAAACTGGAGAAGTGCACGTATATACGTGCACTTCTCCAGTTTCAGAATTCTTTTTGCACTGAAGACGGTACGCTTAAGGCTACCGAAACAGCTGTATGCATCTCAAATATTTTTCTTTGGCGTTTCTGACGCAGTAGTTTATTCGGGTTTTAATTATAACAACCTGTGTTTTTTTTTTTTTTTTTTTTTTTTTGGCGCAGTTTTACAATTTTTAATATTAAGTCTAAAATATCTATTTAAGGAATAGATCAAGGTTTTCAAACACCTTGTATATAACAACAATACACATTATAACAACAATACACACACATTTAAACCTGTCAAACCGAACACGTAGAAACTCTCATACACATGTAAGTAAACTAATAATTTGTATCTGTAACTTGTTTAATGGATCCCATACGCTTTCTCAAAGAAGTTCATTTCAATTCATTAGTTATGTTAAAGGATGATATTCCACTCAAGATTTACTTAGCACTGAGACGCTGTCTCTGATCCTATTCATTTGTCTCTGTGTAAGGCATCAAAGATTTTAGATGCAAGACTTGCTACCCATCAAAAGGTTTATTATCCGCATTTATGCGGTGAATAGAGTTGAGTTTTGCATTAGCTTTAATAGAATTACACTGCTCGGGCGGATATTAGCTTTATGTTTCTAAGTTTCTATTTAGAACGCTAATTTTCTATTGCTGAAAATCATTGCACGGAAGAAATTGTATTACAGATTTGTCTAATTTTTTAAATTAAAGATTTTTTAAACACAAAATAGATTACCATAATAAATGTAATCTAAATGAATTTTTTTAAACATGAGATATACATATGAAATTAATTTTTACCATAGAATGTAATTGCCTTCTGTGAGAAAATAGTTTTTGGTAAGAAAAATAAATGATGCAAAAATACACTTAATGCAATAGGTTGGTTGGTTGGTTGTAGGATTTTAAGGCCGATTGACTACGCTAGGGTCCTAGGCCTATAGGTGGACTGCCCTTCGTGGGGGGTCCTTCTAAGGGGTCCTAGCCCTTATTTACGCATGTTTCCTTAATGCAATAGGAAACTAAAGTAAATAAATAAATGTATAGGGTAGGTGCTCCAGTGATTGGCACGCTCCAGTAATTGACATCTATCCCGAAATAATTAATAAATAAGAAAAATAATAAAATCATATATTTTACATATAAGAATTTTAACATTTTATGTCAAACACTGGAGCATAAGGTGCTAATAACTGGTAACATGAATAACTAGCTGTGCCAACCACTGGAACATAGGGGGTCAATTACTGATAAAATGAAAAACCGGCAGTGTCAATTACTGGAACATTGAGTGGGTGTCAAATAAAAATTCATACAAAAAAAAAAAAAAAAAAAATTGTTATCAAATGTATATATTTTAACATATCTGTGGTTCTGAATGTCTTTCATACCCTATGTACTAACTTAAGATTTCAAAAAATATTTTCTGATGACTAGAACATTAAAAACATCAGAGGTTGCTCTAAAAGTGTCAATCACTGGTGCACTTACCCTAATTATACATAAAATAATTTAAAATATTTTCCTTTTTTTTTACTTATTTTTTTTTACAATGAATGTTTGAATTTACTTAAAAAATTCCGATTTCTTTCGGTACTTTTTGTCTTTTATTCTATGTAATTTTCTTTTTTTAAAAAAATTGTTAAATGGGATCCTTTAAAATCTTCTACTTCATAGTCATCTTCAATGAATAGTAAATTAGTACATCTGTTGTGCGGTTCTTTTGATGCGAGAAAGAAACAAGGAAAAAAAAATATTCTGATCTTACAGAGATTCACATGTGTTCAAATTCTGGTAGATGTAGGTCACTCCTTTTTTATGAGAAAATTCGATGACAAGCACACAGGCTCTTTTATTATTAGTAGGAATAAAACTAACAAAAGCGTAAACACCTTTTTTTAAACATATTTCTTATATTACTTCCGCCAAGTTATAGCAGTTTTATAAATCCACGACTTTATTAATGTGTTATCGATTTTCTTCGCGCTTGTCCGGTGATTTATCTTCATTTCTTATACGCTCCCTGCATCCCATATCTTTTAGAGAGTGTATCCTAACCTTAGATCTAGTGTGGCGTAAACAATTATTTATGATTATTTTCAGCATCGATAAGTTCTATTTTTGCGAAAAGGCGCGAAGTTTTACGTCTAAAAGAGAATAAAAATAAAGAAAACACTCTATAAAAGTTGAATAAAATTATGATTGAATTTTTCAAAGAAAAAACAAATATGTTTCAAATTTTAAAGTTAGTGACGTGATATGGATTTATAATTATAAGTCTCGAAGAATAAAGTGCATTTTCGTGCTTTAAATAATGAATCGGTGAAATGAAGTGAATGGATATCGTTGCGTTTAAATGTAAAAGAGAAAAAAATATTTTAAGAAAATATTTATTTTAAATTATCTTTTTCCTCAAATAATAATAATACTGATGATGATAATAATAAAGAAAGTCAACATCTAGTATAGTGAATAGTGCAGTTAAATAAAGAAATTTATTCCAAAACCACTATTGACGAAAACTAATTTCTTAAAATATATACTTACGATTAAGTGAGATGAATATTACTATTTGAAAATAGTGGCTCTAGAAAAATCCAGCCATAGCAATT
Organism: Salticus scenicus; assembly: GCA_963930645.1. Lineage (NCBI taxonomy): Eukaryota > Metazoa > Arthropoda > Arachnida > Araneae > Salticidae > Salticus > Salticus scenicus. Next base: position 13,121,904 of record OZ005654.1, on the reverse strand, counting down.
CTGTTAAATCAAAGAAATAAAAGTCATAGGAAATTCTATGAAAATCTATAAAAATGTAAGGAGGTATAAATCGTACTTCATGCTAAATTAACATTAGAAACACAGAGAAATAAAGGTTCATTTGGAAAGAAAATACAGCCATTCTTTGTTTCTTATTTTTAAAGTTATGTTATACAACACTGTTTTATCGAATTTAGGTGTTTAAAATTGTTTAGCATTATATATTTAGAGAAAGAAGAAAATTAGTTAATGAAATATTGAAAATTTTTTTGTGATCGAAAAAGAATTCAAAAACACAGTTGTAATGCAAAAATTATTTTTGTATCTACAGAATAATAATAATATGATGAAATGCTATCATATTGATGTAATAAAACTACCTGAGTGATACTTTTAAAAATTAATATAAAAAATGATCTGGTGTGTCACTCACATGACTTTCTTTTACCTTGCATTTCAATACTACAAAGATAGGTTTCAGATTAAGCCATAAGATTAATAAGGTAAGATAATAAACTTCAATATACTTTACAAATAAATCTAAAATAGGTTTAGGAACAATTTTATTTGACATATAATTCAGTGTGAAGGGGGAGGTTGCCGACGCCCTCAACCCCTCATTTAATTATAGTGCCTATATTTATTTAAAAAACAAAAACAAAACAAAACATGTCTGTTATTAATTTGCTTTTAAACTTGCCAATCGATGAAATTTTTAAAGTGCCAACCTAATACAAATTTCTTCAAAATACCAAATTTGAATATCCTGCAGTTATTTGTTTTTAAGTTATGCTTGGACTTTCGTAATCAGGATCCCTCAAAACATAATATTTGACAAAACCAGAAAAAATAATCCGGTGTGTCACTCACACGACTTTCTCTTACCCTGAAATTTAATAATGTAAATACAGATTGGATTAAGGGGTGAGATAACGAGTGCTATTATGTAAACGTATGTTAAAACAATTCAAATTAGGCTTTGTTTGACGAATAATTCTATGTGAGGGAGGATACCGCCCCCTTAGCCCCCCCGTTTCATTACTGTGCCTACATTTATATAGAATTCAAATCTGTTATTAATTTCAAAAGTTCATTTAGAATTATTCCGTTAGCTTTCACACGCAACGTTTCTTGAAATTTATCAATCTTGATCAAATTTTTCAAGTAACAAATCTATATCAACTTCGAAATACAACATTTGGAACACTTGAAATTACTTGTTTTTAATTTACTCTAACAGACTCAGACAAAAATCAAACGTTACAAACTTGAATTCGGTACTCAGGAAGACTCAAAACGTGTAAATATGTAAAAAGCCAAGCGATGTATATTTAGATTAAAAAATACATTATTTACCATATGGCTATGAGGAGTTAATTTCAATTCATGAGCACCTTTCCTGGACATGGTATAATATTACAGTAAAGCACTTCTACTAACAATAAAAAAGAATTATATGGCTTAATTATTGACAGCCCTGTATATCTTCTGAAAGTTATGTACACATCACAAGATGGACATAAATATAATCCTATATTAATAACACACGGCACAACCTGGAGTGCACTTCCAATTTTAAATATTGTCGCACTATAATCTATTTCTTTTGTGTAGCCCTGTAAAAGAACAGTGAAGGATTTTTATACCATATTCTACATGAAACATGTTTTTATGCATATAAAAAATATATATTCGTTTCTTTTGGTTTAGTGCAGTCTATAGATTTTTAAACTCTACTTATCAGTACTTTTCCCCATAGACGTAATGCATATGAATTTTCTTGGGTGTCCCTGTACACGAACCATTTGCTTGATCTGAACGAAAAATTTATTGTAGCATTCCTATATCATACACATTTAGAATACCAAGTTTGGACTTTCATCTATAATTTGTTTTTGCTGATAACAGACAGATCAACCGCTAAAAACATGATTTCTTGATTCAGGGAACTTCAAAACGTATAAATATAACAAAAACTCAATTTAGGAAATTTGACTCAAAAACAATACTTTCTCTAACTTATGGGTAAGAGAAAGTAATAATATATACTAACTGTACAGATATCTATGATTGTCAGAATAACTTATTTTTAGAACGGATTACAATATAATTTTATCTCTGTATATATGCATTTTCCTGATTCTAGAATCCCATTATTAGTTGAGCATCCGACACATTAACCCATTAACCGCCAAAACTAGAAATAATGTTTTTTTTTATAAATACAATATTCTAATAAAAACCTTATCGATGGTTTTTAACGTAGTAAAACCATATCTGTAAAAGTTGTTTTACACCCATAAACAAGAAGTGAACGAAAATCAAATATTTCTCTGACCTATATACAGTACGAAGCAAAAGTTTAGACAATGAAGTAATTCATGCAGATTTCGAAAAATATTTAATCAATTTTCCTATCATAGCTTGAATGTAATGTGCTGTGCATATAAACAATATTTATAAAAATGAAAAGTAGTACTGTACATATTGCAAGTAATTAAATGGTAACAAAAATATAATACTGTCTCAAAAGTTTAGACAAAAATTAAATAAAATCTAAATAAACAATTTTTAAAACCTAATTGTGCATCCCTGCTTCTGTATTACTTCATAAATACGAGATTCCATCGAAGAAACTAAATTTTGCACAGTTTGGGGACCGATATCGTACTATGCATCCTCAATAGATGTCTTGAGTTCCTGTACAGAAAAGTATTGTCTACCAATGCTATAAACTTTGCGAGACATGATGCCCCAAAGATTCTCGGTAGGGTTAAGATCTGTGTTAATTGCTGGCCAGTCGAGAGCTCTTATATTATGAGAATTAAACCAAGATTTTGTATTGTTTGCTGAGTGAATCGAAACATTGTCTTGTTGAAATTGCCACTGAGGGCCACCCAGAAGCTCAGCAAATGGCATTAAGTTTTTTTCTAATGTCTTTGTATAATGCTGTGATATTTGACGACCACTGGTAAAGGTCAGCGATACTTGTCCATTATAGCAAATGGCTGCCCAAATCATCACCGAGCCCCCTCCTTATCTGAGACTAAAAAAAACTAGAGGTTCCTTCCGCAATCATGCCAATACGATGACCAGACATCTGAACCATCTAGATTCTATTTTTTTTCATCGCTAAATATGACTGATTGCCATTTCTGTCCATATGACATATGCTTTCGAGCCCACAACGTTCTTTGTAACTTATGATATGGCTTCAGAGCTGCTTTCTTTTACATTTTGCTTTTAACTGTTGTTCCTTTTTCCACAATTCGTCTATGAATCGTATCCTTTGATACAGAGAGTCCCGATGACCTTTAAACTCCACGTACACTCATTTGTTGGGTACTCGCTAGTCTTTGTTTCAGGCGATCCTCTTGTATATTTCTCACAAGTGGTCTCCCAGATCTACATTTTGCTTTATATTCACAACCACGCGATAAAATTCGATGAATAGATTTCTTAGATCTATTAATAATAGCTAAAATGTCTAAAACGCGCTTCCCTTCAGCTTTCAAATGCCAAATCATTGAAACCTCATTCCCTTGAATTTTGTTTAGCTCGCGGCATGTCGACTACGCAGCGTTATCGTTTGCAAAACTTAAGTACTCAAAATCTGTGACATCATCGATTTTAGATTTGCATATGCCAGAAAATATTCACAGAAACTCATAATCGTGTCTAAACTTTTGCGACAAGCAAATTTTTATTTTTATCAAAAAAAAAAAAAAAAAAATAAAAAAATAAAAAAATAAAAAAATAAATAAATAAAAAAAAAATAAATAAATAAATAAAAAAAAAAAATAAAATAAAATTATAGCAAATCAAACGACTGTCTTTTGATTATAGCATTTTAAATCATAGTTTAAGTATATATACATGTTTTTGTAATTCTGACTTCTTAATTCTAAATTTTAAGGATGAATAACGTCATTGTCTAAACTTTTGCGACGTATTGTACACTCTCTACCAATAAGTATTTGGACACTTTCGAATTTAGGCGTTTTGTCAAATATCTAAAAAAAATCTTGAGGAATCATCTTGAAACTTTGTCAGTATAAAGAACATGTTATACCTCATATATTTCAGCAAAAGTTTTGTTGGGGGTGGCCAACCCGCAGCCTTAGGACCACATACGTCCTGCCCAGTTAAAAAGAATATCTATTCTATTACCACAGTAAAAATTAAGAAATACGTTCTGATTCTTCAGAGTGAAAACAATTATCGACTGACATGATAGCTATACAGAGAAGTATGTTGGAGCTGCAACATACCGACTTTGGATTAAAAGATACAAAATTACTAACTAATGAATAAATGAATAAATTGTGGAGGGGAGATGCATTGGGATTTCATATTTTAACATCTTTCTAATTAAAGTAATTTTCAAATTTGAACTTTAACATATTTGCACATATGAAGCACTGCTGGAATGAAATGCATTTACAGAAAGGCCCTCAAAATCTTTTGTATTGGATAGAACTGTTTAAAGTACAAAAATATTCGCTGAAATGCATGCTTTAATAATTTAAATTTTTTAACATGAATTTAGAATCACTTTGTATTTTCACAACAAAACGTAGGAACCCAGATTCAAAAACATTTCAACCAGAATACGAAAATTTATGCAGTTTAGTTTTCAGAACTTTACAATATTCGCTTGCTATTAAAAAAAAAAAAAAGCTAGTAATATTTTTACGAAGTAGCGTATAACTACAGTTAATCGGATGACCTAAAAAAAAAAAAATGAATATTTAGCATCTTATATAGACAAATGGATCGTAAATATAAAAATATACAGACAAATCAAAAATAAAAAATACTTTTCAAATTGTGTTAGAATGTAATAAAAACAGAAGATGTTAATTTAATATCTTTGTTATTTTAAAATATGTATTTCCATTAATAAATCTTAAAAACATTTATTATTATTCAAAATACAAAATCGCTGGAAGACAAGGGATTTACAAATTGAAATCCTTAAATAATATTATTTGAACAATATTTTACTTTTGGACAAAAATGGTACAGTTTTAATAAAGCTATCTTTTGTTTAAAAAATTTATTTGAAGTAATTATTCCATATAATCTTAAATAATACTTGACAAATAAGAAAAAGAAAAGAGGTTAATTAAAACTGTTCGATAAATAAAAATAATTGCTGTAGATATTAATTAATTATCCATTTCTGACTTATCTAAATATTTATTCAGCGAAATTATGAAAGAAATGTTTTCCAGCAAAAGATTTTTTTCTCCTGAGTCTTTGATGGTAAGTAATCAAAAATCCCGATGCTTTGTAAGATATAAAAATATTTATTTTTTCTTCAATGCTTTTCTTGAATTTAATGCTTAAATAAATATCTTAGATAGTCATTATTTTTGTCAGTGAATAAGAAAATGTTTTGAAAATTAAGAACAGCTATAGAAATGTTATTAATACAAGCTTTATTCAATTGAATGTTATGATTTCTTACACTGTTTAAAGCACACTTTATTTACTAATTTATATTAATTATGTTAATATGAATATATATTTTTCTTTATATATATATATATTTTTTGACAAATGCTGTTATTTTTATTTTGTGTTAAGGCACAGAAAGTGGAGTATATTTATATAAGTAAGTGTTGAGACTTTGTATTAATCCCCTTATCTATCTATCTGTCTGTCTGAAGAACCTTCCCTAACAGTTCACAGGAAGAAACACGAAGAAATGAAAAATTTAATTAAAAAAGATAATCAAAATCTAAAAAATGAAAGCATACATTGCGCAAATTATACAATACTTTATCAGGGGCAATGATTAAATAATGTATGCAAAAATAGGTGAATTTCTGTATGTCTGTAAGCATGCTGGAATAATATTTTACAGATATTATTGACCAATGTACCTATGTAATGAATAATATAAAAATACAAATGGGATGATGAGACCCCTCATCTATAGATTCGGCGATTTATTAAATTTAAGATTTCAAACAATGATCGATTTCAAACATATTTCAATTCCATTTTCCCAAGTTTTTGTGTACAATGACTCTTAATAGTTAAATGAATGCGATACCTATTATGCAATATGATAATGTAATAAATATTTACAATTAAATTTGTGATACAAAAGAAATATTTTAATAAATGGTCCAGTTTCAATTGAATTATTTTTTAGTACATGTCCGCCATTTTCAAATTTCATAATTACTTCTTCGGAACATAGGAAATTGTCAGAACAAATAGGCATCAAAGTCAGACAAAATAATCGATTTTCTGTGATTTTTGTCTGAAGCCTTAAAAACTAGTTGGCATAGGTGGACTCTGCTCAGTTCCCCATCATATATATGTTCTCATAAATTTCTGTTGCGAGACATATTATAATCATGTTAAGAGAAATGAATTTGACCAAACGCTTGACACAGTGACAGAATGAAATCTCCGCCTAATAGGCTATCCACCGTTCACTTCGATATATTTATCTTATTCTGATCTATTAATTTATTTTATTAGGGTCCATTTCGTAGTTTAGTTTCATGCTACTATTTCCAATGCGACAATCCTCAAAATCCCTATTTATATGAAAAATTTTCAATTTTGCTGTGTTGATAAAATCTTAAATTACGAATAACTTACGAAATTTTCCTATTAGAATATTTGTAGTCCATCATGTTGAAAAAAGTATCATAAATGTTATTTTGAAGTTGTCTGATATATTTATGATCCTCAAAATGGTCGTTTATGCTCAATTTTGCCCTATTCTTCCATCTTAAGTAAATCGTAAATGCCAAATAAATTACGAATTTTTTAAATTGGTCAATTCATAGTATATGATATTCAATTTGAAATGAATTTTACGGTTAAATACCATTAAATAATGCGATATAAGACTAGAAGTTTGGCAAAAATAAATTCTCATATCTATATAAATGAAGAGAGTTGTCAGTATGTGTGTATGTGTGTCTGTGTGTGTACGAGGTAGAGCTGAAGCCTCTGACCACAGAACTTTGCAACTTTGCAGAGAATTAACTTAGACATGCAAGAGTGCACCTCATCAAGCTTTCGATTTTTTTTCATTGATTTTTCTGTTTCAGTTTCTTAACTTTCATTCTAACAGAGTGTTCTTCCGTTTCATTCATCTGCATTCCTTAGTAACGTTGCTGTACTGTTGATAGACGGTTGCTATTTTTATTTTTTATTTACTTAATCTATTTTTCATTCTTTTTTAGCCAGTTATGGGATTAAATATATTTTATAATTGTAATCTCGATTTTAATATGGAAATGTTGATTCAATTTTTCCAATATTTGTATGTTTCGATTAAGAACATTTTTCTTAATCTCTTTTCTTCCCTAAGCGATGCGATCATTAGATTTTTTTAAAGTTAAATAAAATATTATATTTCATTTTAATCGTTGCCATTTGAAAACAACTATTTATGTGGAGAGATTAAAAATTACTTTGTAAATAAAATGTTTTATATAAACTAGTTGGCATAGGTGGACTCTGCTCAGTTCCCCATCATATGTACAGTCGGTAACAAAAATCTCCGAACACTAGCAAAAATTCCTGTATAAAAAAAAGTACACTTAATAAAGTTTTGTTAAATAAATCCTTGTCGAATCCTGTTTTTAGACTAACTAAGAACAGGATTCGACAAGGATTTATTTAACATAACTGTGTTAAGTGTACTTTTTTTACATAGAAATTTTTGCTAATGTTCGGAGACTTTTGTTACCGATGCATGTTCTCGTAAATTTCTAGTACAGAACATATGTTAAGAGAAATTAATTTGACCAAATGCTTGACACAGTGACAGAACAAAATCCCGCCTAACAGGCTACCCACCGTTCAGTTCAATATATTTATCTTAGTCTAATCTATTAATTTATATTATTGGGGTTCAGTTATGTAGTTTAGTTTTCATGCTACTATTTCCAATGTAAACAATACCTAAAATGCCTATTTATATGGAATATCGCCCCATTTTGCTAGGTTGATAAAATCTTAAATTTTGAATAACTTACGAAATTTCCCTTTTAGAATATTTGTAGTCAATCATGTTCAAACAAGTATCATAAATATTATTTTGAAGTTGTCTGACATATTTATGATCCTCAAAATGGACGTTTATGCTCAGTTTTGCCCTATTCTGCCATGTTAAGTAAATCGTAAATTCTAAATAACTTACGAAATTTTTAAATTAAACAATTCATTGTCAGGGATGTTCATGCCAGTATCTTAAATGATGTTTTAAAAGTGTTCTGACGTCTTTGCGATGAAAATATCTCTCAAAGTGGACATTTATGCGACATTTTTCCCTATTCCGCCATACTAAGTAAATCGTAAATTTCCAGTGGCTTACGAAATTTTTAAATTGGAAAATTCATAGTCAAGGATGTTTATACTAGCATCTTATATAATATTTTAAAAGTAGTCTGACAACTTTGCGATGAAAACATTCTTCAAAAATATAAGGATGGATGGATGGTTGGGTTTTACGTCGCACTAGTGCTGCGCAGATGGGCAATTGGCAACGGTCTGGGACACCCCCCCCTAGAGTTGGTACGGAGACATGCCATCACAATTTTGATCCTCCACGGAAGGGATGCCTCTTCCGCTTCGGTGACCCCCAGAGGTATAATTTCTGATGGGAACATGGAGGACATTGCGGCCACGACAGATTTTACGTGCACCAGCCACCATTAGTGTACACGACGGTCTTTGGCCGGCTCGAGTACCGAACCCGCAGTCTTCCAATTACGAGGCTGGCACTCTACCGACTGGGATACCGCGACCCATCCTTCAAAAAGGATATTTATGCGAAATTTTGCTGTATTCTACCATGTTAGGAAATTCTATATTTCGAATAATTTGCGAAATTTTCAAAGTAGCGTGTTTATAGTTAATGATGTTCATCTCGGCATCAAAACTCCTATTTAAAAGCTGTTCTTACATCTTTACAATAAAAATATTTCTTTTCATGCACGTTTAAGTGAAATTTTGTCCTATTCTCCCATGTTAAGAAAATCGTAAATTTCGAATAACTTCTGAAGTTTTGTAATTCGAATGTTGCGAATAAATAGGGTTCTTGCCATTGTCATAACTAATACTTTAAGACTAGTCTGACCTCTTTGCGATCATTTGTTCGTGAGATATCGTGTACACAGACTAACATACTAACACAGTAACGGACGAACGGACTGGAACACTAACAGACTAACACACTAACAGACACCCTATAGACGGATACCATACCCATTTTGATACTTTTATATTCCTCACACCTGAAAACGTGTAAAAAAGTCAAAAAACCGAGGTCGAAAATTTACACGATTACCTAAGTTCCCCATACCTATAGTATGATGGGGAACTAATATATATATAATAAATTAAAAAACAAAATTTTTTGCTCCCCCTTTCCTAAAAACATCTCAGATGTTTGGCATGTCATTGAACAGATTTCGGTTTCTCACTTTGTTTCTCAATTTATTTTTTTATTAATAAATTTTATATTTCATTTTGCTGCATTTTGTGCATTAGTATATAGAATTTTCCTTTTGATATTTTCTAGATTATTCTGATTTTATTTCAGATTTTTCATAATTGATCTTCAGATTTTGATTATATATAAATTAATTTATCATTTTTATCGGTATCAAATGGTAATACAGTTGAAACGGTTAAGTACTAAATTTTAAATTTAATTAAATTGTAAAATAATCAAGTTCATTTATAATTTTTTGTAATATAATTAATAATTAATAATAATCCATTTAAAAATTTATCTAACTTATAATTTAACTAGCAGGCTTTTTCCGTGCCGCTGGTCATTATATTGAAATGAATTCTCAAAATACCATATCATTAATAATAATAATAATAATAATAAAAGAAATCGTTGAAATCAGTTAAAATCGAAGTTAAAGTTCCCGCTACCTTCAATAGCAGTTTTCCTGCTCATCATACTTCTAGTCTGGAGCTCCAATGCCTTCGGTTACGCCTTACCTGCTTTTTACTCCCGCACCCTTGCGGATAAAGTTGAACATTTTACAAAATCACTCCAAAGTGCATATTGCGTACACTTAATCAACGCTCACACACTAAAATTCGCCATTCTAAGGTAATTTGGGCTTCACCCCCACCCTCTTAAAAATTCAAAAATCCAAAATCGCAGAAAATTACTTTTTGTACTCAAGTCTAGTCTCCCCATCTGAAATTTCTTCACCGTGAATTAATTTGGAGCCAAATTATGCTTACAAAGGTGTTTTTGACTTCTGCTTCCCAAGGGGGGGGGGAGGGGGGGGAGAATTTCGTAAAATCCCGTCTAAGTGGGGGCCAGGGTCCTAAAGCCAACCTGCTTACCAATATTTGTGACTGTATCTCCTATAGAATCGCCACGACCGTGTTGAGTCAGTGAATCAGGGAATCAGTGAGTTTACTCTTTTACATATATATAGATTATAACACAACGCAAATTATTAAAAGTAGGATTCGTAAATACATGATGGCAAAATTAGAATGTCGAGTACTTGCTGAGATATAATCATCTGTAAAATGGTAGTTCTTGAACATTAACAGTGCCACCTGTAGTTTGAAAAACAACAACAACAACAACAACAAAAATAAAACAAAAAAAAATAAAAAATAAAATACAAAATAAATAAAAAGTACAAAAATAAAATAAAAACAAATTGTGTAACGTACAGCAGCGGATCGTGAATGATATTTAGGGGGTGCTTCATCGAAACGTCTAGAAAAGTGCAGAGAATGAAATCTTTAATCATCTTATTGGCTGATTCGTTTATTTCGAGAATCAACATAAATAAGTTGACATTACAACTGATAACATTAATGTGTATATTCTCACATACTAAACGCATATAATAAAGTGTACAGTCATCAAACGTTAACAGCTTAGAGGAAAGCTAACGGATATAAGAATATTGGTTTAAACTGCAATATCAGGCACGGTTACAGATATTGATGAAAAAAGCAATAAAATGAATATTTAATATTTTTTACGATTTCACTTTATTTGCAATAAAAATTGCTGTGCTTACCGATTTCTTAATATAATCCAAAGTTAGGGTATGAAGTTTAGGTTTTTTAATGATCAGTAGAAATATATATGGATGCACATATACATGTATAAATATACATATAGATAGAGGGGGGGGGGGTTGATACTTTAGAACTCAATAACTATTGAATCATGTAAATATAATACTGCCATTATTAAATACTACAAAAAAAAAAAAAAAAAAAAAAAATAATAATAATAATATGTTATTTGTTATGTTTGAAGTAGTTCTGATAGATAATTTAGGATATCAAAATATAAAATATTTACATGTAATATTAAATTTTATTTATTACAGTTATTGAAGCGAAAGCTTGCTTAAGCGCAAACTACACACATTTCTTCCTTCTGGGTGATTTCATGCAGCGCTTTGCTAAAGTAATTATATGTTTGGCATGACATCTAATTATGCATTTAATTATGCATCTATTTATGTATTAAGCGTGAAATTGCATTTTTTTTTTTTTTTGACATTAAAAAAATATATATATATATATTTATTTATATGTAAATAATAGAATTGAAATAAAATCTTATCAGAAATAAAATCTGCACGTACAAAAAACTTCTAATAAAATGAACTACTGTATATATATATATATATGAATTGGGGTTTCCAAAATTTTATTTTTGCTTCTGTTTTTTTTTTTTTTTTATTCGACACGCATACCCTCTAATTTTTTTCTATTTGACCCTAAACACTTTTTAGCAAAATATCAGCTCTCTGGGATAATGTTAACACGTGCCAAATGGACGGGAAAATCCTACCATATATATCAGATTAAAAAAAAAAATCCCCTTATTTAAGGGATTCCCATATATATATATATATATATATATATAGTTTGTGATTTGATAGTTTATGATGTATATATACATACATACATATATATATATGTACATATATGTATATACACAGAAGGTGATAAAATGAGTAGGTGATCTCTGGGGGTACCGGAACGCGGAACATGGGTTTAACTCGGCCTTGATCCGGTTCCAAATTCGAGTTCCTGTATGCTGGTGCTGCCATCTTTTGCCAGGCTAAGTCGTTCTTCCTCTTCTGTTAAACGGAAGGCGCACCTCTCCTGCCTTAAATCCGGATAGTTTCACTACCGAGGCTCGGAATTTTTGAGTGGCATAAAAAACAACAGAAAAGAAATAAAGTGCGAAAAATTTGCACGGGTTTGCTAGTAATATAATAAACAGAGTAATGAAATAATAAAAAGCTCTCTAGTAATAATAAGGGACACTTTAGGAATTATGATAAATATCAAGGAATTTTACGCTGAATGCTGATACTCCGATGAGTTGAAAAGACGTTATATTTTGTGCATTTTTGACCGGTGTCATTTGATTTAATTTTTCATTTTCACACTTGTGAATCTGCATTACACCCCCCCCCCCCATGCTTTATACTGAATTTTTTTACTTTTCCTCCCCGTTTGTTATACTATTCAAACCCTTGTGTGGTTCTTAAGGTAATGCAGCTTTTTATGTTAATTGTTGTAGTGATACTTATGTAAGATGAGTTCGGTGATTTAGTTAAAATGCCTGTCAGAGGGTAAACGGGAGATCGCATGTTAGAATTGCGTCATTTTTTGAGACATATCAGAGCTACCCAGAACATTATATATATATATATATATATATATAGGGTAGATGCTCCAGTGATTGGCATGCTCCAGTAATTGACATCTATCCGGAAATAATTAATAAATTAGAAAAATAATAAAATCATATATTTTACCCATAAGAATTTTAACATTTTATGTCAAACACTGTAGCATAGGGTGCTATTAACTGGTAAAATAAATAACTAGCAGTGCCAAATACTGGAACACAGGGGGCCAATTGCTGATATAATGAAAAACTGGTAGTGTCAATTACTGGAACATTGAGTGGGTGTCAATTAAAAATTCATAAAAAAAAGTTATCAAATCGATATATTTTAACATGCATGTGGTTCTGAATGTCTTTCATACCATATGTACTAACTTAAGATTTCTAAAAATATTTTCTGATGACTAGAACATTAAAAACACCAGAGATTGCTCTAAAAGTGTCAATCACTGGTGCACTTACCCTATATAAACAAAAGAAAAAATATATAATTTACTAATTAAATAAATAAATAAAATAAAATAAACTGTAAGTACTAAGCAAATCTTAATTTTTTACATCCATTACCCGATTATCATAAGTAACGGAAGTATTGTATTCGGTCAAAAATTTCAATGTCGAGTTTTTACCCAATTTACATGGTTTAAGATTCCTGAGATAATTTTTTTGGCAATTGCTCAGTGTGCAAGTGTGTATGTGCGTGGGGAATCTTTTGATTATAATAGTTCTAAAATAAATAAAGATAGAACAACAAAACTTCAGAATTAAGAGAAGTCTAGAGTTAAGATGATTTTATTCATTTTTCAGTGAAAATTGGATAAACGGAAGTGGGACCGTAAGTCCGTATCTAAAAAACGGTTCTAACGATTTTTTTCCCCATTGATTTGTCAAGTCAATTTTATGTCTTCTGGTCATACTATCTCCAAAATGAGTATATAATGTGTATAATAATGGGTAATAGAAGTCGTGTGGTTAAACAACACATTTTTTTTTCTTTTTAATAATCAAATGACCTTTTAATTAAAAAAGTTTGTATGAAATGATTTTTTCAACTATTCATTAAAAAAAAAAAAAAAAGATATAATATATTTTCTGATATTATTACTTACAAACTTTGAATAAACACCATAAAATGCGATAAACTCGCAACAATTGTTTCGGGTCGAAAAAACACACGACCCTTCATCAGGCGAATAAAGTAAGCACGAGTGCTGCAGTCAAAGCGGCAACGCACGCATAAATTAACAAATAACAACAATAAAAAGAAATAGGAAACACTCGCACAATTACTTACTCTGATATGTTCTTTAAAAAAGGTTTTAAAAGAAGTCATACATTTATAAGCAGAATATAAAATTAAAAATCTTTTTAGAAGCTTTTTCTTTTCTTTCTTTTCTTCTTTAAAATTCGGCGTCGGAATTTCTTGGAATACACATATACGGACGCATTCAACCGTATGGTATTATATATCACGCATGAATGGGTGTACATATCCGCTGAAGAATAAACATTTATTTAGTATCAAGAAAAATGTCTTTCAAAGATCTATCGCATATTCCGTAGTAATTTTATGAGTTTTTTTTTTTTTTTTCCTCATCGGCGAAGTTTCTTTCAAAATTTTAGCTCGAAATCGATTTATAATGCTGACACATGACAAAATATCTGAGTACCACAAAATAGAAAAATATGCTTTCTTTTCGACGTTATGAAAAAGAAAAAAAAAAAAAAAAATGAATTACATGATTTATTTACTTATTTATTAATAAAAAGGTTTAAAAAATAAACATCCGTGATATCTGATTTAAAAGAAAGAAAAATGTACGTATGAAAAACCAATGTCTGAAATTTCGAATTATGCTAAGTCACAATATAATAAAGGAATGAATACAGTTATTTTATTTTATTAAAAAAAAAAAAAAAGGATGAAATACATTAAGAATGATTGATAAGTTAAAAAAAAATCTTGTACGATAGAATATGGTTTTTGAGACAAATTTAAAACTGATTTTTTTGCTGTAATTACGCATTTTAAGGTCCCCTGATTATGAGAGATAGGTTTTATGTAGTTGATCTGTCTGTATATTACCAGAATAATTCAAAAACAGATATTAGCAGGAAATCCAAATTTGTATTCTTAAATGCAAGGGTCGAAGAGGTTCTATTTTTTTTTTTTTTTACTTGGGTTTTATTATTTTTATACCATAAAAAAAATGAACTTTATAAATACAATTACAGCAGTACAGTCGGTAACAAAAATATCCGAACACTAGCAAAAATTCCTATATAAAAAGAGTAGAGTTAATACAGTTTTGTTAAATAAATCCTTGTCGAATCAAGTTCTTAGTCAGTCTAAGAACCTGATTAGACAAGGATTTATTTAACAAAACAGTATTAACTCTACTTTTTTTTCTATAGGAATTTTTGCTAGTGTTCGGATACTTTTGTTACCGACAGTAAATTATGCATATATATATATATATATATATATATATATATATATATATCATTTCAAAATAGTGGGCATGAAATAATAAAGCGCCCATAAAAATTTAACATGGCTGCGACACTTGTACGTGGGAATATTTCTTAAAATTTTCATTGCGGTCGGACAAATTGTTCGCTTACGAAGACACCTAAAATAATTCAAATAATTTATGTCTGTTTATGAAATTTCTCGTAATTTTAACACGGCACTCAATGAAATGAATTTTTTTTTATAAGGTGTACGAAAGCATGTTTCTTATAAAGTATGTCATGAAAAGCATTTACTATTCGCTTACTGAGGGCTGCACACACACACACACACGTATATATTAATTCGTTGATAATGTTTAATGTGTATTCAAAATTGCGCTATTCAAATTTTATATTGTGCCGAATTTAAGTTGTAATTAAAGTGCAAGAACAGCGGTGACATTTTTTTAGTTCATTTTAACATCTTCAAGCTGTAATTAAACATAACGGCATTAATGGTGAGCGGCAGGAGTTTTTGCTCGATATTGAAGCACTATTGCGACGTAAAAAACCTAACCAACCAACCATTTAATTTACTTTTAAAAAATATTGAAACAGATATTTTTAAAAGTGTCGTTTAAAATATTTTCATAATATTATTTAAAAACATTTTCATTTGGTTTTCTTTTAATTGTAGTAAATTGTTTTACATTACAACAAACTGGTTAACTACAATACATTGTTTTATGAAGATTTAGGTAAAAATATATTTGAAGGTTGCGAAATTGTTTGGCGCATTTTTGTTAATAATCTATAACACTATATACATATAACCTATACATATACACTATAGACATATAACTATATACATATAACCTATACATATAAATAGGCTAACCTTAATATATTTACCGCGATCACAACTTAGCGAGAATCAAGGGGCACCCTCAAATATAGTCTATCCAAGATGTATTTTACCGAACTTAGAGAATGTTCGACATAAAGTATTCGGTAAGTAATTATTATTACATGCTTTAACTTGCTGTAAGTCTGCTTTATAAATGTTATAAACTTATCTCCCTACTTTATAAATCGCCATTACTATAGAACCGTTGGGCGATTAGAAAATTTTACTACAACCAGAGATAGAAATGTGAGTGATAGATATAGAAAGGTTTACTAATCCTGAACATGATATGAAAAGGGTCACACAAAAGAGTTACTCTATATTAAAGCTACAGTTGGAGATTGGCTTAAAATGCGTTTTAGGTTGTGTTATGCATTTTCATTTGTTAAATTTAAGCACTATGTGATGCGTGTCCTATTTCTACTTAATATATAGGCTGGGTCAAATAAGTTTCAGACAGTAACCCGAGAGAAAATTTTTGGAATAATTTGCAATATATTAAAAATCTTAAACATTATATTAACAATCTTAAACATTTCAAGAATGTAACTATGATATTCAAATGATGGGGGAAAGAAATGGTAGCATACACGTAGAAGTGGACATACACACATATCCACGGCTGAAAATTTGATTTCCATATTCAGTGCATCTGAAAACGCGTAAATATAGCAAAAAATAAGGGATGAAAATCGGACTTTAAACAATAGTTTGCCTACCCTATGGGTATGATAACGAATTATCCTTCTTAAAGAGTTTTACTGGACTTGGTAAAATATAGTAAAGGACTTCCAATAACTACGTTCAATAGAAAAGAATATTTTCGATTCATTTTAGGTATCGATGGATAGGGTCTGTAAATTATATACACACCACATAGTATATTTAAATTTTATAAAATCCACATACGCAACTTGAAATGTACTTCCAGCAATTTCCTAGTATAACTTTTGTCCCTTAATAGTATATCTGAACTCCTTCTTATAATCTTGTAAATGAATGGTGAATGATTTTTATTCCATATTCTATGCGGAACTCATTTTTATCAATATAAACAATATATCAGTTCATTTTATTTAGTGTAGTCCAAAAGATTTAAACTGTACCGACCAGAAATTTTGACCATCAAAGTAATGTATTTGATTTCTCTAAGATGTCCCTATACACGAACTGTTTCTTTAATTAAAAAAAAAAAAGTTTCATTCCAATATGATGCAGATTTAGAATGTCGAGTTTTGACTTCCTGCTAATGGTTGTTTTTGAGTTATGCTGATAATTGTCACACATTACAGACCAACAACAGACTATAAACACGATTTTTGGATTCAGAAGACTTCAAAACATGCAACTATATCAAAAACTGAATTTAAAAGTTGGCCTTAAAACAATACTTTTTCTACCATACATGAGTAAGAGAAAGTAAAAAGAACTTATACTATAAATGTATACATATATAAATAACATATTTATCTTAAAATAAGATGTATTATTATATACACATTATATGTACACATATAGTAATATATCTTATATTATTAACATATTATACATTATGCACATATATAAGGCAATTTTAATAGGATGTATCAAAAGGCAACGTTATATACACCAAATTAATATTTAAACGACGCTATTAATCATTAAAAGCGGTTTTTATATTTCAATAAATAAACATTCTTTAATTAAAAAAAAAAAAAATCCATTGGCTAGTATTCAGGAAAAAGACCAATAGGTCTGCCTTTATAAAAAAAATATCATGCCGTTTTTGCTAATAAATTTTCATTAGTGAAAGATAATTGCACTTACTAAAACATAGCAAAAAAGTTAATTACCTAGACAAAAAAAGGATGATGAAAATTTGCTTTTTCACATAGAAGGCTTATTTGAAGAAAAGAAAAAGAAACATATACCTTTAAAAGCTTTTACAAATATTTAATTTTAATCCTTTGAAATATTCTAAATTAATGTTATTTTTTTTTATAGTATTTAATAAATTAGTATGTAACGGTCTCAATTTTTAAAAATTTTATCTAATATGTTTTAACGAAGAATTGAATTAATGACAGTATCATGGTTATTAATGCATAAATTTTCTCTATAACTATTCCTTGGAATTTGAAAAATACATAACTCTTGTTTTTACACAGAAAGCAGCGCTTCATATTGTTTAATCCACACAAGCATAAATGAGCTTGATTTAAGAATTAAAATGAATTGTAAAGGTTGATGGAGTAGAGGCAAATGTATAGCTCTCACGAAAATCTTGAAAAGAATGCATGGCCGTGCCACCAGTTGGTTGAAAGTCAATGAAATTGAACCAGCACGATTCAATCAGAATGTGAATCTCACACGATACCATATTAAGTTTAGTGTGATTACATCAAACAGATGTAGAGATATAATATCATTAAAATCGGCTAATTACGCAAATCATGAAAATGGTAGCCTTGTTCTGTGGAATATGCATCAAAGTTAAATTAGTATACCTTCGTATAAAAATCGGATGTACAGCCCTGGAAAAAATGTTAAGGCCAATCGAAAAACTTAATTTATTTCACAACCGCTGACATGAGTTTTATGCAAATTTAAATATAACACAAGAAAAGGCAATTTTAATTGTACACTCCTTCTCATAATTATAAGGACACTTTATGTTTTGAAATAACTAATGTAAAAATAATTGTGAACAAGATTATACTAAGTGCACTTAATATATCTAGTATTCTAAAAACCAAAACTACTATAATTTTTTTATATGAAATAAAATTAATAAAAAATAATGCAAAATATATTTTTCTCCACGTTTTTAGAGGTTCATAATTATAGGGACAATCAAGATTTTTTCGTTTTATTTAACTTACTAACGGATAAATTACAGTTGACATGCGAATTTGTTAATTACTGGGTTTTAGATTAATTCATATATAAGCCTTCAATTTTTCTTGGACGGACATTACTGAAAATTCCTCTAAAAAAAAAGCCCGTTTCCAATAGAATGGAACGAAAAGCATACATACTTCATTTACAGGGCCACACAAAAGTATTAAGATATATTAGGCTGAAAATGGATCGAAATGTAATTCAAGTGGTCTTATGATTTTTTCTTTAATTGTTTTCTTTGAAAATTTATGTATTCATGCACTGTGCTGTGCATATAAAATTTGTAGATAATGTACAGGGCTACCTAAAATCAGCCAAACAAATTTCAAGGAATGGTGTAGACCAAAATTACCTGAATAATATTAAATAAATTCTTAAATTTAATACCAGCCTTAATTATTTTATAAGTGTAACTAAAATATTTAAACTGTTGTTTGTGATAGAGACCCTACATGGTAAGAGACTGGATATTGACACGCCAGTCTATCCGCCATGCTTGTTCAGGCTGTTGTACAGGATACTTATGAAAAGGTTTGAATGACTCTCTGCGTGGTTGTTCTAAGATAAGCGAAACTATTTTCAGGTGGTTTTAATTTTACGAAAAGTGTCAAACTCTGACAAAAGTTCTACGGCGATCGAGCGGTCATTGAACAAACGACCGCCATGTTTGTCTCTCTATTGAGGGTCGCTAGTTTGTGAAAGGCAATAGCGCCTCCTCCCCTCTCTTACACAGAAACCTGTGTACAATAAAATTGTTTCTGAAATTAGCTATTTTCAGCTGTTAAAATACGGAGATGTTAAAAGCAGTGTTCTAATCCTACACTTTAAGCTGTAATAATAAATGTAATTCATTGCAATAGATGTAACATTTGTTAATGCAGGGTAAGACAAAATATTGTGAATAACACACTAGATTACTCAAATTAACGAGATATTTTTGCTACGCTTCCTTCGAAAACTCATTATTAAAGCTTAATTTTAATAGACACACGGAAGAAAACACTTTCTTCAAAGAGAATTTATAATACGTTTTCTTACGTATGAACACAGGGTGCAAGTTCTTCGGATATATGATAATGAGTTTAGGAAAAAAATACTACAGTAAGGCAAACTTTATAAAAATTTATTTCGTAGATCATGAGGTAGCTAGAAGTAATATTCGATGATACTTGAAAACTATCTATTAAAAGGGCATTTTGTTCATTATACCTCACACTTCTTCAAATAAATATATACTTTTAATTAATTGTATAAATTGTTAAAAAAATATTAGTGAGGTTTGCTTTGAAAACTCAAAAATAATAATAATAATAATGCTCTAAAATTATTGTTGCTTTAATAATTAAAAATAACCAAAGTTGTTTCGGTTTTATTTGTTTACTTATTTTTTATTTTATTTATTTCATCTTTGTTTAAAATTGAAATATAGTACAGAAATTTTAAAGAAGATATAGTAAATGATATAGTAAATAAAAACAACATTTAAAACATCAATATCTCTATTTAACTAATAATTACAAGCAAAATTTTTAATTTTTAATTTTTATTTTTAAAGCAATGGAATATTTTAAATTAAGTTATATATTTTGCTTGTTTTACTAAATAAATAAATAAATAAATAAATAAAAAAAAATTTGAAAAGCTTTTAATTGAATCTGAATATTACATAATGTTAAAAAGAACTCAATTTTAATTTAATATGAAACGTTTTTTAATGGTAAATTGAACATATTTTGCTTAATAGGTTGTTGAATAAAACCAATTAATAAAAAATTATATAACAAACTTATTTATATCTAATTATATTTAGTAAATGTATTTCAGTATGATTCTTTTTTCATGTAAGCTTTGTACGAAAAAGGAATTAAAATTGTATTCATTTTATGAATACAGATTTAATTAATGACTGGGAATTGAACAGAATTCTTATTTAATTTATTTCAGTATGTTATAAATTCGTTGGTAATAGCATGTTAATAATTTTCCTAATTATTTTTATCTTACTGTTTGAATAAGAACAATTAAGAAGTTATTTGAAAAAAAAAAAAAAAAAGTGAAAAAAAATTTAAAATTGGATGTAGGGGTGGGGGGAGGGGGTAAGTGTAAAAATGTTCTGCCATACTTTCATCTGACCTCATTTTGCTCAGTTGCTATTATACCTACACATCTGAAAAAAGTTTAGGCATAAACCACAACTAATTGGCTTTAAATAATCTGGTGTGTCATTCACACGACTTTCTCTTACCCTGAAATTTAATACTGTAAATACAGATTGGAGATTAAGAGGTAAGATGACGAGTACTGTTATGTAAGCCTATGTTAAACAATTCAAATTAGGCTTCGGAAGAGTTTTATGTGACAATTAGTTCGGTGTGAGGGGGCTACCGCCCCCTCGACCCCCGTTTCATTAATGCACCTACATTTATATAGAATTTTATTCTGTTATTAAAATTAAAAGTTTACTTAAATTTATACAGACAATTTTTACACGCAACATTCATTGAAACTTATCAATCTTGATCAAACTTTTCCAGCAACAAACTTATATTAACTTCAAAATACAACATTTGGATCTCCTAAAATTATTCGTTTTTAAGTTACTCTAAGAGACACAGACAAAGATCAGACTTTAAAAAACTTGACTACGGTAATCAGGAAGCCTCAAAACGTGTAATTATATAAAAAACAAGTGATGAATATTTAGCTTAGAACATACATTATTTACCCTATCTCTATGAAGAATTTATTTCAATTCCCCAACAGCTTTCCTAGAAATAGTAAAATATTATTAGTGAAGGACATCTACTAACAACAAATAACTAGTGTATTGTGGTCACCACATGACTTTCTTCTATATTTTCCTATACAAATTCACTCAGTAAAAATAATTTATTAAAATTATTATTTAAAAAAAATTATCTTCCATGATAATGCAGACGATTTCCATATTATAGAAGTAGTATAACACTAAATATAAAAAAAAAGTTAAATTTATTCTCAATATTACATAGGAAAAAAATTGATAACTTTATTTTAAATTATCGCAGATCGATGGTTCAACCATTCGTTTTAAAGGTATTGGTGAGCTCTTTTGAAAGATACCCATCATGAAAATTTACTCTCCTCGATGGGGGACTTCCTTCCCAGAGGGAGTGGGGGGGGGGGGGGGGAGGCGAGGTTCCTACATACACATTTTTTTTTCCCAGTTGACTATCTCTATTACAAAAAATACATATTCGTTTCATTTGGTTTAGTGCAGTCTACAGATGTTAAACTCTACTTACCTGCAATTTCCCTCATAGACGTAATGTATTTGAATACTTTTGAGTGTCCCTGAACATGAACCATTTGCTTCATCTCAACGAAAAGCTTAGTGTAGCATCCCTATATGATACACATTTAGAATACCGAGTTTGGAATTTCTGTTACTATTTGTTCTTGAGATATGCAGATAACTGACATACAGACAGACACACACACACACAAAGATCATTCGCTAAAAACATGATTTTCGTATTCAGGGGATCTCAGAACATAAAAATATAACAAAAACTCACTTTCGAAAGTTTGACCCCAAAACAACACTTCCTCTACCGTAAGGGTAAGAGAAAGTAGAAAAGTATGAGCATTTTATGATTTAAGAATGTGCCACTCAATGGGGGAAAAAAAAAAAAAAAAAGATGAAAATGTTGTTTTTTGAGGTTACTCTTGTCGCGTGATTTGAGGCAAGTGTAGCCTCGTCCAGCAACCCCCATATACAGTACATTATGAAATTCATAAGTCGAGTTTCCAGATGGTGAAAACATTTACAAAGATGAGACACTTTGAATTTTTAAAATATGTAAACTTGTTACAGAGATGTGACCTTTTCCGTACGCCTCCAACTAAGTACGCCACCTTATCCTTTGTAACACTTCAAAAAGATCTTTAAAAAAAAAAAAAAAAAAAAAAAAAAAAAGATCTGGATATTAGGTTTTATTGAAAATTGAAAGACATAACAGGAGATTTTTTTTTCTTTTTTGGTAAAGAAAAATAAATAATAGTTAAAATTTTCGCCGATAGAGGAAATACGTGCGTCAGCAAATCACACATTTCCATGAAAAATTGTATTTTTTTGCATGCAAATATTTACAATCATATGACTCGTATTCTATGCGTCCGCCATCACCACATATAATAGTTTGTAAACGAGTTACTACAACACTGATAACTGCAGCTCTAGTCGGCGATTCTTAGCTGAGGTACAGCGTCTAGAATAAACAGTATGGAAAGTGGCAAATAAAGTTGTACTAAAAAAAATTAAGCCTGTCACCAGATGTCATTGTAATCGAGTGTCACGTCATTAAAACCAAGACTCCCTATTGGTTAATTATGTGCTTAGATCACGTGGTTGAGCTGACGAAACTGGGAAAAGCCAATCAGGTCTTCGATTTGAGCAAAAGCTTCGATAACAGCGACATCTGGGGAAGATTAATTTTTGTAGCACTATTTTAACATCATAGTTACAGAAGATATCCATTCTGTTTATTCTAGACGCTGTCGCTGAGGTAAAACACCTACACCAATAACGTTTTATGTTTTATCCGTCAAGTCAGCATCGCAATTTGAAACTTCATGTATGTGCAAATGGGAAAGAGAATAAGAAATGAGCTGATAATCGTAAAAACCATACAATTTATAGAACTTTGATTTGCATATATTTCGTTACCCGTCTGTGCAACGCGCTCTGTCGGCAAAAAAATGTTTATTGTTTTCTTTAGCCCCCCCCCCCCCTCAGAAAAAAAAAATCCGTATTCACAAGAATAATTTTTCGCACACCGCGTTCTATTCTACCAATTCCTTCAAATGTTAATGAATTTTTAAAATGTCTACAGATTTATGGGACACCCGGTATAACTTCTTAATGAGTTTTTAAGACCTATGTATTAGTTTACTGTTACAGGAAAATTGTTAGTTGTCTGATTTGCCAGTGTGTTCAGAAGACATAAAATTGACCTATCTGCAAAAAGAGCACTGTTAAAAATGGTTTCTCAAAAATGAGTAAAATTGTCTCAAAATAGCTCCGAAACAATACATACATAAATTTGAAAATCCCATGTACTCATTTTTGAGTATATTGACATGTTTAAAAATGGGGATATTGGGATTCTTAGTGGTCAGCCCCATTTTTCAGCATGTCAGTATACTCAAAAATGAGTACATGGGATTTTCAAATTTTAGTATAGATTGTTTTGGAGACTATTGTGCTCATTTCTGAGAAACCATTTTTAACAGTGAGTTAATGATATGTATAGAGGTGGGTAATGGCTGTTATATACAAGAATTTCTATTGTACAAGAAGCAGACTATATTATTTTGTAAACGATCTACGAAAATATAACTCTATGAAGCTGGTATGTAATCATGATAGGTATTAATTTCCTATGAACCATCCGATAACACAAATATTAAACAGAAAATTGAGGGTATAACATTTTTCAAGTCCTATAAGTCTAGCCCGGACAAAGCCTTATAGGTATGCTAGTTCATGATACAGAAGATCTTTCACATTCTATAAAACGTTTTTAAAAATAAATTTTTACCTGTTGAAGGCAGATTTTTTGAAACGATTTGCTTCTCCAAAAATAAATTCAAAAACTGGCGTACAGACAATAGCAAGAAATTAAAACTTCTTCACACACCATAAATTTTAAATCAGCACAACCGGTTTCGAAAGGACGTAGCCTTCCTTCATCAGGTGCCTTGGAGGCAAAAGCAAGACTGAAAGCAGGACAAAATCCAGAGGGGGAGGAGCAACACAAACAACCAATAGGAAGCAACATGCAGGGCAGGACCAATCAGAGAGGAACACACGTACACACACACCACAAAAAGAGGAGGGAGGAAAGGAGTAAACAATTAATTTTTTTTTCAATAATATTAAACTAATAAGTAAATTTAATAAAATTTATCCATTAATTATTATTTTAATTAGAATTATTTTATTATAACTAATATGATGTTAGAAACGTAATGAAGGAAATTATTTTATTGAATTAAACAAATTTTTCCAGGCTGTAGACAGCAAAGTGGAATCAGATTTTTCATTGACAATGTTATAAACGTAATGAAGGAAATTATTTAATTGAATTAAACAAATTTTTCCAGGCTGTAGACAGCAAAATGGAATCAGATTTTTCATTGACATGTTATAAACGTAATGAAGGAAATTAGTTAATTGAATTAAACAAATTTTTCATTGACAAAAATCTGATTCCACTTTGCTGTCTACAGCTTGGAAAAATTTGTTTAATTCAATTAAATAATTTCCTTCATTACGTTTATAACATCATATTAGTTATAATAAAATAATTCTAATTAAAATAATAATTAATGGATAAATTTTATTAAATTTACTTATTAGTTTAATATTATTGAAAAAAAAATTAATTGTTTACTCCTTTCCTCCCTCCTCTTTTTGTGGTGTGTGTGTACGTGTGTTCCTTTCTGATTGGTCCTGCCCTGCATGTTGCTTCCTATTGGTTGTTTGTGTTGCTCCTCCCCCTCTGGATTTTGTCCTGCTTTCAGTCTTGCTTTTGCCTCCAAGGCAGTTGCACGTGTTTGCACCTGATGAAGGAAGGCTACGTCCTTTCGAAACCGGTTGTGCTGATTTAAAATTTATGGTGTGTGAAGAAGTTTTAATTTCTTGCGATTTGCTTCTGTTTGATAGTGATGATTCTATAAATAGCTCTAAAGGTCTATTAAAGTAAACTGTTTTATTAACATTGTTATGTTAACTTTATTTCACACGAATTGTTAATTTTTTTTTGGATTCCATTTACTTAAGGGTTGTTCGGACAAATCGAAGGAGGTAAAGCCCTTAAAGGGATCGTCCTATAACTTTGTAGGTATTTTATTAAACGAGATTAATTTATTCTAATTATAACTTCTCTTTTATAAGCGGCTGTTGATTTAGACGTATAACTGGACAATTTTCCCATATGAAGCACAGTTTTATTTATGTCTTTTTCATACAACGATTGAACTGATTTTTTAAAAGTTAGTACTAAAATAGTCTGCTGATAGCAAAATAAATTAATTTTAACTTTATTTGAATTTTTTTTTTTTTTTTTTTTTTTTTTTTTTTTAATTTAATGTTGCAGCAATTGCGAATTGCAATGTTTTCTTTTGTGAAATTTCTGTAAAATTGTTTTGGAGACTACCTTTTGCGGTCATTTTTAACAGATAATCAATAAAAAATATCTTTTTTTAAAATCACTTAAATACATCCACATTTAATTGAGTATTAGTACAAATTTTCTTCTATCTGCAGCCAGTTGCTTTTAATTTAATTTTCTGCAGTTTGCTTCTCATTTCGCTTAAAAGTGAGCTTCGTATAGATAAATTCTCCAGTTACACGTCTGAATCAACTGTCAATTATTAAAGACAGGTTGTAATTAGAAGAAGAAATAAAATAAATTCCATTTTAGAAAATACTTATGAAATTACATGATGGTTCGATGAAAAAAATAAAGGAGCGAAATTACTCAAATAGGAGTAAAATTGTGTCAAATTTGAGTATGTCGTATACTTAAAATAACTCCGAAACAAACATTCTCAAATTAAAATATCCCATGCATTCATTTTTGAGCATATTGACATGCTCAAAAATTGGCATCAGCCGTCGTGAATCCCAATATCCCAAACATAGATTATCATTCATGTATTCTTCCGCAAACTAGCATGAAACCGCCAACGAAATATAATTCTAGAGATTCGAGGGAGTAAATTTTGTGTTTGAATTTTTCCTGTTTAAATTTGTAGAAATTCTGTTATAGAACATCTTTTAGTTCAGCATATTTCTAATAAATTATGAAGTGCACAGGTATTAATTTGCTTTATTTCATAAATGAGACAAGCATATTTTCCTTTTTAAAACAAAATTACGCGTTCCGAAGTGAGTATGTCCATTTACTCATTCCGTTCAGTGGAGGATCAAAATTGTGATGGCATGTCTCCGGACCACCTCTAGGGGTGAGTCTCAGACGGTTGCCAATTGCCCACTGCGCAGCACTAGTGCGACGTAAAACCCAACCAATCATTTACTCATTTTTGAGCACTTGATTTTTAGCAGTGTTTTCTTACAAGTTTATTGCTTTTGATTTGTCAAAACAAACCTTAGATAAATGGAATCGAAGAGCATTGAGTGAATTTCAGAAAATAGAACAGCAGATGTGGGATAACATTAACATAATAATGTTATGAAAAAAGAAAAAAAAAAACTTTTACGGAAAATTCAAATTAGAACTTAGAGTTAAAAATCATGACTATCAAATAGAAACAAATCATTGCAAGAAATATGTCTTTTATACATAAAAATTAATTTTCAAAATCATTTCTATGAAATGGGAACGACTTTCTGTAATCTAATTTTGTCTCTAAATTTGACTTGTTCCCAAATGTCACCAAGTTCGACCCATTTGTAAAGTAAGAATATTTATACCAGCAAAGAAGTATTATGTACATCACTAAATATTGTAGAAAAAATGTAAAGCTTTAACAATTTAACATTTTTCATATTTTTCCTTCATTCAATATAAAATGGGGTGTTTGTTTCCTCTTGACGTCACAACACAGATTAAATAAAAATCATAAAGACGAAAATTTCGAAAATTAAATGCATTTAAAATGGATTTTAAATTAATTACTAATAGCCTGAACATTTAATTTTTATTTCAATAATTAAAAAATATTTTCTGTGCTCAGTAATTGAATATTCTTAATTGGAAAAACATGAAAAAATTAAAATAGGGATCTGAAATTTATAAAGAGAAATACAAGAGAATTGAAAGAAAAAGGGAAAACTAATTTTTAAATAACTAGTTTTGTATGTTAAGAAAAAAAAGAAAATGAAAATTAATCTCATTATAGTTATCACGTTTAATTGAATTCTGCTAAACAAAGAAACGTTAATTGCTTAGAAAAGGTTTCATGGAAACTCTTTTAAATCAAGTTAAAATATACATATATTTATTGAGATAAATTATTTTAAAATTAATTTTTTGTTCTCCAAAGCAGATATTTTTACATTTGCAAATATATTTTTAGATAAAGAATATGTGTGTGGCACAAATACGTAAGTTTGCGCATAGTTTTATTGAAGTGTGTTTAATTTTTATAAAAAAATTATCGCAATCATACGTTTTGAATACTGATTAATTTATTGCCACAAGTTATTTTATTCTATTCTAAAAGTTGTTTCATTCAAAATCTCCTTAAATACTTATTTTTTCTTCTTTCTGTGATATTTTTGAAAGACGTTTTTAGAAGGATAATTAAATATTTAGGAAGCATATAACGTAAAAATAAGTAAATATAACTTAGACAATTAAAAAAAAAAATATGTATTCAATGAAATAAAAATTATTTTTCGAATCTTCGAATTTCAGTTTTTTTTTTTAATTCTTTCATCGAAAAATAATTAAATATTTAGGAAGCATATAACGTAAAAATAAGTAAATATAACTTAGACAAAAAAAAAAAAAAAAAAAAAAAAATATGTATTCAATGAAATTAAAATTATTTTTCGAATCTTCGAATTTCAGTTTTTTTTTAAAATTCTTTCCTAAATGAAGTATAAATTAGATAAAACGCTAAATGAATTCAACTTTTAATTTTTTCTTATCGTCTATATATAGTACGAAAAGTATTATTTCAGCGTTGTAATTTTGAATCTGAGTTCTGCTGCAATAGTATGTTTTGGTATCTCCTGAATTCGAAAATCGGGTTTTTTAGCGGTTGTGAATAAAAACTTCACTATAAACAGAAACCCTACTTTTCAAAAACTCGCATCAATTGTTTCAGGTTGAAATAACTTTAAAATATAAAAACTACACTGTAAAAAAACTGAAATCTTACTGCCAAACTTCAACCGTAAATTTTACTATGAGCAGTAAAATTTACAATATATTGAAATCACACAATCAACTGATTGGGAAGAAAATCATATTTTATTGAAATTTATTTTTCCGACTAAATTTCAATAAAATATGATTTTCTTCCCAATCAGTTGATTGTGGGATTTCAATATATTGTATTTCTTTCTCCCATTGTTTAATGGTGTTTTCCTTTACCTGCGGCTTATTTCTGCTGAGCTATCTACATGATAGACCAGATATTTCTGCCTAAAGGTTGTCTGAGTGAGTAATGTCCACCGGTTGTCGGCCTGGATAGCTCAATTGGTAGAGCCTTGACCTTGTAAGTCAAAGATCTGGGGTTCGACTCCCGGTCCAGGCATTATTTTCACTCAGTCGGAAAAATAAATTTCAGTAAAATTTACGTCGATTAAACAGTAAATAGTGAGGTTAATTTTTTTTCTTTTTACAGTGTATTTTTTTCCTTATAATGTCCGATCTGAAAATCTCTTTCTAGATTCTAACTCTGCATTGTGATTTCAATGACAGAAAAAGTTTTCATAATTTCTAGGAATACTGATTTCCATTCCTCCCCCCCCCCCCCCTATATTCCAGAGTCCATCAATCGTGGTGAGTTTGAGCTTAAACGGAGCTTTTTTAATACTTCAAAGGTGCATTACTCAACAGGACTTCTTAGGGATAAGATAACATGTGCAATACACGCATCGCTCTTTATTTTTTCAATAAATGTAGAAGTATATTTCAAAATATGACTTGTTATTTTGTCCTGATGAAGTCTACT
Organism: Salticus scenicus; assembly: GCA_963930645.1. NCBI lineage: Eukaryota > Metazoa > Arthropoda > Arachnida > Araneae > Salticidae > Salticus > Salticus scenicus. The sequence goes on along the minus strand of OZ005654.1, from coordinate 13,092,277 downwards.
GAAGTCATTGGAAAAATGATTTTCGTATTCAGGGGATCCCAAAACATGTAATTATATTAAAAATCAGTGTTAAGAATAGAATATAGATTAATACTTTGTATATTATATGGGTATGAGAAAATAATAATTATACCTAAGCAGCATTCCTGAACTTGGTAAAATTTGGCAAAGCGCTGTTATCAATTACATTCAGTACAGATTAATGCATTTGCTTAATTTAGAAAATCCTTATATGATATATAAATTTATATATGCATATTATATATAAATTATACGTACACCACATTGTGCACGTAAATTTAGCTCGATATGAAAAATACATAACACAACTGGAAATAAAAGTCGAGCAGTTTCCAAGTAAAGCCCAAATATATCCGAATTATTTTGTGTGGCTTTGTAAATGCGTGCACTGTTAAAAATGGTTTCTTAAAAATGAACTAAATTGTCTCAAAATAGCTCCGAAACAATATATACTTAAATTTGAAAACTCATGTACTCAATTTTGAGTACATTGACATGTCAAACATGGGGATAATGGGATTCTTATTGGTCGACCCCATTTATGAGCATATATTTATACTCAAAAATGAGTACATGGGTTTTCAAATTTAAGTATATTTTGTTTTGGAGCTATTTCGAGACAATTTAGTTCATTTTTAAGAAACCAATTTCAACAGTGTGAGGAATGATTTTTTATCATGTTTTTATTAACTTCGATTCTCGTTTGTTTGTTTGTTTGCTTTGTATTTGTTTGTCCGGTACAAATCTTGCAATCGGTTTTTAACTAACTTCCCTACTAGCTAGACATTTGAAACTTTCAGAATAGCTGAAAACCCGATGACAACGCAATTCGATTTTCAAATTTTTGATTAGTTTCCTTTAAATTAATTAAAATGTGAAAATAATAACCTCCTTATAGCTTTAAAATTAGCCATTAAAATATTAGCTATAACATAATTGTTGGAAAAAAAATACGAATTCATTTTCTTTTGAGATAAAAATAAATACATTTAATTAAACGTGAACGTTAAAAAATTGCAAAAAGTTAAATTATGTATCTCACAAGAATTGACGTCATTATCAATTTAAAAATTTTATATGTGTTAAATATAAACCTTTATATTTAATATAATCAATATAAAGGTATAATGTAGTTCAATATCTATGATTCAACAGAAAATTTAAAAACATGGTATATAAAAAGTTTTTTGTCTTATAATTATTATACCGTATCCTGCACGAAACAAGCTTTAACACGTATAAAAATATGCGTTCATTTCAGTTTTGCTAGTGCAATCCAAAGTTCCTAAACCGAGCCTACGAAAAAATTCTCTCATTGACGTAACGTATTTGAATTTTTTTTGGATGTCCCTGTACACGAACCATTTCGACTTCAATAAAGAGTTTCAAGTAGCAAGTCCGTATCATAAGGACTTAGTATGACGAGTTTGGACTTCCTACTCATATTTGTTCTTGAGTTATGCCGATAACAGACATACACAGACACACAGACCAACCGCTAAAAGCCTGATTTTCTAATTCTATAAAACGTGTAAATATATCAAAAACTCTTTTTCGAAAAATGGATCCAAAAAGAATATTTTAATCTACCATTATATGAGTAAAAGAACATAAAACGAATATAAAAAGATTCAAATTTTTATTTATTTAATTTTTTGTTACATTACTAAGCTACTTTCTAGAGTTTACAAAATTTAAACACGTTAATATATTATAATGAATTTTAATTTCGTAAAATTACTATTTTCAACGCAAAATTATTTTGTCAAGAGAAAATAATAAATAATAAATACGAATATATATATATATTTCTGCACGAACTTTTATTAATCCAAACAAATATATTATATACACTCTAAAGCGTATCAACATTTATAAAATGAACGAATAAATAAAGGAATAAATAAATAAATACTTTCATATACGAATTTATTAAAAATGGTTACAAAATGAAATTTGTATAGGGAAATTTTAAAAAGTTTAATTACATTAGTTTGTTTATTATTTTCATTAAAATATTAAGGGCCATTAGTCAATACTGCGAAATTCATTTCTAAAGTTTTTACATATAAAGTATTAGTTTGTGTAATGTAAAATTCGGAGTTAATTTAAAATTCAAAAATAATTTTGATAATTTCTAAGTAATATATAAATAACGAATATATATTATGCAAAGAATATTTTAATTAAAGAATTTTGAAAATGGAGCACATAAATTTTATCAAGCCCGTAAAAATAAATTGAGTATCTAACTGTACATTAACGTGCTTTCCTTTTTAATATTGAAACAAAAATAATAAATATCAGCGAAAAATATGTGCCTTTTTATTTTATTTTTCAAAATGAAACCTTATTGGATAAAGCCATTAATTTTTAAGTGAACGGTTATTTTCTTGAACAATAAAAATTTCAATGCAAAAAAAAGTTACCCAGAAAGCACTTTCACTGGTCATTTCGGTTGAAATATAGAAAAAAAATTCCGAGAAATTTAAATTAATGTTTTAGATGAATTTTTCAAGACCAAATTAAATTAAAAGTTTTTTTTTATAGTTTTCGTTTAACATATTAAATGAACTAAATGCTAAATAAAGACTCAAATGTTTTAAATGTTTAAATGACCATTATTTTAAATTTCCCATACTTCTTCAAGATAAGACTTTCTTTTTCCCCTTTCTTTCTCTTTTTTAAGTTTCGTTACTTACTACTATTATTTATTTATTTATTTTGTACATATGTAAGAAGGAAATATCTTGAAGAATTTTGATTACCGCTTTTTTAATGAATTTACATGTTTTGGCTTGATTTACATATTTTGAGAAAATATTTGTCTGTATATTTTACCATGTTTTTATTAACTTCGATTCTTGTTTGTTTGTGGGTTTGTGTGTTTGTCAGGGACAAATCTTGCAATCGATTTTTAACTAACTTCCTGACTAGCTACATATTTGAAATTTTCAGGACAGCTCACAACATGGTGACAATACATTTTTCTAATAATTTTAGTCAACTATTTCAAGTCCCGCTGCCTTCGGCAGCGCTTATATGATTCGACAGAAAATTTATTTAACTAACTTCCCGACTAGCTAGACATATGAAACTTTCAGAATAGTTCAGAACACGGTGAAAATGCATTTTCTTAATACCTTTAGCTAACTGTTTCGGGTTCCTGCTGCCTTCGGCAGCGTTACCAGTACAAAGCTTGCAATCAATTTTTCACTAACTTCCCGACTAGCTAGATATTTGAAGCTTTCAGGATAGCCCAGAACACGGTGGCAATAAATTTTTTTTAATACATTTAGTCAACTGTTTCCGGTCCCTACTGCCTTCGGCAGCGTTCATATGATTCAACAGAAAATTTATTTAACTAACTTCCCGAGTAGCTAGACATTTGAAACTTTCGGAATAGTTCAGAATACGGTGAAAATGCTTTTTAAAAATATTTTTATTCAATTGCTTCGGGACCCTGCTGCCTTCGGCAGCGTTTCCAGTACAAAGCTTGCAATCATCTTTTAACTTCCCGGCTAGATAGCCATTTGAAACTTTTATAATAGCTCAAAAGACGATAGCAAGGAATTATTTTTAATACTTTTATCCAATTGCTGGGGTTCCGGCTGCCTTCAGTAGCGTTTATATGATTCAACAGAAAATTTAAAACATGGTTTATAATTTTTTTTTAATCTTATAATTATTTATGTATGTGGTTGTATGTTATCGAATATTTATAGTTCTATAATTCAAAAATTAACACGTAGAATTTTACAGATCATTTTATTTTGTTAAACTGTATTTTAAATCGGTGATGTACTCCGAAAAGGAGTGCAGCAATATTGCACTCTTAACAAATTTTATGATAGCTATTTCGCAGCACTTATTACATTCAATCGTCAAAGCAAATACATAAGATGCTTTAAGAATAGACAATTTGTTAGCAGAAAACGCATAATGCATCATTCATTGACTAGCTTTTATTATTCATTTTTGAAAAGTTTATTATTTTATTTTGAAGCAGTAAAACGTGAAACTTTACATTTTTTAGTTTCAATATAAATAAAAAAATAAAAAAAACCTTTTTTCCAGAACCAAGAGCTGATTTAATAGTAATACATTTTCTGAATGTAAGAACGAAGTTTAAGAATATGTATCATGTAATGAATAATGATGATGAACGTTTCCCCATAGGTAAATCTCGTGTTTGGGTGATCTTGACGCTCTTTGGTTGGGAGCTCTTAATATATACTCGATTTGTATAGAATTGTTATTCAAAGTTATAATAAAAAGCAATTAAAACTAGTTGGCATAGGTGGACTCTGCTCAGTTCTCCGTCATATATATATCCCTATAAGTGATAAGCCTGTCTTTTTCCGGCATGCATAGTCAAAATAAAAGGCAGGTGTAGCGAAATTTTGAAATACACGTTGCTTTTTTCTAGAAAATAATATTAATAAACATGTGTAGTATACAGTATTGAATTCTCATATTCATACTGTGCATAGTATTAATTTTATGAATCATTAAACAGATAGACTGAAAAATAGCAAACGCTAAAAGGGATATTCTCTTAAATTTCTAGTGCAGGACACATTATATTCATGTTAAGAAAAGTGAATTTGATCAAACGCTTAACACAGTGATAGAATGAAATCCCTGCCCAATAGGCTACCCACCATTCAGTTCGATATATTTATCTTATTCTAATATATTAATTTATTTTATTGGGGTCAATTTCGTAGGTTAGTTTTCATGCTACTGTTTCCAATGCAACAATCCCCAAAATGCATATTTATATGAAATATCGCCTAATTTTGGTATGTTGATAAAATTTTAAATTACGAATAAGTTGCGAAAATTTCCTATGAGAATATTTGTAGTCGATCATGTTCAAACAAGCATCATAAATGTTATTTTGAAGTTGTCTTATATATTTACGATCCTCAAAATGGACGTTTATGCTCAATTTTGCCCTATTTTGCTATTTTAAGTAAATCGTAAATTCCAAATAACTTAAGACTTTTTTAAATTGGAAAATTCATAGTCTATGATATTCATGCCAGTATCCTAAATAATACTTCAAAAGTGGTCTGACATCTTTACGATGAAAATATCCCTCAAGATTGACATTTATGTGAAATTTCGCCCTATACTGCCATGTTAAGAAATTCGTAAATTTCCAATAACTTGCGAAAATTTCAAAATTAGCATGTTTATCGTTACTGGTGTTCATTCTGGCATCAAAACTGATATTTTGAAACTGGTCTGACATATTTACAGTAAAAACTGTCCATTTAATGCACGTTTAAGTGAAATTTTGCCCTATTCTCCCCATGTTAAGAAAATCGTAAATTTCTAATAACTTACGAAGTTTTTTAATTCGAATTTTGCAAATGAATAGGGTTTTTGCCAGTGTCGAAAGTGATATTTAAAAACTAATCTGACTTCTTTGCGACAATTTGTTCTTGATATATCGTGTAGGTATAAAGACTAATAAACTGACTAACGGACTAACAAACTAACAGACACCCTACAGACGGACACCATGCAAATTTTATCATTTTCGGCAGCCTGTCGGTTAATTTGGCATTCCTCCAAGATTTTAGAACCGTCCTCTATGCTAGGTGCGTGAAACGTGGTCACACTATAGGTTGTCTATAAGCTGTACAGTGTACGTGCATCGCATAGTGTAGGTGTATTTAGAACTATAACAGAAATGCATAACACTTTTTGAAATGTACTTCAAGGAATTTCTAGATGTACCCCAGATGCATCATAATTCTTTTAGCAGTCTTGTAAAAAAATAGTGTACGTTTTTCATACCCTATTCCATATGAAATATGCTTATATGCTTATAAGAAATACATGCTTATTTATTTTGTTAGTGCAGCCTAAAGATGTAAAAATATACCATCACAAAATTTCGCTTATGGACGTAATATGTTCGAATACTTTTGAATGTATTACACACGCACTATTAGACGGACTTCAATAAAAATATTCAAGTAAAATTTCTACAAGATAAAGATTTAGAATATCGAATTTAGACTTCCTGCTAATGTATTTATTGAGTTATGCTTATAACACCCTCGTCTTTCACACACACCTAGGCAGAAATACACACAGACTAACCGATAAAAACTTTCTGTTTGGATTCAAGAGAACTAAAAGCGTGTGATTATAGCAAAAATTCAATTTTGACAATTTGAACCCGAAAAAATATTTTCTATGCAACATATGGGTTAGAGGGAGTAAAAATGTTGAGACGAATGCAACGTGGGAGTAGTAACGCATCTGTTTTCTATCAGAAATAATGGTAACTGTTTTCGCTTTTTATGGTGTTTGTTTACAAAAACATTTTCTTCATTTCTCTATTCTCAGTTAGTATGGTATATGTTTCGTTTTTATATATTACACATACTGATTTAAATGCATGTACAGTGGGATGAAATAACTGTAACTGTTACCTTTTATGGTATTTGTTTTTTCTCATTTCCTTCTTATTCGTTATTCTTGTACACGTTTTGACATTAGATATACGGATTGGAATGCACAGAGATTGAAATGAGATAATTATAATTGGTCTTCTTTTTTAGAGTGTTTGTTTATAAAAACTTTTTTTTTTTTTTTTTTTTAAATTTCTCTATCCTTTATTACTATTGTGCGCACCTCACAATTACACTAATGTTTGAAATGCAGATAGATTATCACTGGTAAGGTTTTTCTGCTATTTTTTTTTTTTTTTTTTAATATAATGGGATCAGCTTTTTGGGTTGCTACCCTATATTTAAAAAAAAAAAAAAAAAAAAAAAAAAAAAAAACACGCATGTCGAAAATAGTGCAAAAGAATTCGTATCTAAAAGACTCTTAATGCGTCGGATGCTTAACTAATAATGGGAGTGTAGAATCAGGAAAATGCATATATGCAGAGATAAAATTATATAGTAATCCGCTCTAAAAATAAGTAATTCTGACAATCATAGATATCTGCACAATTAGTAGACATATTATTACTTTCTCTTACCCATAAGGTAGAGAAAGTATTGTTTTTGAGTCAAATTTCCGAAATTGAATTTTTGTTATATTTACACATTTTGAAGTACCCTGAATACGAAAATCATGTTTTTAGCGGTTAGTTTGTCTGTTATCAGCAAAAACAAATAATAGCAGAAAGTTCAAACTTTGTATTCTAAATATGTATGATATAGGGATGCTACACTAAGCTTTTCGTTGAGATGAAGCAAATGGTTCATGCACAGGGACACCCAAGAGAATTCAAATACATTGCGTCTATGGGGAAAATTGCAGGTAAGTAGAGTTCAACATCTATAGACTGCACTAAACCACATGGAATGAATATATATTTTTTATACGCGTAAAAACATGTTTCATGTAGAATACGGCATGGAAATCATTCACTGTTTGTTTACAGGGCCACACAAAAGAACTAGATTATAGTGCGACAATACTTGAAAATTGATGGAAGTGTATTTCAGGTTGTGTCGTGTGTTATTAACATAGGATTATATTTATGTGCACCATGTGATGTGTACATAACTGTCAGAAGATATACAAGGCTGCCAATATTTAACCTATAATATTCTTTTTTATTTGTTAGTGGAAGTGCTTTACTATAATGTACTATATCATATAATATTTTACCATGTCCAGGAAAGCTGCTCAGGAATTGAAATTAATTCCTCAAAGCCATATGGTAAATAATGTATTTTTTTAAGCTAAATATTCATCGATTTTTTTGTATATTTACATGCTTTGAGGCTTCCTGAATACCGAAGTCAAGTTTTATAGTTTGATCTTTGCCAGTGTCTGTTAGAGTAAATCAAAAACAAATAATTTCAGGCGATCCAAATGATGTATTTTGAAGTGAATACGTTTGTTACTAGAAAAGTTTGTTCATGATTCATAAGTTTCAAGGTATGATGCGTGTGAAAGTTGTCTAAATAATTTTAAATGAACTTTTGAATTATTTATAAATGTAGGTAAAATAATGAAACGGGGGATTAGGGGGCGGCAGCCCCCCTCACATAAAATTATTTGTAAAATAAAGCTGTTCCGAAACCTAAGTTGAATTGTTTTAACATAGGTTTACATAACAGTATACTCGTTATCTTAACCCCAAATCTCCAATCCGCATTCTTATAGTATTAAATTTCAGGGTCAGAGAAAGTCGTGTGAGTGACACACCAGATTATCTTTACTATAACGCAGTATATTGTACTTTAATTGTAACACAATATATTGCCTCTTTATTTTAGCAGATTATTTAAAACTTAGTAAAACGATCTGATATTTACAACGATAGTTCCAATAGAATTTCTTTCATTGGACCAGAATATTCAGTTGCAAAACGATTTTATATTCAAATCTTTTTAGAAATTGCATTCGTAAAATTCATATTTACTTATTCAACTAAGAATAAAAGATTATGTTTCAGCAAACGAAACATTTGTACCTTGTATTATACTGCTGCTTAAATAAATGCAAAATAGAATTCTACAAGGAAAAATATATTCATGAATTCGCTAGATACATATCGCTAACCTTATGCCATGTAAAAGTGTTACAACGTATTCTTCAAACATGATTTTTCCGAATAACATAAATGATATTTTAAAGTACCGGTACATTTTATTGTATTACGCTACTGCTTTTCTTATTCATGCCAGTTTTAAGGAAATAAATAATGCATGGTTTTTTTCTTATATATTATAGCCTGTGAAAATTTTGTGTTTGTATAAAAATATCTTTTTTTTTTTTTTTTTTTTTTTTTTGTGTGTGTGTATGTGTAACGCAAATAGAAAAAATAAGATAGCTGAGATTAATTAATAAAACTTAGTCACGACTATTTACGATATTTTTTAAAAGTTAAAAATAATTTGTTTCTTATTGTATTTATCGGAAAAAGTAAGCACCAAAAATAATAAATAAACTTTATAAAGACATTACACAAAAGAAGTTTTGTTTGAATTTGCGCATTATTTGTTTCAAAAGATATTTTTGTTATTAGTTTGAAAATGTTCTTTCAGTACTAAATAGTGGACAAGTTTTATTTCAATTAAACTTTTACAAAACTTTAGTATTTAATACCTTTTCTTTTTCGCTGTGCATAGAGCGCCAAAAGTTTATAAAACTATTTTGATTTTGAAAATTATGAAGTAAATAAAGGTTCTAATAACAATTTAAACACATAAATTATCAAAATGCAACATATTTATTAAAGTTAAGCTGCAATAATTTTGAATAATGCAATAAATGATTAAGTTAAAAAAAAAAAGCAATAATTGAAAACTACACTGTTAACAAAGTATAAGATCACTTCTTTAAAACAAAACTAATATGTAAATTAATACAATATTGGTCCTCCATTTTTCTTTATAACCTTAAATACTCTGTTTTCCAGAGAAGTGACCAGGTGGTTAAGTTCAGATTCAGAAATATTGTACTTTCCTTCTCAATGACTACTTATAGTTCATTGGCAGGTAAAAACTGCTTATTATTAGCATAAATTTTTTGATATATACTCCAAAGATTTTCCATAGGTTTCAAATGTGGACTTCGACTTGGCCATGGCAAAACATTACATTTTTCTTCTTAAACCACGCTAGGGTGGCTTTAGACATATGACAATAAGCACTGTCTTGCTGAAACATTAAGTTTGTCCCATCTAAAAAAAAAAAAAAAAAAAAAAAAAAAGCCCAAACGATATCAAATAACCGTATAACATAACTTGATATTGCGCAGAATCCATACGTTCCGAAAGTCGGTGTACAGTCGGTAACAATAGTGTCCGAACACTAGCAAAAATTCCTATGTAAAAAAAAGTACACTTCATACGGTTTTGTTAAATAAATTCTTATCGAATCGTGTTCTTACACTGACTAAGAACAGGATTCGATAAGGATTTATTGAACAAAACCGTATGAAGTGTACTTTTTTTTACATAGGAATTTTTGCTAGTGTTCGGACAGTTTTGTTACCGACTGTAAATCGCACAATTCATCATGACTGAATGTTCCCCAAACCATTACTGATCCCCCCCCCCCTTTGTTGACTGAAGCATCGTTTCAGATCCTTTTTCAAATTACGGCAGTGTTGTTTATAGACATCTGGACCGTCAAGATTAAATTGTTTTTTCATTTGAAAATACCACTTAATTCCATTTTTTATCCATGACATGACATTTTTAGTCCATTTCAGTCTTTTTCCTTGATGATGTTCCAATATTCTCGTTTTTTTTAAACAGTTTTATAAATTTCTCTTACTATTTGGTTTAATACTCTTCCAAATTGTTAAGTGTGAAGTATTTTTGTTAAAACATTTCGAAATTTTACGAGTTGAAAGATCTTTTTCTTTATTTGATAATCGAAATATCTATCAGTCGTTCCGTGCAGTCAAAATCCTTTTTTCCAGATCATTTAATTTTATCTGATTCTTTTTTTCTAATTATTACATTGTGAATTACAATTTTAGAACGCTTCATTAATCCAGCTATTTCTGGTTCAGATTTACTAGCACCCTTATAAAACCAAAATTCTCTCGATTCTCCGAGCTTTTTATCAAGCGGCATCTTCTATTAACTTGTGAATACACAATCGTATACATTTCCTTCTCGGGAATGATTTCAAGAAATAAAAACGTATACGCTTTATAATGATTGTCATGTGATGTATAATATGCGAATTTTCTCAAGTGGTCTTATAATTTCTTAACAGTCATTTTATTTAAGTTTTAAAATAAATTTGTAGATTTCAATAAAATGTAACTGAAATTTTAAAGTAGCAGTTATAAGAGAAAATATTTTAAGATCAGTTTTAAATACATACGCTAAACTTTGCAAATTGTGATTTCTTCTTCAGAAGTACAGCAATTCGTTAGCGGTCTGATAGTTTCCTAATTAACTGTCTTATGATTTCTTAATCTTCGCACTCTAAATTTCATTATAGGCTGGATAAGTTTCCATCTATAATGAGGAAGCATTTGCGAATGCGCGATAAGAATTTTGTTAGTAAAACATTGTGATAACTTTACCTTTCAGACAACACCCTTGTTTATTTATTTATTTACTTTATTAACACCTTATGTTCATATAATACTTGATTCATTTTCACGGGTTAATTGAACCCATTGCTTTGTAATTCTGTTTTACAGTTGATTCAGATTTCTAAAGACTCCTTTGTAAATTTAGTTTTAAAATTATCCCTTCAAAAAAAAAAAAAAAAAAAAAAAAAAAAGAACATGATTGTAAAAGTCAATCTATTATAAAGCAATTTATTCAATAATATCTTCAGCTTACTATAAATATAAAGAACGATTTATTAAAATGTATCAATATACATTATTAATCATAATTCATATATATATGTATATATTGCTTTTAATTTACATTTATTTATGTGTACTAATTTTTATACGAATTCTCCCTCCACTTCTAATATAATTTCTCGTGCAAAGAACGTTTTTAACAGCTAGTATATGTATATTCGCTTTACATGTTTGGAAAATAAAAAAATAAATAAATAATAATAATAATAATAAAGTAAATAAATAAATAAATAAATCTAGCAGAATTTTTTCCTTTTTTTTTCTTTCTTAAATTTAAAATAGATCATCAGAGAAAAGTATTGTATGAAATAGCGAAAATGTAACTGAAATAATTTTTGGTGGTTTACGGAAAAATATATTACATCTATTCCATTCTATACCCTGTTTTAGGTGCAAGCAAATCTGCAGAAAATCAACCTTTTCGGTGATTTCTAATAGTCTTTGTCAAACAACGTTTTTAGCGATTTATAAAAGGTCTTGGTAAAACAGGTTTTGTAAAAATATTTATTAAAAAGGTTCTGGCCAAACAGTTTTGGAAAAACTTCTGTTATAAAAATTCTGACGTGAAAGTTGTCGAAAAAGCTAACATAAAAGTTCTTAGATAAACTGTTTTTAAAAAGTACCTAGGAAAAAAATTTAAGTTAGAAGACAAATTTTTTCAAAACGAGAGTGCACAATTGTTTTGGAACCCTAAAGACTTGTAGAAGACTTATAATGCATTTAATAAACTTACTTGTCGTGTTTTTACCTGTAGAAGAATGCGTAAAACATTTTCAATGAAAAACATTTAGATGAGTAATTGCATTTACACGTGTATAAATTGAAATGATAAAATACGCACAACACAGTACTTAACGCGTTAAAATCTTAAGTCAAAAAACTTAATTTAAAAGTTTACAATATAAAAATATAAAAACACGACAACGTTTCATCCTAGCATCATTACTCATGGACTTCTTCAGGGCTAGTTCTTGGGATGTTAGCGTCTTGATATGTGTAATTAATGTTTATCATATTTAATTATTTGTAATTTTTCTTAAATTTCAAGCTTAGTTAGACTAAGGGGGGTTGATATTATTTTAGCTTGATTCCATAATGGTTTTGCTTTTTTATTTCATAAAATATAATCTTTAAGGGATGTATTACCGTATGGAGAGCGTAATGAATATTGATGTTTAGAAATGCGTTTTTTAAGACTTCTTTTTGTTTTTCCTTTATAATAGGCGATGTTATCCTCAATTTTAATGGGTATTTCATAGATGCCTTTTTGGGGAGGTTAATTTAATGTTTATGTTTTAATAGACTTTGTAATTTTTGTTTTTTAAATGCTAGGTTATAATTGTAATTCTTTACATAGACATTTAAAGACTTTGTAATTCTTTACATTAGACTTACATCAACAATCCATTCCAATTAAAAATATGTTAAACGAAATATGCTTATCGAAAACTAATCAACAAATGTTCCAATCGTTTGTGCATTCCGTATGCGTCATTTTTCATTTTTGCATACAAAGCGTCACTTAATGGACGCTTTTGAATTGATTTTATTTAAAATCGTTGAGCGCATATCATGGATAAACCAAATGCCAAAGTTAGAGGCAATTTGTTGCTGCGGAGGAGGGTGTATGTAACAAAAATTTAATTACTGCCACTCTATACAAGGGCTAAGTCAGATATCCTTTACAGTACCAATTGAAAATGTTAAAAACAGGAATATTATATGTATATATATATATATATATATATTTATTTTTTATTTTTTCTTATCTGATATTTTGCTACCCTGTTAATAGACGACCGCAGAGAAACGATTCGGCAAAAAATGAAATAGACAAACAGACAAAATAAGGCCACGAACATTTGGAAATTTTATGGACAAAGTTAAAAGTTATAGAAAAGACTAAAATGAAATATCTATGAAAAACATACTGTTGCTCGTTTCAAAAAATACATTTTTTTTTACTTTCTTCTATATTCAATAGAAGAAAGTATTGGATTCGTAAAAATTTTATACCTCGGGTTTTTGATGGATTTACACGTTTTGAGAGCTGTAGAAGATGATTTGACCATTTTTAGAATATGTCTGTCTGTGTGTGTGTCTGTGACAAAATTTTGTGGCAACTCTATCTCAGGAACTACTGCACAGAATTTTATACAAATTGGTATGTAGTTGCACCTTGACACAAATGAGTGCCTATCAGCTTTTGGTAAAAATTGTCTTACAGGTTGCGTTGCCATCCCGCTTTTTCGATATTATTAACATGGTGGTATAGTACAAAATTTTGTATAAATGTGCATAAAGAGAATTATTTTTTAATAATCATTATGAAATTTATCAGAATTATTTATAATAGAGATAGTCAACTGGGAAATTTTTTTTGTATGTGTAGGAACCTCGCCTCCCCCCGAGGGGAGTAAATTTTCATGATGGGTATCTTTCAAAAGAGCTCGCCAATACCTTTAAAACGAATGGTTGAACCACAGATCTGCGATAATTTAAAATGAAGTTATCGATTTTTTCATTAAAAAAAAAGTAATATTGACAATAAAATTGACTTTTTTTGGATATTTAGTGTTATACTACTTCTCTAAAATGGAAATCGTCTGCATTATCATGGGAGATAATTTTTTTAAATAATAATTTTAATAAATTATTTTTACTGGATGAATTTGTATAGGAAAATATCGAAGAAAGTAACGTGGTGGCCACAACATACTAGTTTTTCTGTAGGAATAATATTTATGAATTCGTAAAGTGCTTATCGTTAATTTTATGTATTTTTAAAAAAGTTTTAATTACATTCTGTTGAAACAAAATAACCAAATAAATATTCATTTTACGTATGGTATAAGTAAGTGAAAAAAAAGAAATATTTATAATGTTCCAATATCTTGTACATTCTAGTACTACAACAATATTTTTTTTCTTATTTTCTCATAAATTCCATTTAGTGTTAAGTAAATTATTCAAGATCAATATGTATATTTTAATCAATGACAAATTTGAGTTTGAATTTATTTTTCTTTGTTTGTAAAAACCGATTTTCATGCCAGAAAAATATGGAAATGAGAGAAATATGAATATCATTGGTTAAAAAATTTAGTTTCAAAAGGGAATAGTTTACGTTTTTATAGTAATTTTTTTCGGATAGATAAAGAATCTAAATATTTTAATATGCAAATTTTTATTTTCTCTTTATCACAGTTATTTTTAAAGAAAGTTTGTTTTAAAAATTCTTCTGCATGAAACTAAAATTCTGTATTTTTTGAAAATTCAATATTTACATCATTACTCAATTACTCCACCTTTTTTTTTCTTTCTCTTCTTTTAGACACATTTGCTTTTTGAGATTATTTTTTCAATTAAAAAACAGTATTTGCCGAAAATGTTTCTAAAGTAGTCTTTTGCATTTTTGATTTAACATATATTTTAATATTAAAACGCGTATATGTATGTTTTTTGAAAGATTTTTAATAAGTATCGGAGTAAGTTTCTTTTTTTTCTTTCTTTTTTTTTTTTTTTTTTCAATTTATCGAAGTAGAATCTGTATCTAAAATGCTATTTATTCGAAAAATAAAACTTATTATTTAAAAGCTATTTTAAAATTAATTTAAATATTTTGTACAGAATATTTGTGTTATGTAAGTTTATACAGTGTTATATATTTGTGTTAAATAGTTAGTAACACGCATGTTATATTTGGCAGTCATAACTTTATTATTTTAGTTTTCTAGCTCATGAAATGTTTTTATTGGTTAAGTGGCGGTGGGTAGATTATGTCCGATTGATTATGTTATGGTGGTAGGCTTGGGATTGAAGCCAGGATGGCTAAATTAAACATGAAATATCAAATCATCACACTGTATAAAAAAATTCTCTAAATTTACTGAAATAATTATCCAAGGTCTATTTAAATTTAAAATAATTCTTAATGAAAAGTAAAAAAATCGAAATCCTTAATCTTTATGCTGTACTAGCAGGCTACGACCGCTTCGCTGGTCATTATTTTTAAATGAATCATTATAATTAATGAATTCTCAAAATTGCATTAACACAATCTTTATTCTGTATTTGTATCTATTTTTGTTATTTAATTTCTCAATAAAAATTAAAAATGAATGTTTCTACGTAAAATGTTCCAAGTCACAAACATGTTCTAGCGAATAATTAATTACCTTAATATTAGTCATTAAAATGCATGTATAAAATGGGTTTTTTAACATCTCCGTTTATTTTTCACTGTAATCTTACATAAGACTTAGGATAAATGATTACCAGTAGTTTTCTGTTGAAATTTTTAACAGTGCATCCTTTAACGGCTTTTTTTACACATAAATAGCCATGAAAGCTACATTACAAGCAAAATCATCTTCCCGGACTTCAACGAATCAGTTTGTTAAAAAAAAAAAAAAAAAAAAAAAAAAAATAATACACCCCCCTCTCTCTCTGACTGTCTCGCTGATGCCAAACTAGCTCAACAATGTTTTTGAAGTGAAGTATCATCAAAAGAAATAAAAATTTATGACATCACAGTTGTATATAACTACACTAAACTTCATAGGTGAGAGTTCGATTATGAATCACTATACTGTTTCAATTTGGGTGCACATCGATCAACAGATAGCGCTGCTATGCTGCAGTGTCAACTTTTGTGGCATATAAATGCATTAAATTTGATATGTGAAATGACCATTATAAAACCGAATGCTGTTTTAATTTGAGTATCTATTGATCGACAATTGGCGCTATTCGTTAAAATTGCACCAAACTGCAAAATAAAATCTTTACAGTAAAAAACTGTGATTAATGTTTTGTGCAGGTTAATCGTTAAAAGGCGATGTTATATAGAATGATATAAAAAAAAGTTTTGTGACGGTCAAAACATACTAGTTTAAAATGTAAAAATGATAAAACTGTATAAACTTATCTAGAACTATTATATCAATTAACAAAAATTATATCTATTTCTGTAATTGTTTTCAATGTTTAATATTTGAATGAGTCATTACAATTTATAATTAAAAAAATATTATTTATGAATTTTATAGACTTAATTAAAAACTCTGATTTATTTGTTAAAATTTTCCTAGGAAATTTTAAGATTTAAACATAAGTAGCTATCTAATAAGGAATAATAATATTTCATAAACTAAATCTTTCAAAAGTTTACATAAATATTGAAACTGCGACCCCATTTTAAATAATATTTGTTCTAAGATATCGAAAACACTTTTGATTGCTTTTGTGGAGTGGATAAACAATGAATATATTAGATCGTCTGACATGTTCTTTATTAAGTTTAATCAAACACTGAATACTTTTAGAATAACGCCTTTGTTTTAAATAATTATGAATTTTTCTATTTCGCATATTCATTAGTATTATTGAGATATTTTGGATTAACTTACTGAATTTTGTTTTTCATTCAGATTTTAAACAAATGTCGCTAAGTTTAATGCGTTCTTTAACAACTATTATTTCCTAGTGTCTGAGGATGTCATTCAATTAAGTCAGTCAATCCTAGTGTCATTCAATTTAATATAGGACTAAAAAAAAAAAAAAAAAAAAAAAAAAAAAAACTGTTATACAGAATTTATGAAACAATTTATGCTTTTTAGAAAAAATTGATAGGGAATTTCAAGTGAAAAAAAAAAGAAAAGAAAAAAAATCAATCTGTTTCACGGAAAAAAAGTCTCTAACTGAGTCTTATAAGAAGGTTTTCTAAATCTATAAAAATAATATTAACCTTTCACCTATAATATTAACATGCAGAGTCACACAAAAGAATTCTGATACATTACAGACAATCTGTGGAAATGCCCGAAAGTGCTTTTTCAGCCGTATTAAACGTACATTGCATGGTGCCTTAAATTTCAATTGTTTTATCATATTATACTCTTTTTTTTATATATATGTCTGTACACATACTTTGTACAAATATCTTATAAAGACCATATATATATATATATATATATATATATATATATATATATATATATATATATATATATATATATATAAACGTATATATCATTCTAAATTAAAGAAACAAAGTAGACGAAAAGACAAATTTTCAGTTTGAACCTGAGGAATGGTACATTTTAAATATTACCCAAATGTATAGGCTGTTAAAGGTAACAACATGAATTATACGGAAACGTTACATTAGTTCGGCTGTTTTGAAGGAATTTCAACTTTGACGTTGTAAGATGAATGATGGTCGCAGGGGAAATCCCTTCGGACATTTTCCCGTGACATATAACACGACATCAATCATACAAAAGTCCATAACATAACCCTTTATGCATATTTGTGTTTATTTTGATAACTAATTATTAAGAAACTTAGACAACTATCTGAGTTTTTTTCACTCACTATTTATAACTTAATTACAGCTCTGTGATATGTAAAAACATTATTAATCCAACCCATATATATGATTACATATTAAAAAATGATTTACGTGATGCTTTATAGTCTGCTTTTAAAAATGTAGTGGACCTAGAAATTTTAATAGGCAAAAAGAATCATAATGGGAAATGCGTAAAATATAAGATACATGAACATCTATTCCCAGTTATTGTTGGAGGTGAGTTTTAAAAATGTTGCACAGGACCCAATATGCTTCCTATTTTAAAACAGTGTTTTCTGGTTTGTCATATTCTATATATTTTAATATATATATATTTAGAGAACTGTACATTTAAAGCATGTTATTGGTATACATTATTGGTATATATTGTTTCTACCAAGGGATAATGCAAAATTAATTTTCTGTAAAAGAATAGGCTGTAAACCTCGAATTTTGCGCCCAAAGGCACTATTTACTATACGAAGTATTTTTGAGAATTGTCATCATAATCCTCACCATCATTAAAGGGTTGTCAAGGTATGTTTTACTATATATGAAAGAAGATTCCCGCTAATCTCTATAAAATTATAAAGACATTATGAAATGCGAGTTCAATTGCATTGGTTGCAATATAAATATGTATAACTATTATAAAACCCTGAACAATGACAGAACTGGGCTAAAGGAATCGCAGACGATCAGGAAGATAGATCTAATGTAGGACTATAGACGGAGGGAAAAAAAAGAGCTCATAATAAATTCCAATTTTAATTTTCAAACAGTATTAAAAAAGTGCAACCATTAAAAACATTTATTTTCCTAAGAAAATTTGGCATTCTTTCATAATTTTTACTTTCTAAACGTACATAGGTAAGGAAACTATTGTTATCGTGATTTGCGAAATGGATTTTGTATCTTGCGTAGCTCAAAAATGAAGGGTCGTAGAATGTTGCAAATTTATATTTTTGGCTATGTCTAGTTTTATGCAGTAGACTCTCGTATAACGCGGGGGATACGTTCCGCGTAATAGGAAATCGCGTTGTAGGAGACATACATTGAGCAGACGATTTCATTCCGCAATGAGACCAAAAGCGTCGGGTGTTGGCGTGTTGGCATACTAATGGAGCAATCCTTATCTGCAGTGAAAAAGTAAGTAACCTCGAACAGGTTGAAAGTAGAAAAGATGTCACGTGCTTCCTTTATTTCACGCGTTATACGAGACTCTTTATCACGTTGTATGAGTAATAATCGCAGATTTTTCGTCGCGTTATACGAAATCGCGTTTTGTGGGAGCGCGTTGCACGAGATTGTACTGTATATTATTACTTCCAACTTTAGTCTCGACGCAATCTACCCTTTTATAGACATCTACGATTTTACACTATTTTTCGCAATGCATGTATGTGTCTCGATAACGTCTAAACGCTTTGTTTGAATGAGCTGAAAGCTGATCATATATTCTAGGTCACTGTAGCAGGAACTATATAGATTTTGTTGAATCTAGCACATATGGATTTTTTTTTTACAGAGACTCAATGAAAATCATTATGACCTATGCTCTCAAATTAGTTGAAGTTCAATAACGTTAAACCCCTTATTGGATAGAGTTTCACATTTCACTTACTTTAATTCATTATTTAATGCTCGGAAAATCAAGTGGAATCACTTCGGAATTTTTAATTTTTTTTTGTTAGTTTTCATTAAGAAAATATGAATTATATGAATTTTGATTAAGAAAATAAAGAATAATTTTCAAGAAAAATCGCAAGTTTTAACAAAAAAAAAAAAAAAAAAAAAGCTTTAAGCATTAATAAATATCTACCGAGTTAAAAATTTAAATAGGATGGAAAACAATTAGCGTTTTTAAATTATATTTCTCTTATGCTTAGTTTATTAAAACAGATAACTAGTTTTATTTTATTTCATTCTTGTATGAAATTTGTATTATTTTTTTCAAATAACTGGAAAAAGTCAACGTAGATTATGTAAGCAGGTTAAAGTGTGTTTTTTTTGCTTTAGTTATATATTGCCTTTTTTTTTTTTTGAAGTAAAAATACAGTCTTTTTTAGAAATGTAAATGAATAATATAAATCTATTCAGTTTTCTTAATAGGTTCTATTCAACGTTCTCATCTTAAATAACAATTTCTTAATTAACATTTTCAATATGTTTAATCAAAATAAATGTATCGAATTGACTCATTTAATAATCTTTCTAATGAATTCTATTCAATTCCTATTAAAACCATTGTTTCTTTCTGGGTATTCTTAGAAGTCATTAAAAGGCGCGGTATCAAATTGTTCTTTTATTAAATAAATAGATTTTCATTCTTCTCTATTGACAACGCATGAATTTTTACTTAGTTTACACATTCTTTTTAACTGTCTCGACCCATCTCTGTCTGGAATTTAACGAAATATTCTTGGCATCAATAAAAGGGAAATTGGCTACCAGGTTTTACGGTTTTCCCCATAACTCTCTTGAGAAAGTTTTATCGCATATGTATTTTCAATATATCAGCTTTGTCCTTCAATTTTGGTACATGTGTGTTTGGCGCTCCAAATGCCAACATGGCGAGAAATGAACCATATCACGCTGGTGAATGTAATGCGTGATGCGAGATTGGGGATTTTGTCCCCATTTTGGAGATTTTTGAGGCTTCTGGGGATAATTTTGGGGACCAAATGTTTGTGGGGACTTTTTTGGGGAATTCTAAAAATTTTGTGGACAAATCTGGGGAGTTCTTCAACTTTTTGTCAATATTGGCAACGTAATCATTTATCCCTACGACTAGAAACTTTCAATAGCTTTATTGTTATTTAGGTATTTTTTTCTTTGAAAAATTGCCTTCATTTGGGATAAAATCTAAGCTTAAATCATAGAAAAATCTGCTTGATATTTTTTTTTTTTTGAAATTTTTTTTATTTTCCCTTTTTAGTAGAAATGAAGTTGGGGATTTTTTCGACCCCTCCCCCCCCCCTGATTTGGGGAAATTTGAAGACCCGTTTGGGGAAATAATTTTCGACCATCTGGCATCACTGAATGTAATTAAGAAAATATTCTAGTTTAAAATGCCTTTGCTGTGGTGGAATCATCTTGTTGCTTAACTCTCCATGACGCCACCCACTTCATATTGTTGCTTCAATGGACTTTTGAAATAACTTCGCGATGAATATTACATGAATTTTCGTCGTTGTTCCAAATGTACTAAAGTGCTTAAATGAATGATAATTTCTTTTTGCAGAATGTGCATTAACAGAATGCCACTAAAATATTCAACGAAATATTAGTTAAAAAATTTTCACGGTCCCTTCAAGGGCTACTTTTTCATTATACGAAGGGCTTTTTATCAAAAAAAAAAAAAAAATATGAGAAAGACGATAAAAAGGAAGTGTAGTTGGGAAAAATCAAATTTAAAATGATTTTTGTGTTTGCGATCTTCATACATTTTTACTTTATTATGGACAATCATTTAACACGTTTTCTCTTACATATTGCATAATTAATTTCTATATTTTAATAGTAATTTAATATGAAATTGAAATATAAAGCAAATTTACTCTCCTAATTGTTTAAAAATTCCTTAAAAAAGTATATTGATTAAAAATATTCTTTAGTCATAAGAAATTTCAACTATTTATACATTTTTTCATTGAATAAGTATTACTGAGCATAAGTTACAACTAAGCCTTTAATAACTGAATTCAGTTTAATAAATTCTTTCAGAGATTTGCATGCTAGAGTATTTTTAAAAATTAATAAGTGAAAACGAAAACCTTGATAATTTATTCATGATAAATTTCTCATTTCCTAAAGTAGTTAAATATCTTTTAATCCTATCGTCGTATGGGAGAGTGAATGATTTAGAATACTGCAGATATTAGGATAAGCTATCAGACTTTAATTTACGCAACTCGTTTACGCAGTGGATATTATTGTGTTCTAAGGGAATTCTATAACGCATTCATGCACAAAATTCGAGATATGAGTATACATCATATTACTTATCTTCTGTAATATGTACATAGGATAGAATATCACAGTAAAATTTAAACAATAATATTTTCTATTCAATGAATTTTGAGATATTGTTATGTGTTACAGTTCTTCTCCTCTGTAATATGTACATACGGCTGATTATAATAATGAAATTTAAATAAAATGTTTACTAGTTAATCTGAGTACATAATGTGTTTTTAAGTTTAGATATGTCTGTATTATTTGAATAGGTTATTAGATTTTTATTTTAAACACGAACTAATTTTATATACAATAATTTATTATGCATTAATTGCGAATTTCACTATGATTTAAATGTACAATAAGATTTTTTTATTCTGAAGGGTTGTGCGTTTTATGGAGCTTTTTTGAGTATTTGATAGAAAATTTGCCCCAAATATATTTATTTATTTATTAATGAAAATATTCTTTTTCCAATCTCTTGTAAAAAATTATACTTTTGAGTATATACTAAAAATATATTTAGCTTTAAGACTATTATAAAAACTTTGAAATAAAAGTTTTCTTAACGCCTTTTTCTCGGCGTCTTATGTTTTCCTCTTCCCCCAGTCTTGGAGTAAGGTACCTTTTATTTAGGGGTAAGAGGATTTATGGGATTTCAATGTAAAATACATATTTTATGAAACATTATATATTAAAAAAATATTAACAAAGACAGATCTAAACAAAATATTATGTATAATATTTTGTTAATGCCAAGATGTAACTTAAAACAACAAAGTAGTCAACCAGGTATCATTCTTCATTTTAAAACTACCAGCATCTCACACTAAGGCTCCTATATATACGATCTGGCGCATCAGGCATTTTGTTGTCTTAGGGTTGCCACATGTACCCAGCGCGTTTGTCTGATAAACAAACGACAACCATTTTTTTTTTTTTTTTTTTTTTTTAATCGTCTTACGTTACTTTAGAGTAACTTGTTCTATTATTTTTCATAATTTTAGCTAAGTAAACTATGATATGGAAGTTTGTTTAGCGGTAAACTGCTATAATCATTCAAGAAGTGAATATAAAGTGTTCACAGACCTTCTATTACTGTGTATTTGCGTTTTGGCGACATTTTATAAAGGAAATAGAAACCGCCCTAACAACACATATTACCCCAGTACATCCATAGGATATCCTCAGAATGAAATGACATCCTGAGAATGTACTGTGAAAAAAAATGTGTTTTTAGGAATATTATTGTTGCTTATTACTCTTAACTTGACCGGATTAGCTTCAGATCAAGATTTCTTAAAATCATTAGGGAAGCGATAAGGACGCCAAGCTGGAATGCTGTCCTCTTCGGAGGCAAAAAAATGGCGGTGATGCGCCGGCCTATTATTTTATTTAGGGGCTCTATCTCACCCTAAAACGTTGGAGGTGACGTAAGTCCGCTTTTACTTACAAATGAGGGAACTGGTCCCCTTTATAGGTTTGGCGAGAAGACCAGACACTGTCTTTATAAAAATATTTTTTTTTTCTTGTTTAAATTACGGATTAACTAAAGAAGAAAAGTCAATTTTTTAACACTTACTAGATAAAGAGAGATTGATTATCGATACGAACTAATCTATAAAAATGCTCCAATATTCGTAAAAAATAGTAACACACGTCTCATCACTGATGTACCTCTTCTATGAGTGGCCGACGAGCCTCTACGGTGCCTGCGTATAAGAAAACCACGTGGCACGGTATCTTACACTACGTCTTTTTTCGGCAATAAACTTTATGCAATAACACAGTGTTTTTTAGTATTCTGTGAATTATAGCGTCATTTTGTGAAAAATCAGCTTCTTAAATGTCGATGTCAATTTCCCCAGATCTCGAGACGCAAAATATTTTCGTGTCTTTTATATTTTCTTCTAATTTTTTTACTTTCTCTTACGCACATATATGGTAGAGAAAGTACTTATTTTGGGTCAAATTTTCGAAATTGAGATTTTGTTATATTTACACGTTTTGAGGTCCCCTGAACCTAAAAATAATAATTTTAGCGGTTGGTCTGTGTACATGTGTGTGTGTCTGTTATCAGCATATCTCAAGAAGAAATGATCGCAGAAAGTCCAAACTTGATATTCTAAATGTATATCATATAGGGACGCTACAGTAACGTTTTCGTTGAGATCAAGCAAACGGTTCGTGTACAGGGACACCCAAGAGAATTCAAATACATTACGTCTATTTGGGAAATTGCAGGTAAGTAAAGTCTAACATCTATGGACTGCACTAAACCAAATGAAACAAATGTCTATTTTTATACGCGAAAAAACATGTTTCATGTAGAATATGGTATGGAAATCATTCACTGTTCGTTTACAGAGCTACACAAATGAACCAGATTATAGGGCGACAATACTTGAAAATTGATGGAAGTGTATTTCAGGTTGTGCAGTGTGTTTTATTAATATAGGATTATCTTTATGTGCCCCATTTGATGTGTACATAACTTTCAGAACGTATGCAGGACTGCCAATATTTAACCATAACATTCTTTTTTATTGTTAGTGGAAGTGCCTTGCTATAGTATTTTACCATGTCCAGGAAAGCTGCTCAGAAATTGAAATTAATTCCTCATAGCCGTATGGTAAATAATGTATTTTTTAAAGCTAAATATTAATTTGTTTTGTATATTTACACATTTTGAGCCTTCCTGAATACCGAAGTCAAGTTTTTAGCGTTTGATCTTCGTCTGTGTTTCTTAGGGTAAATTAAAAACAAATAATTTCAGGCGATCCAAATGTATTTTAAATTAATACGCTTGTTACAGAAAAGTTTGATCAAGATTGATAAGTTTCAAGAAATGTTGCGTGTGAAAGTTGTCTGAATAATGTTAAATGAGCTTTTGAATTTAATAACAGATTTTAATTCTATATAAATATAGGTACAATAATGAAGCGGGGGGTTAAAGGGGCGGTAGCCTCTCTCACACAGAATTATCTGTCAAAAAAAGCTGTTCCGAAGCCTAATTTGAATTGTGTTGACGTAAGTTTACATAACAGTACTCGTTATCTTACCCCTTAATCTACAATCTGTATTTATAGTATTAAATTTCAGAGTAAGAGAAAGTCGTGTGAGTGACACACCAGATTACTTTTCTTTATTTAACTCTAAAAGAATTTCCAACATCGGATGACATTTTTAAATATTTGTTTGAAGCTATTTTAACTGCCGCCTGATAATATCATATGAAAATAAACGATTTGTATTTCAGTGAAATTCATCACTCTGAAGCCGATTTTGAGTAGTTAGCAAAATACAAATAACACGTATCTTAATAAAATTTTGAAGCAAACTATACTTTATTAATAAGTGTGAAAATATTTTCTTTCTTAATTGTTTTTAGTATATTTATGACACTTTTGATACTTTTCTGTATATTTATAATATATGCATTCAAAATTCTATACTGATTCTGTTTATCAACTGAATTTCAAAAGAGAATTTTTTCAGTTAAATGTTTTTTCTAAACTTTCAGTGAAATGAGTAAAAACACAGGAACTGTACTGCTCTTCCAAACACATTTAATAAATAATAAGTTGATAAGCCCAAGAAGTACTTCACCACTGCAGTCTTTTTCTACAAATATCTGTCTTCATTTATTTTTTCTTAATATTTCGTTTACATGAATAACATGCATAAAATAATTAAAAGTCAGAAATATTTTTTCCCTTGAGGCATCATTAGTTCCAAAATCATCCGAGATAGAAAAAAAAAATCTTGTGTATTACCGACTACCGCATTTTTAAAAAATACATTGCTTATTTAATGTAGAGGTTGTTATGAAATTTTTATTTATAATTTTATTTTTATTTTATTTTTCATTTTTCCTTTCGCGCACACACACACACACACATATATATATTACATTAAAAACTGCTTATTTTTTAGTAAACAATTTTTGATTGGAGAAGGGAAAAATAAAATTATAAATTTAAGAATAAGTAAGTATGTAATGCAAGTAAGACATTAAAAAAAAAAAAAAAAGTTTAAAATTTTTGCATCCGAAATAGATTAAGATGTATTTATTATAACGCAGTGAAATGTAAGAAGAATAAAAAATTGTTATCAAAAATTATAAATTAAAAAATCCTGCAACGACTGTTTGTAGAGAAAACAATTAAAACATAACCCTTCATCAGGCGAGAAAACGTAAAAACGAGTACAGAATGAATACAATGTAAATAATTAAGTACAACATTTTATCTCTTGGCAAGAATACGGGAATGAGTGCCTCATGAAAACAAATATTCGTGCTTAATTTACCTTGCCTGATAAAGGATCGTGCCTAATTATTTCAATCCAAAACAGTTGCATGGTGCTTTATATTACGTTCACCACCACACGTTTTTCTTCACAGTTCGATAGAAATACAATCTGCAAGTAAAACTTCATACTTTTGCTACAAATGTGTAAATATATCATATCGACCCCGCAAAACAACCTGCAGTATTTATAGAAGTTTTTTTTTTAAATCTAAAACTATGAAAGAAATTACTCATTGGACATTGTGAAAGAAGGAAATAAAAATATTTTACTTTTCAACAATCCAGTTTTATCAAAGATAACGGAATTTTTTGTGATTATGGTGAAGTCTGCAGTAAAATGTACCGAAAAATAAAGGTTATAAATTATAAGAGTAATATTTATAAGAGTTAAAAGGTTATAAATAAAGAAACTTTGTAAGCAAACACCAAAGATTGAAAGAACTCGTGACAAGTATTTCGGGTCGAAGAATAGCACGATTCTTCATTAGGTGAAAAGGAAGTAGGCCCGAGTTTAGCAGCGCGTTGCTGCTTTGATGGCTAAATTCTGGAAGACATGTGACAACTCTTGCAAGAGCATGTGCTAATTCATTTCCAAGGGCGTCGACATCAGCTTTAACATGCGCGACGTGGGTATTATTGTAGGCTCGCAAGTTGTTTTTTGATAAAGAGGATGATAGTCTTTTTTGTCCTACGTGCGTGTATTGCCTGAAAACAGGCTGTCGGAAAGGTCTTCGTAAATTCAAATTTTCTGTTAAAAATAATCCACTCCAAGGCATTGTTGATGACGGGGAGCTCTGCTCGAAAAACAGAGTTGTTGTTATTCAGTATACAGGACCAAGTGTTTAGAATCGGGGTGCCTGCTAGGGCACAAAAAGCGACTGCAATACCAGAGTTTGTTTTAGAGCCACCTGTAAAAATTTCAGCAGTGCAAGGAATAAGAGCTGGCTATAGTACTTATCTGTCAGTGTGATAAGGGGTCTCGGCAGAATGGATTTCTAGATTATGGAGGGAGTCTGAATATTAGAGTTGGGAAATAAATCTTCTTCTAAATCAGAATTATTTATGTGGAGTATGTTTGTTTTTCTATATTCATATTACACTACAAGATGAATAGGAGGGGTCCTGGTAATTCCAGTGATCGTTGAAATTGTTTTTCATTTCTGTGAGGTTTGCAGAAGAAATAATATTTATATTGAGTATAGTTTATCTTTTGCCTGTTGCAATAGTTTCCCAGCCCGAATTCGCACCCTATAAGTCATGAAATATCCTATTATAACTTTATACCAAGTACGAGTAAATAAGTTTATAATTTAAACAACCTTACGTCACTCATAAATTATTTAATAATAATAATAATAATAATAAAACACTTTTCTATAATATTTAGGTTATTATAGACGGAAGATTTGTAGAAGTTAGATTTTAATTTTGGTTACATGTACGCATGCAGAGAAACCTTCCATTAATCACATGTTTTCCCTAGGAGTAATACATATTTAACCCTCAGTTGGAGGGGCGGGCGTATGGTACAATTTTAGAGGAGCGGCGTATAAAGTACGCCAGGTCGTTTTTCGAGCCTCCGCATGATGTTTGAAACTACTTAACCTTATACATTACATTAGTAAAGTATTTTGTCATAGTAAAAATGATATAATAAAAAGAATATCAGAAAAAAAGCAGGAAAGATGGATAAAAATGATAAAATAAAAAGAATACCAGAAAAAATCACAGCCCAAAAGATTGCATTGGCGTACTCTGTACGCGCGCCGGCGCCTCCATTCCAGGGTTAAGTGCATGTCGAGTAATGCATGTTTAATTAAAGATTTTGATTTTGTTTACATGAACAAACACAGTAAAAACATGTATTACGTACATTATGAAATACTTCCTTGTGGTTGTAGGGTAAGAAAGAGCTACTGTGCGCAAAACGACTAATATACGTAATGAGACAGATTTCGTTTCCAATAATTACTTTATCTAATTAATTTATTTTGGCTGATCTTGATTTCTTTTAAAGTATCTGTAGCAATGATTTTCTAGTTAGTGGCAGATAGATAAAATGTAAGTAGTGAAGTTTCCATTTTTACGGTTTCCACAAGGCCACATTTCCGTACAACTGAATCAGTTTTCTTTTTCTTGCGTTGTACGCCGCCAGACATCTGATTTATGGCACATCCACTAAAATACCCAAGATTCAATCCAGAGGTGTTAAAAAAGGACGAAATTCAGAATTCAATAAAGATTTGACAAAAATCTGTGCACAGTTTTCTTTATTGACTTGCTGCATAAAATAAGGATGGAAGGTGCCAAAATAGGATAATTTTTTTAGGAACTACATCCGCAGATGTTCTAAGCAGGAGCGATCAGAGAAGAACGATAAAGTTCTAGCCAAATTCAAATTATTGTTACATCTTAGCATTTAATTTCATCGCCAGCAAAAACACATAAAAAGTGGTTTTTTAAAGATACGTTATACTCAAATTAGGCTAACAATTTTGAATACAGAGTAGGATTGCCATAATATGATAACCCTATGAAAACCCCAAATTTCGGCAGACATTCATCATGAAAAAAGAAAACCGCAACGGACAGATATATAAAATATAGCTATAATTTAATTGTGTTCAAGGATAATTTTGATTAACTGAATAAATTACGTTAGAAATAGGGCTGTGCCGATTAATCGATTAATCGGTTCGGTTAATCGATCAATGCTTAGTCCCGATCAATTTTTTTAATCGAGTTAATCGGTCCGAGTAATTCGATTAAAAGTTTTCAAAATCCGATTAAAATTTCAAACTACGAATTAAAATGCGGAACGAAAATAAAAATTTAAAATGCTGTTCTAACAACAAAATATTGCCCCATCAGTGGCCGAGCAGTTCTGCGTTCAAAGCTAGTAGACGGAAAGTGCCGGTTTCGATTCCAGGTCGCGCTCGACGACTTATTCGTTCGGAATTTTCTGTGATTTTTTTCAAAACTTGCGCAAATACGTGCTAGAACCACCCAGAAAAGCTCCCACGAAGGGCATTTCACCAATAGTCCTAATACCCTTGTGAAGTCAGTTGATCTTAATCCCAAGCAAACACACTCCTACAAATTATTTTTTCACATATTCGCTGTATGTATATTTCACGTAAGATCAAGCCGAATATGTCAACGTGCTTATGTGTTTAATGAATTGCTTAAAATAGTACTTTTTTTACAACTAGTTGTGTAATATTTGAAAATAAACATGTAGGTTTGTTTCATCCTGATCCTCCATTATTTATAAATGAGTGTAATTTAAATTATTTAATTATTATTATTATTATTATTGTTATTTAATTATTATTATGTATCAATAATTGAGTGGTAGCAGTACTCAATATCGTAATTAAATATCTTCACAATTAAATCTAAGTTTAACAAGAAATGTGTTTTATAAATATATATATATATATCTATCTATAAATGCTCAGTCACGTATGAGTATTTGCAGTTGCTTTTCGAAGTGTTGTATTATCTTCGAATTTAAAATAGTTTTTCACTCATTAGAAAAAAATTAGAGGTTTTCTATTTTCATTATTTATTTTCGTATTTATTATTATTGTTATCGGTTATTTAAGGAACTAGTTAAATTAATACCTATATCATTTTTATGGTCTGTCGTGTATACTATCAGGAATATATATATATATATATATGTATATACATATGAGTGTTCTTTTATTGTTAAAATAAAATTATACAAAGATTATACAAAAACGATTAAAAATCTGATTAATCGATTAATGAACTACGATTAACCCAGTTAAAACTGTTAATCGATTCCCACCCCTAGTTAGAAATAAGTCTACTGTGATTTAGGAGGAACATAAATAAAATGAGCCATGTGTTATTCTTTATGATATGAAATGATTATGAGAATTCGCAAGGAGATTGATTATCTTTTACATTTATTTTTTATTTTACTGATAGAGGAAGAATTCGGCAGTTACTAAAGATTAATATTGAATACACGAGTGAATTATTATATAAAGCGATAAAATAGATTTGAATTAAAATTAAATAGAGAATTTTTAAAATATATGTGATTTCTACATCACAGTATCTTTTTCGTGTATCGCCATAAAAAGATTAACTAGAGAATTAAGTAATAAAGTAGGGGAGACCCGTGTACCTAGGGCTGCTTTTTTTCAATGCCCAAAAACAGAACCCTTGACCTGTTTAAAATTATCAAACTGATATGTACATATCTTGAGGACTAATTACTTCCGATTGGGATAAATATAAATACCTAAAATAATACATTCCGACAAATAGAAGGTTTTAAAAAAAACTTCACTCGTGGCTCTAGGTACAACACCCTCATTGTATCAGGGGCCAGACCTCATTGTACCTAGGGCCATTCTCTCAAATTTAGATTTTACTTTATACTGAATAGAAAATAAGCATATAAACATGTATTTTAAAAAAGAAACAATATCAAGTAATATATTTATTTATCATATAATAATTATCATGTTGTTGCCTTAATTTGAAACACGAAATTTTTCACTTTTTGTTTTTCCTTTGGGATATTCTAACAGAATTTTTTTTTTCTTCATTTTTTTTTTTTTTTATCTAGAGTGTCTCTTGGATTTCTAGATCTCTCTGGTTTTCGGTCACATCTTTTCTTTGATGTGGGAGGTTTTGCTTAGGTTCGTACCTGTTAAAGCATGACACATGAAAAGATGTTAGATGTTGAAGGTTTCGAAATTTCAACAGGACACGAAACAGAGACACCCAGTTCTATCACTGTGGGTTCACTTTCTTCGTGGAAAATCTTTTTTTTTTCTTTTTTTTTTTTTTATTTATGGAGAGATCTTGTCTTTCAGTCACATTGGAACTTAAATATTCATCCTCAGTGAATGTGTTTTGATTCATTGGTCATATGCCGGATACACGAAAGCCTGATTGAATGTTTACATTAGTAAAGGCCGACGGATAGGACTTGCCAACATTTTCAGCAACGTCATATATAGTGATTGGTTTACCAGGGTTTGCCAGCATCCAATTACTATAGACTGTACTGTGTTTCTTAACAATTTCGCGACCGCTGACGTAGATTCACGTCATTTGGAAATATAAAACTCCACCAGTGGGCGCTTCTTTTGCAATTTGTATATTATTTATTTCTAAAAAATATACACAATATTCATATTTGTACAATCACTATACTATGGATGCAAATACTTTGATTAGAGAGAGTATGATTATAATGCATATCCATTTGTTATATAAATGTGAATACGGAAAATTTAGTTTTGAAAAATTGTAACTTATGAGAAAAACGTCCACAGGCGGACCTTAGTGTCAGAAAGACAAAAAACATGTGGTGGCGAAAGTGTTAAAAGGTCCAAACACACTGGAAGCGATGGCCCTAGGTGCAAGTTTTGGTAACTTCATTCAAAATGCCTTCCACTAAAACATCCACATGCAGAGAGGACTAATTAAATATTTCATTTATTACTCAATATAACAAGCAAAATTATACATTAGAAATGAAAGAAAAAAATTTGACTCGCCTTTGTAAAATAGCAAAAGAGATGAGCTGCAAAATTTTACTTCAAACCATATAAATTCGTTTTCTACATGTAGCTTGTCAAAACTCTCTTCTCAAAAGTTCCAAAGTAGTTGTAAAAAATAGCAATTGGTGTTGTTACTCGTCCAATTGAGTATCAAAACTTAAAATTAAATATTATTCAAATAAAGTGGGGTGGCCCTAGGTACACGGGTCTCCCCTACACTAGAGAGAATAATAAAAAATTTAACTAACACAAAAAATAAATAACTAATGCAAACGATTAAAATTAGATAATGCCAAGATGGCTACTTTGCCATCTTACTGTACAATTGTTTTCGAAATACTTTGACCTTAGCTTTAATCCCTTAAATATTGGTCTTAGATATACATTTTAGATAACATTTTTATGATACCGTGTAGAATTACAATACATCACTTTATTACGGTATGTGGCATTTTTATTATTTGGAAATATTTTTGTGTGGAGAGATACATAAAATTTAAAATTTTGTGACTTTGAAATTGAATTCGTTGAAAGTTTTGATGGACTGAAGAAATTTCTATACTGAATATGCGTAAAAGTACCTGCACGTTTTGAAGTTTGTTATGAATGACTAATATTAAAATTAACGCATTAATGGCGAGGTCAAAGTTTTTCAAGTATCCTGCATGAAAGTATACTTAGTATATTAGTTATATCAATCATGAAATAAACATACAACATTGAACAATAATTTATCAAAGGAATTTCTTTGAAATGCAGACATCTGACTGAAGAAACAAATGGCAGCAATGGTAATCTAATTTGTATCCGCGTTTATGTGTCACATAACCTAAAGTTGGATTTGGTAGCTTGAAAAATCGATGTTAACAAAATTTTAAAAGACTAATGCTTTTTCCGTTTCTTCCGAGTTTTATTGAATGTCTTTTTACTCTGAAAGAATTTAGTAGCGAAGAAAATAATTTAATTTAACAGCCTCACGTCACCATTTACAAAACTAAACTGGTTATTTTCCAGAAAATTAAACATTACTGTGATTTATACGATCGAGATAATCTAAAACGTGACTATAACTGAAAAATATGAAAAGTTAAAAATTTATCTGTAAGTTTATATTAAATTTTTCCTCTATGATATATTAAATATATATCATTTCAATTTATAAGGTATTTAACTTTTATTTTTTAATTCTTAGTACAATAACACGTTACTTTGAAATAAAGCTATATTTAAAATTCATATACAGAAATTAAAAAATATGTGTCATGTTGAAGGAAGGGAATGACTTCGTTGTAATATTATATTAAGTACTGAGAGTGATTCAAATTAAACAGTTGATATTTGAGGCACCTTCAATGCAAATACTATTGGTTCATTCACAGTTATATTTTGGACGCGTATTTTCGTGAGTATGTGGTTTCGATTTCTGAAAGACAAAGATAACACATATTTTTGTAGACAAGGGGTGAAAAAGGCGCTTCGAAGCTTGTAATTAGCACATAACTGAAGTCAACTATGAGTTAAGGAATATTTCATTAAATAATAAAAGTGCATTACGCGTCAAATTCATTTAGCAGTGAAACATAAATGTTCTTGTCAAACCATTTTTAGTAGGTAAAAGGTTTGCGTTGAAGTTCTGTTATCATTTAAAATTTTCAGCAAATAATTGGATGTTCAGAAGATGATACTAGAACATATAGGTGTAAACCATCTGGAACGCAGTGAGTGGAAGAAATTTTGAATTCAGTTGTTGAATAGCCATGCACATGGTAATGGAAGTTCAATGTAAGGGGATATGGATATTTCTTATTCAACATTGGGCAAAATGTGGCACAATATTTCACATTTTACCTATACAAGATATCTATCTCAAAGGCAGAAAATACCAGTCACGCAAATTAATAGAACTTAAGTGCTATTTTCGCCCCTGTCAGCCGAAGCATGAAGTAGCCTTTTTAAATTTAGACATCCAAACCGCATATTCAGGACACAATGTGCCCAAATGTGGTTGTAATCCTGTCAGTAGTGTTCTTTTAGTTTGATTTTCATTTAGACACAGAATACAGATAGTTTAGAATTTTACAGTGTAAAAGTAATGACAAAAAATAAATAAAAAACTTTAGTACAATGATATAATTCTTTCTAAGAACATCATTTCATTATTGTTCTACAGACAAAATGTGCGACCTGTCTGCCAGTCATTCAAGTCTCAGTAATATCGATTGGAGTTATAAAATTTATGATTTTTTTTTAATCTCCTCATAAAATTCCCACGGATTCAACATGACCATTATAATAATCTACATACATTTTCACATCGAAGTATATTGTTGCGCACATGGGGTTCGTGAATTGTCTGTGAATGTGTGACCATGTCCTGAAAAGTTTAAAGTTTATTTACAGAAGTTTATGGAAGATTACAGGTCTGTTAACCAAGTATCAATTTCAGTATCACCAGAAAACAGTTGACAACATAAATATCACAGCATAAACTGTACCATAACATTAGCACACAAGATATGAGCTGTAATAGATAGCAGAGGCTTGGTCAAGAAGGGCTCTTTATACCGTAATGTCTTGACGAAAACTGAGTTGAATGGTCGATACGGGATCCCTTTTTATAGTCTCTTATAAATCCACAATTTTCCAGTATCTTACAGAATAATCGAGTTAGAGCTCAGATAATCGATATATGGATAATAAGGATTTTCTCGTCAAGGTCGTTAAAGAAGTCACCCAAGAGAGATAAACTCTACAAATTTTTCGCCAAGGCCATTACATGGCCGGTGAAGCTTTTTAAAGGGTTTTTGAAGGAAAATAAGCTATTTTAACGCGAAAACAAGCAAGAAATGCAGAAAATTAACGTTCTATAACCTCTTTGAATGAAATTGTATAAAAATAACTACTATTTCAAATTCATAACAATACATATATGAAAGTCTGTTGTTCTTCTCAGCATTTACATTTGAAGTTTTTACTGATGAGGAGCCTGTAAAAGGCTCGAAACGTTTAAATTTATATTTTGTGTTTTAATGTTTTTGTCCTCCACTGTTTTTACTTTTCACCGTGTTCAAAAATTTTATTTATCTAGTTAGTGCTTGCGATATCTCAATTTCAAAATAATTCTAGGAAAATCTAGTTTTAATTCATCGAGCGTTATTAAATGGCCTGAAAGAAAGGGGATATTTTGTGAAATACAGAGAAATAATTAGGCTTGAAGGTGGAATACTTCGTTAAATGAAGAATGCACTTACAAGACAATTTTAAAATAATCAAAATTGGGTATTTCTTTTAAGTTTTTATATTATTTTAACTTCTAAATTTAAATTTTTCGTATTTTAAGATTGTTTATTGTGTTTCGTTCTTTAAGTTATTTTAAAATAAATAAACTCTTCCAGCTTCATGTTTGACAGCGCTTCTTTTGATGCTGAAGTTGAATCAGCTTTAATGCCTGTGAAAAGATCTCCTACGGTTTGCCAAAATGTTGTGCAGTGGTTCGAATGTCAACTCAAATCGGAAAGGAGTAAAGTGTGGAAAAGATTGATGTGCCCAATGCCATGTCTAACTTGATAAGAATCAATGAAACCGATGCTGTGTGGCAATTGCTTGAAAGCTAAAGATTACGTTTTCGAATGGCAGCGAAGAGCTAATTTTACCATCCTGGAAATATTTATTTTGAGACTTAAAATGTAAGTATAGATAAAACTGTTTCGGATATTTTACTTACATAGTCAATTATTAGGCAATGATTGAAATAAAAAAAGTTAATATGTTGTGACTGTCACAAAACATTGTTTTATATTTTCCTACACAAAATCGTCTACTGCAAATTACGTATTAAAATTTTTATTTACTGAAATTGTTTTCTATGATAAATGTAGACGATTTTCATCTTCGATAAGTATTATTCTAAACATCGAAAGAAAGTCCATTTTGTGTCCTTTAGATGACATCTTCGTGTAAAAAATGAAAAAAAAAATAATAATTTTATTTCAAATTATCATAGATACAGGGTTCAGCCAAACATTTTAAAGTTATTGACGAGTTCTTTTGAAAAATATGCATATTGGAAAGTCTTTTGTATGTAATAAAATTTTTCTCAAATTTGTCGTGTGATTTGTAAGAAAAATTTATGTATGTGATAGTACACAGACATAATTATTGAAAGATCGCTTAACTATCTCTTTTAATATTATAATTCATAAAGACAGACAATATACACTAAAAATATACAATTTAAAACATTAAAAACACAAAACATAAATTCAAACGTTTCGAGCCTCTTACAGGCTCCTCATCAGTAAAAACATCAAATGTAAATGCTGAGAAGAACAACAGACTTTCATTAAGATAGGACAACGTATTCAGCAGGAACTGCGCATGCCTCATTAAGTGGTGAAAAATGTTGATTTGTGTACCAGCCAGTGGCGTAAATGTTAATTTGTGTTTTTAATGTTCTAAATTGTATATTTTTAGTGTATATTTTCTGTCTCAGTTTTTAATGTGATTAAAATTTAGTTTAACTACGAGACGTAATGATTTTTAAATATTTTAAATAATTCATAATTTCAATTAAAATGTGTAGTAGATTCAATTTTTATTATTTCTTATTTGAGAAATAACACCTTTCAATATTGTGTATAATAAATAAACTGTTATCTTCTTCTTATTATTTTTTATTGTTTTAGGCTGTCATTCTTTCAAAAACTGAAGAAAACTCGCTTCAAAAAGAGAAAATATTTTTTTTAAATACCAAGTCGCTGATTATTTTTCTAAATGCATGATATTTATGACTTATTTATTCGGACGTGACTTTTATTTACCTGAAATGTGACTTTTATTTATTGCTACTTAACCTCAATTGATATGTCTTGAACTTCTTCTTCCCTATTATCATTTGTATCTTCTCATTTTATCACCATCTTGAACATTATCTTCTGCAGCTTTCTCTTCTTCTCCACCTAATGCCATCTTCACTTTCCCTATCTATGCCGCTTATATCAGAGCAGCTCCATAGTATGTACTTATGCATTTTCAAATAAATATTTACACAAGTTGCACGTCCGTGTTTTTCTTTACATTGTTTCAACTAAAATTGCGATGAAATTGCCTGTCCTAATCAAATGTATTGCGTTTAGAAAGTATAACAATGTAACAAGTTAGTAAAAAGGATAACCATAATAATAATAATAAAAAAAAAAAACGTTTATGTTAAACAATTTGATATCTTTTCATCAATAATATGAAAAGGACATGGCATCGCTTAGGGTTTTAGTAACTGACTGTCTATAACTCAGGAATTGCATTTGAATTGCTAATTCTCTTACTTTCATATTAATCTTGGCTTGATTAATTGTCTAGCTTTATTGAAATTATGTGACACTGAATGAGGCTGCAACTGATAGACCAAGATGTGATTACAGCATTTAAATAAAAATTTAAGTAAACAATCTGGTGTGAAACAACCACACGACTTCCATTACCCACTATTACATGTATTATATGCATTTTTGGGAGATAATGTGATCAGAAAACATAAAAGTGACCTAAAGAAGTAGAAACATAAAAGTTTCACAGTGAGAGAAATTTTATACATATATAAGAATATAAAACGAAGCTTACATATAGCGAGGTAAAAAATAAGAGGAAAAAATGCTAGCGTTATTTTTTGAAACCCAAATTTTCGAGATCTGAAGATGACCTACCTGAGAAGGAGGACTGTTAATTTTCCTCTAATAACCACGTAATACGTGAGAAAGAAATAGATTAATATAACAATTTTCAAGAAAATCGTTACAGCCGTTTTTGAGATACCAGCTTTTACAAAAAATCAATTATTGACCGGAAAACAGTAATTACATACAAAAGGATATTTAAAAGTGAGTTAATATGGCGAGTTTGAATAAAATCCGTACAGCCGTTTTTAAAGGAACGCGCTTGAGAGACCTGAAATTGAGCTATTTATACAGGACGCCTATCAATTTTCACGAACTAACCAACTGTATCATTCGAAAGAGCATCTAATAGAGTGTTTATATAGCAAATTCGAAGAAAATCGTTAAAGCCGTTTTTGAGATACGGACTTACGGTCCCATTTCCGGTTTCCGATGAAACACTTCCGGTTTTTCAATTTTCACCAAAATATGGATAATTCATCTGTACATCAGACCTGTCTCAATTCTGAAGTTTAGTAGTTCTATCTTTATTAGCTTCGGAGATATGATAACCAGAAGATTCCGCACATACATACACACACACACACGCACACACACACTCTGACCAATTGCCAAAAAACACTTTTTTGGACTCAGGGGACCTTAAAACGTGTAAATCAGGGGAAATCTCGATATCGAAATTTTAGACCAAATACAATACTTCCATTACCTACGGTAGTAGGGTAATGGAAGTAAAAAACATTTTTTAAAAGTAGAAGCTTTTTATTGTGAAGCCCTAAAAAGTGTAAAATAAAAATTTATTTTTGAAAAGACATGGTATAAAAAAATGAAAGTTTCAACAGTAAGAAAATTCTATAGAAACATAGATATTTCACTTTTGCAAGAGATGAAATCTTTTAAATATTCAAAATCTTTTAAAAAGTATTTGAGACCATGTTCTTAGTTATTTGTTTTTGTTATAAATATTCGTTAAGCCATACATTTCAAAGGTCTCGAAAGTTTTTAAAAAAATTTTGCAAACCCATGCGAAATTTTCGCAGTTTTTTTCTTTTCTTTCTTTCGCCCCTTTTTTTTCTATTTATCTTTAAAATTTGAAACTTATAAATCTTATACTATACCATTTTCACCATCTAATTAAAATTTTAATTCATCAGAAGACAAATTATTATTAATTTTTGTGGGATGAAACGCTAATGATAGTTAAACCAAATCATTCAAAGAAAAGTTTCAGAATAAAAACACTTAGTACTTATTTTGATTATACTTTTAATTATTGCGTTTTTAGTCAATTTATGAAAAAGTTCATATTTTGTTTATATCTTTAAAGTATTGCTGGGTTTTAAATGATGCTTGCCAGGATTGTAAAGCTGAAACTTTTAAAAATATTTTTTTTTTGTAAAATGATTTAATCAGACAAATGTCGTCATTTTATGTTATTTTATTATATCACTGAACTGAGTCCGCGTGCTTAAATATTACTGGTATATTATTTTTTAATCTCGCGTATTTTATTGTCACTATCATATCGTTTCAACAAAATATAATCGTAATTGGTACACGTTAGAGAAATATTATATAGATATTTAAAATATTTCATTTCTCTCAAAAGTGAAATATATATGTTTCTCTAGAATTTTCTTACTTAGTGTTGAAACTTTCATTTCTTCATAGCATTCATGTCTTTGTAATAATAAATTTTTATTTTATGTTTTTTAGGGCTTCACAATAAAAAGCTTCTACTGTTAAAAAATGTTTTATACTTAAATTTTTATTTTTATTTTTTTTTTGCTTTTTATTTACAAGAAAAAAAGCTTCTAAAAAAACTGATCAAAAATTCTTATGATACTGTGTAGATATTGAAATATTGTCTTCTATTATTTGACACCTTTTCTATTAATTATCTCCAAAAATCAACTCACCGGCCCTTGGAGGATCGAACCAATAATCATCGTGTTATCAGTATGATCATCTAGCCAAAAGTCATAGAACATGCCAGAAAAATGTAACAAATGCATAAAAGAAGAATATTGTCTGGAATGCTTTTTTAAAATATTTAAGTTTTTTAACATCTCTTGCAATAGTGAAATATCTATATTTCTCTTTAAAATTTTCTTATTGTGGAAAATTTTATTTTATTTTATTTTATTTTTTTGTAGCATGTAAGAATAAATTTTTACTTTATGCTTTTTAGGGCTCTACAATAAGAATTTTCTTTTTTTACTTAAATTTTTATTTTGTGCGTTTTAGTATCTAAAAAAATGCTTCTTAAAAATACTAATGAAAATTTCTTAGAATACTGTGTAGAAAATGAAAGATTCATTTTTTAATCAATTAACATCTTTTACATTAGTTATCTACAACAAAGTAACACATCAGCTTTCGAGGATCGAACCCCCGACCATCGCGTTATCAATATGCCGCTCGAATCAACTGAGCTAACGAACGGCGGAAAAAAGCTGCTTACATTTGCATTAAAGGGAAGACGTATTGTTTTTCAGCGTGACACAAAGACACGATGAGGAAAATCCAATTTCAGTAAAAAGTTTTTAATATATACATATATTTACTTAAATTTTTATTTTGTGCTTTTTTAATAACTAAAAAAGAGTTTCTTAAAAAATTCTTCAGGTACTGTGTAGAAAATGAAACTTTCCTTTTATTAATTGACGACACCTTTTCTATTAATTATCTGCAAAATTTACTTCACCAGTCCTTCGAAGATCGAACTCACGACCATAGGGTTATTAAAATGACGCTCCAACCAACCGAGCCAAACAGTGAGGAAAAGAACGACTTACATTTGCTTTAAAATGGAGGCTCCTTGTTTTTTTAGCGTGACACGAAGACGCGATGACACAATCTAATTACAATAAAAAGCTTCTAATAAGAAGAATCAATTTCCCAGCTCTAGCCGATCCGATATTCTTTTGCGTTATTTTTATTTTTTTAGCTAAATACATCGCTCAGGTTTATTTTTAAAGCATACTAAATATTTAAATACTATAATGCCATATAAAAAAGTTGGAAATTAATACGTACACACATAATGGAATTTGTAAATGTTAAATATATATTTTCCATTCAAGAGGAAAATTAACCCAGAAATAAAAACTATTTCTAGATCGAAAAATATACAGGGTGGGGCATAAAGATCTCCCTAATTTGCCGCTGTCGCTGCGGCGGCGCTAGTGTAGAGGGCGTGTCCGAAGTCGCGCTGTTATATTTCTCTAGTTATGCTATTTCAGTTGACAAGTATGTCTCGGACTAGTGGACATCGTACGTTCGTTGTTGAAACTTATTTTTTAAATGCGGTTTCTATCATTTAAACGCAACAATTATTTCGTAGGCACTTTGGAGTAAGCAGGCATGGAAAAATACCCGACAGAAAGACAATATCCTTATGGGTTGTTATTTTTAGAGAAACAGGTTCGTGTTTAAAACGAAAGTCGCCCAGTAGACCACGTCATGTTCAAACGCCAGAGAACATGGCAGCAGTAAGAGATGCTGCAAATGCGGTTTCTATCATTTAAACGCAACAATTATTTCGTAGGCACTTTGGAGTAAGCAGGCATGGAAAAATACCCGACAGAAAGACAATATCCTTATGGGTTGTTATTTTTAGAGAAACAGGTTCGTGTTTAAAACGAAAGTCGCCCAGTAGACCACGTCATGTTCAAACGCCAGAGAACATGGCAGCAGTAAGAGATGCTGTAACGCAATCACCACGACATGCAGCTCGTAAACAAGATGATATCCTTTTTCGTAAATAGCAAAAATTGTTACAGATTGTAAAAATTAATTAATGGCAAACCTTATTCTTTCCGAATGTAAGCATAAAATATTTCTTTTCAATGTCTTATGTATTTTTATTGACCTCTTAAAATGGGGAGATCTTTATGCCCCACCCTGTATTTCGATTGAAGATAAATGGGAACTTATTTGAGAATCTTTTTGATCTTGGAGCTAGGCAAAATATTGGGTGTTCCATCAAAGCTGCTCAAACTCAGCAAAGCCAGATTCCTCGCTTTAAATACATGGAAAATGCCGAAGAAAGTGTACTGGAAGTTAATATATATATATATATATATATATATATGTATATAAAGTTTTGGTAAATGATTGCACTATCGCTGTTGATGAATGAAAAGGTGTTTTATTTATTCGGACAAAATCTCAAAATCAGTTCTGAGAGAAATTTAACACGTTGAACGCTACGCAAATTCTTAAAATCCATTAAAATCCCACAATGATTCCTCCTGTAATAAATAAAAGTTAAGAAAATATTTAATAAATTTTCAATCATTAAATGTAATATTTTTAGTTTTATATCCTATTTTATATCCACCACCGATGGTTGACGCGGCTTTATATCCTATTTGACACTGTCAGCCACCGATGGCTGACAGGGCGCTCAACGTTTTAATTTTTTATTGGTACTGCTTTTACTTTCGGGGTTTTCACTGAAATGTTTGAAGTATAACATGTTCTGCACACTCCTAAAGTTTCAAGATGAATTCTTCAGTACTAGAGATATATGACAAAATGTCTAGAATCTAGAATGGCTGACATGGCGATCAACGTGTTAAGGGAATTAACGGCCTTAAAAATATTTGTTTATTTATTTATTTTTTTTAAATATATAAATATATTTAAAAAAATATAAATATAACAATATACATATAAAAATTTTAAATATATTTTAAATAAATATATTTTAAACAAATATTATTTGCAAAATTTTATTAATGTAAACGTAATACATTTAACCGGCAAATAACTTTATCTTAAGT
Source organism: Salticus scenicus (assembly GCA_963930645.1). Lineage (NCBI taxonomy): Eukaryota > Metazoa > Arthropoda > Arachnida > Araneae > Salticidae > Salticus > Salticus scenicus. The sequence goes on along the minus strand of OZ005654.1, from coordinate 13,050,283 downwards.
TTTTCAACAATATGTTTTTAGTTGGGAAATATATTCGAGCAAAACTACCCGATATATATATACGATAATATCAAATGAAGTAAAGAGTTTCTATAATATTCTTTCAAGTATCAAGAACGTCGCAGCAAATTTAACTGTTTGAGAAAAATTTAAAAATATTTTGAATTCATTTCTCATAACTCACGAACCACAAATGTCACAACGTATTTAGGAGCATTGGAAAATTTCCAGCTTCACTTGACAGAATACGATTTATTCATAATATCGAGCTGGTTATAAAGATTTAACTAACCAAAATATTTTCCTTCGACAGGGAAATGCTTTCCGCTCACTCTTGTCTGGAAACGACATTCAAATGACATTATTATTTAAGATTTTTAGTTTTCAATGCATTATTCTGGATGTATGCACAGAATAGATGCGAAGCAAATTTTTATTTATTAAATTATTTATGAAATGCTAGTGTTTTACTTATTTCATTAATATTTTCTTTTTAACTGAACTTTTTATTACGTTTAAAACTCATTTGTATAACTTTCAATTAAATATATGGCTTTATAAAGATTATAAGGACTTTATATTGTGAGAGAATAATAAATTTTTATTGTTTTCGGTTTAAAGTTGAGCAATTTTTTAATTGCCTTTCGCTAGTAAAACAAAACATTCACTAGTTATCGAAGCAACAAAATTATACCGCTCTTTAGAACGTAAAAGAAGGTGGAAAAGAATAAAAAATCCATAGAAAATAGCAGGGGATGAAAACGAAAAAAAATTCATAATCATAAGTGTGGGGGAAAAAAGTCTAACACCGGAAGGAATATAAGGTCAAAACAGATAATAAAAAGCAACTGAAACTAGAAAAGGATTTAGCCTAGGGGCTCTGAGGCTATCCTCGGCGGTTAGCTAAGTTTCGCCTAACACAAGACTCACCGTACTTTAGAATGTAAAAAAATGTAAATAATTTTCGAGTTCGAGTGGTCGAAATCGCGCTGAGCTTGCCCATGGAGTATTAGGTTTGAAAAGTAAAGGTTGGTTATCAGTCGAATATAGTTTTAGTTGGTGATGGACTCGGAGAAAGTGTTAGATTAAGCGTGGAAAAATTGGTTTAGTGTAAGAGAAGGTTGCCAGTCGATTTAGTTTAGCTTGGTATTTGGTTCCAGTGGAGATGTGAGAAATGTTAAAGGAAGTTGCGAACCTTTTTGGTGTTCAGTTGGATGTCGTTATTTTTAGGATAGATGTTTTTAGGAAAATAAAGTGAAGCGTTTCTCCAATTTATACTTTAAAAGAAACTTTTGAAATTATGGAAGTGTGCATTTGAACAGTGCTATTGAATAGTGTTTGTTAGGTCGTGGGTTTTAATTACGCTTGTAAAGTCCTTGAAGGTTAATTTTTTCGTAAAGTGAAAATAGTGCGATTACACTTATGCCAAGTTAGAAATCGAAGTTATCGACTTTACTGCAAGTCTGGTAAGACGTTAATTTCATAGATTTCTGTAGTATTAAGATCTGTTTTAACTTTCATTTTACTTAAATGGAAGTTAAATATCAAGTGTGAAAGTTCTCCCTTCTCCCTTATTTAAAGTTCAAAATAAAAGACGTTAGTTTTTACTCGACTTGTCTTCGTTTGAGTTGCATAGATATTTCTGGTAGTTAAGATGGGAGAACATAACAGAGCTGTAAACCAGCCCTTACAATTTCAGATGAATGGTGTTAACAGAATTTTTAATTTTAATGAGAGGTGGCAATTTCGGTAGTATCATTCGAAATTCATAGAATTTCGAAAAATCTTCTGCTCGTTTGTCTTATCTTGCTTTATTTTATTTAACTTTTTTATTAAGTTGACCTATAAATCGACCTATTGCAATCACTTCGTTTATCTAATCTATCTACCTATAATGAAAATTTTGTCATCCCGATAACTCCCGAAATGATACTCCAAATCGAACCCAATTTGGATATCGAACTTATCCTACAAATATCTCAGATGAGTTCGTTAACCAAGTTGCTCCTCTTTTTTGTTCTCAAGTGGCGGCCACTTGAAAATTTCAAATCGACATTGAAAAAAACCATATTTAAGACGGGATTTGCTTGAATTTTGATGTAAATATAGACCACATAAGGATCTCAACAAAGTTCATTAAGGAACTTTATCCGCCATTTTTAACCAAGTGGTTGATATCTTAAATTAAGCGAGGCCACTTGAAATCAGGCTACCACTTGAAATTTTAACATCACGATAACTTCTGAAATAATACTCCAAATCGAACCGAATTTGGACAGTAAACTTATCTTATAAATATCTTGGATGAGTTTGTTAACCAAGTTGTTCCGCCATTTTGTATTCAAGTGGAGACCACTTGAAAATTTCTAATTCAAATTACAAAAAGCGTGTTCCGAATTTGTTTGAATTTTGATGTATACATAGAACATATAAGGAGTTCAACCAAGTTTATTAATAAAATTTATCCACCATTTTTAACAAAGTGACGGATAGCTTAAATTACGCGGAGCCACTTGAAATCAGGCTACCACTTGAAAATTTAAAATCACGATAACTTCCGAAACAAAACTCCAAATCGAACCAAATTTCGACAGTGAACTTATCTTATAAATATCTTGATGAGTTTGTCAACCAAATTGCTCCGTCATTTTGTTTTCGAGTGGAGGCCACTTGAAAATTTCAAATTCACACTTTTAAAAACGTATTTAAGACCGTATCTTAAACTAAGCACATATCTTAAATTAGGCAGATATCTTAAATTAAGCGGAGCCACTTGAAATTAGGCTACCAGTTGAAAATTTATAATCACGATAACTTCCGAAATAATACTCAATCGAACCAAATTTTTACAGCGAATTTATCTTATAAATATCTTGCATGAGTTTGTTAATGAAGTTGCTCCGACATTTTGATTTCAAGAGCTCTTGAAAATTTCAAATTCACATTGTAAAAAGCGTATTAATGACCAGATTCGTTTGAATTTTGATATATACATAGACCATACAAGGGACTCAACCAAGTTTATTAATGAACTTTATCCACCATCTTTAACAAAGTGCGTAGATTATAAACTAAGCGGGACAACTTAAAATCCAGCTACTACTTCAAAATTTATAATCATGATAACTTTTTAAATTCAATTGAAACCAAAATTGGACAGTGAACTTATCATATAAATATCTTGGATGAGTTCAATGGGCAACCTGTTCTGACATTTTGTTTCCAAGTTACGGCCACTTCAAATTAGGCTGCTATTTGAAAATGTACCATCACAATAACTTTTAAAATACTAAACTGATTCAAACCAAAGTTGGATAGTGAACTAACAGTTCAAATATCTTGGATAAGTTCACTTGGTGACTTGATCCGCTATTTTATTTCCAAGTGGTGGCTACTTAAATATTTGTCATTATGATAACTTTTGTAATACTGAATCAATTCGTATCAATCTTGGGTAGTGGATTTATCATTCAAATATCTCAGATAAGTTCGCTAGGCATCTCACTCTGCTTTTTTGTTTCCGAGTTGCGTTCACTTGAAATCACGATACCACTTGAAAATTTCTTATCGCGATAACTTTTAAAATACTAAATTAGTTTGAATCAAAGTTGGACAGCGAACTTGTCATACAAATATCTTGGATGACTTCGCTGGGCAAGTTACTCCGCCATTTTGTTTCCAACTTGCAGTCTTTTAGACTGCCACTTGAAAATTTGTGGTAACAATAACTTTTGAAATAGTGCACTGATTCGAATCAAAGTTGAACAGTGAACTTATGCTACAGATATCATGGATGAGTTTGCTGGGCAACTTGTTCCACTGTATTGTTTCCAAGTGGCGGCCACTTGAAAATTTGTTATCACGATAACTTTTTAAATATCTAATTAATTCGAACCAAAGTTCAAGAATGGATTTATCATTCAAATAACTATGATTTCGGTTGGCAAGTCTCTCCGCAATTTTGTTTCGAAATTGCGGCCACTTGAAAGCTGCCACTTAAGAATTTATTATCACGATAACTTTTGAAATACTGAATTTATTTGAACCAAAGTTTGACAGTGGACTTATCTTACAAATATCTTAGATTAGTTCCCTGAGCAATTTGCTCCGCTATTTTAATCCAAGTAGCGGCCTCTTAATTTATTAACACAGTAACTTTTGAAATTTTGAATTAATTCAAAATAAAGATGTACAGTAGACTTATGTCACAAATGCATTTGATATGTTTGTTTGCCAACTTGGACCGCCATCTGTTTTCAAGTGCCGGCCACTGGAATTTCAGATTCATATAAAAAGATATTTATGAACCGAATTGCTTGAATCTCCATATGTACATAACTCACATCAATATTTCTACCAAGTCTATTAATAATTTGTAGCAGCCATTTTAGTTCAAAATGATAGCTACTTGATAAGAAAAAAGAAATCAACGTGCCCTTCCGAATGACCCGGAAGGACTTGTTTATTATTATTATTTATTATTGATATGTCAGAATATGTGAACCACGTCACTAGAATTAGAGTTTTAGTGTAAAAAACAAAACATTTGATAGTCATGAATTGGTTTCGTCTATCAGTTTTAGTGTCTGCGATGAACAAAACAGTTTCGTTTAGATAGGTGAAGGGTTTTACCATATTGGTCTGCCACAAATTCCACTTCAATATAGCGTGTTTTTTCTGCATATTTTACTAAATAAAGTTGTTTAGAAAGAGAAGCGATGGGAAGAGCCCTTAAAAAGCACTGTTATGTACCTTTTTGTATAATTTTCAAACTTTTTTTTTTTAGTTAAATCTAATCCAAAATAATAAAAAGAAAGAGATATTTTTCTTTACTGCTTTACACGAATTGACACGATATTTGTTTGGTGTTTTCATATACGTTGCTCAATACTTTTGGCTATTAAATTATGCAAATGAAATTTTTTAAAAGCTTGCGCATGCGTAGTTAATTATTTACTAAAAATGCTCGTATTTCGTAACATATTTAACATTTTTAATTCTGATTGCAGTATGCTGTGTCTAATGTAGTATGTCAAGTTTCCTAAATAAGGCTTTGCACTGGGTCTAATACCCTACGTGTTATAATTAAAAAAGTGGCAAGTTTTTTTTAAATATTTTTTTAAAGAAACAGTTATATCTCTACGAACATATGTGGTAGCCTCTTCAAAATTTATACAGATAATGAGAAATTTGTTCTTAATCACACGCTACAGCCAAAATGCATTTCAAGCATTACTTTTTACAGAGTGCTCCAAAACATTTTGATTTTTCTTTAATATTTTTTAATAGTCCCCTTTTACTCTTCAGGACACAACTTTTATTGAAATATATGAGGTATAACGTGTTCTTTACGCTACCAAAGTTTCAAGATGCTTCCAAAACAACTTTTCTAGATATTTGACAAAACGTCTCAATTCGAAAGTGTCCAAATACTTATTGGTAGATAGTGTATCTGCTATTTTAACAACAGGATCTGGTTAACTGTTTGCTACTTAAAAGTAGGTGTTACAGATTCGACAACACAGTCACATTTTCGAGCACAATCATAAATCAGAATGCCTGAGGGGCAATCGAATACTCTACAACTATGTTACAGATTAACATCTCAAATGATTAGTTAGCTGTTTTTAATCATTGCCAAACGAGATAAATTACAGCATATTGAATTGGTTTTCTTTCTTTCTTTTTTTTCGAACCAATAAATTACGAATGAACAGAAATAACTCAGGTGATGACTCAATATCTGTATCCCAACATGGATTATGTATAAAGACATTATTTGAATCAATGAAAAGTCGAATCAAGTCGAATGAAAACAGCAAATACTCATATTTCAGAATGTAGATGAACTCGTTCATCTTAAACGAGTACAAATATTAAAAATATTTCACTTTCCGTCTAAGAAATATAAAACAACTACCACAAATAGCTAAATAAAATACACTATCAATTTTAAAAATTATTTTCGAAACTTTCTGGAACAGATATTTGCACTATTTTCTTATTTTTAATATTCATTTTTGAATTTAAGCCTTTCAAATATTGAACTTAACCGCTTATTAATTTAATCCCACCCATTATTATAAAACAGTTTTTTTCTCAGACTCATATGTTTAATTTTAACAATTCTGCTATCAAGATGAAAAATCTATGATTTCTCTCCCATTTATTAATGTCATCGTAATCTAATGTAACACGTTGTATCTTTCTTTTAATAGTTTAAACTAGAAAAACTTGATTTATTTTCGTTAAGAAAGTTTGAAACTTTCTTCTTTGAAACTTATATTTATTGCCACAAAGTTTGATGTTGTTTTTATTTCATTTCTTCCCTTATTTTTTAAATAAATGTTTGAAGAATTACTTTTATTAAGAAAAAGTAGAATAGAATCGAAATTATTCTAAGTTCAACATAATTTCTAAAAAAATTTTAAAGATATCAAAAATATTTTTTTTTAATAAAAATAAATTAATGAAACATATATAATGCTTTAAATTCAAAATTATAATTATTGGAAATAAATATTTTCACTTTTAATTAAAAATAGAGCACTTTCTTTCGACTTAGTAGAATTTTTATGTTTTACATGTCATGCGTAAAAGACAGTTGTTGTTTATCGAAAATACTTGCTGTCATTGTATATTTCTTGATTTTGTACCTATGCAAAATAAAAAAAAAAATGAAAGAATTGCACTCGACATTTAGCAATTAACAATTGTTATTATAAATTTAAATGCGATATGTCGTTGAATACACAAAATAAAAAATCCAATTAAGTAATCTGAGTATTTCTCCTGAAGTTGTATGTATTTTAATGGATCGAAATGTATTCAAAATTTTTTGCATGTCTCTGTAAAAGAACCATAAACGATAAGTTTTAAATATCAAATATTTGTCTGATTTTTTTTATTAAACAGTTTAACATTACTAAAGGGTTAAATCATTTGAGCTTATAAATAGCAATGCATAAAAATTGTACTTTGTATCCTGATAATATATGTATGTTATATATATAATATAGTAATTAGGCCTATATTTAGCAAATTCAAATATATAAAGTTCATATATTTTAAAACTATGAAAAAACACAATACATTAAGATGTAATAAGTGAAATGACTGAAGTAAGTTTTAATAGAAATAAAATAATCTGGTGTGTCACTCACACGACTTTCTCTTACCATGAAATTTAATACTATAAATACATGTTGCAGATTAAGAGGTAAGATAACGAGTACTGTTATGTAAACCTGTGTTAAACAATTCAAATTAGGCTTTGGAAGAGTTTTGTATGATAATTAGTTCTGTGTGAAGGGGTTTACCATCCCCCCTCAACCCCCCGTTTTATTAATGCACCTACATTTATATAGAATTTAATTCGGTTATTAAAAAATAATTCTGTTTTTAAAAAATAATTTATTAAAATTATTATTTAAAAAAATATCTTTTATGATAATGCAGACGATTTCTATATCAGAGAAGTAGTATAACATTAAATAAAAAAAAAAGTTGAATTTATTCTCAATATTACATAATATATATATATATATATATATATATATATATATATATATATATATATATTTGTTAAAAATGAAAAAAAAAATCGATAACTTTATTTTAAATTATCGCAGATCGATGGTTCAACCATTCGTTTTAAAGGTATTGGCGAGCTCTTTTGAAAGATACCCCTCATGAAAATTTACTCCCCACGAGGGGGGACTTTCCCCCCAGGGGGGAGGGGAGAGGCTGCTACATACACAAATTTTTTTTTCCCAGTTGACTATCTCTATTACAAAAAATATATATTCGTTTCATTTGGTTTAGTGCAGTCTATAGATGATAACTTCTACTTACCTGCAGTTTCTCCCGATAGACGTAATGTATTTGAATACTTTTGAGTGTTACTGTATACGAACCATTTGATTCATCTCAACGAAAAGCTTAGTGGAGCATCCCTATATGATACACATTTAGAGTACCGAGTTTGGAATTTTTACTACTATTTGTTCTTGAGATATGCTGATAACAGACAGACACACAGACCATTCGCTAAAAACATGATTTTCGTATTCAGAGGACCTCAGACCATGTAAATATAACCAAAACTCACGCTCGAAAATTTGACCCTAAAACAATAATTTCTCGACTCTATGGGTAAGAGAAAGTAAAAGTCAAGATACATTCAAATATATGCGCAAACATGGCAATTTTTATTTTCAATGAAAAAAAAAATAATAATTAAATAAATAAAAATAAATGTCATTGGATCTTCAATACAATGTAGTGTATCATTGTAATCACAATACTTAACAATAATTTAGTTTAAAATTAATTCTTATTGGTTCTTGTGGTTTTCGGTGGTATATAATCTTCTGTTAGTTAAAATGCAAGATTGCGGAATATAGTTAGTTATTAAAGCAAAATAACTAGATGGTTTTCCTATCTTGCAAGTAAAACATTTAAAGAAGCGAAAAAATCAATAATAAAACACAATAAATAGAGCCAATGAACAACAATAGTTAACTAAAAAACTCCGATCCGTATGGAGATGAGTTGTATCTGCAGTCAAGAAGATTAGAATATCACATGCAACCATAAAAACAGCACAGAAAGTGTAGCCCGCCAAAAGATACAGATAAATCTAATTTACATTTAAATAAGATTTCACATATCTAAAATAGTTTTTATGAAATAAAATAAAACAAACAGAATCTTTCTTGTATTATGAAATTCAGTAATATTGCAGAAAATATGAAGCGTAAAGAAATTTAATTTTAAATTATATCTTGAGGGAAATAATATTAATAAAAATTGTATAGAGCTTAGATAATTTAAGATTCTTAGCTTTTGATTTAGGTAAAAGATAAAATATAATACAGAATTTCATACCTGAATAGTGTAGTGTAACTAAATTTGATTAGAATTTTTATTGAATGAGTAATTATGAATAGATTTTTATGCTTGTTTATTAAATTAATAAATTTATCAATATTAAATTTATTTCAAATTGCGAAATTATTTCTATTATATACAATAGTTAGAAGGTATCTAACATGAGAAATGATATTTTTCTTTTTCAAAGATAAATAGCTTATTAATGCCAAAGTGAAACTTCACTAAGTGCATACAATAATTTCTAATTATTGTATACACAAAGAAATATGCATAATTAAATAGTGTATAATTAATAATATTAAATAACTGTAAATTAAAATTATGTATTCTAAATTGTAACACACAAACATAATTTACACATCGAGTTAGTGATCAATAAAGAAATTAATACTATTACGTAACAATGCATTTAAATTATGTATATTGAATCCTAATACATAAACATAAATAACAGACACACTTGCTTTCCTCATGATGGTCTAAACGTTTTTTGGATTAATTAATATTATCTGCCAGGTTTCATTGTTGTTTCCTGGCTATATATATATTTTCAAAGTATTTTACATTATATATGTAAATATTATTATTTCAAGTTTTCATATACGACGTTTTTCTAGGAATTATGTTTCCATGAGTAGAATAGTTATTTTTCAAATCTTTATTAAAAGCATTACTGGTTATTATTTTTTTCATATCCATTTTAAAGCTGTTACCGGTTAATTTATTTAGTTATTTATTAATTCATTTTGGTTCTTGAGTATTTCGGCGGCATTTCATCATCCGTTTTTTTACATTCTACTAGTTTGTACTTTGTTATCATATAGAATAATAATAATAATTCATCATTACACTGATCAAACACCAGAAAGGAAGATGTAAATTAATGAACAAACAATCACATATGAAAATGAAGCTATATGCAATGCATAAAATATTTAAAAATTTAATATTAATTGTTTCTGAAACATTAGTGGATAAGAACATAGCTAGCAAATAATATCAAAGACTAACAGACAAGTAAATAATAACTAGAAGAAGAATAAAAAGGAACAGATGTCACTGTACTGCTTAAGACTAGAGGAGCGGATTAAACTAGTTTGACGGCGCCAACTTTTTCCAAATACTCTGCAATATACCGTATGGTAACAAAGTGAAAAGTTAAAAATGAAGATAATAATTACTGTGAAAAGAGAGAAAGAGAGAAAAATCAAAACTTAACGAGAAAATAACGAATATCATTAATTATCATAGCTTTCATACGACTATAAGGTAAAGAACTAGGAATTTTTGGGTTTAGAAGGAGATTTGAGTAACATTGAGGATATAAACAATTGTGTTTGGCAACATTATATTTAAAGACACTCATTAAAATCAATTTCAACTGAATACAATAATTTAACTTTTACCTTAAACAATTTTATTAATAATCTTACTTTTTTTTTAAAAATACAACTAAGATGATGGTATATTTAAACTTATGTTTGTATCAATTACATTTATAATCCCTATTTTAAAGCTTAAATAATTTATTAAATCTTCAAATGTTACATAGTAGTTTTAGTAATTAATATTAAAATTGTTATAATATACTTGAATTCAAATAAATTTGTTGTATGAAAAACATATAATCAAAAATTAACTGTATATAACTGAAATGCAGTGATTATATATAAGTATATGGGTCATACACTAGTTCTTGAAAATATAATCTATAACACGTTTTTTTTTCCAATTTATATCTTAACTGAATGTAGAAATTAGACGCTATCACACCTGAAGTGATTCGAATCCATAGTCGTTAATGAGAAAGAATATACATTAGTGTTCTTGTAAAAGGACTGTAACTTCTACATGCATCAAAATCTGCATAAAGGGTGCAACAGTAATCTATAACATACCTTTAGCTCAATTACATAAGGTACTTAGACGATATCGGACTTCAAACGATTCGAGTCTATTGGTCATAAAGAAAAAAATTCTTTTTCTCTATCCCTGTAAAAGATCTTCTATACTTATCAAAATTTGTACAAATTGTGCGACTGTGGTGTATTATATACTTAACAACTGACAGCTCAACCAAATAAATCGCTTGGACGCTATTGCACACAGGAAAAAAAAAAAAAAATCCTGTAAGATTACTGAGAAAGCCCGACAGAAGAGATTCCAGACAAAGCCCGTAAAAGGTAAAGCTTAGACCGTAAAATAAGTATATAATAACCTTAAATTACGTTACATGCCTGTAGAAAAACATTTTGCCCGTAAAACTAATGTTTTTTTTTTCGGGCTTTGTCTGGAATCTTTGCTGCCAGGCATTCCCCGTAATTTTACGATATTTTTTTTTCAGTGTATTTTAAATAATTTATGTCCATAGGCAATAATGAAAAACAATTTTTTTTTTTTTTTTTTTTTTTTTTTTTTTTTTTTTTGTGACCTAGTTAAAAAAAAAGGAAAAAAAAAAAAAAAAAAATAAGAACTAGACTTATTAAAATCTATACAAGTCGTGGGATAGGGACTTATATCTAGCAAATTTTTAGCTCAATCGTGCAAAGCGCTTAGGAGTCATCGTGTTCATGCATACATACCCATATAGACATCAACGTAAAAACAGCAAAAAATAAATTCAGGAGCTCTTTAAACGTATAGTAGCTTAAAATCTCACAGTCGAATTTGTTCTTAATTACAGTACTTTCCTTACATTGTGTATGTTCTGAAAGTAAACAATGCTCACATGCAAAAGAATATTGCTTTAAGTAGAAGAATAATGCATAAAGCAAGATTTTTCTGTAAAATTATAATGTAATGTGAATCAGTATAAATGGATGGGAAAATTTTCTGTTATCATGTATATGTATCCGCAATCTATAATCATCATCGTCACTTTTCTTACACTAATTGCATAACATAATACCTTTATCTTACCCGTCTAATCCATTTATCTTTATTACAATGAGTTTATAATTTAACCATTATTATCTCATTTAAAGGCTCTTCCTATCTTGTCACACACATAATCAGATGAGACTAAACTGCACTGAATTGTTATTAGCCATAAATTAAATGATATTCTGCTTTTATGTATTTAGGCAGACTACAGGAATTGTATTCTCTATAAATTCTACTTATTCAAAGTTGTATTGCACTAAACAATCTACTGGTTAATAACTGCGTAGTTAATAATAATAATAATAATCATAAAAATGTATAGAGTAGGTGCTCCAGTGATTGGCATGCTCCAGTAATTGACATATATCCCGAAAAAAAAAAATAAAATCATATATTTTACATATAAGAATTTTAACATTTTATGTCAAACACTGGAGCATAAGGTGCTCATAACTGGTAAAAGGAATAACTAGCAGTGTCAAACACTGGAACATAGGGTGCTAATTGTCGATAAAATGAAAAACTGGCAGTGTCAATCACTGGAACATTGAGTGGGTGTCAAATAAAAATTCATAAAAAAAAATAATTGTAATCAAATGTATATATTTTAACATATATGTGCTTCTGAATGTCTTTCATACCCTATGTACTAACTTAAGATTTCTAAAAATATTTTCTCATGACTAGAACATTAAAAACATCAGAGATTGCTGCAAAAGTGTCAATCACTGGTGCACTTAATCTACATGATCTTATGTGTAAAATTTAAAGGGTATATGTAATTCTGTAAATGTAGAAAGTGTTTCTGCAAGGGGTTTTACTATCATGAAACTGACAATGACAACATGAAATCCATATATAGAAGAAACTGAGGTACAGTCGATTACCAGCGACCAGTGGTTAGAGTACAAGAAGAAACTTAACAACAGGTAGAATCAAGGCGTTCGAATCACGCTGAAAATAAATCTGATCGATGATTGAAAGAAACTGACGAACACCAAATTACAGTGCAAATGCTCAACGGACAATGGCTAGAAGAGAATACGACGCAAGGCATGAGCCAGGCGACAAAAATAGGTTGAAAGGAAAGCTGTATGAAAATCAGAAGTAACTTACAAACAGCGTCAAGCCATTTTTTGGGAGAATGCTCAACAGGTGGTGGCTAGAAGGTCAAAGGAAATCAAAAATCACCTACAAGCTGGGTGAGGTGTCAGAGACATGCTGAAAGAAAAGCTGAGCTAAGGGAGAAAAAATTTACCAGCGAGAATCCAGGTTTCGTGTAGATGCTCAACGGACAGCGATTGGAGGACAAGAAGGTAACCACATATTCGAAGTGAAGCTGATGCCAGACATCATACTGATATAAACTATTGAGCATTGCATGTTTTCGATTGGAACGTATGTGCGCTTTGTGATAGTTTTACCTCTGGTTATGCTTTTTACAATATTATCAGCATAGCAAGAATGGCAAATGCTAATGAGTAATGAGTAAATGGTAATGAGTAAATTGTTGGGATATGTTGTTCCAATGGTAAAGTTGTAGGGTGCAGGGTCTAGTCGCATATCGGTTAAATCTTTCACCCAGGGCGAGTAAATGTGTAGTAAAAGCCCGAGTTATTTCAGGAAAATTTATAAGTGTTCTTTATAATTAGATCAATTTTGGGTCCTGCAATGTTTTAAAATGTTTTGATGCATTATTGGGAAAAATCTAGGTACAATATTGATATAGGTCATAATTAATATTTTTTTAGAATATGAATTTATTAATAATTTTCCTAATTACAAAATATGTTATTTAATAATAATAATAAAAAAATTCATGGAATACGTTTGGATAACTTCATCCTAATGCATAAAAATAAATAAATAAAATAATTTTTCGGGAAGATTTGAATTAAATTTTATAACATTAATTTAACAGCATCTTCATACTTTGGCTAGTTTATAACTCTATAAAAAGCTGAGAGAAATACATAAACTATAACATTTTCCGGGCTAGTTTCATCCGAATACGCATTTCCCTCCAAAAAGAAAAAAAAAAGTAAAAATGCATTTGCTATTTTTATACATTGAATATTTACGATTTTAAATGGAATCCATGGTGATATAAGTACTGATAAATACCTCTTAGTTGTTTTGTTAATTATATTAATTTGTACTCTGCTATTACTACCGTTTTCAAAAGTTATACACATACACACACACACGTATATACTTTATTACTATATTTATGACAAAATGTAAGATTTATTGTTTTATAAATGAAAAAAAATTAGGAATGAAAGGGTTAAATACCTGTACTGTGCAATTAATAACATTTGTAACTTAGTTTTCTTTCCCAAAATTGTTTATATTTTTCATTTTTTCAAAATCGTATTTCTGCGGAAAATTAAAGAAATAACAGTTTAAAAGTTATTACTTATATTAAACTTACATACAGTTCGATTTATTGTTAAATAACGGTTCAGTCATGCTAATATTAGGTCCACATATTCATCCTTTTGAAAGTTATGCACAAAATAAAAAAGAAAAAACATATAGAAAAAAAAAATCTGAAAGTCCTTATGAATATATAAACCTCTTTTTCTTAACGTCAGAAAAAAAAAAAACATACATCAATTATGCATAAATATTTTGATTAACACCTATAAAAATAAGATAATAACAGTTTAAAAGTTATTACTTATATTAAACTTATATACAGTTCGATTTATTATTAAATAACGGTTCAGCCATGCTAATATCAGGTCCACATATTCATCTTTTTGAAAGTTATGCACAAAAGAAAAAAGAAAAAACATACAGAAAAAAAATCTGAAAGTCCTTATTATAATAAATTAATAAACCTCTTTTTCTTAACGTCAGAAAAAAAAATCTGGAGTGACTCCACTCGAGTTTTCGAACATTGAGTCATTAACAGTTTTGTAGATAAAGTAAAGAAATAGGAGTTGTTAAACAAACAAAAGAGAGAAAACCATAATAGAGTGTAAGTATTTTTCTCCATATATTACACGATGTTTAGTTTTATTTAACGCTACTGAACTTTGAGCCCTTAGATCATAATGATAAAGAATTTTTCGTTGTGTCCCTGTAAAAACCTATAAATGCTAGATTCACGAGAATGCTTAGATTTAGTGCAACAGTGATTTAAATATTCATATAAATTTTCAGCTCAATTGAATAAGGCGTTTAGATGCTATCGCACTTTTAAAAATTTGGTCCCATAGGCCATAATGATAAAGAACTTTTCTTTTTGTCCCTGTAAAAAAAACTGTAAGTGCTAAATTCACCAAAATCTATACAGTTGGTGCAAGTGTGACCTTTAACAAGTGTACAATTTTTTTTCTTAGATTAATAAGGCGTTTAGACGCTATCACACTTTTAAAAATTTGGCTCCATAGGCCATAATGATAAAGAATTTTTCTTTGTGTCCCTGTAAAAAAACTGTAAGTGCTAGATTCACCAAAATCTATAGGGTTCGTACTATGGTGACTTACAATATACGTACCAACTTTCAGCTTATTCGAAGAAAGCGTTTAGATGCTAGCGTGTTCACTCACAGACATACACACACACATACACACACACATACATACATCATCGTAAAAATAGTCGAAACGGAATCAGGGGACCTCGAAACGTATAGAAACATGAAAATCTCAAATTCGGATTTTTGACATGATTACAATACTTTCCTCACTATAGTGTTCGGAAAGTAAAAATTATATACATCAATTATGCATAAATATTTTAATTAACACCTATAAAAATAAGACACGTTACGCGCTAAATATTAAATATGATATATTTATAGTGTGATAAAATTTTTCTACGGCTTGTTAAATTTACTTTCAAGTTTTTGAAAGCAATTATGGATATTATATTTCAGGAAACTATATAATATAATTATATGTTTCCACACCATTTCAGCGTTTAATTTATATTTGATCATCATAACCTTAATTTATAAATTATCATTAGCAACATCTTCTTATTAACAGCATCTTACTAATTAATTATGTTTCTGACTAATATTTCTTCGCAGATTTCTAAAGTTTATTGCGTGTATTTCAGCAAATAAGTTAAAATCAACTTGAGTCATGAAGGGTGATTTCGAAAGTAATATTGCTGGAAGTGATTTAAGTTGAGCTCGTATCTGAAAACGCGTGAAACAATAAATCATATTTAAAAGAAATTTACAAGCAGAGAACGGAAGTTAGAATAAATTATGTTGCCGTAAATTTGGTAATTTGTTTGTGCGATGACTTGAATAGGTTGCCATATATGTATATATAGGAATAATATTTTTTTTCTTTCTGAAAACAAGAAAAAAAAAAAGTCAGATAACGCTTAACTGGATAACATGGGTCATAAAAATATTCTGGAAAAATTTCTGATGCTCACAAACTTAAGAATTATATAAAATGAAGCTCTGGAAAAACTTAAACACTACTTATTTTTTTTTTTGTAAAATATACATTCAACAAACGTTGTATTATTTATTTTGCAAAGGTCTGTTAAAGCGGAAAAATTACATTTTTCGCATTTATTTTCTTTTTGGGATTATTGTAAAATTTCGCTAACGGTTTCGGTTTCGATGGTCCTAAACATCATTGGACAATTTTTATGTATGTGTGAGTGTGTATGGCGCACAAAATGATATTGCGATTAAAGAAATTATTCACATGATTCTACTTATATATATATATATATATTTAACATTTAGTGAGAATTTCATAAATTCATGCTGATTAGAATTTAGTGCATATCGTTCAAGAGTCGATGCTGGCATTTTGTATTTCATGTTTTTATGTTGCAGTTATGTTTGAGATGTTAGGAAATGGAATGTAATCGAGATTGATCTGTCAGAGGGCTATTATGAAAAATTTTACAGATTCGATTTTGGCTTGCATAGTCTGGAAAAGGTGTGTAGCTACTCTGCAAGTGTAACGATGATACATTTGACAACGGTATTTTAGGTTCGACCTAATGTGCACTATAAAAAATATGCAAAATGAATATTATCCAAATTATGATAATTCAATTTTAGTGCATCTTACTCAGGAGAGGACGTTTCTGTATCGATTTATGTAATACTTAGCGCTTAGCTTCAACGACGTGAAGATGCATAAAAAATAATAATCTGCCTTTCTTGGAAAGCTCTGTCGATTCAGTTTTGGTTTGTATCAATGAATGAGTAGGAGGACACCATGCCGTGTGATTGACAGTACAGCTTAAAGTCAGACCCTTTTGGATAGAAGTGGACTAAGTTTTCATATGCTCACAATAACGATGGGAGTACCATAAGGGTAGTAATTAAACATAATATAAAATAAATTGTCATGATATTTATAATATATTGGATGTCCTCGAATTTGCAATTTTATTTGTACTTACCTGTAATATTAATATCTATAATATAGTAATAATAGGCGAGACGTTGGAAGTTTCGTCGATAGCTTTGGGGTCCCGTGCTCTCCCTATCCGCATTTCAATTTCTTTTTCTCGTCTGTTTTCTTGGATTTTCTGACTGGCGTTAGTTTATTTAATTTAATTTTTATTTATTTAATTAATCAATTAACTACTTTTTATTCTTCACACCATTTCGATTTTGAGTTTTTTCTTCATCTTCTGTTTCTTAATTTTTTTATATTTTCCCCGCTTATTCTACATTTTAAAGTGCCGTGGACTAGTATTTCTTCATTAGCTGAAAAGCCTTGTATTTTACAGTCTAATCTGAAAAGAAAAAGTTAATAATCAGCCAACAAAAATTAATAATCTGAAAATGCAAAAATGGATTTGCTTTTGTGTATAAAAATAACTTTCATGCCAAATTTAAAGAAAAGTTCAATTAAAAATCGCGTAATTTGTATAACTGATACATGTCCAAATTGATAATTATCAACATTCCCATTCCTTTCCCACCCACATATCCTGATATTTCTAGAGCGCCTACAAGCCCCCTGATGAATTAAAAAAATATGCTATCAGTGAACTTGGAAGAAATTTGTTTATTTAATTAGCAAGTTTCTAGTTCAAGCGTTTTCCAAATTGCACAACAGAATCCATTTTTTACCCCATTTCACCCGTTTTTAAGGACGTTGACCAATTTCATTGAATAGTTTATTGAATATGAATTTCAAAGAAAAACCTTTATATCAAATATCAATTTTATATCTCAAATGATTTACAAATTGCACGGAATATCCCTCTCTTTTACAGACATGGAGAGGTAGGGAGCAACTTTTTCATAGCATACTGACTCTTCTAGGTGTTAAGAAACATGTGGGTCAATTTTCTTAATCCGTGTTAGGGTGTCAATTTCTATAGCAAACAAAGAAATAAATTTTCACATTTATACTTAAATTATTATCTCGATCGATAAAAATAAGCAGTTGTTCCATTTTCATGTTTCTTAAATCTATTATAGTAAATTGTTTTGAGAAGAGAAACTGCCTATCACATTTCCATTATAACATTAGGATGCTTTAATTATCTGAATATGAACATATAAGGTAAGCCAGAAAATGTAAGCTTTTATGTTGAAGTGCATACTTATGTGTACATACTTCGTCATAATACAAATATTTAATACTGTTAATTTTTACTGGAATCAACCTGTGTTTTTTTAGTAAGATAATTTTTTTTTCTGCATTTTGCAACTGGAAATTTAATTCTGTGACTAATGGCTGTAGAAGTAAGCCATAGTGCATCGATAACGTTAACCTCGTGGCCGAGAGGTTCAACCCTCAAAGCTGGTAAATGGTTCGAACTGAGGTTTCGCTTGCTGACATAGCTGTTCGAAGTTTTCTGTTTCCCCCCCCCCCCCCAAAGTTTGCGAAGAACTGATAAACCTGCATGTCTGCTATGACTATATTTACTGCAAAAGAAAGCTCTATTTTTTGCTGTAATGACTGGCTAAGTGATATGTTATTTTACCATGTTATGATGCTTTCTATCTTCTTCATTTATTAAAACATTCTTAAAATATTTAAAAAAGATAAAATAATCGCATCGGGTATGTGTAGAAGAATAATTTTGCTAATTAATAAACAACAATACATAAATAAGTTAAAGTAATTGTTTTAAAAACTAGTTCAAACTGGAACGTGAAGAAAATATTATTACGAATTATAAATACGAAGGGTAAAAAAACCTTAACTTACAAGAAAAAATTTGAAAAGCGTTTCGTATAAAAAAAAAAATATTTCTTATACAAATGAATGAAAAAATTTTAATAATTCCATTGATTTTTATAAATTTAAATTAGTAACCTTTATTCATGCAATGTTAATTTTTTAGCCGTTTATTCAAAAATTGTTTTCTTCATATTATGTATATATATTATATTCTTGCACTTTATAAAATACGATATTTTATTCTATTTAGAAGCTAATCCCAGTGTCAGTTTACTAGAACCCAAATCCAATCAAATCATAAGCTTTTCTAATTTTGTATTTCTAAAGCCAATTTTTTTTTAACTTCCGGTTTTGATAAAAATTCATATTATTTATTAATCCACTTTGTTTTACATGGTGAATAATATAACTTTCAGACATATATTTTGTAACCTTGCAACGTATAGAACAAACACAGTATGTCTCTTGAAATAATATGGAGAAGGCAAATATTTAAAATGCAAATATCGAATTTTATTCGTTATAAAAATACAGGCAACAAAAATTGATTCCGGACGCAATAAGGAACCTTACTAAATAAATATACCAGCGAAGCAGTAAAACGGATATTTATGGCTTTAAAAGATTTACTTCATTCCTAACAGATTTAAGTTTATAGCTCAATTTCCTAGCAAAAGTTAGATACGCGCTTGATAATGATATTTCTAAGTCAATATTTTACGTCTATGATAAGAAACTTGTGGGCAGAGTATAATTTTATTTAAAATTTTACTGGACTTGTAATAAACAATTTTCTCTACATTTTATAATCATGTTAAAATTTCATTTATTTTTACTTTTATTTTTAATTAGAATACAAGTAAAATATACAGTTAAGATGGCATAGATTTTTTTTATATGCCTTAAATATATAATTAATAAAAATATTCATGCTGCATACAGTATTTTAAGCTGAATTTAAATTAAATGTAAGATTGTGATGGCAGATGTTTTTCGAATCATCGTATGTCTTTTATCTTTTCTTTATTAAAATTAAAAATAGATTTGAAAATTTATAAAAAATTTACATGTCTATCTTTTCATTTAAAGTTATTTGTTGTGTTTTTAATAATGTCGAATTAAAATGGATGTGAAAATGAAACTTTTTCATATTAATCCCCAAAGCCTTGAAAACTGCGGACGCAATGAAATTGTAACAATTCTCAATAAATCAGAAAGTAAATGAAACTAAAATAAATATAGGAATGTGGATAAAGATAATTATATATGCGAGATTATATTTACATTTTACGAGTATTTAAGTAAAGGAGAACAATCATCTCCATTGTTGTGATTGTAACTATGACTCTTGTGAAATATGAGACGAAAATGAAAAATCTGAATTGATTGTTCTGGTCGTATCATTATATATATATATATATGTATTTACACACATACAGATTTTTATGCACTCAATACATATTTTTATACGCTTTTCCTTATATTGTGTAAGAAAAAGCACGTAAAAAAGAAAAAAATCTTAGAAATAGATTTAAGAGAAAAATAAAAGAAAACAGCTTAGTATAAATGCAGGCACGATTCTTTTATGTTTCTTGTACCCCTTATTTGTATAGAATATCAGTAATTTGAGGATTTAGAGATAGATGACTGTAAATGACAATCACAAAAGGGACTGTTCAGCTAGAAGGTTTGTCTGTATTTCGATGAAAAACCGATAGAATGGGTACGAAAAGAAACATTACCATAAATCAAATAAATATACATTATGTTATTTGTTTAAACTAGAGAGTATGAAAGGAATACACTGATCTATTCATTCTGAGAATAAAGTAATAAAACACAAAAACTATTATTGTTATTCTAATATTTATTTTGTTGAAAAAATATTGCAATCGTTTACAAAAATTGCTATCTACTGTAACATAATTTCAAGCAATGTTACTAAAATTGAAAACAGCATAAAAAATTGTTGTGTAAAACACCGATCACAAATCTCCTAAAGATATTGCATATTCAGGATGTTACAAAAATATTGTTAAAAGAATCGCTTTTTTATTAGTAACTATTCAACAAAATACATTCAAAAAGTTAATACAATAAATATAGGATGATAAATCTTACAGTGGAAAGTTTGCAGAGAGACAAGGCAAAAAAGAGAAGTCATAAATCTTTTTATTCTAAGTTAAAAATGTACAGACATCTTGAAACTTGAATTTGTGTTCTTGATATCGACGAATTCACCTATCATTCTTTCTAGTAAAATGTCAATAAATGTCAACCAGTCGCCCACTTAAGTACCAAAGAATGTTATTGCACAAATATAAGGTTTTGAACGATGAAATAGAGAGTAATGATGTTCTTACTTGCATATAGTTTACAATGATAAGTGTACTTTATTGATTATTGTATTATGATTGTATTATTATTTATTATACTGAACATTGTATTATAATACTATTTTCGAAAGGATTCTATGGTAGGAGATTAGTTAAAAAAGTGATAAATTATTTTTTAAATTCAAATAGTGGTAAAAATTCTGCGTAGAATCCTCAACTTGTAACTGACAAGCAATTTTTTTTTTTTTTTTTTTTTTTTTTAATACCGGGTGATTCAAGCTAAACAGGAGGTATTCAGGTAAATCAAAATTACTTTCTGAACCACAGCTACACCGTCACCGTAAAAAAAAAATTATTAATTATCTTCTAATTCTACTGTATTGATTCTCTTATATATCGGATACGTTCCTGGTTTTTATAAGTTTGCAGCAAGTTTGAAAAACAAGTTTTAGTCCCTAAAATAATCCTGATTTCAGGATTTTAGCAATATTTTTTAATTATATATTTAATTGTTATTGATCTGTTCAAGAAACATTACACTGATAAATATTGGGAACATTAGCTGCTCAAAATTTCAGGGAAAGTATCGGAATTTTTTTACAGTATATATTTTAGACACATAGCTTTCCGAGTACGAGATTTTGATTTCTAAAAAAAAAAAAAAAAGTTCATGGTTTGCCAGATAGAGATGAAAAAAGGTCCTTTATCCTTTAGATATAGAAATTTGCTTTGACATTTTGTATTTTCAATCTATATATCAAGCAGTGGCGGCTCGTGCCAACTTTCCCAGGTGGAGCCCGGTCCATTGCACGACATGTGAAATATATTCATAATTCAAACGCAAAAAGAATAAGTTATTTAATGGGGAAAATTATTGTTAAGATGGATTTCGGTTTCCTACAAAAACTGTATTTCTTAAATGTTAATATTTTAAATTTTTGCTATTATTTTAAATTTTAATATTTTATTTTCATCTTCTGTAATATTTTATTTTCATCTTTATTCAAAACTTTTATATTATTACAAGAATTTAAATTTCACTGGAACTGTTTCTTTTTTTTTACTTTATTCAGAAACTTGTTTATTTTTACAAAAAACTATATTTTTCAGACCCTTTTCTCAGAAAACTATATTATTTAAAATTTATCAATTATAAAAGAAAAAGTTAAATGTTACACGAACGGTTTAAATTTTTACTTAAAAACTTAGATATACTCTTTTAAAAGTTTATAAAAACTCAAGTTTTTCCTGCCTTAGCTGTAGGTAGCGGCACTTAAGAATTTTCTAATTTTTTTTCTCTTCTCGGAAAGCAAGATGTTGTGGGGTAGACTGACTTTTCCAGATGTTGTTGAATGATGTTTACTGGGCTTCCCCTAACTTTCTGGAGAAACACTTTGTGTGATCTCTTTTCCCGGGAAACTGAGCGGTTGATGACTCGAAAAATGCTATCTAGCCTGTGAAATGCCAGAGTTCAGATAGGGAGACGAGAAACTTTAAACTTTTTATGTTTCTGAGGACTGAACGGTAGCGGGCCCTGACTCACTCCAGTGGCGGCGACTTGCAAGTTATGACGGTGAATCTCGACATCGGTAATGACATTTGAGGCCAGCGGCTATATCCAGTCAAAGGTTGGACCTTAATTGATTATGTTGACAAAACAAAAGGCTTTGCCGACCACCCCAATCAGTGAAGACCTTTTTATAGGTGGGAGATTGGGGCGGCATTAAGGCCATCGTCCGTTTTTGTTTTTAGTAGCATCCGTCTTTTTTTTCATTCGTTCAAGAGGAGCAGAAATGACCCACGAGTGGAAAAATGAGGTCATTGTAGCAATATTCTACGAAATTAAATCCGTCCTTGAAAAGATAAGTTTGAATGAGACAACTAATGCCCTGGTACTAAGCCCCAGCCGACCTTCAACGGCGTGAGGAAGGACTTCGCCCGTCAGCATACTCATCCAAGTCCCAGTGTTCAATTTTGAAAGCCATGATTCCTGATAGCCAGACTCCTGTTTAGTCTAAAAGAATAACAGCCACAACTCGAGAAGGCCTTAATTGTAAGTTGTTAAAGCTTTATTTTGATTTATTTAGTGTTTGCATTTTAACAAAAAAAAAAAAAAAAAAAAAAAAAAGGGGTTTTAAATGATAAAGTGTTCGAAAGTGTATGAAACTCTTGGTTTCTTACGTTTATTTTTTTCATACGAAGTTGTCGTATGTTATATTGTGTTAAAAGAACGTAATATTTTTCCTGATTATTTATATATTTCTTATGTTTTGTTTGTTTAGTGTAGGATAATGAGATCAAATAAATATTATTGTTTGTATTTTAAGAGAACTTAGTTTTTTTTATAGATTCTGTTGTTATTTTTTTTTTTTTTACTATTTTTTAATTTATATAATAGTATGTTTAAGTTGGAGTTTCCAGGAGGAAGCCATCCGTTAAATACCTAAATTTTTTATTATTGGAGGAGGTTCTCTAATTCATTAGAGAATTCTAGGGTAGAAAAATTATGTTATTCAGCCGAAACTAGAGATTACTAATAAAAGAAAAATCTTATTGTTTAGGAAGTACGTAAGATGATAATATTTGGGCAAAAATTAAAGTCTCCAATGATGTACAGTGATGACAGTATACCTTTATTATTCTGGAGTAGGATGAATTTGTTAATGAGAATTTATAGATACACATATTGAGTTAGAGCTGGTTAACTCTGTTATAATTTTTAATAACCAAGCTTTAATATAGAATAAATGTAGTTTGAATCGATGTGTCTCCAAAAAATAGATTGAATTTTAATTTTAGGAAAGTCTAATGACAAGGACTATATTAATATATTAAAAGTTGTAGGAACATTTTTTCAAATGAAATCATTAAATAAAATCGTAACTGGACACCTTCAGTTAGCTACTTTAACCTTCTGATTGGGAATTGTGAAAGAAAAAAAAAAAATAAGTTGAAGTTAAATAAGTTGTATAATCAAATCTTGTGACGTAGATATTAGGATTTAAAATCTGGTCAATAAACGATTCCCAAAGAGGGTTGAGGTGGTAAGTTTCCCTTCCAGGTGGATCCTGATAGAAGAAATAAATAAAATGTTTTTTTTCTTGTTCATGTATTTGTGGTGTCTGTGTACTGAAAGGTCCAGTTGTATTGGAAGATTTAGGTATAAAATTTGTTTACATTGAGGTATATGATTTAATAATATAGTAACATAAAAGTAACATCGCTGTCATCATTGTCCTTCATTTTACTTGGGTTTCTTATGGGTACACAACGCAGGTTTTTTTTATTTTTTTTATTTAAAGTAAATTATATTTCATTTGTGAGAGCTAAATCGAAAGGTGAAGTAACGATTTTAAATCTTCTTTGACACTATACGTTTTTTTTTTATTAAAGAAAAAAGTCTGGTGCTTTCTTGTAAATTTTTAGTAAACAATTCTGACAGGATATCAAAAGTTTGATTGTTATAAAAGTTGCATTTAGCATTTTATAAGAAAACCAGAGAAAAACTCTGGATTTGTTTTTTTTATCTTTTGGCCTTATTTTAGAAACTTGATAGATATATATAAGAGGTGACTGGTAAAGATAATAGGTTCAAATTAAATTTAGACATGAGTTTTTTTTTTGTTTAATTCTTTATTTTATTTTATAATCTTTTATACAAAAAAAAAAAAAATCTGTAGATTATAGAATCTTAATATTTAGTAATTTAATATATTTTATTTGAAGTTAGATTTCTTATTAATAGAGTTAAAATTCCAGGCAGAATTGAATTTACTAATTTAGAAGCAGATTGATAGTTTATATCATTCATAAAGTGTAAATAGTTTTGTTTAAAGAAAGCATCAACTTTAAGAAAAGTAAAGAGAAAAGGCCAGTATATCAATTAAAGTAACTGAGTAGGATTAGGAAAATTTATATGTGTAAAAGATAAAAAGATTAAATTCAAAAAAACAATGTGGTGAAAAGTAAAAAGTACAGTGCAAAAGGTAAAAATATCATAACATAATAACTGGCAAATTTAAAAATAATGGTGAGAAAAACTAACCAAGTTATCTCACTAAAATATTATCTTTATATATATATATATATATATTCGGGGTGTTCTATGTATATTATTATTATTATAATTCATTGTGAATATTATAAAATTTTACAATGTTACAATGTCAAAATTTTTAAACTGAAATTCTTCTACATGCATTTTTTTTTCTTTTGTGCATAACAACTCTAAATCTCTTAAGTATAAACGAAAACATTATATATTTAATATATATGTTTCTTGTACGTTTGTTTTTTAAAGCACAGCGAAAATATAAGAAATTAAATTAAAATTAGAAATTTCATAAACGGTACTTTAAAAATGTATACACATTTTTAAAATGTCCAATTTTTAAATTAAAGTGTTTGTGATTTAACTTTTTTATATTCTAGCTTATTTAAAAACAACGATGTAGGCCAAATGTATATAAAATTAAAAACCTTTAGGTGATTTTGTAATGTATATTAAAATTAAAAATTAAGCCTGTACAGAAAATTCAGTTTAAAATTTTATATTCCTTCAACAATACAGAATTTTATAACTGTCCCAATAAAAATTAATGCCTGACATTTTATTTCTTTGCAGTTTTTTGCATAATGTCGAGTTAAAAATACGCAAATAAAGACACTTTAAAAATCCATCGCTATATATATATCTATATATAAAATATATATATTTAAAAAGGATTGATTTACCCTTAATAATACACTGATGGAAAAAAAATCCCAACACCAAGAAAAAATTATTGTACAGTAATGAAATTTCAGCAATACATTTGTCTAGGTAACATATTTAATTGATTAAAGTTTCAAGATCACAGGTAGAGCCATTGGCGAGAAGAGCCATTTCAAATGTTAAATGTTGGTACATTAGTAACCGGTGTAACCGCCAGAATTTTGAATGCAAGCATGCAAACGTGCATGCATTGTGTCGTACAGGTGTCGGATATCAGTTTGTGGGATGGAGTTCCATGCCTGTTGCACTTCGGCGGTCAATGCAGGGACGGTTAATGCTGGTTGTGGATGACGCTGGAGTTGTCGTCAAATGATGTCCCATTCGTGCTCGATTGGAGAAAGATCTGGTGATCTAGCAGGCCAAGGCAACATGTCGACACTCTGTAGAGCATGTTGGGTTACAATAGCGGTATGAGGGCGAGCGTTATCCTGTTGGAAAACACCCCCTTGAATGCTGTTCATGAATGGCAGCACAGCAGGTTGTATCACTTGACTGACGTACAAATTTGCAGTCAGGGTGCGTGGGATAATCACGAGAGTGCTCCTGCTGTCATACGAAATTGCTCCCCAAACCATAACTCCAGGAGTAGGCCCTGCGTGTCTAGGCCGCAGACAGGTCGCTAGCAGGCGTTCACATGGCCTCCTTCTGACCAACACACGGCTATCACTGCGACAAAGGCAGAACCGGCTTTCATCAGAAAATACAACAGATCTCCACTCCGTCCTCCAATGAGCTCTAGCTTGACACCACTCACGTCGCAAACGGCAGTGGTTTGGAGTCAGTGGAATGCACGCTACAGGGCGTCTGGATCGGAGCTGTCCTTGAAGTAACCGATTTGTAACAGTTCGTTGTGTCACTGTGGTGCCAACTGCAGCTCGAATTTCAGCTGCAGACGCAGTACGATTAGCCACAGCCATACGCCGAACACGGCGGTCTTCCCTCTCAGTAGTGCCACGTGGCCGCCCGGAACACGGTCTTCTTGAGGCAGTACCTTCCCTTGACCACTGCTGCCAACACTCATGCACAGTGGATACATTCCTGCCAAGTCTTTCTGCAATATCGCGGAAAGAAAACCCACCTTCTCGTAGCCCTACTACATGACCTCGTTCAAACTCAGTGAGCTGTTGATAATGGCTTCTTCGTCTTCTTAGAGGCATCCTTGACTAACATTAACCCACTACGTCAAATCTCAACTGTAAATAACGATCACGAACCTTACAGCGCTTATTTAAAACAAACCTCATTTGCATGTTCATAGTGTCGCAACTAGCGCCACACTTATGCGCGTAGCTCGAAAGTTGAATCGACGTCATCTTTCAGATGTATAAACACGCCTACCAAATTTCGTTTATATAGCACAGCTCCTTCCTGGTGTTGAGATTTTTTTTTTTCCACCAGTGTAATTTAGAAATATATTTTTTAAATAACCAATATTAATTTATGTAAATGCGATTATTATTATTAAAAATACTTTAATCAAATAGTATTTGACTGAAAAAACAATAATTATAAAAAATATTACACTAAAGTGTATGATTTTTTTTTTTTTTTTTTTTTTTTTTTAAATATATAATAAAAAGATTTACAAATTTAGGCAGCCAAAACTGTTCAAGTACTATTTAAATCTGATTATTATTTATACAAAAATAAATATTCTGCTCACCGAGTTTTTTGTCGAGCAAACCTTCCACTTACTTTCTCATTAAAGTCTGGAATTGTGAAAATAAAGTCTTTGTGGATTGCGAGAACCGCAAGTGCATTTAAACTTTCCTGTCCCATAGAATTTCTCAAAAATGTTTTAATCCTTTTGTCAATAAGTTTTCAACAGAATTCCTTTCTATCACTGTTAATTTTTAAACAATCATAGATTTATTTGGAGAAAAAAGAAGCATCGCAAAAGGTCCTCTTTATCACTATCAGTAGAAAAATAAATAAATAAAAAGTACTGTGAAAGTCGCCAAATTCTTTCCACGATCCGTATGGTTAATGCATCTTAAAGGAGTTATTTTTCATTAACCCTTTCAGGGGCGGTGGCTAGAGGGTCTATCCACCTACTTTAGAAATTTTTCTCTAGGTGTGCAGTGGCTACTTTTTCTATCCACTTTTATGAAAATTTAATGTATACTTCTAAAATTGAAATAGAGATGGCAGCACAACAGTAACTTTAAGCAGGATGTGCCTGTGACTTTTTTAAATGGACAAGTTGCGGGAAAAAAATTTGAAGTTTCTTTTATATATTTTTATGAAAAATAATTTTTTATTCAAAAGTATTTGGTAGTGTAAATATACTGTAATGCACCTTTTAAATACAACAGATTTACATATTATCTTAGATCATTAATTTTAGTTTGATTTTTAGACAGCATCTTTTAGGTGGATAGACGATCTAGCCACTGCGCACATATGTCAGGGAAGATACCATAAGACAGGCTCTGCTGGGGAAAATAATCTCAATTTCTTTTCTTTTGAGATAAACAAAGAGGGTCATTTGGGATTAGTGAACTGTGATAAATATAAACAGTAAGGGATAGCAGAATGTCAATACAGATGTAAACAAGCGTGGGAGGGTTCTTACAAAAATGCTATTCAGTATTTCTGTTTACAGTATAGAGAGAGGCTGCTTTTTTCTATTGCTCTTATATCGTGATTTTTAAAAATAAATTTTTATTTCCATAGATTTTAAATTTAGTTAATTTCTCTAAATAATCTTAAATTAAATTTATATATCTTAATTTTTATCACAATAAGGCATAGAAAAGGCTTATCTCTGGATGAAGCTATTGCTCTGTTTGAAGAGCAATATAAGAGCAGATGATGATTCTGCAGTATCTGGAACAGGAACAAGTGATAATGAGGAATATGTTCCAGATATACCTGAAGAAGAAATTGTTTCAAGTTCGGAAGATGAACAAACCAGTGAAATAGAAGGTTCTTCTAGCTCAAGAGGGCGAGTAAATTGGAGCAAAAATTTTCAAGTTCGCCAATCTGTTCCAGAATTTATGAAGAAAGTGGTCCTGCACCTGAGGTCCTTGATATTGATAATCCAACACCACTTGGAATATTTTTTATGTTTATGGCAATGAAATTTTGGGAAGATTTAGTTTTTCAAACAAACTTGTATGCTACCCAGTTAGGAAAATCTTTTACTCCAATAGATATAGAAGAAGTTTTTAGATTTATTGCTATAAATCTTCTTATGGGAATAAAACGCTTGCCCAGCTATAGAGATTACTGGTCCAGTTCTTCCGATTTGCATGACCAGTATATATCCCAGTGAAACGTTTTGGATGGATTCTCTCCAATTTGCATATTAACGACAATTCTGTTCAGCCAAAAAAAGACAACTATGATAAATTGTACAAAATACGGCCACTTTTAAATCATTTATCAGAAAAAATTCTTTCATTATATCGCCCCTCTCAAAACCAAGCTATTCATGAATCCATGGTGAAGTTCAAAGTACTCTCCTCTTTGAAACAGTATTTACTTAAAAAAAACAATAAAGAGAGGTTATAAAATATGGATGCGTTGTGATGAGAGTGGTTTTCCTTGCCAATTCGAAGTTTACACAGGTAAAGTCGGCAATCTTGTAGAAAGGAATTTAGGAGAAAGAGTTGTTTGCACTTTGTGCGAACCGATATATGGGAAAAACCATAAACTATTTATGGATAATTACTTCACAAGTTATGATTTGTTTAAATTTTTAGAAACAAAAAAATATATTTGCATGTGGAACAGTCAACATGACAAGAATAAATTTGCCAAAAAACTTAAAAAAGGAGCAAGACCTATCAAGAGGAGAGTTTGACTGGGCCTCAAGTGAAGATGGTATAGTTTGCCTTCGATGGAAGGACAAACGAGGTGTGTGCTTACTTTCCTCTTTAGAAAATTCAACAAACATTGCACATCTGGAAAGGAAAGAAAGAGATGGGAAAATAAACTCTGTACCATGCCCTCAAGCGATAATAGATTATAATAAAAACATGGGATTTGTGGATCGTTTTGATCACTTGAAAAGCTTGTACGAAATTGACCGGAAGAGCCATAAATGGTGGCACAGATTATTTTTTCATTTCTTAGATGCAACAGTTGCTAATGCATATATACTCTACAATATGCTTCCTGGAAAAAGTGATGACTTTCAAACAATGAAAAATTTCAGACGCGAACTAATCCGTGAGCTTTTATTAGCAGGTGCACAAAAGAATATAAAGAAGCGTTCAACGAGTTCCAAAATTGTTCCTGTAAAAAAACACAAACCGTATATCCCGGAAGATGAGCGTACTGAAAATGCAAAACATGTTCCGGTAAAAACAGAAAATGGTTTGTACAGAAGATGCGCTCTTTGTAGTACAAAGAAGGATGTTCATAAACCTCGATGGCTGTGCAAAGAATGCAATGTTTCATTGTGCCTTCAGACAACAGGAATTACATGCTATGAAAAGTTCCATGCAAAATAAATTATATTTCCTTGAAATTCTTTGCTGAGATTAAAGACTATTTACAAACAAATTTTAAAGAACATTAATATTTTTAAAGTTTTCATATTTCTGTGTATGCAATTTGTGAATTGATTATTTCATTACAATATGAAGGTAAGAAATTATGTCTTTTAATTTATGTACTGAATCAATTTCAAAATTTATTGTACTTACAATATAATTGAATAACTATAATTTTTATTCCTTAAATAGTGAATAATTTTTTCTTATTACTAATGCATAAAGGTGTCTAAACAAATTTTAAACAGCCCATATATGTGTGTATATATATATATATAATAAATCATTAAAAAAGGATAAAGAAGCATTATAATTTAAGTAATAATTAATTATTGTTACATTGTATTATTATAATTACATTTTCATGGTATAGTTTCAATTTTTATTCCTTAAATATGTTATTATTTATTTCCATATGAAAATTAAGGTACATGACGTATGTGCGCAGTGGCTAGAGCCACCACCCACAAAAAAAATCCCCACATGCTGAATTTTTTTCTTCATCAAATATGACTTGTAGGGGATGTTTACTTTATGATATATATATATTTAAAAGGAAATTCAATCATTTTTATTAGTGCCCCTGAAAGGGTTAAACTACGTTACATGGGTCAATTCGCCAAGTGCCCCTAACACTTTAAAAGTATGGGAATATTAACACTGATAAAGCTCTACTTCGTCAAATGTGTTAACCCGGTATTCCATGCGCAAAGCAATAATTACTATACTAATTAATGCGCGAGATCGGGCACAAATCAAAGTGCCCAAACGGCTGAACTCCGAGTAGGAACTAGCTGTAATTCAGTAAAAGAAAAGCGGACAAAGGGACAAGAAGAATAAGAGGAAATTGGATACGCGTTTCTAACTTGATACATAAATTTTTACAAGCGTTAGAATTAAAAAATAAAAAGAAAGAAAGATATATTACTTGATTTTTAATAGAGAGAAAAATTCAAGCGGGGCCAGGCCCAGGTGCCCTCAATGACGAACCGCCACTCATAACAAGTATGTAAGGGAAGTTTTTATTGAATTAGTAATTGTGACACCGATTATACTTTCAATTGTTGCTACATGACATTTTTTTTTTTTTTTTTTTTTTTTTTTTTTAACTAAAAGAAACTGAAATAATTACTATAAAAATAAAGAATGAAGGAAACTAGACTTATTTTGAGAACATTAATTTTGATGAAACCCGTTTTTAAAATGTGAAAAATTAAGACTTAAATTGACACAAATATAGAAACGACAAAGAGGGCGTCAATGGTAACATAAACAATGGTAAGATGTCGGTTATGATATTTTAGAAGAAAAATGCATTTTTATTAAAAATGTTTTAGAAAAACAAAAACAATGTTGATTTTGATTTTATTACTGAATAGCCAAAATTGTTTAATTTGCAAGTTTATATGTCTGTATCAGAATAGAATCGTCGTTAAAGGTATGATGTTTTTTATTTGTATTAAACCGAGCTTTATAAGAATGTTAAATAATTTAATTTTCATATACTAGAGTTAAGTTTTGAGGAGAACTCCCCTCCCCCTCCCCCACACATACAGTCGGTAACAAAAGTGTCCGAACACTATCGAAAATTCCTATGTAAAAAAAGTACACTTCATATGGTTTTGTTAAATAAATCCTTGTCGAATCCTCTTCTTAGTCAGTGTAAGAACATGATTCGATAAGGATTTGTTTAACAAAATCGTATGAAGTGTACTTTTTTTACACAGGAATTTTTGCTAGCGTTCGGACACTTTTGTTACCGACTGTACATATGAAAATATAAGTTCTCAACATAATTAGACTGGAAATACGTTTAGATAAACGTCTTCAGGCAAAATAAACTGAGTAAAATATATGACAAAAATATGTAACAAAAATAATAAATTAAGAAATATAGTAAAATTTTTAGAATAATTGTTTATAAATTATACAACTTGTGACGAACGGAATGTCGTCGCCATGCTTATTTAACCTTTGATTGACGCTGAAACTTAATTACTTAATTAAATTTATGACAGTGACTTGAATTATGAAATAATGACAGAGTCAGATATATAAAATAAATATAGAGCTTTTATTTTGAGCTTAAATAAAAGGTGGGCGTTGGACTATCAGTTCATTTAACATCTCTATAAACTTAAAAGGGCAGCCTAAATAATTGCTTTTAACATCAATAACTAACCATAAATGATCTCAACTACTTCGTTTAACTTCATTAACCCTCACGGCTCAGTAATCTTTCGATAGTGGAAGGATTCCCTTACACCACTATCTACTCGACTTACTATCTCCTACTATAGCCGCTAACAACGAACTTTCTATTCACTTACTTCCAACTAACCTTCTATTAACTCCCCTCCAACTAACTCCCTACTATCTATATCCAAAAGCAATCTTCCTTCTCTTTTTATACAAGTTACTTTCCAAACTTATTAGCATATGACAAATTACGATTTTAATTTAGGATGAGAACTAACTCTATCAATCCACTGAATCCTAAATTCTGCACATTCACGTTTTACTCGTAAAGTGCGAACTCTGCTTGTAGCATTACGCTAACTTTGCTATACCTCACAAACTTTACATAAGATTAGTATATAAAGTACATATTTAAACGGAAAATAATCTCCCTCTCTCGATTATATTAATAAAAATGCAAATTATCCCTTTTAATCTCTTACATATTTGAATTTTCTCTAAAAGTTTAATGATAATTTGAAGTACCTAAAACGAATTAAAAATATTTATCAAATAATAATTAAAAAAGTAGTTGAATTTCGAGCAAGACGATTTGTAATTCTCTGGATAAACCCTCTCTTTACACGATATTGTCGCCTTTCAGACAGCTTAAAATGTTAACGTCTTTTCGAGTACCCAACGCCCGAACGTACAACCTGAAAATGAAAACCTTAAGTAAACCTCATTAATTTCTAAATCTAAAATAACACTTTAGTAAAACTTTTCGAAATAAGTATTTAAAATGCCCCTGTTAACGAAAGAGTGCCGTTATATTTCTAAAATGTGTAGTAAGCTTTTAAAACATTTCAGTAGAATTAGCGGTAATCACTTCCGACCTCTCTTTAGATCCAGAGCTAGATTTAAACTTTTCTTATTCAGCATAGAGTTAGAAATAACAGTGAAATTTAAAATTATATGATAAATTTGTTGTTCAAAATTTGAAAAGTTTATATTTAAGAAAAGTTTATAAATTTATCTATAAATAGAATAATTTCGTCACTTATTAGAAATAATGTATAAATAAGTGTGAATTAACATCAATTTTAAATGTTGATTAAAGTAGTATTTTTACGTTTTCGAAGCATTTTCCAACAAAGTTGAAAAGTGTTTATAACTTCAGTTTGTCTGTTCGCCTGTCTGCGCTCTTCCGTAAATATTTATAGAATTTATTGAAACTGATATTATATTCAGATTCCCTGTGGAATGTTCCCTATTGAAAATGGTATAAATTCTATCTCTTGTTTATGTACAAGGACACCGGAAATAATTCTAAAGTATTACGTTCTATGAGAGCTATTTCTAAAAACCATATTTTATTATCTATATTTTGCATAAACCGTAATGAAATTGGCATTTATCATTAAAATACACACACACACACACACACACATACAAATGTTTTGTATAGAATATAGTATAATTAACATTAAGATTTACAGGGTCACACAAACATATTCAGACACATTAAATGCTGTAATTGGAAATTGCTGCAATAGAATTTCTGTTTTATTAAGCGCTTTTAACACAATCTAACAATGTTTAAGAAGTTATTATGATATCAATTATTTTTCTGTCTCTCTGTCCGCCTTTAGCCAGAGATCCGCCTTTATGTTTTCAGAATTACTTCCAAATGATATATGTTATTTAAGTTCACTGTGGCATGTTCTATATTTAACACAGTATAAATAGCACAAGTGGTTTGTGAATAGGGACACTCAAAATAATGAATCGATGCATCGCATTCTGTGAGAGGGATTTTTATAAATCACATTTACATAACTTTGTACTAAACAAATCAGAGTGAAGTTGATATTTATTATTCATAATCTGAACAAATACTAAAATATTCAGATATATACTAAAATATTCAGATATATTAAGGGCTACAGATAAAGATTAATTTTTAATTTGCGTTGAGAGTTTTTAATATTTTAAAATAGTGTTTAAGAGTGATTATGAATTAAATTAAATTATTTGTCTGTCATTCTGTCTGTCCGTTGTGCGATTACGTATGCAAAGTACATTGAAAATCAAACAATTAAATGTGTACGTACAGTTGGAAAGTGTTCATAATTTACGAGAACTGCATAACTTTTTTGTTCTTATTTTAATAATTCATTCCAATTCTTAACTGAAGTGTATGTGTGTTCGTGTGTGTATGTATTTTGTTCATTTAAGTCAAAACATTTTGTTAACAGGGATGTTATTGAAAAATAAATTGATATAAATAAAAGCAAAAATAAAATTCAAAACCCTATTTAGTCTCTGAAACAGTCGAAGTATTTTTTCACGATAATAAATGGTAACAAAACTTGAATGAGAAATTATTTTTATAATAATTTGTCGTAAATATTTAGGCTTTTTTTATTTTATTTTTTTTTTATTGTTATTATCAGATTTTAAAAAAAGTTAAACAAAAATAACATAGAAATAAATGTATTTTCCCGTATTGTTTTAAATATTAATTTAAACATTCATTCAACAATGAAATATTTGTCTCTATAGACATCATATATTGAATTCATGTGGTGCTGCTAAGTTCACTTTTCAAGTTTACAATAATTAAATTTTTTGGATCAAACTTATATCTGGCAAGGAAAATGGCACAAGACAAAAATGGAAAAGTTTATATTATTAAATAATGGGTATGAAGTGGCTCAACCAGCACAAAAAGCATCACATCTCTATCTCACAATTTATTCGCTTGAGAGACAGTTGTGTCAGTTCTATTGTAGGCTAGTCAATGCTTTATCATTATCTTTAAATTGATTTAACAAAGTAGTATTAAGTGTATTTTTTTACATAGGAATTATTGCTAGCACTCGAATAACTTTGCTGTCAAATGTACATCAGCATTATACCATGGTAAAAGCAGCAACATTTTGGTGAAATCTGACAGCTTACTGAATGGATTTGAAAACTTGCATCTCTATATAACCTCTATACAGTGTTGAAAACTCTCAAATTTTGCCATGTCCCAATCGACAACTTAAAATGTCTATACATTGATGATAAAAGTCCTTACATTGATGATAACAGTTCCTACTTTAGTGCTGAGGATGTCCGTCGGATGTATTTTTCATCTTCAGGCTATCATGAACATGTCCTAGGGAGAAAGATTACCTACAAAAAATCCTCTGTGTCTACATTTTAAAGATAACAGGTAAAAGTCCCTGCGCGTAGGAACAAATCCTTACAGTTGGCAATAGGGCCTCTATTTACAAACATCCACTAAAATATCCGCTATCCACTAAACCTCTATTTTCTCCCGTTGACCATGTCAAAAATCCACTAAATTTAGCGGAAAATCCGCTAAATTGGCGAAACTGTATAGATATAGTATAGATAGATTGATAGATATTTGAAAGATTTAAGCTTTAAGATGTGCTATGTGTTATTTTTAAATTTAAAACTAGCTTACTAGATTATAAATTTATAAATTTAATGTTACTATTAGATTAAATTATACATTAATGTATAAATTCAGCATAAATGATATTTGAAATTCATATTGCAGTTCTAAATTAATAGTTAACATTTTTGAAATATTTTGAAATATCGTTCTTATAGTACAACAAAAAGGAAAGAAAAAGATAAAAGAACGCTTTCATATATTAAGTAAAATAAAGGTTAAAAAAAGTGGAATACAAACTTTAAAAGGTATATAAAACATACGATAAAGATTACAATAATAATTTTCAAATGTGCTACCTGGATGGAGTTTTTCTTTTTCTATGTAGTCTTGCTGCGTTTTTATCCAGTAAACAGTATTATTTAGTAAATTATTTTATTAAGTAAATGTTTTTTTATTTAGTAGCACTAGGGCTCTTATTTAACCAGGAATTTGGGCACAGAATAATGTGTCTTGAATACGATAGTTCGCTAAATATGAATTCGATTTAGTACAAAAATATTAATACGTAAAAAACGCGTACAAAAATTGTTTGGAGGTCTTTATTCAAAAGTTAAAAAATATTTAACTAAAGTTCATTTTTTGACTTAAATTTTTGATTCAATTAATTTCCGTCGTAAAATACTCAATGTACTAATGTTTATTCATCTGTAGTTTCTATTGTTTCTGTTCTTCGTGATTTCTCAGTGATTCTGAAGCACAAACGCAGGTCGGAATTTTAAGTAAAGTTTTTTTTTTTTTTTTTTTTTTTTGGGGGGGGGGGGGGATTATTACAATCACTTACTTTTTTCTTTTCCTGTGCTTTTCACTTCCGTGACGATAATTTCAATATAAAAATATAGTTTTTAGAAATTTTGTTTATAGAGTCTTTTGCACTTTCAACTCTAAATTAATTTGAGCTACTTTTGAATTTATATTTAATAAAATAATCAGTTTAAAAGGAATAAATATTGTTAACAGTACTTTTATAGAAAAATGTGCAGTAAATTTTTAAAATTAAGACATAAATATGCACCATAACGCATTTAATGCTGTTTAAAATGCATGTAGAGTATCACTTAAAAACAAACAAAAATATCACATGGACATTTAACACAAGTAAGTATATCGAATTTATTATCACAGTTGATGACTTGTTTTATGACCTCTGTTTACTCTTAGAGCACCATTTATGTATTATACTAACTGTCGTTTAAAAATGATACCAAGCATTAAACGGACGTAAAATTTTATGCCATTTCACTCTCTATTATTTTTCAAGGTTTAATGCCATAACATTTTTATTTTCTTATACATGATTTGTTTTATTACACTTCCTCTCATAAAGTTAAAATACCCTTAACATTTAATGTTGAAATCATAAACATCTGTAAATTTCATTTAAAGTTTACGAGGATTATCTCTCAAACATTAAATGACCGGCATTGATGTTCTTATAAAAATATTTATTAATCTAATCTATCTATATCTGTGTATGTAAGTGTG
This sequence comes from Salticus scenicus, assembly GCA_963930645.1. Classification (NCBI taxonomy): domain Eukaryota; kingdom Metazoa; phylum Arthropoda; class Arachnida; order Araneae; family Salticidae; genus Salticus; species Salticus scenicus. The sequence goes on along the minus strand of OZ005654.1, from coordinate 13,012,619 downwards.
CTGTTTTGTTTAACGTAAGGAATATAAGATATTTCAAAGTTAAATTATTTAAACATTTGTTAAATATTTTCAGAACACCGTTTACAAGTAGAACAAACAAAATATTGTTTTGTGTCTGTCTTAGTTGAAACTTATGTGATAGGCCATAATTTTTCAGAGTAGACGCTGAGACTTTGGAATTACGAAGTCAACTTACGTGTTTTCAAATTAGAATGTTGTAAACCAATAGTATTCTTGCCAGTGTCATTAAGGATACTTTTAAACTGGTTCGACCTCTTTAAGACCCTTTATTCTTGAGAAAATGTCTACACAAACTAAAAAATTGACTAACGTATTGTTACAAAATTGTAAATAATTGTGTTTATTTTTGTATAAATTCTTTCAAAGAGGCTTAGTAAGTTGATAAAGTGCTAATTTTGTGCATTTCTAGCCGTTTTAGGGCTGAAATAGACTTATTTTCCCTTAAAAACGCATTAAAAAGCCCCAATGAGGCAGGTAATGGATTTGGCGCCAAATTTGGGGACTTTTTCCCACCTTGGCGAGAAAATCCTTATTAGGGATATACCAAATATGGAAGCTCTAATCTCATTGGCTGATGAGATACGGAAATTTCTGGAACTTTCCACACTTTTTTCTACTGGGGTATATAAGGGCTGTTTTTTTCGCCAAGGCAGTCAATTCAGTTCAGTCTGAGATCAGCTTCTGTCAATGTTGCATTGCTTTGAGCCTCTTTGAAAGAGACTTGCTTTAAGTTTTTTTGTTATACAGTTTGTACTGTTTAAGCTGTGTTTACTGGTTGAATTGAAGCTGATACTTGGTTTATAGACCTGTATTTTTCTGGAACTTTCTGTGAATAAATTACTGAATTTTTGTAAGTTTTGCCTTTCATTCTCGAACAACTCACGAACCCCCAAGTACGCAACAGTATTAACTATCGTACTAAGTAACGAACTGACTCTTTGACTAATCTACGGACAGACAACATATGAATTATGGGATTTTTGGATTTCTTATACCTGAGAAGGTGTGAAAATGTAAAATGAACCAATGTGTAATTATGTAAAATAAATCAAAAAATTTCCACAAATACTTAAATTTTATACCCTGAATACCTATTTTCCCGAATACCTACCATACCACATTACGAACGTACAAAAAGAAGCTTGAAAATATTTTAATCAAATGACAAACGAATTTTTAATTGTGTATTTCAAATTTACCAATTTGTACACAAAAGGGATAATATCTTTATATTATTATTATAACATATTCCAGTAATGCGACTTAATAAATATTTTAAACAAGGTTTCACACACAAAACTGAATATATGTATATTAAGGAAATATGTGTATGATTTCTTTAAAAGAAAAAAATATAAATTATTTTATCGAGCTTAACTATAAATATCCCTTTTTCCTAGAAGAATAATTATTCCTTCAAAATTCTCCATATATTTTTACTACATAGTTCTGAGCAAAAACTTTTAAAGCGTGAATTTTGTGCACTGGTTTTCAACGAGACATTTTACGATAAAGCTTTACTTTATTGAATTTCAGATCGAAGTGGCTCTAAAATATTGACATTTCTTCATGCATGCTGGAAATTTATCAAAGAAATCAATATTTAAAGAAACATCGAGATATATTTTTCAATAAATACCATTACAGATATATAAAACTATGAATGAGTAAAGGAGCAAAAATTTGCGAAAAATGTATATTTATTTTATTTCTCAGATCAGTGATGAATTCTACATTTCTATAAATTTAGATATATAAATATCGATATTAATGATGTTTTAAAACTACTGGGAAATGTAGAGTATGTACGAACGCAAGAGAAACAGTCATGTTTAGAATCAGAATTAATGTAATGTATATAACAATGCTTTATGATATGGAAAAAGGACAATTATGGTATCCACGTAAATATAAATGAGAAAATATTAATATGAAAAAATATCAAAGACCCCAATATTTATGCAAACATCAGTATATCTGTTTCAAGAAATAACATTTGGGAAGTTTAAAACTATGAATAAATATTCAAAAACTTTAGTTAATGTGTATTTGTTATACTTATTAGTTCAATTTTAAATTACATACTATGTTTATCATACTTGCCAACATTCTAATTGATATTCTGTAGTGTTGTTAGTCCCGCCCTTTTTCTCACACCAGTAAATTTTTAGAGCAATATTCTTCAAATGCAGTTACGATTAAACAAGAAGAAAAATGCTTTAAACAGATACTGGTGTGAAAAAGAAGGCGGGGCTAACAATACTACGGAATATTAATTAGTATGTTGACAAGTATGGTTTATATACAATTTTATATACAGTTATCAGTGGTGCAGCAAAACAAACATTTTTAGAAAAAAAGAAAAAAATATTGCGAATGCATCAAAAAGCGTTTTCATGTTATGTAAAGTTTTATGTTGTGTAATGTTTTATCTTACGTAATGCTTTTACAGAATAGTAATAACAATGTTAAAAAATTAAAAAGAAAATAAAAATAATATTTGTTTAGTATCAAGTTCCAAGAGGATTAAAAATGCGCTAAAGTTAATCAGCTTTTCAGGCAGACATTTTTTAATAAGCATGTAAGCGTTAGGAAAAGTTATCTAAGACAATACATTTTATTTTTATTTTTGAGAATATTCTGTAATTTTTTTTAAAGAAAAGAACATTTTATTCTTTATTTTTATTTTTAATATACTGATGCCTACAATCTAAGATGAATACTACATTGATGATTCTCAAAACGTGACTTATGAAATTTTGCAGACTGTAGCAGATCGGGAATTAACGACACCCTTAAAATAAATAAATAAATAATAATAAATCTTAATAAGAATAGTCAGTTACATTTTTCATAAAAGTAAATGAAAAGCTTAAAAGTGAATTTTTGTAACTTTTTAATTCGTGCGGGCCTAATTTTTTTCAAAGACTCTACCACGAGTATTTTTAAACAATAAAGTTCTTATTACATTTATATAGGCATATTTTATAACAAAAATCGCTATAAAAAACTAACGATAGAGAAAATAAATTACTGTACAAACCTTGTAGTTTTGTATAGTAAATATCATTTATTAAAATTCATCATTATATATCTAATAATACCGATCTGTAGTGATGGAATTCTTAATTTTAATCAAATTAAATAAACAGAATAAAGAAAATAAAGAAAATAAAAATGAACCTGCAACTTATGATTAGCCTATGAAGAAGTATTATTTTTATCTGTATTGCACTTTTTAATATTTACATTACAAAATTACTATACATAATTATTATGTTTTGCAATATCTCTGACCAACACAACGTAGTTCGCAAGTTATCTCATGATAGATTTACGTAATTAGAATAATCTCATTTAGAATCCGTAGATGAAACGTTGCCATAAAATCAATCCTATCACGAAAAGTTTCGCAGAAGATAATTGCATTTTCTGAAACCAGAAAATTTTGCCATAAAATTTTGAATAATAAAATATTTCATATCATAGTATACAAACCATAAAATGCAACTTTATTTTATAAGTTTCAATTTCTTTATAATATAACATAGGAATAGCATTTTTTCTTATTCCATTATTTTCTAGCCTTTGTGCATGTTACGTTAAGGTGTTTTTCTATTATTATTATTATTTTTTAAATAATTATATTGTAATGAATTCGAGCGTTTTAAATAGGAAGTAATTAAAAACTAGTATGTTGTGGCCACCACAAGACTTTCTTCTATATTTTCCTATACATATTCAATCAGTAACAATATTTAAAAAAAAAAAAAAGATTTTTTTTTCCTTTTTTTTTTTTTGTGAAAATTAATACATATTCAATCACTAACAATATTTAAAAAAAAAAATAGAATTTTTTTCTAAGTTTTTTTTTTTTTTTTTTTTGGTTAAAAGTAAAAAAAATCGATAACTTTGTTTTAAATTATCACAGATTTATAGTTCAACCATTCGTTTTAAAGGTATTGACGAGACCTTTCGAATGATACCCATCTTCAAAATTTACCCCCCCCGGGGGGTACTTCCCCCCCAGGGGGGGAAGCGATGCCCCCCCATGCACAAAATTTTTTTCCTAGTTACGTACTACTATTATCAATAATTCATATTAATTTTACAAACACAAGTGTAAAATAACTCTTATTATGCACATTTATACGAATTTTTGTCCTATGCTGCCATGTTAAAAATTTAGATAAAATGCTATCACAGCGCCACCTGTTGAGCTATTGATCCCCAAATATAATCAGCAACAGTTTATGTCGGGGACCAACTAAATACCAAGTTTGGTAAAATTTCGTTAAAAAAAAAAAAAAAAAATACGATTATTTTTCTAAGTTTTTTTTTTGTTAAAAGTAAAAAAAATCGATAACTTTGTTTTAAATTATCACAGATTTATGGTTCAACCATTCGTTTTAAAGGTATTGACGAGATCTTTCGAATGATACCCATCTTCAAAATTTAACCCCCCCGGGGGGGTACTTCCCCCCCAGGGGGGGAACCGATGCCCCCCCATGCACAATTTTTTTTTCCTAGTTAACTACTACTATCATCAATAATTCAAATTCATTTTACAATCCCAAGTTTAAAATAACTCTCATTATGCCCATTTATACGGAATTTTGTCCTATGCTGCCATGTTAAAAATTTGCATAAAATGCGATTACAGCGCCACCTGTTGAGCTATTGATCCCCAAATCTAATGGGCACCAGTTCATGTCAGGGTGCAACTAAATACCAAGTTTGGTTAAATTTCATTCATATGTTCGTGAGATACAGCGTCCACAAAAAAATGATACAGACAGACAGACAGACAGACACACAGACAGACAGACAGACAGACAGACAGACAGACACACAGACAGACATTTTCTAAAAACTATCAATTCGTGTTCAGGACATCCCAAAACGTGTAGATCCGTCAAAAAACGGAGGTCGAAAAAGAAGAAAGTAAAAATTAACTAATTAATTAAAAAAACATTTTATTTACTTAATTTTTTAATCATAAAATACTCATTTTCGATTAAATTAAAAAATTTTATGATGCGAAAACATAATTTCACACTTTCAATTTCTCTGTTACATAATACGAAATTAGAATTTGCTTATGTAAATATTTTTTAATTAAATTACATATTAGTTTTTATAAATGTCTAGACAATTATTACAAATGTGTCTATACATTTTTTTTGAATCAAATTGTTTTTCTACGGTTTTGTTGTGGGTATGTTGTAATGAATTCAAGCGTTTGAAAGATCCTGGGAAATTAAATATTTCAATGCTTTATTTTGAAATAGGCTCCATTTTTTGCGATAAAATCACATTTATACATTCTAAGAAATAGCTCATATTGCATCATTTATAATTTTATAGAAATAATTTTTAAATAAATTTTCAAATTCTCGTATCAAGAATGATCAATAACAAATTAACAGAATATAAACTTATAAAAAGAAGTTGTAAATAAACACTATGAATTGGGAAACATACGCAACAATTGTTTCAGGTCGGAAAAATTAAACATAGTTATTCATCAGGTGATAGGAAGTAACCATGACATCATCGTTATTACTTTTACAATGCAATAAGTCGGGTTTGTTTCAGGTCGGGGAAATTAAACATAATTATTCATCAGGTGATAAGAAGTAAGCATGACATCATCGTTATTACTTTTACGATGCAATCATCTCTGCTTTTATTCGAATGATAAAGAGCGATACTTAATGATTGCGACCCGAAACAACTGTATTTTTCCTTTTTCTAGCAATTTAGGGTGTCTGTTAAAAAAAGAGTTTTATTCATCATTGTCTGTATTTCGGCTCCTTCTTATGATGTATAAGTTTGTGCTCGACAATAATCGTTTACAAATCTGAAAAAAAAAAAAAAAGATTTAAAGTTGTTTAATGTTTAATGATATTGAAAATAGTTAAAGCAGCACCAGCTTCCTTTATCATAAAATACTTATTAAATTATCATGCATAATTTAACAGCCAAAAGTATTGAGCTACTCATACGATGGCCCCCGAACCAATATCGTGTCAATTCAAAAAGTTATGGGAGATAAAATGAATAGAATTTCAGTTCCTCTCAAAATAGAAGTTAATACTTTACTCATATTTTACTCATATTTTTACTTTCCGAACATACATATGTAAGGAAAGTATTGTAATCATGTCAAAAAAATCCGAATTCGAGATTTTGGTGTTTCTATACGTTTTGAGGTCCCCTGACTTTGTTTTCACTATTTTCACGATGATGTATGTATGTATGTGTGTATGTATGTGGGTGTGTGTATGTGTGTGAGGAAACACGCTAGCGTCTAAATGCTTTGTTCGAATGAGCTGTAAGTTGGTACGCATGTTGCAGGTCACAGTTGCACAAATCCTATTGATTTTGGTGAATCTGGCATTTATAGTTAGGGTTTTTAGTTATTTTTACAGGGACAGAAAGAAAAATTCTTTATCATTATGGCCTACGGGACTAAATTTTAAAAAGTGCGATAGCGTCTAAACGCCTTATTCAATTGAGAAAAAAAATTATACACATATTACTATAGATCACAGTTTCACGATCTGTATAGGTTTTGGTGAATCTAGCACTTCTAGTTTTTTTTACAGGGACACAACAAATAATTCTGTATCATTATGGCTTAAGGGGTGAAATTATTTAAAGTGCGATAGCATCTAAATACCTTATCCGTTTCAGTGAAATATTTATATACGAGTTATAGGTCACCAGCACACAAACTGTATGGATTTTGGTGACTCTAGCACTTAACGAGTTTTACAGGAACACAAATAAAAATTGTTCATCATTAAGACCTATGGGATCAAATTATTTAAAGTGCGACAGTGCCTAAATGTCACATTCAAATGAACTGAAAATTTATATATATGCTATACGTCACCATCACACGAACTTTAGGAACTTTAGAGAATCTAGCACTTATGGTTCTTTTTACAGTTCTTTTTAAATGCAAATTTCTTTATCATTGTGGCATATGGGCTCAAACTTTAAAGTGCGATAGCGTCTAAATGCCTTATCCGATGAAGCTGAAAATTGATATAAATATTATAAGTCACTGTTGTACTAACTATAAGCATTTTGGTGAATCTAGCCTTTGTAGGATTTTACAGGGACACAACGAAATATTCTTTATCATTATGATCTACGTGTTCGGTAAAATGGCGTTAAATTAAACATCGTGTATTATATAAAGAAAAATACTCAAACACCCTTTTATAATTTTCTCTTTTGTTTATTTAACAATTCCTCTTACTTTACTTTATCTACAAAACCGTTAATTACTGAATGTTCGGAAAGTCGAGTGGAGTCTCTCCAGATTTTTTATTTTGATTCAATCAATGCCCATTGCTAATACCATGTTCGCTGATTGTAAATAAATATTGCTAAACCCCCTGTCATCTTCCTACCCTCTTTTTTTGAGAGGAACTGAAATTCTGTCCATTCTATAACTCATAACTGTTTGAATTTACATGCTATTGGCTTGGTGTTTTCATATAAGTAGCTCAATACTTTTGGCTAATAAATTATGTAAATGAAATTTTTATAAAGCTTGCGCATGCGTAGCCAAAAAATATTTAGTAAAAATGCTTATATTTCGTAAGATATTTGACATTTTTGCAGTCTGATTGCAGTATGGTGTGTCAAATGTAGTATGGCAAATGTCCTAAAAACGGTTTTGTCCTGGGTGTAATACCCTACGTGTTATAATAAAAAAAGTGGCAATTTTTTTAAAAAACCGTTATATCTCCCGGAATATATGTGGTAGACTCATAAAAATTTATGCAGATGATTAGAGGAATCCTTATAATCACATGATACAGCCAAAATGAAATTCAAGCATTACTTTTTTACATGCAAAACATTTTGATTTTTGTTTAATTTTTTACTACTCCCTTCTTCCAGATAAAACTTAATGTATGAGGCTTAACATGTTCTTTATACTGTCAAAGTTTCAAGAAAATTCTTTACGAATTTTTCTAGATATTTGAAAAAATGGATAAATTTGAAAATGTCCAAATAGTTATTGGTAGATAGTGTACTAACACACAGAGAGACAGACAAACATTTTCCAAAAATGATCAAATAATATTCAGGACGTCTTTAAACGTGTAAATCCATTGAAAACCGGAGTTCAAAAATTTTCAGGAATCCAATGTTTTCTTCTTATATAGATGTATATGTAACAAAGTAAAAAATTACCATAAAGTGCTTGATAAAATTTCTTAAATAAACTTCAACTACTTCACTAAGATGAAATAAATTACAAACCTTCCATTTTTTAAGTATGACAAATTGAGTTTTAATCTTAAACATAAGAGTAAATTTTACTTGAACGCATATGCTAAGAATTATCAGGAATATATTCATAAATAAGTGTATAAATGAGTTTGGAATATACATAAAAGTTATTTTAGAATAACTTCAAAAATAACTTTCTCTGGTCACATACAAAAACGTAAAAAAGAATTTACTTTAAAAAAAAAAAAAAAAAAAAAAAAAAAAGGTTCTTTTGTCCACAGGCTCCTGGGAAATTCTTTTGTTTGCTCAAAAAGTGATTTTTTTTTTTTTTTTTTAAGAAAATCATCTTTATAAATCTTGTTCATTTATTTGAAATAAATTGAACTAAATAATATAAATTTTTAAATGTAAGAAAACTTAAAATAAATAATGCGATATCAATCGGTAACAAACTATTAGATGGAAATACCATATTACTATATTTTTTAATATTAAATGTCATTATCTGAAATTATTATCACTTTGTAAGTAATTAATGGAGTAAAGCCTGAATTAACTGCAGACAGTTTCTTTCATAATATCAACTCTTCTCTACGTCAGACAATTAATTGTCTATCTTGATGAAAAGGCGGAGAAATAACTCGGTTTATGATTCTTTTTTTTTTTCTGGTTAGAAATAAACGAATGGGAATATCACGACTATATATTTAGAGAGAAATTAAACAACTCGGTACATTTATAAAATCCCATGTGATGTTTTCATTTTTCATCGTATCACGTATTTACTTTAAGTATAATTCTCATTTTTTTTTATAACAATTGTTTAATAGAAATAATTTAAACGCATTACAGTTGTAAATGTAAAAGGAAATTTACCATTTTGTATAGTGAAATTTAATAATATATTAGATATTGTACAAATTAAGTAGTGTAATTTCATGTCTGTTTTAGATAGTCTTTGTACGGAAATACATACAAAGTGTGTAGAAAAAATAATGTAAAAGTACAGAAAACGAAAATAAAAGTAATTTATAGCAGTTTCAATGCAATTTCATTTTTCATTAAAAAAAAAAAAAAAAACTATAGTGACTCTATTTGACTTTCCGAACATCAACAATGAATAATTAACGATTTTGTAGATAAAGTAAAATAAGGGGAGCTGTTAAATAAACAAAAGAGAGAAAATTATAATAGGGTGTTTGAGTATTTTTCTCCATATAGTACACGATGATCAATTTAACGCTGTTGTACTTTGAGCCCACAGATCGTAATGATAAAGAATTTTTCGTTATGTCCCTGTAAAATCCTATAAATTCTAGATTCACCAAAATGCTTATAGTTAGTGTAACAGTGACTTATAATATTTATAAAAATTTTCAGCTCCATCGGATAATGCATTTAGACGCTATCGCACTTTAAAGATTGAGCCCATATGCCACAATGATAAAGAAATATGCATTGTGTCCCTGTAAAAAGAACCACAAGTGCTAGATTCTCTAAAGTTCCTTAAGTTCGTGTGATGGGGATCCATAACATATATATAAATTTTCAGTTCATTTGAATAAGGCGTTTATTCGGTGTCGCACTTTAAATAATTTGAGCCTATAGGCCATAATGATAAGCAGTTTTTATTTGTGTCTCTGTAGAATTCTGCAAGGGGTAGAGTCACCAAAATCTCTACAGTTTGTGTGATGGTGTATATAATGTATATAAATGATGTATATAAATTTTTAGCTCATTTTGATAAGGCCTTTAGATGCTATCGCACTTTAAATAATTTCACACTATAGACCATAATGATACAGAATTATTTGTTATATCCCTGTAAAAAAACTATAAGGGAGTACTAAATATATATTCACCAAAAGCTATACAAATCGTGAAACTGTGATCTATAGTAATATGTGTATAGATTTTTTGCTCAATTGAATAAGGCGTTTAGACACTATTGCACTTTTAAAAATTTAGTTCCATACGCCATAGAGATAAAGAATTTTTCTTTGTGTCCCTGTAAAAAATCTATAAGTGCTAGATTCATCAAAATCAATAGGGTTCGTGCTACGGTGACTTGCAACATGCGTACCAACTTACAGCTCATTCGAGCAAAGCCTTTAGACGCTAGCGTGTTCACTCACACATACATACATACATACATACATCATCGTAAAAATAGTGAAAATGGACTCAGGGGACCTCGAAACGTATAGAAACATCAAAATCTCAAATTCGGATTTTTGACATGATTACAATACTTTCCGCACTATAGTGTTCAGAAAGTAAAAAAAAAAAAAAAAGTAGTACCACTCATCTTGTCTACTATAAACAGAATTTACAACAGTTACTTTCTATTCTAAACTCGATGCGCATACTGCAGAAGTCAATACTTTTTTTCTTAATTTTAATTTTCTTATCAATTGAGTTCTTGATTCAGATTGAGTTTTACATATTATATACTCGTGTATTTAAATATCTGACCTAAACAATTTCCTCATTTAAGTTTTAGTTTAATTTCTATTGTTTGTTCTTCTTTTGATTATAAATGTTTTACATATTATATATATATATATATATATATATATATATATATATATATAATAAGTCAAAGAAAGTCGGTTCCAGAAATCTCATTTGGTTCGAAAATTATTTTTCGTATAAAAAAATAAATTTTTCGACACAAAAAATTCATTTATACGATATGCTTCTCAATCATCAAAAATAGTAAAATTTAAGAGTGAATTCGCTACGGTTGAAATAGGATAATGTAGAGAAATATGCATGAAAAAATGTAAGCATACCAGAGGTGAGCTTTTCTCTCTTTCTTTTTTTTTGCTCTTTTTACTACTATTTTGTAACGGTAATCACTATTCAATTGAAGAAAAATAGAAAAGAATCAAAGAATCCTATTCAATTGAAGAAAAACTGTTGCATAATTACCATAAAGTTTTCCGTATTTAAATAGTGGTAAGAAAAAAATGTAAAAACCTTATTTTTTCGGTATATTTAATGATTTAGTTAAGTAGATATTAAAAATTAGTTATTACTTTAAGAGATTAAAATTGTGAAGTGAAATATATAATTTTGAAAATTACACTTTAATGTGTACCCTTGCATAATTTTAAACGATATTTTTCCAGGAAGCATTTTATTGAAAATGTAGTAATTGTTTCAAAATAAAATGCATTTTAGAAACAACTGAATAAGGAGCTAATTCAAAACCATTTTTATGGTCGATATGTGACTTGTGCAATTGTTTCAGAAACGTCTTATATTAAGCAATTTATGGTTCAACAATTAAATTTTATCCGTTTATTAAATCTGTTGACCTAATAATAATAATTTGGGATACAAAAGTTTCAGGGATCATTCCTAGTTAAAGTTTTTTTTTAAACAAACTGTAATTACAGATCGTGCTTGTGAATCAACCTGTCGCATTATTCCGTAATTCACTTTTAAACAAAAGTCACTGCTTAATATTTTATTGCCTTGAAATCAATTTTATTAAAGTAAATGAAGCAATATCTTACTATTTAACCACATTAAAAATGTGCATATCAGCATTCATATGTAAAAAATTTATTAAAAAATTAATTTATCAAAGAATTCACAAAATAATATCTAAATATATTTAGAATGTTGTGTTAAATTATAATAATGTATAAAGCAGAGTCCATACACTCACCACCACACTGCACCACAGTATACCACAAAAAAAAAAAAAAAAAAAAAAAAACAACAAAAAAAAAAAAAAAGAACGAAAAACACCTAGCAAAGAGTATTTTAAAAATTTCAAATAAATAAATAAATAAATAAATAAATAAATATATGTATGGAGATTATTGTATGGACAAAAATACTTCGTTTTCCATGGGATGTATTAAATAGGATGGGTTAGGGACATAATCTCACGGCCCAAATATCCCGGGACAAAATATCGCGCGGACAGATGCTCGAAGGGACAAAATATAGCTAGGACAAAATCTCGCAGGGACAAAATACCGCCTCCAACTGGACAAAATCTCTCGAGGACAAGATCTGGCGGTGACAAAATCTCGCCTGGATGAATGGAAAGAGAGCAAAATAATGTGAGTGATGATTGAATTTGAAACAAATAAAATAACACATTTTAGATCATTTTTTTAGAACAAAGTGTTAAATATGAGTAATATTAAATGAAATTTCTTGACCCTACATACATATTTACCCTAGTCGGAACAGAACATTGATACAGACTCTTTTCAATTTTTTTTTCAATTTTTCTTAAAAAGACTTAAATATTATGTTTATTAGCTAGAAAGGAATATGATTTTATAATTTTCAATTCAGGTTTATTATCAATATTTAGTTTTGGTGTCAGTAGAGATGTACAGTTTATTTTAAGGTGTATTTCGAATGCTAAAAGCAATAAAAAAAACTCGATATTAAATATAGATAAAATAATGAAATTCCATTCTGTGAAATATATATATAATAATGTAAAATTGCTTTCTATTTATGGGATCCTGTGGCCGTTTGTTTACTTTCCGAATATACGTATGTAAGGGAAATATTGTAATTATTACAAAAATTCGACTTTGATATTTTGATGTATCTGTATATTTTGAGGTTTCCTGAACTCATTTTTGCTATTTTTTGATGATGTATATATGCATTTGTGTGAGGGAACACGGTAGAGTTAAAACGCTTTGTTCGAATAAGCTGAGAGTTGGTGCGTATGTTATAGATCACCGCATACGAATTGTATGTATTTTTGGGGAAATCAGAAATATAGAAATCTTCTATGATGAAAAGAATTAATTGCTGGATCAATGAAATTTTAATTATTACGATTAAGCAAACTTTAAGTACATTGACAGTCGGTAACAAAAGTGTCCGAACACTAGAAAAAATTCCTATGTAAAAAATGTACACTTCATACAGTTTTGTTAAATAAATCTTTATCGAATCATGTTCTTACACTGACTAAAAACGGGATTCGACAAGGATTTATTTAACAAAACCGTATGAAGTGCGATTTTTTTACACAGAAATTTTTGCTATCGTTCGGACCCTTTTGTTACCGGCTGCATATAAATAAACAAGTTTAAAAATAGCTTTTTAAAAACCATCGAGCGTGAATTAAATTAAACAGTATTTATCTAATAGAATGTATAATTTTCAGTTGGAAGAACTCTAGCTCATAAATTTTAATGCCTACACACGACTAACATAAATTTGATGAAATATATATATATATATATATATATATATATATATATTTCAAAATCTCTAATTTTCAACCAAATTTAAGGATTTTTGGATTGTGAACTCATAATCAATATTTATACCGAATTTCTAATTTTTGTCAAAATCGGTTGATTTTCTTTTTTTCTTCTTACTTTTTCTTTTCTTTTCTTTCTTTCTTATATATATATATATATATATATATATATATATATATATATATATATATATATATAAATTTCTTATTTCAATCCAAAATCATCAGACTTATCAACAGTAAATTGAAAATTGGAAAATTGATACAAATTTTAATTCAAATTCAAGGTTTCGAGATTTATTATTATTTTTAAAATAATCTTTATATTCCAATCAAAAAATTGTGTGACTTACCTAAAATCAGTTGAAATTTGGAAGATTATTTCAAATTTTAAAATATTAATGCACAGTGGTTTGGGAGAAAAAATGATCACATTTTAATTAATAAAAAAAAATCATATTTTAATTAACAATAAAACAAAACTTTATTATAGTTTCTAATTTTCATCCGAATTTAAATATTTTAGAACTGCGAATTCATAATAATTATTTATAGCCAATTTTTTATTTTATTTTATTTTATTTATTTATTTATTTTTTTCAAAATTATAGATAAAATTTCCGAATTTTAAAAAGAAATATTTCACACTTTATTCCAAAATTCCTCTTATTATTTAAAATGAATTTCAAGTTTAACAGCTCGCAAACTTTAAAATATCAGTTAAAATGGTTTAAAAAAATCTCATTTTAACTATATAATAACATAGTAATTTATTAAACTAACTTACACGTTGTGGCAATCCCAAAATTTTCGCTATATTTTTCTATAGAATTTCGCCGTAGTGCAACACTTTTATTAAAATTATTTATCTGTTTACTGGAATAGAGGATCTATCTGCTTGGGGAAATTCACTGAGAATTAATACTCTTCCTCTAAGCACGCCTGGATTTGTGGGTATTAATACCCCTACAGGGAAAGCAGAAGACCGCGCTCAATAACGCAGTACCTTTAGGAATGGTCTTGCCGGATCGCCCCTCAAAGTGTGAACCCTGACGAAATATTTATTTAAGGAAAAAAAAAAGCGACGAATGCTGATGTTTTTACCTCGTAAAATTGTAAAACTAAATGCTGAAATATAGTCAATTTTGTGCCCTACAGACAACATCTGCGATAATATATCTGTACTGATAAGTATAAAGGATTTAAGTCCAAAAATGTCGATTTTGAGTTAAGTACATAGTCAGACTCATAAAAAAAATTCTCTATCGATTGGTATAAAGGATTTAAATCCATGTCATTTAGTCTTTGAGAAAATCCATTGGTAAAAAAAGATTCAAGTCAGAAATTTAGCATTAATCTTTAGCATAAAATATTTAATTCGAAATTTCCCCTTTATTAAATGAAGGCTGGCAATCACTGAATGGTATAAAGGGTAAAAATCAACCTCATCCCTTTTTGCTAATCGATTCTTCCGATTAGTTTTTAGTTAGTTTAACTTTATTTTTCGTCTCCTGAAAAATCAAGAATATGGACTTAACGGCCCTCTTCACTTACCGTCGCCGGAAGTTCGAGCCAATGTTATTCTATGGGGAAATTTTTTTTACAAATAACTTATTAACTAATACATATTTTTAAATTCTGTTTTCACATTCAGAAAATTCAACTGTTAAATGGACGGACCTTTTTAAAAAATGTAATTTTTTAATTTTTAATATTTTATTTTGAAATTGCAAAATGAAAAAAATTCACATATTGAAAATTCGTATTTTGCAGCTTCAAAATAAAATATAAAAAATTAAAAAAATAATTTTTTAAAAAAGGTCCGTCCATTTAACAGCTGGGAATTTTCAGAATGCGAAAACAGAATTTAAAAATATGTATTAGTTAATAAGTTATTTGTAAAGAAAATTTTTCCATAGAATAACATTAGCTTCGGCTTCCGGCGGCGGTGAGTGAAGCGGGCCTTTAAATCCTTTATACCTATCAGTACATATATATATATATATATATATATATATATATATATATATATATATATAATTAATTAATTAATTAAAATAAATAAATAAAAGAAAGAAGGAAACAAAGAACGCTTTCTTTTGTTAAAAATGAAAATAATCGATTAATTTCTTTTAAAGTGTCACATATCTATGTTTCAACGATTTGTTTTAAAGGCATTGGTGAATATATATATTTTTAAATTACTCATATTGATTATTTACACTCCCGGGGGAAAGCGATGCTGCTACCAACACCCCCCCCCTATAATTGACTATTACTAATATAAACATTTCTTTTAAATTTCACAATAATTCTTTAAACAAATTCTACTTATGCACATTTTAACGAAAGTTTGTCCTATACTGTCCTATAAAAATTATATATATATCTCCAGTTTGTGTTAAAAGTTTTACATGTGGCTACTATGCTTTTTTCTAGTTTTCTCTTTCGATTCCATGAAGATTTAATTTAATTTTTTAATTAATTTCTCATTCAATATGGTTTTGCTGCTTCGATCGGGGCTGAAACAATATAAATTGCTATGGTTAGCTTTATTGTTTTACGAAATCGATGCAGGTTTCACAGCTTTATGAAGTACATGCCCCCTGATGAGTATTTACTTCTAATTTTAAGCATTTTTATCTAATTATTTCTGTGGTCATTTGTTTGTTTTCTCTGTCATTAAGTTTAATGGTCCTTTTTTTTCATTATCATTCATGTCGGCGTAAATAATTTAAATTGTTTTTGTCTCTTATTCGTTCTTAATCTGTATCGCAACAATTTTGTGTCAGTCTTTCCTATTAGTTAAAATCAGTTCTATTATTTTGTGTTGGTATTGTTTTGTATCTATTAATTGCTAAATTTTAAGGTTAAATTTTATTACGATATCTATCATATATATATATATATATACAGGGTTGTTAGAAATAAAGTTCGGCTATCTCCAAATTAAACAAAATTTCTGAAAGAAAAAATAGAATTACAAACTCGCGAAAATTTTTATTTCTGAAAAGTGTTCTTCCTTCACGAAAAACGAATTGCATAAAAGAATAATCTGGAGTGTCACTCACACGACTTTCTCTTATCCTGAAATTTAATACTATAAATACAGGTTGCAGATTAAAAGGTAAGATAACGAGTACTGTTATGTAAACCTGTGTTAAACAATTCATATTAGGCTTCTGAAGAGTTTTATATGATAATTAGTTCTGTATGAGGGGGGCTACCGCCCCCCTCAACCCCCCGTTTCATTAATCTACCTACATTTATATAGAATTTAATTCGGTTATTAAAAAATAATTGTGTTTTTAAAAAATAATTTATTGAAATTATTATTTAAAAAAATTATCTTTTATGATAATGCAGACGATTTCCATCTTAGAGAAGTAGTATAACACCAAATATCCAAAAAAAGTCCATTTTATTCTCAATATTAAAAAAAAAAAAAAAAAAAAAAAATTCTAAGTTTTTTTTCGTTAAAAGTAAAAAAAAATCGATAACTTTGTTTTAAATTATCGCAGATCGATGGTTCAACCATTCGTTTTAAATGTATTAGCGAGCTCTTTTGAACGATACCCATCATGAAAATTTACTCCCCTCGAGGGGGGACTTTCCCCCCCAGGGGGGGAGGCGAGGCTCCTACATACACATTTTTTTTTTCCAGTTAACTATCTCTATTACAAAAATATATATTCGTTTCATTTGGTTTAGTGCAGTCTATAGACGTTAAACTCTACTTACCTGCAATTTCCCCCATAGACGTAATGTATTAGAATTCTCTTGATTGTCCCTGTACACGAACCATTTGCTTGATCTTAACGAAAAGCTTACTGTAGCATCCGTATATGATACACATTTAGAATACCAAGTTTGAACTTTCTGCCATAATTTGTTTTTGAGATATGCTGATAACAGACAGACACACACACAGACATACAGACACACAGACATACACACAGACCATTTGCTAAAAACATGATTTTCGTATTCAGGGGACCTCAAAACGTGTAAATATAACAAAATCTCGCGTTCGAAAATTTGACCCAAAAACAATACTTTCTCTACCTTATGGGTAAGAGAAAGTAAAAAGGAATATATGCATTCCTCCTTTTTTTTATTCTACCCATCCAATTAGGGGTGATTAAAAATAGAACAGTTGTCACGTGATCTAACAGACTGTTTTTTTTCTCTCCGTACTACTCTGTTCTCCTTAGTTTGTGTTTCACGATAAAACCTTTTTCTCTCTCTCTCTCTCTCTTTCTTTCTTTTTTTTTTTTTTTTTTTAAATATATAATTATTAAAAATTCCAAGTTAAAAATTTAGCAACTAGTCCCTGTTTATTTGGCCTCCACAATTAATAATGCTAAATGCTAAATTAAGTTTCTTGCAGAAAGCAGTATTCAGAAGGTATGTAAATACTGGAGTTTATTGAAAGTTTATAACGCGGGACAGTGCAGGCTTCAAAAAGTAAGCTCACTTTTGATTACTTTCATTTGTCAAATAATGACATTTTTTAATTTTATTGCATAAGCGCTGCTTTTCCGAAGGTGATACAAGTATTATATTTTAGATTATGAGACTGATCTCATATTAAACAAATGAGAAAAGAAAATTTTTATTATTGTTCTAAATAAAGTAGAGAATTACAATTATTTATTCATTAATAATCAATCTTAGATTACCTTTACTGTCCCGCTAATAATAAAAATAAAAATAAGAAGAGCATGAAAATTAAAGCATTGAAGATAAATAATATTATTATTCAATAAATCTAATAAGCTAACGCTACTATTTGCTGTTCTCAAAATCATGTTCTGAAAAAGAAATTTAAGAATTTAATAGAATCGGACGATTTCAAATTATCCAAAGAAAGTCTAGAATTTTTTTCCCCCAAATTAATAACAACAAACCTCCTTCAAGGATAAAACCAGATTAATCACAAAACGAAAGTAATCTGTTTGAAAACCAAAGTAAAACTTCTAGAAATAAATTCTTCTGAAAAACAAAACTATCTAGTATAAATAAAAAGAAGAAAAACACCGTATTTGCGCGTGTACAATGCGCACCCTGCACTTTAAAAGAAAAAAAAAAATCACGATTTTTTTTTTACTGCGTATATAACGCGCACCATAATTTTGACGTGCAGGTGATTTTTCAGTTTGTGAACCAACTGAAGTGGGGACCAAATGAATCAATCCCGATGCTTGATGTTTCAGTTTCCTTATTGAAACGATATCTTTCAGTTCTATTCTATAATGTTTAATCCTAAGAAATGAAGACACCTAACATAATTTTTACAGTATATTATAAGGCTTTAATATATATGTTATCCAAATTCACTATGGAATGTTCCCAATTTTAAATGGCATTAATAGGTTCTTTACAACTGGTTTGTGTACAGGGACACCCCCAAAAATGCCAATGCATTGCATTTTAGGACAGATGTTTTTATAAATTACATTTAAAGAACTGTGTATTCTAAAAATTATAAAGAAATTGATATTTATTGTTAATATGCTAAAATAACATTTTGTACAAAATATGATTATGTTAACCTTCAGAATTACAGGGCTACACTGAAATATGCAGATTCATTAAGGACTGCAATTATAATATAAGGGCTACTTTTTTTTTTGTGTGTAATAGGCATTTTTAACATTTTCTAACAATGTTTAAGAATGATTAGTATTTCAGTTAGTCTATCTGTATGCCTTTCAGAACAACCTGACCGTTGTGTGATAACGTAGGCAAACAGCATTGAAACTTATGCGATACAACAATTACGGTACATTTGGAATGTGTTAAAAACCAATGTGTACCTCATGAATTTTCGTTATTGTTTCGATATATAAACTTCCTGGGTATGTGTGACCACGGGTGACAAAGAAAAAAGCTTGAGAAATAGAACAAATCTTAAGTTATATTCATAATCTATACACAAACTTAGTTTCTTTACCAAATACTGTGGATTTTATCCTACAAGTACAACAACAGTAGAATTTCAAATTTTGAGAGGGACAGTCCGTCGGAGAGGGAATATGTAAGCAATTTTTAAAACTTCTAAAACTATCACTGTTTTACAGTTGATTTGGTTTCATAAAGCTAAATATAACAAAGAAAGTGTTAAACAAACACAAAGGATGACTATTAGGTCCAAGTGCATCTTGTCAGTAGAGCTATAAGCCGTGATACATATATCACGGGTTTACTGTGAAGCAACTAATGAAATATGTTTTTTTTTCCTTATCCGTGTTTCCGTAATAAGTTTGCAATGTATTTCTTGAGTATTTATAAAGATAAAAAATATTTAATAAAGGGAAATCATGATTATGTAATGAACCCGGAAAATTACAAACTAATCCCGAGATTTCAATGCTCATAGACACTTTTCATTAAAACAGACTAATTATCTCTTTACATTTCGAGCGTTCAAATTGTAATAATTGGCCGAGTGAATAAAACTCTCTCATCACTATTCATGAGGGACACGCACATTACGTTGCTTTTTCCAGCGCAGAGTACTTTATTTTTCTCAAGTTAATTAGTTACACTTTTATTTTATGCCTTTTAATGTCATTGAAAAAATAAATAATTGCAAAATTTTAAGTATATTGAACAAGAACATTTACACTTTTTAAACATTTTCTTTTTTCATTTTCAAACATTTTTCATTTTGAACATTTACACATTTACACTTTCTAAAACGTCATTTTTTTACACAATGCTGGTGAAATAGTTAATAAAATTTTTTTTTGTTTTCAATAAAAAAAAAAAAAAAAAAAAAAAAAAAAAAAAGTATCAACTTTCTTCGCTGAGATGATATGCTACAAATCATCCAGCCTTTCATCCACGAGAATATTTTGAAGAGAAAGGGAAAACAGTTGGTACATACAGGGCCGGATTATGGCACGGACACACGGGGCACTGGTCCAGGACCTTCAAATTTAGGGGGCCTTATTTCCAAGAATTGAGAAGTAATAGTTCAAGTTTTTTTCATTATCTGTCTATTAAAAACAAAACTTGATTAAAT
Source organism: Salticus scenicus (assembly GCA_963930645.1). Taxonomy (NCBI): domain Eukaryota; kingdom Metazoa; phylum Arthropoda; class Arachnida; order Araneae; family Salticidae; genus Salticus; species Salticus scenicus. The sequence continues at coordinate 12,992,052 of OZ005654.1, read as the reverse complement.
TTTTCTTTCTATATTTTATTAGAGAGCTTAAACAATTATTAAAATTTTGTGACTTATTTTCTAAACATTGGCTGATTAATGTGCTTCAGTTTTTCATTTGTCTTGAACATAAAACTAATGATATAGGTTATAATTGTTATATTAAAACCCGAATAAACTACTACGTCAGAAACGGCAAAAGAAAAATATTTGAGATGCATACAGCTGTTTCGGTAGCCTTAAGCGTACCGTCTTCAGTGCAGACTTTCTTTTTGCACTGAAGACGGTACGCTTAAGGCTACCGAAACCGCTGTATGCATCTCAAATATTTTTCTTTTGGCATTTCTGACGTAGTAGTTTATTCGGGTTTTAATATTACAATGCTAAGTCACCTGTTATTATTTATAATTGTTATAGGTTGCTAAAAATATGAGGAAATAGAAGGTGTAATCGAAGGGAACGAAAAAAACACACCATTTTTATTTAATTATATATATATATATATATATATATATATATATATATATATATATATATTGAGAATGGGTCCTTTTGGCGAGCTCTTCAGAACAGAATAAGGGGGTCTCCAAATAGCATCAGTGCCCCAGGTCTTCAAAAAGCATTGTCGGGCTTTGGGTACATGAGCATTCTTACGCGTGAATAGTAGAAATGTAGGATAGGTAATAAAAACGAATGTAAAAGCATACCACATATGCTGTAAATGTAGAATAATGCGCCATAAAAACGAATGTATAGCAAGAGTTGTATGCAAGGCTAAAATCGAGAAAAGTTACACAAGGATGTAAACCTTTTGAGAAAAAAAAAGGTTTTAGAAATTATTTTATAATGAAATCATTTAGCTGCAAGCAGCTGCTTGCTTCGGTGGACAACAAATATAAAAGATAATATATAATATCAAATATAAATTTCACTTTCGATAATATAAAAGTACTTTAAAATATCTTTCGAATGATGTATTAACATTAATTTAATAATAATTAGAATTTGAAATATTGAAATTTTAAAATATTACAACGCCATCTGGCGGTAGAAATTTCTGTAATCTTCTGTTCGATTCTAAATCAACAAATCTTTCAAATGATGTATTACTTATGAAATTATTTTAATTAGTAGCTGAGATACAAAAGAAAACCGATTCAGGAGACCTCAAAACGTGTAAATTAGGTGAAATCTCGAATCCCACTTTCGATAGTATAAAAGTAATTTAAAATATCTTTCGAATGATGTATTAAAAATAATTTAATCATATTCAGAATTCGAAATATTGAAATTTAAAAATATTACAGCGCCATCTGGCGGTAGAAAATTCTGTAATCTACTGTTCAATTCTAAATCAACAAAGCTTTCAAAGAATGTATTACTTATAAAATTATTTCAATTAGTAGCTGAGATACAAAAGAAAACCTAATCAGGAAACCTTAAAACGTGTAAATCACGTGAAATCTCGAATTCCATTACTTATGATGGTCGGTTACTGGAATGTGACAAATTTTTGGCGTCTGCTCTTAAAATTCAATTCAAAAAATTTTCAAAATGACATATTACTTTTGAAATTATGCTAATTAGAAGCTGAGATACAAAAATGATATAAACACTATTATAAAACGATTTACGTCTGACTTTTTCGTGGTTTTCTCCGAAACTTGCGTAATTCCGGGCTGAATACTGTTCAAAATCCATAGTATGAAATATGAAAGGAGTATCAGAATTCGAAATTCTGCAAAATATAAAAGAATAAAGGCGTTCTGGGTTTTCCGTTGTTTTCTCCGAAACAACCGTTCCTTTTCTACGTTTTTGCCCCTCCCCCCCTTTCCGTCCCTTCTAATAATTTTACACTTGAAAATATCCGCAATCGATTTATCTTTCCTTGAAACCTAACAATAACAATTCCAAACGCTGTAACTCTTTTTATTTATTTATTTATTTATTTATTTATTTATTTATTTTTTTCTGGCCGTTTGCTCCCCCCCCCCCCCTCCCCCTCAAGCCCTTCCTAATAATTCTACACTTTCAAAAATATTCAGAATCGAAATATCGGGCGTTAAAAAGAAATATTACGAAATTTCAACGGCATATCTCAATTAAAAAAAATATAATACAAAATTTAATCTAATTTTTTTGTTTATCCACATACTTTCATGAAAATTTAACAGTAGCTTTATAATATGCTGTCTAGGCCGAATATGAATTCAAATGTAACGTGAATTAAAATTTGAAAAAAATTGAAAATTGCAATATTTTTCCCCACTACAAAACACATGACATCTTGATCGGTTGCAATCATTTCCTTTTTCGAGGCAGACGATGGGTCTTCATGTCTGGCATTTGAAATGATGTTGCCACAGAAAATTCATACTTTAGTTAATTTTAAAAAATCTAATTGTTGTACCGATAAACCACTTGCACACTTAGATTCAGAAAAAATGCCCCTTTCATTTGGTATCGAAATTGTAACGATCGGACAAATATTTCTAATTTATTTTCCACTTTTTCTACTTTGAGATCGCTTTTAGATTAGACATGAGTGGACATTTTAATTAATATCTCCACAACTAATTAAAATTTTTAAATTCTGTTTCGAGGAAAACATCGGAAAGGCTCCAGAGCATCCGTATGTCAATTTTTGTACTTCTGCGTTCAATAGGGGCTGAACGTATAAAAGAACAGACAGACAGACAGACAGACAGACAGACAGACAGACAGATAGACAGACAGACAGATAGACAGACAGACAGACAGACAAACCTTTCCTTTTATTATTATAGATAGATGAAATCATTTAGCTGCAAGCAGCTGCTTGCTTCGGTGGACAACAAGAGGCAGAAACTTGCACTGAATATGAAATATAAAAAGGGTCAAATATAAAAGACGTGATGCATGGTCACTGACGTACAAGTTATATGAAAAAATTTATATAAAATTATTTAATCGTCCATAAAAATCCAGAGATGGGTTGTTATAATGACCAGATATTAGAAAATGTGGACGCTAACCAGATGTTAGAAAATATGGACGCTAACCAGGTGTTAGAAAATATGGACGCTAAGGAAAAATTCAAAGAAAAAAGCATAAGAAAATAAATGAGGGAACGTAATTCAATAATATCAATCGTAAAATCGCGAGGACCTCTAAAATTTCATAGGGACGTTTAACTAAGCCAAGGATTGGAAAAGGGGACTAAAAAGGGACGTAAGGGAAAAAAAAAAAAAAAAGAGTTAGAAAAGCATATAAGGAGGAAGAAGAGAAAAATAGAGAAGATAAGATTTTGGTATTTGTGTTGTACAGTGTTGAACCATAATCATAGTGTTGAACCAGTGAAGACCATCTTCTTTTGCCTCCAGTGTACGGGTCAACATGGAGAATCATCTAATGGGTTGGCAAATTTTAAAATGATCCTTCGGGTATCTTTTTATATTTTAAAAGATGGTCTTGAATACTTGAATATTGTAGGTGATAGAATTTGTAATTTCAGTAAAACAAACTTTAAGTATAACCCTTTTGGGTAGAACCCTTACCCTTAATTTTCACTTCGAACACTTCAAAATACGTAATATATTTAATTTTAATAGTTATATTCACTGTATATATTTAGGAAACTCTGTTATTTGTACAATTAATCTGCAATTTAAATGTTTTAATTAGCCATTTTATTTCCTGTAATCAGTTTCAGTTTTCTTTTAGTACTTCTTATTATACTTGCGAGTTAGGTCTTAAAGAACCTATATCGCAGTGATCTTAATGTGAATAAATAAGTTTGAATTATGAAACTAAATAATAAGAAGAAAGAAAGGGCCTACTTAGAAGTGTGTTATTTTATTTTATTACGTTCTCTAGTGATGTATTTAAATTAGGTATAATTCTTTTTTAAATTATTATTTATTATTTATTATTATTGTTATTATTTTTCCTCGTGATTTAATAAATTTCGACATATTTCTAGTATTATTTATTTTTTCGTGGAGATCTGCAAAAAATGATGACGATGCTTTTCTGCTGTCTGAAAGAAACAAACTTCTCGTACTAAAAAGAGTTTATAATTTATCTATAAGTGATGAAAAATATAACATAAATAAGTAATTTTTCTGATAATTATAAATTTTAAATTTCTGGAAATAATAATAATAATGAAAAACTATTTAATATATATTTCCCCTTACGCATGCAATCGATTCCTTCTCTGCGAACGACTTCTTTAATCATATTTATAAAAGGAAGTTACAAAAAGTGTAATGTATTTGCTGGAGAGCGACAATAAATTGTTTTGGGCAAATTACAAGACATTTATTACAGAAAAATGGCGAACAACGATTTCCTTTGGGAAAAGTTTATGTTTGTTGTCTACAGCTACATGAAATCGCATCCAATTATACGCATAATGATTATCTTTATTAGAGTCGTTTAAACTCTTAACAACGTATGTTATTATCTAGAGTTTCATTGCAACCTATCAGAAACAAGATAATTAGTTTAATTACAAGAGTTTCATTTCTTGCTTGTAAATATGTACCGATACCATTTACTTCGTAATAAGTTCTTTCCTGTACCTTTTGTTTTGTTTGTCGTTGTAGTTTTATTTAAATCTTATGATTTAAAATTATAAAGGTAGAAGGTAATAAATTATTTTAAATATAATATGTGTTAGGGCATGCATTTTGAAGATACTTAGTAATTAAATGATCAAGAAAATGATTTATATAAGAAGGAAATTATTTGATACTTTTCCTTTTTTATTTCATTGTACGAAGTAAAGGTAATATTATAAAATCGATTTTGTATCTCGAGTAATTCAAAAATAGATGGCCTCAGAATGTTAAAAATTTACATCTAAGATTGTTAAAACAGTTGTTCACCTCCTATTATCCCCTATTATCCTACTATTATCCTATCACCACGTATTAGGCGAGACGTAGCCCTCTACGATAGCTTCAGGGCCCAAAGCTCAATCTCTTCCCGAGCTTCGACAACTTTTTCTAGTAAATTTTCGCCTTTTATCTTTTCGATGTTAGCCTTTTTTTTCAACACACTAGTAACTGTGAGTTTTTTTCTCATCCCATGCTTTTTTCTACAGATTTTTGACTATTTTCCCCGTTTTCTCACATTTTAAAGTGCGGTTCCTCTTGATAGGATTTCCCACTTTATTAGTATTAGCAATTTTACGAGTTTTATCGTCACGTTTTTATAAAAACTACATACAGTCCAACTCCGATATAATGCACCCCGAAATACCGCTAAACCCATTTAATCACCACATGCATGGGTGAACAAATCTTTTGAACAGGGACTACAATGTAAAGTATCCGTTATAACGCCAACTCGATGTAGCACCAACCTACATTTTCCAAAAAAATACAACTCTTTGTTAAAATTCACATTGTTTTTTTAGTCAAGTGCTGTGCTTATTGCCGCTCTTTTGACGCATTCGAACTCATTCTATCATGGGCTGATAAAGCAGCGAAGAAATCTTTCTGTGCCGCTCTCTCCACCGCCGATTACGCCATGCGAACCTCCTCACTGTGATAGATTTAGAGGAGGAGGAATAAAATTTTCATCGAGAGACAAGACATAGGTTCTTCCCATTTAATGCGTGTTTACTCAAACTGTTATGTCGGCGAAAACTTTCTGTTTTTTATTCTTTTATTTCAAATTGTTAAAAAAGAGTTATTCTTTCATTTTCTGAAAAACAGCAAATTTGTGAATATAAAGAGATGAATCCAAATGCATCTCAACAGAGAATATCTAGTCATTTTATTCTGTTGTGGAAAAAGCCTGTTAGTACAGTCGGTAACAAAAGTGTCCGAACACTAGCAAAAATTCCTATATAAAAAAAGTACGCTTAATACAGTTTTGTTAAATAAATCCTTGTCGAATCCTGTTCTTAAACTGACTAAGAACGTGATTCGACAAGGATTTATTTAACAAAACAGGATAAAGTGTACTTTTTTTATATAGGAATTTTTGCTAGTGTTCGGACACTTTTGTTACCGACTGTAGACGTTGTATTGGCAACATATTATGTCAACTTGAAAAATGGTTTAATGTTAACAATTCCCAGTCAAATATTAAAAAGCTGAAATCAACTAAACATGAAAAATTAGAAGATGCTCTTTAGATGTGGATATTGCAGATGACTGCAAAAATATGCTACTAAAATGGGAGACGTTATCAAGGAATATGTAGAAACTTTTGGTAAACAAATGAATATCAGAGACTTTGAACATAGCAATGGCTGGCTTAATAGATTTCAGAAATGACGTGGACTCTCTCAGTATATACGATGGGGCGAAACAGCTAATATCGATGAAGATCTTGTGTTAAGAATTCAGGAAAAATTAAATGCTATTATTTCAGAATATGAACCTGCTCATGTCTATAATATGGATGAAAGCGGCTTATTTTATCGTTTGCAACCGTCAGGTATTATTGATATTAGATAATCATCCTGTCATAAAGTAACTCTAGTCAGCAATATCCGAATTTAATTTTTACCTCCTGATTGCATTAGTGTTTTACAACCTTTAGATGGCAGAATCTTTCAAACCGCATTACCGGAAATGCCATATGAGACATATTATTCACCATATCAGTAAAAATGATTTTTCTGATCTTTCCCTAAAAGAAGATGTGATTCGGATGTTGAAAAGAGCGTGGGATGAAGTTTCTACGGAGACTATAGTTAACTGCTGGAGCCATACTGGCTTAATAAATTGTGAAAATTTTATTGATGAACTAAACACTGCAAAAATTAGTGATTTACAGCATGATATAAAAAATGTAACTTACATGCAGCCTCCTCTCATTGCAGCTGAATATATTAATGTAGACAAAGATGTTCCAGCATTTGAAGAAATGAATTAAGAGGAAATTAGACTATTAACAAATAACGACCCAAATTCGGATTCATCTCATGAGGAAATTGAATTTGAAAGAGAAGAAATTAAATCTGATGAAGCAAAAGACTGCATTAACAAACTAAGTTTCTACGGAGACTGTAGTTAACTTCTGGAGCCATACTGGCTTAATAAGTAGTGAAAAACATTATTGACGAATTAAACACTGCAGAAATTAAAGATTTAGAGCATAATATAAAAAAAAATAACTTGCATGTAGCATATGTTTATTTAGAAAAAAATTCAACCTATAAAAAGATCATTGGTAATCTTTTAACTTTAGAAAAAGACACTGAGAACATTTCCGTAACAAAAACAACAACAACAACAACAAAAAAAAAAAAAAACTTAAAATATTTTTCTCCTGCATAAGTATAATTACTACGTTGATCGAAAAAATACGACTAATTATCACATATTCAGTGCTATGATCCTCAATTTTTCTGATGCTTGTAATATAATAAGGTAAGTGAATATTTAATTTTATTTCATTTATACAGTTAGAATTATAATTGGACATAGCGTGAAATCCGTTATAATGCCATATTATTATGCGTACCGATGATGGCACTAGGGTTTTAACTGTATATCTCCCATAACTCACAACTGCTGGATGTAGAATATTGAAAACATGTATATTGAGTTGTCTTAACATGTAGTTGTGTATTTCTTTTTTTGGTTACTGTCTTCCATTTCGTTTTAGAAACCCACCCTCAAACAGTGGCGTCACCAGAAAAAAATTCAAGGGGGGACATAACCTGAAAAAAAAAATTGTTTTTTAATAAAATTCTGATAGCATAGTTTTAAAGTTAAAGAAATAAATGTTTATTAGAATTTTCCAGGGGGGGGGGGGTAAGTGCCCCCTTGCCCTATTGTGCCGACGCCCATGTATTGCACCCCTGGATTCGGAAAAATCGCCCCTTTCATTTGGTACCGCATTTGTAACGATAGGACTGATATTTCTAATTTATTTTGGTGTTACACAAAACTGGTCTACAAAAAATCCAGATTGAAATTAATAGTCATCCGTCCTAAAAAAATCTGAGAGTAGATGAATTCAGGACCAAAGAAATTATATAGCTTTCCCCCTCATAGCTAAATTCGAGACCAAACATTGGTCCCGAATTTACGTATGCGTTTTGAAAACTGAGGGGTTTTCCACAAATATACATTACATCGCTATTGTTGCCATTTTCTAATTTAACGAGTGATTTAACAATTTAAGCTCCTTAAATTAAGTATTGTATCAATAATTGCAGTTTCAAAATTTATTAAACCATATTAGTGGGTTTATTTAACTACTGTGTTATATTAGTTTACATTTAGAGTGTTTACATTTAGAGTCTTTGTTTACATTTGTAGTCTATGTTTACATTTATAGACTTTGTTTACATTTAGAGTCTGTTTACATTTTTAGTCTTTGTTTACATTTGTAGTCTTTGTTTGAATTTAGGGTATTTACATTTAAAGCCTTTGTTTACATTTAGAGTCTGTTTACATTTGTAGTCTTTGTTTGCATTGAGAGTGTCTACATTTAAAGCCTTTGTTTACATTTACAGACCTTGTTTACATTTAGTGTCTTTGTTTACGTTTGTAGTCTTTGTTTACATTTGTAGTCTTTGTTTTCATTTATAGTCTGTTTACATTTAAAGTCTTTGTTTACATTTGTAGTCTTTATTTACATTGAAATTCTTTGTTTACATTTGTAGTCTTTGTTTACATTTAGAGTCTGTTTACATTTGTAGTCTTTGCTTTCATTTTTAGTCTTTGCATACATTTAGAATCTTTGTTTACATTTGTAGTCTTTGTTTACATTTAGAGTCTTTGTTTACATTTGTAGTCTTTGTTTACATTTAGAGCCTTTGTTTACATTTAGTGTCAGTTTACATTTGTATTCTTTGTTTACATTCGTAGCCTTTGTTTACATTTAGAGTCTTTGTTAACATTTGTACTCTTTGTTTTTATTTGTAGTCTTTGTTTACATTTAGAGTGTTTACATTTGTAGCCTCTGTTTACATTTGTACTCTTTGTTTTTGTTTGTAGTCTTTGTTTACATTAAGAGTCTTTGCTTACGTTTGTAGTTTTTGTTTACATTTAAAGTCTTTGTTTACATTTGTAATCTTTGTTAACATTTGTAGTCTTTGTTTACATTTGTAGTCTGTTTACATTTAGAGTCTGTTACCATTTAGTGTCTTTGTTTACATTTGTAGTTATTGTTTACATTTGTAGTCTTTGTTTACATTTAGAGTCTTTGTTTACATTTGTAGTCTTTGTTTACATTCAGAGTACTTGTTTACACTTCGAGTCTTTGTTTACATTTGTTGTCTGTGTTTACATCTGTAGTCTTTGTTTACATTTACAGTCTGTTTTTATTTGTATTCTTTGTTTACATTCAGAGTCTTTGTTTACATTTGTAATCTTTGTTTACATTTGTAGTCTCTGTTTATATTTGTAGTATTTTTCTATTTAGTGTCTTTGTTTACATTTGTAGTCTTTGTTTACATTTGTAGTCTCTGTTTATATATAGAGTCTTTTTCTGTTAAGTGTCTTTGTTTACATTTAGAGTCTTTGTCTACATTTGAAGGCTTTGTTTACATTTAGAGTACATGTTTACATTTAGAGCCTTTCTTTACGTTTGTAGTCTTTGTTTACATTTGTAGTAATTGTTTCCATTTAGAATGTTTACATTTGTAGTCTTTGTTTACCTTTGTAGTCTTTGTTTACATTTAGAGTCATTTTTTCATTTGCAGTCTTTGTTTACATTTGTAGTCTTTGCTTAAATTTAGAGTCTTTGTTTACAGACAGAGCCTGTTTAAATTTGTACTCTTTGTTTATATTTAGAGTCTTTGATTTTATTTAGAGTTTTTGTTTACATTTGTAGTCTTTGTTTATATTTAGAGTCTTTCTTTACATTTAGAGTCAATTTACATTTGTAGCCTTTGTTTACATTTCTAGTGTTTGTTTACATTTAGAGTCTCTTTACATTTGTATTGTTTACATTTGTAGTCTCTGTTACTTTTGGAGCCTTTTTTTACACTGTAGTCTTTGTTTACATTTAGAGTTTTGTTTACATTTGTAGTCTTTGTTTACACTTGCAGTCTTTGTTTACATTTAGAGTCTGTTTACATTTGTAGTCTTTGTTTACATTTAGAGTCATTGTTTACACTTGTAGTCTTTGTTTACACCTAGAGTCTTTGCTTACACCTAGAGTTTTTGTTTACATTGAGTCTTTGTTTACATTTGTAGTCTTTGTTTACATTTAAAATCTTTGTTTAAATTTGTAGTCTTTGTTTACATTTGTCGTCTTTGTTTACATTTGTAGACTGTGTTTACTTTAGAGTCTTTGTTTACATTTGTAGTATTTGTTTACATTTTTAATCTTTGTATATATTTGGACATTTTTTTTTACATTTGTAGCCTTTGTTTACATTTAGAATCTTTGTTTTCATTTGTAGTCTTTGTTTACATTTATTGTCTGTTTACATTTGTAGTCTTTGCTTACATTTTTAGTCTGCTTACATTTAGAGTCTTTGTTTACGTTTAAGGTCTTTGTTTATACTTTGAGTTTTATTTACATTTAGAGACATTGTTTACATTTGTAGTCTTTGTTTATATTTAGAGCCTTTCTTTACATTTAGTATCTGTTTACATTTGTACTCTTTGTTTACATTTGTAACCTTTGATTACATTTAGAGTCTTTGTTTACAGTTAGCGGATTTACATTTCTAGCCTTTGTTTACATTTGTACCCTTTCTTTTTATTTTTAGTCTTTGTTTACATTTGTAGTCTTTGTTTACCGTTAGAGGATTTGTTTATATCTAAAAATTTTGTTTACAATTAGAGCTTTTTTTTACATTTAGAGTCTGTTTACATTTGTACACTTTGTTTACATTTAGAATCTTTGTTTACATTTGCACTCTTTGTTTATATTTGTAGCCTTTGTTTACATTTAGGGTCTTTGTTTACACTTAGAGTTTTGTTTACATTGATAGTCTTTAAAATAATAAATAAAACACTTTAAAACACGTAAAAAATTTTAAAAACATTTAATTAAAAAAACTACATATTTCTACATATTTCGACTAGTTTTCTTCATCTTGATATTACCACCACGACAGCCTTTTCAATAGCCATCCAAAACTGACTTTTTACAACGCAAGTTCCAGTAATCAAGTGTTGCCTCAGTGTCAATGTAGAATGGCTCCAACCAATGAACTAAAATTTTTTGTATTAAAGTAGCGATGTAATTGTAGCTTTAACCTGACTTATGGAATATATATTTGTAACACAGCTGCACACTGTACAAAACTATGTAGTTTTCCTGATGATGCCCTGCTTTTCAGGGCGAAAAGCTTAGAAATATGTAGTTTTTTTTTAATTAAATGTTTTTAAAACTTTTATTCGTGCTTTAAAGTATTTTATTTATTAATTGAAAACGTTACACGTGTCTTTTTTAAAAGTGTCTCTAAATGGGATATATTTTTTCATTTATAGTCTTTGTTTACTTTTGTAGTCTTTATTTACATTTGTAGTCTTTGATTACATTTAGAGTCTTTGTTTACATTTGTAGTCTTTGTTTGCATTTAGAGTGTTTACATTAAAAACCATTGTTTACAATTTTAGTCTTTGGTTACATTTGTATTCTTTGTTTACATTTATAGACTTTGTTTACATTTTGAGTCTGTTTACATTTGTATTCTTTGTTTACATTTGTAGTCTTTGTTTGCATTTAGGGTGTTTACATTTGAAGCCTTTGTTTACATCTAGAGTCTGTTTACATTCGTAGTCTTTGTTTACATTTGTAGTCTTTATTTACATTTGTAATCTTTGTTTACATTTGTAGTCTTTGTTTACATTTGTAGTCTTCCTTTGTATTTAGAGTGTATACATTTAAAGCCATTGTTTACATTTGTTTTTTTGTTTATATTTAGAGTCTTTGTTTACATTTGTAGTCTTTGCTTTCATTTAGAGTCTGTTTACATTTAAAGTCTTTGTTTACATTTGTAGTCTTTATTTACATTTGTAGTCTTTGTTTACATTTGTAGTCTTTGTTTACATTTAGAATCTTTGTTTACATTTGTAATCTTTGTTTACATTTGAAGTCTTTGTTCACATTAAAGTGTTTAAATTTAGAGCCTTGTTTACATTTGTAGTCTTTGTTTACATTTAGAGCCTTGTTTACATTTGTAGTCTTTGATTACATTTAGAGTCTTTTCTTACATTTAGAGTAAGGTAAAGACACCAGTGCTCGTCACCCTTAAAATCTGCACCAGTAGTCGTCACCCTCTTAAAAGAAGTGTTAAAATAACCGTTTTATAACCTGTATGGATTTGAATCTACCCGCATAAGATTCTCTAAAGCCTTCTGCTTCTTATGACATAAAAAGTTCGATTTCAACTATTGGGGAAGAGTAGGGAGAAACAAAATAAGGGAAGTATACGTTAAATTACAATTGAATTGAGTCAACGTAAAGCAAATGATTAAGGGAATAGATATGCATTTCTTGATATATTTTGTTGTTCGCTGCTTTTGACATTGCTCATAAAGCATTGTATGTAATGCTTATGAAATGCAGAATACGATTCATGTGCAACTTTTTAAAATTTGACATAATATAAAGGTTTTTAAGGTATGACGACTACTGGTGCATATTTTGCACGTTTTACCAGTGCTCGTCACCCCTGACGAACACTGGTGTTTTAACATTTTTAATAACTGGGTAACATCTTTGATGAAAAATACTATATTTTCGTTTAGAATTATGATGGTATAATTTTTACTTTAATTTGACTATCGGCACCAGTAGTCGTCAGGGGTATTCGTAAATGTAAACAAATGTATTTTAACCTCAAGAACGTGAACTTTATTGCACTTGTAACTCTTGTATAGCTTGTTTAATTAAAGTCAGTCATGGTACCTTTAATTCACTATGACCGATTTTAAACCACCTAAAATTTTCCATATTATTTTGCTGGAAAAATTAAACAATGGCACATAAACATATTTAGTTATAAAGCGCTTTTTCTAGTTTTCTGTTATATATTTTAGAAAAACAGACATGATTACTCCATACATCTGTCTAATGTATTTTAAATTTTTATGATGTCATGGTTTTGCGAAGATATATTTAAGTGATGTTTAAGTTTTTTATTGGCCGTGATAATTTAATTTTAATTCATATATATTTCGAAAATGATAAAATACAAAGGCTTAATTTCATAGTTAGCATGACTGTGAGTCGGTTCAAAATTATGTTAAGGCTTTTTTGTTATGTTAGATGCAGGTGAATAAAAACTTATATAGAAAATATTAAACATAGAAAACATTTCTTAAGCAAGTTTTCTATTTATACATTATATTAATTATGTAAGATAAACAAATAGTTAAAATTTTGATAAAAATTACCCTGTTGACTGTTGTTCTTAAATAATTAAAATTGTAAGATAATATTTGATAACATTAAATAACATTAATATTTGATAACATTAATATCCATAATATTTGATAACATTAGCTTGATGTGTAGAATAATACTAGCAAGCTTTGCCACCTTCGCTGGTCCCTATATTTAAATAAAATAGGAAAAATCTCTATCATTATCAAAAATTAAAAAAAAAAAAAAAAAAAAAAAAACTTTGAAATCAGTTGAAACCGCAGTTAATGTTCCCACTGGCTTCTGTAATAGCTTTCCGTCCCGCAATATGATGATTGGCTTCTACTGCCTTCGGCATAGACTTAACCGCTTTTTATCCCCCCCCCCTCTCCCACGGGTAAATTTAGAATTTTAACGCAATATTATCAAATTACATATTCCGTACTTTTAACCAATACTTTTAACCAATACTTTTAGCCCAGACATGAAAACTCGCCTTTCTGAGTTAATTTGGAGTAGAGCTAAGGTTAAAAACGTGATTTTTGTCCGCTCGGCCGAGGGAAGGGAAGAGGGGAAGGGAAATTTTTCAAAATCGCCTTATAATGCGTCTAAGGTACACACACACAACCAACCAACGCATAAAAAAAAATTCCCTCCCGAAAATAATTTGCAGCAGAGTTTAGATTGAAATCACACACACACACACACACACACACACATATATATATATATATATATATATATTTGCCACCCTCACAGACGAAAGATATTCGCAAAATCTCTTTATACTAGGTGTTGGATGCATATGACCAACTCACACATCAGAAATCGCCTTTGTAAGATTATTTAGAGCAGAGTTATGCGTAGAAATACGGTTTTGCTACCCTTTCTCAAAATTTGGTCGGAAAGAATTCCGCAAACTACCTTTACAGTATTTTTGGGTACGCATAACCAATCAACGCATCAAAAAATTGCTTTCCTGATATAATTTGGAGAATAATTACTCTTGAAAACGTGTTTTTGCATCCACCCCACACTTAATGAGGAAGGAGAGGCGAAAGATTTCTCAAAATTCCTTTATAGTATGTGTTAGGTACGCATAATCAAACCATACGTTTAAAAAAAAATAATTGCAATACAAAAAGAATTTTTTTATACCGTGTTTTAAATTATTCTGTTGAATCATATAAATGCTATTGAAGGCAGCGTGAACCTGAAACAATTGGCTAAAAGTAATTTCAAAATGAATCGTCACTGTGTTCTGAGCTATTCTGAAAATTTCAAAAGTCTAGGTAGTCGGGGAGATTGATGATCGGGACGAGTATATGATTGATGAATCATATAAATGCTACTGAAGTCAGCGAGGACCCGAAACAATTGGCTAAAAGTATTAAAAAATGCATTGTTATCGTGTTTTGAGCTATTCTAAAAGTTTCAAATGTTTAGCTAGTCGAGAAGTTAGTTTAATAAATTTTCTGTTGAATCATGTGAACGCTACCGAAGGCAGCGGGGACCCGAAACAGTTTGCTAAAAATATATAAAAATGCATTGTCACCGTGTTTTGAGCTATTCTGAAAGTTTCAAATGTCTAGATAGTCGGGAAAAAAGTTAAATAAATTTTCTGTTGAACCATATAAACGCTGCCGAAGGCAGCAGTGACTCGAAGCAATTGGCTAAAAATATTTTAAAAATCCATTGTTACCGTCTTCTGAGCTTTTCTGAAAGTTTCAAATGTCAAGCTAGTCGAGAAGTCAGTTAAAAATCGATTGCAAGATTTGTACTGATAACGCTGCCGAAGGCTGCAGGGACCCGGAGCAGTTCGCTAAAAGTATTTAAAAAATGCATTTTCATCGTGTTCTGAACTATTCTGAAAGTTTCAAATGTCTAGGTAGTCGGGAAGTTAGTTAAAAATCAATTGTAAGATTTGTACTGGACAAACAAACAAGAATACGCGTTAATAAAAAGCAAGGTAAAATCAATCTTACTGCGATAATTTGGAACAAAATCACTCTTAAAAACGAGATTATTACCCCCTCCCCTGCTACTTACCCTCTGCTTTAAGTAAAGATATTTTTGAGAACGAATAAAATTTTGAAAACTTTTTTTAAAAGCAAAGAATTTTCAAATTATTTCACATATGAATTTGTTTTATTCGCAATATTTTGAATTTTACCATTTAATGTTTTGTGTTTTAAACCCTAAGAATGGATTTGGGTTCTAAATATGTTCCAAAGATATTCTGTTTCAATAATATTCTGTTAATTTTGCAAAAAACGCAATTAAAATCAAACTATTGAGCAAATTGTTGCGTTTTATTTACATGACGACCACTGGTGCAATCACCTGACGACTACTGGTGAAACGCAGTTTTCAAGTGACGAGCACTGGTGCATTTTTATAGGTTTAATTTTTATTTTTTAAAAAAAATTGGCTTAACGTATTGAAAAAATGAAAGTGTCTAACAACAACTAGAAGAATCAGTGTATAAAATAGACCAAAGTATAATATTGATACATAAATTCCACATGAATGCCACGCGAAAAAAACAAACATTTTAAAAATAAGGCCTTAAGAGTGACGAGCACTGGTGTCGTTACCTTACTTGTTTACATTTAGAGTCTTTGTTTACGTTTGTAGTCTTTGTTTACTTTTGTAGTCTTTGTTTCCATTTAGTCTTTGTTTATATTTGCAGTCTTTGTTTATATTTGTAATCTTTGCTTAGATTTAGAGCATTTTTTTCATTTGTAGTCTTTCTTTACATTTGTAGTCTTTGTTTACATTTAGAGTCTTTGTTTACATTTGTAGTCTTTGTTTACATTTTTAGTCTGTTTACATTTAGAGTCTTTGTTTACATTTTGAGTCTGCTAACATTTGTGTTATTTGTTTACATTTTTAGCCTTTTTACATTTAGAGTCTGTTTACGTTTGCCTTATTATATCATACTTGATGTCATATTATGAACCGTACAATTTTTAGTACCCGTTTTTTTTTTTTTTTTTTTTTTTTTTCGCACCAGACACTTTTTAGAGTAATTTTATTCTTATTTAATCGCAACAACATTTAGAGAGAATTACACTAAATATAAAACGGTGTGGGAAAAAGTGCGTTAAGAATTGCATGGTTATTAATGATATGTTTGGCAAGTATATTATGGACCAACAACAATATAGCCAGTGGCGTCGCCAGAAAAAAATTCAAGGGGTGCAGAACCTGGAAAAAAAATTGTTTTTTAATAAGATTTTGATAGCATAGTTTTAAATTTAAAGAAATAAATGCTTATTAGAATTTTCCAGGGGGGGGGGCAAGTAACCCCCCCCCCTTGCCGTATTGCACCGACGCGCATGCCCTGAAACACGAAATGTTTGGCTATTATTTAGTGCTTTGAATCTTGAGCTAGCGCGTACGAAATTTTTTAAGCACACCTGTACACAGAGAGATATTTTTTCACAATAATATGATGCTGGATATTTCAAAACGTGGTATTCGGAAAACATCATAATTTCGAAAATTTGATTCATAAAAGTTTAAGAATTTCACAAATTCAATATCTTCTACTTCTGTACGTAAATTAACCCTTAAGTTCCGTGTGTTGCTTTTCGGCAACGTATCCAATTTTGTTTTCTAAAGTATTATTTGAATAATATAGAAGAAGCTCTAATGCCTCCTGTTTGTCCATTGGCAACAAATTGCTTTTTAGCTCTAAACCATAACTAAAATAAAGTATGATTTTTTATGGCATTTTCCCCGTGATTTGTTTAAGAGAGCTAAGAATGAAATATTTTTAAAGTGATTTAAAAAAAAAATCAGGCATTTAAAGGTTAGATAATACAATATTTTTATATTCATAAAGCATATCTTTTATTTCAAAATGTGCTAAAAACTCGGACTCAGCTGATATGGAGTTCTAGAACCGTGGAAATTCGGATGCGTGTATGTGAAACTTCAGTTCAGTCAGGTAGGAAGTAGCTGACAATTCGGAAAAAATAAAATAAATAAAAAATAAAAAAATTGACTGGATTTGTTCAAGCGCCCAGTCCCTGTCTAAACCCGTGGTTGTTTGAAAATGTATTGCCGTCAGAATTATGCATATACGCAAAATGTTAAACCAATCAGATGATAGGAGGTGAGTTAAAATTCGAAAAGAAATTTTGAAGTGGGGATAAAGGCCCAGGTCCTCAGAGTCCGACTTTAAGTCCGTTGTTGCTTGAACATGTATCTTGCTTTTGGAGTTATGAGTTATACATGTTCACGAAATTTCAATTCAAGCAAAAGGTAGGAAGCGGCCTAAAATTCAAATTGAATATTTAAATAAGAGTTGGACATCTAAGAACTTCAGTCCATGTCACCAGATTCAGCCCTATCATCCGAATGAGCTGAAATTTGGCAAACATAAAATTTCAAATCAATTGGAGTACAAGAAGTGTGTGAAAATTCAATTCTTAGATTTGATCCACCCTCACAAATAAACAACATACTAAATTAACTAAAAACTTGTAAAAAATGAAATAATTAAATATATTTTAAATCACTTTAAAATTAGATCCTACAACAATAACAGCAACAAACAGTACAAATAAAATAATGCGTAAATTTCTATTTCTACTGTAAATTAACACTTCAGTTTTGTATAGATTTTTTAATATACCAAGGGTGTTTTGGAAATAGTTCTAAGGGGTTAATTAAAATTAAGATTTAAGTCATTTTGAGCTTAATCGATCTGAGAGATTTCGTAGCTGGGAAAATTAATTTTATAAATAGCTCGAGGATAAACATTACATAAACTAAAAAGCTTTGTCAATTTTTATGATAACCAAAGATTAGAAGTTATAATGGGCCCTAAATATTAATTTAGAGATATTGGAGTGTAACAATCGAACCCGGGTACTTCGCTTGCCGTGCGGCTGCTCTAGCATCGAGTCACTCTGGCTGATTATCCAAACGGCATTTTTCATAATAATGTTATGTAAAAAATGTGCACATAATTTTACGGGAAAAATACCAAGTGGGTAATTAGCGAGGGTGGCTCGGTAGTAGAGCATACACACGGTAAGCGGAACACCTGGGTTCGATCCCTGACTAGAATTTCTTGCAGAGTTGGTATAAGAATTTAACTTTACATTCCAACATCTCTAACTAGAGTAGAATTTTAATATGATAAGATAATTAATATGTTCATCAGTAGAATAATTCTCATTAACAGTATACTGAATGTTTCCCTAATACAAGTTGTAACAGCAAAGCGGGCCAAATGTGTATATGTTTGAAAAGTAGAAAATACATTCTATTTGTTTACATCTAATGCTAAAGTGAGAAGTATAAGAAAGATATTTGCCATCACAAATGTATTACTGTAAATTCCATCATTTTAATTTTAAAAATAAACAAATAAAGTAATGCTGTATTTCTATTTCCTTAATGGAATTTCTCAAGTACTAAAGTGGACTTTATCTCGAAATATTTTATTCAATATCGCATATGCTTGATCTGTTATATAGTGTTCAAGAAAATTCCAGTAGAAGCTTCGAAAATACGAAATTTGATCATATGAGATCAAGTCTCGGGTAGAAAGATCAAAGAAATGCGTTTCTTAGAAAATGTTTTCTTGGATCTCCATAGAAGAATGTTTTATTCGTATTATTTAATCAAAGACCTGACATTTATTAGTGGAGGCACTCTCTTTGAAAGGAATATTTCAGTACACCGTTCGCTAATTATCAATGTTTCTATGATAATTCAGAGAATTGTTTGCTATATTAATCTTTTATTGAGGAAATTTGTGTTCAAAAACCTAAAACCTTCTTTTAGAATAAATAAAAGGAAAGATAAGATAAAGCTTCGATTTTACATTAAGTGAGTTTTAAATAATCGTAAAAGATCAATCGTCGCTTCTAGGAAATTCTGGTACTAGTTTAGAGAAGCGTATCTCATACTTAAAATATCACTGTGTAAGGTAGGAGTGGCGTCGAGTTAAGAAAGTAAAGGTCTCCAAGGGAATTCAGTATTGAAAGTAGTGTAAAGGGATAGCGTCGAGTTGGGATAAAATGTTTGGTTGAGAGTGGGAAGGTTTCTAGCTGGATTCAGCATATTTGGGCGATGTTGTGAGTGGGATAGCTAGTTGAAGGTGTCGAGCATAGGTGAATTTTGAGTTAGCATGGAGTGTCTAATTATTGGATAGTTATTTTTATAATTTGAAAGCAGGATCTACGTAGATTGTGAAAGGTGTTTAAAAATTGAAGCGGGTAGTCTTTAAAGAAGTAGTTTGGTAAAAGGAAGTGAATCGTATTTTCTATTTTGCAGGACTTTAAATAGGGCACTTAATGAAAACCCAGTTGTCGCAGTTGGTGATGCGTTGTTGTTGTTGTTGGCTATGTATTGCGTTGGTAGTTGTGTTATTGGAGACAGAAGTGTTGTAAGTTGGTAGTTGTATTGCTGGTGGTATAAAGTGCTTTTTTTCGCTCGGCCCTTTCGACTATTACCTTTGCAAGCTGCAACTAGTGAACTATTTTTTTTATGATAGTTTAAAATTATTAGTGAATTCGTTCATATCTCTATGCCCTTTTTCACTTTAAAGTTATAATAAAGATAGATGTCTCTTTAAATTAAGTCTCCTGATTTTATCCTGCACTAAGTTAAGTATAATGAATCAAGCAGAAGTCGGAACGGAGACTTCACAACTGGAGCAAAACAGCAACATTACATATTACAGGAACATTACATATTGGGAACAGATATACCCTAACAACACATTTCCTTTAACTAAACTTAAGTTTGGTAGTTCAAGGAGATTTTTAACCAGATTAAAGCTTGGACTGTTACATTTGAAAAATCAAATAAATAATAAGTATAAAAATTCCATAAAATTAAAAGTCAAAGGCTGGAAGCTGCGAACGCAGTTATTAATTTTCTCACGCTCAGAGTGAAAAAATCGAAATTGTAAAGGCAAAATACATATCTTTATGTACCAAAGATAAAAACAAAAAGGACTTTTATTCAGAAGGCAGTTTTTATGGTATTTATTTCATGTAAGCTGTAGCAAGTATGATGAATGTTTGATACGTATTGATTCATGTTTGAATAATCAAGCATAAAGCAAATTGCATAAGTGTAAATTTAGAGGCTTGATCTTCGATTGCTGCGAGTTTTAGACTTTGATTTAAATCACGTTTGATGCAAATTCTTTATGTTGTCTGGGAAAGATGCGTCGTGTACGCTAATGACAACTGGTGCACGTTAAATTCCGTCGTGGTCGCAAAGTCCTCCAAGTTCTCCATAAAAAATTATACCTCTGAGGGTATCGGAACATGGGTTTAATTCGGCCTTGATCCGGATCAAAATTCGAGTTTCTGTGGTTTGCTGGTGCTGCCAACTTTCGCCAGTTTCTGGAGCTAAGTCGTTCTTCCTCCCTATGTAGCGCTCCTCTGAAAAACGGAAGGCGCACCCCCTCCTGCCTTAAATCCCTATGCTTCCACTACCGGGGCTCGGAATTTCCGAGTAGGATAAGAAACAACAACAAATGGATGAACTGTAATATATGGAAACGGTTAATAGATGAAAATAATATTCCTTATATTTTATTTTATTAAGCGAATTAGCAATGGGAGATTAGAATTCCGAGAGACAGTTATTTAATAAGAAGACATTTAGACTAGCAGAAATAAAATTATTAATTTTAAAGAATGTGTTTTTAGTCTCAATAGATTTATTTAATAGATTAACAGATAAAATATTATTAGAATTAAGATCTTCATTTATAGAAAGACAAATGTGATTAAATGCAAAAGATAATTTAAAAATTCGTAATCTTTTTTAATAGGAATTTTATTTATTGAAAATATAGTATTTAATTATTTAATTTATTTGAAAGAATGTAATTAAAACTAATATACGTGAAGATACTCCTTCACAGATGTCATAGAAATTCATTTACTTTTAAAGCAAGTATTTCGGATACCTATTAAAAAATACACATAAAAAAAAAGTATGTTATATAATCAAGCATAAATTTAATAATTTTAGTTTAACAACGTTGCTTTATAAACATTAAATGTAAAACGTTTTACTTAAAAAACGACATAAATATGATTCTTTCGGAACCACTTTTTATTTTATGCATAAAAATTCTATAAAGAAAGATCAAAGAGAATCGGCGAGATGAAAGAAATGAAAATTTATAGAAATTCTTAAAAGATTCTGAAAGAAATAAATTTTATAGTGCCTATTTGCCCAAGGGAGTAACAGTTACAACTCCATTTTTATGAATTCCTGCTAGCAAAGTATTTAAAAAAGAATTCAAAAATAGATTTCTTGTTTGAGTGTTACAAAAATATAAGTTCTGGATCAATAAACAGGATTTTCTAAATAATAAAAAAAAGTATTCAGTTACTTAAAAAAAGACAACTAAAATTTAAATAATAGATTAGATATATGTTACCACTACTTTTATAATACATTTTCATAAACATTTCGAAACATTTTATTTAATAGGGAACATAAAAAGAATTGTAAAAAAAAAATAGAATTAACGAATTAACTAGAAAAAAAAATATGATATTTAAGTATTCCCAAAATTTAAAAATGTTTCGTCTGTAAAAAGTATATATAAAAAAAAAGTATTCAAATTTAATATACACTAAAGTAAAACTTAAATATTAATACATAATCAATACAAAATTAAATAGTATTAATATGCATTAAATATACATTAAAAGAAAATTTAAACATGTCAATAAAGTAATGCGATATGAAAGGAATTATAAGAAAAAGTAAAATTAATTAAAATGAACATGGTATTAAAGCATTAATAAATAAATAAATAAATAAATAAAATAAATGAAAAAAAAATCCATTGTCTCATTGCAAATTGAATAAATAAATATATATGTACATTCAAACTGAATATACAATAAAAATATTACTAGAAGGGATTTGACTTCTGGTGAAAATAAATTCATCAGCATCTTTGAAAATAAATAAATAAATAAATAAATAAATAAATAAATAAAATGAAATAAAATAAAGTATGCATACTCTACTCTTCCGAAGAAAGCAGATGAATAACAGATGTTTTTGAATCTTTTAACTTTTAATGATTTATTTGATTTAACGAAGATGGTTAAAGACATCCCAAATACTAGATTCAGTTAAAGAATACTCATATTCAGATAAAGTCAAAGTTTATTACAATTTTGAAGAAATAAATAACCATATTTTTCTCTATACAGTGAATAAGAATAAATATTTTATACAGTTTTAAATCTATTTATTCGTCATTACATACAATCTTACATAAAATATTATGTAATATAGATACAGATATAACCCAGATCTTCATAATCTAAAAATATATATAATATACAGGTTGTTTTACAAAGAATTTTATGATTTTTAAAATTAACGAGCTGGAAAAAGTATATCGATAGAAGAGTTATATAAGAAGTACCCATTTCTTAAAAGAAATAAAGAAAAAAAAAAGAAAAAAAAAAGAAAAAAAAGAAAGAAAGAAAAAGAAAAATCAATGTAATAACTTTAAAATTAGTCAACAATTTTGCAGAGAAGTGGCGCTATAACATGTAGTCTCATAGAAATTTACGAAAAAAATCTATACCCCGGAGGTACAAGGACACCATGTCACAAAAATTTAATTTTTCAGAAATGATGTTTATGATGTTGTAATGAAATACATTTGTCACGAATAAAGGAAATGGACATGGTTTTATTTTCCATTGTCCTGTCTCCTTTTTAGTAACTGGTCATATTGCTTAATGCCTCTATATAAAGCAAAATATGCACATCAAGGACATGGTACTAGCTTTTTTCACAAAGCGTACATGGTGTCTTTTACCTTTATGATACAGAAATGGTCCTAGTCATTGCCTTCTGTACTTATTTATAGTACAGAGGGTATGAAGAAGTTCATGCGCTAAAGTTCACATGGATGAAATTGTTCTTAAGCAAACAAAATGAATAACTGCAAAAAACACCAGGAACATAGATAAAATAAGCCGTAAATAAAAAAACAATTTTCTTATCTGACAGCACTTTATTTTCGAGTTTAACATCACAGCTGTGGACTGAAGATTATTCTATAGTATACTTGAAAAACTTGAAAAGATGCATAAAAATATTATCTTTGAGACATTCAGTTGGTGTAAAACAAATTTTCAGGTAGAGAGAGAGGGCTTCGTGATCGCGTGCTATTTAAGCAGCCGTTCGGGAGCGAATTCTGAAGTTTTCAATCTCGCAGTCAAGATCCAACCAAGTTTTCCAAAATAGCGCCAATTTTACAACCAAACAGAATCCATTGTCTCTCGAATAAATTAATATATATATTTTGAATTTAGAGAGTCCGTTAAAGAATTAAAGCCAAACACCTATGCCAAATTTTATCGCCAGAAAATCGTCTGCTTAATGGAGACGGAAAGGCTGTGAATTATTGCACTTCCTGTCATGCAAAATTATAAATTACCCCTTTGATGATGTTACAACGGAAATTTATTGCTTAATTTAGTTTCTAATAAATAAACTTACGCTATCTAAAAGAATGAAATGCAATATTTATCTATACAACGGTTACTAGATGAAAATAATATTCTTTATATAAGAAACGCCGTCACAGAGGGCAATGTCACAGTCCTGTCATCATCATTTCTAGAGGAGTAATGGTCAGCGCTTTAGCCTTCAGGGGATAGGTACTGAATTCGAGATTCGAGTCCCGATTGTGACATGGGTGTTTGCAGTGGTTCATTTTAAGCCATTAGTGCCGGTTTAATGAATCTTAATGTAAAAATAAAAATAAAATAAAATAAAAAATAAAATAAAAAGAGGAAGTCAACAAATTAAACCGTCTAATGGTATTTTTAGGAATTAATATTTTTGGAAAATAACGATTTCTACTTGTCTTGTTGCGTTGAGTTCAATCATTCCACTTGGTGGATCATCAGTCAAAGAATATATTTGAAGTAGTGACACCCCTTGTTCAGCGAAGGGAATGCTCCAAGCAAAATCAACTCTACGACCTTTCACATTTTGAAGAACTCTGGAAAGAGCAACACAATACCTCACGCACTCTTCTGTTGCCAGCAATTTATTCTTCTGGTAATAATAATAATTAAAAAAAAATGTTAAATTTAATGAAATTCCGCGTATCATTTTTTCTATAGGCTGCTCTCTGATTTTAAGTTTATTGTTGCGGAAATTACATGGCCTTAAGTAGAACACTAACTTTGTTATAAAATATAAAGAAAATGTAATTTTTATTAGAAAGTGCTTTGATTGAACTTTATGTAAAATATAAAGTTCAAAGATATGAGAAATTTGTAGAATTTCAAAAATAATCTAGCAGTATGACAGAAGAGCTAACAAGTATTCTTAAACTTTCAAAATGTATATAATGAACCTTTCAACTTTCGAAAATTCTTTTATTTGGAACACTAAGACTACTCAAATCTTTGTAGGAAGCAAAACTGAAAAAAAAAATTACTTTGGGGACTTGAGATCCCTAAAGCATTACGCTAGAATATTTCGCAGCATTATTAGATTTCAAAACTGTATTTTCTCTCTATTACATTGTAAATTTTTGCTCTAATATTTTAGGAAGCGTTTTGAATTTGACGTTCAACTGCTTTATGTGTATCAGTATTGATTTTTGAAATAGTACATTAATATTTATCATTTTAAAATATATTTAAGAAAAATTATTCCTTTTCGAAGCAACCAATTTTTTAAAACAGATTACTTTTGAATAGGAAAATTTTTTTGAACAAATTAGTTATAAAACTTGCCTTTTACCATTATTTATTCATTTATAACTAATGGAATAAATTTTGTATCATTCTTTATATTTTTTCGCTCCAGCTAAAAAGACAAAAGTTACAAGAAATGAAATAAAAATAATTCAACAATTAGATGCATCATAAATAAATTAAGTATTAACATCCATTTGAAAATAATATGATTTTCTGTCAGACTATTGTCATATAATTGTCTGTATTTAACAACTTACACATTGGATGTTCACGTCAGCTAATGTCGTGTTTGAAATTAAGAAATAAATAAATAAGAAATTTTTAAATTTATTCGGTTTAGAATTATTATTACTTGTTAATTTTTTTAAGTTTATTACATACATTTTAATTACTATTTTAAGGTTTCTATCAAATCAACAAGTTGCAGTCATCTAACATTTAACGTAAAAGAACGGAATAGGTAAAAACCTAATTATCGATAATTCTTTTAAAAGGAGGTTTTTTTCGAAGACACACACATATATATGTATATGTATAATATCTCATCATTATAATGAACTAGTAAGTCTACTCGATGCTACTCAGGAGGAAGTAGTGATTATAAAAAATTTGAATGAAAGAGAAACAAAGCAAAGAATGTGTAAGATGAATTAAAAATTAAATTAAAAAAAATCCTGCAACTTTATGATATTGCGAATAAAAATTTTCAATAAAGGTATTTCAAATTGGACACAGGAGGTCGATGGAATATGGTGAAAGATCTATTGAACTTATTTGTGACATTAAGCGTACATATATATAATGAAATCCTTTTCAAACATTGTGCAAGATGAAATTATGTATCACATGAAGAACTGGAAAGAATACACACACACACACAAACACACACACACACACACATATATATATAGACATCTATATTACTAAACAAAAGTTCATAAATATGTTGCATAAAAATATACGCAAATTAAAAAATGAAGCAAATTTATATTTATATGAATATTTAATTGCTAATTACGCTTTTAAGTTCTAATTAAAAAATTCTTTTCATACAAATTTTTGTATTTATATATTCACGCAAAATGTCTTGAAAGTGTGAATTTACAAATATTGAATTCCTTGACAAAATATATTTTCTCGAGTTATCGAACGATGAAAATTAATACAGAGCATTCTACCGTATAAATAGAATGTGATAAAATATTTCAGAATTCTAAATTTTATGAAAATACGAGGGTTTTCAGAAAATGCAATTATCTCTTACGAAACAATGCGATTGATTTCACAGAAATGCTTCATCTGTAGATTCTAAGGGAGATAATTTTAATTAGGTTTATTCCTTAATCTTTTCAGGGCATCCTACTTAATTTTAATTCTCAACTGCAAAATCTCGTTTCAGAAATTTTTAACAAAATTTTACTACAATGATAAAGAGGAAAAATGTCATTTATTTCATTTCTTTCAGATTTCTACATAAATTCTGGTAGCAGTTTATTTTAAATAAGCAATATTACCTTGCCCCTCAAAGGATTATAGGGTGCTTTACAGTAAAGCATACGGATTATGGTAAGTTATTGCTCTGTTTTTATATATGCTAAGGATTTCTGTTAAATTTTCAGAATTATTCGATACTGTTTAATTTTTGTTTATTTTTTAAAGGATAATTTAAATTGACACAAATAAATTAAAAGTGTACAAAAAAGAAAAAAACAATCATACACACACACACACACACAAAAAAAAAATTATAAAATTGTATAAAGTTTATTTCAGTGAGGTTATACAGACGTTAAACGATCAACAGAATAAGGCCATCAGAATATTTAGATAAATTAAAGTGTTTTTCAATATGGTATTAATATTATATTTTCTTGAATAGAATCGTATCGAAAAGTAAATTTTTTAAAAGCTATCTTTAAATTAGTTTTAGCACAAAAATACATGCAAAAGGACGTGTATTTTTATATCACGTATTCTGATATACATCACATGCAAAAGTACACGTAAAGTACATCATTAACTCTAATATTTATGTCCTACCTCAAAAATAGGTGATTTCGCCTTGTATAGTTGTATTTGCAATTAAACTCATTTTGAGGTAGGCAGTGTAATTTGAGTACCACATTACTTTCACTGGTGTCAAATGATATTTTAGAGGAGGTACAAATGAGAAAAGAATTGTTGGTTGTAATTACTTGCGTACAGCTATAAGACATTTTGTTCTGATATCAATACAGGGTTCTTCACAAACGAAAGAGTAAACAATGACGTACAGCTCAATAATACGAAATGTATTATTAAACAAAAGTAAGGGCGGAAGTGATCTGTAGAGGCAAAAATACAAAAATTGAGACATGAAAGAGAAAAACTTCAAGAAATGCTTTTTTACAGCAATTTTCAAAAAATGTTCTAAATTATGGCTAGCACAATCTTCTCATCATTGTGAGAGTTACCACCAAGTGTTGATTTTTTTTTCAATAGTGGGCGTATCAGACATTTACTACGTATTTCTTGTTCCAGGTATTTCTCGTACATGTGCTATTACAACGAGAAGTCGAGAGACAAAGCTTAACGCTTTGTTACAGCAATATTGGCAGCCAATTATGCTATAATTATTATTTGGGGTTATAATTTTAATGTTTTTTGTAAAAATTGCTGTAAGGAAGCACTTTATGTAGATATTGTAAGAAAACAATGTTTTTTCCCCTTTTTAAACACGTTCCAATAAGGTTGAAAAGTGTTAAGGATTTCGGTTTTTCTGTCTATCCGTCTGTCAGTCCGCGTTCATGAAATTCATGAAATTTCTTGAAACTGATATATGCTATTCAAATTCACTATCGAATGTTCCCTACTGAAAATGGAGTGAATACCTGTACTGGTTTGTGTACTGGGACACCCGAAAGTATTCCAAAGCATAGTGTTCTATGAGAGGTATTTCTATAAACCGAATTTTAATAACTTTACTGTACACAAATCTTAATAAAATTAAAAATGTTATTCACATGGAAAAAAAAATGCTTTGTATAGAAAATAGTATGATTATAATTAAGATTTACAGGGCCACAAAAATATTCAGTTACATTAAGAAATATTATTGGAAATTTCCTAGAATTGCATTTTCGATTACATTAAGCGTTTTTAACATTTTCTGTCAATTTGTAAGTTTGAATATGGTTTGAATTTGTGTATCCGTCTCTCCGACTGTCCATATGTCTATCTATTCGTCTGTTCACCTCCAGCGTCTGTAAATATTTTCAGATAAAAAAATAAAATGTTATATGTTATTCAAGCTTACTATGGAATATTTCCTATTTAAAATGGCATTAATAGGTCCTGTAACAGACAGTGTTGGGCATAATTGATTAAAAAGTAATTGAATTATAATTGAATTACAATTAAATTACAATTATATTGATTTTACTGTCAATCAAATAACAAGTAATTGATTACAAATAAATTGAATTACTTATTCAATTTATTTGTAATCAGTTACTTGTTAGTCGATTGACAGTAAAATAATTATAATTGTAATTTAATTGTAATTCAATTACTTTTTAATCAATTATGCCCAACACTGGTCCTGTATAACTGGTTTCCGTACAGGAACACTCAAAAAATGCCAATGTATTGCGTTTTAGGACAAACATTTTTATAAATCATATTTAAATAACTTTCAACTATAAAAATAATTAAGAGATTGACATTTATTCTTCATATACTAAAATAATGTTTGTATAGAATATAATATAGTTAACCTATCAATTTACAGGGTTACACTAAAATATTCAGATACATTAATGGCTACAATTATAATCTAAGGGCTGCATTTTCTTTTGCGTTAAGCATTTTTAACACTTTCCAACAATATTAAAGAGTGATTATGAATTCAATTAGTCTAACTGTAAGCCTTACAGTCCTTCTGTCTGTCCGTTGTGTGTTAACGTAGACAAGGAAAGTTTTGCGATACAACAAGTACGTGAGATTGGAAAGGGTTATTAATCACTGCGCACCGCATTATTGCTCGTTCTTTTTTTGATAACTCTGCGTGTGAGCGCCAATTACGCCCATATTTGCTATACTAAAAGTAATAACTTTCCTATATAATTCCGCTTAGGGAGTTGTATCATCCCTTAAAGTTTTACCTCAATACTTTAGAGCAGCCTTGCATATGACTTCTTGATTTGAAATGACGTCACATGACATGGTAATTTATTGTAGCTCGTGATTTTTACTCAGTTATTTACAGCAGCCAAAAAGACATATAGCTTGCAAATGGATACTTCAAACTACTTTAGAAAAAAATGTATGAGAAAAAATAATCTCAGAATGATATTCAGCGTATTGTTTGGGGTAAAAACATAATAGCAAAGTATTTCTACGCAAGATGTAAGTGTAAGTTTAAAGATTAAGTCCGAATGTCTATACAAAGAGGCTAGACCTGGGGATAAATGCACTTCGTGGAGGTTTTTCTAAGAGGTCTTAAGTGGTATTTATGCGTGTTTAAAAAAAAAAATCACCGAAAAATCTGAACAGCACGACCTGGGACCAAAATTTCCCATCTACCAACTTCGAGAGCAGAACATCTCAGACACTGGTGGGACTTGTATATAAGCCTATCTGAGTCTTTTATACAATCTATAGTTTTAGAAAGAGGTATGTGATAAATTCCAACGAAACGGAATCGTTTCTTGTTTGTAAAAAAGTTTAGTTTTGAATAAACATAATCAGTATAATTTAAATCCTAAAGAGGTGTGTTTGTTACTGTGTTTCTCTTTCTTTCGTTTTCTTTCTTTTTTAATTTAGAGGAAAACACCATTTATCATTTAACCATGCATGGGGCATTCCATTGACTATTTAAATTACTCTCCTTTAACATTTCAGCCGCCGCTCTTCATAAAACATTGTTTATATTATTATTCTAACTGCAGTTGATTTTTTTTTAAGGTACACGAACTGTTGATAAGGGACACAACAGTGTAGAAGTGCCTTTACGTTTCATTCTTGAGTATTCTTTTTGCCTTTCTCTTTTGGTCTTGTTTATTATCTTTCACCGAAAAAGATTTTCCATGCCTGTGTTTTTTAAAAAGCAATTTTAAAAAGCTCTTTTCTTATCTTTTTTCATCATTCAACGTACATTTACGGTTTGTTTTATTCCTTTGTCAAATTATCAATTACATTGCCAACTGCAAAATTGCGAAGAAGTCGAAACAAAATTATTAAATAAAACTCGATAAGTATTTAACTATTTAGCCAGTGAGGGCATATGTAGTATTAGCGAATTCGAATAGTTCGTATTAAGCATCGAATTATTCGGATATTCTGAAATACTCAAAATCTAATTCAATATTGCCTTTGCTCGATAGATACGTAGGTAGATTGAGTTTAACGTCGCACAATGGATAATTGGCAACGATCTGGGACGCACCACTAAGGATGGTCCGGAGGCATGCCATCGCAATTTTGATCCTCCACGGAGGGGAGTTGCTCGATAGGTATAGGATTGCTAGTGGTGTCAGGAATAATAAGAGAAGTCCATGAAATATTACTTCCTAATAGGTTCTTTATTGTTAAAAATACGAACATTTTTGTTTGTGTCATTCGGAATAAGTAAGTCAACTACGAACCTGCTATCTTAGACAAACCACGTATGTTGTAATGCGTCCTCTTACTCCTAAAAATATGCTCACTCACTTTAGAAATACTCCTAACCAAAATATATTTAGAAATATAAAATAATTATGTTATTAATATTAAAGCAAAATAAAATATTAATATTTTGAAAAACTTGTTTTGAATGATTTTTAAAAACATTGTTTCATTGTGTACTAGTCATATATCAATATAATTCAAGCAATTTAATTAGTATATTTTACAAAATAGTCACATTTGGTTGCACGTGACACGAAACAATGTATGCCATAACTATCACATTCAGTGACATCACAGAAATGTTGCAATAGTTTCTGTACATGCTTGATATATGCGATTACTGAGTATTCCTATAATTAATGAACTATGCGTATATGATGTGAAGAAAAATTAAAAATAGATATTTGCAAATAAAAACAAAACAAAATAGGGTTCTTTCTTTTTTGTTCTTTGATTAACAGATGCCCAGCCCAACGATTAAATGGTTCACGAAGCATTCTGAATTGTAGCAAACACTCACTCGGTGGCCCTTTCAATTCGATGTTTTACTTCAAATATTTTTCAGCATGGAAAACACTATCATGTTGTACAGTCGGTAACAAAAGTGTCAGAACACTAGCAAAAATTCCTATGTAAAAAAAGTACACTTCATACGGTTTTGTTAAATAAATCCTTGTCGAATCCTGTTCTTAGTCAGTCTGAGAACGTGATTCGACAAGGATTTATTGAACAAAACTGCATTAACTCTACTTTTTTTATATAGGAATTTTTGTTAGTGTTCGGACACTTTTGTTACCGACTGTATGTACTCCATGAAAATGCTCACTAAATCAGTTTCTGCCTGGAGCATCCTCTTCCCTTAGTGGACACCACCTGCCTGATTACGTTCTAAAAAAATACTAATTACTTACTCTTGTAGGCGCCTACAAATCAAAGCCAATGTCGTTAACTACTTGAAACGAAAAAATATTATTATCATAAATAAATTATTTATTACCGTACAAGATTCAGTTCTATAAAACGTTTAAAAATAAATAAACGCAAACAAATACTTTTAAAAATATGACTTAAAATCAGAAATCGAGCACAGTATATGATCATAGCTTTTAAATATTCACCGGTGCACAAAATTTGGTGTATCTAGGTCACCGCTTTCTATGAAAAAACACGATGACAGACACACATACACACCATCAATTTTATTACTAATAGAGTTTTTATTGAGCTGATCTGTGCGTATGTTCCAATAAATCATTAAAAATATAGATATGAAAGTGTTGAATTGAATTTCTGCAGGGTTCCCTTTCTGAAACTGAATGACCGATACCTTCCGCCATTAAACATTATTTCAAAACTAATGAATTTCAACGAAACAATATCAAATTTTCAGTTAATTGGAGCACCATGTTTTTAAAACCATAGATTTCAAAAACATTTATTTTAAGAACATATATATATATATATATATATATATATGCAATATATGGTCTTTTAGTAGCTAATTCATGCCAGTCGTTTCATATTAAGAGAGTTCACTCAAATAATTAATACTCCAAAATTGATGATGCAGTCGTTTATTGAAGACTTTTAGTCACGTTACACTTTATTTACAGTCAAATCATTCGGAGCACGCTGACGTACAGATCCGTAGCCGAGTCGGGCCGAAATCGTCCCGATAACGGCGGAACCGCGAATCAATCCCCTCCTGGGACCGTTAAATTAAACTGTTTATGGACGTGAACTAATTAAGCAAATACTTTCATGAAAAAGGCCGCCGATTTTCGGGTGCTGCCGCTTAAATATGAATAATTTAGGGCGAGGCCAAACTCCTAATATGAATTCTTATTGGATAGTTAAGTGAGCTAAAATCCAACCCACATTCTTTTATTGGCTGACCCGGATATCCAGGATTTCGTATTTCGCAATGCCTTGCCGCTTATTTTTGACTATTGCATAATTTTGATTATGAAACTTCTTCTAACTTCGATTCCCGCGCTACGATGTGTTTTACTGAAAAACTAACTTTACAGAGGCTCTAAAATAGAATTCTCACAAAGTTGTTCTTAAAATTAAGATTTATTCTGAGCTAATACTATTAAGATATCACTTAATATTAATTTAAATACTAATTTAGAATCTTGCTTATTTTATCCTTTCATATCCCCCCCCCCTCCAAACCAACGCTCCCCCATACTTGACTGCAAGTATGTGGGAAGTCACCCAGAGACAGAAGATACTCCAGGAGAAAGTTAAACTTAATATGGAAAATTTGACAAATTATAAAACTTAATTTTTTGAAAAATTTATTTAAAATGGAAAATTTTATTTAAAAATGGAAAATTTTATTTTTTAGAAAATTTCGTCTGAAATATTTTGTTATGGAATCATTTTTAAGTAGGAGTTATGGCCTTTCCCTTTATTTATAAAAAAAATTAATTTTTCTTTTTTAATTTATTTACTTTTATGTTGGACTGGTCAACGTGCTCGCGTGATACATATAATAGTGTTTACAGCACTTGTTTACAAACATAAGAAAAGTTTAATATAATATATGAAAACGTATGACATACTGTACGAAAAAAATTTATAACATAACATGTTTACCGGCACAATATTTTTGACAAGATATCTTTCTTACGTACAAACTAGTTTCAAGTTAATATTTCGCGCAAATCCTTCTGCTTTTTTTTTTTTTTTTTTTTTTTTTTTTAAATGCCAAAGGGAATTTTAAGTTGTGAAGAGCAAATTACCGTATTTTGTGAATATGAGCACCGTGATAAATTCCTGTCCACTACTTATATACCAGAATGTAACAAAAGTTCGTTGCCTTTAGTACCTATGATCGTTGTGTGCATAAGAATAAGAAATGGTCTGAGAAATCGATCTCGTATCGTGTGTGCAGGTCAGTTGAGACAATGAGCTTTCAGATAAAAGAGATTCGAATACCCTTTTATCGGGATATTGTCCTCTTGGAAGATTCAGATAGACACTATTTTATTTGTTGCTCTTTGAATGCACTTTACTCGACGGATGTTCTCGCAAGAATCTAATAAAACTATTACTTAATGGCAAATTACAGGGATACAGTGGTAGTATAAATCTAGTATATAAGTTATGGGCCTGGAATATAAACAGTAGTGAATGACTATTTGTTGTTTAGGAACAGTAATTAAAATCTTGTCGGATAGTCTCTCAATGACAAACACACAACTCAAATGCTTGGTTGCAGTGGAATTTACTCGAGTGTATATAGTATTTTTTATAGTTTTTGGCGAAAGTTAGGAACGATAAATCGGTAGATTACACAAAGAAAACTAATTGATCCCGTTTCAATTTGAGATAGAGTTTCCAGATTTTAGCGACCTACTTTTAACAAAACCTCCAAAGTTACCGAGTTCACCCACAACGTTCCTACTTGTGCGTGTATATTTTCTGCAACGAGAGTTTAAAGAAAGGAATGCTGTTTATTCTTCACAACGATATTATTACGTGGGCTGTATTACCAGGTCCTATTGAAATCTGTCGAACGGGAGGTCCTGTATTATGATAGTAAAATATTTTGCCATTTCCTGATTATCTTTAAAGCGGAAGATAATATAGTAAATAAAAATAGAGCGTACAGTTAGATGTCATAACAACCCTAAATACAAAATTTCAATGTTCTGAGTCTAACAAGGAAACTTTCAAAAGGTGTCGTCTTCAAAAAATATTGAAAAAAAATATATGTGATTCTACTCTTCCTAAAACACCAGAAAGGGAAAAAATTATCGGCTGAAATTAATTACAGCGACCACAAAAAATTATCAAAATTAAGCATATTTGGCGATTGATTTTGAGTACTTGGCGGAGAAACAAAACACAGTTCTGTTCGTACACGGCAATCTCGGTGCTGACGGACTGAACGCCTAACAACGCTAAATCGCCAAATATGCTTAATTTTGATAATTTTTGTGGTCGCTGTAATTCATTTCAACCGATAATTTTTTCACTTCCTGGTGTTTTATGAAGAGTAGAATCACACATATTTTTTTTTCAATATTTTTTGAAGACGACACCTTTTGAATGTTTCCTTGTAAACCATGTTTTAGTAAAGCGAGATACACATACATGCATAGAGATGACGCGTAAAAACGTGTAAAATTGGTGATATCTGTAGAGTGGGAGTCATGTGGAAACCAAAGCTAGAGTTTTGCAACTAGATGTTGTAATAATCTCAAATACTAAATTTCAACAATCTACTGCTAACCATCTTTCTGTTATGCAAAATAAAACATTCGCTTCGTAAACCAGGTTCCTTAAACTTCCTTTTTTTTCGTACAAGGGAATAAAAATTGGTCGATTTCTTTCTTAACAACCACCATTCTAAGGTTTTTACTTCGGCAGAACATCATGTTAAGAAGAAAATAGTATTTCAAATACACACAAATAAGAAAAAAAAAAAAAAAAACTACATTTAAATTTTATTTATTAGAGCAGCTATGTAATATTTCCAACATTAATATTTCCAACATTTTGAACAGGGTTTTTAATATATGATTCTAATAAACATTTCACGGACAAAAGAAATTTTTGACCAGAGAACATTTATTTAACGTTTATCTAACGTTTTAAAAATGTTTAATCTAAAGAATATATAAATTTATCTAACATTTATTTTATAAATAAATCTTGACTTTCAAAAATAATGTATGTGTTATAAAAATTTATCCTTTTAAATTCAGTTACGCGATGAAAATTTAGAAGATATAAATTTTATTAGCTATAACATTTTAAAGCTGTAGGATCCTTAATGTTATAGCCTGATATTAATGATGACATTAATCAGTTTAACAGATAAAAATTTTCTGGCATCTTTTGTTGTATTAGCCTCTAGTTTTTAATATTTGAAAGTGTTTTAAAGGTTATTTTACTTCCATCCTTCTAACAAATGTTTATCAAGATAAATTTTTTGATACATTATTCTCGTGAAAATAAAGGGCAATCAAGGGGTTTTATTCCAAACCAAACTTATCTCGTTATCAAATGTTTAATATTTACTGAAAGTTTTGCAT
The DNA here is from genome assembly GCA_963930645.1 of Salticus scenicus. Classification (NCBI taxonomy): domain Eukaryota; kingdom Metazoa; phylum Arthropoda; class Arachnida; order Araneae; family Salticidae; genus Salticus; species Salticus scenicus. The sequence goes on along the minus strand of OZ005654.1, from coordinate 12,956,348 downwards.
TGTCTTTTTTAATCTATTAACATTTTGTCATTAAGTGATTGTTAAATTTTAATGGATATTTGCTATTAGAAAGCAGGGGGATTTAAAGTTTATATATTGTGTTGATAACATAAATCCTTATAGTGGAAATCCTTATGTATTATTTAGAAAAATTCTAGTATTAGGAGGATTTAGATAGTATTCGGAAATGGTTTCTGGTAAATTGAAATCTGAAATACAAGAAAAAAAGAACTGAAATAAATTAAAATAAGGTTTTCGTTTTCTTCTTTGGATAAAAAAATGTTTTTTGTGCTTTAGAGAACATAGTGATTAGAAAAGATTATTTACAAGATAGATATTTCATTTAAAAAACCTGAATGCTAGTTCTGAAAATTACTGTGTTTTAATTATTAATTATTACGCGTCTACATGATTGAATAATGATGTAATGAAAAATAATTGCATTGCTCGTTATATAATGCGACACATACGTATAGAAATAATATTGCGACATACGTTAAGAGTAATATTTCCAAACAACGTTTAGATAACGAGAAACTGTGAGGACATGAGGCTAGTCTGAATGGAATAAGTGGCTTAAAAAGGACCAAAAAAAAAAACTTGTAAATAGAAAAAAAAGAACTAACTTTTTTAAAAATCCAGAATAGTAATTTTTTGATTGGAACATTTTTATTTGCTTTGTTTAAAGATTTACTGTAAATCTATGACAAATATCTTTTCAAAGGATTTCATCAAAGGTTTTAAAATATATCAAGTTTAAAAATCTGGAATTATGCGTTTCAGAGTGGTGAGAGAAATTGTACTTTTCTTTTATAAACTACAATATAGATATTAGGATTGTGTATAATGATTCAGATAAAGCAATCTTTTCTCTGAAATATCAAATCCTATTTGGTTATTAATCTTAATTAATTTTTGCTCCATGGTATCACGTCCGTGAGGTAATTTCTTAGCCAAACTGATAAATTAGAGCAACCATATGTAAATCAAATAAAGAATAAAGAAACATAAAAATCGATATGAAAACCTAAAGTTGTAACCTGGTTTATTAGATTTAATTAAATACTGAATTAGGAAATAAAAAGCGTGTGGAAAATGAAATAAAATGGAACACGATAATTTAGTTTAATTTAGTTTAAAAGGATACGTCATGATATGGGCAAACTATTTTAGCCATTTTCATTTTTTAATTATAAAAATAATAGAAAACTTGAATTAGATGATAAATGGAGAATTTTTAAGATTAATTTGTCAATGTATTAGAAGAATAAATAGAAAAACAAAATCGGTATCTTGATACTTTACTTAAAAAAAAAAGTTATTCTGAGTGTGTGACACATGACATTCATATTATGATTTCTTATAATAATTCCCAGGATACTTATACGTACAATACGGACTTTATAAATACAATATCTATAGTTGATTATAAGTTTTTTTTATTAAGTTAATTAATTTCGTTGAGTGAGGCGGGGTGAGAACATAGTCGAGACCACAAACGGAATTTCGAAAACTATACGGATAAATAAAAAAAGCAAAAAGCAATTTTTAATTTGAAATAACATATCATAAAAAAACATATTGTAAAATACACTTAATATCTTTTGTAATGTTCATTAATATAATTAATTTTCATACTTTTTACCTATATGTTTATATATATGAATATATGTATAGATATTATATACATAAAACCTTCTACACAATGTAAAAAAAAAAAACTAATATAGGTAAACATTTGTAAGACATTTGGGTAAAGCAATGCTCCAAATTGGAAAATTCTGTTTATAACCCAAAATGGGTCAGAAAATCTATCTATTTTGAGTTTACAAACTTGTTATGTATGGTTCACTATCTTATTTTGTATTTTTGTCTATAATAAATAAAGACGTTGTAGAAAATATTGTATCACTCACTACTTATAAAAAAATATCTAACATGCGTAGATGATCTGAACAAAATGTAAACATTTTTTATGTATACGTATGTACACTGCAAAAAATAAACCCCAAAACAATTCTGCCCCAAATTGGTCTCGTATCCAACGTAGGTTGAAACTTTGGGTTATAAACAGAATTTTCCAATTTGGAATATTGCTTTACCCAAATATTTTACAAATTTTTACCTATTTTTGATTTTTTTTTTTTTTTTTTTTTTTTTTACAGTGCACATAAAATTTTATAAGAAGAAGAAGAATATTATGTTTTTTATTAAAAATTTTGAATTTAAACTTACATTTTTATCTTTGCTCCAAATATAATACTTGTAAAAAAAAAACAGTAAAACCTTAAATCAAGACACAATTAAAACAGTTGATAGTACAACTAACGATTGAAAATTTAATAAAACTAAATAAATAGTTTCTTAAATAAGGAAATATATGTGCGTCTTAAAAGTAATATCTATAAACAAAAGCAAAAAAAAAAAAAGATGCTGCTTTAATAACGATTTTTATTCATCAATTAAGACTATTTCAGTACTTTTATTTCCAAATATTTAATTAAAAACTATTTTTATTTAGTTATTTATATAGATACCAATTAACATGTAAATGGACATTATGATTTTCGTTTTAAATTTTGGGGCATTAGTTTGTTTTGTCTTTAATGTCTCCATAACGGGAGTCTGGGCTCATTTGTTGTGAAGAAATGAAAAAGAACATTCTATATTAAACTAATGGATTTAACAGAAAATGCTTGTTTCTGTAAAACAGCTGTTACGGTATCATAAAAAAAAGCAAAAGTGACGAGTAACACATTATAGTGTTGATTTTCCTTCGATTAGCCCAGCTGTGTCTCTATTTTTCTTCTGGAATGAAGTTCATGTTTTGTACAGACATTTTCTTTTAAGAAGAAAAAAAGAAAAGGGGGAAAAAAAGAAGAAGAAGAACTGTATTAGATAATATATTTCTTTTATTTTTATATAGAGAAACATTCATATGCATTAACACATTAATATGAAGGCTTTCCTTTCATATAGTATGACACAATAGCTTATAGAAGGTTTAATAATTCCGATAAAGTTTGAAGAGATAGTAGTTAAGTGTCATCTACAACTAGTTAAAATATGTGCAGAATAAATATGTATATATATGTATTTTTAAAAGAAATATGGAAGTGTTGGGATAAAAAAGACTGTAAATTTACAAGATATGCATGTCCCTACGAGTAATTATGATAGTAAAAACCGTAAATTAACCATATATATATATGTTTTCTGTTTTGGGAATTCTGACCTAAAGGAAGTAATTCACTTTGCACTTTAAATTTATTGATATAAAACAAATCATCTAATTTTTTGATACAAAGCCTTACTAAAGATAGTTATCAATGCACTTTCACACGAAAGCTTTTTGAAAAGTCAATGACTTTGATATAAAATGTGTACATACGTACCAAAATGTATTTTATATTTCGGCATTGTATCCTTTCATTACGACTTATTTTTGACAAGAATAATTTAACTTTAAATCCTTCTAAAAATCATGATCTCGCAAAATTTGGTAATTCAGATTTTCTTGCATTAATGATATCAGAATTTGAAGAAAGTCTCTGTCTACTAAGATTTTTTTTTCACTTTTCAAAAACGAAAATTAACAAGGAGTCATGTGCGAAGTGTAGATTGGTTGAGAGTAGTAACTCGTAGCGTAATTTGAATAAGTTAGCGAGTGCAATTGCAGGAGAGCCAGTGGATGGTTGTGATAGAATACCATTATTTTTTTTCTTTATAAATGGGTCTGATTTTTTCTCAGAGTTGTTTGAATTTGGTCTAATAAATCTGCCGATATTTTTTTCCGAATAATCTATGAGGATCATGATTTTTCAGTTCCTAGTAAATCGTGCTCATAAAATTTCCATCCGATGAGATTTTTTTCCTTTTCTAAGCACGTTTAACAGGAGGTTCCCATTGTTTGAACTGTTCTTTTAATTTTAGTGTCGTAATATATTCAAATTTTATTATCTCTAACGTAATATTTATTAACGCCGCAGAAATTTCCCTGATTTGTGTTTCAAATAATGTAGACACTGCTATTATATCGGCTTTATTATATGCTATTATAAAAGCTTGCTCTCAAGAAAAATTCGGGAGTTTCAGAAATTGAAGATAATTGTCAAATAGAAAATCTTGTTGATACTAGCCGAAATGAGGTTGGAGCTATTTTAAAACAGCCAGATGTTTCCGGTGTCTTGCACCCAGTCGCGTACCACTCCCGCTCATTAAAGGATTATGAGAAAAATTATTGTATTACTGAGCTGGAGTGTCTTGCTGTAATGGGTGGATTAAATAAATTTCATCATCACTTGTTTGGGAAAAAATTTACCATACATACGGTCCATGCGGAATTAGTTTGGTTAAGAAATGTGAAATACTTAAAAGGTGGTTTGTTCCGTTGGTCCTTACAATTAAGTACGTATGAATATGATATTAAATATATAAAAGGCACCGCAAACATTTAGGCTGATGTCAAGAGATATACCAGGAAATAGTAATAATGAGGAATATATTGAAAAGGATGAAGGAAATGATGTTATACATCTCTTGCTGTTAGATGAAATTCAAGAGAAGAAAAAAAATGACAATTTAACTGGAAAATTTACTGAAATAGATAATGCATTATGCCTTCGTAAGAAAGGTTTTACCAAAATTGTTGTCCCATTTTCTTTAGAACATAAACTTTTAAAAATTGGTGATGAAAAATTCGGACACCCAGGCATTCAAAAAACACTTAATTTACCTACCCCTGTTTGTTATTGGCAAAACATAACTACAGATATCATGAATTTTGTTAATCATTGTCACATTTGCCAGTTGAATAAAAAAACACTTCAAAAAAGATTTGGCTTATTATAATCTATGCCTCCAGTTGAGAAACCTTTTGAAGTAATTGCAATTGGTGGTGTGGGTGGTTTCAACTATTACAATTCTACAAAAAAAAAAAAAATGTCTAACTTTAATTATAGATCATCATATGCGTTATATATGGGCATTTGCCTCAAAGTAAATTACTAGTGAAACTTTCACTAATTTCCTTAAGCAAATTTTCCAAATTCAAATTCCTAAAAATATATTAAGTGATAGAAATCCATCTTTTACATAATCTAATTTTAAGAAATTTTTGAAACATAATAAAGTTAAACAACTCTTGACAACAGCTCATAGATCCGAATGAAATGGTAAAGTTGAGAGACTCAACCAAACAATAACGACTCGTTTGAGGTGTAAAATTAATGAGTCATCTAAGAAAGCGCCATGGCCTAAATTATTAGAGCAAGTAAATGAAGAATATAATTATACTCCTCATTCCGTGACTAAGTTCCCACCAGCATACTTGATCTACGGAACCATTCCATTTTCAAATCCTTTAAATTAAAATATTTACCCAAAAATAGAAGAAGCTGGAAAGTTAGCTGTTGAACGGACTAAAAAGTACCATGAACTGAATAAAGTGCATTATGATGCCCGTTTTATTGATGTAAAATTTAAACCAAAGGGTTTAGTTATATACGAGGAGTTCAACTATCCTAATACGAGAAAATTGGCACAACCATTCAGTGGCCCTTATATTTTCCTTAAAAAAAAACGTCTGAGGTAAATTATCAAATTAATAAGCTAAATATGCACAGTAAAGAGAAAAATGAGATAGTAAATGTCTCTAGATTGAGGAAATATAATGCATATGAAAAATTCAGGTTAGTCCATGAGTAGGACTTTTATTACATGTCAATGGATGAAAAAAAAAAAAAGGAATAATATTGAGTTATAATTTTCCATGTGTTTCTTGCCTTTTTACTTTTGGTATATTTTTTGTTTAATTAAATTGCACTTCTTACTATTCTTTTATTGTTACTGTTTGGTATTAATATTGCACTGTGTTTTATATCATGATGGAAAGACTTTTTGTTTTTGTTTTTGCAATCATGATTGTTTACAACTAGAATTAAGACGGCTTGTTCAATTTGCTATGAGCATAGTTAATGAGTATTTTTACTATTTCTACTCTTACTGTGTTCAGCATATTATTTTATTATGATGATTCTTACATATTCATATATTGTGTTATTGTTTCTAATTAGTATATGTATTTTGTAAGAGAAATGAGGGCGCGTTTTTCTACTTCCCAAACTTGGCGGGGTGGATGTAATATAAAACCCCCCTAATTAGGTCTTTTTATATTAAGTTGTAATTTAATTAATATATTCTTTAATAAAGATTTCAAATTTGTTCTTTTTAAATCGAAATTTCCATATCCGATTTCCTAAAAAACTAAACCGTTGGTAAAATTAATTTTTTTTTATTATTTTACCGTATTTCATTCAAACTGTCTTTTTCCCTCCAGCCAGAAAATATCCCTTCTAGACTTAATTAACGCCCAGTCTGAGAGGAAAGAGCCAATTGAATAATTAGATAGCACTAAACTTCGCCCTTTTAAGCACGTGACATGTCGTCACGTAGGGAGAAAAATCCCAGTTTCTCTTCTCATTTTCCCTCATATAAAAGTGCATACATCCCTAAATACTCGTTTTTTATCGTCTTGTCATTGCTAATATAATTATATGTTGGCTTTTTTTCGTTCAGGTTTTGTCTAAAGAAAAGATATGATGTTTTTGTTAAAAAATGATACTGGCCTCCTCCTATACGAGAAACTCTAAAGTATTTTAAGATTCCAATAAGGTTGTTGAAATGTACGGACTTCTTTTATGTCTTTCACGACTGAATATCCGAAAAATGAACTACGCACGCCGTTTCATTTACGTAAATATAAATATAAATATAAATATATATATATATATAGTACCTTAAATTATTTGATCCAGGTTTCTTAGGACATTATTTTTGAAGAAAATTTTAAAATTATATGTAGATATTCGTCAGATTAAATTCTGAAAAATATTTACAAAAAATATTATTCAGACGCGTTGCGTAGAAGTATTTGTAATAGATACAGCATAATAAATTTAAATAAGTAACATTCTATGATCAGAATAAAAATACAAAACAAAAAAGTAATGTATTTAATTTATGTATTGGAATAACAAATAACACACAAATGTGAAAATGATGTAAAAATAATGAAAATTTTTGAGGATATATATTATATTTTGACTATTCATTAATAAAATTCTCTACGAAACATTTTTCATTCGACATCATCAAACTCCGTTACTCAGAGTTGCTGTTGCCCATAAATTTTTCCTATTTTGTTGAATCGTACAAACATTACAAATAATTTTTATTAATAAATAGTGGTGAGAACGTTACAGGAAACGAAAATCGTAGTTAATGTTTATGCGAATATTGAATTTCTCAACAAAACATGTGCAGATATTTAAAGGTTATTAAAAGTTATGTGTTTATAAGTAATTTTAAATAATTCTTAAAAGAAATTTATATAAATAAATTTCTTTTAAGAATTATTTAAAATTTAATATTTTTTTATTGATTTATAAAAACCAATAAAAAAAGTGGAGAATGACTTTTTTAAATTAAATTTACTAATGTAGTTAAAACCTTTGGCATAATGTGTATGTTACTCTGTTAATATGCTATTAATTTTTATTAAACATAGCTATTATTATAAATTGTATCTTTCTGAAAATTCCAACACACTGCCAAGCCCTATCATGGATTTATCACTTAACGAGGTTTACTTTACATCTCGAGTATTCGGTAGTTAAGAAGATTAAAGCAACACTGTTCCAATGTACTTAAATATATTCAGTTGTTTCAAAGATGACAATATAAATTTATCTTGAAAATTACAATTTTGTACCTAATTAAAAGACGTAGGAAGCTGCATACCTATCCCTTATGTAAGCGCCACTCATTAAGGGTTGATTAGGAATGATTAATTAGTTATTTAAATACTTAATTTGTTGTTTCATGTAGTTTAATTTTGGTGAGAGAAAAGTATAAAAAAATTATACGATTAATATTATGTAATACCACCCTCTTTTGAAATGAAGCTGATATTAGTAATAATAATATTTTTTAGTGATTTGCAAATCAAAAACAATTTATCTGAATATTTTTGTTAAATGTGTAAAAGTAAAGTGAAATTTAGTTGGAGGTTACTCAGCTATTTTTATAACTGAAATTGAATAAAATATTTAACTGTAACTGACGATTATTTTGGCCTTTACAAGTAAATACAAAGTAACAAAAGTTGCCAACAGAAACGGAACCACTACAAATAGCCAGCAGTTTTTCAGAGCCCTATGGCAATCTTACCATATTCTACTACAAACAAGAATTTGTTTATTTGAATTGTATTTGTTCACTTCGTTTTTTTTTGGGTGCGTGTGTGTCGTATAAATGTATTATTATATGCTTTTTTAAAGGATACCTTTTATAGAATGTTATTCATGGGAAATCTTTTGTAAATTTCTGCTCACAAACCAGTTGCGGTACTTTTAAGATTATCAATTAAACATATTAATGAACGCCAATAACATGCAATAGTTTCAAAGAATTCTAAAAATATTTACAAAAATTTCTGTATGGACAGAGAGAAAGCCAGACTGAGATACAAAGAGGTAGACGGACCGAAATTACAAACATTTTTTAACTTTATTAGAACATGCTGAATATGCATAACACAAATAAAAATGTGCTTTAAGCAATTTCCATACAATATCTTTTCATGTATCTAAATATTTGCGTGATTTTGCAAACTTTAGTGATAATCATACCGTATTCTATTTAAAACATGCTTTTGCGTATATGAATAATGTTTAGTAAAACTCTTATCTTGGTGCAATAATAATAATAATAATAATAATAATAATAATAATAATAATTAAAAAATAATAATAAAAGATAATTTAAAGGATACTTTTTATTGAATACAAACCCCATAAAGAACGTAAAATACAATTTAGAAATACCTATTTTAAATTTTTTCTAAAGGCTTCAGCTGGATGCCTAGCTCAAACCGTCAGCAAGAACTCCCCCCCCCCCCTAATGGCGCGGCACTTGCGACTAAGCATTGGTCGGAGGTGAGGAGGTCACCGAATTGATGACTAATTGTGAAGGGGCACCAATGAGCGGCTATCGCTACCCCTAACAAGGAAAACCCATCCATACCTTCTCCGGGATTCCCAGGGCCCAACCGTGTAGGAGTCAGGGACGCTAATCACTACACCGTCTGGGTGTCGTCAGCAAGAACCTAAGATAGATATTTCTAAATTTGTGTGTAATTAGGGAGTTCTTTAAAATTTAATGAATTAAGATTGTCTTGAGAGTGCCTGTACAAAAAGAATCCCGGAAAAAATGGTAACGGTAAAAATGGTAACGGAAAAAATGGTAACGGAAAAAATGGTAAACGGAAAAAATGGTAACGGAAAAAATGGTAACGGAAAAAATGGTAAACGGAAAAAATGGTAAACGGAAAGAATGGTAACGGAAAAAATGGTAAACGGAAAAAATGGTAAGTGTAAAATTAGTATTCTGAAACTTGTGTACTTTGAATCCATGGTACACTGTCACCGAAAATGAGCATCTAAAAAATATCTGTAATGATGATCCGAAATTTGTATCATTAATTCCATGTTTAATGTCCTTTCGTCAGGGGTAAAACTACTTAACATTCAGTAATCCTAAAAATTGCAACATGCATGCGAAATGAATGGTTATTATTGAAAATAGTATTTATACCTTAAAAAAAAAAAAAAAAAAAAAAAACAGATATTGGAGTTCCTGATACATTATGAGGCAAATAAAAGATTAAAAATGAGAAATTAATGTACAAACAAATTATTTAGCACGAAATTCAGAGACAGCAAAAATTTCAAAACCCATAAAAGTTACAAATTTGTTTCATACGCACTAATAAACGAAAATTAATAAAAATCCATATTAGATAGGCTTTTATATTGTGTAATCCATGTTAATTCTAAACACAAAATCTGTAATAAATTAATAAATAATAATTATAATAAAATATTTTAATGAATGTTTCTCTTTTTATCAGAAATTATATCGATTATTATTATAATGGATTTGCACATTGGCAAATCTTTTATAAATGATAGAACATTTTTAGATTTATTATATTTTAAATACAAAAGATATTGAGTTTCTTTTGTACAAAATATTATGACGAGTGTATTTCGATTTTTTCTTTCTTTTTTTTTTTTCAATATTTACCATAAAAAAGGTCTATGTTACAGATGTCTTTAAAAATATGAGCACCTGGTCCGTCATTGGAATACGTCTTTTAAATTGCTATGCCCTTCTTTTTCTAAATGAAAATTCTTTCATCTACGAATAGTTCATTCTTATATCAGGTATCTTGTCCTATTTTCATGCCCCTTATAACGAACTTGTTGATTGGCATATGGGTCGAACGGATAACAATGGTTCCCAAGCGCATGCAATTCACGGCTAATATGTATATATAGTTTATGTTTAACAAAAAGCATATATCTTTAGAATTTGGGCTTTAAATATATATATATCTGCATTTTATTTGCTGTGTAACTGTGACAGTTACACAAGTCATTGGCGTAGCGAGCATAACTGACGCCCGTGGCACGATTTCTTTCTGGTGCTCTGCCCTCCTCCCATGTTTTTTTTTTTTTTTTTTCTTTCTGAATTTCGCTTTAATTTTTTTCTGTTTAATTGAGCTAGTATTTGTAGAAGAACAGATTTTTTTTTTTTTTTCTTTTCGATTTCCCTTACCGAAATATGGTAGAGAAGAGTATTGTTTTAGGATCAAATTTTGGAAATTGAGAGTTTTTGTGATATTTGAAAAAATTGAGGTCCCTCCAAATTCTAAAAACAGGTCATTAGCGGTTGGTCTGTATGTGTGTTTGTTATATTAACTTGGGTTTGAACTCTGGACCTCCCGTCTGTCACATTGTTGCCAAAATCTTAATATTCAGTAGTACTATTAGTATCCGTCGCTTTCTTCGCAGTGGTGTATTTTAAGAGTAATTCGCTCCAAATGTAATTAAAATTAAATTTAAAAAAAACATATTCACGCTTATTTCGGGGAAAACCGCGAAAAAATCTGAATGGCTGGGTTAGATGGAGAAGTGTGACTTGGGTTTGAACTCGGGACCTCCCATCTAGCACATAGTTGCCTATATCCTAATTATGTTCCGTGGTACTATTAGTATCCGTGGTTTTTTTTTTTTTTTTTTTTCACACTGGTTTATTTTTAGAGTAATTCGCTCCAAATGTAATTAAGATTAAATAAAGAAAAAAAATTATATTCACGCTAGTTTAGGAGAAAACCACGAAAAATTCTGAATGGCTGGGTTAGATCGAGAAGTGTGACTTGGGTTTGAACTCGGGACCTCCCGTCTAGCACATAATTGCTAATATCCTAATTATGGTCCGTAGTACTATTAGGATCCGCGGTTTTTTTTCGCACTGGTTTATTTTTAGAGTAATTCGCTCCAAATGTAATTAAGAATAAATAAGAAAATCCATATTTAAGAAAATTATTAATTCATATACTATAAGAAAATCCAGGGCGGCGGGGGCAGAGTGAAGAAAATGGTTATTTTTATATCACCATTCTACTTATTTACATGAAACTTTGTACTATCACTTAAATTTTATTCAAATTGTAGTGAAACTTACCTACAGTTGATAAGGGAGAGTAGGGGTAGGGGGGGGCAGATGAAAAATAAAATAATCTTTTGAAACAAAACTTATTATCGATTTTTTTATTCACATTTTCTGTAAATATCACTTAATGTTACTATTAATGAAAAATTACAGTAAGGTTACATATGTGTGTGTGTGTGGGGGGGGGGAGGCACAGAAGGAAAGAAAATGAATGTTTGTATCACTATATTTTGCATTTTAATAAAATTTATTATAAATATCAGTGAATATTTAGAAAAAATTACGCTGATTGTTATATATATCTTGGGTGCAATGGGATAAGGGTCAAAGGAGAAAAATAATTGTATAAATACCACAATATTACCAATTTTAATTAAAATTTCTAAAACTATCACCTACATTTAATGAAAACTTTCAAAGAGTGTTACATATATCTAGGAGGAGGGGAGGACTGAGGGAAAAAAATATTGTTTTTAAATCACTTTGCTTTAAATTTATAGGAAATTTTGCATAAATATCATCTCTTATTGTTTATCAAAAATTGAAGAGGGGGTTACACTACCTGGTGAGAGCTAGGGGCCCATATGGAAAGAATATATTTTCATACCATCTTATTGCCAATTTAATGAAGTGATCGTTATAGAATATATCATTAAAATCGGTAAAATGGTGATATAAAATATCATTTTATTTTCCTCTATCCCCTGTCTTTAACCCCCCCCCCCCAAAGCATGTCTGACACGTACTGTAATTGTTTCACAAATTGTATGCGATCATACAAAGTTTCATTAAAATCGGTAGGAATGTGGTATAAAAACAATTGCTTTGCTTCGATCTGCTCCTAGTGCCTCCCCCCCCCCTTCCTCCAGGTATACACTAATTGAATGTTGTACCGAATCAATTGAAATTTCTAAAAATGTAATCTGAAAATTATTCTTTAATTTTTTTATTTCATAATATTTTGCGAATTGGAAAAGTGCACTTTTTTTCCGGTGCCCTTTTTTTCAGGGATCCCCTTACAACATTATTGTGACAGTAGTTCCATTCTCAGTTTTTGTACACAACTTGTTTTCATATCTCTAGGTATTCATATAGCTAGAATGGATGAATAGATCTATAATCGACTTAAACAAATTTGTGTAATGTCAATATTTCTAATTTCAGCAATAACTAAAAATACATTTTTCTTTTTCATTTTTTTAATCAGACTTATAAATGTTAATCATATAAGTAATGTAATGTTTTAAAACACATTTAAAAAAATAATAATATTTCCTATATTATCTTTTTATTAAATGAATTAAAAAATGCTAATCATCTCAGTCAGTTTTTAAAAAAGAAAATCGCCTTTTTTTTTTTTTTTTTTTTTTTTTTTTTTTACAAAAGCAAACAAGCACCTTGAAAACTGTTAACGAATTGATCGATTCCAGTGGATATAATCGGATCCGTATAATCACGACCAAACTTGTCCTTCCCCCAGGGAGAGAGAGGAGAGGCCGAAATAGAATGTTCCGGAATGATTAGCACTCTCGCTTCAATAATACAAGTTAAAAAATGACCTTGACATTCTAACTTCAAAAACTTCACTCCTACCATTGAATACTTATAGCGATCCAAAACTCTTCTGACCACTTCAGTTTTGAGCCACCCAATAGTAAAATCGCTTTCATCATGATATGATAATGATATTATTGCAATTTGATTTTACTAATTTCTTCATTACCATTTTTTCCGTTACCATTTTTTCCGTTACCATTTTTTCTGTTTACCATTTTTTCCGTTTACCATTTTTACCTTTACCATTTTTTCCGTTACCATTTTTTCCGTTTACCATTTTTTCCGGTACCATTTTTTCCGTTACCATTTTTTCCGTTACCATTTTTACCGGTTACCGTACAATTGTGTACTTTACGCGATTTTCAATAAGGGACATATAATAGTGAGCCTGGATAACGTACAGTCGGCAGCAAAATTATTCGAGCGCTAGGAAAAATTCATATATAAAAAAAAGTACACTTAATACTGTCTTGTTAAATAAATCCTTGTCGAATCATGTTCTTAGGGATTATTATTTAAATAAAAAGTATTAAGTATGCTTTTTTTATGCAGGGATTTTTGCTAGCGCTCGAATAATTTTGTTGCCGATTGTGCATTTGTTTCAAGTCATTCAAATATATGAACGGAAATTAGGAAACTGTGCAGACGGAAGGACTGACATTCAAACCGAAATCACAAACATTTTGTAACTTTGTTGGAAGTGTTAAGAAGACGTTTCATGGATGAATTTGAAGTTGTAGATTTCAATACTTTTTATGCAATGTGTGAAAAATAAAAAATTAAGAATTGCGTTGTAAAACGTATTAAATATTGTCACCTCTCACTATTCGTTTTTGAACGTATCGATTAAAAATTATACATGATTGGGAGATTCCTATGTTCTAATTATTTATGCATTTTATAACATTTCGAAATATCACATTATGAATAATACCATTCTATAAATTAAGGGGTAAATAATATTACTATGCTTAAGAATAACTATATGCTATTTATTTTTAATTCAAAAATACAATGAACGTTTAATTTAATTTTACGTAGAATAAGTAATTGCGCTTTCATAAAAATGTGTCAATTAGTCCGTTATCAAAAATCAACAATATTAGTTGGTTTATGTTTCAGTCGACTTTGTACAACAACCCCTTTTTACTTTCCGAACACTATAGTGAGGAAAGTATTGTAATCATGTCAAAAATCCGAATTCGAGATTTTGATGTTTCTATACGTTTTGAGGTCCCCTGAGTCCGTTTTCACTATTTTTACGGTGATGTATGTATGTGTGTGTGTATGTGTGTATGTGTGTATGTGTGTATGTCTGTGAGTGAACACGCTAGCGTCTAAACGCTTGGTTCGATTAACCTGAAAGTTGGTACGCATATTGTAAGTCACCATAGTACGAACCCTATAGATTTTGGTGAATCTAGCACTTATAGTTTTTTTACAGGGACACAAAGAAAAATTCTTTATCATTATGGCCTATGGGAGCAAAATCTTAAAAGTGTGATAGCATCTAAACGCCTTATTCAATTGAGCAAAAAATTTATACACATATTATAGGTCACAAATACTCAATCTGTATAGATTTTGGAGAATCTAGCACTTATAGTTTGTTTACAGGGACACAAAGAAAATTTTTTTATCATTATGCCTATGGGGCCAAATTTTTAAAAGTGTGATAGCGTCTAAACGCCTTATTAATCTGAGCAAAAAATTTTTACACATGTTATAGATCACAGTTGAACTAACTGTATAGACTTTGGTGAATCTAGCACTTACAGTTTTTTTACAGGGACACAAAGAAAAATTCTTTATCATTATGGCCTATGGGACTAAATTTTTAAAAGTACGATAGCATCTAAACGCCTCATTGAATTGAGCTGAAAATTTATATGAGTATTATAAATCACTGTTGCACTAACTATAAGCATTTTGGTGAATTTAGCATTTATAGGTTTTTACAGGGACACAACGAAAAATTCTTTATCATTATGATCTATGGGCTCAAAGTTCAGTAGCGTTCAATAAAACATCGTGTAATAGATGGAGAAAAATACTCAAACACTCTATTATGGTTTTCTCTCTTTTGTTTGTTTAACAACTCCTCTTTCTTTACTTTATCTACAAAACTGTTAATTACTCAATGTTCGGAAAGTCGAGTGGAGTCACTCCAGATTTTTTTAATTCATTGAAATGCGTTATTGTATCAGATACTACTTCAGAAATTTTCAGACAATACACGCCTTTTTGTAAGATTCCTAAAGCTGTAGCATAAGGTACCTTTAAAGTATTCGCTTCGCCAGTATTATCGTATTTATCCTCATTAACATCTTTAGCTCGAAACACCATAAGAAATATATGCAATGTTCCTCAGATGCTAACTTTTCATCAATACTCATAAAGAATTTTGGATTGTTCTTTTGGAATAATTAGTTTTCATCAAGAGTAAAAAAGCTAAAACTAACGTTTACATTGTTCTGTAACAGATTAAGTCGGACATCCTATGCCTGAATAAAACACGCGGAGAAAAATTTAAGCATGTAAAACATTTTCCGCATATAAGTACAAAGTGGAAGAAAAAATACCAATAATACAAGATTTGTAGGTCACAATACAAATGGTAGAGATGATTTAAAGGAATGCTTTTCAATCAGAGGTCAATAACATTATTTACTGATACCTCGTGACGGAATTTTATGAAATCGCGTATAAATGTGAGAAATCGTATAACTGAGAGGCATATAAACGAGAAATCACGGTATTTTAAAACTTTTTTTTTTTTTTTATTGTAACAATGAATTGTGTTATGCAGCGAAAAATATTCCATAATTTACTTCATTCACCCATTTTACTTTCGCCCAATTTCTCACAAAATAAAATTATAATCAATACACAAAAATAATTTCATAAAGATTTTGTACAATGGCTATTGATATAAAAAAAAGTTACACATCAATCATTTAAACAAATTTTACACATTTGAAAATTAGTTGAGTGTAATCATAAAATTAATAAACCAACTAAGCCGCAAGATTAAATCTAATGCGAAATACAACTATAACGTTGACATTAATGCATGCCATAAGCTTCTGAAGGCAACGTATCGTGCTTCGCAAACCTTTGATGCTTCGCACTGAGAGTAATTGAAAGGGATTACAGATAGCCTCTCGATATTACGGAAATCTTAAGTATTAAAACTAAGTTATGACTTTTTAACACAATGAATGATTTTAAACAAAACGTTTCAGAAAATTATATGTGAGAAATCGTTACATTTTAGTCGCACAGAATTTCTGACTACCCATATCATTGTAAATTTGTACTTGATGATTGCAATAGAAGTATGTGATAAAATGAATAGGATTAAATAGGTGTATAAAGACATAGTAGGGGTTAAAATAGATACAGTATGCATATGCATATATGAAAGGATATTTACATAGATGTAGGTGTCGTATAAAACAAGAAAAGGAAAAAAATAAATTTATAAATATAAATTTATTCATGTAGAGTTATCCCAAAATAATGGAGATATTTTTTTAGTTAAAAAGAATTTTAGACTTAAGTTTTAAAGTTATATTATAATGAAAAGAAATTTTAATCAAAATTATAATGATTTATTGGTATTTTATAGAAAATTAAAGTAAAATAATTCGCACAATATAGTTAGTTTGATAAAAAGTAATTTCCTTCATTTGAATATAGAGAATAAATATGAGTACTTATAAAGATAAGGTGTTATCTTATTACACAGAGAGAGAGAGTTAAAGACTTAACTACGCTTTGGGCAGTAATGCATTGGAATTGAAAGGATTAATTGGAGGAAAAGTTATTTCCTGTAGTTAAATATAGGCAATGGTTATGCATGTTTATAGAGATAATAAGCTGCTATCTTATCTGCCGGGTAAGGATAAATCTCTCTTAAGGCAGTAATGTACTGAAATTAAAGGTGGACTTTTATTAATACATTATATTGCTATTATCAAGTTGGTTTAGTTTAATGGAAAGTAACTTTCTGCTTTCGTTTATCAATAATGATACGTATTTATTTGTAAAAATAATAAGATGTATCTTATTTGGCAGCTAAAAATATTGCCTTTCTTAAAGTAGTAATGTAATAGAACTGAATGAAGAATTTATCAGTATATAATAAGAATTTTATCAAATTGATTAATTTTATTACAAGTAACGTCTTGACTTTGGTTAATTGGCGAACTGGATGAGACCTTTATTAGAATATTATGAGAATTTTATCAAGTTGATTAATTTGATAAAATATAACTTACTGTCATTGGATATTACACAATATTTATGAGTGTTTATAGAGATAATAAGATTTAAAAATTTTTAGCAACCCTAGGTGTAATCTCACTGAAAGCAGTAATATAGTAAAATTGGACTTTCCCCGCTAAGTAAGTGATGGTTTATTATCAGGTTGGTACATACTGTTTTTACTTAAATAACTTTCTATTAAGACATTTATGGGTTTTTAATCAAACGGCTTGCAACATCTAATAAAAAAATAATGCAAAATTTACAGATATTCTGAAACCTATATATAATATTTATAAAGCAGTGTTAGAATATTTAATGCTAAGAAAGGAAAATCACTAAAAAGGAAAATCACTACAATACGAGAAAAAGTTGATGTTACAGAAATACACACAGAAAGTATATTTAAGTTATTAATTTAGCATTAGTTTTTTTTTCAGAAATATAAGAGAATATAATTTCATGTTATTGCTATATCCTTTCCCAGGTGATTACTTTAGCTTGATTCTAAAAATACTGAGCGAGATTTAGTTGTATTTTAGAAATTTTACATTGTTACCAATAAAAAACCTTGCAGTTTTTCATATTTGAGAAAGAATCCTTAATCTCTAAAAATCGATAATTTGTTGATCGTAAAGCAGATGTGTTACATCATTTTAACGCAAGGCTATATATACAATTTTGATTAGCTACCTTGAAACTATAAGAGTATAGATGAGATGTTTTAACACGCTCTCCATAATCACCTGCCCTTTTGTCGTCAAAATTCTAATTCTAGGTAAACTCTGAAAATTTTGAGACAGTAGCCGACAAAGGCTCTGAAAAAAAAAAAAAAAAAATCGTTTAAATATGTAGCTTTGAATTTTTTTTTATAGACGACATTTTGCGACAAAGATTGTAATTAAGCTGTGGTAGAATAAATTTTGTTAATAAAGGAAAATGGAGTGTTGACGCTAGAGCAATTTATCGCGCTATAATTTTCTAAGAATTTTAAAATATGGTAAACCAAATAGTATGCTTTGGAGGTCTTCAGTTAGCATATGGGAATGAAGTTCCATCTTGTACCACTGTGTTCAGAGGGTTTATAAAATTTCTTAGAGATCCAATTTTTTTTTTCCTGGATAAAGAAGTAAAAAAAAAAAAAATGTCTACTGTAGTGCCCAAAAATGTGTTGACCATACGAAAAATATTAATCGATGATTATCACTCTACTTTCCAAATGGTACAGAAGGAACTTAGTATGATATACGTAGCTATACGTAATTCATCGGGATTCCATAGTTTAACAGAACACTAAAAAGCAGTGCGTGTCATAATTTGTAAAGAAACCCCTGAAGTTACTTCAGAGGGGTTGCGTAGGTTTGAGGCGCCCGGGGCAGTTCAAAATAATGCGCTCCTCTCCTTCCGGTGATGGTGTAGGTGTTAAAGCAAATTGACTGTGTGAGATTCCTAGGGCTGCATAGAGTGCCGTCAAGGGGCTGTCTTTCTAAGAGATCCTAACCCGCATCTTCGAAAATTTCAGTGAAAACCATGGAAAAATCAGAGTTGCTAAGTTGCTAAGTTGCTAAGCTACGACCTGAATTCGAATCGGACACTTCCCTTCTTTTAGTTTCGAAAGAAGATCTTCTCGGATATTAGTGCCTTTCTTCCGTGATTATGGAGTTAAATACATAAGAGAAACAATTATTTATATTTATAAATAATTCAAAAGCTATTTATAAATTTGCAAATTTGTTTATAAAATACAATTTCTTCCTTTCCAGTCGTCAATACATTCCTTTTTCATAATTATAAATCTTTTTTATCTATGAATAAAAATATTTCCAACTGCTATTAAGAGAGATAAAAAAGAACTTTATAGAACAAAAAAGTTATTTCCATACAGTTAGAATTAAAGAGGAATATTAGATAAATTACACTGTTAAAATACGTAAATCTCTTTCAGTTGGCAAAATTGATAAGTCTTTCTTTTATCATCGTTGAACGTTTATATGTATTTATTAATGTAATTTAGAATCTTGCATTGTTAATTGTAATTCTTAAGGGAATTGACAATAAAATAATAACACTAATTAAACTTAATTAAACATTAACATTGTTATTACATTAATTTTATTATTATTACATTATTACATTAATTAAATTTTTTTGAAGCCTTTATTTAGCTATTCAGGATACCAAATTTAAAAGTATCTACGTAGAAATACTCGATTCTGGATAGACTTCTTTAAATAAATAGTGATAAGTCGTCTAACAAAATGTCTTAATTATGGCATTTAAGTCTAAATATTTGAAACATAAATGCTGAATATATTGAGCAAAAGCATTTTTGTAGATCTAACGAAGTTTGAACTTGCAGAAGACTTAATGACTCATAAAATGTATTAATTTCTGTTGATCTCCCTTTTTTTTTTTTTTTTTTTTTTTTTGTTGTTGTTACTTGGTTACCAAATGCTTTAAGTAAGTTTTTTTCGAATAAACTATACTATTCACAAAGTAAGGATAATACTATGAAAAACTTACACAGAGATATAAAATACATTTAAAAAGGCTATTATTTACACATTGTCTTTTAAATGTACCGGTTTCTTGAGATCGAAGCTCGTTTAATTTTTTTTTCGTTTGTGAGGGCATCTCTAAGCAACATTTAGCAATAATCTGCTAATATTAACGTTCCATCGACTTTGATACCCCCTTTACATTTCTCTAGTGTCTTGATGAAATGTCTCCCCTTCTTCACTCACATCACCTAAACTTTTCGGGAAATAACTGAGATGGAAGTTGAAAAAGTAGAATTTTAAACTCGTTTCTGTCAAAAAACCCCGTTTTCTGTCAAAACTATATGAGATGGAAAATTTTCAATATGCTTTTCTTAATCAGCATCCAGAAACACATCCCATCTCATCGCAAACCTGTATTATCGATATCAGCACGTTTTTTTTTCTGATCAGTACTATGTGACAGAATACTTAATAGTTCGGACGCGAAAATTACACAGAACTTTCTCAGCCTTTTCCATTATTTCTACAGCAGAAGGAGCCCCCCACCAGTAGCTGAGTGGTTCTGCTCCCGAAACCGGTAGACGGGAAGTAATGGATTCTATTTCAAGTCGCGGTCGTCGACCTAACCATTCGGAGTTTTCCGTGGTTTTCTCTGACACTTGCATATGTATAGGCTAAGTTCCCTTAGAAACATCCTCATAGAGGGCATTGTACACAGGTCATTGTCAATTGGCCTTACTTTCAAACACCAGAGATCATCTACAACAAAGTGTGAATAATTTACAGACCTTGTATTTCAACTTCTTCTGAAGTTCCTGGAACCTTATACACTAAGATAAACTCTACCTTTTTTTTCTTCTTTCTTTACGATTTTTAGTGGTATCTATCGTTTGGAATTAGGATAAAATTTATCTATACAATATTTATTATTATTAAAAAAAAAAAAAAAAAAAGAAAGAAAAATAAATTTATTTGCAATTGCTCAAAAAATGATGTTGTTGTAACGTGTTCTTCTGTATTTTGTGATAGTTATATAGTTTAGCACATATGGAATGAAACTGTATCAAATTTTATATATAAGATTTTTAGTATGAAAATACTGTATGTTTGTGAAAGTTTTGCGTAGATCGTAATAGATTAATTGCATTACCTTGAACTCGATGAGACGGAAATATATCAGACTTTGTGCAAGCAATGCCTAATATGAATGTTTTTTTTTTTTTTTTTTGATCAAATTTTAGTAGAAATATTTATTTATATTAATGAATAAAAATGATAAAGAATCTCGCTATCAAAATCGGATTGCAAAAACTACCCATTTACGGAGATGAAAATTTCAGCGCCTCTTTTCAGCAATAATCTTCTTAGGGGACGTCCGTTAATTACGTTAGGCGGTTTTGACGATTTTTTGACATTCCCCCTTCCCCCTGGTGAAATTTCGTGAGATCTGATTCGACCTCCTCCCCCCTCCACTAATTTCACGTGAGATCGTTCAAAATTCGTACTTTTACTGCAAATGCGTTGGATTTTTTTCAAAAAACACAATTTGCTTTATTATTTTTATTGAAGACTAGTTAAGACTAGTTTTTAAGATTCCATAGATCGTAGTCTAGAATCAAAGTAATAAAACTGAGCAATAGAATTCTTAAATAGAAACTAATCTGAATCGTTGTGTAACGAAATATATACGGGCGTAAACAAAGCAGGTTGGAACCTGTCCGTGCGTTCGCTGTAACTCGGCTCGTACGCTGCAACGTTCGTCGAGTCACGCGTGTGGCTGGCCGGTGGCGCTCTAAAACGCTAAAACAATTGAAAGGCTACTGTGCTGCTTCGCGGTGTTCGGATAGCCACGGTAAATATTATCGTGTCAGATTTTGTCCTGTCTAAGTCAAGAAACATGTTTTACTTGAATTTAACTCAATTTTCTCGTAATTCCATACTGTTTTTTGCGGGGAAAATATTACGTGATATTTGCCGAGACCTCCCCCCCCCCTCTCTCCCATGTGAGACTGGGTGAGATTCGGCTTGACCCCCCTCCCCCTGAACACCTCGCGTAATTAATGGACGCCCTCTTAACAACTGGCAGATGCAAACCTCTTATGGCTTTATTATAAGTGGTAACCCTTTCATATATTAATTTCTGAACTAACAAATTACAGACGCAAAGGGTCCAGTATCTGACTATAGGGTAGGCTTTTCTTATAATGATCAGCATATTAGAGCTTTATAAACGCAAAACAAGAAGGGTCGCATATAGTTATTGCCATAGTATGAATGTATAGAGGCGTAGAGTTAAACGTCCAGTAAAAACTTCGACTACATAATGCTCGGGCAATTTATGAATATAAGATGTAAAAATGAGAGGAGAGTTCATTAGAGTTCTCGCCCACATTATAATAATCACCGGGAGAATAACTTAAAGCTATGATACGCCTAAAAATATTTTCATTTTCATCAAGAAACCTAAGGTTAGCCAAAGCTAAATTTTGGAACGGTCTTATAAAATTGTAAAAACTTAGAAATTTATCACAATGATCATTCTTATTCTTTTAGGAAAACAGTATTTGGCGCCCCCTAAATTTCGCGGCCGGCGCAAGCGCACCCTTTGCCCCCCTCACGCTACGCCACTGAGTTACTTAATGACGATCGACACCACCCTATTTCTGAAATTATAACTAGTGATGAGACCTACATAGCTTTTTTTGAAGTTCAAATATTTAAAAAAAGCAAAATAAGAGTCTTTGATACAACAACGTGGAAAAGTTAACGAGCAATGAAAAAAATAATGTATGCTTTATTTTAGAAGTATCGGACTGGGCAAAGACGTCAAGCTGGAGAGACTGAAGACTGTTACAGCTATCTGGTTATCCCCACTAAATGTGTTTTAGAAATGTTTTACGAATTCAATGTAAAAGAGCTAATGCATCATCATGACGAAGTACCTTCTTCAAATTTTGAGTCTAATTTTTGAGCAAAAACAGTCAAAGTTATAGAAAACCCACCCCAAAAATCTTCTGATCGTGCTCTGTGTGAATTTGGGTTATTTATTTTTTTTCTGAAGAAAAATCTATGTGGTCATCTTTTTCATTCCAAAGGTAAGATCATGGGGCCTATACAAACATTTTTTCATCGAATTTAAGACATAAATTGCTGAAAGTATTTAATTTTTGAAAAATTTGCCTACAAAAATGTTTTGATTTTGGAGATGACTACTTTGAACACTTAAATATTTCATAGGTATAACATGTATTATTGAGTCTCACCTCAAAAATTCAAGAGAGACCCTCACATTTGTTTCGTTCTCCTCAACAATAGTTTACACGTGCGAAAAAAACTCAGATGATGCTACGATTCACCACCAAGTTTAGCTTTTTACATGACAAAGGTCTCTTTTTTAAGAGACGGATTATGAAACTTGATACCATAACGTTATCGAATAAACGGATGATTTATGACTAATAGATAATTATAGTTTATGCAAATAAAAAAGTTTTGTGAAGTATATAAAACACACATGATGACGTTTTTGAAAACACAAGACCTAATATTGAAAATTAAAGATTTGCACAATAAATCGTGTTATTAGAACTAAAATAAATAAATAAATAAACAAAAAATAAAATTTTGTGCACAACAGATTCAGTTTACGTATTTTATTTGTTAAAATTATAAAAAACACATTTTATTTGTTAATATATATATATATATATATATATATATATATATTACTTTCTTTTCAAAAATTTAGAATATTTATAAACATATATTTATGTGTTAGAAAGTTCTTAGTTTACTTAAAAAGTCTTATTTTCTTTTCCTTAATATAATAAAAGAAAATGATCTGTAAAGTGAAATAAAGATAATGCGAGAATAAATCTATTAAAATAAAATAATTTGCATTCTTGTTTTTCTTAACTGAGGCATTCAAAAATAACTTTCTACAATCATAAAATTTATTCCCTAAAAAATGTTCACTGGGGCAAAAACACCTCATTGTAAGTAGCTGTTTTTAAAAATATGGAAATTTCTTTTTGACTTAAATATACTTACATGTAACTTTTTTATAATATAATATTTTGCTTAATTTAACTTTCGAATATTTTTCAACAAAAGGCGGTATTTTATTAAAAAGTAAAATTCTGAGCACGAATTAAAAGAATAATCTTTTGTTGTCGAAAAAAGAAAAATTAAGAGATGACTTTCCTTTTAAAAATATTTATATAAATAAAAGTCCCGTTTAATATATTTATATAAAAATCTAAATTAATTGCATTTATAAAAATATTCGTATAATCAGTGAAAGGTTTTTTGTTTGCCTGAATAAAATGCATGTATTATAGAATGCTTCTTTGTTTTAATAAGAATTAGAGATTTTTAAAATAGTGTTTGGGAAAAATACATTTAAGAAATAAATAGTAATGTATAAAAACTATCTATTACGAATATTTCATTATGTAACAAAAGTGTTGTTTTTGAAATAACTTATAACGCACAAAAGGACTTTGTTCTTTATAATAATATGTATGTTAACTTATTATTTACACAATGATTCCTCCATATTTTACGTTATGTTGAGAGACAAATGTCAGTTTTAGGGAGCATAGATATTATATGCATAGAAGACACATCGATTAAAAAGTTATTAGTAAATTACTTTTCCACTTTGAAGTATATAATTCCAATTATATGTACAAAACTTTATATCCAAATCTAAATAAAGCAGGAAAACATAATTCATTTGCATATAACAAATCTGTTTTAATTAAATGTCTTCCAATTAAAAAATTACTTCTTAATTTACAACTAAAGCATTTTTATTATGAAGAGGTGCCATATATGATACTACTTTTTATTTAAAATTTAAAATATAACACATTTTACATTTTACCCAAGTAAATTAAATTTGTAGAATGTTTTATTGAGTTTGTCTTTATTTAATTCTATTCCAATGTTAAATGATCTACAACTACAAAACGATATTTTTATTCTCACTTTAGTTTAATTTTTAATATGCTATTCAAACATAAAACAATAAAACAGTTCAAAGTTATATCCCATTCTTCATAAGAACTGTCTCTTACCACTGTTAGCTCAAAAATAGACTACCGCTGGCCTAATGCATTTCAACAAGTCTTAATTATATTGTTAACCAAAGTGTCCTTTTCTTGTTACCATAGAAGTACTGTCACTGTATTATCTATTCCTTGTTTTAAGCTATGAAAAGTTCGACAATGTATTTCAATTTGATACTCATGCAATATTGTTTTGGTGAAAAACCTCAGCCACTAGAACCAAATTGATGCATTGAATTTGGCTGTCTGTTTTTGACAAAAATGGACGCTTGTACTGTGTGATCCATAGACCTATTATTACAGTGGACGGGACAATGACAACCTTTCTGTGTGTCAATGATCACTCATAAATGTCACGTGACACAAGGCACTACAGTGACTACAGTAAGCCAAACTGGCCAACATTGAAATTTTCTCACCATGCTCTTAACTCTACGTTCTCTTACGCAGACGACATCTTTCTTTATTTTTAAAAGCTCTTTTTAAAATTTATGTTTCCGTTTAATAGTTAGATTGTTTTAAATTTCAACCATGTTTTTTCACAAGCACTGGTGCTTATATGGTCTGTGAAAGGCTGTAAAGAACGTTTGTGTCAAACGAGGAATCAATATATTTAACTCGTAAGATTTTTTATATTTTATTATTCTGTACTTTTTAAGTAATCATTTTCGTAAAATGCTTATAACGGCCATATTTAGTACTTTAAATTAAAAAAAACCCTAACAATTCCATGTGTTATCTGAAAAAAAAAAAAAAAAAAAAAAAGAAAAATGCAATACCGTTTATATAATAATAAAAATTTGTGGGAATTATATTTATTCCTGGATGATTGTATTAATAATAATAATAATAATAAAAATATATAAATAAAATAAAATAAAAACAGCTAAAAAGCAGAAAATGTAATGTTTTACACAAGTTTTGCTCGTTTTAACTTTTAATAATGATTAAAAAATAAATATAAATAAGAATCATTCAAAACAAATAATCGCAAATATCACGATAAATGTAAAAAGATTTTGCCTACATTCAGCTGTTTCATCCTTGTGACGCTTTCTTATATTCCTGCAATAAAGGAATGCTCCGTCCACTATAATAATAGGTCTGTAGTGTAACGTTACAATATTTTGCTCTTTGACGAAATACATTGAATACAAACTGAAAAATTCTAATCACAGTTATCGCAAATGAGATATTTATGAGCAGTTCTACACTCAGAAATCTCCAGAGTTCAAATTCAGGGAAATTAAGACAGATATTTATTCCCTACTTTGTTTTGGTACCATTTTTTTTCTTTTTTCCGTAAGTATTTCTAGACAGGTACCTCTAGTCTTTCTCTAGACAATTAAGAATATTTTAACAAGAGAGCTTGCTAAATAGAATATTGCAATCTTATTCACCATGTCTTGCAAAAAAAGAGAATATTTAGAGAATATTAGCTTTATGAAAATCAATAGTACAACATGCCCTATTTAAGAATTGACGTAATAATAAAATAACACCTATATAAGAAGCTTGGTAAATATTCAGATAATTTTAAATTCGTTTACATAATTTTTTAGTGCACAATTCATTTTGAAAACTGACTTTGAACTGTAGAAAATGTCTTATCTGCATACATTCAGTTACAGGACATAAGTTATAAGCGAATCATATCACACCATTTCTCAACATCGCATTTTTCCTGTGCAATAATTGTTCTATTTCATTCTCAGAATTAAAGAAAAAAAAAAAAAAAAAAAAAAAAACTCATAATTCATGACAGCCTAGTTGTAAGGTTGGAGTAGCGTCGAGTTGAGGAAGTAAAGGTCGCCGAGGGAAGTCAGTATTGAAAGTGATAGCGTCGAGTTGGGATTGAATGTTGGTTGAGATTCGGAAATTTTCTAGCTTGATCCAGTATAAGTTCGGCGATGTTGTGGGTGAGACAGCTAAGTTAAGTTATTAGAGACAGCTAAGTTAACTAGTTGAAGGTGTCGAGCAGAGGTGAATTTGGGTTAGTATAGAGTGTCTAATTATTGGATAGATAGTTGGATAAGTAGAAAACAGGACCTACGTAAATTGTGGAAAGTGGCATAAAATTGAATGCGGTTAGTCTTTAAAGAAGTAACTTAATAAAATGAAATGAATCGTATTGTCTATTTTTGAGAATTTTAAATAGAGCGATAGTTGCTTTGATGGTGATGTTGGATATGTGACGGGTGTTGATAGCTGTCATAAGTAGAAGCCATTGCGTATTGATTATGGATTTGGTGAAGGTGCCGTTGGTGGTTGATATTCTGGAGTGCTATTTCGGATTTTGTAAAGTGTTCCTCGTCGCTCTAGAAAGTCCCCGATCAAGTCATCAGTTAATATTAGCAAGCTACAAGTTGTGAACTATATTTCTTTATGATACTTAAAAATTACTTAGTTTAAATTTATTATTGAGTTTTTTCTTACCCATTCGCCACCCTTCTTTCCAAAGTTAAAATAAAGTTGGATTTATCTTAATATAATCCAGATTGCCTCTAACACTTACATAAGAAGGATGAGTACAGTAGAAGTCGGAGTAGAGACTTCACATAGTCACTATACGTAGTTTTCATATATTTAATATGATCTATTGAGATGTGTCAAATCATAGCAAATCTGTTTGTTTTGTCACACTCTAATAAATTAAAAATTTTAATAAATGAATGCAAATAGTTAACAAAATTATTTGAAATATATCATATTTTAATGCAATAATGCAGTTTCTTGTTGTACAAGTATTTTTGTTTTAATTTTTTAATTATGATTTACATTGAATTCTTTTTAACATTACTAATAACGCATAATTATAATGCCATTCATTGTTATTTAATCCTATTTTTGCAGGCATAAAAAATAGCTAAATATGAAAGTTTTATCTCTATTATGGTAAAACAAATTGAGAAAGCTTATGAAAACTTCACTTTTAGTCTCATATTTAGTTATCAAAGCAAACGCGAACATGCATAAATGTTTATGCTATTGTCTTACGTATGATTAATGTCATGTAAGATGTCATATACAAATGCCCGAAGGGATTCGCAGCATTCATCATCATACATCTTATATAACATTGTTTGAATTTCCTTCCAAGTAGCATAACTAATATTACGTTTACATATAAATCATCTTAAAGCAATGGCGCAACGTACTTTATAAGAGTATGTAATAATTTTACAGGTAATTGTTAGATATGTAACCGTAACTGTATATATATATGTAAGATATGTAACCGTAACTGTATGAATAAGATGTAACCGCCACTGCGTGGCAACAGGCAGATTGACTGCAGCTGCTCTTAAATAAAGACGCAACAGATATAACATGGCGCAGCCGAGCGTCGAACCAGAACTGTTCCGAAATTAATTTTCGAATAAATCCTGAATGGATTCTTTAAAAATTCCAAGAGGTTTGGACCTCTCCGGTAATATCGCCGAAGCATGGCGAAAGTTTCGACAGAACTTTGAAATTTATTTAAAGGCAGGAGGCCACACGGAGAAAAATGACGACGTCAAAGTAGCAATATTATTAAATTGCATTGGTGAAGATGCCGTCGAACTCTATAATACATTTGAGCTAACAGATGAGCAGAGAAATACCTTAGCGGATGTTCTGAATGCTTTTGAGAACTATGCAAATCCACGCAGAAATGTCGTGATCGAACGCTATGTATTTAATAGCAGAAATCAAGAACAGTTTGAAAACTTTGATGAGTTTCTAACAGATTTAAGAAAACTAATAAAATTCTGCGAATATGGAAATTTATCTGACAGTATAATTCGGGACCGCATTGTAATTGGAACGAAAGAAAAACAGCTTCAAGAACGTCTATTAAGAGAATCGAATCTAACACTCCAAAAGACGATTGACATTTGCCGAGCAGCAGAATTAAGTAAAAAACAGTCTGAAGTAATACAGCGGAAATCAGAAGTAAATATTCTAAACGAAACGAGTACTGTAGCAGACGCTGTGTCTCTAATAGGAAAAAATAAACAAGCAAAAAATAAGACTTCGAACAATTCGACGTCGCGAACGCAGACAGCTGCTGGAAGTGAAAATAAAAAAGAAAACATTTATCTGTGTAAAAAATGTAATTATAATCATGTTAGAGGAAAGTGCCCAGCTTTTGAAAAAAGATGCAAAATTTGTGATAAGTTAAATCACTTTGCTAGTGGGTGTAGAAATAGGTTTAACTCCAAGAGAGTTAATAATATAGAAAAATGTATTTTTGTAGATTCAGTGCTGTGTGCTAAGGATTCAAGCTGGATACAATCGCTAAAGGTAGGAAATAAAATCTTATCAGTTAAATTAGATACTGGTTCGTGTGTAAATATAATACATAATGATTTACTTAAATCGCTGAAATGTAATTATTCCTTAAGCCCTACTGAGATTATTTTAGAAGCGTATGGTGGTAATTTAATTAAACCCCTAGGTATAGTTAACTTAGAGTGTAAAATGAATAATTGTACTAAATATCTAGATTTTATTGTTGTAAACTGTAATAATTATTCTAAAACATTGTTAGGATTACCTAGTTGTATTGAATTGGGTTTGATTAAAAGAGAAAAAGTAGATTCTACTGAAATAAAAAATAAGGATGAATTTATTGAGAAAAATAAAGATGTTTTTCAGGGGTTAGGAACATTTAATTTAATGTGTTCTATTAAAATTGATGGTAATGCCAAGCCAGTAGTTAAACCCCCCAGAAGGATTCCAGAATCCTTAAAACCAAAATTAAAAGAGAAATTAATTGCTCTTGAAAAAGATAAAATTATAAGTAGGGTAGAGAATCCAGATGGATGGATTAATAATTTAGTTATAGTAGAGAAACCTGACAAGTCAATTCGAATATGCTTAGATCCACAGGATCTTAATAAAGTTATTAAAAAAGAATGTCATTTAATACCAACGATTGAAGAATTAATGCCTAAGTTATGTAATAAATCTATGTATAGTGTGTTTGATTTAAAGGATGGATTTTACCAAATTAAATTAGATGAACCTTCTAGTAAATTATGTCAGTTTAGTACTCCCTTTGGTTGTTTTAAATTTAACCGCCTTCCGTTTGGTTTAAATATTGCACCTGAATTGTTTCAAAAAGCTAATGAAAGAAATTTTGGTGATATACCTGGTGTGATTATTTATTTTGATGATATGTTAATTTGTGCAAATTCTGAAAAGGAGCATGATGAAATTGTTCTTAAAGTATTAGAAAGAGCAAGAAAATTAAATGTAAAATTTAATCCTAAAAAGTTACAATATCGCGTTAATGAAGTTAAGTATTTGGGTCATGTATTTAATAAAAATGGAATTAAACCAGACCCTGAACAGGTTAAAGCTGTAATGAATTTACAGGCACCTAGTAATAAAAAAGAGTTGCAAAAAACTTTAGGATTAATTAATTATCTAAGGAAATTTATTCCTAACATGTCAGAGATAACTGCTCCTTTGAGGGAATTGCTCAAAACATCTGTAGTATTTGATTGGTTACCAGTGCATACAAAAGCTCTTAATGAACTTAAAGAAAAAATAAGCACAGCCCCTGTACTTGGTGTTTTTGATTCTAATAAACAAATTGTATTGCAATGTGACAGTTCTAAAAGTGGACTAGGGTGTTGTTTGTTACAAGAGGGACAACCGATTTCCTATGCATCACGTGCTTTGTCTGAGGCTGAGCAGAACTATGCACAAATCGAAAAAGAGTATTTAAGCATAGTATTTGCTACTAAAAAGTTTCATAATTATATTTATGGTAGAAAAATAACTGTTCATACTGATCATAAACCCTTAGTGTCAATTCATAATAAAAGTGTTGTAAATGTTTTATCTAGTAGGTTACAAAGAATTAAATTAAAGTTACTTAAATATGATCTTGATGTCTCTTATGTACCAGGTAAACAAATGTATGTTGCTGATCTATTATCTAGATCTTATCTTAATGAATATGATACAGATGAGTTTTTAAAAGAAATTGTTCATTGTGTAAAAGCTACAAGACATATGCATGTAACTGATAGAAAATTAAATGAGTTTAAGAAATGTACCTTAAAAGATCCAGTATTAAATAAATTAGTAACTTATTGTAAAAATGGTTGGCCAAACAGTAAAAAAGATGTTACAGAAAATGTAAGATTTTATTTTAAGTTAAGACAAGATCTTTTTGAAGAAGATGGAATAGTCTTTTATAATGGTAGAATAGTTGTTCCTGTTGATCTTAGAAAAGAAATGCTTAATAAAATTCATGATGGACATTTCGGAATAGAAAAAAGTAAATCTAGAGCTAGAGTAATTTTTTATTGGCCTAATATGGGAAATGATATTGAAAATTTAATTTCTAAATGCTCTGTTTGTGAAAAGTACAGACCAAAAAATTGTAAAGAACCACTCATTTCACATGACATTTTGTCATTACCGTTTGAAAAAATAGGGTGTGACATTTGTGAATTTAGGAAAAATAATTACTTAGTCATAATAGATTATTTAACTAAGTGGTTAGAAATTGTTCCCTTAAATAATAAACAAGCAGATGAAATAATTGAGAAATTAAAAGTGATATTTAGTTCGCATGGAATTCCTAAAATTCTAGTCGCAGATAACATGCCCTTTAATTCGTATCAATTTAGAAAGTTTTCATCGGAATGGGATTTTGAAATCGTAAATAGTAGTCCGAGATACCCGAAATCAAACGGTCAAGCCGAAAGCGGTGTAAAAATTGCTAAAAATATGTTGAAAAAATGTTATGAGTCTAATCAGGATATTAACAGTGCACTCCTAGAATATAGAAATACGCCCATAAAAGGGTTAAATTTTTCTCCCGCTCAAGCCTTAATGAGTAGACGAACACGAACTAAATTACCAATAAATAGAGAATTATTAAAGCCAGAACTCCAAACGAACATCAGAAATAAAATTGTAAATAAACAAAACTTAAGTAAATTCTATTATGATAGAACGTCTAGACCCTTATCGGAAATTTCAAATAATCAAAATGTTTTGATTCGTTCTGGAAATCAGTGGGAAAGAGGCATAGTTATTAAAAGAGATAAAAACCCTAGAAGCTATTGGGTAAGAAATGAAAAAAATAACATTTTAAGAAGAAATAGAATTGATTTAAAACCTTCTTATAATGAGACAATTTTTGAACAGGATTTTGAAGTGACTGGTTCTACTTCTACTAACAAAGACTCTGTAAATATTAATTTGAATGGTAATGGTTCTAATAATGATAATTCAAAAAAGAAATCGGACTCTAAACAATACATTACCAAATATGGTCGTATAATTAAGCCCCCTAACCGGTACGGGGTAGTAAATAAGTAATTGTTTTTGTAACAAAGTAAGTGTTCTTGTGTATTTGTTTGTTTATATTTGTATCTTCCTTTTTTAATTCATAGTGTAAGTATCTTAATAACATTTTTTGTGTGTCATTCTTTGTAAAAGGGGAGATGTTAGATATGTAACCGTAACTGTATATATATATGTAAGATATGTAACCGTAACTGTATGAATAAGATGTAACCGCCACTGCGTGGCAACAGGCAGATTGACTGCAGCTGCTCTTAAATAAAGACGCAACAGATATAACAGTAATGCCATATCATTTTCTATATTATAAATAAAAAGACAATTTTTTTTTGACGAGGAATAACTTCTTATTAATCTACCGTTATGCACATTGCATTCAACTTATTAAAAAAATATTTTTCAGTTTGATATAAAAAAAACGACGCTCACATAATTCTTGTAATATTACATTTGGCACTTGAATAAAGAAAATTCCTTTTATATTATAACGAAGACTATAAAGCAGTTAAACATTTAAAATTGATTGGATTACACTGAGAAAAAATTATGTGACTGATATCTGGAATCTAAATTGTGGTTCTAGTAAAAATAGTTCCATGTCATCCTTATAAATTCTAGCACCCTTTGCTAGTGAGTCCTGAAAACCCCTGTCAGAATTCCAGAGCATTTTCCTATTTTTCTCGTGGTCAATCTTATCTAAAAATATCTTTAAATATATGGGAACACAAGAGGCGTGTTTGAGTAACCATAATTTAATTTTATAAACCAATTCTAGAAAACAAAGCGAGAATTTTTCGCAATACAAAGTATTCATAATAATAAAAAAAACCAATGTAACATTCAAAATGAGATAAAAAATGCAAAAAATTTAAAACTTTAAAAATACATTTTAATTAAAAACATTAAAACACAAGACAGACAGACTAGAACACTAGCCCTCCTCAGTGTCAAACATACAAGCACAACATTTACAAAATTCATAATACATCATGGCAAGATTAAATATTCAGGAGGAATAGCTTTAGCCTCGTTTAAGGCAGAATGTTGCATTTTAGTAAAAGCGCCCTCTAGAAAAATACGGGATTCATAGATATTTACATTAAAAGCTATAATTTTAAAGTTTTTAAAATCCGGAATAGGATCACTATTGAGAGAATGGATTACGAGTTTCGATCTTAAATCTCCTGTTTTATAGGAGCGTTTATATTCCTTTAATCTAATTTCACCTGTTCTGCCAGTTTCACCGATATATGTAGAATCACAATTTTTACAAGGGATACTATAGATTACACCTAGACGTTTAAGAAGGTGGACAGCAGATTTAAAGTTTGAGAGAAAGTTACTAATACGGAGTTGAGGTTTAAAGCTAGTAGAGATATTAACTGTTCTAAGTAATTTAGAGATATTTTCAGAAATACCTTTATAATAAGGGATTGTAGTACAAGTGGAAGTTTTAACTTTAGGATAAACTGATTTATATGAAAAATAGAACTTTTCTTTATAAATTCTTTTAATAAAACGAGGTGGTGGGGGGGGGGGGGGTAACCGTTATTGTTTAAATCAGAAAAAAATTTGGATAGTTCAATCTATATCTATATCTATATCATTATATAAAGCGCAAAAAATTGTTTGTTTGTGGAGGGTAATCTCTGAAACTACTGAACCGATTAAAAAACTTCTTTCACTGACCGAAAGCTACAGTATGCCATATTGTTATAGGCTATATTTAATTTTGATAAAAAAAATTTTAGTTTAAAATCTGAGCATTTTAATTAAAATCCCCATAGAAGCCGTAATAGAAATGGAAATAATGAAATATTAAAAAAATTAGCTGCTGCCAACATAAAAGAAACATTTACATATTCATTTCGTTTTTAAAATATCTTGACGTGAAAAGAAAAGAAATATAATTGCACGTGCATTAAATTGAAATTCATATAAAGCTTTTTTAATTGTTAAACTTACACGTTAAATCTGACGTCATTATAGAATTAAAAGTGTTTATTTTTCTAATAATTTAATTTGATATGATATGATATAATATCTAAGCATCAATGTTTAAACCACGGAGTCTTTATTACTCCGTGGTTTAAACTGATGTGTGTAAACGAAATTGGAATTTAAAAATAAATAAATAAATAAAATAAAATAAAATAAGAAATTCTATTTTATAATATTATTTATTTTAATTTATAATTGTTGCCAAAAAGATTTACGAATTAATTTATTTTTAGACATATAATAAAATATATTTTCACGCGAACAATAATATAAAAAGTGAACTGGATTTTTTGTAAAAAAATAATAAAGATCGAGGAAAATTATTTCCCCATTTTAATCCCCATATTTGGATATAGATATGTATTAGTTATCATGTGCATCCCTTAGATTAAATTGTTTTTGTTGTAAAATTGATAAAATTGGAATTTTAAATTTCAAAACTCTAGAAAAAAAAAATGGCAAATTTCCATATTCGATTGAAAACATAAACATTTCATTTCAAAGGATGATATTTACACAATAAACATCCAACTAATAAACTAATTAAAAGGGAAAGGATAAATATTCTATCATAATTTGAAGTCAAATTTGTTTTCAAATGTCTAAATAAAGTATCTGATATAATATACTAATATGTTGCAGCGGAATAGATTTGATATCCGTCATCCTTGGCAGAAAAAAAAAATCGCCAAATTATCTGGCGAATATAATTTAATTCCTTTCAAAAATCATGGTTATTTTAAAAACTTACATTAAGAGTGTAACGAATAATATGAAACAATATTTCGTACAATACATATTACGAAAATATACATCTGGCATGTATATTTTCGTATTACGTTTTTGATCGCCAAATACAAAAAACGCCAAGGGTGACAGTTTTGAAATTTAAAATTAAAATTTTGTCAATTTGACAGCAAAATAACTCAATCTAACGCATGCATACAATAACTAATACATATCTATACCCAAATATGAGGATTAAAATCGGGAAATAATTCTTCTAGAATTTTAATGAAAAAAAAAAAAAAAAAAAAGAAAAAAAAAAAAATCCAATGAGCGATTAACATGGAAAATCATTTTCTTGCATCCACGGGCGGTCAGTGATGTCATTCTTCGCTTGCGTATTGAGATGTTTAAATTTATTTGACGACTATTTTTAGCAACTAACAGTTATGGCAAGTAGCTCAATATACATAGCGCATACAGCCATTACTGAAATGTAAATAGCATTTAATTATTTGAGTTACATTATGTTGACTGGAAACCTATTTTATATACCTATGCTCTATAGCTATACTAATATAAAAAAAAGAAAGGTTTATATGCATATGTAGAGAACGATCGCTAGAACTAAAAAGCCGATTGCTTTTTTTTTTTTTTCTTTCAATAATCAAAAGTTACACTGTCTCTCTCTAAGTGCTAGAAGCTATAATAAATTTTGGTAAAATAAATTTTTAATTAAAATTTTCAATATTTTAATTGAAAACAAAGCATAGATTTGATATCTATCGTCATTGGCGATTTTTGTATTTGGCGATCGAAAACGTAATAGGAAAATCTGTATATTATCGTAGTAAATACGAGATGTATGTGTTTACTTCAATTACCCTACTACCGTAGGTAGTGGAAGTATTGTATAGGTTTTGGCAATTGGTCAGTGTGTGTGTATATGTGCTCGAGTGTGTGTAATCTCCTGGCTGTCATATCTCCAAAACTAATAAAAATAGAACTACTAAACTTCACAAGTGATTCAGGTCTGGTGTACAGATAAATTTTCCAAATTTTCGTGAAAATTGAAAAACCGGAATTGGGTCATCGAAAACCAGAAATGGGACCCTAAGCCCATATTCAAAAACACCTCTAATGATTTTCTTCAAAGTTGCTATATAAATAATATATTAGATGCCCTTTCGATTGAAAAGTTGCTTAGTTCAGGAAAATTGATAGGCGTCCTCTATAAACAGCTCAATTTCAGACTTCACAAGTGCGTTCCTTTAAAAACGCCTGTACGGATATTTTTCAAACTCGCCATGTTAACTTCCTATTAAATATCCTTTTGTATGTAATTATTGTTTTTAGGTCAATAATTGAGTATGTTAAGTTTTGGTAAAAGTTGGTATCTCAAAAACGGCTCTAACGTATTCTTGAAAATTTTTTCTTTAATCCAATTTAGATAACCTTTCTCAAGTATTACGTGCTTATTACATGAATATTAACGGTCATCCTGATTAGGTAGTTCAGTTTTAGATCTCGGAAATTCGTGTTTAAAAAAATAACTATCTATTTTTTCCCCTTATTTTTTAACTCGCTATGCAAACTCTGTTGTATGTGTCTTTATACGTGTATCAAGTTTCTCTTACTCGAAAATCTCAAAAAATGCAAGTAATATCTCCAAAAAATTTTATATATTACGTGTAATAGTGGGTAATGGAAGTCGTGTGGTTGGTTCACACCAGATTCTGTAATAGTATATATTGTACGAATATTGTTTCATATTATTGATTTCTCCTTTAATATACATTATTAAAATAATAATCAGTTATGGAAAAAATTAAATATATTTGCGAAATGAAAAAATAAATAATAATTAAAGCTATTATGACGTCAATTTTATCAAAAACATTTTCATGTCATAGGTTTATTTTTCAATATTTTTTATTCATGAGTAAAGAAATGTTTCTTTTTATGAAATAAATAAATAAATAGCATTAAGTAAAAATTGCCAACATTTAACAACTAATTAAAAAAAATAATTGTAAAATTATATTTTGACTTTCCAGTTAATAATATTGCCTGACTATAACATATAAACTGATATATTTCTTGATTTTTTACGTATCAATCCATCTTTAACTAAAATTTGTTCATCAGTGCGAAGCCGGACGGGTCAGCTAGTCATTATATAAAGCGCAAAAAATTGTTTGTTTGTGGAGGGTAATCTCTGAAACTACTGAACCGATTTAAAAACTTCTTTCACTGACCGTAAGCTACAGTATGCCATATTGTTATAGGCTATATTTAATTTTGATAAAATAAATTTTAGTTTAAAATCTGAGCATTTTAATTAAAATCCCCATAGAAGCCGTAATAGAAATGGAAATAATGAAATATTAAAAAAAATAGCTGCTGCCAACATAAAAGAAACATTTACATATTCATTTCGTTTTTAAAATATCTTGACGTGAAAAGAAAAGAAATATATTTGCACGTGCATTAAATTGAAATTCATATAAAGCTTTGTTAAACTCAACTTACACGTTAAATCTGACGTCATTATAGAATTAAAAGTGTTTATTTTTCTAATAATTTAATTTGATATGATATGATATAATATAATGATCTAAGCATCAATGTTTAAACCACGGAGTCTTTATTACTCCGTGGTTTAAACTGATGTGTGTAAACCAAAACGAAATTGGAATTTAAAAATAAATAAATAAATAAAATAAAATAAAATAAGAAATTCTATTTTATAATATTATTTATTTTAATTTATAATTGTTGCCAAAAAGATTTACGAATTAATTTATTTTTAGACATATAATAAATTATATTTTCACGCGAACAATAATATAAAAAGTGAACTGGATTTTTTGTAAAAAAATAATAAAGATCGAGGAAAATTATTTCCCCATTTTAATCCCCATATTTGGATATAGATATGTATTAGTTATCATGTGCATCCGTTAGATTAAATTGTTTTTGTTGTAAAATTGATAAAATTGGAATTTTAAATTTCAAAACTCTAGAAAAAAAAATGGCAAATTTCCATATTCGATTGAAAACATAAATATTTCATTTCAAAGGATGATATTTACACAATAAACATCCAACTAATAAACTAATTAAAAGGGAAAGGATAAATATTCTATCATAATTTGAAGTCAAATTTGTTTTCAAATGTCTAAATAAAGTATCTGATATAATATACTAATATGTTGCAGCGGAATAGATTTGATATCCGTCATCCTTGCGAGAAAAAAAAAATATATCGCCAAATTATCTGGCGAATATAATTTAATTCCTTTCAAAAATCATGGTTATTTTAAAAACTTACATTAAGAGTGTAACGAATAATATGAAACAATATTTCGTACAATACATATTACGAAAATATACATCTGGCATGTATATTTTCGTATTACGTTTTTGATCGCCAAATACAAAAAACGCCAAGGGTGACAGTTTTGAAATTTAAAATTAAAATTTTGTCAATTTGACAGCAAAATAACTCAATCTAACGCATGCATACAATAACTAATACATATCTATACCCAAATATGAGGATTAAAATCGGGAAATAATTCTTCTAGAATTAAAAAAAAAAAAAAAAAAAAAAAAAAAATCCAATGAGCGATTAACATGGAAAATCTTTTTCTTGCATCCACGGGCGGTCAGTGATGTCATACTTCGCTTGCGTATTGAGATGTTTAAATTTATTTGGCGACTATTTTTAGCAACTAACAGTCATGGCAAGTAGCTCAATATACATAGCGCATACAGCCATTACTGAAATGTAAATAGCCTTTAATTATTTGAGTTACATTATGTTGATTGGAAACCTATTTAATATACCTATGCTCTATAGCTATACTAATATAAAAAGAAGAAAGGTT
Organism: Salticus scenicus; assembly: GCA_963930645.1. Taxonomy (NCBI): domain Eukaryota; kingdom Metazoa; phylum Arthropoda; class Arachnida; order Araneae; family Salticidae; genus Salticus; species Salticus scenicus. Next base: position 12,917,438 of record OZ005654.1, on the reverse strand, counting down.
TATATGCATATGTAGAGAACGATCGCTAGAACTAAAAAGCCGATTGCTTTTTTTTTTTTTTTTTTTTTTCTTTCAATAATCAAAAGTTACACTGTCTCTCTCTAAGTGCTAGAAGCTATAATAAATTTTGGTAAAATAAATTTTTAATTAAAAGTTTCAATATTTTAATTGAAAACAAAGCATAGATTTGATATCTATCGTCATTGGCGATTTTTGTATTTGGCGATCGAAAACGTAATACGAAAACCTGTATATTATCGTAGTAAATACGAGATGTATGTGTTTACTTCAATTACCCTACTACCGTAGGTAGTGGAAGTATTGTATAGGTTTTGGCAATTGGTCAGTGTGTGTGTATATGTGTACGTGTGTGTGTAATCTTCTGGCTGTCATATCTCCAAAACTAATAAAAATAGAACTACTAAACTTCACAAGTGATTCAGGTCTGGTGTACAGATAAATTTTCCAAATTTTCGTGAAAATTGAAAAACCGGAATTGGGTCATCGAAAACCAGAAATGGGACCGTAAGCCCATATTCTAAACACCTCTAATGATTTTCTTCAAAGTTGCTATATAAATAATATATTAGATGCCCTTTCAATTGAAAAGTTGCTTAGTTGAGGAAAATTGATAGGTGTCCTCTATAAACAGCTCAATTTCAGACTTCGCAAGTGCGTTCCTTTAAAAACGCCTGTACGGATTTTTTTCAAACTCGCCATGTTAACTTCCTATTAAATATCCTTTTGTATGTAATTATTGTTTTTAGGTCAATAATTGAGTATGTTAAGTTTTGGTAAAAGTTGGTATCTCAAAAACGGCTCTAACGTATTCTTGAATATTTTTTCTTTAACCCAATTTAGATAACCTTTCTCAAGTATTACGTGCTTATTACAGGAATATTAACGGTCATCCTGATTAGGTAGTTCAGTTTTAGATCTCGGAAATTCGTGTTTAAAAAAATAACTATCTATTTTTTTCCCTTTATTTTTTAACTCGCTATGCAAACTCTGTTGTATGTGTGTCTTTATACGTGTATCAAGTTTCTCTTACTCGAAAATCTCAAAAAATGCAAGTAATATCTCCAAAAAATTGTATATATTACGTGTAATAGTGGGTAATGGAAGTCGTGTGGTTGTTTCACACCAGATTCTGTAATAGTATATATTGTACGAATATAGGGCAGTTCCTTGTTTGTAAACAAACATCTCAACTTTTATGAGTGGTTGGCAAAGAAGCTTGGGAAAAGCATAGCGATGGCGGATCGCCAATATAGTATCAATGGTGGGCGGGGCGCGGGAAAGTCGAGCGCGCTTTTTTGCCAACCACCAGACGTCACGAGGAAATGCTCTATTGTTTCATATTATTGATTTCTCCTTTAATATACATTATTAAAATAATAATCAATTATGGAAAAAATTAAATATATTTGCGAAATGAACAAATGAATAATAATTAAAGCTATTATGACGTCAATTTTATCAAAAACATTTTCATGTCATAGGTTTATTTTTCAGTATTTTTTATTCATGAGTAAAGAAATGTTTCTTTTTATGAAATAAATAAATAAATAAATAAATAGCATTAAGTAAAAATTGCCAACATTTAACAACTAATTAAAAAAATAATTGTAAAATTATATTTTGACTTTCCAGTTAATAATATTGCCTGACTATAACATATAAACTGATATATTTCTTGATTTTTTACATATCAGTCCATCTATAACTAAAATTTGTTCATCAGTGCGAAGCCGGACGGGTCAGCTAGTCATTATATAAAGCGCAAAAAATTGTTTGTTTGTGGAGGGTAATCTCTGAAACTACTGAACCGATTTAAAAACTTCTTTCACTGACCGAAAGCTACAGTATGCCATATTGTTACAGGCTATATTTAATTTTGATAAAATAAATTTTAGTTTAAAATCTAAGCATTTTAATTAAAATCCCCATAGAAGCCGTAATAGAAATGGAAATAATGAAATATTAAAAAAATTAGCTGCTGCCAACATAAAAGAAACATTTACATATTCATTTCGTTTTTAAAATACCTTGACGTGAAAAGAAAAGAAATATATTTGCACGTGCATTAAATTGAAATTCATATAAAGCTTTTTTAATTGTTAAACTTACACGTTAAATCTGACGTCATTATAGAATTAAAAGTTTTTATTTTTCTAATAATTTAGTTTGATATGATATGATATAATATCTAAGCATCAATGTTTAAACCACGGAGTCTTTATTACTGCGTGGTTTAAACTGATGTGTGTAAACGAAATTGGAATTTAAAAATAAATAAATAAATAAATAAAATAAAATAAGAAATTCTATTTTATAATATTATTTATTTTAATTTATAATTGTTGCCAAAAAGATTTACGAATTAATTTATTTTTAGACATATAATAAAATATATTTTCACGCGAACAATAATATAAAAAGTGAACTGGATTTTTTGTAAAAAAATAATAAAGATCGAGGAAAATTATTTCCCCATTTTAATCCCCATATTTGGATACAGATATATATTAGTTATCATGTGCATCCGTTAGATTAAATTGTTTTTGTTGTAAAATTGATAAAATTGGAATTTTAAATTTCAAAACTCTAGAAAAAAAATGGCAAATTTCCATATTCGATTGAAAACATAAACATTTCATTTCAAAGGATGATATTTACACAATAAACATCAAACTAATAAACTAATTAAAAGGGAAAGGATAAATATTCTATCATAATTTGAAGTCAAATTTGTTTTCAAACGTCTAAATAAAGTATCTTATATAATATACTAATATGTTGCAGCGGAATAGATTTGATATCCGTCATCCTTGGCAGAAAAAAAAAAAAAAAATATCGCCAAATTATCTGGCGAATATAATTTAATTCCTTTCAAAAATCATGGTTATTTTAAAAACTTACATTAAGAGTGTAACGAATAATATGAAACAATATTTCGTACAATACATATTACGAAAATATACATCTGGCATTTATATTTTCGTATTACGTTTTTGATCGCCAAATACAAAAAACGCCAAGGGTGACAGTTTTGAAATTTAAAATTAAAATTTTGTCAATTTGACAGCAAAATAACTCAATCTAACGCATGCATACAATAACTAATACATATCTATACCCAAATATGAGGATTAAAATCGGGAAATAATTCTAGAATTTTAATAATAATAATAATAATAAAAAAAAAAATCCAATGAGCGATTAACATGGAAAATCTTTTTCTTGCATCCACGGGCGGTCAGTGATGTCATACTTCGCTTGCGTATTGAGATGTTTAAATTTATTTGGCGACTACTTTTAGCAACTAACAGTTATGGCAAGTAGCTCAATATACATAGCGCATACAGCCATTACTGAAATGTAAATAGCATTTAATTATTTGAGTTACATTATGTTGACTGGAAACCTATTTAATATACCTATGCTCTATAGCTATACTAATATAAAAAAAAGAAAGGTTTATATGCATATGTAGAGAACGATCGCTAGAACTAAAAAGCCGATTGCTTTTTTTTTTTTTTTTTTTCTTTCAATAATCAAAAGTTACACTGTCTCTCTCTAAGTGCTAGAAGCTATAATAAATTTTGGTAAAATAAATTTTTAATTAAAATTTTCAATATTTTAATTGAAAACAAAGCATAGATTTGATATCTATCGTCATTGGCGATTTTTGTATTTGGCGATCGAAAACGTAATACGAAAATCTGTATATTATCGTAGTAAATACGAGATGTATGTGTTTACTTCAATTACCCTACTACCGTAGGTAGTGGAAGTATTGTATAGGTTTTGGCAATTGGTCAGTGTGTGTGTATATGTGCACGTGTGTGTGTAATCTTCTGGCTGTCATATCTCCAAAACTAATAAAAATAGAACTACTAAACTTCACAAGTGATTCAGGTCTGGTGTACAGATAAATTTTCCAAATTTTCGTGAAAATTGAAAAACCGGAATTGGGTCATCGAAAACCAGAAATGGGACCCTAAGCCCATATTCAAAAACACCTCTAATGATTTTCTTCAAAGTTGCTATATAAATAATATATTACATGCCCTTTCGATTGAAAAGTTGCTTAGTTCAGGAAAATTGATAGGCGTCCTCAATAAACAGCTCAATTTCAGGCTTCGCAAATGCGTTCCTTTAAAAACGCCTGTACGGATTTTTTTCAAACTCGCCATGTTAACTTCCTATTAAATATCCTTTTGTATGTAATTATTGTTTTTAGGTCAATAATTGAGTATGCTAAGTTTTGGTAAAAGTTGGTATCTCAAAAACGGCTCTAACGTATTCTTGAAAATTTTTTCTTTAATCCAATTTAGATAACCTTTCTCAAGTATTACGTGCTTATTACAGTAATATTAACGGTCATCCTGATTAGGTAGTTCAGTTTTAGATCTCGGAAATTCGTGTTTAAAAAAATAACTATCTATTTTTTTCCCCTTATTTTTTAACTCGCTATGCAAACTCTGTTGTATGTGTCTTTATACGTGTATCAAGTTTCTCTTACTCGAAAATCTCAAAAAATGCAAGTAATATCTCCAAAAAATTGTATATATTACGTGTAATAGTGGGTAATGGAAGTCGTGTGGTTGTTTCACACCAGATTCTGTAATAGTATATATTGTACGAATATTGTTTCATATTATTGATTTCTCCTTTAATATACATTATTAAAATAATAATCAATTATGGAAAAAATTAAATATATTTGCGAAATGAAAAAATAAATAATAATTAAAGCTATTATGACGCCAATTTTATCAAAAACATTTTCATGTCATAGGTTTATTTTTCAATATTTTTTATTCATGAGTAAAGAAATGTTTCTTTTTATGAAGTAAATAAATAAATAAATAAATAGCATTAAGTAAAAATTGCCAACATTTAACAACTAATTAAAAAAAATAATTGTAAAATTATATTTTGACTTTCCAGTTAATAATATTGCCTGACTATAACATATAAACTGATATATTTCTTGATTTTTTACATATCAATCCATCTTTAACTAAAATTTGTTCATCAGTGCGAAGCCGGACGGGTCAGCTAGTATTTAATAATTCGGAATTACTACAATAATGCTTAGCACGATGTAAAAGAGTACGAATGACTGCAAGTTTATGCGATAAAGGATTAGCTGAATTGAAGTTATATTCATAATAAAGTTTCATCATCTAGAAAAATGTTGATTAGAAATTTTCGATCATTTTGTCTATAGAGGTTATTTGTTTACCTTATACGCGGAAATTGCCTTAAGTCGGAAATCTGTATTTCCTGTTTAGGGATTCGGAAAATGGATACTTATTCGTTCTAGATGAAAGCGGTATATTTTTTTATCTGTGTATTTAAGATATTTCAGTTAATAAAAAGAAAATGTATGCTTGCATTGGCCAACTCACAATTTTTTTTTTTTCTGAAACCTGTGTTTACGAATTATATTATCAAGTACGACAAAAAACAAATATTAAATACAGAAGTTTTTTTTTTTCTTAAAGATTAGAATTTTATTTATTTTATTTATTTTAAACAAGATAAAAAGAAAAAAAAAAAAAAAGAATCGTCGCTATTTATTGTAGACCACCTTGAATGTTTTATAATGAGACATAGTGCATTACAGAACCTAAACGTTTACAAATACTTATGTAGGAAAAGTCTAAAGAAAAAAAATATATATAAATCTGGTACGAAATTAAATTATGTTTCAAAAAATCATTTACTTATTATTATTATTATCTCCAGAATAGTATAAGATCTAATCTAAAATTTAATACAACTTGCCGTGCATTGTTGACGTTTAATCTCTGTTTCTGTATACAAGAAATATATAATGAAAATGTTTCCTTGTAATAAACGTTACAAATCCTCTGTATATTCTTGCAACATCAGACATATTTTGGTAAAACAAGTTTAATTTAATTAAACTTTTAAGCTTTTTCCTGTTATCGATGATATAACGTTGAAACTGTATTTTGAAATAAATTTTAAAAGTGTTCTATTGATCTAATGAATTTTCTGTATCCATTATTAAATTATAAGAAATTTTTAGGCCACCTAATATTTAAATTCTGCATTTATACTCTTTTCATTGGATACATTAAAGAAAATTATGTCATTTGAGAAATTTCATGCCAGATTCCGTACAAGAAGGATGTTGTATGATCTTTATACCCAAACGTCGCATTTTGATACTGAATGTAGATAGTGATTTCTATAAAGTGGATGAATCCTGTACCTTTACATATATACTTAAAAAAAAATGCTTTTGTCTCTAACAGCACACCTTCCTCAAATGACACCCTCAGGATATTCTATGGACGAAAAGGACGTCTATAGACATCTGCTGGATGTATTGTAGACAAGTGTGTTGTTAGGGGTGTGTGCGTCCGTCGCTTTGTAGGCAAACGTCTAATAGCAGAGCTACAGAATTTTCAATGGAGGTTCGTTTTGACCTCTTTTCATGTATTTCGCAGCCCAATTTCCGAATTTTTGGTTAGAATGTTTTTTTTTAAATTAATTTAAAATACATAATTTTTTAAATGATTGACTCTAAAGAGGGAAACCGAAATGTAAAAAAAATTACTGTGGCGTATTAACTGAGTTGATTAGAGTGTCCTATTAATAACGCGAAGGTCGTAGGTTCGATCCTCTAAGGAGAAATGGCTAATCGTAGAGCTACAGAATTTTACGTGGACGTTCATTTTGACATCTCCTGATGCACCTGGAAGCTTAATTTTCAAATTTTTGATTAGTTCTTTTAAATTAATTTAAATTTTAGCAGTGATGAGATTTGCTGGTGCTATCACTCAAAGCCGTACCTACACATTTAGCCACCATGGGCGAAAGGTTTTAGTCGACAAGCCTCCAGACCCTACACCCAACAATTTCATAAAGTACAGCATAACCACGGGAAATCAGAATGAGAATTTGGTGTAAGGGTTTTATTGAAGATTTAATTTTCTGACTGCGTTGTGGGGGCACTGTTGCCATATTTTGCGACTTTTTTATTCAATGGTCACGAATAATTTTGAGAAATAATATTTTGATGCACACCATAGACGAATGGAATCGAACAATTTTCGATTATGTATATCAAATATGACTTCTAAGAATTGTTGGTGACTATAGAATAAAAAATCCGCAGTGTGGGGGTAGCAGAATTCAATTCTTGTATAAAGAAAATGCGTTGAAAGTATTTTAAAACCTACATAACATACACATACAGATGCAGGGCATACACATATTTATAACATGCGCATATAGATGCAGGACAAATAAATATACCCCTACATTTTTCTATTCTTTTTCCTTGTAGTTGGGGGGATAAATTTAAATACAGATTTATTCATTTATTATTTTATTTTGTCACTAGCAGTTATAACCGGTGTTGCCAGAGCTGAAGTAGTATTTATAGAATTTAAGAAGCGTTATCAGATGGTTTGGCAGTTTTTTTTCTGGCAGAAATTTGAGGCAATGGAACTATTTCAGTAGGACAACGCATTCCAGATGATTTTCTGTGCCACTTTTGTGTACTACAATTTACACAAACATTTCTCATTCCTGCTATACTGACAACACTTTGAAAAAAATAATTAAAATCTAGAGTAGAACTATCGTAAAATTCATTTAGGATCCAATTGGCAGCACATTGCAGGTGCATTTCATTCAGATAAGCCTGATTGTATGTGTATAATTGCATAGACATACAAGGTTCCCGCGACCCGTAATTTTACATGCAGCTAATTGCCGAAACGTCAGTGGAGGCCCTCTGTTGAGACTCAAAACGGTTTTGGGCTGTGTCTGTCTGTCTGTCTGTCTGTCTGTTTGTCTGTCGCGCGATAGCGGCCGCAAAAATAGCGCTATTGACTTGAAATTTGGTACACGTGTTCATGAGCCCCACGAAATCAGCTGTATAGTTTTTGGTATGTACTCCATTTGTAGTTCGTATACAGGGACACGCCAAAGTTTTTCTTATCATTACGGCCTATGGGAGGAATTTGTACGTATCGCGATAGCGGCCACAAAAATCACGCTATTGACTTGCAATTTGGTACACGTATTCATGTGCCCCACGAAATTAGCTGTATAGTTTTGGGTGTGTATTCCATTTGTAGTTCGTGTACAGGGACACGCCAAAGATTTTCTATCATTACGGTCTATGGGAAGAATCTGTATGTACCGCGATGGCCGCCGCAAAAATCAAGCTATTGACTTCAATTTTTGCCGAAACGTCAGTGGAGGCCCTCTGTTGAGACTCAAAAGGATTTCGGGTTCCTTCGGTCCGTCCGTCTGTCTGTCCGTCTGTCGTGCGATAGCGGCCGTAAAAACCACGCTATTGACTTGAAACTTTGTACACATGTTCATGATCCCCACGAAATTAGCTGTATAGTTTTGGGTGTGCATTCCATTTTTAGTTGGTGTACAGGGACACGCCAAAGTTTTTTTTTATCATTACGGCCTATGGGAAGAATTTGTATGTACCGCGATAGCGGCCCCAAAAATAACGCTATAGACTTGCAATTTGGTACACGTATTCACGAGCCCAACGGAATTAGCTGTATAGTGTTAGGTGTGTATTCCCTTTTTTGTTCGTGTACAGGGACACGCCAAAATTTTTCTTATCCTTACGGCCTATGGGAAGAATTTGTATGTACCGCAATAGCGGCCGCAAAAATCCTTCGATTTACTTGCAAATTGGCGCACACATTCCAGCTTTCCATATAAGTAGCTGTATAATTTTCATTGCTTTATTTTTTATAAACTGTGTACAGGGACACGCCAAAATTCTTAACATTACGGCGTATGGGGTGAATTTCGTTTAAACGCATTTTAATATCATTACTTTGCAATGAAGAAAATGAAACTAGAGTACGCGAGTAAGATGCTTAAACTTATGTTGCTTGAAGAAAATATGTGCTCTTAAGCTTTGTAATTAATGTACAGGACCTTACAAAAGTGTTCTGACAATGTCACTTAGTCATCCAAACGATGTTAAATTTGGAACAATTATTAATTTTAAACGCAAAATAAGCTGAATAGTTTTTACTGGTGTATACAATGTTTATGGTTCGTTTACAAAGACACACGAAAGAATTTCGTAACATTAGAGCCTATGGACGAATTTTTAATTTAAGCGCGCACTTTAATGCGTTTATGCTGAATTGAACTTAATAAAGTTAACATACATTATAAAGATGCTTAAAATCATGTTTACTCTTTAAAAAGGTTATGTATAGACTAAATAATTTATGGGACCACACAAAATAATTCCGAGTATGTACTGTAATCATCCAAATGATGTCAAATTAGTTTGAAAGATTAATGAGTTATAATTAATTAGATTTATTCTTATTATTGGCGTTTATAAGGACTGTGGCTACTTTTCCGGGATACATAAAGGAATTTCGTACTTTTATGGTGTATAGTCGGTATTTCTTAAAAGTGTATTTTAACATGGTTACACCCCATCAAATATAATGAAATTTTATTAGAATTTTAAAAGCCTGTTTTCATGTTGAAAATTGTGGGCATAGAATTGATAATTAGTTTAAAGGTTACGCAAAATATTTCCGATATGCTATGTAATTTTTTTTGTATGAAATTCGGTATTTATGAATTTCCGGGAAATAATACAAGACCGTCGTTTAATAAGAATGCATATAGTTGCGTACTTGGGGGTTTGTAAGTTGTCCGAGAATGAAAGGCGAAACTTGCAAAAATTCAATGATTTATTCACAGAAAGTTTCAGAAGAATACAGGTCTATAAACCAAGTATCAGCTTCAATTCAACCAGTAAGCATAGCTTAAACAACAGCCGTTAACACCAAAACAACAGTACAAACTGTTTAGCAATAACACATAAAGCAAGTCTCATTCAAAGAGGCTCAAAGCAAAGCAAGCATTTGACGAATCCGACACAGATCTGAGATTGGAAGCCCTTGGCTAAAAAAAATGCTCCTTTTATACTATTTTATCGAACACAGACTATTCTGGAAAATTATCGTATCTCATCAGCCAATGAGATTAGAGCTTCCATATTTGGTATATCCCTAATAAGGATTTTCTCGCCAAGGTCGCCAAAAAAAATCGCCAAGGAGGGAAACAGTTGCCAAATTTGGCGCCAAATCCATTTCTTTCCTTATTGGAGCTTTTCAATTCGTTTTTAAAGGAAAATTAGGCTATTTTAACGCTAAAACGACTAGAAATGCACAAAATTAGCATTTTATCGACTTACTAAGCCTCTTTGAAAAAATTTATTCAAAAATAAATGCAATTATTTACAATTCCGTAACACTTTATATGATATACAATTAGGTATAGAAAGAGAGATACAGCGGGGGGTTGAGGGGGGCGGCAGCCCCCTCAGGAATGTATCTGATTATGGTAATAAGTCGATCGAATCAATATGTACTATTATATAATAAGAAATAAATAAAAATGAGCTATTGAAAAATGTCTGATGCAAATAGGACGTTGAGGCTCCTGATCTGCAGATCCACTAGTTATAAATAAAAATTTTTGTCATAAAATAAGCATGTTAAAAAAAAGGGGGGGTCCATGAAAATCCTAATATACATATATATATCTAGCTGATATGTAAGAAATAAATATAACGCACAAATACAGATATCATTTAATATCTTTTTGGTCAAGAAATAAATACAGTCCACAAATATAGATATCATATAATATCATTTTTGTCAAAAAATAAATGCATCACACAGTTATAGATGTCATATAATATCGTTTAAGTCATAAAGAGCGAAAACGAGTTCTTTTTTTTAGCTTTTATAATGTTAACAGAAGATAAAATTATACAAATTTCCGAATTCCGCCGCAGGAGGCAAAATTTGATTGGGCGGGCTGCATTTTCCCCGGATTTGTTGGCTGGATAACAACCCTGGGATAAGTGATTCTCTTTTAATAAGTACACAGTAATAGAAACACATAATTAAAAAAAAATCCAAAAGCTGCCAGGTTACCACAGACGAAAGGTTATCAAGGTTGTCTTCCTTTTCCTTTTCCCACTAAAAATCTGATAGTCAGTTTCAGCACATTTAGTTTTTAATTGCACGTCGTAAATTTTAGTCAACCTGGGTGACTGTCCAGTTGCCCCCCCCTTTCCCCCCCCTTTCCCCCCTATAAGCACGACCTTGCTGTCGCCTGTTGTCATAGAATGAAGATAATAATATGTCTGAGAAATGTCTGTCCGAAAAACGTAGTTCTTGAGTATTTGTACCGTCACTTATCGTCTATTTAACACCTAAATTCAAATGCCGGTTAAGGCGCAAGTGCAAGCAGAGGGAACCCAAAGTGATGTTTTAAGTGCATTCAACGGAACTTTTTAAAGTTTTTATTTATAAAGTGATTTAAAATATAGTGATTAATGTTCTTCAAAAATTCTTTTAAATGCAGTGACTAGCAAAGCATGTAAAGCCTGCTTGTTTTCCATTAGAATACACTGATTATTATCAAAATGCAACAGATCCTGATAATCTTTAAATATAAATTCCTGATATGAATATTTCGATTTATTAACGATAAATATAAATAATATTATAGTTTTAAAAAATTAAAGAACACGCTTTTATAGAAATGTGAACTAAAAAGCCCAAAATATCTATCTTAGTATTAAAATGCAGGGTAAGAGAAAATCGTGTGAGTGACACACCATAATATTTACATACATTTAAATCTTTAATTAAAATAATTTAGAATTAAAAAAAAAACCATTTTTAAAAAATCTCCCCTGATTGGGATCGAACGATAGACCTTTAGGTTCGTAGCGCGGCTCTTTACCTCACAGCCACGGCGTTCGATAGGGAAAGTCTTTTTTTACAATATAGATTTTTTGTTTGCTCCCAGAGCGGTTACAAACATACATACAGGTGAAGCTAATAAAAGCGTGTTAAAAATAGCCTGAAGCTTCTGAGCATGAGTAAGTCCTGAATTTGTGATTTTAAAAATTACAGGAAATACAATTATACCTTACAGGTACGTGGGTTACCTTATAGGTTATTAAGAATACATTAAAGGAGATGCGTGTTTAACAGTTATATGTAAAATTAAAATTTTATTTCATTTTTCGAGTCAGGTAAGAAATTATTGTCTAATATTCTTATTGTTTTGTTTAAAAATGCTATTAACGTTATGTGAGAAGTAATTTTAATGAACTTAACATTTTAAACAATAAAATACATTTTAGATTTTTCTTCTAGAGTTTATGTAGGAAATATATTTAAATAACTTCAGTTATATATAGAACTTTAATATCTTAAAATTATGTGTTACTATAAAGTGTAAAACATTGCGTTATTTATTTACTAAAAATCGACGTAATCAAAATAATGGCATTGTAGTAAAATATATATTTGAATAGCTACAATAACGTTTTCGAAAGTATTTGTTTCTCTTAAACTGAAACTTAAAAAAAAAAAAAAATGCATTTTAGCTATTTTATAAGTCTAGCGATATGTGTCTAACGAATACCAAAATGTATTTTCCCAAGAAGAATTTTACAGTATATTTATTTTAGATGTAGAAGGGAGGCGATATATAAATATTTTACTTTACGAATGTTCTGGTAATTTATACTTTTTGCAGAATCTTGTACATATAGAAAATATATTTACTGTAGCAGAAAGTATTTAAATAATATTTTTTTTGACCAGGATTTCCTAAGACATTTGTAAAAATCCTTTTCTAAAATAGTTAGAAAAATTCCTATTCGTTTTACAATGTATTGAGTAATTTTATTATTAATAAACTGTTTTATTTGCTAAAAGTGCAGTTTAAAAGTTAAAAAATTAAAATGTTAACGCTTGTTTCGATACCACACGGTATGTTTTCAAGACTGATTCAATTATTACTAACCTTCGACTTTTTGTATATATCTAACTTCTATTTCAATTCTACTTATAGATTCTTTTGCAACTTTAGTTTTTTCTAGTGTATTTCTGCAATATCTCTAGATTTATTTTTGGCAATTAATATCTTGCTGTTTCATCATACACAAAATTTTTGCAAATTGACATAACAGAAATTTTAAATAGACAAAACAGACCGTCTTTAAAAATATATTATGTGGTATCGAAACATAGGTTGATATTTTAACTGTTTAACTTTTATCTTTTAATTTGCACTTTTAGCAAATAAAACAGCATATTTATATATTGAATGATTTACTTATATATATTAGAGATAATATTGTTAATATTATACTGTTTCATGAAAATGTGGGTTCAAAAACTCAAAATATAAATTTATCCAGCCATGAAAGAAGTCTACTATCATGATTAAAGGAAAACTTTTATATGTTTAGGCAAAGGACTTGAGTTAAATCAATCGGCTTTTATCCCCAAACGAACAGCAGCACTCTATTATGTTTGTAGGTTATTATATACAGTGTGTTCAAAATTCTTGATTTTCACTTTCATTAGTAAATATGATCTTAGACATGTAGTACATATTGCAAAGCTGCGCTGAAAAGGTAAAGAATTTTATAAAATGCATTGAAAATTCCTTGGGGGTTCAATTTCAATAATTACAAAATTTGAATTTTTTTTTTTTTTTTTTGCTTCCATTTAAAACCCCCTTTGCTTCGAATAAAACCGTACATCAATAAAATGGTGTGCAGAATTTCAGCATTGTATCATAAAAAATTTGAGATACGAGAAAATAGAATACATCAAACTAAAGTAAACGGATTTAAATACTTTTGAATGGCTTTCCCTTCTTTAAAGCGAAATTATTTAGTGACCATACTAAAATATATCTTTTCCTCCTGATTTTTTTTTCTTCCAGCACCCATGCAGAAAAATATGATTTTAGTATTCCGCAACGTTTATGCAATTCGTACAAAGCGCTACGTTATTAATTATGGCACAATAACACACGGATTTGCTATCAATATAGTACTTAATACTGCTATTTAATGTTTGGCTAGCCAATGCGAAACAAATGCTCACAGCAAGATCCATAATCACCTGATATATTGCAATGTGATATTTTATCATTTCTACTGTTAAAATTAGAACTTCGTAATCATTTTTAGAGTCTATTACACTGCAAACGAAAACGTCTTAAATTCAGTTAAAAATGTGTCTTAAACGGATGGTCAATTTTTAAGCGAAAAAAAAAAAAAAAAGTCTTTTTTTAAAACAACTTTCTGCATCTGAAATTAAGACATTGCAAATGTCTTAAAACACCGCCATCTTTTTTAGGCTTAAAAACACCGCCATGTTAGGCTTAAAAAACCTGCCATTTTTAAGGCTTTTCAATAAATAAATAAACAAATAAAGGTGGCGTGTGATTCTGCTTGTCTGTTTAAAACGTATTTTAGAACTTTATAAAGCATTAATAAAAAATAGTGATAAAAAATAAAAAATAAGCACTACCATCCCCTGGAGTTGAACCCACTATCTTCGATACCGAAGACAAGCGCTCCTACCGATCAAGCCACGACCTTACACAAAATGTTTTGTTAATATACAGAGTAATATTCGCGAAATACATAGTAATGTTATAATATAATTAGTATTTTTCCCCTAAAACTATCCAGATTAAGAATTTTATGTGTAGCGGTTTAAAATTTTGTAAAATATAAACAAATATATCTGTACTAATAAGTATAAAGGATTTAAGTCCATATTCTTGATTTTTCAGGAGACGAAAAATAAAGTTAAACTGACTAAAAACTAATTAGCAGAATCGATTAGGAAAAAGGGATTATGTTGGTTTATACGCTTTATACCATTCAGTGATTGTCAGCCTTCATTTAATAAAGGGAAAAAAATGAATTAAATATTTTATACCAAAGATTAATGCTAAATTTCTGACTTGAATCTTTTTTTACCAATGGATTTTCTCAAAGACTAAATGACATGGATTTAAATCCCTTATACCAATCGATAGAGATTTTTTTTCTGAGTCTGACTATGTACTTAACCCAAAATCGATATTTTTGGACTTAAATCCTTTATACTTATCAGTACAGATATGAAAACCTCAGACTGTGATGTTTTGAAACCGATTTCTTTTTATAAACTGCTATTTGAAAGTAAATAAAAATACATAGGGATATGAAAACCAGAAAATTTTTATTTTACATCCAGGTACAGGTAAAAATGTTAAAGAAAAGAGTTATAAATCGAAAGGGATTTTTTTTTATTTATTTAAAGCATCTATTTACAAATTGTGTAAGAATAGTTAAAAATTTGCATTCTTAGCTACAAGTTATTTTTAAGCTATAAGTTATTTTTTCGCTGCAAGTTCATCATTATGTTTATCATTTAATTAAATGAACGATCTTTAAATAAAAAGTAAAATTTTTATTTACATATTTATTTATTTATTTATTTATTTTTATCAAATTATTTTTGTTCCTAAAAATGTTTTTTATTAAGTATTTCAAATATAATTCCATGCAAATAAGATAACGTCATTTACCACTTATGCATATTTTTTATGTTAAATCTAAAATTTTTCTAATAAGCTTATTTAAATTTCACAAATAAACGTTTTAAAATAACGCAATTTTTGTAATTAATTACATTATTTTAAGCTTTATTTGAACAAAAATGTAGATAACATATTTAATTAAACAATAGTAATTAAAATTATAAAAAAGTATTAATAAAAAAATATTTTCGTCTGTTATTTAATGAAATTTGATATATTTAAATTATTTTACTTAGTGGAATTGAAAAAGTCTCAAACTAGGCGTAAAATAAGAGTGACTAGCCTTTTTCACTTGACATGATTTTCAGAAAAATCTTATAAATAAAAACTTTTATTGAAAAAATGTATTTATTTATTTATTTTTATTTATTTATTTTGTGTTAAAAAAAAATGAAGATATTTAAATTTTCGATATTTTTATTATAATTTCAATTAATATTTTTTTCCGCTGCTAAGTTCTTAAAAGAAATTATCATTGTATCAAAACTCTATCTTGGTATGAAAAAGACGAAACGACGAAGATGATTTTGATTTCCATTGATAGATAGAGCCACTACTAATAATCAACGAGGAAATGTGAAATGATTTATTTTAAGACAATTTAAATGTCTTATATTAAGACATGTTCCTGTTTTAAGACACTTTATATCAGTTCATTAGCCCCACCAGTTTATTAAGATATTTCTTAATTTATATTTCTTATATTTCTTAAATTAAGATATCTATTATGCCTGAGCTTCATATTCAGACATTCACGTGTCTGAAATGTATTTTCAGATATTTTTTTTTTGTCTTACTTTAAGACACCTTTATTTGCATTGTATAAAATAATAAAAGGAAACTGACAGAAAAATACATTGAAAATACTTTTGTTAAAGGCCATTATCTTGAAAAATGTACAAAAAAAAAAAAAAAAAAAAAAAAAAAAGATATTTGGCAATAAATTGGTATTTTTATTTTTTTAAACTAATCCCTATCATAATACTCGATTGAAGTAAAATGGGAAATGTTTAAGTGTAAAAATTGTCAATTTTTTAATTTAAAATTTGCAATAGGAGAAAGTATTCAGACATGCAATTTTTATAACCATTACTACATATTTCCTTAAATATTTTTTAGTTATTTATAGTATTTGCAGAAATTTATATATATATATATATATATATATATAACCTTTACCTTTATGACATGTAGATTGCTTAAAAATTGATATTGTTTTTTGTAATATTTATACGTAATTTAAGAAATCCTATCAAGTATGTAAAAAAAAAAAAAAAATGTTATTAATAATTAAATTCAACTTATTATGTAAATAATTTAAATGTACTACTTACAAAAATCTTTTTTTTTTAATAGTGTCTTTTAATAAATGACAGTTTTCTAAATTAGATAAAAAAATCAATAAAAGCAAAATATTTCTAACTTAGTGGAATATTTTAAAATCTTTAGAACCATTTTAATGGAGCTCTTCACCTTTTAAGAAAATTGAATTTAACACGATTAATGTAATGATATTTAATTAAATGTTTGAAAAATTATTCATTTAAAAAAGTAAATAAATTGAAAAATGTAGCTGAACCATTGAAATAAGGATTTTTCATATTTAAATTTTTCCTGATTAAATTTTTCTTGGTATTTTATTTTTCTTTAATATTTTAATTAACGTATATATCGAAAAACATATTTATTATTAACTATTTGCGTATGTGGTAGCGCTTTCTTTTCCTCTTTAAATAATTTACGGATTACTAATGATGCGTCTGTTTAATTGTCCTACTCTTTTTTAAAACGCATGACTTTTCTTTTTCTAATGTTGTGGTTTTCACTTCGACAGTGAAGCCACAACTGATTTAGCGATAGCTTATCTTTATACATCTGAGAAAAAAAAATAATTTTTCAAACGGATAATGATTTTTCTTTTAATATTCACTGAGGTTTTTCAGAAATATTTTTCAGAAATTTTTGTATTAGATACTAAAATGCCCGGAAGAGATTCAGTATCTCGCTGTTCCTTTTTCAATAACGTGCACAATAGTGCTTACGGTTTTAAAATTTTATATCTATATAAGATATTTCACAGGCAGAAAAGTCAAATACGTACAGTGTTATTCAAATTACAAGCACTGCAGTACCATTTTTTCCTTATAGGTCAAAATGTATATATATATATATATTTCAAAAATAAAAACCTGTTCAAAATATGGTTGTAATCCAGTCAGTAGGTTTTACGTAGAAAGTAACTAAACAAATCTACACTGGTGGACAAAATTAAAGCAACAACCTGTTTTCTCATTTTTTTTTTTCTTTTGCACATAATTTTTAAACAAATAAACACATGAAAATAAAATTTGAATGGCTTGTTCGTTATCCTATTATTAACCGAATTTTATTTAACTTTAGCATAAGATTAATTTTTAAGCTAGTAAATATTCATTTTTCACTCAAAAGTAAGCATTGGAAAAAAGAAAAAATTTCAATAATTTTAGGAAAGAACACTTACAACCAAATCTTTTTACCTGTATTCACTTTTCTGTTTCTTCTTTTTTTCGCATGTGAATAGCTTTTTAAAAAATATACAAACAGTCGGTAACAAAAGTGTCCGAACACTAGCAAAAATTCCTATGTAAAAATAGTACATTTCACACAGCTTTAAATCCTTGTCGAATCCTGTTCTTAGTCAGTTTAAGAACATGATTCGGTAAGGATTTATTTAACAAAACCGTATGAAGTGTATTTTATTTACATAGGAAATTTTGCTAGTGTTCGGACACTTTTGTTACCGACTGTACAAACATGAAAATTGAATAAGATGTTCATTATAAAACTATTTATCGACATTTTTATTATTCTGGTAATGCTCATAGTTTACAAATTATTAATTACGTTAAAAAAAAAAGTCCATTATAAAAAATCGAGATTTAGTTTAACATTTCAAGGCATGTGCGCCTTCACCTATCTCTGATGCATTCTCAACACCACTTTTCATTAAGTGTTCTTTCCTAAAATTATTGAAATATTTCATTTTTTCCAAACCTTACTTTTGAGAGAAAAATGAATATTTATTAGCTTAAAAATGCTAAAGTTACATAAAATTTGGTTAATAATATGATAACGAACAAGTCATTCAAATTTTATGTTCATATGTTTATTTGTTTAAAAATTATGTGCAAAAGAAGATAATGAGAAAACAGGTTGTTGCTTTAATTTTTTCCACCAGTATAGATTACACAGTACAATGATTTGAAAATAATATAATTCTGTTATTGTTTTACAACGTTCTTTAAAAAATGTTTTAAAACAGTACTTAGAAAAAAAAGACTTTTGTATATAACAAACCTGAAACAACATTAACAACAAATTTGAAAGGCCACCATGTATTGTATATCCAGAAAGAAATTATCTAGTAAAGGAGAAATAATTATGGAAAAACAATGGAAAAATAATATGAAGATTATTTCCTGCTGCAATAGAATTTATTTGAAAATTCTTAAAGTAAAATGTATTTTACTGCCTAACAAGTTCTTTTTAATACAACAAGAAACTGAAATCAATAGTATCAAATTGGAAGGACAGAAACTTCTTTTAAGAAAATAAAATTTGATGTCATTTGACATTAAGAATGGGGAAAATTAAGGCCTAAATTTACACATGAATAGAAGCGACATAGGTGATTTCTGTGGTAATAGAAACGATGGTAAGATGCCAGTCATACTATATGTTAGAAGAAAAATATTATTTTATATGAATACGTTTTAGAAATAAACCAACGTTGAATTTTATTTTATTATTGAAAATTCTAAAGCCAAAAGTGTTTAGCTGTAAGCTTTCCTAGTTTTCGAACTGCAGTTAATAAAAGTTTAATTATAGTTAAATGCAAATTGGTTTTATTATTGAGATTTTATTTAAATAAAATCAAGTTTCTGATACGGGCTCTAAAATTAATATTAAGTAATACGATTTACGTATGCGAAAATAAAGGATGAGGGTTCATAAGGGAATTTTTTTGGCCCTGAAAATTGAGGAAAATATCAAATTGATCACATGAGTGAAAATTTTGTCTTTAATTATTTTAGAATATGTGTATTTTAAGTTTCAATCAATATTATTCATTTATCCCAGCAACTGTTTGTTTCCCAGGGGCCCAATTTTGCATTTTTTGCCGAATTTCCCCCATTTTTAAAGGTTTGACCTATTTTTTTTTTTTTTTTTTTTTTTTTTTTTTTTATATATATATATGAGCACCAAAGGGAAACACTTTCCTATTGAAATATATTATGAAGTACACTATAATGTGAATTGAGGAGCAAACATTCAAACCGTGTTTTCTCCTTCGGAACAATTTATCAGAACATATCCTTCGGAACATATTTATCAGAAAACGCAAAAAAATAGTAAATTAAAAAATATCTACATTTAAACTCTAATTATTGTTTGTTTAGATTTATTACTGGTTTCTAGGAAGATATGTAGACATACTTTACTTAATGAATTTAAAATTATTTAGAAAAATGCATTTGAATTTTGGAAAATTCATGTTTTGATCGAAAACACGAGGAGGAATCATGTTTTGAATGTTTCCAGTGGGGATATAAAGCACTTTTTGAATGAAAAAGTATAAACCAACACAGCATGAACAAAATAAACAAACATAAAAACTGGTACGTGGGCAGGTCACATGACCATTAAGAACAGCTCTGATTGGCTGACTGGAGGAATCGCCATTTGAATGGAGCCAGGCTCGGCTCTGGAGGAAGCACTTTTTGATTGAAACCTCAATTTTCTAAGTAAGTTTATAATGGGATAGAATTAGTTTTAATTAACAATAATAGTATATTTTCGTACTATTGTATGTTGAGATTAAAGAAAAAATCACTAACTCAATTTCTTTTATTTTTGGAGAAAACACGGTTTGAATATCTGCTTCTCAATTATACATAAAGATAAAAGTGTTACTTCACTGCGCTTATATATAAAAAAAAGAGTTAAAATTGAAAGAAAAGCACAACATTGATTACATTGCGGCACGGTAATACTTCTAGCGGGTTTGAAAGAGGTCAAACTAATGGAATTGAATCTATCTGATCAAATTCTATTTAAATTTCACTTTTTTTATGCTGAAAAAAAAAAAAAAGAAAAAAAAAAAAAAAAAAAACAACTTTACAGTTTATATCTTAAACAATATTAATACTCTTAGTGCGGAGAGTAGAATCTGCGACATTTGGAGATCTGTAACTCCGCCAACGACAATTCTTTGGCAATCTGTATGCTACCACCTTTCTTAAGAATATACCCAATATTGGTCTTTCTATTATTAATACATAAAGGATACACATACTTTGATTAGAAATAATATAGTTATAATTTACAGGGCGTCTCTGAATTCAGGGGCCAAACTTTAAGGTTAGGTAAAACACATGTAAAGAAGCATTTTTTGTATAACATTATACAGTCGAAATGAAAATCTTCGTCGAGCCCTGTGCCTGCCCTTCCTCCTCTTCAGTTTCTTCTTCTTGTCTATTTTCCTTTTTTTTTCGGACAGTTGTTAGTAGTTCTTTTTCACACACTTTGATTGAGCATTTTTTTTTCATGTTTTCTATGTCTTTTTCTCTTTTTTACAATTCTTAAATGCGGTGCCCATTTTCATTTCCGTGGTTACTCTTTTTCTTGTGGTGCCCTACAGTTTTCATTTCCGACCTTGTATTCCTATACAGAAATGGTTCTTTATATGTGTTTTATCTACTTTATAAGTTTGGTCCATGAATTTAGGGATACTCTGTATATTCATATGTAATATCTATATATTAATAGGCAAGCATAAAATTTGTTGTCCCTTTTTAACATATTAATTATGGGAGTAGAGGGTTGAAAACGGTATCATTCGAAAGGTATGGTTAGCCGGAAGGTGCGAATACAAATATTATTTTCTTACGATGTCAAGAAGGTATTTAAAAATACATTTATTTTTTATGCATTTTCCCCCATTTTTCCCTTTTATACACTTATTCCTTTACATTAAAAAATACCTAAAAGTAGAAAGTTGTTGAATTTGGCAATTTCATAAAGCTCAAATAAAACCATAGACACAGTAATTTGTATAATGTAGCATCACTATACGCAAGCGAAGTGATGACGTCACTGTCTGTCCATGGAGCCATGAAAAAGATTTTCTATGTTAATCGTCCGTTGGATTTTTTGTAAAAAATTATTAAAAAATAACGGAAATTATCTGCCGATTTTAATTCCGATATTTGGGTATAGTTATATATAAGTTACTGTCTACATGTGTTTGATTAAGTTATTTTTTCTGTAAAATTGATAAAATTTTAATTTAAAATCACAGAACTCCAGAAAAAAAAATGGCAAACTTCCAGTTTCGAATGTAAACATAAACATTTCATTTCAAAGGGTGATATTTAAACAATAAATATTCAACTAATATACTAAAGAAAAGGAAAATGGATTTGTTACTAACTGCTGCATGTATAAGTAGACGATACGGAAAAAATTCCGATTTCCGTTTTTTGCTGAATTTACATATTTTGAGCTTTCTTTACGTTTCAATTAACTGAAATTGGCTACTTTTTTTTTAAAAAAGTGTCTTTATTGCTAGCTTTTGTGGGTAGAAGAAGCAAGTAGACGATGCATAAAAACTTTTGATTTCCGGTTTTCGATGAATTTACACGTTTTGAGATTTCCTTGCATTTTAATTAAGTGAAATTGACTACTTATTTTTATTTTTTAAAAAGTGGATTTATTATTCTTTCCTCTGCATATATAAGTAGAAAATATAAGATTCAGAAAAGTTTTAGATTTTCGGTTTTCGATAAAGTTACACATTTTGAAATTTCGCGAACTCAATTCGACCATTTTTAAAAAATATCTTTTTTTTTTTTTTTTTTTTTTTTTTGTTCAAACACTGTACTTTATGAACCAATCGAATTAATTTAACAGAATTTGATACTTGGTTGGGCCTTGGTTTGACATGGTACCTAGTAGCTTCTGGGCTGTATCACACAACAAGGGGCGTTTTCACGTTGCGATTTTCTCTCATTTCAGGAAAGGCTAACATCTACAGAGAGAAATAGTTATATTAAGTAAAACAACTCTGCTGATTCAGTTAGAGTGAATATTGGCAAACAATTGCCGCAGCTGTGTTGCAATTGCATTCCGTTTAGGACAAGGCAATAACTTTGCTTTGCCTCGCTTTGCAAAAAAAAAAAAAAAAATGGTCGAGTTTCGACCACTGGGCGATACTATTAAACATAAATGCAGAAAATCCTCTTCTAAAAGTATGTAACTTTCAAAAATAATGTCACAGGCGGAGCTTATATTTAACATTATGCCAACAACGACTATGAGGGGGTATACGCATTGACATTGTAATATCATATTTCATAGCATTTATACTGAACTTTTGGTGGAGTTAATTCGTATACATTTTTATTTAGAATGGTCTAAAAATTCATTTAATAATTGCAACTAGAAATTCTTCAGAGCCGAAAAACCCTCTTATGGATCATCATCCTTTTGACACACACACACACACACACACACACACACACATATATATACCTATATACCTATATCAATTATTAAAAATAATTAGACTGAGACCTTGTCTAATTATTTAGGAAGTTTATATTAATATAAGCACAGGGCACTCCTTTTATTCATGAACATAGTCATTACAATAAAAGATTAATAATAATTTAAAAAATCTAAAATAAATTCAAAATATGTATCTAAAATTGACTAAAATATTGTTGAATTTCGAGCAAGACGGTTTGTAATTTTCTGTGTCGTCACATTGTTGCAATGTCCCCATTTCGGAAGATAAGCACTCTCCTTACACGATATTCTCGCCTTTGAAACAGATCAAAATGTTAAAAGTCTTTTTGAGTATCCAATGCTCAGACGTACAACCTGAAAATGAAAACATTAAGCAAACCTCATTAATTTCTAAATCTAAAATAACACTTTAGTAAAACTTTTCGAAATAAGTATTTAAAATGCCCCTGTTAACGAAAGGGTGCCGTGATATTTCTAAAATGTGTAGTAAGCTTTTAAAACATTTCAGTAGAATTAGCGGAAATCCCTTCCGATCTGTGTTTGGATTCAGTGAAGGATTTAGACTTTTCTCGTTCAGAATAGAGTAGAAATAATAGTGAAATCTAAAATTTAATGACACTTTCGTTGATTAAGGTTTGAAAAGTTTATATTTAAGAAAAGTTTGATACATTCAGCTGTAAATAGAATATTTTACGCAGTTTCTGTCAGTTATTAGAAAAAATGTATACATCAGTATGAATCTGGTGTAATTTTAAAGTATGATTAAGGTATCATTTATACACTTCGTTAATACTCATTATTATATATTAATTAAAATAAAAAAATAAATAAAACTCATAAAATTTATTATTATTATTTTTTAAGTGAAAACATTTTAATTACGAGGTGATTATCTCTTTTAGTAATACTAAAAATAGAAGTACGATTCAAAACTTTAGTCACTGAAAAAAGTCGAATTTTTTTTTTTTTTTTTTTTTTTTTTTTTTTTTTACGAAAATAATTGTTAGCAAAATCTGAATGAAAAAAATATTTTGCAATAATTTGTCGCAAATATTTAAAAATTATTATTATTTTTTTTTTTCAGACTTTAGACAAAAATAAAAAGAATTTATATTACTTTCCCCCTATTTTCTTAAATGAATTTAACCATTGATTAAATAATTAAATATTTATCTGTATGGACATAAATTGAATCCATATGCGCCGAAAAGTTCATTTTAGAAACGTAGAATATTTAAACGATTTTAATCAGGCTTGCTATACATATGCTAGTTTGTTGTAAGGCGACTAAGGCGCCCGTTGAAAAATAATCGTTTCATTTTATTTATTTCTCACTTTAAATAATTCATTTGCTAGCAAGTCCGTGCGATATTTTCTCACTTTGTTTATCTCTTTGTTACCTTTAAAATTATTATTTTATAGGCGTCATTTTTTTCATATGCATGAGCAAATTTATTTTTATTTTATTTTATTTATTTATTTTTTACGGGAAAACATATTTCATTTTATGCTGAAAAAAATGGCAACGATTAAAAATTTAAAGTATTTTAAAGCTTTTATTTTCATATTTAAATTAATTTAAAAAATGTAATTATACATTCGTTACAAATAATGTACCAAATGAAAGGCGCAATTTTTCTGAATACGTCTGTTTAAACAGCTTATCGATCGGACAATTGCATTTTTAAAAATTAACTAAAGTATGAAAATTAGGAGAATCAGTCCAAGGAAATCTCTTAAGCCTAAAGTGTGACAGAATCAGTGACGGATAAGGGTAACTATATATGCTGATTTCTGTACTCAATGAATTATAACTGAGAAAGTTTGGCACCTACAAACTTTGCTTTCAACAATCGTTATAATCACCTTCTTCAATCAAATCAGGAGTTCCATAAAACTAGGCGGGGGGGGGGGGGGGGAGGTCCTTCAGCGACGAGGGTATCGCGGGTCGTTTATGATCCTCATCAGTACAAACTTACTATTTTGAGTTATGAAAGTTGAATGGTACTTTATTATGGAAAATAAAGCTTATTCAGAGTGATTTACTTATTCATTTAATTAAAAAATCATTTACTGTCAAAGATATCAATTTCGTGAATAAACATTTTTTTTTTTTTTTAAAGGATTTTCTTCAGGTTATAATAATAAAACAATGTAAATTTCAATTAAGAATTTACTAAATGACTGTCTTCCGGAAGCCTTTTAGAAAATGGGTGAATCCTTGTGGTAATTTTTCCAGCATTATTATCTACAACACTCATGTTTCTCGACAATATGGGTCGTGTATTTCATTATTGAAATTTAACCGATTTTTAATCTTTGTTGATGATAAGCAAATTCTAGCTAAACGAAAAAAGATAATCAATCTTGTGTGCAATATGAACTTTTATTTTGCTGTTTGCGTTGCATGTGGATTTTATACATAAATTTTCTATTTTTAATTATATGTTATGTGTTTTTCGTGTAGATTGATAATAATGAGAACGAAATATTTCCATTGTATCTATTTCTTATTCATATAGAATGCTTGAATTTCATTTTTTTTTTCTAAATGAATTTTGAGATGAGGAAATTAACAAGTCTAACTCATTTTAAACGAAAGATTTTAATTCGAAATAAATAAAATCAATATTCGCATAATGTATTTCTTGAAGTATGCTCACACTAAAATAGTTAAATATAAATTCACATTCTTTATAAGATTACAAATTGTGAATTTGAAAACGGATTGATTTTCTAAATATCCCGGATTCCATTTTTTAGGATAACGTGTATATTAATGTTTCACCATTTCTGAGATCAATAATTTACTTAATAATTTATTATTTTAAAGAATGATACAAAATTATAAAATCGGTACGCATTAATTATTAACATTTTACAATTGCATACGTACTCGTTGTGTTATATAACCTTCAATGTTCTTTGTGTACGATATCACACAACAGGCAGGCAGAAGGAGAGAAAGACAAACATATAATTTAAATGAATTCATAAACAGTCTTAAACATTGTTGGAAAGTGTTAAAACGTTTTTAACACGAAATATACGAAAATACAGCCCGTAATGTATCTGAATATTTCAGTGTAACCTCGTAAATCTGATTGTTAAGCTTATCATATTCGATACAAGACATTATTTTGGCATATTAACAATAAATGTCGATTTTGTTATGTTTTTTTGCAGTAGAAAGTTATTTAAATGAGATTTTTAAAAATATCTCTTCTAAAATGCAAAGCACTGGCATTTTTTGGGTCTTCCTGTACACAAACCAGTTGTATAGAGCCCATTAATGCCCTTTAAATAGGGAACACTCCATAGTGAACTTAAATAACATAGATCCTTTTTCAGAAATTCTGAAAGTATTTAACACGTTGAGCGCCAGGCCAATTCTTTAAAAAAAAAAAAAAATCCCCTTCAAGCCACACGCATTATGTTTATTGTGTTTCAATAAAATCCATTAAAATTCCTTAATGATATAATCCGGTAATAAATAAAAATTAAGTAAATTTTAAATAAATTTTCAGTAATTACTAAAAATAATGCAATTCTTTTAGTTTTATATCATAATTTACACTGTCAGCCACCGGTGGTTGACGCGGCTTTATATCATATTTGGTACTGTCAGACACCGGTGGTTGATGCAGCCTAAACGGAAAGTTCAGTGTCAGCCACCGATGGCTGACATGGCACTCAACGTGCTAAAAACGGTGGAACGGGCAGCCAGACAGACGGACTATCGGGCAGACAGATACACTAATACAAATCATATTTACAGTTAAATATTGTTAGAAAGTGCTAAAAACGCTAAACGAATATACAATTCTAGCAAATTTCCAGTAACAGCCCTTAACACAACTGAATATTTTTATGTGACCCTGAAAATCGTGATTCTAATCACACTGTATTCAACAGAAAGCATGCGTTTGTGCATATGAATAACATATTTCAATTTCATTAAGATTTGTGCAAATTAAAGTTATGAAAGTGTGCTTAATAAAAATACCTCTCATAGAACATAGTGCTTTGGAATGCTGTCAGATGTCCCTGTACCCAAACAAGTAGCGGTATTTACTTCTTTTTCAGTAGGGAACATCCGATAGGAATCTCAAATAACATATATCAGTTTCAAGAAATTCCATGAATATTTACAGAAGTTAGAGCGAGGACAAACAGATAGACAAACCGAAGCCATTAACTCTTTCCAACGTCGTTGACATAATAAGATATAATCACGATAAAAAGATTATTTTATTTTATTTATTTTTTTTTCTTGTAAATAAAACACACTTTACCATTAAATACTTTTTTTAAAAATATCTCTACAAAAGAACAAAAAAGTTATACTTCCAACAAAATATTTTTTTTCCTCATAAATTTCAACTCTAATGTTCTTTAAGGCTATAAAAAGGGCTGTCATTTTCCCCTTAATATGAATTAAAGCAGCACGAAATGGTGATTTACGATTTAAAAATACAGTTGATGCTTGGTTTTATTAGAAATGGTATTTTTTAAACTTTATAATGCACATATTCAAGACTATGTTCATTTTTTAAAAGTTTAAGGCATTTATAGGGAAAGAATCTTAATTTGGTAAATGTCCATCACCCAGTTCATAAAAATAAAATAAAAATAAAAATAAAAATAAAAAAATAAAATAATGAATTACTTTACGCTTAACTTTAGCGTAACATTAGAATAATTTGAGTAGCAATTTCAGTCAAAAATGTAAAAAATTGATTTCTGCTATATTTATATATTTTTTCATTTAAAACTAGTACGTTGTAGCTATCACAGAACTTTCCTATTCAAAAAGACACAAAGAAAATTATTTATTAAAATTATTACTTATTAATTTATTTCTCATGGTAAATGAAGAGGATTTTCATCTCAAAGAAGTATAACACTACACTGTAAAAGGAAAAAAAAAAGTCCTGTTATATTACAGAAAATTTCTGGCAGCAAAATTGTCGTAGATATCCGTATGCTACACTGTTAAAAAAAATGCAACTTTGCTACCAGAAACTCTGTAATTTGAGTAAAAGTCGTAAATTACGGAAAAATTACGTTGACCAAACGTGTTTTTCTCAAATTACAGAGAATTTCTGGTAGCAGAGTTGCTTTTTTTTTTTTTTTTTTTAACAACGTATGAAAAAAAATGTGTTGACCGAAATTTTCCGAAACAGTACAGTAGAAAAAGAATTTGTACACAACAGATATTTTTGGTAGAGCATACGGTAAAATAAAATAAAAAAAAAATAAATAAAAATTCACATTAAATAAAATTTGCCTGTTTGATCAACAAAAATCGAACCACAGACCACGAAATAGCAGGCAATGATGTTACCTTTCAATCATATCACCGCATATAAAACAGTAAATATATTTAACCATTAGATAAAATCTGTAACAATGGTTACAGATTTTATCTAGTTACAGAAAAATGTGTCTTTTGACTGACTATGTAATTTTCAACTAAATTTCTGTAGTTTTAGAAAATAGCATTTATTTCTTTATTTTATTTTATTTTATTTTTTTTTGTAGGAAAGTTACAGGAATATTCTGTTTTTACAGGGAGTATGAAAAACACGAACACAATTTGAAATTCGTTTCAAGCAATTTTCAGCAGTTGCTCTAATAATATACGAATTATTTACTGTGTCCCTGTAAACAGAGAATTAATTTATTTTACGTATCACATTCTATGTGAAACAACTTACTTTTTTTCGCATAAAAATTTTATGACGAGTTCCTCTTTTTTACTTTCTATTACCCATAAGTTAGAAAAAGTATTGTTTTTGGGTCAAACTTTCAAACGCGAGTTTTTGTTATATTTACATGTTATGGGGTCCCCTGAAAACGAAAATCATGTTTTTAGCAAATGGTCTGTGTGTGTGTGTGTGTGAGAGAGAGAGAGTCTGTCTGTTATCAGCATATCTCAAAAACAAATTATGGCAGAAATTCAAACTTGGTATTCTAAATGTGTATCATATAAGTATGATACACTAAACTTTTCGTTACGATCAAGCAAATGGTTTGTGTACAGGGACACTCAAAAGTATCCAAATACATTACGTCTGTGGGGGAAATTGCAGGTAAGTAGAGTTTAACATTTATAGACTGCACTAAACCAAATGAAACGAATATATATTTTTTGTAATAGAGATAGTCAACAGGAAGAATAAAGTTGTGTATGTAGGAGCCTCGCTTCACCCCCTGGGGGGGGGGGGAAGTCCCTCCTCGAGGGGAGTAAATTTTCATGATGGGTATCTTTCAAAAGAGTTCGCCAATACCTTTTAAAACGAATGCTTGAACCATCGATCTGCGACAATTTAAAACAAAGTTATCGATTTTTTTTTTTACTTTTAACAAAAAAAAAAAAAAAAAACAAAAAAAAAAAAAACAATTTTTTTTTTTTTTTTTTTTTATATTGAGAATAAAATGGACTTTTCTTGGATATTTGGTGTTATACTACTTCTCTAATATGGAAATCGTCTGCATTATCATAAAAGATAAATTTTTTAAATAATAATTTAAATAAATTATTTTTTAAAAAACAGAATTATTTTTTAATAACCGAATTAAATTGTATATAAATGTAGGTGCATTAATGAAACGGGGGGTTGAGGGGGGCGGTAGCCCTTCTCATACAGAACTAATTATCCTATAAAACTCTTCCTAAGCCTAATTTGAATAATTTAACACATGTTTTCATAACAGTACTGGTTATCTTACCTCTTAATCTCCAACCTGTATTGATAGTATTAAATTTCAGGTAAGAGAAAGTCGCGTGAGTGACACACTAGATTATTTCTTTTAGTGTAGTCTGAAAATATTAAATTGCAACTTCGAGAATTTTTGCCATACACATAACGCCCCATTTATCCAATCTCAAAATTTTTTTTTAAGTAATATCAAATAGCGTCAAAGTCTGACTTAATTTTTTCTTTTTTTATAAATTTCCATATAATACAGATTTAGAGTACCGAGTTTAGATTTCTGGTTAATATCTGCTCTTGTATTATGTTGATAACTGACTCATGCGCATGCATAGACACAGACGCACCTTATATTACCTACTAAACGTCTGATTTTTCTGATTTAGTCACCTCAAAACATGTACATACAGCAAAAATGCAATTTCGAAAATTCGACCTCAGAATAATGTTTTCATCATACAGTGCGTTGCATGAATATAAACGCACCTTTTCCAATAACCAGAAATAGAATTTTTTAAATTTTAAAAGATGGAATGTGACTTACAGTTATTGCATATGACTAACAACTGAATAAGGTGCTTTGAGCACGTATATTTAGGCTCATGCAAACTTATGTAAATGAGTTTTAAGCATTTTCTTATTTTTCACTGTTTTTCGTTTGTTGCACGAAATTAAACGCACTCTGTATTTTGCGTTTAAAATTTAACAGAGCCACCGGAATTAAATTAAAACACATATAGTCGTGTTGCTAAAGTTCTCTAAAATCAGTTTTAGTGCTTGAGTGCAAAATTTACGGAGTTTGTTTAGGATGGCAAGAGGGAAACTTTGACAGTAGACGAGAGGATAAAAATCGACTTTATGCGTGGTAAAGGCTTTAGCATTCGTGAAACTGGGCACCGAATCGGAAGAAGTGAGAGTGTTGTGCGAAATTATATAAAGAAAGGAGCAAATTATGGGAAAAAAGCGTTAAGAAGCGAACAGGAAAGCTTGCCATTTACGACAAACGTCGAATATGCAACGCTGCAAAGAATAAGAATATTTCCTGTGCGAAGTTAAAGGCTCAATAAAAGCTGGGTGTTCATCGGGCAACCATATGGAGATCCATCAAATCTGCAACATTCATTAAATTTGAGAAAATGAAGGCGAAAGCACCCCTCACTCAGAAGCACAAAGATATGCAGTTGGAATGGGGAAGAAAATGGATTCTAGATCAACTAAATTGGGAAAAAGTCATCTTCTCAGATGAAACAAAGTTTAATCTCGATGACCCGAACGGATTTCATAGCTACTGGCACGATTTGAGAACCGAATAAATGTACTGTTCAAAACGTCTATCTGGAGGTGGGTCTGTCATAGTGTGGGTAGTCATAGGTTTTAAAGGGACTTTTGAATTAGAGTTCGTGGAGAACACTATGATCTCTGTAGATTATGTCCATATGCTCACAAGGAACCTCCGCCGTCAAGCAGTCAAGAAAGCTGTAAAAAATTATATTTTTCAGCAAGATTGTGCATCTGTACATACAGCACATATCGTGAAAAAATGATTCCGTGACAATAAAATTAAAGTTACGGATTGGCCCTTAAAAAGCCCCGATTTAAACATAATGGAGAACGTATGGGGTATTTTGGTTCGCCGCGTTTACGAAAACGGGAGGCAGTTTAACACGAAAGATGAACTAAAATCGCCCATTCTATTAGCTTGGAAGACAATCAGGTTGGATGCCTCATGATATTATATCAGTCAATGCCAAGGCGTTTACTGGCTCTTCTAGAAGCCCTTGGTGGCTTTACAAAGTATTAGATACAGTATTTGTTACTCAGTTATTTATTTTTTACATGTGCGTAAAATTCACGCAACATGTATTTTTGTCATAAATTCAAAAAAGTTATTTTCTATAAAATCATATTGGTCTTCCATTGTTTTGACTCGTATTTTCATTTCTTGAATCATATACATAGAGTTTGGCTCAAGTGTCACCTATTCATATTTCTTTATTACAGTTCTATACCATTCTAATTCTTAAAGCTAAGGTGCGTTTATATTCATGCAACGCACTGTAATATAAATAGCTAAAAGAATTGAAAAACATTGATTGTGTTCTATTACTGTGAAAGTTAAAATTTATTGAGCTTTATATTTAAACCAAACGATTTTAATCATTGCTTTTGAATACTGCAATTCAACGATAAAGTTTCTTCATAATTCTTATTATGCTAGTTATTATATAAATGATATAAAATATTGAACTGGATACAAACAAACTTAAAATATAAAAATATTATGAAATATTTAAAATTGTATACTAACTATTATTAAAAAAAATCTTTATTTATAAAATTTTGAGAACGGCGTTATAAGTAAAACTTACAATTAATAATATTTGTATTATGTTATTTTAATAATTATATGCAAGAAATACCCATAATGTGGTGTTATATTAAAGCGATTCAATCAAACAGAGAGATGGAAAGATAAGATGCAGGAACAAATGTAAGTCAGAAGTTTTGAATTTAAAGAAGCAACAGCATGAAAAAAAAAAAAAAAAAAAAAAGAAAAAAGGAAAATCTCTTCTAAAAAGTATTCAAAGAGAAAAAAAAAGTACGCTGTTATTCCAAGCATGAACAAATATGACTCAAAAATATTGCTTCAAAGAAAGCGACAGAATGAAAAAAAAAAAAAGGTTTTTTAAAAGAAGGCAATTTTCCCGTTGCAAAGAATTCGGAAATTTCATCTGTAGTAATATTTTAAAATATCGTTCTGCTGCAAAAAAGGAGAAAAATGTAAAAGAAAGCTTTCACAGATTAAGTAAAATGAAGGTTAAAAAATTGCAATACAAAATTTAGAGCCATATAAAAATATGATAAAAAATGCAATATTAAGGTCAAAACGTGCATTTTGGTTAGACCTTTTCATTTTTCTTGTCAGGTTTGCTGTGCTTTCCTTTATTAAGAAATATGTTATTAATACTATAAAATACCATTCAGCGAAATGTATTTAAAATGCTTTCTTTTTTCAATTCAAGGTAAATTTTAATTCTTTTGAGTTTACATCTATTAAAATAACTAACTTAAAAGGTAGTAATGTTGTTAATTGTACTTTTATGGAAAATTGTGCAATAAATTCCCAAAATTGAGACATAAATATGCACCATAAAGCATTCGATGTCGTTTAACACGCATGTAAAGTATCACTTAAAAACGAACAAAAATATTAAATGAAATATTTGGACTTTTAGTGCAAGTAAGTAAATCGAATTTATTATCAAAGTTGATGACTTGTTTTATGACCTTTATTTACTTTTAGAGCAACATTTATGTATTATACTAACTGTCATTTAAAAATGATCCTAAGCTTTAAACTAGCGTAAAATTTTATGTCATTTTACTCCCTATTATTTATCAAGGTTTAATGCCTTAATATTTTTATTTTCTTATACGTGATTTGTTTTATTTTACTTCCTCCCGTAAAGCTAAAATACCATTAACATTTAATGTTGAAATCATAAACAGCTGAAAATTTCATTTAAAGTTTACGAGGATTATCTCCAAAATATTAAACGCCAGACAGTGATGTTCTTATAGACCTTATAAAAATATTTGTTAAACTGCTATATATGTAATATGTTATTTAATGTAAGGAAGAGAAGAGTTTTTAAAGCTAAATTATTTAAGGAATCTGAAAGTAGAGAATATCACTAGAGAATAATTAAGAACTAGAGAATAATTTACAAGAGAATATATACACATGGAAATAGTAAAATATTAAGACATAATTATCAAATCTTAAGATTTTCCCGAAAGATTTATTACCACTAATTTTTAATGGAAATTGCTAGTAACAAATTTCTAGTGATTATTGACGGTTAATTGTATTGAAAACTACTGCTCGAAATTGGTTATTCAATAAAAGAGAACCTATAAATTGGCAATTGTGCTATTAGATGACAATCCTCGTAATTGAATTTGCATAATGCGTCTGTGACTCACACTTTTTCAACTTGAATTCTCGTTACAGACTGTATGTGTCTTTTCCATTCAATTTTAATTTCAGACTAACAGTTTCCCGTTTCACATACATGGGACACTAATATATTCCTTCGTGGATCAAGCCCAAATTCTATGAGATACTACAGTTGCCGGCTTTTTTAATATACGCCTTGATTTTTTAGAATTTATTGTGATATTGTATCTACTCTAATCTTCCTTTCTCGAGAGTCGTCTGAACATTCGTCGTTGACGTTAGTTGATTCTCCTTTTCTTCCCTCTCTGTATTGTCTTAACTTTACTACACCTTCAAATAAATTTATTTCATAAATAAATTGAAAAAAATGTGCTTTCCTCTTACCTTCTTTTGAATTGCCGAAAGCGAAAAGGAAAATAAATACGCTTTACCTGTATGAAAAATACCCTTCTGGAAATATAACATACTACATACCATAAAAATATTTTCACATAAAAATAACACAACATAAAAAATAAAACTTTAAAAGTACTATTTTTACTTAATAGTCCATATCCTCATAAAGTCAACAAGATGTCGTATTTGTCCCTTCGAGACCAATCTTACAAAAACATACCCGTCATTACTTTTAAGAGCTGTAACCTTATGCAGTTCAAAGTACCTTTTTTTAAATTAAGAACAGGTCCGAAATGAATGGCAACTAAATAATCTATTTTGTATGTTTTCAGGCGTTCTCTTCATTCATTATAAAATTACAAGGTCTGTCCCGAAAGTAATGCGCCTCATTTTTTTCTGCCGCAACTATCCGCAGTACAGGGTTGCCGCTTGCACGGAAGGGTGGGTGGAGTCTTGGGAGCACAGCACCACTAGCGTCAGTCGGCTCCGAGATCCTGAAGAGTCACAGTGCCTGTTCCAATGAACCTTTGTGTGAGTGCTCGGTCGAAATCAAGATGGAATCCGACTTTTTTGGACAATGTGGAAAGTGGTGACGAATCTTGGATCTTCTTGTACGACCCAGAAACAAAAAGACAGAGCGCAGAGTGGACACGACGTCGTCCCCACGCCCAAAAAAGGCAAGAATGAGCAAATCGCAGGTCAAAGCCTGACCAAGACCGGCATCTCAACGCTCTCCCAGCCGCCTTACAGTCCTCATTTGTCCCCGCCAGACTTCTTTTTGTTCCCGAAGATTAAAAAATCCCTCAAAGGACAGCATTTGGGGACCCTGGAGAACATCAAGGCGGCTAGGACGAGGTTACTAAAGGACATCCCTGTGACGGACTTCCAGAACTCATATAAAGCATGGAAATCGCGTTGAAAAAAGCGTGTTGAAGCAGGAGCGATGCATTTCGAAGAATATTGAGTAATTGTACGAATCGGTTCAATAAATTTCTTAAAATAAAAATGAGCGCATTACTTTCGGGACAGACCTTGTATTTACATTGTTCTTGGTACAGTAGGATGTACTGCGAGATACTGCCTAATATCTCATCATATAACTCTGAATTAAACTGTTCTTAAGCTAAAAGTTATTTCTGTTAAATGTTATCTGTATTTTTCACTCTATTACCAATCAGTAATTTGAATGACGCAAATTTAGTTGTTTGAGATTTTACGTTGAACTATTGATACATGTATATACCCTTTTGTAGGATTTTCTATGAAATGTGGAGTTAGGAAAGAAAAGAAAAGTTTTATGCACATGCTCTATTTGACAATTTCCGCTCAATATGTCGGTCGTATTCTCTACGTGTCCGATGTATTCCTCTTTATCATATGACTGAAATCCGCTAGATTTAACCAAGGGAACCTTATACAAATTTTTTCGTCGGGATTACGAAGTCTGTTGTAATACATTTTTTTCGAGGGCATCGAGAGCAAAAGCGTGTATAATGAAGAAATGTACCAAAAGCATTTGTGACTGAGACAAAATTCCAGTTTTGTTTGTTGACGGAAGAAGTCTTAAAAAATCAATACGATAGGTAATTCAATAGCTTTCAACTTCAAAGATACGATGGGGAAATTTTTAGGCTTTACAATTTTCTAAAAGTTAAAATTCTTGGTGTGCTCTTCGCAACCATTGTTTGAATTAACTTAGTTACACACTAAACATAATTTTTTTTCTCAATTAAGTCTAAAACAAGAGAAAGAAAGGCAATATTAATAAAATAAATGACTTAGTTGCAATGCAAATAACCCAGTACGGTGTATTAAAGTTAGACTAAAATTCCATGATCCTCATTGATTCATATAGAAGAGAAGACCAGCAATTGTTTTAATGTAGACAAAATTTGAAGTCAGGGAGAAATAAATAAAATGGTCGCTGTAGCAGATTACATTAGAGCTTGGCACAACAGCTTTCCACACAGATTTGCAAAATCTAATTTTTTTTTTTTTTTTTTTTTTTTTTTGTCTTTTTGAGATATTGATGTTGTACTTTCTGTGCATTCTTTGTGTTTCAGCTGATGAAATTATTACTTAGGCAGGATGCCTAAAGTACATGAAGATTGAAACTATAACAAAATTCCGTTGATGGCGGGAAGGTGCTGTCTAAGATAAAGGGAAATCAGTGGGGCAATACTGAACGTGAGGTGTCAGATGCTAGAGGAGGCTCGGAAGTGAACATGTTGAAAGATGATTTGGAGTGCAGATCTAGTAAGCTGATTGGTGAAAAAATTGTATGTTTTCTCAGTTATACAAGTGTTATGTGTTAGGTATATTCCTACGTAAAAGTGTATATGCTAAATATTAAATACTCTTTAGTCCTGTTTACGAACATGACTTTTGGTTATTTTGGAAATGTCATTACTTTAGTACCACCAGAAAATATTATATACACATGCATACATATTAAGAAATAATATTTTTATAAAATCGAAATTATAATGAGTACTTTCTTACATTAGTTAAATACTGCATATTTAAAGTAGTCCTATTTTAGTTAAAATTTGTTTATATATGACATGAAAAAATAATTTTAGCCAACATTTTGTTTCTATTTATAAAAGATGAGGTTTATTTTTCAATTTGTGACGTTAGTGTTATCCAGATAGATGACAATTTCTCTAACTCCTTAAGAGGCATCTCGATTCAGACTTGGTGTATGCTGCACAGTCCAAGAATCCCTTTTTCAAACGTCCAACTCGCAGATCTTAATTATGTTTTTAGTCACCACTAATTTTCAATAGAAATCTTTAATAGTATTCCACAAGGATTTTGTGATATGAAATAGATTTATAATTTTTATTCGGAAAAATAGATGAGAAAAATTCCTAATGGTTAGCAGCTATACATGACTATTTAAAAAACATACCAGGGAAGTGTACCTTGGTTTATATTCTTCAGCAGTAACTTATAAAAGTTACACTGTGAAATTTTTTTTTTTTTTTTTTTTTTTTAAATGTTTGTTTTGTAACTTTTTTTACATAAAATTTATATTTTTAAAAAACTGCAGAAATTTAGTTTAAAATTGCATTTGATCCTGTCAAAAGAAACATTGTTTCTGTAACCAGGTAAAACCTGTAACCACTGATACAGATTTCATCTGATGGTTACATATATATACATTTCTTCTGCTTTTTTACATACAGAGAATTAGTATCAAAGTGCAAAGTAGCAAAACGTATTGCGTGGCTACGAAGTAAGTAACATCTTTGCCTACAATGAGGTGGATCCTGGTTTGATCCTGGCTGGCAAAACTGGAAAATTTTATTTAATGCAGAAATTTTTACAATTTATCTCATGGAAAAAAAAATCTGTTGCATACGAAAATTCTCTGTATTTGTTCTGTTACAGAAAATTTTTGTCAACGTATCTCGAAAACGACTCTAATGATTTTCTTCAAGTTGCTATACAAACATCCTTTTAGATGTCCCTTCGTATATATTAGCTGGTTAATTTAGGAAAATTTATAAACGTCCTGTATAAGTAGCTCAATTTGAGGTATAGTAAGTGCAGTTCTTTAAAAATGGCTGAACGGATTTTTGTTCAAACTCGCCCTATTAATTCCCTTTTAGATATCCTTCGGTATGTAATTTTAGGTTGATTTCTTTAGAAATCGACCTATTGCAATCACTTCGTTTATCTATATATCTATCTATCTATCTATCTATCTATCTATCTATCTATAATGAAAATTTTGTCATCACGATGACTCCCGAAATAATACTCGAAATCGAACCAAATTTGGACAGTGAACTAATCTTATAAATATCTTGGATGAGTTCGTTAACCAAGTTGCTTCGACTTTTTGTTTTCAAGTGGCAGCCACTTGAAAATTTCAAACTGACATTGTAAAAAGCATATTTAAGGAGAGATTTGCTTGAATTTTGATGTAAATGCAGGCCACATAAGGGTCTCAATGAAGTTTATTAATGAAGTTTATCCGCCATTTTTAATAAAGTGGCAGATATTTTAAGTTAAGCGGGACCACTTGAAATCAGGCTACCACTTGAAAATTTAAAATCACTATAACTTCCGAAATAATACTCCAAATCGAACCAAACTTGGACAGTGTCTTAACTTATCTTATAAATATCTTAGATGAGTTTATTAGCCAAGTTGCTCCGCCATTTTGTTTTCAAGTGGAGACCACTTGAAATTTTCAAATTTAAATTGTAAAAAGCGTATTCCGAAATTGTTTGAAATTTGATGTTATTATAGACCACATAAGGGTCTCAATGATGTTTATTAATGAAATTTATCCGTCATTTTTAATAAAGTGGTAGATATCTTAAGTTAAGCGGGGCCACTTGAAATCACGCTACCACTTGAAATTTTAAAATCGCAATAACTTCTGAAATAATACTCCAAATCGAACCAAATTTGGACAGTGTCTTAACTTATCTTATAAATAACTTAGAGGAGTTTGTTAACCAAGTTGCTCCACCATTTTGTTTTCAAGTGGAGACCACTTGAAAATTTCAAATTCAACTTGTAAAAAGCGTATTCCGAATTCTTTTAATTTTGATGTATACATAGATTATACAAGTGTTTCAAATAACTTTATTAATGAACTTTATCCGCCATTTTTAATAAAGTGGCGGATATCTTAAGTTAAGCGGGACCACTTGAAACCAGGCCACCACTTGAAAATTTAAAACCATGATAACTTCCGAAATAATACTCCAAATGGAATCAAATTTGAACAGTGTCTTAACTTATCATATAAATATCTTAGATGAGTTTGTTAACCAAGTTGCACCGCCATTTTGTTTTCAAGTGGAGACCACTTGAAATTTTCAAATTTCAATTGTAAAAAGCGTATTCCGAAATTGTTTGAATCGTGATGTAAATACAGACCACGTAAGGATCTCAATGAAGTTTATTAATAAACTATATCCACCATTTTTAATAAAGTGGCAGATATCTTAAGTTAAGCGGGGCCACTTGAATTCCCACTTGAAAATTTAAAATCACGATAACTTCTCAAATAATACTCCAAATCGAACCAAATTTGGCAATGATATTATCATATAATTATCTTGAATGTTTTCACTGGACAACTTGTCCCGACATCTTGTTTCTAAGTTCCAGCCACTTGAAATCACACTGCCACTTGAAAATATGCCACACGATAACTTTTAAAATACTAAACTGATTCAAATAAAAGTTGGATAGTGAAAATATGGTTCAAATATCTAGGATAAGTTCACTTGGTGACTTGATCCACAATTTTATTTAAAAGTGGCGGCCACTTGAAGATTTGTCATTATTGTAACTTTATTAATACAGAATCAAATCGCATCAAATTTGGGTAGTGGATTTATCATTCAAATATCTCATTTAAGTTCTCTGGGCATCTCACTCCACTTTTTTTTACAAGTGGTGCCACCTGAAAATTTCTTATGACGATAATTTTTGAAATACTGATTTAATTTAAACTAGAACTGGACAATGAACTTATCATACAAATATACTGGATGATTTCGATGGGCAAGTTGTTTTGCCATTTTGTTTCCAAGTTAAAGCCACTTAGACTTCCACTTGAAAATTTGCCATAATAATAACTTTTGAAACACGGCACTGATTTAAACCACAGTTGGACAGTGAACCTATGCTTCAAATATCTTGGATGTGTTTGCTGGGCAACTTGTTCAACTGTATTGTTTCCAAGTGGCGGCCACTTGAAAATTTGTTATCACGGTAACTTTAGAAATACTTAATCAATTCAAATCAAAGTTGAAAATTGGATTTCTCATTCAAACAACAAAAATCTAGAAAATTCACGTAACTCGTGAACCAATCACGTTATTGCGTCTATCTTTGGTATTTCGATAATAAGCATTTTCTCGCCAAAAGTCGCCAAAAAAGTCGCCAATAGGGAAAAGTCGCCAAATTTGGCGCCAAATCTATTACCTGCATAACTGGATCTTTTTAATGCGTTTTTAAGGAAAAATTAGGTTATTTTAATGCTAAAACAAACTAGAAATGCAGAAAACTAACATTTTTATCAACTTACTAAGCCTCTTTGAAAGAATTTCTACCAAAAAAAATTATTTTCAAATTTGCAACGATATCTTAGATGAGCAACTTTGTCTGCCATTTTGATCGAAGTAGCAGTCACTTAATTTTTCAACACGATGACTCTTGAGATTTTGAATTAATTCGAACTATATGTGTACAGTAGACTTATCTCCCAAATACATTTCATATATTTGTCAACTTAACCCACCATTTTGTTTCCAAGCGCCGGCCACTTGAAAATTTTAAATTCACATAAAAGTGTATTTATGAACCGATTTGCTTAAAACCCCATATGTGCGTAGCCTACATCAATATTACTACCAAGTGCATTAATTATTTGTAGCCGCCATTTTGAAACAAAATGACTGCTACTTGATAAGGAAAAAGAAATCAACCTACCCTTCCGAAAAAGCCGGAAGGACTTGTTTATTTTTCAGTCAAAAATTGAGTTTACCAAGGTTTGGGGAAAGTCATTATCCCAAAAATGGCTCTAAAAATTTTCTTGAAAATTGCTACATAAACCCCTTCTTAGACATCCTTTCGAATGTATTACATAGTTATTACAGGAAAATTGACAGATTATGTGGGTCATCATCATACATCTTTGTGGTAATACATCCTTATTAGGTAGGTCTGTTATAGATCTAAGAAATGGGTGTTTCAAAAAACGGCTGTATCAATTTTTTTTTTGAAACCCGCTATGCAAACTCTGTTTTATACGTCTTTACACATGAATCAGTTTTCCCTTACCGGAAAAATTATTAGTTGTCTGATTTAGTAGGTCAGTTTTATGTCTTCTGACCTCATTATCTCCAAAAAGTGTATATAATACATGCAACAGTAGGTAATAAATGTCGTGTGGCTTTTACACACCTGATTTTTTTTTTTTCAAAGTATTTCTAGCATAGCTTACGGATATTTCATGGCAACTTTACTGTCAGGAATTTTCTGTATTATAACAGTTTTTTTTTTTTTATTAAGCATACCTCTGATTAGATATTTTAAGTCTGTGTGTTAGTCTGCTTATTGAAGTCATCACTGAAAGGTTTGAAAAAAAAAATTGATAATTTAAAATTTTTTGAAATAAAGATTAATTACAGATATTTACCATCTGTATTTCGATAAATTCAGTAACATTCGAATTAAAATAAATTATTTCAAAAGTAAAAAAAAAAAAAAAAAAAAAAAAAAAAAAAAAATGTATACACTATCAAAAGTGTATTGGACACTTTCGAATTTAGACGTTTTGTCAAATATCTAGAAAAATTCTTTAGGAATCCTCTTGAAACTTTGGTAGTGTAAAGAACACGTTATACCTCATATATTTCAGAAATAGTTGCGTCTTAAAGAGAAAATGGGGACTGGTGAAAAATTAAATAAAAAATTTAAATGATTTGGATTGCCCGGTAAAAAGGAATGCTTTAAATACGTTTTGGCTGTAGCCTGCAATTATGAGGATTTTTCTTATTTTCTGTATAGACTCTTATAAGGCTACCACATATATTCATGGATATATAAAATTTTTTTAATTGAAAAAAAAATCACTATTTTAATCATAACACGTAGGGCATTAGACTTAATACAAATTCATTTTTAAGAAATCTGACATACTAGATTAGATATAACATACATTAATCAGAATGCAAAAATGCTGAATATCTTACGAAATATGAGCATTTTTAGTAAATAATTTTCAACTGCGCTTGCGCGAGCTTTTAAAAAATTTCATTTGCATAATTTAATAGCCAAAAGTATTGAGCAACTTATAGGAAAACACCAAACGAATATCGTGTAAATTCAAAAAGTTATGAGAGATAAAATGAACAGAATTTGAGTTCTCAAGGAAAAAAAAAAAGGAAGATGATAGATATTTATTTACAATGTGCAAACTCTCTTTTACCATTGGGCATTGACTGGAATTCTGATCATTCTACCATTCATAACTTTTTGAATTTACCTAATATTTGTGTGGGATTTCATGCAAGTCGCTCGATACTTTTGGATATTAAATTATGCAAATGATTTTTTTTAAAGCTAGCACAAAAACGTAGTTAAAAATTATTTAGTAAAAATGCTGATATTTCGTAATATATTGAACATTTTTGCATTTTGATTGCAGCATACAGTGTCTAATGTAGTATGTCAAGTTTTCTAAAAATATCTTTGCACTGGCTCTAATACACTGTGTGTTATAATTAAAAGAATGGATTTTTTTTTTTTTTTTTTTTTTTTAACATTTATAGAGACAATGAGAAAAATCTTTATAATCACATGCTGCAGCAAAAAGGCCTTTAAAGCATTACTTTTTACAGGGTGATCCAAAACACTTTAATTTTTTACTGTTTCCCTTTTACTCTTCAGGACACAACATTTTATGAAATATAGGAAGTATAATATGTTTCTTAAGCTTCCTTCAAACTTTGGCAACATACAGAGCTTCAAAAGTCATAAATTATCCTTTGTCCGAAAGTGACCCTTGAAACTTTGCACACATTTACAATGACGGACATTACTTTTTATTGCTCTTTTACGAAAGAGACCCCTTCTCATGCAATTATCGTACTACGAGGTTTGTGAGCTTCGATTCCAGCGAGCGTCGATCTCCTAAACCACATCAAAGGAATACCAATAGAGCCGCACTTGCAGCTTTCTAAGTTGCCAGAGTTTAAAGGCAGCTTTACACTACCAAAGTTTTAAGTTGATTCCTGAAGAACTTTTTTAAATATTTTACAAACCGTCTAAATTTGAAAGTGTCCAAATATTTATTGGTAGATAGAAATAAAATAAAGATCAAAGATTACGTCTTGTAAAGAATTTTTCAAGTAGCAATAGACAAAAACCTTTTCAAAATTAATTTCATTTAAATAAGAAAGGAATTTTTAAGTGCTTATTTGAAATTTATCAAGCTTTATTTAAATGAGAGAATTTACCTTCATGTAAAGAAGTTCAAGTGATAATATGTTTCAACATTTTTGCTTCATAAATGCTGAATGCATTTATGCTTAATGCTTAATGCACATAAGGTTAATAGAAAAAGCTGAATTTCACAAATACGTTTCGAGTTGTGCATCAAAATCTCTCTTTAACAGGAAATAATTTTGAGCATGTTTCATAAATAAAGAAAAATGAATTACACACATATATATATATATATATATATATATATATATATATATATATATATTATAGAGTTTAAATAAAAATATCCATTTTTCTTAGAAAAGTAATTATTCAATGTTCTCCATATATCTTACTACATGTTTCTGAGCAAAAACTTTTAAAGCGTGAATTTTGTGCACTGGTATTCAACGAGACATTTTACGATAAAGCTTTACTTTATTGAATTTCAGATCGAAGTGGCTCTAAAATATTGACATTTCTTCATGCATGCTGGAAATTTATCAAAGAAATCAATATTTAAAGAAACGTCGAGATATATTATTTTTAAATAAATACCATTACAGATATATGAATAAAAAAGAAAAAAATTTGCAGAAATGCGCATTTATTTTATTTTTCTGTTCAATAATGAATTCAACATTTTTAGAAATTTTTATATATAAATATAGATATTAGGGATGTATCAAAACTACTGGGTTATATATATATATATATATATATATATATATATATATGCACATATAGATTCAAGTTAAACAGTCATGTTTAGAATCAGAATTAATTTAATGTATTACACAGTTTATTATGAAAAAAGGCAATTATTGTATAAAAGTTAATGTACATGTTTTATTTATTTTTGTTATTTAATATTTTATACAGAAAATATTAATATGAAAATTTATCAAATAAATCGATAGGTATAAAAACATTTATTTATATTTTTTTCAATAAATACCATTTAGGAAGTGTAAAACAATGAATTATTAAGCAAACAATTACGTAAAGGTCTATTTATGAGTTAATTATTTAATTTAACACTTCATGTATATACATATAGATATATAAATAGATTTATCAGTGGTGTTTAAAAAATACTAGAAAATGTACAACATATACGTACAAGCAAAACAGACATGTTCAGAATGTGATTTAATGTATTAATGTATCAGAGAGTGTTTTAATTTTATGTAATGCTTATGTTATCTAATGTTTTTACGCAGAAAATATTAGATTGCTAAAAAAAAGTAATAAGCCTA
The DNA here is from genome assembly GCA_963930645.1 of Salticus scenicus. NCBI lineage: Eukaryota > Metazoa > Arthropoda > Arachnida > Araneae > Salticidae > Salticus > Salticus scenicus. Next base: position 12,873,093 of record OZ005654.1, on the reverse strand, counting down.
TTGAAAATTAAATTTATGTAGTACTTAACATCGAAGGTTATTAAAAAAGGAAAAAAATGTTTGTCTTTCAGCTATGTAGTTTTTGTTTTCCAATAAGGAAGTATTCTCGAAAGAAAAGTTTTCTAAATACTTAAAATTTCATTCCAGTGTTTGCGAAACTTTTGTGGTATTTCTGAAAAAAAAAAAAAAAAAAAAGTGTTTTAGTTTTGAGTTTAGTGTTTTAGTTCTCATGCATAAAATCAAGGGTCAATGTACTTGTATATCGCAGAATGTACTCATTTTATTTTTAAAGCACTCATAAAAAGTAATGACGAAAATAAAAATTTGAATAAGAATAGTCAAACAAACATTTTGTTTAAACACAAATGAAAAGCTAAAAACTGAAATTGTGTGATTTTTAATTTTACACAGCGAATATTAGCTAGTAAAATTCAGCTTTAAATGACTGGCAATACTGATCTGCAATAATGAAATTTCTAAAATTTTGGCATTAATCAAACTAAGTAAAGACAAGAAAAAAAAAAAAAAAAAAAAAAAAAGATGACTTACATGTTTATGTAAAAGTTTATGTAAATTTTTTTTAATATATAATACAACTGTTGATATTTATGGTACAAAATGTCTATAAATAATTATTATAACCTTTAATATCCCTGATAAATATAACGTATTTCATAATCTTTTATAGCTATCGAAAATTTAAAAAAATCTCCAGATACTTTTAAATATCTATAAGCAGAAATTAAACACAATAATTTTAAACTAGCCGCTAAATAACACTTCTCGGCATGAAAATTGCCCCCAACACCATTTTTGAGAATTCTTATGTAAAATGACCTCCTGAATCCGAACAAGACGTCCATTTTGCCCTATTACCCACTGTTTTTCAGGGACGGCCCCCTATTTTAATCATTTTTCGGTAATTTTATGGCTAAAAATTTGATTTTTAGGAGGGAGAAAGGATTTTAGCTGTTAAATATCTTCTGAGAGGTTACTGAGTGGGAAAATTCTAAAACATGAACATTTGTGGTAAGGTGAATATATATATATATATATATATATATATTTAGGGGGGGGGTTATTACTGAAATTATGTATTACATTTATATATATATAATCTATTATTAATGTTATTTACTAAATGTTACATTTATTTTTAATCTTTATGTGTTAAATTAATTTTTTTTTCATTTTTTAAATGAAATTCATGGCCATAAAATTACCGAACAGTGATAAAACTGGGGGAGGGTGTAGTGTTCCGAGAAAAAGGTTGGTGACTGAGCAAAATGGGAATCATATTTGGATTCAGGAGGCCATTTTTCATAAGAATAAGCAAAAATGGTATCAGGGCACGATTTTTTTTCTTGTTAGTGCAGTGTAATTAAACAATTTGAATCAACGTGTTAAAGTGAACTTAGAAAGTAAACAGCTTTATAAAAATAAATAAATAAATACAATAAAATACTTGTCAGTCAAAATAACTTAAAGAAAAATCAGGTGATTGATTACGATGGAATAAACAGCAAATTTAATATATCTGTATCTGTACCCCTGATTTAAAGGACACCATGACACAAAAATGTAATTTTTTACAAATGATGCGTTAATGAAATACATTTGTCAAGGATAAAGATAACGGGCATGATTTTATTTTCCAATATTCTATCTTCTTTACAATAACTCGACATAGTGCTTAATGCCTCTATGTAAAACAAAAAATGCAAATCAAAAATAGGGTAATAACTCTTTTCACACAATGGACATGATATCCTTTACCTCCAGGATACAGATATTTTAAACATGGCGACTGAGTATTATTTTTATACATAAGGGTAAGTCCTGTTAGTACGTCTATTGTAAGAATTATGTTTTATTTAAAAAGTAGGTTAATAAATAAATGTACAAGTGAGTTAGGAAAATACGTAAAAGTTATTATAGAATAATGATGCTGAAGAATAACTTTCTTAGCCCCCAAGCAAAATAAATTTGAAAAATAAAATAAAAACAAATCTGTTTCTTTTGTCTCTAGGGAAATATTTTTATTGAGAAAGTGTACTTTTTGAAGAAAATCATTTTTGTAAAGTTTGTTCATTGGTTCGGTACAAATTGAACAAAATGCTATAAATTTTTAAACGTAAGAAAATATTTTAAAATAAAAAATGCAATACCAATTCTGAATAGTCATATCTATTTTATGGATGCAGAATACAATATTATTTATTTATTATTATTATATATATTATTTTTTAAAAAATAAAAGAGTTTCTTGTTTGAGACAGTCAACTTTAAATAATTAATTATGTGTTTTTTTATTTCACATAAACTGTATTGTACGTGAAAGTATTTTCATAAATAAATGAAGTTCATGTTTAACAGACGGATATGGATAAGTAAGAAATTGATGTAATATTTCAGTGCACTTTTTACATGATACCAGCAATAAAACAAGAACCAATACTATTTAACCAGTTTTTACTTTCTGCATAATTTTGATATATTTATGAAAAAATATATATATAGAACAGAATTGCTTCCCTCTATATAGCACTTTAATTAAAAATTACGTAGCGCAATGAGACTACGACATAAAACTACACATCCCCGTTTTACAATGTGTACAGTATACCAAAATACATTAATAAATTTCTTTATGAAATCATCATTTGTCTAAATATTTTTATTGATGAACGTAAAACAATTATTTGCACTCTGATAACTTTGTAAAGTTTTTTTTTTTTTAATTTTAATTCAATTAAATTTTAAGTTATTTATTATATATTTTTTAATAGAAAGAAACTTTAAAATTTTCCTTATGTCCGTGTTTAGCTTTTATCAAATTGTGTTCAATATCGTTTCAGTATATCGCAAGTAATGATAATTGGTGTTTTAATTCCAGAATTAAATTTAAAACTTATAGAAACTATTTTCTTGAAGAAAATAAATTCTCGAACCATTATCTCTTTGTACGTAATTAATGGAGTAAAATGCTACATTAACTGCAGAAAATTTCTGACTCCGATTTTTATTTTTTCGATAAGCTGTCATCCATGTCAGGCAATTAATCGTCTATCTTGTTGAAAACGCCGAGTAATAACTCAGCTTATGATTTTTTCTTGTTAGAAATAAATAAATTGGAATATCATGACTATACGTTTAGAGAGAGAAAGATAAAACAGCTTGCGCATTTTTACATTTTTCAACAGTTAAATCCAACCATACGATGTCAGACATTCCATTGTGTGCTAAAAGAGAAATGTAATTTTAGGTCAATTTTAAATTAAGTAAACGTTCTTGTGCAGTTTGTAGAAGACATTTTGTAAAAATACAGAAATCTTTAGTAAAAATTATTTACAGCAGTTTGATTCTTTTGATGTTCGAATTTTCGTAACAAAAAATGCAGTAAAGCCAAAAAGTGTTGTATTTTTTTCCTTGTTTACTATTAGGCCGTTTGAGAAATTTTTCAGCTATTATTTATTGTTCTTAACTAAATACTCACACGAAGATTGTTATTTATTTATTTTTCTTTTTTAAACGAACTTTTATACGTTGTACGTTCCTGTACTTGCATATTTCAGTGAAACAATTTCCTTCGACTTCTAATTTACTTATTCACTTATTCTATAGATATAAGTCAAAAGATTCTTTATACTGAAAAAAAAAAAAAAAAAAGAAGTTAGGTTTGTTGCAATAAAACCTTTTTTCCTGACTTCTCCACCACCGCTGCCAGAATTTTACAGCTAAGACGTACCTTTTATACTTTAATTGCCGTATTTGCCCCAATTTAGTGTTTATTTGTTGAAAATTTCAATAACTACCGTAAAATTTATGGCTAAAAACTGGTAAGAGGTTTTAACGTTTTACAGTGTAGATATGGCGATGGAAGTGTCGGAGGAAAAAAGCGTACCGTATGAGCCCTAAAAATTTCTTCAATATAAACAATATTAAAGAATTCAAAACCATCAAAACTAGTAAAATCAAAAATAAACTTAACACTGTTGAAATATTATCATTTAGAGACATATAGCTTACTTTGGTATTCTTTAAAATGCAGTTGCGGTCTTTCTTTAAGGGACTGACATTTTAAAATTCAATATATGATTTTAGTTCCACTTTGATGTGTACAATTGAATATGCTTAAACAAGCATTTTTCTAATAAATATTTTATTAAAAAAAGTTTTTGCGTATATGTGACCAATAACATTGCCCTGCAATTTCTTTATTTTTCGAGCCCTAATACCATTTCAGCTGATTCTTTTGTAAAATGTTCTCCTGAATTCGAATATGATCCCGATTTTGCCGAATTACCCACTGTGTTCTCGGGATGCCACTCCCTCCCTCAATTTTTATCACGGTTCAGTAATTTTAAGGCCATAAATTTGAGTTGGAGAATGAAAATAATTATTTTAACATCTAAAAACAAATATATATAATGTATAATAAACATTAATAATAATTGATTAATAAAATATAATAAATATATTTATAATTTAAGTGGCAAATCCCCTCCCCCTAAATTTTCTCCTTGCTGCAAATGCTCCTGTTTTAGAATTTTTCATTTGTAACCCTCAAAAGATATTTAACAGTTAAAATAATCTCCCCCTACAAATCAAATTTATAGCCATAAAATTATCGAAATGTAGTAAAAATAGGTGATGTCCTCCCAAAACAGTGGGTGATAGGGCAAAATGGGTATCCTATTCGGATTTAGGAGGTCATTTTACATAAGAATTTGTAAAAATGGTATTTGGGCCGACTTTCATGCAGAACAGTGTGATTTGTGATACAAAGATTCATCGCTATTAATAGTTTGCGTTCTTTTAGATAAGCAATAATTATATTTTTGTCTTTGTGAAACAGTTTGTCATAATGTTTCTTTAACCAGTTTTAAAAAAAAGGAACTGGTCTATATTAATATTTTATTGCCTTGAAATCAATTTTATAAAAATAAAAGCTGCAATATCTCACCAATTATTCGTTAAGAATTAATGAAAATTTGTATATAAGCATTCAAACATTTTTAAATTATTCAATGCGTTTTTAAAAACTAACTTCTTATTAAATCCCCAAAGTAATTTTAAAATATGTTTAAAATATTTTCTTAAACTATAAGAACGTAAAAACTATAGTACACATTGAAAGTTAGCTGGGAGCATTTTAAAAATTATTAAAAGATTGAAATTTTTACATTTTACTTTGTATCGAATTGTTTTCCAGAAAATTTAATTTTCTGAAAACTGTTACATTTCAATGCATATTTATGCAAATTTCACAACTCAAAGACAGAAATTTCAGAGGGAGGGGAAAAAAAAAACAAACAGATTTTTGACATTTACCATTTCCTTAATTATAAGCGTAGAAAAGATTGCTTTGATAAAGATATAGCGCATTATTTAAAACTTAAATTAAATGTAGAATGTAATGAACTTAACATTTTATACGAAAATTCATTAGAACTAACTTTTTGAGGTAATTAATTTAAATTTTTTTTAGTCTTGCTTTATTCGACGAAGAAAAAATGAACCGAGAAATAAACCAAAATAAATTAAAATGGAAGGGCGCACTCAAACAATCTGGATAAATAATACAACGGGAATTTTAATGCATTTATTATGAAAGCCTACAATGTTATTTTATTTTACACAATTTTTTATGTCTAAAATTCGATATTTTAATTATTATTTTTTATTCGTAGTAGTTAAAAGCAAAACAAAATATTCCGTAAAATAAGTAAATTTACGTTGAATTTTAATGTTTAAGTTGATCATAATTATAAATTAAATAGATATTTAATAAATTTTCTAACAACAATTTTTGACTAATTACGAGACTTTTCTTTTAATTTTAATGTAGTAAACACTGGCAAGGTTTCACATTTCTTTATTCTTTATACACTGAAGAAATCATTGTTAATCTTAATTTTGAGCCTTTTCTATTAACTTTAATATTACTTATATTCATTTTCTATTTTAAGATGCCTTGCAGTGTAGTGAGATGTTGGAGTTTTGGAAATAAAAAGGATTTTAAAGTGATATTTTACAAGTAAGGACAATAAAGTTCTATTTAAAGAATGTAAACTAATGAAATGTGACTTTCAGAAAGTACTATGTGTTTTCTTTAGGAATAATTAGCATTGAAAATAAATGCAATTTATATTTAAGATAAGGTGTGAAAGAAAGAGAAACAACATTCTTTTTCGTGGCAGCATGTTTCTGTAACCAAACTTATGTTAGTAATTTACAGTTTGAAAAAAATTGAAAAATATGTTTTACAAATGTAGTATTGTTTACTTGAATAATATTAAAACCGCTGTTCCAATATCTTTATAGCTGCTAAAAAAATACACACGACATGTATTTAATTAAATTTATAAAGTTAGAACAATTAAGAAAGAAACTTATTAATATAATATATTCCTTTACAACATCATAAATATCGATATGAAAATAACCATAACTAGTGGAGAATGATCTCATTTCCTATGATCATATTTGTTAGTCTCAAATATGAAATTAAAAAAGCCCCGAACGAAGGTAAAAAGAGTGGCAAATCTTCAAGACAATTTTTGTTCCGATGATATAATTAGTTTAATTATAAAAAATTTCAGCAAAACCTGCCGATCTATTCTATACTCTATAACAAAAAAAAATCGACGCACCAAGAAGGAATTAGCCAAATTAGACGAAAATTAGTAGCTGTGATGTGCATGCGAAGTAAAACAAATGATTAAAGTTTCAGAAAATTTGGATGGTTTAATCAAGAGAAACGGTCTCAGAAAAGTCAACAAGTCAATAACGCATTGGTCCACTTCTGACCCTTATGTAAGAAGTTATTCGGCTTGGTATTAATTGATAGAGTTGGCAGATATGCCAAATTCTGTCCAATATGTGCGTTAGATTGGCAAAACCCCGAGCTGGTTGTAGGACCATTTTCATGATGCTCCAAACGTCCTCAGTAGGAGAGAGACCCGGCGACTTTACTGACCAAAATAATGTTAGGCAAGCAGGAAAACAAGCAGTAGAAACTATCTCTGTTCGCGGGCAGGCATTATCAGGCTGAAATATACTGTCAGGATTGCGTGATATGAAGAGAAACACAACGGGACATAGAATGTCTTTGACATACCAATATGCTCTAAGGATGCCACGAATGACAACCAAAGTGGTCCTGCTGTGAAATGAAATGACATTCCAGACAATCACTCCTGGTTGTTGGGCCGTATAACTGGCGACAGTCGGGTTGGAATCCCCCCTTTTTTTCGGGGCGTCTCCAGACGCGTCTTCGCTGGTCATCGGGGCTCAAATCGGAGTGGTACTCATCACTGAAGACAATTCTACTCCATTCGGTGACATTCCAGTTCGAACGATCTTGATATCACTGCAAACACGTGATTGTCGGTATACACAGTTTAATAATAGTTTACAGAAGGGGCTCCGTGAGCTCAACCGCCTATGAATGGACTTTGAAGCCACTGAACTACCAGTTGCACGTAGGATCGATGATAATAATGAACTGGGGCTTTGAGTACCGCTCTGACAATTGATCGATTATCACGTTATGTCTTCTCTCTAGGCCGAACGCTTCCTCTCTGACGCTGTGTTCGGCCATTGGTCACCCTTTCTTCACAATATCATCTGATAGTGGCATCGCTTGTATCCAATTGTCAAACAATTTACAGATTAAACCAACTGACTTCTTTGAGCCCACTACACACCTCTCTCAAATGCTGTCATCTCCACATATTGTTTGCGCACCTGTATGCGAGGCATAGTTACAGTCTATCAGAGTAGACGGAATGAAATTCTCTAAGAATTTGTGACCTGGAATCAAAATTTATCATTTTTAATATTCTGCCAATTTCGCAGTTAAGATGCACTGCAGCGTCACATGCTCATTCGTAAGCAGCTAAACTTTAAAATTTTGCATTTTCCATCGAAACCTGTATGCATGTTAGTTTGTGTCCAGTTTGCATTACTCCTTCTTGGTTACTCCTTCTTTTTGTTATAGAGTGTATTTTTTTTATAAAAGATTTCACAATCAGACATACATTTTTATTTTCCACCTGCTAAACCTTTTCTATTATTTGGATTCTTCATCCAATGTTATATGGGCGAATATAATTTCCTAGTAGTTGTAACAACAAATTATAAATTTTCATTTATTCCGTTTCGTTTGATTTCGTTTGTTTGAAAATTAATTATTAATTCTAATCCCAACACTGCTACTTTTAAACATCATAATAATCTATATGAATTTTATTACATTGGATCCAATACATCCATGTAAAAAAGCGCACTATGCCGTCAATAGATCGTAATATTACGAAATACACATCCAGAAACAGACACAAAAAGGCATACACTACAACAGCCTCAAATATACAGACGGTAACAAAAGTATCCGAACACTAGCAAAAATTCCTATATAAAAAAAGTAGAGTTAATACTGTTTTGTTAAATAAATCCTTGTCGAATCCTGTTCTTAGTGAGTGTAAGAACAGGATTAAATAAGGATTTATTTAACAAAACCGTATGCAGTGTACTTTTTTTTGCTAGAGTTCGGACACTTTTGTTACCGACTGTGCACTATAAAGAAATCTTCAGTTAATACCAAGAAACTGATAAATATTTGCACCGAATTTTGTAGGAATCTTTTTTCTCCGTCCCCCCCCCTTTTTTTTTGTATTTGTCTGCTTTAATGGTATAGACGTACATACACACATAGGCGTAAAAAATTTTTTGAATCTCAATAAGTCGGCTTTACTGACTTTTCGGCAAGTATTGAGAGAGTTTGACTTTTATTATATTTTCCGAGCATTCTAGTAAATAAATTAATTAATTAACAAATAATACAAATAAAAATGTAAAAAAAAAAAAACAACAACAACATTTAATACGTTGAAACCGAGGAGGAATGAATGAAGTGAAATGTAATATATTAAAATTAAGTTGTAATGCATAAAAATAACTTAATACAGAAATCACATTGTTCAACATCACTAGCAGTTTTACTGGAATAGTAAAGACGATAATTACTCTTTCTGGACAGTTGAGATTCTAAGTAATTCTTCGTAATTTTGTATAAGAGCAATAATCTACCTTTTGATCGCCACAACTCTCATAATCATCAATGCTATTCTTTTGTTCAAAAATCTAAATTTTAGTAAATGTATAAAGAAGAACATTTATTTTCGTTCCGAGACAACATAGGCTAGAAAAAAAAAGTTAATAAACAAAAATTAAGTAATATCAGTTTCCACAGAAATAACACAATCCACTTAAGCATTCAACAGCTCACAATCTGCAGAGTGATTAGGCAGCTCGTTCACAGGAATAACTTGGATGAAGCAGAAAGTTAACAAAGAGCATTTACGGTTCTAAATTATTTTTTTTAAATACAGTTTTGAATGTGTGTTCACGAAAATGAATGGGGGATTTTTATTCATTCTAGAACATGTTACATAAAATTTACAAATGATTATTTTTCAATTATACCCATTTATTAATCACTGAACAGTTGCATAATGATTTTTTTTTGTTACATTTATATGCATAATAAATATTATACAAACATTTATTAACTGAAAACCCATAAAAATTAATTGGAATAGGTGGACTTATATTTTTGCTATCATAAATTTCTACTACAGGACAAACTATATTCATGTTAAGAAAAATGAATTTGACCGAACGCTCGACACAGTGACAGAGTGAAATGCTCAACCAAATAGACTACGAAGCATTCAATTTGATACATTTACCTTATCATAATTTGTCAATTAATTTTATAGGGTTCAGTTTCGTATTTTAATTTTCGTTCTAATCCATACAATTTCATATGCAATGATTCCAGTGTTACGAAATTTAATGATTTTTTTATTCAATAGTCACCAAAAATTTTTTAGAAGTGATATTTGATATGCGTAACACGCGATTAATTTTCGAAGTGATTAGACAAACCGTTACAATTTAGTGGTGGATATTAAAAAAAATAATCCCTAAATTTGGCAATACTGAATGATTTCCATAATGAAAGTTTATGCAGAATATTGTTTTATTCTACTATGTCGAAAATATTTTAAATTTTGAATAACTTAGTAAATTTTCAAATTAGAATATTCTTTGTTAATAGCCTCCAAACCAGTATCATAAATATATTTAAAAATTAGTCTCATACCTTTACGATGAAAATATCCCTCAAAAAGAGCATTTAAGCAAAATTTTGCCCTATTCTGTCATGTTAAGAAAATCGCAAGTTTCAAATAACTTATGTATTTTTAAAATTAGGAAATTCGTAGCAAATGATGTTTATTCTAGAATCATAATTGATATTTTAAATCTAATCTGACATTTTCTCGATATAAATATCTTTTTAAATGAACGTTTACGCGAAATTCTTTCCAACTCCACCCTATTAAGAAAATCGTAAATATCATATAACTTACGAAAATTTCAAAGTTGGATATTCATAGTTTTAATGATGTTCTTTCCCACATAATAAATGATATATTAAAGCTGATCGCATCCTTACTGTAGAAATATTCATTTTAATGTATGTTTAAGCGGAAATTTGCACTATTTTCCCATATAAAGACCATAGACATCATATGAAGTATGCTAGCGTTGTAACCGAAATTCTAAATGTGATCTGACATTTTTACGGTAAAAATATCTCTTAAAATGGACGTTTATGTGAAATTCTGCTCTATTCTTCCAAGTTAAAGAATTCGTAAATTTTCAAAGTTGAAATTTTATACTTTAATGATGTTCATGGCAGTACCATAATTGATATATTAAAGCTGATCTGACATCTTTACAGTAAAAATTTTCCTTTTAATGTAGCTTAAGCGAAGATTAGCTATATTCAAACACGTAAAGAAAATCGTAAGTTTCTAATTGCTTACGAATTTTCAAAAGTAGAATGTTGCAAATCAATAGAGTTCTTGCCAGTGATTTCAATGATATTTTAAAACTGGTCTGATCTCTCTGCGATCAGAGTTTTTTGAGATATCATGTACGCAGACTAACAATCTAACACATTAACATACTAACACACACCCTACAGACGAAAATCATATCAAACTTCTTATATTCAGATTCCTCACACCTCAAAACGTGTAAAAAAGTAAAAAAAAAAAAAAAAAAAAAAAAAAATCGAGGTAAAAAATTTTCACGAATGTCTAAGCTTCCCATACCTATAGTATCATGAATAATTAATAATTAAATAAATGAAAGTAAAATAAAATGTGATATCTTAAGAAACATTTTAATGTCTTAATTTTTTTTTCTTTTTCATTTATTTAGGTATTTTTATGCCTTTCACATATATATTATACACAATTTTGGATAAATTTTTAATTATTGATTAAAAAAAATGTAAGGAGGAAACAATTAAATACCTCTTTAAAGCGAGTTAATTGTAAAGCATTTAATGATATAGTTATTTTTTAAATAAATGCCTGGCATTTTTGTATTTCCATAATAAGTTTGCAATTTTTTTTTCTTGAGTATTTTCTATACACAATTATTTCAAAGATTAAAAATAATTAATAAAGTGAAACCATCGATGAAAATGTAATGAACCAAAAAAGTTACTAACTAAGCCCGAGATTTCAATACTTGTCGAAATGACGCTTTTCATTAAATCGGACTAATTATCTGTTTGCACTCCGAGCGTTGAAATCGCTGTAATTAGCCGAGTGAATAAAACTCTTTTAACATTATTCATGAGGGGCACGTGAGTTATGTCGCTTTTTCGAGCGTAGAGTGCTTTATCTTTCACAAGCTAATTAGTTATATTTTTATTTTACGCATTTTAATGCCACTGAGAAAAAGAATTGCGAAATTTTAACTATATTTTACAAAAGTTCTCTGCGTTTACACTTTCTAAAATGGCCTGGTTTTTTTTTTAAATATTATGCCAGTGAACGATGGGTTGAAAATGCTTAATTACCCATTATTAAGAAAAATAACTTTAATCAATACATTAAAATTAACACGATATGCAAATAGGCAAAAGTACTTGAGTGTTTAAAATAATATTGAATCAGAATAATTTTTATGGTATTATTTTGCCTTTAATTTTAATTAAAATATTATTTGGAATATGATGTTGGAAAAACTATATTATGATTCTATAAAAAATAAATAAATAAATGAACCACATTAAATGAGTATTATAGACACTATGTTTAAGATATACGTAATTTGAAAATAAAAAATAATTAAGAATAATTTATGAGAAATACGTAAATTAAATATTAAAATATTCAGCATCATGATATTTAAAAAAGACGTCTTCAAGTAAATTTAAATTTATGCATTAGTTATTGTTAAAAAATGTCAAAGATATATTTTCATACTTATTCATTAATATACACATTTGACTCTATATACAAACAAGTTGGGCACTGTATTAATTTTTAAAAGAATCCCTGCCATAGATTTCCCTAAAATTTACCTTCTGCTTTATATGAAACTACGGAAGACCAGACTTCCGTATTTGCGTGCAGGGTGAAATTTGTCGTGAAACATGAGCATAGAAATAAAATATCCTACAATCACTGTACCAGTGTATCGACACATGAAGTTATCCGATTCACCGGAAAACGATGATAACAAAAAGAGGAAAAATAAATGTAATATGTATTAAATTTAAATAGAAAGTAGCAATAAATGATAGCTAAAAAATCTTTAGTGCCAAAAAACACAAGCTAAGATACGATTATTGTATTAAAATGATTTAAAAATGCTGCCAAATAATGAATAAAATACTTAAATACGCCTTAGGAATATCAATTGAGATTTGATATAGTGCATTCTTTTAATTCTGGATCATACGGTTTACAAAATAAGTGATAGTTATATACAATTTAATTTAATCTATCCATATTCTTTGATACGTTCATTCATCACCTTTATACCACTATTCTATATAATAATTATGACATATTTAGAACTGAAACGTATTCTTTATATATATATATATATATATTTTAATGTTAGTTAAAACTTAATAAAATTGCTAGTTTACTAATTGAATTCTATATACATAATTGGGACATTATGTATCGAAACTTAATGAATACTTTATTCTTTTGCTTAAAACGTTATTATGATTTGGTATCTAATTTTGTTTAGATTCATACAGCGTTTCGTACTAGTAATCATCAAACACAATGTTAATTTTTAGATTTGATTTACTTTGAAATTCTACTTAAAATTTTCTCATCTATAAACTACGATTCTCTAATTTTCATTTCTATAACAGTAGTAAGAAAAAGAAGAAAAAGAATTATTTGAAAATAAAAATTATGAGCCTTTTTTGATAGTCCAACAAAGTACAACTTCAAAACGTCAAATTTTTCCGTTACCACTATAAATTAATACAGATATTGTAACCGGAAAATATTAAACTTGAAAGTTAGTTAAAATAAAAATGCCGAGTTGTTATAAGAGGGCTAAAACTTTTTACTAATCTTATATCATTTAATAACTTTATAAAAAAAATTCATATTTTTATTTGAATTCTTTATACATTAAAGAATCATTGTTTATCGACTCCCAATCGTTACTTGATATTTTTGTAAAAATAATCACCAAAAAACCATAATAGAATTTCATAGATAAAATTCTTAATTTCAGCAAATAATATATATATATATATATATATAACTCGAAAATTCTTTTTCGATTTCAAACAGGATTGGTCACGTGATCGGAACCGTCCCGATTGGCTTAGGGGAAGTCGTACGACCACGAAAGGAGTGATTAAAAGGTTCTAGATATTGAAATTACGTTAGAATTGCACAATATAATAAATAACAGTTTGTTTCATTGGAAAATAAAATAAAATAAGTTTAAGAATTCAGAATAAGTTAAGGAATTTGGAATTACTGAAATATTTAGAAAATAAATTAATGAAGAATTAATTAGGGCGCTATCAGTGGATTAGTGGGAAGTAGAATCATTTAAGTTTGAGAAAGGAAGCTTTAATTTTAAGGGGAGCTTTTAATTATATATTTCATATATATATATATATATTGCTTTTAATTTGCATAGCTATATGTGCACTGATTTGGACATAGATTTTCTCAACGCTCAAGAAACATAATTTATATTGCTATTTACTTTCCGAAAAACGGGTACAATAGCTAATAAATGAGAAATCGCCAAAAGGATCCTACAAGATCCAAGCTGCACCCTTTTTTCCATATTCAACTGCAGTAAAAATATATTAATGTTTTCTGCATTGAAATATCACCAAAAGATGAATATATGGCGATATTTTAATCGGTTATCGATAACAGGGAATCATTTAATATATAGGGGTTATAAAATAGCGAAAATAATTATACTTTACATCAGCTTTAGTATCCCCACTTGGCAAAAAATGAAATTCGGCGCTGAAGTAGCTCGGCCGTTTCTCGCAAAGGTTTTTTGTAACGTAACTGTTAAAATTTTCCAAATAAAATTTTTCCAAAAACTGTAAAACTGAATTAAAGATAGAATGCAGATTTTTTTGTCTTTGAAATGTCTGCATTTTGTTGCTGAAATTTAATGATGTTTTGAAAATGTTAAAAAATCTGTAAATTAATTTGAAGATAGATTGCGCATTTGATTTTTTTTGTCTTCAAAATATCTGAATTGTATTGGTGAACTTTGATGATGTTATGAAAATCTGGAAAACATCTGTAGAATCAATGAAAATTTAAATGCAATTTTTTTTTTATGTCTTTAAAAAATCTGCAGAATTTTGAAAAATATCTGCACATTTTATTTATTTTTAGCAGGCATGTTAGAGAATATTTTTAGCTGGGAAGTCTGAATTTATCAATACAGATTAAAAATAATTAATCATTTTAAATTTCAAGAAGCTATATTTGAATATATATGTATATATATAGACCATATATAACGTATTTTCCAACACTGACAATTACACTTGATTCGTCCACTGCAAACGATGCCTTTACTCATATTTATAAAAGGAAGTTACAGAATGTGTAATGTATTTACTCGAGTTTGGGCAAATCACAAGACATCTATTACAGAGAAATGGCAAACAACGATTCCCTTTGGGAAAAGTTTAAGTTTGTTGTCTACAGCTACATGAAATCGCATCCAATTATACACATAATAAAAATCATTATTAAAGTCGTTTAAACTCTTAACAACGTATGCTATTATCTGGAGTTTTATTGCAACCTATCAGAAACAAGATAATTAGTTTAATTACAAGAGTTGCATTTCTTGCTTGTAAATATGCACCGATGCCATTTATTTCGTAATAAGTTTTCTCCTGTACCTTTTGTACTTGAAAAAAAAAAAAAAAATCAGAGAAATAAAAATGTAAGTTATTATTGTTGTTGTTTCATTTTAGTTTTATTTTCTAAAATATTAAGAAAGAAGTCAATAAAATATTTTAAATATAATATGTGTTATTGTATTCATTTTTGAGCTACCTTGTAATTAAATGATAGAGATAATGACTGACATAAGAGTGAAATTATTTTATTTCATCTCTTTGTTTTACGTCTTTGAACAAAGAGAGGGAATTATTATGGAATGTATTTATAAAAAAAGGTAACACGCACTGCCCTAAAAACATTGGCCATAAAATGTTGAAAATTTACATTTCAAACTTTTCTAGCAAATAACTGTATACCTCTAATTTTGGTCTTGATACGACCTCCCACTTTAGAGACATCAGCGATTTTACAGGATTTTTGTGACGTTTTTATGAAAACTCACAAAGATGTATCTTGCATAGGTCACAAACGATTGGATATAGAACGTTGTAAATATGTATTTAGAATTGTCGTAACATCTATTTGTGCATCTTTCTTTGTGGTTACTATCCTCCCTTCGTTTTATAGATATCCAAGGAAACTCAAAAGGTTTGTTCACTAATTCATGTTTTTGGTTCCTTAACAACAGCTTAATATTTTTTTTGGAAACACACTACCACACAGAGAGTTTATTTTCTTGCAATAATATGATTCTGCAGATTTCAAAACGTGGAATACCAAAATTTCAAAATGCGTAAATTCACAAAAGTTTGATTTTCACAAATTCAATATCTTCTTTTTATAAACACACAGTTAAAATATTAGACAAATAAATAAATAAAACAATTGGATACCCATTTTAAAGTCCCAAAACAATAAGAGCAAAAGTAAAAAATGAATTGTGCGGAAATTTTTATTTTAATAAATGATTGTAGGTGCGGAACTCAATAATGACGCTGATTTAGTGTAACACTATTTATTTTACATTTAAAAGTTACACACTTAACACACAAACAAACAAAAGGAACTATATACAGGGGAAAGTTAAATGGGTTTGATTAAATGGTAAGAAAAAGAGTTCCACATCCTACATGATGTGTCTTTGTGGCCATTGGCCATAGCGGCAAACGTCGACCACGCATTACATTCACAGTCACTTCCCTTCTCTTGAATGTTCTTTTTTGGGTCTCTCGGCAACCGGGTCACTAGGGGGTGCTGGGCTTGTAGAATAGGCGCGCTACACGATTAAATTTTGTATATATTTTTAATGTGTTCCTTGTATTTTAGAAACGATTCGATTAGTTTTAATATACATTTAAAAAATACAGAGGGTGGAAATTGAAAAAATAAATTCAATCTATTACATCTGCTGCTTTGATTACTGTACGAACGGACGATTTTCAAAATAAGAGTTTAAAAGGTTTAATACTGTAAATTATCCTAATGCGCTGTTGATATTTATGGTTAAGAAACATGTTTTGCATAAAACCTATTATCTAAAACTTACCTTTATACAGTAATTCAAGGTGTTAAAAAGAAAAAAACACACACACAATTATATTGTTCATTATAAATTTTCTGTGTAATTTTTAATGTAACTCTGAAACGCATTATTTTTATCTCAAAACATAGAGGCTTTTTCATATAGGAAGAGATAATTTGATTGAATACAGATACGTTCTTCGGTAGAAACAATCTAATTTAGAACATTCTGAACTTTTCTTTAATATAGGCGATATTAATAAAGCCCGTCACTGAGAAAAAAATTCTGTAACTGACATCTAGAATCTAAATTGTGGCTCTAGAAAAAATAGTTCCATGTCATCCTTATAAATTCTAGTCTCCTTGGAAAGCTAGTCTAGAAGCCCCTATGAGAATTTTAGAGAGTTTGCCTATATTTCCGCGGGCAAAGTTATTTAAAAATCTCTGCAAATAAATGAGACTACAAGAGGCGGGTTTCTGCAACTATAATCTTAGTTTATTACCAAATTCTAGAAAATCAAGCGAGAATTTCTCGCAATATAAATGATTCAGAATATTTAGAGTATTCAGACTATTGTTTCACCATCTAGAAATGTGTACACTAGAAATTCTCGATCATTTCGTCTATTCAGTTTATTGGCGTGCCTTACGCGCATAGCTCGGAAATCTATATTTCTAGTTAAGGGATTTAGAAAATAACCACTTATTCATTCTAGAGAAAGGCTATATATTTTTCTTTTCTCAGTGGTACATATGTTTGAAAAGTAAAAAACACATGTAAAACTATTCCTTTATAACTAATGCTAAAGTGAGAAATAGAGGAAATATATTTATCATCATGAAATATACTTATTAAAATTACATGATTTTAATTATAAAAGTAAAAAAAAAAAAAATGAAGGAGTATTACGTCACTATATCCTTAATGGAATTTTTCAAGTCATGAAATGGATTTTATCTTGAAATATTTTGTTTAATGTATCGCATGCGCTTGATCTGTTATACAATGTTTTAGAAAATTTTAGATTCTTTGAAAATACGAAATTCGATAATATAAGTTCACATGGAAAAATTAAAGAAATGCGATTATCGGAAAGTCATCGCTTGGGTTTTCATAGAAGAATGTTTCATCTGCGCTATTGACTCAAGTGTCTGACATTTATTAGTAGAGGCACTTCTTTGAAAGAGATATTTTGGTACGCCGTTCCCTAATTATCAATAAGAATTTTTTCTGTCAATCTGTGACAGCTATTCAGGCATTAGAAAATAATCTGCAGCATAATTTCGTAATAAGTTATGAAAAAAAAAAGTTACCGGATTCAGTAAGCATATTTTTATTACAAGTTTGCATTTATCTAAGGTTATTAATCTGTTAAATATATCAAATTATTGCAATTATAAAATTTCAATTACGTATAGCTAGGTAAAGAATTGGCATTAACCATTATCCTCCTTATCACATAAGAAGAAATATCTTTATTCATGTTTTTGCTCGAACTGACTCTAGTAAAATGTTTGTAGTAAGAGACTCTAAACATTGAAATCAATGCAGCTTTTTAAAATTTTCTGGTTTCTGTGTAACCAGATGGAGCGACATTAAGAAATATAAACTTTCTTTTGTCAACAATTACAGATTGTTCGTCATTGCCATCTGTAAGACTTAATTGTATTTTGCTTACCTTCTCAATGTCCAAGTCTCAACTTTCACAAAAAACTTCTGATACTGCAATTGAAACTGGGTGTTTTAAGTAATTTAAGTACAGGTATTCTTTTGATAGCTCACTAACAGACTTTTTGTATAAAACATTTATTTCACGAATGATCCTTTCAGATCTAACCTCTTCTATAGTGTGCTAGAGATTACCATGTACCATTTACAAAAATAATGGTACTCAAACAAAAATGTGTCAAGATCATCAAACTTAGAAACTGGTACAAGATCTAGTATATATTCAAAGAAGCAATAACAAAAATTACATGAGCAGTGAGTGATATTGAACAATTCTACCTCTAAATAGGTTCTACAATTTGATAAAGTTAAAAAAAAAAATATTGGCATTTATGCTGAATCTAGATAAAGATTGGAAATCACAAGACTTCTGCAAGGAGTTACATTACCGATCGTTAACAAATGGTAAAGCAGAGGGGTGGGGGCAATTCTCAAAATTATATGAATGGGAGATATTGAACAATTCTACTTCTTTATTGGCTCTAGAATTTAATAAAGAAATTTTAAAATAAACATTGACATTCATGTTGTGGTTGGAAAAAGACTGGAAATCTCAACACTTCTGTGGAGCGTATGAACGCCGACCGTTAGCGCTCGCGCAAGGGGGGGGGGATAAAACAAATATACGAGTGAAAGATATTGAGCAACTCTACTTCTTTATAGGTTTTGGAATCCAACTAAGCTTAAAAAACACTGCAATTATTCACATTTATATTGCAGATGGAGAAAAATTGGAAATTACAAGGATTCCACAAGCCGTTTAATCGCCGATTGTTAATGGGAGAAAAGGAGGTCACAAAAAATGAAATTAGTGAGAGGTATTGAACAATTTTACCTCTTTATATGTTCTAGAATCTAATACAGCGTGTTTTAAATAAATATTAACATTTAGGCTGTGTATGGAGAAACATTGAAAATTACAACGCTTCTGTGGAGCGTTTGATCACCGATCTGTTAGCAGGGGAGGGGGGGGAGGGGGTTGGTAAAAAAAAATATATATAAGTGAGAGATATTGGACAATTATATTTCTCTGTAGGTTCTGTAATCTAATTAAATAAGTTTAAAAAGAATGTTTACTTTTATGTTGCGGATGGAGAAAGATTGGAAACAGCAAGAATTCCGCGATTCATTTGACGTCGATCGTTAGTGTGGGGAAGGTGGGGGGGGGGGGGGGTCAGAAAAAATTAAATGAGTAAGAGATATTGAACAATTCTCTTTATAGGTTCTAGAATCTAATAAATCGTGTTTAAAACAAATATTGACATTTACGCCGTAGATGGAGAAAGATTAAAAATCGCTATCTTTCCTGCAAAATTGGGAGACTTGGAATCTCTGCACAATACTGTTTTGAAAATAATCTACAGACTAAAAAAAAATTAAAAAAAATCTGCGATATACGTCTCGCGTCTCACATTTTCTGCTATGGGGGTTCCTATGAAGATTTAGAAAATTGCTTGCAGTATTAATCTTTTTTCGAGGAAATTAGTGTTCAAAAATCTTAAAAAATCTTTGAATTAATAAGAAGAAAGATGTGATAAATCTTCAATTTCACTTTAAATAATATATAGATGTATTATTTTGAAATAATAGTAAAAGTTCCAATGTCACTCCTAAGAAAATTGTGGTATTTGTCAAGTGAAGCACACCTAGAATATCACCGTGCAAAAGCATAGAAATATTACATATTGAGAATGCACATAACATCTCAGTAACTTAATATTTTTACTTTCTCTTACCCATAAGGTAGAGAAAGTATTGTTTTTTGGTCAAATTTTCGAACGCGAGATTTTGTTATATTTACACGTTTTGAGGTCCGCTGAATACGAAAAACATGTTTTTAGCAAATGGTCTGTGTGTCTGTCTGTGTGTCTGTCTGTGTGTGAGTCTGTGTGTGTGTGTATCTGTCTGTTATCAGCATATCTCAAAAACAAATTATGGCAGAAAGTTCAAACTTGACTTGGTATTCTAAATGTGTATCATATAGGGATGCTACAGTAAGATTTTCGTTAAGATCAAGCAAATGGTTCGTGTACAGGGACAATCAAGAGAATTCTAATACATTACGTCTATGGGGGAAATTGCAGGTAAGTAGAGTTTAACGTCTATAGACTGCACTAAACCAAATGAAACAAACATATATTTTTTGTAATAGAGACAGTTAACTGGGAAAAAAATTTTGTGTATGTAGGCTCCTCGCCTCCCACCCTGGGGGGGATGTCCCCCCTCGAGGGGAGTAAATTTTCATGATGGGTACCTTTCAAAAGAGCTCGCCAATACCTTTAAAACGAATGGTTGAACCATCGATCTGCGATAATTTAAAACAAAGTTATCGATTTTTTTTTACTTTTAACGAAAAAAAAACTTAGAAAAAAAAATCTTTTTTTTTTTTTTTTTTTTTATTTCGTGAATAAAATGGACTTTTTTTTGGATATTTGCTGTTATACTATCTCTCTAATATGGAAATCGTCTGCATTATCATAAAAGATAATTTTTTTAAATAATAACTTTAATATATTATTTTTTTAAAACAGAATTATTTTTTAATAATCGAATTAAATTCTATATAAATGTAGGTGCATTAATGAAACGGGGGTTAAGAGCTCACACAGAGCTAATTATTATATAATACTCTTCAGAAGCCTAATATGAATTGTTGAACACAGGTTTACATAACAGTACTCGTTATCTTACCTTTTAATCTCCAACCTGTATTTATAGTATTAAATTTCAGTGTAAGAGAAAGTCGTGTGAGTGACACACCAGATTATTTAACATAGAAGTATGTCTACATTTCTACAGATCGAAGGAAATAATAATAAGAAAAAATACTTGAAGATCGATGAAGTAAAATAACGCGTTAAAAAGGGAAAATGTTAATGTAATTGATTTAAACAGTGTCTTTCAAATTCACTAAATAGTTAAAGCTGTAGAGGATTCTACGATTTTTTTGATTGACAAAATTGTCCAACAAACTTTTATTTCGTGCTCGTACATACTTTTAATTTTTATTTAGACATACGTCTTACTGTTTACATGGCTTTTCAATAAGCATTAAAAATAGTCTCTCCAGGATTAAGTATTACTTTCTTCGGGGCATTTTTACAATTTAAAAATGATGACATTTTTTAAATACAGTTTGTACTACAATTAAAAATTTATATAATTGTTAAAAGGAATATAATTGTTTTTGTAGCTGTGTGAGGTTTACAGAACTGAAATACTTTTAATCTTCTAAAAAAGTTTGTGGGTTGAAACAGTCTGTTGTTAGGAATCAAAAGCATAAAACAATAAAAGTTCTGAAAAAGAAAAAACGATGATGTTAGGCAAACTGATATTTTCCCCCCTAATGTGCACTTATTTATATTCGTAATAATTTATTGCATAAAACTATGTATTATATTATGTAAAAAAAAGAAAGCGAGATGCACTTATACAAAAGCAATACCATTTACAAGCGAAGTTTGACGAATTTGGCATCATAAAACATAATGCCTTATTTAAAAAAATCTGGAGTGACTCCACTCGACTTTCCGAACATTGAGTAACTAACAGTTTTGTAGATAAAATAAAGAAAGAGGAGTTGCTAAACAAACAAAAAAGAGAAAACCATAACAGAGTGTTTGAGTATTTTTCTCCATATATTACACGAGGTTTTATTGAACGCTATACTGAACTTTGAGCCCTTAGATCATAAGGATAAAGAATTTTTCGTTGTGTCCCTGTAAAAATCTATAAATGCTAGATTCACCAAAATGCTTATAGTTAGTGCAACAGTGATTTATAATATTCATACAAATTTTCAGCTCAATTGAATAAGGCGTTTAGATGCTATCGCTGGTCTCATAGGCCATAAAGATAAAGAATTTTTCTTTGTCTCCCTGTAAAAAAACTGTAAGTGCTAGATTCACCAAAATCTATACAGATTGAGTATCTGTGACCTATAATATGTGTATAAAGTTTTTGCTCAATTGACTAAGGCGTTTAGATGCTATCGCACTTTTAAAAATTTGGCAAAGAATTTTTCTTTGTGTCCCTGTAAAAAAACTATAAGTGCTAGATTCTCCAAAATCTATACAGATTGAGTATCTGTGACCTATAATATGTGTATAAAGTTTTTGCTCAATTGAATAAGGTGTTTAGATGCTATCGCACTTTTAAGATTTTGGTCCCTTGGCCATAATGATAAAGAATTTTTCTTTGTGTCCCTGTAAAAAAACTATAAGTGCTAGATTCACCAAAATCTATAGGGTTCGTACTATGGTGACTTACAATATACGTACCAACTTTCAGCTTATTCGAACAAAGCGTTTAGACGCTAGCGTGTTCACTCACAGACATACACACATACATACACACATACATACACACATACATACACACACACATACATACATCATCGTAAAAATAGTGAAAACGGACTCGTTGGACCTCGAAACGTATAGAAACATCAAAATCTCGAATTCGGATTTTTGACATGATTACAATACTTTCCTCACTATAGTGTTCGGAAAGTAAAAATAATGTAGATTAAAAAGACCTTTCCAGAAGACATTTTTATTGCTGTTAAAGAAAAGAATTTCGTATGCTTGAAGGAAAATTAAATAAATCCTATTTTTAGTAAAAACTCATTTATCAATCAAAGCATATTTTTCTGAGTCCTAATAAAAATTACTCACGAAAAAGAAATTATTCATCAAGAACAAAATTTAATAATTTATTTTAATAATTTCAAGTAGCAACTTTTACAATTAAGAGGTTATTTATAAAATAGAATTATGAATATTTAATAGTTAGTTTAAAAAGAAAAAATAATCATTTATAAACATTAAATGCAAAACGTTATATTTAAATAATTGACCTAAAAATGCTTCTTCTGGAACCGCCTTCATTTTCTGCATAAAAATTCTATAAAGAAAGATCAAAGTGAATCGGCGAGATGAAAGAAATGAAAATTTATAGAAGTTCTTAAAAGATTCTGAAAGAAATAAATTTTATAGTGCCTATTTGCCCAAGGGAATGACAGTTACAACTCTATTTTTATAAATTCCTTCTAGCAAAGTATTCTAAAAAGAGTTTCAAAAACAGATTTTTTATTTGAGAGTTATAAAAATATAAGTTCTGGTTCAATAAAGCGGAGTCTTAAAAACAATTCTCGAATAAAGAAAAGTACTCAATTACTTGAAAGAAAAATAAATAAAATTTAGATTTAAATAACAGATTAAATTTATGTTACCACAATTTTTAAAATAGGCTTTTATAAATTTTTTTATTTTATTTTTATTTTATTTTAGTTTTTAACATCATTTATAAAATAAAAGAATAATTGTAACAAAGTGAGTATAGTATTGTTCGCCCGCTACTTCTGAAGTATGAAATAGCTAGTTTACTGTTTTTTGAATCTGTGGTGGCTAGCACTGTTTATTACGTACTTATATTTCACGGAGAGCAGAGTAGTTCTGATGAAAATATTGTTACAACATTTACATTATTGTTAATTACGAATGAAAATCAAAGTTGTGTATTATCACTTCTGAAAATTTGTTTTTTTTACTTTCTTCTATATGTAATATAGAGAAAGTATTGGATTCGTAAAAATTTTCGACCTCGGGTTTTTGATGGATTTACACGTTTTGAGAGCTGTAGAACACGATTTGACCATTTTTAGAAAATGTCTGTCTGTCTGTCTGTCTGTCTGTCTGTGTGTGTGTGTGTGTGACAAAATTTTGTGGCAACTGTATCTCAGGAACTACTATACAGAATTTCATACAAATTGGTGTGTAGTTGTACCTTGACATAAATTAGTGCCTATCAACTTTTGGTAAAAATTGTCTTACAGGTTGCGTTGCCATCGCGCTTTTTCTAAATTTTTAACATGGTGATATAGGACAAAATTTTGTATAAATGTGCATAAAGAGAATTATATTTTAGTAATCATTATGAAATTTACAAGAATTATTTATAATAGAGATAGTCAACTGGGAAAAATTTTTTGTATGCGTAGGAGCCTCGCCACCCCCCCCTGGGGGGGAAGTCACCCCTCGAGGGGAGTAAATTTTCAAGATGGGTATCTTTCGAAAGGTCTCGTCAATACCTTTAAAACGAATGGTTGAACTATAAATCTGTGATAATTTAAAACAAAGTTATCGATTTTTTTTACTTTTAACGAAAAAAAAAAACTTAGGAAAAAAATCGTTTTTTTTTTTTTTTTTTTTTTTTTTTTAACGAAATTTAACCAGACTTGGTATTTAGTTGGCCCCTGACATAAACTGTGGCTGATTAGATTTGGGGATCAATCGCTCAACAGGTTGCGCTGTGATCGTATTTTTTCTAAATTTTTAACATGGACAAAAGCAGTACAAAATTTCGTATAAATGTCCATAATGACAGTTATTCTTAACCTGTGATTGTGAAATTAATATGAATTATTGATAATAGTAGTAGTTAATTAGGAAAAAAAATTGGGACATCGCTTCCCCCCCCCCTAGGGGGAAGTACCCCTGGGGGGGGGTAAATTTTCAAGATCGGTATCTTTCGAAAGGTCTCGTCAATACCTTTAAAACGAATGGTTGAACTATAAATATGTGATAATATAAAACAAAGTTATCGATTTTTTTTACTTTTAACGAAAAAAAACTTTGGAAAAAAATCATATATATATATTTTTTAAATATTGTTACTGCGTGAATTTGTATTAGAAAATATATAAGAAAGTCTTGTGGTGGCCACAACATACTAGTTTTCCTATAGAAACCTAGTGATGAAAGAGAAAAAAATCTGGAGTGACTCAATTCTACTTTTCATATATTCAGTAATTAACAGGTGTTTAAATAAATTTAAATGGAAGAAGTCGTTAAGCAAACTAAAGAGCTCCACAAGTTTTATGCATTCAATGGATTGTAATGTATTAAAATTCTTTTGTGCATCTCTGTAAAGGAACCATAAATGGGAAGCTTTAAATATAAAATATTTAGCTATTCTTCTTCTTCTTCTTCTTATTATTATTATTATTATTTATGTTTAATCAATTTAACATTACTAAAGTGAACTTTAAGTAATTTGTGAAATAGTCTGTAATACATAAAATATACTTTGTATACCGACAAACCACAAATCCATACTCATGCAAATTTGTACAGTTTTTGGGATAATAACTTACAACATGCATATACTTTAATCGAATACAGACTTTAGATGCTAGCGCAAATCAAATAAATTGAGCGTATAGCCTGAAATGATAACAAATTTCTTTATGTGTCCCTGGAAAATCACTATGAGTCTAGCGCTCATCAAAATGTATGTAAACCGTGTGTCGGCGACTCATAACATGCCTATTAAATGTAGCTCAGTGGGATAAAGCATTTAGACGCAATCGCATTTCAATTAATTTGAGTCCAGTGGAAATGATAGTACAGTATTTTTTTTTTTTTATATCCCCGTAAAAGAATTATAATTTGTACACATATAAAAATCTAAACTGTTCGTGCAGTGGTAACCAAAAACATACCCATCACTTTTTAGCTATTTCGAACAAAATGTTTAAACGTTACTGTGTTCACACACTCACACGTACACACCTGTAAAAATTACAAAAATAAACTGAGGATACCTTAAAACAAACAGATACACCAAGTCTCATTTCATGATTAGAATATTTTCTTTACACAGTGTATGCCTAGAAAGTAAGAAAAGTAAAAAAAAAGAAAGAAAATTGGCATATAAATAAAGATGTCAGATAAAAAAAAAATCTTAGTACTCTGGCATTATTAAATAAATTTGTCCCACAGATTTCATTTGAGTTCAGTTCTTTCTTTTTTTTTATATTGTTTTTACATTTAAAAAAATATATATTGCGTCATATATATTAAAAATATATATTGCGTCGTATACAAGATGCGTCAAAATCTTGTGATGTGAAAGAAATTAATTTTTTTTTTTTTTTTTTTTTTGCAATTTGACATTAAAAATATTCTTATTTAAATTTTGTAAGTGTTTATAATTCGGCCGAATAATTTTATAAATCTTCAGATGCCATATCCTAAGACAAAACTATTTGTGATTCTATTATTGTTATCTACTTCTATATTGGGAAAACTATTTCTTAACAGCGAAATAATATCGTCAGTATCGATAATTGACTGCAACTTAAAACTATCTACTACTCGGAGTAAGACTATTTACCCTTTCTCTAAGCTCTACAATCTGTAGTCAGTTAGATAGCGAAAGTGTAGAATATCTGTTTAGAAATGATTTCAAAGAGGAGGTTTTTCTGTTTCAGCTTCTATATTTGGAGAAAATTGTCCTGTTTGGCGAAATCTTGTTAACTTGTTCTGAGTGTATGTACAACCCGTAGATACACGTCCCGTTTTACACGTATTTGAATGTGAGAATAACCAATGCCAGCAGCTACGCCTCCTGTTCCATGAAGGCTTACGCTCAAGTCAAAATCATTTCTACGTCTGCACATTTTAGTAAACACCGGAGAAGGCAATATAATGCTCTGCATAAACACAATGATCTATTCAAACATAATGCTCTGCACAAACATTATACTCAACGCAAATATAATCTAACATTGCAGTCAGTTGCGATCAATTCTCTTCCCGTCAATAAAATAAGATAAAAAAGAATTATCCATTTTCATAAAATTCTTCGTATAATTTTTGCTATTGGAAAGGTGATCTTAGACAAAACACTAACTTTATTACAAAATGTAAAGAAAATATAATTTTTATTAGAAAGTGTTTAAATTGAACTTTATTTAAAATATAATGTTCCAAGATGTAAGAAATTTATGAAATTTTAAAAATAATCTGGCAAAATGACAGAAAAACTAACAAGTATTCTTAAACTTTCAAAATGTATATAATGAACCTTTCAACTGTCGAAAATTCCTTTATTTGAAACTCTAAGACTACTTCAAATCTTTGTAGGAAGCAAAACTGAAAAAAATTACTTTGGGGACGTAAGATCCCTAAAGCATTACGTTAGAATATTACGCAGCATTATTAGATTTCAATATTGTATTTTTTCCCCATTACATTGTAAATTTTTGTTCTAACATTTTAGAAAATGTTTCGAAATTGACGTTTAACGGCTTTTTGCGTATCAGTATTTATTTTTGAGATATTTACCGAAACATCGATGGAGGCTTCCCTATTGAGGCACAAAAAGTTTTTTTGTGTTTGTGCTTCTCTGCGTTTCCAGATAGCAAACACAAAAATCCCCCGATTGACTTGAAAATTGGTACACACGTTCATGAACCACACAGAATTAGTTCTATATTTTTTGTTAGGCATTCTGTTAATGGTTCGTGTACAGAGTCTCAATAATATATATTTTTTTAGTTAGTATCTTATAAGGACTGAAATTGTGTGTATTGTGACAGTAGCCGCAAATATCATCCGATTAACTTGCAGATTGGTGAACATGATGATGGGACACACAGAATAAGCTAAATATTTTAAGTGTGTACATGGTTCTTGTGCAGGGACATGCCAAAGTAATACTTATCATTACAGCCTATGACAAAATGTTATTTAAACTCACTTAAACGTGGAAACCCTGCATTCAACAGAATGAAATCAACATACGTTACCGAGATGATTAAAAGCATGTTTATTGTTGATAAAATTGTGCATAGAGTTAATCATTACATGACCACACCCACAAAAAAAGACAACACTATGTAATCCAATGAAATTTGACAAAATTATTTATTGACTGCATAACATATTTGTATAATTTTTATTGGTGTATAAAATGTTTGTGATTCGTGTACTGGAACACAAAAAACATTTTCGTACCATTATATCTTATGAGCAGATTTTCGTTTAAGTGCGTTTTAATGCAGTAATTTTGCATTCAACATAATGAAATTAATATGCATTATTAATATGCTTAAATACATGTTGTCTGTAGACAAAAAAAAAAAAATGCATAGACTTATTACTTATTCTACAGGACTACACAAAAGAATTTCCATGATGTTCTGTAATCATCCAAATGATGTGAAGTTTGGCTCAATAATAAAAAGTTACATGGAATTTCTTGTACAATTTTTATTGATGTAATGGCGTGTGTTTTATGGATCGTTTACAGAGACGTACAAAGAAGAAAAAAAATCGTACCCTTACAGCTTATGGACAAAATTTCATTTAAGCATTTTTACTGTAATTAAGCTATATTTAACATAATGAAAATAACATATGTTATCAGAATGTTTAAAATCATAGTTTCTGTTGAGAAATATATACTGATATATACATATATATATCTATATCTATATATAAATATATATAAAGTCGATAGATACAAGTGGAGATTGAGGGGGTAGCGTTCCTGAGAAATGCATTTCGTATGTACATATATATATATATATATATACACACACATATATATAATTAAATAATATTGAACAAATAAAAATTGGTCTGCTCGTGAATCAGAGGTGACTTTGGTCTTTGGTGCATTTTGTGACTTACACGACTTTTATTTATGCTAGTGTCTTGCTTGTAATAATAAAAAAATAAGATTTCTCTAAATTTATCCGATTTGAATTTATTATTATTTATATTATTATTAATTTTACTACATTATTAACCTTTTAAATTTATTACAGCTATCTTTTTAAGAAATTACCTCTAATTTCGTTAAATATATTGAACACAGTTTTCGCAGTTTGTTGTTGGGACTGTGAAAGGAACACTCCAAATCTCCTCTCATGTGACGTACAATGAAAGAGTAAAACATAATTATTTACAATTACTTTAATATGATAATTACTGTAAATAATTAAGTTAATAAAAAAGAGGATTTTATTTCGATACAGGTATGTATTATGGCTTATAAAATATACGCAAATATGATATTGTTGAACAAAAATTTTAAATCAATGTTGCATAAAAATAAACTTGAAATTAAACAAACGTAAGCCAACAAATTTATATGAATATTTAATTATACTAATTATGCTTTTGAATACTAATTAAAAAAACTCATACAAAATATCGTGAAAGTGTAAATTTACAAATATTGAATTCTATGACAAAATATATTTTCTCGTGTTATCGAGCGATGAAAATTAATACAGCTAAATGGCATTCTACCGTATAAATAGAATGTGATAAAATATTTCAGAATTCTAAATTTTATGAAAATACGAGGGTTTTCAGAAAATGCAATTATCTCTTCCGAAACAATGCGATTGATTTTATAGAAATGCTGCATCTGTAGATTCTAAGGGAGATAATTTTAATTAGGTTTATTCCTTAAAGGATGGTCTGCAGTAAGGCGTACGAATTATGATAAAGATATTGCTTTGTTTTTATGTATAGCTAAATTTTTTTGTGAAATTTTGAGATACTATTGTTGCTTACTTTTTATTGCAGCGTTTTAAAAGGTTAAATTAAGTTAATATAAAGAAATTATTTTACAACTGAACAAATAAGTAGAAAATAAGAATCCCTCATGTGGTTTTAAATACTTATAATATACTCTATCAAAGTTGTCTAGTTGAGATTACAGAGAGGTTAAAAGATCATCAAACTAAAGCCTTCAATTTTTTTAGATAACTAATTAGCTTTTTAAATATAGTTTAAATATAGATATCAGTACCATTATTTGTCATGAGTTGTATCGAAAACCAAAATATTTCAGACATTACTTTAAATTACTCTTAGCAGTAAAAGTCAAAAATATATGTCAGTGATTTTGTCCCATAAACATTGAATTTCAGTTATATTTATATTAGTGCAGGATTGTAATTTGATTAATTATCATATTTTTTACTTATGCCAAATGATGTTTTATATAAGACATAAAAAGATATATGAAATGAATGAATAAATCGTGCATAAAAGGAAATTATTTACATAAATGTTCGGAAGAAATGCTAAAGAAATAACAACCATCGACAGTAATATAAACTTTAAAGCGCTGGTAAAATTATTGAACAATAATTTAAAGATGCCAGGTATTTCTTTTAAACCTTTTGCCACAACAAATAGTCGAGAGACGCCACCTACCGCTCTTTAATGGCAATTTTGTCAGCTAGTTATGCTATAATAATATAATAGTAGTCATAATTTGAAGGTTTCTTGGGGGAAAAAAAAGGTTCTGTGGAAGCATTTTATGTAAAATGTGGTAATTAAACTTGATTTCTTTTTATTTATCTGTCCCTTTAAATTTTATTTCTGCTCATGCTTTTCTATACTGAAGATGTTTTCTTTAATGAGCCCAAAATCCCTTTTATGAGTTTATAGCCATAACGTATATAATTTTATGATCTGCAATAACGTTACATGACATGATGTTTATTGAATGCCGTCATTTTATTTCTTTTCAACCACTTATTTATTTGATCAAAATATACACATAGTTTGTAACTATCGAGCTATTTGAGCAACTGCTACATGTACAGGAAGAAATAAGTTTAGAAAGATATACTGAGTGTTCTATGGAAGGAGAAAAATATAACGACAGGGAAAAATGTAAGCGTAAGAAATCAGTTTCACAATCTGCCATTTTAGTCAGAAATACGCGGCAGACGTCAACTAAACCAAAACAAGAGATAATTATTCAATAAAAATAAAGATCACCATGAAATATATAAATTCGTAGATTTTAAAATTTAATCATTGAAGAAAAATAAAATGTAAATTATAACAGTTTTGAAAGGACATCATTAATAGAATTTAAATCCTAACAAGGCTGTATTCAGTTATTTGTACCTATTTTACTGTAATATTGTTTAAAATGAAGAGAATCATAGTTTTTAATGAGACATAAGGAATGTCATTGGATGTATAATTTACTATAATATTTCAGCCTTCTTTTCTTAATAAAATATGTTTATATTTTTCTAACAGCAATCAAACATTTAAAAGAAGGTAAAATTGCATTTAGCAACATTTTACACGAACAGTTGATACACAACGCAACGGTGTATCGGTGCATTCACGCTTTATTCTTGCCTAATCTTTTCACCTGATCATACTTATTATCTTGACCAGAAACAATTGTTGCACATTTGTGCTTTTTATAGCGTTTGTTTACAAACTTCTTATATTTTATTATTCAACAGGAATTTTCAGTACATTTTATTGCATTATCAAATTGTCCTTTACATTATCAATAACAAATTTGTAAACAAGTAAATACAAATTTATTAGTAAATCTCATTAAGAACTTAAATGCAATTATTTAATTAGTGGTGCCATAGGTATTAATAGTACACCTTATTGTTCGAATAACCCAAATTATTTGAAACCTAACTCAATATTGCCTTTGCAAGATATAGGTAGAGGATTTCGAGTGGTGTCCGAGAATAAGTGTAAAAGAATAAGTCTATAAAAAATTACTTTCTAGTATGTTCATTAATATTAAAAAAGTAAACAGAAATGCTTGTACTTCAAAAAACAAACTATCCTGCCATTCTCAATAAATAACACAATTATGAGCCTAATTTCTTAGACAAAATATTCGTGTTGTGGTGGGATTTCTTACCCCTCAATACCTGCTGAGTCATTTCGGAAAAAACTGCAAACATAAATTAAAAATATCAATTAAAAGTTCTGGCAAGACTGAAAAAGAACAGAATATTAATATTTCGAATAGCATGTTTTTAATTAGTAATAATAATATAACAATGTAAATTTAGAAATTTAAACGATACGTTTTCTAAAATAGCCACATTTGGTTACAAATGACATATAACAGCATGTGCCATTAATATTAAGTTCAAAATTAGGATATTCAGTGACATCACAGTAATGCTTCAATAGTTCTGGACATGAGTTGCAAATCAGATTTCAGAATATTTTCACATTGATGTGTGTACGATGCAGTATTATACACAAGTGAGAGAAATAATAATAATAATAATAATAATAATAATAATAATAATAAAAACAGCATGCATACATACACAAACCATCTATCTTCTCAGAAAAAGAAAAAAAAAAAGGAAAAAGAAAATCCATATTTAATAAAGTCAGACTTTTCTTAGTAAATTTCTCAGAATAAAAAATTTTTGGAATGTCTTCTCTTTCACACATCGTAAAAGCCAAAAAAAACTTCAGAAAAATTCTCTCTCTCTCTCTCTCTGTGTGTGTGTGTGTGTGCGCGTGTGTATGCGTCATTGTGTCTGCATGTCTGTAACGCTATTTAAGTCCGGGTATCACGTGAGAACGGCTTGACGGAATTCAACGACATCTGGCAGGAATTTAAGTCTGTACCTAACTTAAAACCATATCTATCAACTTTTCCGAAATACCCCACTGTTTCCCTCTTTGTAATGGACAGGCGGTAAAAACACGTTTGTAAGCATAACTCGACTCCAAATTGCTTCACAATAAAGAAATCGCTCATGGGAAGACTAGATTTGATTAGGGGGAAAAAAATTCTACTATTTTGGAATTTTTTGTTTTAAGGCAGAAAATCAATTTTCGAAGGGAAATTTCACAAATTCCGGATTTTTGAGTAGAACTCTTTCAAAAATGGTACAAGGATGCTGAAAACAGCCCCGTGTCTTCTTTAAGATATTTTCACTCCCCCTTTTTTCCCTGATTTTCGATTTATATGTGTGTGTGTGTGGGGGGGGGAGGAGGGACGTTACGAGGGGGCAAATTCAAGGCCCCTTTTAAATTCTGACTTAAAAACGATTATCGAGCTTCGTTCGCTATCATATCTTTTAACGATACGCTTATGTACAAAATTCGGTGATACTTAGGCGGTACTTTAGGGCACTTTAGGTAGTACTTTCGGTCACTCTTTTTATATGGAAGCGTGACATGAGATATACATACACACTAGAAATTTTATTATTAGTAAAGATTTCATTGAATAAAGGCCACTCAATTGCTGTATTTATGTACAGTTTTGTACGTATCAAAGTGTTAACGTTAATCAAGTTAAAATTGTATTTCTTTAGAGTTCATTTTCTGACATTGGATGATTAATATATTTTGCAATTAAAATAAAAATGAAATCTAATTTATTTCAACGAAAAACATAAATATTTTGTCAAATTTTCGGTTTATTGGAGAACATATTTTCAAAATTTTAGTTTAACAAAATAAATAGATAAATAAATAAAATATTTTTTTAGCAAAGTGTTTTTTATTTCCAAAAAGAAACAAAATACAAAAAAAAAAAAAAAAAAAAAAAAAAAATCAAAATCAAATCTTAGGATTTTCCTGTTAGCGTTTCGAATTGATGCCTAATAATGCCACATAATTTAAATATAAATATAACTGATAATTTTAACAAATAAAAATAAATTAGCATAGATGGGCTCTGCCCAGTTTACATTTACTTCCTGAACTGTCTACTATAGGTCATATTATATTCATGACAAGGAAAATGATCGCGGTCGATGTCCAAACACGATCATCGACAGAAATGCTCATCGCATTAGTCTACCTTTTTCTCATTTCGATACATATTAATTTTATGCGTCATTTTACCGGTGTCACTTTCATATATTAGCTTCGATTCACTTGCACGTGTATTATATTGTTCTATTGTGCCACGTTATGGAAATCTCTAGTTTCAAATAACTTATGGAATTTTGAAAATAAAATGCTGATATTAAATAGAGTTCGTGCGATTATCATAAGTGTCATTTTCAATCTGAGCATTTCTTTATGGTGAAAGCAATTATCGTGATGCTCATTTTCGTAGACTTTTCCCTTATATTGTCATGCTGATATAATATATATATATATAGCAAACAATTGACAGGAAAATTTATAAATATATAAGTTTTACAGATTAGAAAAACCAATTGTTTGCTATTTAAAAACATTGTTTTGCTAAGCTGCTTTAAGCGCTAGCTTTCTTTGTTTGATGTGCTACTTTATTTTATTTTATTAATTAAAATTGTTTCCCCCTTTTTTCAAAATGGCTTCAAACCTTTCGGTTAACTTCCTTGGCTGTAGGATTTCTTTTACTAATCTTTTTCCCTTTTAGGTACTTTATTAGCAAATTTATGGAATTGAAAAGAAAAGATAATAAGATGGCACCAGGTCCGTCGCGTGCTTTAACAAGGGGCCCTGGAGATTCTTTTGATATGGGGAAGGTCTCTGGTAAAAAGTTACTCTATCAAATGTTTTCTGTTAATTCAAAATTTGAAAATAATCTAAAAAAATTTAGTCTGTGTCGTGATAAAAGATGTTTGACCTGTCCTTTTGCAGGAGTGGTGCAGATAGAGGAGGGAAATAAGTTATTTTGTAAAACCGAAAATGTAGTTTATTTATTGGAATGCGGTATTTGTCAATTTAGTTATGTAGGTCAAACTTCCAATTCTTTGAATATTAGAGTTACAGGGCATAGAAATGACATTAAAAATTGCCATATTAAAAATAATTGTGATAAAGAAATTCATCATTTTCAATTACATGATTTCAAAGAAGTCAAAATTTATATCTTGGATATTGTTTCTAATAAAAATGAAAGGCTTGATATGGAAAAACTTTTTATGTATAAACTTAAAACTATTTATCCTTACGGGTTAAACTCTGAATTTAATGGCACTAACGTGGCTAATAAAAAGGACTGTTGTATTTTCAGCAAATTATGTTTAAAAAATAGAACTTTTAAATATAATAGAAGAGGTTGTAGAGGAAAAGGTAAAATTAACATTGACAACGATATCTTAAAAGCTTTGGATTCAATTAATAAGGAAAATATTAAATTCTGTGATATAATTATAATAAAAACCAAGGTCTTCAGTTTGAAAAATAAAGTTATAAAGTGGTTTATTAGAAATAAATTAAAAAGCTATTATTTTAAAAATATTTTAATTAAAGATATTATTTTGGATTTGTTTAAACATAAAATTGGTAATTATGATATGGATAAAGAGGGGAATTCGAAAGAACACCCTCAGGAAAATTTGGTTTTGTCATTCAGAGATAAAATTTTTGACTCCATTAAATTTAAAAAAGTTTTGAAAGCTTGTGAAAGTTTATTTCCTTTAAAAAACAGCTTTAATATTAGGATTGCTAATAGTTATGATAAAACTTTAAAAAATTTGATTTCAATTATAATCAGTATAGTAAATGTATTAGTTTAATTAAAGAAGATTAATGTTATTGCAATTCGGATAGTTTAAAAGATTTTATTGATCCTTATTATGGTCATATTGTCTCAGGAAATTAAAATATAATTGAAGATGATCATTTAAAAAGTATTATGAATTTGAGATCAAGCTTTAGGTTGAATTTTAATTATAGCAATAAAAAAATCATTGATTTTATAGAAAAAGATTTAGACATTTTTTTTTTTAAAATTTCCTATAAATATAGCTGGCCTTTTGAAGATTTTAAACAATGGAAATTTAAATTTTTGTATCTTTTTAAGAAACAATTGCTTTTCCTTAGAAATTACTATAGTAGATTTAACCTTGATGAGTTTAATTATAGTGCTGAACTTAAAAAAAGTATTGAAAATTTAAAAGATAAATTTATTATTGCTACAGTAGATAAAGCTAATAGTAATTTTGCTATTATTTGTAAAGTTTTTTATAAAAATCTTCTTTTAAAGGAATATTCAAGTAATAGTTCTTTCAATAAGTTAACTGACAACCCCTCTATTATCAAAAACGTATATTGGCCTTTGATAAAAAACTAAATTTAAGCAGAAATTGTTTTAATTTTCCATATCTATTCGTTACTGTAATATTTCATAAAAATCCAGTTAAATTTCGTTTTGTCACCTGTGGTACTAATAGCTATAATGATAAAGCCGGTAAAATCTTGTTTAAATATTTAAATTCAGTTTTAAAAGTAATAAATTCTGCTAATGATTGTAACATTTTAAACAATAACCAGAAAGTTTTGGAATATTTCAGGAATAATTCAGAAAGCATTACTTCAGTAAATACCTATGATTTTGAAAATTTGTTTGGCAGTATTCCACATAACTTGGTAATAGAAGTTTTTGAAAGCATTTATGATGAATTTGGCAGCTACTTAAATTGTGATAAAAATTACTGGACTAATCTTATCAGGTTTTGTATTTTTGAAAACGTTTTGTTTAACGGAAAAGATTACTTTTTACAGCGGAGGGGGATCCCAATGGGAACGAGTTTTTCGAGTGCTTTCGCAAATTTATTTTTATATTTTTTCGAAATTTTTTTTATAAATATTACTTTTTTCAGATATATTGATGATTTAATTGTTTTTAACTGTAATTGTTTCGGAAATATCTCTAAAAAAATATATCCTAAGCTATTGGTTTTGAACCGTACAGATACTGATAAAATTTCTTTCCTAGATTTAAATATAAAGAGAAATGAAGATAAATGGCTCCTTGGATTATATGATAAAAGAAAGGATTTTAATTTTAAAGTTAATAGTCTTACTAATTGGTATTCAAATATCAGCAGAAAAGTTTTAAAAAATATTATGTTCGCACAGCTTAAAAGAATTCATACTATTTGCAATAATGAAGAAGATTTAAAATATGCTCTTGAAGACTTAAAAAATAACTTGCAAATTAACTGTTACCCGTCACAATTTTTAACTGACATTTCAGAGTTTTCCTATCTCGGTTTGTTCAACTTCCTCATTCAAGGGCGATATTGAAGTACCGACGAGTAGCCCCGTCGGCCGAAGATAGTTTGTGTTCCATATGAAGGGTTGTATTTTTATTTCATTTTATACTTTCTTGTTTACCTTCAGTAATTCTCTTTTGTATTATATTTTTTTAAATGAATTGATGTAATTTTGTAACTTTTACAATTTGATATTTTTAGTAGTTTTATACATTATATGTATGTTTGATTTCTCTTCAGTTATTGGTGGTTTTCTGTTTGGTGAGAAGTTGGGGGCTAAGGATAGTTATTAGCTTATAGCTACTGTCCTTTCAGAAACTTCTCGTTCACCCCTACACTGAGGGGCCTCCCTGATGAAGATCTCAGTGTTTTTGGGGGTATAATTTCAGTCATTTGTTTATATATTTCTATATTTAATTTCATTCATTTGTTTATATATTCATATTACTATATATATATATATATATTTAAGTTCGAATATGTTACGAAGTTTTCAAATTTTAATGTTTATATTAATAATATAAGATTAAATAATTTTTATGTCAGAAATTGTTATTCAATTGCTGACATTACATGCTATTTATGTCATGTCGGAAAAAAAATAATGCAGGAGTAATTAACTATTTTATTTCTGATTAAATAATCAGAAATTAACTAATTTTATTTCTTAATTAAAATTAAAAAATTTATTTTTTTAATTTTTTACAGATATTTTATTAATTTTATCTCTTAATTTACAATAAATTCATATGTTCTATGTTAAAACTAATTTTACTTCTTTAGAATGGAAGTAATCTTCATAATGCGCGTGAATGGGAAATTTTTGCTGGATTCTGTTACGTAAAGGAAAACCTTAAAGTTTGAATAAATTGCAAAATTTATATAAGTTAAATAAGGTTTTGGCTGGCATCATAAATGATATTTTAAAATATTTCTGATTTCTTTACGATCTTTTTTTTTTCTTAAAATGATATCTACAAAAGCAATCAAACGAACTATTTTACAAACTAATTAAGGAACTGACTAGCCAACAGATGGACATTACATCGATATCGTGATTTTCGTATTACTCATGCCGCAAAACGTGTAAAATAATAATAATAACGATAATAAGTGGTAGAACATTTTCTACGAATGCCAAAGTTCCCTATATCGAGAATATAACGAGCAATTATAACATGTGCCACAATCTGTCTCATTGACTGATTACCTTTATGGGAAAAAACAATTACGATTAATAAACCTTTTTGTGTGATTTATCTTAAAAGAATTATTCTGAGCGATTGTGAGACAGCTGAGTATAAAGGGCTTTTATTCTTACAATTTGTTTGTCTAAATGATAATGCGTCACAAATTTAAATACAATGCAATAAAATAGAAAACTTAGAATAATTTTTTTTTTTATTGACAGAGTTTTATTGCTTTCCAGTTTGTTTCATATTATATATTTATAATTTTAAAAATTTATTTAAAAAACTTTTAGAACCCAAATTTTATTTATTTATTTATTTCGATTAAGGTATTTAAAACTTTTACCCTAAAGCTAAAGTATACGATAGTCTGTAAATATGGAACTTCTATTATTAAACACTAGTATTATTATAAATTTAATATTTCTCTGTCAAGAACTATCATGGATTAATCACTTGATGAGGTTTGCTTTACATCTCGAGCATTCGCTTTTCGGTAGTTAAGAAGATTAAGGCAACACTGTTGCAAAGTACTTAAATATATTCAGTTGTTTCATAGATGACACTATAAATTAAGTAGGATGTTATTTTGAAAATGACCTAATTAAAAGACGCATGAAACTATACATCCCTATCCTTTACGTAAACAACTTTAATTATACGGGATTATGAATAATTACTAATTGTTTAAACACTCTAATCTTTTTATATGTAGTATAGTATTGCTGAAAGAAAAATTTAAAGGTCATCCATTTGATATTGTGTGAAATATTCGATACCATTTTTTAAATTGAAAATGATAATAATAATAAAGGAGTTTTTTTCAATAATCTACAAATCAAAAACATGTGATAAATATATCTTGATATTTCAGTTAAAGAGGTGAAATTTCATTGCATGTTAACAAATTATTTTTGTAAATAAAATTGAATAACATATTTAACAACAGTCAACTTAATTAAATATTTAACATAAAGTAGACGAATAAGCATTTATATTTAAATAATTGCATTACATCGATCGACAAATTGTTCCAGTAGTTAAATTACTATACTTCTCATTATTTTGTTATTCATTTCAAAATCTTAAAACAATACAAGATCGATAGAGGAACTGAAACATAATGTTTATTTGGGAAGCTGTAAGAATGAATGCAGAAGTTTCGAAATGAGTAAAAAAAGTTGCCAAAAGATGGCGCCATATAAATTTTTACACACACACACACATATATAATGTCATTAACATCAGTTTGTTTTACTTTCGGCCGCATCTGTACAACAATTTTTTTATAATTAATTGAAACGCGTTATAGTATTTCAAGTGTTACATAATAATTTTGCATGTAACATCTGAAGGTTTCTAGCGCTTATATAAATGTAGCATAAGACTGGATCGTTAGAGTTCTAGTTCCATCATTATTTAGAGTATTAGTTCCACCAGTTAATTTATCATCATCATTATTAATTATATTTAGATGACGATAAAAACATTTTCAATGTGTTTCATTACAATTCATGCTAATTTTTAACTAATATTTAGAAATATTTGAAAAATAAGAGAATTTTGAATTGTGGTGCAGCATTAGTCTTCATCAATATTAAAATCATTACTATACTACTAACATTATCATTGCCCTGTTACGAAACATGTGCATCGTATGATTGAATAAAGCACGTGCTGAAAAATCTTTATAGATAACAAAATGTTTCGCCTAAACTACAAAGTGGAAGAATAATAAGAGGTTTGTCAATCAAGTATAGATGCGCGAGGCAATCTGATCCTTTATCGTTTATTAGTTTTATACGGAAAACACCCCCCCCCCTCTTTTTTTTTTTTAAATGCAACAAATTCCAATAATTTTTACTTGTTTTAATTGATTTTTAAACATTTGTTCCTTATCTGTTGGGAATATAGCGGCATTACTCCAAAATTCGATAAATGATTTTTTGGAAAAATCCATATGCATAAACCTTTGAGAGTGTGCTTTTCTGCTTTGATGATGTACTCGTGTCTAGTTTGTTCACCTATTATTGTTGCGTGTTTTTTTTTAATAATTTATAGTGTTTATCTACAATATTATTTATAGACTAAGCTTATTAATACTTGAATTTAATCAAATTAATATATAGATGGTTGAAACCAAAAAATTTTCGAAAATTAACTAGTATGTGGTGGCCACCACAAGACTTTCTTCTATATTTTCCTATATACATATTCAATCAGTAACAATATTAAAAAAAAAAAAAAAAAAAAATTACGATTTTTTTCTCAGTTCTTTTTTTGTTAAAAGTAATACATATTCAACCAGTAACAATATAAAACAAAAAAAAAGTTTTTTAAGTTTTCTAAGTTTTTTTTTTGTTAAAAGTAAAAAAAATCGATAACTTTGTTTTAAATTATCACAGATTTATAGTTCAACCATTCGTTTTAAAGGTATTAACGAGATCTTTCGAAAGATACCGATCTTGAAAATTTATCCCCCCGGGGGGGGGGGGGAAGCGATGCCCCCACATGCACAGAAATTTTTTTCTAGTTAACTATTACTATTATCAATAACTCATATTAATTTTACAATCACAAGTTAAAAATAACTCTCATTATGTACATTTATACGAAATTTTGTCCTATACTGCCATGTTAAAAATTTAGAAGAAATGCGACCACAGCGCCACCTGTTGAGCTATTGATCCCCAAATGTAATCAGAACCAGTTTATGTCGGAGACCAACTAAATACCAAGTTTGGTTAAATTTCGTTAAAAAAAAAAAAAAAAAAAAAAAAAATCCGTTCTTTTTTGTTAAAAGTAAATAAATCGATAACTTTGTTTTAAATTATCGCAGATTTATAGTTCAACCATTCGTTTTAAAGGTATTGACGAGATCTTTCGAAAGATACCCATCTTTCGAAAGATACCCATATGGGGGGTACTTCCCCCCACCAGGGAGGGAACCGGTGCCCCCACCTGCACAAAATTTTTTTCGTAGTTAACTACTACTATTATCAATAATTCATATTAATTTTACAATCACAAGTTTAAAATAACGCTCATTATGTACATTTATACGAAATTTTGTCCTATACTGCCATGTTAAAAGTTTACATAAAATGCGATCACAGTGCCATCTGCTGGGCGATTGATCCCAAAATCTAATCAGCACCATTCCATGTCAGGGTCCAACTAAATACCAAGTTTGGTTAAATTTCATTCATTGGTTCGTGAGATACGGTGAAAAATACGAAATTTTGCTATCCCAGCGCCACCTGCTGGACGATTGATCCCCAAATCTAATCAGCACCATGCCCCGTCAGGTTCCAACTATATACCAAGTTTGGTTGAATTTCATTCATTGGTTCGTGAGATACGGTGAAAAATACGAAAATTTGTCCTATACTGCCATGTTAAAAATTTACATAAAATGCGATTTCAGCGCCACCTGCTGGGCTATTGATTCCCAAATCTAATCAGCACAATGTCCCGCCAGGGTCCAACTATATACCAAGTTTAGTTGAATTTCATTCATTGGTTCGTGAGATACGGTGAAAACACGAAACCACAGACACACAGACACAGAGACAGACATTTTCTAAAAACTATCAATTTGTGTTCAGGACATCCCAAAACGTGTAGATCCGTCAAAAAACGGAGTTCCAAAATTTTCGCGAATCCAATACTTTCTCTATATTACATATAGAAGAAAGTAAAAATGCTATTTTTTTTCTTTTTACATACTTATGATCAGGTAAGTGTCCAAGAACTGTTTTTGAAATTGGATTAACAGTAAAAAAAAAAATATATATATACATATATATATATATATATATGTGTGTGTGTGTGTGTGTAAACTACCTTTAGGATTAAAATAACGCTTATAAGTGAGAAATCAATAATATTATTTATTTATACCTTGTTGGGGGATCGTACAAAATTCGTTTATAAATGAGAGATGCGTATAATTGAGAGGTAACTATATTTTAAAACTTCTTTTGTATTAACATTTTTATATTAATGTCTTCTTTTGTATTAATGTATTTATTTTGTATTAAATCGTATTACACAATAAAAAAATTTCGTAATGTATTTCCTTTACCTGTTTCCCTTTGGATTAATCTCCCAGAAAATAAAACAATATTCAATGCGCACACAATTTCATAAAATGTCTGTTGATAAACAATAAATAAATAAATAAAATAAATAAATAAATATATTATCATGCTCTTTTTATTTATGCGACAAATTTTACACAACTGAAAATTAACTAAGCGTATTCATAAAATTAATAAAGCTTACTAAGTTGTAAGATTCAACCTAATGCGAAATACAACTATAACGTTGACATTAATGCAGGTCATAAGCTTCCGAAGGTAACGTATCGTGCATCGCAAACCTTTGATGCTTCGCACTGAGAGTAATTGAAAGGGATTACAGATAGCCTCTCGATATTACGGAAATCTTAAGTATTAAAACTAAGTTATGATCTTTTAACACAGTGAATGATTTTAAACAAAGCTTAAAGCTTTTCGGAAAATTATATGTGAGAAATCGTTACATGTTAGGTGCTCAGTACTTTTGATTACCAATATCCATGTAAATTTGTACTTGATAGATTTAATAGAAGTATATGATAAAATGTGCATGATTAAACACATGTAAACGGACATTATTAGTAATCAAAGTAGCTACAGTGTACAGTATACGTACATACAGAATTATTACTGAAAACAGATACAGTGTACGTACATAATAGATACAATACACTGTAAACTAGTATGTTGTGGCCACCACAAGACTTTCTTCTATATTTTCCTATACATATTCAATCAGTAACAATAAAAAAAAAAAAAGATTTTTTTTTTTCGAAGGTTTTTTTTTTTTTTGTTAAAAGTAAAAAAAAATCGATAACTTTGTTTTAAATTATCACAGAATTATAGTTACACCATTCGTTTTAAAGGTATTGACGAGATCTTTCGAATGATACCCATCTTCAAAATTTACCCCCCGGGGGGGTCCTTCACCCCCAGGGGGGAAGCGATGCCCCCACATGCACAGAAATTTTTTCCTAGTTAACTATTACTATTATAAATAACTCATATTAATTTTAGAATCACAAGTTAAAAATAACTCTCATTATGTACATTTAAACGAAATTTTGTCCTATACTGCCATGTTAAAAATTTAGAAAACATGAGATCACAGCGCCACCTGATGAGCTTTTGATCCCTAAATATAATCAGCACCAGTTCATGTCGGGGACCAACTAAATACCAAGTTTGGTTAAATTTCGTAAAAAAAAAAAAAAAAAAGAAAAGAAATACGATTTTTTTTCTGTTTTTTTTCGTTAAAAGTAAAAAAAATCGATAACTTTGTTTTAAATTATCACAGATTTTTGGTTCAACCATTCGTTTTAAAGGTATTGACGAGACCTTTCGAAAGATACCCATCTTGAAACTTTGCCCCCCGGGGGGGTATTTCCCCCCTAGGGGGAGAAGCGATGCCCCCCCATGCACAAAATTTTTTTCCTAGTTACATACTACTATTATCAATAATTCTTATTATTATTTTACAATCACAAGTTTAAAATAACTCTTATTATGCACATTTATACGAAATTTTGTCCTATTCTGCCATGTTAAAAATTTAGATAAAATGCGATCACAGCGCCACCTGTTGAGCTATTGATCCCCAAATCTAATCAGCACCAGTTCATGTCAGGGTGCAACTAAATACCAAGTTTGGTTAAATTTCATTCATTGGTTCGTGAGATACGGTGAAAAATAAGAAATTTTGCGATCACAGCGCCACCTGCTGGGCGATTGATCCCCAAATCTAATCAGCACCATGTCCCGTCAGGGTCCAACTACGAGTATATACCAAGTTTGGTTGAATTTCATTCATTGGTTTGTGAGATACGGTAAAAAATACGATATTTTGTCCTATACTGCCATGTTAAAAATTTAGAAAAACTGCGATCACAGCGCTACCTGCTGGGTGATTGATCCCCAAATCTAATCAGCACAATGCCCCGCGAGGGTCCAACTATATACCAAGTTTGGTTGAATTTCATTCATTGGTTTGTGAGATACGGTGAAATAACGAAACCACAGACAGACAGACAGACAGACATTTTTTAAAAACTATCAATTCGTGTTCAGGACATCCCAAAACGTGTAGATCCGTCAAAAAACGGAGGTCGAAAATTTTCGCGAATCCAATACTTTCTCTATATTACATATAGAAGAAAGTAAAAAACAGAACATTATGCAATTTGACCATATAACTTTACTAGGTAAACGGTTAAAGCTTGTCAATTGATATCATGAAACTACTAGTGGATCTGCAGATCAGGAGCCTCAACGTCCTATTTACATCAGATATTATTCAATAGGTCATTTTTATATATTCCTTATTATATAATCGTATATATTGATTCGATCGACTTGTTACCATAATCAGATACATTCCTGAGGGGGGC
The DNA here is from genome assembly GCA_963930645.1 of Salticus scenicus. NCBI lineage: Eukaryota > Metazoa > Arthropoda > Arachnida > Araneae > Salticidae > Salticus > Salticus scenicus. The sequence continues at coordinate 12,828,380 of OZ005654.1, read as the reverse complement.
TGCCGCCCCCCTCAACCCCCCGCTCTATCTCTATTTGTATATCTTATAAAGTGTTACGGAATTGTAAATAATTGCATTTATTTTTGTATAAATTCTTTCAAAGAGGTTTAGTAAAGTTAATAAAATGCTAACTTTGTGCATTTCTAGTCGTTTTAGCGTTAAAATAGCCTAATTTTCCCTTAAAAACACTTAAAAAAGCTCCAATAAGGGAAAAAATGGATTTCGCGCCAAATTTGGCGATTGTTTCCCTCCTTGGCGATTTTTTGGCGACCTTGGCGAGAAAATCCTTATTAGGGATATACCAAATATGGAAGTTCTAATCTCATCATGAGATACTAGAATTTTCCAGAACAGTCTGTGTTCGATAGAAAAGTATAAAAGGAGCATTTTTTCGCCAAGGCGGTCAGTCTGAGATCTGTGTCAGTTTCGTCAAATGCTTGCTTTGCTTTGAGCCACTTTAGATGAGGCTTTCTTTATGTGTTATTGCTAAACAGTTTGTACTGTTGTTTTGCTGTTAACGGCTGTTGTTTAAGCTGTGTTTACTGGTTGAATTGACGCTGGTACTTGGTTTATAGACCTGTATTTTTCTGGAACTTTCTGTGAATACATTACTGAATTTTTCCAAGTTTCACCTTTTATTCTCGGACAACTTACGAACCCACAAGTACGCAACAATATGTATTCTTAATAAACGACGGTCTTGTATTATTTCCCTGAAATTCATAAATACCAAATTTCACACAAAAAAAAAAAAATTACATAGCATATCGGAAATATTTTGCGTAACCTTTAAACTAATTTCCAATTCTATGCCCACAATTATCAACAGGAAAACATGCTTTTAAAATTCTAATAAAATTTCATTATATTTGATGGGGTGTAACCATGTTAAAATAAATTTTTAAGAAATATCGACTATAGTCCGTAATAGTACGAAATTATTTTATGTATTCCGGAAAAGTAGCCACAGTCATTATAAACGCCAATAATAAGAATAAACATAATTAATTATAACTCATTAATTTTTCAAACTAATTTGACATCATTTGGATGATTACAGTACATACTCGGAATTATTTTGTGTGGTCCCATAAATTATTTAGTCTATACATAACCTTTTTTAAGAGTAAACATAATTTTAAGCATCTTTATAATGTATGTTAATTTTATTAAGTTCAATTCAGAATAAACGCATTAAAGTGCGCGCTTAAATAAAAGTTTGTCCATAGGCTCTAATGTTACGAAATTCTTTCTTGTGTCTCTGTAAACGAACCATAAACATCGTATGCACCAGTAAAAACTATTCAGCTTATTTTGCGTTTAAAATTAATATTTTTTCAAATTTAACATCGTTTGGAGGACTACGTGACATTCTCAGAACACTTTTGTAAGGTCCTGTACATTAATTAGAAAGCTTAAGAGCACATATATTGTTTAAACAACATGAGTTTAAGCATCTTACTCCCGTACGCTAGTTTCATTTTCTTCATTGCAAAGCAATGATATTAAAATGCGTTTAAAAGAAATTCACCCCATACGCCGTAATGTTAAGAATTTTGGCGTGTCCCTATACACAGTTTATAAACAATATAGCAATAAAAATTATACAGCTATTTATATGCAAAACTGGAACGTGTGCGCCAATTTGCAAGTCAATCGAAGGACTTTTGCGGCCGCTATTGCGGTACATACAAATTCTTCCCATAGCCCGTAATGATAGAAACACTTTGGCATGTCCCTGTACACGAACTACAAATGGAATACACACCCAAAACTATACAGCTAATTTCGTGGGTATCATGGACATGTGTACCAAATTTCAAGTCAATAGCGTGATATTTGCGGCCGCTATCGCATGGCAGACAGACAGACAGACGGACAGACGGAACACAAAATCCTTTTGAGTCTCAACAGAGGGCCTCCACTGGCGTTTCGGCAAAAATTGGAAGTCAATAGCTTGATTTTTCCGGTGGCTATCGCGGTACATACAGATTCTTCCCATAGGCCATAATGATAGGAAAACTTTGGCTTGTCCCTGTACACGAACTACAAATGGAATACACACCTAAAAATATACAGCTAATTCCGCTGGACTCATGAATATGTGTACCAAATTGCAAGTCAATAGCGTGATTTTTGTGGCCGCTATCGCGATACATACAAATTCCTCTCTTAGGCCGTAATGATAAGAAAAACTTTGGCGTGACCCTGTATACGAACTACAAATGGAATACATACCAAAAACTATACAACGAATTTCGTGGGGCTCATGAACATGTGTATCAAATTTCAAGTCAATAGCTCTATTTTTGCGGCCGCTACCGCGATACATACAAATTCCTCCCATAGGCCGTAATGATAAGAGAAACTTTGGCGTGTCCCTGTATACGAACTACAAATGGAATACATACCAAAAACTATACAGCTGATTTCGTGGGGCTCATAAACATGTGTACCAAATTTCAAGTCAATAGCGCTATTTTTGCGGCCGCTATCGTGATACATACAAATTTCTCCCATAGGCCGTAATGATAAGAAAAACTTTGGCGTGTCCCTGTATACGAACTACAAATGGAATACATACCAAAAACTTTACAGCTGATTTCGTGGGGCTCATGAACATGTGTACCAAATTGCAAGTCAATAGCGCTATTTTTGCGGCCGCTATCGCGCGACAGACAGACAGACACACACACAGACACAGCCCAAAACCGTTTTGAGTCTCAACAGAGGGCCTGCACTGACGTTTCGGCAATAATTTTAGAATACTGTCTTTTTTTTTTTTTTTTTTACGGGCAAAAGCCATTAATCTAGTGAGGTCATATAAAAATCACTTCGTATTTGAAACTGAAAGTGTCATTGTAGTTTTATTGGTCGAGAGAGTTTATTTATACATTCATACAAACAGCGAATGACATAAAAGAGCTATTGTTTTCCTAATTCAATTTAAAGTTACCAGAAAATACTAAAATTACGCGAAAATACATCACTTATGGTACAGATTTTTTTTTTTTTTTTTACGGCTTTGTCTGGAATCTCTGCTGCCGGGCGTTGCCTGTAATTTGTCTTGATTTTTTATTTATTTATTTATTTTTTTTTTTACTATACACATAGTAACATATGCATAAGTGCAATATACGTATATATACATATATGCATGAATGCATATATCCCTACGTGTGTACATGCATCACAAAACAAGAAAGGAAAATAAATAAACTTACATGTATTCTTATACAGCAATGACTAGAGATCGAATTATAAGCACTTAAAAATTACAAACTATGCATGCAAATATGCACTTAGAAGCGAGAAGTATACATTTAAAATATTCATAAAAACATTGCCTCTCCAAAAGGAAAACCCCTAACTTTCACATTTGTAATAGCTTAAATTATGAAAGAAAAGTGGGTTTCTAATTTAATAAACTTTTCCGAAGAGAGTTATCATAGATCATCTCCTTCTCTGTTAAGATAGAGGACGACTGTACGTTATCAAAAGAAATTACAACATTATTTATGGAAACAAAAATCTGGAAACGACATGCAGTAGCATTTATCCAATTACTCCATATTGTCAGAATAGGCTATGGTTGAAAAGAAGGTCGTGATACATCTCTATGTAAAATTTATTCCTCTCAGTACATATTATTTACAAAAACGTAGATTTATTTCATTTTTTATGCTACTCTGTGAAGGCTATAAGTTACGCAAGTAACCTGTTTGAGTTTGGATAAAATATTTCAAGTGCTGCTGCGGTTTTTATCACCACTGTAGAAAAACAGCATAAAAACGAATGGTCGTAAAATGTTGCAAGTCAATATTTGTGACTGTCGTGATGTCTGGTTACACATCTCCAACTTTGGTTCCAAGTGGGCTACAAGATATCTACGATTTTACATAATTTTTCATGCTGTATGTATGTATATATGTGCTTAAGTGAACATGATAGCGCTTTTGTCCGAATGAGCCGAAAATTGGTATACTTGTTGTAGATTATCGTAGCACGAACTGTATAGATTTGGTGAATCTAGCACCTATAGTGATTTACAGGGACACAAACAAAAATTCTTTATCATTATGGCGTCTTGGCTCAAATTATTGAATCTGTGAAAGCATCTAAACGCCAAAATCGAATGAAAAGAAAATTTATATGCATGTTATAGGTCTCCGTCACACGAAATGTATAGATTTTGGTGAATATATATAGCACTTACGGCAAAAAATTCTTTATCATAATATAATAGCTTATGGGTGAAAATTATTTACAGTGTGATAGCATCTAAACACCTTATTCGAATGAACTAAAATTTTTTTATACAAGTTATACGTCATCTTCGCACAAAATGTATAGATTTTGGTGAATCTTGCACTTACAATATTTTTACAGGGAACAATATATATATATTATTATTATTATTATGGCTTATGGGCTCAAATGCTTTGAAGTACAATAGTGTTAAACGTATTATTCGATTGATTTCTGACTTATGTTGCTTTAATTTATTTAAACAACCAAAATTTACTTAACGTTCGGAAAGTCGAGCAGAATCACTTCAGATTTTTTAATAAACATTTTTTGTTTACTATGTTTAGACATTTCTTACAGATTTTTAAACTTCTGCATATCACATATATTTCATTCGTTGTCTAACTTAAAAGTCTGTGTTTAATTAGGTTCTACGTTAAATTCATGTTTTGGCAACTGAGAATAAACAGGATTGGTTACATACAAGAGACCCAAGAGATAAAAGGTGTGTAGAAAAGAAAAACTATGGAACTCAAATGCGAGTTCAAAGAGAAAAAAATAAAAGGGGTTTTCTTCAGCTGAAATTCGTCGAAATATGAACTAAAAAAATATGGGCTATCTCTCATATATGCATACATGCAAAAATATAAAAAAAGTGGTCAAAATATGTAGATATTCGCTGGCATATAATCCGATCCCTAGTAATGACGGAAAAAAAAAAGTTTTGAAAAAAAAAAAAATATCTTTCTTAACCCATATTTCACCGTCGTCCTAAAAATAGGACACCATGCGTAAGTGGTATTTTTATAAATTCTTTTGAATATTTCAATTCAAATTAAAGACGATATATTATTTAAAAGTCCAATAAATACATATGTGTCTTTATCGTTAGTTTAAATTAACGTTTAATATATATTTTTAATTTTTAAAATGACGATTTTTGAAGATTTATTCATTACATTTTCAACACATTATTACTTAAAAAGGTTTTACGTTCAAGAATAACGGACATATAAATTTATTGGGGTAATATTCTACACTTTTGTACAGGTAAAACGATTACATAAAAAAAAATATATCTAGATGGTCTGTTTTCCTTATATTTGCAACTGTTCTAAGCCATTGTCCGATTTTTAAGACAGCCTGTACCGATTAAGCTAATGAAAGTTTGGTAAGTTTTTTGATTTTGTGTGTAAACATAGGCTTAAAGAAACATATATTTAAGATTTCATAAAGAAAAAAAAATTTTCAATGCTTGGTACGATATTAGTTAAACCACATTTTTAAAGTTATACCAGAAGAATATCCGTGAATAGAAAAAGGTTTTGATAAAAAATATAATGCAATAACATTTATTTATTAGCATTTTTTTAGTAAATTAAAGTAAAATAATCAGCACAACATAGTTTTTTTGATGAAAAGTATTTTTTTTTTTCATTTGGATATAGGAATAGTTATGAGTTATCTTTTTTAACTTAACAGCTAAGGATATAATCACTCCTTGGGAAGTAATGCATTAGAATTGGAAGGATTAATTGGAGGAAAAATAATTTCTGTAGTTAAATATAGACTATGATTATGAGTGTTTATAGAGATAATAAGATGTTATAAAATTTGGCAGCTAAGGATGAAATCTCTTTTAAGGCAGCAATGTATTAAAATTAAAAGGAGGACTTTTGTCAGTACATTATACGACTATTATAATGTTGGTTATTTTAATGGAAAAGTAATTTCCTATTTTTGGATATCAAATATGATGGGTATTTATAATGATAATAAGATGGGTATATATAATGATTATTTGGTAGCTAAGGATATTACCTCTTTTAGGGTAGGAATGTAATAGAATTGAATGGAAATTTGTCAGTATATTATGTGACCATTATAAAGTTGACTATTATATACTTTAGTGGAAAGTAATTTTCTGCCTTTGGATATAGACATTGGCTTTAAAAGCTTATAGAGATAATGAGGTGCTATATAGTCTGGCAGCTAAGGATAGGGACGTAATGTACTAGGATTCAATGAGGACTTTTATCAGTATAGTATTACATTATTATCAAGTTGATTAGTTTGAGGAAAAGCAACTTCTTGATTTTAGTAAACGGAATAATTATGAGTGTCTTCAAAGATTATAGCATCTTTGACAACTTTTATTTGGCAACCGTAGACATAATCTTTTTTAGTTCAGTGATATAGCGGAGTTAGATTTTAGTTTGTACGTCAATGATCGTTTGTTGTCAGGTAACGTAACTATTCTTTTTAGATAACATTTTAATCAGGCAAGTTTTTTTTTTTTTTTTTTTTTTTTTTTTACTCAAAAAGCTTGTGAAATATTAAAAAAAAAAAAAAAAGAAATACAAAAGTTACAGATATTCTAAGATAAAAATCTTTAAACAACTAAATTTTAAATATATATATATATATATATATATATATATATATATATATATGTATATACACTCCTTCTCATATTTATAAGGACACTTTATGTTTTGAAATAACTAATGTAAAAATAATTGTGCACAAGATTATATTAAGGGCACTTAATATATCCAGTATTCTAAAAACCAAAACAACTATAATTTTTTTAATATGAAACAAAATTTATAAAAATTAATGCAGAATATTTTTTTCTCCACGTGTTTAGATGCTCATAATTATAGGGACAATCAAGATTTTTTCGTTTTATTTAACTTACCAGCGGAACAATTACAGTTGACATGCGAATTTGTTAACTTCTGGGCTAGATTAATTCATATACAAACCCTCAATTTTTCTTTGACGGACATTACGGATAATTTCTCGAAAAAAAGAACGTTCATGTAGTGAAGTATGATAAATGCGCTTTTTAAGCGGAAGGATAATTTCAGTCCGCCAAATTTCTAATGAAATTCGAAGATCTAAAATTGCTGAAGGAAATGTGGTCAAACGTTGAACTGCTGGTTTGATAGGAAAGAGATCTGATGCAAAATCAGAGTTGTTTTACAAAGATCGAAGACTTATAATTCCTCTTACTGTCCTACTCATAATGACTGCTGCTGAATTTGCTCGTAATTTTAACGAAAGATTGGGGTCCACATTTATGCATGTTTAAAATAATTAATATGTTAAAATGAATAAAAAAAACTGTGATAATCAATAAGCATTTAATGGGGGATAGAACGTCTGTGTTAAAGTTGAATAAAGACAAAATTAATGGTAAAATGTTGCATTTTCGGATGAAAAACATTTTATTCTTGATTAACCAAATGGTTTTAACAGTTACTGGCAAGATCTGAAGATAGCGACATTTTTTAAAGGCAGATATGAATCGGGCATTTTAAAGGTGGATCTATGGTGCTCTGGGGAGCTGTTGCTACTGAAGTCAGAATGAATTTAGTAATTTTTTCTATTATTATGGACATCAAGAGAATATCCGCAAATTTTAAACGTGGAATTCTCAGATTTTTGTTAGATATTTTTTTTTTTTTTTTGGGGGGGGGGGGGGTAATAATATTTTTTTCAACAAGATTTACATTTTTGCTCTACTTCTAGAGCAATAGGAAATAGTTGGAAGAAAGAAACTTCTGAATTATTGCCTTTCCCGTGGCCTAAAAGTTGAAAAAACCTTAACTTATCATATTAGAAAAGTGCATGCAAGTGGAAAGCAATTTTAAATAGTTTAAATGTATTGAAAATATCGTCTATGATGTATGAAATGGTATTGAAACTGAATATTAAAAAAAATGTATATATATATACCGGAGAGAATGTCTAACTGTTTCACCCTAAAAAGGGACCCCATAAAATATTAATTTAAAGAATAACTGTAAAAAAATTACTAAGATTCGAGCTGTCCTTATAATTGTGAACACCTCAAAAATCATCATTTTGGCCGTATTTAAAGTTTTTTAAGATAGAAAAACGATAAACCTTTTTAAATACAGTGTGTTAATGAAATTCAAATTAATAAAAAATATATTTGTTTAAATAGTAGTGTTCAGTGTTTAGTGAATATAGAAAAACGGGTGTCCTTATAATTATGAGAAATAGTGTATATATATAAATTTTTTTTAAAGAAATATAAGGAAACGAAAAGGTTAAAAAATGAAAACCATTTATCGATATGAGAGCAGGATTATAAGATTTATTTAATATACAGTAGAAGATAGAATGTATATTTAACTGAGAAAAAAATAATTTAGCATTAGTTTGTTTCTGGACATACTAGAACTTGTGCATCTGTGTCATTCCTGTGTCCTATGAGAACTGATTGCTTTAACTTCTTTTTAAAAATACTGAGCGAGATTTGGTTGTATTTTAGAAATTTTATATAAAGTTACCAATACAAAGCCGTGCAAGATTTACTGTATTTTAAAACGAATCTTTCACTTCTAAATACCCAGAATTTGTTTATCGCAAAAGAGATTTATAATATCATGCAAATGCAAGTTCATACGCAGGCTTGATTACCCCCACAAATTATTAGAGCTTTAAATGAATATATTACTACACCCACCTTACTCACTCGCTATTGTGTCGTCAGACTTCTAGTGCTTGTTTCGTTCTCTCGTCAAAAAAACATCTTGTTTAACTGTATAGATGACAATGACAGTTCAAATTTTGAAAGAAGGTTTGTGAAGCCTAATGAAAGATACCAAAAGGTTATGGAACAAAATGGATATGACTGATTGATATTTATTGTTTATGCAAATGACTTTTGAAGAGCATAGAAAAAATGAAACGGGACCATCCTGAAAAAAACAACATGTTGAAAATAATAGAGTTGCACATTAAAATTACGTTATTAGAACAACGAATAAATGCACCAAATGCATACTGAATGAAAAATATCAATAACCGGATCCACATAGATGATAAAACAGGTATCTCTATCCTTCGCAAGTTGCTGCTCATTTCAATTGAACATGATATCCATACCCAGTGGATTCAATCCTATGTGGATCTTTACGGCAATGAATTGCCAGACAATCTCGCAAAGGACGGCTGCAGTCACCCAGACCCCTCTTATTCAGAACATATTTACCTAGAGCTCTTTTTTCAGAAAAATATCAAATTAAGAAGGATTAGCTTGTGCCCCCACTTATCACTGGTATAAGGATAATAAGCCGGGCCTATATTTTCTCTCTCATGTGACAGGAAATCCTATAGTAGCTTCTCGCGTCTTGTCAGCAGCCACCTGAAATGCCTTTCATTATCTAGGGGAAGAAAAACTTACCATATTTGTCCAAAATGCGACTAACAACAGGCTTTTACAGATCACATCTTCGACCTTTTGAGTTTTTTTGGGGAGGAAATTTACTAGTTTTCCCTACTCAGAATCGATTTTCTAAGTGTCAACGGATACTTGAACCTGGTCTCACACTCTGTCAGAAAAGGTTGGAGATTAGAAGCAACAACAACAACAACAACAACAACGAATAAAAAATTGTGATGTTCACAACACATTAAGTTACTAATCATGAATATTTTATATACAAGAAAAATCGAGAAAATGAGCTCGTTTTAAATTTTTCATGAACATTTTATTTACCAGAACAATCGAGAAAATGAATTTACTTTCAATTTTTGCCACCGAAGCGCTGTGTTATGTGTTTCACAAATACGCATCCACTTAGCTGACTCATTGACAAGCAACAAAAGTTTGTCTGTAGATCGCTGATTATTGTACCAACTTCATATTGAGAATTAAAAATGTTAAAAAAAAAATTAACGTATCGACGAGTGCGAGTCACGATCTGTCCTCCGGTTTTTGAATGCTGGGAACCTGAATACAATTAAAATTCACAGAAAAGTTTGTGAAATGTACCGTAAAACACGATAACTAATTTAGTGGTTAAGGAAGTGAATACGAAGTTACAATGAAGAACGTGAAAACTCTCATTTAAGAATGAAGTGGGCGGCCGTCTCTGATTGATAATGATTTGCTGACAGAAATTGAAGAGATTATTAAGGCGAACCGAATATTCACCAATACAACACTGCCAAAGCATTTTTCTCGAATTTTTCATGCACATCTTCATGAAATTGCGAGGAAAACATTGAATATTTTGAGGCTCTCAAAACGCAGCAGAGAAAGAAAAGTGAGGGCAGCGCACTTGGATTTTTGACACAATAAAACAACGACGGTGATGAGTTCTCAAGCCATATTATCCCCGGAATTAGATTTGTGTGTTTATGTAGTCTTTAATCAAAACTACAATCAATGGAATTTAAACGCACGTCAAGGACGAAAGTCAAACTGACAATAACGTATCGAAAAACTTTGTGCATATCGTTTTAAGACAGATACGGCATTTTACTGGTGGATTTCATGCCGAGAGATCAAACAATCTGCTCAGATGCTTAATGCGTGAGAAACCCTTATAAAACTATATCTTTCAATAGAAAATAAGCATCTGAAGCGTGCTTTATCAAAGTATTCTTCTCATTTCTGACAGTGCACGTCTTCAAGCCGATATAAAGCGATTGTGAAACAACAACTCCTTAGAGGCTACCGTTAAAAACAGTTCGATTGACCGAGAGCGCCGATCTATCATGTGACTATCATATTTAATAAAATTAAACATAATTTATACGTCTCATTAATATATTAAAACCAATGTAACATTTAAAATGAGATAAAAAATACAAAAATTTTAAAAATACATTTAATTAAAAGCATTAAAAAACAAGACAGGCATTTCGGCTAGAACACTAGCCCTCCTCAGTGTCAAAAATACAAGCACAAACCACATTTACAAAAATTCATAATACATCATAGCAAGATTAAATATTCAGGAGGAATAGCTTTAGCCTCGTTCAAGGCAGAATGTTGCATTTTGGTAAAAGCGCCCTCTAGAAAAATACGGGATTAATTTTTTCTGATTTAAAAAATAATGGTTACCCCCCTTGTTTTATTAAAAGAATTTATAAAGAAGAGATCTACTTTTCATCTAAATCAGTTTATCCTAAAGTTAAAAATTCTACTTATCGTACGACTATCCCTTATTATAAAGGTATTTCTGAAAATATCTCTAAATTACTTAGAACAGTTAATATCTCTACTAGCTTTACAACCTCAACTCCGTATTAGTAACTTTCTCTCAAACTTTAAACCTGCTGTCCCCCCTCTTAAACGTCTAGGTGTAATCTATAGTATTCCTTGTAAAAATTGTGATTCTACATATATCGGTGAAACTGGCAGAACAGGTGAAATCAGATTAAAGGAACATAAACGCTCATATAAAACAGGAGATTTAAGATCAAAACTCGTAATCCATTCTCTCAATAGTGATCCTATTTCGGATTTTGAAAACTTTAAAATTTTAGCTTCTAATGTAAATATCTATGATTCCCGTAGTTTTCTAGAGGGCGCTTTTACCAAAATGCAACATTCTGCCTTGAACGAGGCTAAAGCTATTCCTCCTGAATATTTAATCTTGGTATGATGTATTATGAATTTTTGTAAATGTGTTCTAGCCGAAACATCTGTCTTGTTTTTTAATGCTTTTAATTAAATGCATTTTAAAATTTTTAAAATTTTTGTATTTTTTATCTCATTTTAAATGTTATATTGGTTTTGACTATCATATTTTCCAGCACTTTAAATTATATCTTTCTGGCAAGGAGTTCAAGATCGAGAGGAGATGAAAAACGCTTATCCCACATGATTGGTATGGCAGAAAACATCTTTTTATGACGAGGGTATACAAGGGCTCGTGCCCCGCTGTGATAAGGGCTATAACAATGGTGACAACTATGTTGAAAATAAACTCAGTATTGTACTTCATTATGCCAAAAAAAAAAAAAAAAGTGTTTCTCTATTAATAACCTTCTTTGGTTTAATCTTAATGGAACTTACTTTCTGGATTGCTCTCGTATTCAGAAAAAAACCTTAATTTTAGATTCTATTACCTTTTCAAAAATATAAAATATTTATAAAAATATACTTATAGATTGTGAAAAATCGCAGTTAATTACAAAAGTCTCGATTCTATTCTTTAATACCACGCAAGAAAGCCATATGTAAGTTATTGAAAGATAACGTTAAAATAAATCTATTATAAAGCAATAATTTGCTTTCTTGTCTTTTTCAGTTGATGTATTTAGAAGAAAATTCTTTCTACAATAATAAAATTTATTCCCTAGAAGTACTAATTGAGCGAAAATACTTCATAGTAAAACCATGAAAGTTTATTTAGACTCAAATATACTTACTAACTAGTTTGTTGTAGGCATCGCGAAACTTTCTTCTGTATTTTCCCAAAGAAATTCACGCAGTACATATAATTTATTAAAATTATTATTTATAAAATTTATTCACCATACTGAATGTAAACGAATTTCATCACAGAGAAGTATAACACTAAACTTTCAAAGAAAATCAATTTTATTCTAAGCAGACGGTACACATCTTAGAAATTGCATTATATATATTTATGAAAATAAACGACAGTATTGCGTCAAATTATTGCAGATCTATGGTTCAACCACTGGATTTATGGCATTGACGAGTTCTTTTGAAATATATCCAAATCGAAAATTTACACACTTAGGGATGAATATACATATACAAAACAAATTTTCGGGTTCACTATTACTATTATAAATAAATAAATAAATATAATTTCAAATTGAACACTTGAAAATAAATCTCATTACGTTCATTTATACGGAAATTTCTCTTATACTATCATATTAAAAAAAAAAAAAAAAAAAATGATAGTGCCACCTGTTGAACGATAAATCGTAAAATGTTATCAGGACAGTTTAGGTTAAAATTTCACTAAATACCGAGTTAGTTAAATTGTGTTCATTGGCTCGCGAGATACAACGTCTACAAAATTTTCTTTACACGCAGACTACAGACAGATTTTCTCTAAAAATGGTCAAATCGTGTTCAGGACATTCCAAAATAAAATATTATACAAAAATATAAACAAGCATAAATTCATCGAAAATTTTCACGAATTCAATTCGTTGCTCTTACATATAGAAGAAAGTAATAACGTTTTATTATTTAATATTTTGCTTAATTTAACATTCAAATATTTCCTTTAAGAAAATTCTATATTGTAATTAAAATAAAATTGTAAATAAACACACATTAGAGAAATTTTTCTCTTTGTTATTAAATAAAAAAAACGTCATTTATCACATTTATCACTGATAGATTAATGACGTTTGACTATCATTGGCTTCACTGTTGGTCAAGAAATCCCTATTACACTGTTTACAAAGTACTTTTTTTTTCGATTCTTTGGAAGCATTGTAAGCGTAATTGTCCATTTCTTGGCTTATCAAAAGTTTTATATTTTATTTGCTTGACTTGTATAAATGACTGTGTGACTATTGACTATTTAGTCGTTAGACGAACGGCACTTTAAACAAACTAAAACGGCTATTCAGAGTTTTCGTGCATAAGAAATACGATGTAAATCTATACCTGGAAATATTCAGAGTTTGAATTCCGTGACTGTATGATACAAATTTATTATGTACTTTGTTTTAGGACCTTTTTTTTTTAATTTAAGGAGATCTCTCCTCTAGACAATAAAAAATATTTACCACGAGCACTCGTTAAATCGATGGATGGTTGGTGGGGTTTTACGTCGCACTAGTGCTGCGCAGATGGGCAATCGGCGACGGTCTGGGACACGCCCCGCAAGGTAGTCCGGAGACATGCAATCGCAATTTTGATCCTCCACGGAAGGGATGGCTCTTCCGCTTCGGTGACCCCCAGAGGTATAATTTTTGATGGGAATATGGAAGACATTGCGGCCACGACAGATTTTACGTGCACCAGCCTGTACACGATGGTCTTTGGCCGGCTCGAGTACCGAACCCGCAATCTTCCAATTACGAGGCCGGCGCTCTACCGACTGGGCTATCGCGGCCCCTCGTTAAATGGAATTCTGTAGTATTATTTATTATGTCTTCCATTAATTGAATATTTAGACATTATTAGCTTAATGAAAATCAATATAACTTACCATATTTAATCACTGACGTCCACACAACCCTTAAGGGTGAATATCAGACTGCAGCCCGTAATGTATGATTAGTGCGACGTAAAACCCACCCAACGACTCATTGACGTAATTATAAAATGACATGCATACATATAAGTTTAGATTCGCTTACGGAAGCATACTATTATAAAATTACTTGCATAATATCTTAAAATATAATTCATTCTGAAAACTTATAGGAGATAAATGATTATATGACATACCTTATAAGTGAATTATACCATTTTGTTTGCCAACAACTGATATTTTACGTGCAATTAAATTACGTAATTAAAGGAAAACTTATAATTTATGACAGTTAGGGCCCAATACGTCCCTCTTCTGCATTTACATGGCATACTGATCGAAATAAAATCGTAACAAGTCTGTAGATTTTGTGACACTCTGTATTTGTCATGAATGAATCTCATTAGTTAGGAAAATTAATTTGAGATACCAGATCAGATTTTATTGCAGTACTGCAGCTTTTTATTGAATAACTGTTTCCTTTTCTCTTTTATAAAAAAAAAAAAAAAAAGATTTACATTGAATTGTTTCTAACATTACTAATAACGTCAAAGTGTAATCTCATACAATGCAATTCCATTTCACCGTACTTATGTAAGCATAAAAATAGTTAAATATGAAAGTTGTATCTCTATTATGGTAAAACAAATTGAGAAAGCTTATGAAATGTTCTCTTTTAGTCTCATATTTAGTTATCAAAGCAAATGCGAACATGCATAAATGTTTATGCTATGGTCTTGCGTATGATTAATGTCATGTAAGATGTCATATACAAATGCCCGAAGGGATTCACCGCATCGACCATCATACATCTTATATGTATAACATTATTCGAATTCCCTTCCAAGTAGCATAACTAATATTGAGTTTCCTTATAAATCATGCTTAAAGCAATGCCGCATCTTACTTTATATCAGTATGTAATAATTTTATACGTAATATCATATCATATTTTGCACTATAATTAAATCGCCAAATTATTTCCTGATTTATTATTTCCTCATTATTAATGTACCATTATACACATTCGATTTATTAAAAAAATATTTTTCCTTTTGTTATAGGAAGAGCGACAATTAAATCATTCTCATAATGTTAAACATTTGACGCTACTTTAAACCAAATTCAAGTTATAACTAAAATTTGGTTTAAAACTTTTGGGCAAATGCTTAAAGATTATTTGGTGATTGATATGAAACAAGTGAAAAAAAAAAAGAAAATAGGCTATTTCAGTGAATAAAAATATAATATATATACATGCACTGACTACCGAGAAAAATCTTGCAAAAAATAAACTTTAGAAAGTATTATCGGGTACCAGGAAAAACAAAGTAAATAATCTGCTGTGTCACTTGCACGACTTTCTCTTACCCCGAAATTCAATACCATAAAAGCAGATTGGACATTAAGGGATAAGATAACAAAGACTGTAATACAAAGCTTCGTAAAAAACAATTTAAAACAGGCTTCGGAAAAGCTTCATTTGAGAAATAACTTTGTATGAGGGGGGCTACTGCACACTCAACCCTCCATTTTAATATTGTACTTACATTTAATGAGAATTCAAAAGCTGTTATTAAATTTAAGTGTTCATTTCAATTCTTTTTAGACAACTTCCCCGCACCATTCCTTCAAACTTACGAATTTTGATAAAATGTTTCAAGTAATAACATTATATTAACTTCAAAATACAACATTTGAATTGCGTGAAGTTATTTGTCTTTAATTTATTCTGATAAAAGTCATAGACAAAGATTAAAGGTTGATGATATGTCTTTAATATTCAGGGAACCTCAAAACTTGTCAATATACAAAAAAGAACGTTAAATATTTAATTTTAAAAATACTTTATTAATCCTATGGTTATGAGGAATTAAATATAATCTCCGAGCAGTTTTCCTGAACACAGTAAAATATTATAGTACAGCACTTCTACTAATTACATTCAATAAAAAAGAATGTTTTCGATTAACTATTGGCAGCCCTGTACATCTTCTAAAAATTATGTACAATCTACATTGTGCACTTTAATATACTACTATACTAATAACATACAGCACAGCCTGAAATGCACTTCCATGAATTTCCAAGTATTATCTCACTATATTCTAGTTCTTTTGTATAGCCCTGTAAATGAACGGTGAATGATTTTCATACCATATCCTACATGAAACCTGCTTTTATGCCTACAAAAAAAAAAAAAAAAAAAAAAAAAAAACATGTATTCATTTCTTTTGATTTAGTGCACTTTATAGACGTTAAACTCTACTGACTTGCAATTTCCCTTATAGACGTAATATATTTTAATTCTCTTGGATGTCCCTGTACACGAACCACTTGCTTAATCTCAACGGAAAGTTTAGTGTAGCATCCCTATATCATACACATTTAGAATACAAAGTTTGGACTTTCTGCTATTATTTACTCGAGATATGCTGTTAATAGACAGACAGACACAAACACAGACCAACCGCTAAGATTTTTTGTATTCGAGGAACCTCAAAACGTGTAAATTTAACAAAAACTCCCTTTCGAAAATTTGATCCCAAAACAATACTTCCTCTATCATATATATGTGTAAGAGAAAGTAAAAATAAAAGGTAACTTTTTTGTAATTTTTATTTAATTATTTAGTAAAATAGGAACACAAATAAAAAATGAATAGAGTTTCTTGTGCATTTTTCATGCTTAGTCTAAGTTATGCAAATAATAAATACATAATTGAAAATGTATCTTTTTAAAGAATATTTCAGATTCTGCCTATCTTCTCGCAACAATGGAAACAATTTCGGTAAATCAATTAAAATACATTTTTAATGTTTTCTCCTGTGTTCGAATATAAGGATAAATTATATTTCGAAAATAAATAAATTAA
The DNA here is from genome assembly GCA_963930645.1 of Salticus scenicus. Classification (NCBI taxonomy): domain Eukaryota; kingdom Metazoa; phylum Arthropoda; class Arachnida; order Araneae; family Salticidae; genus Salticus; species Salticus scenicus. The sequence goes on along the minus strand of OZ005654.1, from coordinate 12,811,235 downwards.
ACAATTAAATAAAGCGTTTAAAGGGATTAATAATGTCTGCCATTAAATTATACCATTTTAGACTATCTGAATTTTACATTCGTATTTATACTTTTTTTTTCATTGGTAATTATCTCATTTGAAAAAGTTCCCGTCGGATACCGTACAATAAGGCTTTTGTGTAATCCTTATGCCCAGCTTTTGCATTTTATTATAGAAGGTAGATAATGATTTCTATAAAATAGAAGAATTTTATATTTTTCAACAAAATTTGCTGATTATTATCAGAACGTACGGGATTCTGATAATCAAAGGTTATATATTAATAGACCTGCTAACTATGTTAGTTTATCCGTAATGGTATTAAGCCCCGCCTTTTTTTCACACCAGAATAGTTGTAGAGCAATATTTATTGAGTGAAAATAATGCCTGGACCGGGAGTCGAACCACGGATCCAGGCATTATTTTCACTCAGTCTTAAAAATAAAATTTCAATAAATATGATTTTCTTCCCAATCAGTTGATTGTGTGATTTTAATAAAAAATTGCAGAGCAATAGTCTTCTTATTTAATTATGAGAACATATGACTGAATATTACTCTACAACTATTCTGGTGTGAAAAAAGGGCGGGGCTTAACACCATTACGGATAAACTAGCAAAGTTAGCAGGTCTATATTAATGATAGAAAAATATCGTTTTATGAAAATGAATAGGAAAAAGATCCTGATGATCCTATGCATGAGTAAGTCGTAAGTATGAGATTTTAAAATTTATAATAAAATTACACATTATGAATGTGTAGGTTACCTTATAGATTATTGAGAATATATTAAAACAGAAAACGGTTTAACAAGTTTATATAAAATTCTAACTACATTCAGTGTTCGCCAGTTTGGGGACTTTTTTATTGAATTTCCACCGCGAAATACCAATTGTGACGGTTGCCTAATCACTTCAAAGTTTAATCATCTATTAAACATATCAAATGTCACTTCTCAAAACCATGGGTGGCTATTGAATAAAATAAGCCCTCAATCAGGCTACATTTAAATTTTAAAAAATTTGGATTGACTCCACTCGACTTTCCGAACATTGAGTCATTAACAGTTTTGTAGATAAAGTAAAGAAAGAGGAGTTGTTAAACAAACAAAAGAGAGAAAGCCATTATAGAGTGTTTGAGTATTTTTCTCCATATATTACACGATGTTTTATTGAACGCTATACTGAACTTTGAGCCCATAGATCATAATGATAAAGAATTTTTCGTTGTGTGCCGGTAAAAACCTATGAATGCTAGATTCACCAAAATGCTTATACTTAGTGCAACAGTGATTTATAATATTCATATAAATTTTCAGCTCAATTGAATAAGGCGTTTAGATGCTATCGCACTTTTAAAAATTGGGTCCCATAGGCCATAATGATAAAGATTTTTTCCTTGTGTCCCTGTAAAAAAACTGTAAGTGCTAAATTCACCAAAATATATACAGTTGGTGCAACTGTGACCTATAACATGTGTAGGAATTTTTTGCTCAATTGAATAAGGCATTTAGATGCTATCGCACATTTAAGATTTTGGTCCCATAGGCCATAATGATAAAGAATTTTTCCTGGTAAAAAAACTATAACTGCTAGATTCACCAAAATCAATAGGGTACGTACTATGGTGACTTGGAATATACGTACCAACGTTCAGGTTATTCGAACAAAGCGTTTAGACGCTAGCGTGTTCACTCACAGACATGCACACACACACATACATGCATCATCGTAAAAATAGTGAAAACGGACTCAGGGTACCTCGAAACGTATAGAAACATCAAAATCTCAAATTCAGATTTTTGACATGATTACAATACTTTCCTCACTATAGGGTTCGTAAAGTAAATATGGTAAGAAAATATTATCGAATTATTTTTATTGTTTCATTTAAAATGCTATTAACAATATGCAAGAATTGATATTAATAAACTAATCATTCTAAACAATATGATGCATTTTATTATTTTTTTCAGATTAATGTAGCAAATATGTTTAAATAACCTCAGTTATATATAAAAGCGGTACCATAGTAAAAGATATATTCAAATAGTGCATGCAAAAACCTTTAAAAGCATTTATTTCTGTTAGTCTGAAACCTTTTTTGAAAAACGTATTATTGCTATGTTACATGTCAGGTGATATGTATCTACCAAATTCAATCAAAGCTCAATATATTTCAGTCAAATCTCAAATATTTAAAAATAAATATATATAAAATGTTTGGCAACGTCTTTTGTAATTAGATTTTGTGAAATTAATCCAGATAGTTTTGTCATGATATCCAATCAAAGTAGAATATGCAATGCTTAAGCATAAAGACTGTAAACTTTCTTATCCATTTAAAATTTGTGATAGGAGAAGGCACTCAAAAACGCCTTTTTTACAACTAAGACTACATTTTTTAATTAAAATCTTACATGTACTTACAGTATCTGAAGAAATATAAATAAAATATCTTAATAGCGTGTAAAATAGTTACAAGTCAAAAAACTGATCTTGTTTTTATGATGTCTCTGTATTTCAAAAAAGCTAATTTTTTTCAGGTATTCAGAATGAAAAAAAAAAAAAGGTATGGATTATTAAATTCAACTTATTTTTATAAATATTTTAAATGCACCTGCAAAATATAGACAAAAATCTACTTTCAGTAGTGTCTTTTAATAAATGACGGTTTCCTTAATTAGAAAAATAATTATTAAAATCAAAATTATTTTAACTTATTGGATTGTTTTTAAAATCTTAAAGTACTTTTAATGGAGCTATTCATCTTTTAATAAAATTTAATTTAACATGATTAATGTAATGATATTATTTCTATTGCAGTTTAAAGGCTTGAAAAATTATCCATTTAAAAAATTAAATGAAAGACGGAAATTTAATTAAATTGTTGAATTAAGGATTTTTGCTCGATTAAATTACTTTTGGTATTTTAATTTTGCCCTATTACGTCCATTAATATATACATCGAAAAGATACAATTATTATTGACTGCTTGTAAACTTGGCACACTCTATTTTTTTTTTCTTTAAATAATTTATAGGTTAATAATAATGTACTTATTTATTTTGTTGATAAATACTTAAATTATTTTACATCACTGTCTATCTTGGGAATATATATTGAAAAACGTGCGAAAGTGATTTAATTTAATTTTAGGTTGAAATAAGGTGCTTTTATTTTCAAAAATTCACATGAGTAAGTGTAAAATACGAATGCCGATGTACAGGGTTGCTACTGACGACTTTTCGATATTCCTTTCGTACCACTATTTCCAAAAAAATGGAATTTATAATACATTGTCTGCACTCAGCCTGCATACATTTATTATAAATTTTACCTTATGGAAATAGTGGTATGAAGATACTACTACTACTAATAATAATAATAATAAAAATAATAAAGTCGCATTTGGCAGCCCTGAATGTACATATAATTTAAATATTTCTTTAACAGTTCTATTTTTACACTTTATATTTGAATTTTAATCAGTTCTTCCCTCAAAGGCATCAGTTTGAACTATTTTGCTGAGATTATAGGTTAATTAAGAGGTTTTGACAAGTGGGGAAAAAGAAATATTCCATGTAAATAATTAAGGACATAAATCCAAATAGTAATAATAATAAAAAAAAAAAAAGTAAGTCATGGGATTCGAATTCATTATAAACACTTTCCATATGTGTTACGCAATATATCGTTTAACATTCAAGGTATTTTGCCTCCTTATGTCCCATTTAAATACATTGTGTAGTAATTAGGAGGAAGAAAATTATTTTTAGTTATTACAGAAAAAAAAAATATGCAATGCATTGATTTTTTGCAGATCTGTACATTGTCTAAAACAGCATCTCTGAAAAGACAGCTATTTCTTTATTTGGTGTCTAATAACCACACGAATTAAATTACGCACTGCTACACATATTACAAATAATTTTTAGAGATTGGTCAATTTTATACTTTCTAACCACACTAACACATCAGACACCTAAAAAGTTTACTGTAAGAGTAAACTAACACATACCTCGTAAAGACATATAAAACAAAGGTTAGATAGCGAGTTTTAAAAATCGGTAGTTTTTTTTTTTTTTTTTTTAAATACTAATTTTTGAGATCTGAAACTGAAGTATCTAATCAAGACGACCGTTATTTTTTCGGTAGTAACCAAATAATACACGCAAAAGGACATCAAAAAAGGGTTGTATGCAGCAAATTTGAAGAAAATCGTTAGAGCTGTTTTTGAGATACTGACTTTCGGTGTCATTTTCGAATTTCAATAAAACTTGGCAAACTTTATCTGTTCATTGGAAACCAAGAATTATGAATGAAAGGACGTTTTTAAACAGAGTTAAAATGGTGAGTTTGAAGAAAATTCATTGAGCCGTTTTTAAAGGGACGCATTTACGAGACCTCAAATTGACTTTCTTATACCGATCGCTTATTACTTTTCCTGAACTAACCAATAATACATACAAAAGGACAATTAATACAGTGTTTTTATTGTAACTTTGAGAAAAATCTGTAGAGTTGTTTTTGAGAAGTCATGTATCGATAAAAAAAAAAAAAAAAAAAGGGTGCCTGATTAAATGTTTTGTGCACAAAATTACATCATTCTATGGTTAGCTGTTTGTTAATTATGTGAGATACAGCGTATGTTTCGTTTTAACATATAACACTGTCATAACACTTCGTTATTTTAAACAAAGAGGTATATCATAGTAATTCAATCATAGTACATTCAATGGTAGAACATCATAGTACATCAATGAAACATCATACGAAACATTCTCGAAAATTCTTGCTCTTTGGAGATGTGTAGACTCGGAATTCTTTTTTTTTTGTTTGTTTATAATGACCCCAAAACTGGAAATTTACGAAGCATTAGGCAAATTCAACCTGTATTCCGTGCCTCATATTTTATTTGTTATTTGTAAGTGTCTATAAAATTACGAAAAATAAACTAAAAATAAATATCTATATTTAACTAACGAACCCTATCGTTTTTTTGAGTAGGAGGCTAAATCCTCATTTGTTTTCCCCTTCAGCTGATTTCTCATTTTCCATTTTCCCATGATTTTCCCCCATAAAACAAAATATTTCTTCATTGAGTATAAATATTTCTCCCGTAGAGTAAAAACATAAACAGGAGAATGTCCCGACAGCAGCCGCGTGTGGCGGGTTTTATGCTGACACCACACTGATAAAATTGCTGAGATGATACACATATTGAGAGATGTTGCTGAGATGATATTGCTGAGATGATACACATATACACAAATTCAACTTAAATAAAATACACGATATGTTAACCCTTTATCTACTGCATTATGATGTACTGCAATTTTTTTAGTGCAATATTTTTTCTTGAGTCGCTGCATTGAAAATTAAGGGATATACATAAATAAAACACTCATCTTTGGAAAAATTAATCCGTTAGAGTTAATTAATTAAATTGGTACTTTAAAGTACCGTCAGTACACGGAGGGCTAAAATGTTCTCATAATTCAAAAAGACCGTATGACTTTTTTAACGCAGTTTTAACTCTTAAAAATGAGAGCACTAATATGTTACAGCACAAAAAAAATTTATTTTTGAAAATTATAAAAATTTTTTAATTTACTGACTTTTTTCACAGATAAAAACAGGTCTTACACATAAACTTAAATTTGATGAAATTCAAAGAAACAGTTTCCTTTTCCTTAATACACAAAAATACATTACACATTGTGCATTTTGAGTGAGATTCGGACTAAATGTTTTTTAAAGCACAAAATTCACAACGACCCCCTATTCGAAACAAATGTTGGCCAATGGCATCCATGATTTTCTAAGTGAATAATCTTTACAAACAGACATGTTCCTTTTCCTCCTCTTGTTTGCACAGAAAACTTGCTCACTACCATTAAATTTAGGTCTTCCTTTCCGTTTTGACTGCGGTTTGGATTTTGTAAGCAGTCCTTTAGTTATGCAAGTCTATATTCCAAAGAAGCTATGCTTTCTCGTACTCTTTATATGCTATATATGCAACCAAATGTTAAAATATGGTACCCACAAAATTAGATTTTTATGGGTAAAATGGGAACTTCGGTCTGGACATTTTTTTTTTCCATTACCTATTCACTCTTGATTTATTGCATCCTGGGGTAGGAAATAATTTTCTGAACATGAACCTGCACCCTGGGTCTTGTTCAGTCTCTTGATCGTCTACTTCAGAATCTTGACGAAAATTCTAGCAGATTATTTGATGGAACTTCTTCATCTGAAAAATCATCTGTTAGTGCATAACTGCTTTCATATGGTAGGCTCTTTAATAAATATAAAGCCTTTTGAAGTCTGAGCTTCATTTTTCCAAACATTCTAAGAAGAGGAAAAAAATAATAGCACCTTGAAAAGCTCCTGTTATTGTTAAATCTCAGTTATACACAAAGGAATTAATATGTTGTTAATTTTTGAATGAAGAATATATATTTCATTTAATAGTGTGGCAAAAAAAAAAAAAAAAAAAAAAAAAGAAAAAAAGAAAAAGAAAAGAAAAGAAAAAGCAAGCTCAGACTCAAATTTTCGAAAACGTTAAAAAACTAAATTAAAAATAAATTAATTAATTAATTAAACTAAAAAGAAATGCCAAAAAACGCATAATTCTAATACAGTTTATAGTAATGACGCTACAAAACAACGAAATACAATAACAAACTACACGGACGAAAAGTATACACCAAGTGCTTTCTCTAACATCCAGTGTACTGACGGTACTTATAAGTACCACAAAGTTATTCAACTGTAAAGTAAATTATATACACTGTTCACTTAAAATAAATAGTGAAATCGTTCTCTAAGGTCTTGACTAACATATAAAAAAATAAGGCACTTACCTTTTGACTTTAACTGCTTTTACAGAACAAAAATGACAATCTTGTCAATCCGATCAAAATGGCAGCTGAAAACGAAATTTCAGTTTTAAAACTATTCGCCTTCCCCGATAAAATACTCATCATAGAACCCGTGCTGCCATGTATCCTGGAAGAAAGGAATTAAAAGAGTGTTCTTGCTAAATATCATCAGAATATTCCTAAAAATGGTTATTCTATGTAATTTTGAAGTGGGTGGTACTTATAAGTACCGTCAGTAGATAAAGGGTTAATGTAACACGATATGTTAATACACATACAAAAATATCAAAGTTTAAGAGTGTTTTAAAAATCTCGCAATTCCTTTTTCTATGATCTTTTAGTCATGGACTAATAAAATTATTCTAAAGAAAACAAGCTTTAGTATTTTCAATCTTGCTATAAAGCATTAAAATCAATAAACATGTTTTTATTAGATTGTGTTTAATAAAAGTAAAGTTATTTGGGTCATTTTTATCAGGAAAGGAACTACAATGAATATTTCAAGTATGCATCTGTTTTTTGTTGCAGGTGATCTTAATCACACATCGAAAATTTTTAGGCGTAAGCCAAATTGATTTAAAAAATGTGTACATATCCACGTAAAAAATTTGTAATACTAGTTATATGAAGAGTGCAGGCTTGTAGTGTGATGTTGTAAAACTTTAAAACGTACCAGTTTTATGCCGACCGAAATGATTTTATGTATTCAAAAAGAAAAAAAAGCCTAAAGAGGACACCCAATATAGACCATAATGCATCTGAATCATTTTGATTTTTTTTTTTAAAAAAGAAGCATAAATGTTTGATATACCAAATTAAAATAACCAACATTATAAATTCTAATAATATGTTTAAATTTGTAATACTTAACGTATATTTAAGAGAATTAAATTACAGTTAAATAGATCCCACTGAAACTAATCATAAGAATTTTTCTACGATATTTTGAATAAGCGTGCTGAAAACGAAAAAAAACTTCAATAGATCGTTTTTATGATATTATACCCACAACTTTTATCATATCATACATTATTTCGTTTTGTAAAACAGATAGTTTCAATTATTTCTCTATCAACTGCAAAAATATTTTTTTAACACTTTATCTATTATTAGTACATGGTAAAAAAAAAAAAAAATACCAAAGTAAATATTTCCTTATTCACATAAAAACAAAATTTTCTTACCACATATGCTTCATTTAATGTATGTAATCTTTTTATCATAACGACTGAATTGTATTTTTTGGTAACAAAACAGAAAAGAATACTGAATTTGTGAGCTTATTACGTGAATAGAGAAACACATTCAAGAAAAACTGTACCAAAGATTTTTCCCCATTTATGCATATTTATTTTTCTAGTCTTCTCTTTTCTAGGGGTTTATTGGATAGTTACAGTGAGATGTGATCTATTCATAAATATCTAAGTTAATATTCTATAAATGCCAGACGAAATATACAATATTTAGGAATGCTTGAATGCTCTTTCGTAATCACAAAATATCTGAATGACGCTAGAAACTATATGTATATCTTTAGCGTATAGGTTGGCTTAATAATGAAAAATAATCTGGTGTGTCACTCACACGACTTTCTCTTACCCTGAAATTTAATACTATAAATACAGGTTGGAGATTAAGAGGTAGGATAACGATGTTATGTAAACCTGTGTTAAACAATTCAAATTAGGCTTCGGACGAGTTTTATATGATAATTGATTCTGTGTGAGGGGGGCTACGCCCCCCCCCCTCAACGCTCCGTTTCATTAATGCACATAGATTTATATAAAATTTAATTCGGTTATTAAAAAATAATTCTGTTTAAAAAAAAATTATTAAAATTATAATTTAAAAAAAATTATCTTTTATGATAATGCAGATGTTTTCCATATAAAAAAAAATTCTAAGTTTTTTTTCGTTAAAAGCAAAAAAAAAAAAAAAATCGATAACTTTGTTTTATATTATCACAGTTTGATGGTTCAACCATTCGTTTTAAATGTATTGGCGTGCTCTTTTGAAAGATACCCATCATGAAAATTTACTCCCCTCGAGGGGGGATTTCCCCCCCCCCCGGGGGGGGGAGGCGGGGCTCCTACATGCACAAAAAAAATTTTCCCAGTTGACTATCTCTATTACAAAAAATATATATTCGTTTCGTTTGATTTAGTGCAGTCTATAGATGTTAAACTCTACTTAACTGCAATTTCCCCCATAGACGTAATGTATTAGAATTCTCTTGATTGTCCCTGTACACGAACCATTTGCTTGATCTTAACGAAAGCTTACTGTAGCATCCCTATATGATACGCATTTAGAATACCAAGTTTGGAATGTCTGCTACTATTTGTTCTTGAGATATGCTGATAACAGACAGACACACACACACACACATACACACAGACCAATCGCTAAAAACATGATTTTCGTATTCAGTGGACCTCAGAACGTGTAAATATAACAAAAACTCGCGTTCAAAAATTTGACCCAAAAACAATACTTTCTCTACCTTATGGGTAAGAGAGAGTAATTGTGAATATAGAATGTATTTCAAATGTAATGGAAAATTGTTAAAGAAAATTTTATTTCAAAATTTAATTACCTTCTAAAACGTATAAATAAATTTGTCGATTGAAATTCATTTTATGCAAATTATTCGAAAAAAGGTGTCACAAGTAAAACGTCAAAGCAGAAATACAGCTTTTATTTGTACATTGTATGGCATTGGTTTACAAAATTATCTTTTTCATTCCACGTTAATTTATTTGTGCCTTTAGTTATGTTTCTTTTCAAAATTCTTATTGTGTATCACTAAGCGTCAATTTATTTCTGCATTTCAGAGTGTTTGTTTTCTGAAATTCTTATTTGTTTTTCATTCAGTGTCAGTTTGTGCATTTCATGATGTTTGTTTGCAAAGTTTTTCAAATTTTGCTTCCAGCATCAGTTTATCTGCACATTTATGATGTTTGTTAGAAAAATTCTTATTGCTGTCTATCAGCGTCAGTTTATTTTTGAATTTTGTGATATTTCTTTAAAAAAATATTAATTTTCTTTCATTTAGCGTCAGTTTATTTGTACATTTTATGGTGTTTGTTTACAAAATTCTCTCTTTTTTTTTTTAAATTTTTTATTATTATTTCTGTACTGATAAGTATAAAGGATTTAAGTCCAAAAATGTCGATTTTGAGTTAAGTACATAGTCAGACTCAGAAAAAAAATTCTCTATCAATTGGTATAAAGGATTAAAGTCTATGTCATTTAGTATCTGAGGAAATCCATTGGTAAAAAAAGATTCAAATCAGAAATTTATCGTTAATGTTTTGTATAAAATATTTAATTCAATTTTTTCCCTTTATTAAATGAAGATTGACAATCACTGAATGGTATGAAGGGTATATGACAACATAATCCCTTTTTCCTAATCGATTCTTCTGATTAGTTTTTAGTTAGTTTAACTTTATTTTTCGTCTCCTGAAAAATCAAGAATATGGACTTAAATCCTTTATACTTATCAGTACAGATTTAGCGTCAGTTTAATTGCGCATTTTATATTGTTTGCAAAATTCTTATTCTTTTTCATTCAGTGTCAGTTTATTTGTGCATTTTATAGTGTTTGTCTGCAAAATTGTTATTGCTTACTACTTTCAATAAAATTCCTTCATTAACGATATTCAAAAGTCTGGTGTGCCACCCACACGACTTTCTTTTGCCCTGCATTTCAATACTATAAACACAGACTGCATATTAAGTCGTAAGACCACTAAGGAAAGATAATAAAAACAATATACTTTAAAAATAATCTAAAATAGGTTTAGGAGCAGTTATATTCGATGTATAATTATGTGTGAGGGGACTGCCACCCCCTCAACCACCCGTTGAATTATAAAGCCTATATTTATTTAAAAAATAATATACATATTACAGGCTGTTAGTAATTTGCCTTCATACTTGACAACCTTAATCCAGTTTTTCAAGTGGCAACAAAATATGAACTTCAGAATACCAAATTTGAATTTCCTGCTGTTATTTGTTCTTAAGTTATACTGATAAAAGATATACATACAGATCAACCGCTAAAAATTGAACCTTCGTATTCAAGGAGCCTCCAGACGTTACGTTATAAAAAGAAAACAGAGTTGAATTCTTTTTTTCAAAAAATACTTTGTATATGGGCATGAAAAATTAATTTTTCTTCGTGAGTAATGTTCGTCACAAAGCACTTCCATTAATTACATTCAATAGTAATGTTCGTTCAGCTTAATTTTGGATAACCTGTATATTGCCTATAAACTATATGCACATAACAACGAGTAGGGTAGGTGCTCCAGTAATTGGCACGCTCCACTAATTGACATCTATCCCGAAATAATTAATAGATAAGAAAAATAATAAAATCATATATTTTACATATAAGAATTTTAACATTTTATGTCAAACACTGAAGCATAGGGTGCTGATAACTGGTAAAACGAATCACTACCAGTGTCAAACACTGGAACATAGAGTGCCAATTACTGATAAAATGAAAAACTGGCAGTGTCAATTACTGGAACATTGAGTAGGTGTCGAATAAAAATTCATAAAAAAAAAAAATTGTTATCAAATGTATTACTAACTTAAGATTTCAAAAAAAGTTTCTGATGACTAGAACATTAAAAACATCAGAGATTGCTCTAAAACTGTCAATCACTGGTGCACTTACCCTACTTAAATTTAGTTTTATATGAAAAACATCTAACACGAAAGTAAATACACTTATGGTAATTTCCAAGCATAGCCCCAATATATCCAAATACTTTGGGTAGCCCTGTAAACGAATGATGAATGATATCCATATCACAATCTATACAAAACATGCTTTTATACACACAAAAATATATGTTCATTCAACTTTACTTAGAACAACCTATATAAGTTACACTGAACTCACCTGAAATTTTCCACATAGACGTAACGTTTTTAAATTCTCTTGAATGACCCTGTACACGAATCATTTTCTTGATCTTAAGAAAAAGTTTAGTGTAGCATTACTATATTATACAGATTTAGAATACCGAGTTTGGCCTTCTTGCTACTATTTGTTCTTGAGATATGCTGATAACAGACACATGCAGAAACAGACAGACAGGCCGACACACAGAAACAGACGCAGACCAACCGCTATAAATATGATTTTCGGATTCAGGGGACCTCAAAACATTTAAATATAACAAAAATACAATTTCAAAAAATTGACTCAAAAGCAATACTTTCATTACCACATATATGGTAAAAGAAAGTAAGAAAAAGTTGAATTTTAATATTTAAAACTCAAATTTAGATCCCCTGATTCTCGCGCTCAGCATATTTATGAATTATAAATATTCCTTATAGAATTTGGATTATAAGCTTAATTTGAAAATTTTCGAAAAGAGTACAGCCATCCACTTTACTAGTTACAAAAAGTATTATAATTTCAAATATGTAAGGTATAACATAGAACATAATGTAAGTGATACTTCAGAGCATTTAACTCTTTTTTAAATACAGAGACTACCACAACACATTAAAATAGTGTTATTAATTGTTTTTACAAAACGCACTAGCTTATATTATTTGAAGAAATTTAGGGATAAGGGAAGAGATTAATTGTTGCTCTTCCTTTATTATTATTATTATTTTACATTATCAGTTTTTGAATTTATATCTAATCTTTTGTAAGCGTAATTTTCTCTCAAAAATTTAATTTTTAATTCAAATTAGGTTTTCCTAAAAGATTTCCTTAAAAATGTTTATTTATGTATTAATATTCTTCTCATTTGACTCAACAAATATTAAATATATGTGTGTTTTAAAATATTCGCTTTATTCTTTATTCTTTATATTTTTATTAATCTTAATTAAAAATTTTTTAAGGATTAATAATGTGTTTAAATAAAAAAGTTCGTTTTGAAACATAAATGCGTGATTAAAATAAAATTTTCTTTCTACTTTATAATTTAAAATGTACATACTCTAAAAATGTGATGTTTTAAAGATTTATCTAAATTTAAAAACATAAAACTTAAACAGTTTAAAATTTCTTATTTATCCGAAAAATATCAATTCATTTAAAAAAAAAAAAAAAAGTTTAAGGAATTTTTTCATAATTTATTATGCTTTATGTTTATTAAATGTTAATTAATTTTTTAATTTTTAATTTTTTCTTTCTTTCTTTCTTTCTTTTTCTTTTTCTTTTCTTTTCTTTTCTTTTTTCTTTTTTTTTTTCTTTTTTTTTTTTTTGTATTAATTTAATAAATTTAGGTATCTAAAAAACTTTATTTCTTTCCATTGGTACCATTTTCTTTATTTTTATTACATTTCCCCTCAAATGGATGGGTCTGAGCAAATTTCGGGTTCCATTGCCAAACGCGGCGATAGATCACAAAGTGTGTTTTTTCGTTATCCTTGTATTTGTATCCGGATATAAACGTCGTTAACATTTTTTACACGCTTTTATTTAATTTTGTATGTTGTTTATGTATTTGGCTCAAATTGATTGAGCTGAAATTTTGTATACGTATAAGACTCCGATGACACTGCATGATCAAGTAGTAACGGGCTTAGGGGTAGGAGTTTGAGTGCTCTGAGATTCAAACTCCAGTTCGAAATTTGTTTTCGAAATCAAACCAGCTTCCTATCATCTGTGAGCTTCGTGAGTTACAATCCAGTTGTAAAGAAAACAATTCAGCTTCAGAAGATAAAAGTGAGGTCGGTGTTAATTTTCGTGACAGATGTAAAAAGGGTTCATTCGACAAGTTTACGGTAGTTTTCTAAATCTAATTTCCGAATAGTTTGAATTTTTTCTCAAAAATAGGAGGTTTTTTGTAATGATACTTGTACGTATCTCCTGTGAATGTTTAAATGTAACACGAGAAATATACATGTATTTTAATTTGACAGAAGGGTTTAATACCATTGTAGCTATAGATCAGACCAATGTAATAACATTGTGTATAAGTCTTCGTTGCGTTTAGGCAATTAAAATGTGTTAAAATTGATTTCGAAGAAAACGAAGTTTTTAATTCCTTAAGCAGATATTGACATGCTATGTGTCTTTGACACTTTTTTTCTGTGACAGTTTTGGCTAAATTAAAAGAATGTCATTAGCGAGGGAAGAAAATATTTTAAAAAAGTGTTGTATACCGCATTTGGTATTTCATAATCATACTTTTTTTTCAAAATTAACAGATTTTTATCTGTATTCTATGAGGAAATTTGTTATATAAAATTAAGAAACAATTTAATTGTCCATCTGTCTATATATATATATATCACAAAGTTATTAAGTTTGTTTACGATAGATTAAATAAATATTGGATCGATTTACGCGTAGTTTTCTGCAAAATGACCTGCATTGTCCGGGAAAGACTCAAAGCTACTCGATATAACAAATAGAACTGAAGTGTTACGGCTTATTAATAGAATGATTAGAGGCACTATCTAAATTTAAATAATGAACTTACTGTTGTTTTTTAAACTATTATTAATGTTTTTTGGTTATTTAATGCTGGCATACAATTTTCTGTTATTATACAAGAAAAAACAAATGAAAAGCGATTCAAGGAAACAGAATTGACTATTTAAATGAAATATTCCTTAAGATTTATTAAATAAAATCGTCACAAAAATCTTGATAATTATTATGTAAATAATACGTTAATTATTACGTAATAATAAAATTATTACGTAAATAATGATGGCAATAAACAGCCTTTAAACGTTCATTTATTCATTTTTATTTACTTAAAAAGAAATACAGAATGATTATGAAATAAAACAATACATTCTTGTAATAATCGCATTTCATTGCATAAATTACATTATATTAGTCAAACATATATCATACGAAGACATACATATATATTGTGGTGTGTTCTCCTTGCACTAACTATTTCACTACCCAGTATACAACCATTGAGAGAAAAGCAGTGTAGTTTCCTTAATTGCGGCTGTAATGCACTATTTAAACTGTTCAATGTTGCGTACCTTCACCAGGTACTTACATCTTGAATTTTATAAATCCTCATGAAAATAATTCTAAAGGAATCAAATCTGGTGATTATGGAGCTCACATTCATAGCTAAAACCGACCAATTCATCAATCAGGGAAAGCGTGATTGAGGTATTCCCAAACAATGGGGTGCTGTTACACTGGAACAAACCGGTTATAGAATTCCACTACTTCTTAGTTGTGGCTTCAACAATTCCTTCAACATGTCGAAGTATAAATTGCTAGCAATTGTCTCATCGGTAAACACGAAGCACTCATACACCTTTGAACTGTGAATCCCTTTCACACATTCATTTGAGTATATCCCGTTGCTACTCTTGAAGCGTATTAAGATAGTAGACACAATTTTAGGTGGCCTATATTATACAATTATACTTCTTGCTCACACGTGTAGAATATAGCTTCATGGCTGATGAGGACATGATGAATCAAATTATCATTTTCGACAGCCTTTAGTAGGCCATACCACATAGTTTGCTTAGATGCATTGTGCTCTGCTTTAATTTTATGCTCAATCTGGATGTTCTATCAATATTTATGCAATTTGTAGCGTAGAAGTTTTATTTTTCCTAGAGTGTGCTGTGGTACACACAGACACCCAGAGTCTTCTGATAGATGCAGAGGGTAATATGTGTGATAGCCTCCTGTACACGTTGCACAGTGTTTGGTGTTACGAGTGCCTTCCTTGGACATTGTTCATCTGTAACATTACTTGTTCGCTTGAATTTGTTACCCAAGATCGTGATAGATAATCTGTTGGGGCCAGGTTTCCAAAACCTATGGAAGAAATCTGTCTGCATCTTTTCCCACTTCAATGCACGCAAAAGAGCACGTACGACAACTGTTCGTTATTCTGTTGTTAACAGCCTTTCCCGTTACTTGCAAAATATATTTTTTCGTTAATGACTTCATTAATTATCACAAAAAATGCATAATTCTTTCATAATCACTTGCATTTTTATTTACACATGAATAATAAAATTGAAATAAGAATTTCACGAATAATAAAAGTTTCGCAGGCTAAAAATGCTGGTATATATAAAACAATGTTTCTATTTGTGTTTGATAAAAAGAAAAAAAAAACTTACATGATCGATTTATGCCCAGTTTTTGGCAAAAATATTTGAATTGTTCAGAGAAGTTTTAATGATATTGAAATCTACGATCTGACAAGTAGAAAGAAATTTAGGGCCAGAGTGACTTTGCGATACAAATTTTTCTAGGCTGCCATTTTCTCTTTTAGATCACTAGTTCCTATCATTCATCCTACTAGTTGTATTATTTAGAAATTTCGTCCAACGGATTTCCTCGTTGCTAAAGTAATGATATCTTCCAGGAAGGAATTTTGTTTCGTAAACTTCCTACATCGTCTTTCATTCTACTAAAACTATCCCTTTCAGATTTTATGCAAAGTTTACTCAACCGATTTATCAAAGTATTGTCTTTATTTAGTTGCGATTTTTTTTCAGTAACTGAATCAAGCGATTTTTTTTTTCAGTAACTGTTGAGTAATGAACTGAGTTCAGTAACTGCGGTTTTTTCAGTAATTGCGTGTGAATTTCTGCGCGCAAAGTACCTAGCTAAAAAATCTCTTCAGAAAAACTTTTAAAAAGTTAAAAAAAAAAAAAAAAAAAAAACTGCAGATAATTTGAAGGTATTTGGAACAATAAAATTTTTAAGGGAAAAAAAAGTACTTGCTTCGAAACTGCAAATTATTTGTTTTTAAACTGCAGTTATTCTGAAGATTTTATGATTTTTGTTCCAAATATCTTCAGATTACCTGCAGATTTTTCTGCAGTTTTTACTTTTTCTTTCTTTTAGCTGGGTATGTCTGGATTAGACATTCCAAAGACAACGGAGTACCCAAACCCAGTATATTGTTGATAGGGATGACACTGTCAATGATAGGAGCAACCCGTACAGAGGATTTGACCGAATACCCTGAATTTTCGTTTCAGAATATATATATATTTAGATTTTTATATTTATAAAAGATTCATTTAAAGATAGCGACACCGAAGCAGGATAAATTCGCTAGATAAATATATAAATGAATAATCATTATAAACTAATTTAGTACGCATTATTGAAACATACTATTGGAAATTTTTGTCCATTAAACCAGGTAAAATAGAATGCACTCACTAAATGGTGATTATTTCATTTGTTAAGTATAAAATAAATGCAGAATACGCTCTAATTACAAGTGCCTGAAATTCAAACAGAAATATGTCTGAAATGATGTGTTCAATTTTAAAATGCAAAAGAGTGTTTTATTTATTTTAGACACTTGGAGGACCATCATTTCAGATACTTGCAGCGCCTAAATTTTTGCATTAAGGAGACATTATTGACCACAGTAAATGTTTTACATGAAAAAAATGTAGCGTGGAATTGTGTTTATTGGTTAAAAAAGAGGTTCTAGAATCTCCTAGAAAACATTTAAAATATTATTTACATTTAAACGAAAAGGCTCCATAAAGTAATTTAATCCCAAATTTAGAGTCGAACCTAGAAATTCACAAATCGACGATTGCGTGACTGAGCTATCCCGGCTGATAACCGATACCATGTAAAAAATAATATACGCGCGTATTATTTGCGAAATGAATTATATTTTTCTTTTTTAATAAGTACTTTTCGCAGTAAAAGTACTGATAATGTATCTAAAGTTTAATGTATATTCCATTGTTAAATTTTATGGTTTAGTAGATTTTTCTGTAAAAAGTATAACAAAACTGTGAAAATCATAATGTCCAAAGTTTTTTTCTTTTTTCTTTTTTTAAACTGATATTATGAAAAATAGAAAAAAAAATGTTTGTTTTGTATTGAATGGCTTTTTTTGGCGCAAGGTCCAAAGTAGGACATGCTGCGCCATGTTTTGTATTGAGATGTAGGTAAATCATACGGAATAAAGGAACTCTTTTTTTTCAAATAATAATAATAAGCATTTTTTTTTCCGATATCAGTCTTGAAGGAACAATGAAGATTTGATTTTGGAAAGGGATGATCGCTGAGTCTAAGGTAACGTTTTCGGTAAGATCCATTCTCCCCACAGCCTTTTTTTTTTTTTTTTTTTTTTTGTAAAATCACGAAAAACTATTCATATGTTTAATATTATAGGTCCAATTCCGACAGTAATCGCATTTCGAAGATAATAAGATTGCTTTAAACATTTCAGGACATATCTCTACATATTTATTTCCTTTCCTAAGAGTAGAATTATTATATATATATATATATATATTCATTTTCACATATTTAAGAAAACACGCACACACACACACACACACAAATATCTATACTCTCAAGAAAATTACGGTATTCTTTTTTCTGAAAATATACTACATTTAGCAAGATTAAAAAAAATATATGAAGTATATAAAATATATTCTCAAACATTTTAATTAATCTCTTATATATATATATATATATATATATATATATATATATATATACTAAAAAAACCCGAACAACTTATGCTTAAATAACTATTATTTTTTGCATTTTATTGAATAAATTAGCCATTTTATGATTATTCTATTTCATCGTATTTAATTAAAATATTTTCAGGCGGATTTAGCTTGTGAATAAAATGTTTTTACTAAATATTAAAAATATGTTATAAATGTTAAATGATTTTAAGAAATTAAAAATTAATAATAATCATTCTCTAATCATTCTAAATTGAAAACGAAATTAAACCATTGAGCTTTAAAGTTTATTTGCAAATGGAACTTTTATTATTGTTGAAAAAAATTATCCTGAGAATTAAATTTTTAAAATATGTAGAAAATTATAGAAATTTTACATCTGAAAGAAATATCCCATCTAGAAATACTCAAATATTTTCTAATTAGTGATAATGGGAAATTTTTGGAAACAATTACAACTGAATACTTTTTGAAAAGTCGTTTAAAATTGAATTGATAAATTAATTCAGGAATGTATTATTGTTTTTATTTTACACACACATACATACAAAAGAAAAACGTATCTTTAAGTGGGGCTTTCTGTTATTTTCGAGAAATAATAAAGTAACTGAAATATATACATACAAAATCATTAATGAAAATAAACAGTGAATTCAAAAATTATTTTGAAACTGACTTCTTAAAGATATTTTAACGGGTATATAGAGACCTTTTTATTTTTTTTTTTGCTTAATGTTTGTCACGGCATTTCTCACTTTTAAAATTTCTACGCTCTCCAGTGGCATCATGTACGCGCTTTAGTGGTTCAGTGTAAGAAACGACCAGTAAAGAAAAAAAAAAATACATTGACTGTTAAGCGTCAAATTTTTCCTCTCAATTAAATAAAATAAAGACATCAAGAAACAAACGATTCTAATTTTTAAAAATCAAATTGTGAATATTTTTGTATTTAAAACATTTTTGGTATTTTTATCAATTTATTTTAATAAATTGCGCTCTTAGGTTGCACTCTTCTATCTAGCGGTTTTCTCTAAAATTCACGTATATACGCGCCAAGATCCCTTAAAAAGACACCCCATGGAGGGCATCTTATCAAGGTCTAAGACCCACGGCTTTAACCCCTACACCAGTAAAATTGCTAGAAAACAGTCATCCTAAAATTCCTGAAAATGTTATTGATTTTCATTATTTACCCTTTTTTCCAAATAAAATTCAGTAAGATGAAATGTTTACCTAAATGTTAAATTATTTTGAACTCATATATCGCTTTGATTTTTGATCAAATTTCGTATCCGAAAGACACATTTACTCGTACGTAAGAAACTAATTCTACATTCAGAAATTTGTTCTGATTTAATCCATTTTATTCCTGGATGAGAGGAAACTGAAAATATTGAAGCATAAAGTCTGTATTACAAGTCATCACCCAAGGCATAAACAAAAGTGAATAGAAATCCACTCACGCAACCTAATAGAGTTACTGAAAGAATTGTTCTTAATAAAATATTCTATTAAGTCATTTCGTATAATAATTTTGGAAAGATCAAACTTCAAATGTTGTGATCTTATGAATAACAGGAATCAAAGCAATCACGTTAACGAACTCAGTAAATGGCTTAAAGATTTCACCATTTCGCGAATCATTTGCTTAAAGTTGCTTTTTAAAAAAAGATTTAAAATATTACTTTTTTTAGTTTTCCTCTACAATTAAATACACACACACACACACACACACACACACACACACACACACACACACACACACACACACACACACACACACACACACACACACACACACACACATACACATATATATACACAGGGTGCAAACTGTTACAATTTGGCGGCTTTTATTTCAGCAAACACTCATCGGAATGACAGTTGTAAAAATGTTTTAAATGAAGTAAGAAATGATGTCACGACGACTCTACAAAATATACAAAATCAATTTTGTAAAAATTACAAAATTCAAAACACTTTATGTAATTTCTAGATATTTTATAATTGTATTTAGTCTTTAATTTTAATACTATGAGAAGAATTGCTTAATTTAATATATTTTACTGTCAGCTGTCTATATTAATTAGAAGTGAAATACTCACAAAAATATATTTTGCAAAATTAATTCGGGCGTTAATGGGTTAAATATGTTTGTGAAATTTTAAAGGAATGCAATTATAAACATGAATTGAAAACCATGCTTGCATTTCAAGAATTATTTTACATATTGGGCAATATGGGAAAAAAAAAAAAACATTAGTACGATTATTTTATAGATTAGAGATTATTTAAGAGAAAGTAAACTTGATGAATTTTAATGTTACCGTAACTATAAGTGCTAATCTACTGTATAAAAATGTATAATTTTTCTGCATGTTATAAATAAAAAAAATCGTATTATAAGATTTAATTCGTGAAACTTAACATTTATCAGAAATGTTTTGCTCAGAATAAAATAATTATACATTTCATA
Organism: Salticus scenicus; assembly: GCA_963930645.1. Lineage (NCBI taxonomy): Eukaryota > Metazoa > Arthropoda > Arachnida > Araneae > Salticidae > Salticus > Salticus scenicus. The sequence continues at coordinate 12,790,392 of OZ005654.1, read as the reverse complement.
GATTATATAAACTAATATAATTATCAACGAATTTAATTTTGTTTACCTTTTACATTAGCTTGCAGAAAGATACAATTTGTCTCAGTCAGGAATGAAAGAGGTAATTTAGAAATTAATTTTTGATAGAATGGAGTAGAAGGCTTATTTTTACCAACTATGTGAAAAATCCGCGCGTTAAGCGGAAGGCCCGGGGTTCGATTCCCGGCTCTGGTATTTTTCACATAGTTGGTAAAAATCAGCCTTCTACTTCATTCTATCAAAAATTAATTTCCAGGTTGATGAATTAAATTTCTGAATTGAAATTTCGTGGCCGTTTGGAGTTATGCCATGTTTAAATTTGTCACTTGATATAGCTGCTTTAATGCAGACTCGGTGACCTTGCCATCGTAATTCATGTGAGAAGTGCCGAGCTGGTTATCAGCCAGGGTAGCTCAGTGGTTAGAGCATCCGCGCGTTAAGCGGAAGGCCCGGGGCTCGATTCTCGGCTCTGGTATTTTTCACATAGTTGGTAAAAATCAGCCTTCTACTCCATTCTATCAAAAATTAATTTCCAGGTTGATGAATTAAATTTCTGAATTGTAATTTAGAAATGTTTCGAGAATAGCGAACAAATTAATATCTGCAATTTTACAAAGAAATTATTGAAATACAGGTCTCTCTTTTATCAAACTAATTAATATACTAATTTCTATTTCTCAAAATTTCTATAGCATGTATGGTACATAATTACCTTTATTGCTTAAAAGAATTATAAAAATTAATGTAAATACAAACCCATTTTTTAAAAATATTATTAAAAAAAAAAAAAAAAAAAAAAAAAAAAAATGTAACATGTTTTGAAATAAAATTTCTTTTGAATATACGTCTACAAAAGACCTAATAATATTTCAAGAACAAGTCCATTTTTTTTTTGCACGAGTTAAATATGAAAATGAGGATAAACAACAGAATGATTCAACTCTTTCAAAAAAAAAAAAAAAAAACAGTATGCAGTGGCTACTGCAAAAGTTTCTTCTATATTTTCCTATATAATTTCACGCAGTATAAATATTTTCTTTACCAAAATTATTTTCTATGATGAATGCAGACGATTTTTATCTCAGAGGAGTACAATCATTCATTTTAATGTTACTGTCGATTTCTTTCGAAATATACCCATATTGAAACTGTACGTCTTCGAGGGGGGGGGGGAGGAAGCAACGCTCCTACCTACAAAATTTTTTTTCCTATTAAACTATTACTATTATGAAAACTTATTTTTAATTTATTAGTGATTCATTAAAAGTATTTCTCAGCTTTGTACGAAATTTGGGCCTATATAGTCATGGTAAAAATTTAGAAAAAACACCGCCCATAAGGCGATTTTCACTAAAAATTAATAGGTACGGTTTTATGTCAAAGCGTAATTGCATTTCAATATATGTGGAATTCTATGCATCAGTTCTCGAGCTAGTGTTACCACGAAATTTTGCCCCCCACACACACAGATTAATATTTTCCAAAACTGGTCAAATTTCGTTCTGAAACTCTCAGAACGTGTAAATTGAGTTAAAATTCATCAGTCGAAAATAATTCCTTTTTTTGAATATGAAAGAAAGTAAAAAAAGAAAATGAAAAATATGAAACGAAAAAGGTAAATAAAGAAAAATCAATAATAAAAATAAGAATAAGTTATATAAAATGAAGAAAATGGGATAAAGAGATATAAAGAAGAACATGTCCTTTCTAATTTTTGCTTTTATTTAATGTATGGGCTGGCTTTTGTACATTTTTTCTTAATTACTGGTTCTTCCTTGTAACGTAAGCATTTTCTCTTTCTATAGGTGTATTTTTTAGTTCGATAGAAAAATCATAACCGTTTTAGTGATAGCAGTATTTATGCATCTCAGAATAAAAGAATAATATTTTTAAAACACACCATGGTTACACATATATATATATATACTCAAGATATTTTCAAGAATATTTTCTAGGTATGTATTAGGTATTAAAATCCAATTTTTACTAAATGAAAATGACAAATCGCAAAATAATATTTATATTTAGAAAAAATAATGTTTTAATAAATTATCATTCATAAATTATAAAAATAAATAAATATAATCACTTTATCAATTTTACTTTAACTAGACATTCAATATTTCTTAGAAAAACAAAAATTAATAACATGAAGAAGATATGTAAAAAAGTAGTCATAATTTAAATGTGAAAAATAAGAATTGTTTATCATTATAATATTTTTCCTATATAAAAAATATTCTGTTAGGGAATTAATAAACATTTATTTTTGTAGTAAAGTATTAATAATTTTTTTTAATTAATTAAGCAACCTAAAAATATATCAGCATATTATTTGCCATTCCTTCGAAAAATAAATAAATAAAATAAATAAATAAATAAAAATAAACTAGTCTTCTCATAAAAATATATTTTAACAATTAATTTTATGTTTGTATTTGTGATATTTATAATGGATTAATTTGCACATTTTCTTCTATAAATTTTGCTTTTGTAAATCATAACAGTAAACAATTTTGTTTTTAGATGTATGGAAAATTTTTTTATCGCTTTAAGATTAATAACACGACAAATTTCTAATAAGAAAAAATAACAGTTATCAATTTAAAAATGAATATATATATATATGTATATCGAATTACAAAATTTTCTAAATGACAATAAAAGTATATTTATGTCTGGATAAATAAAAAAAAATAAATAAATAAATAAACAGAATACATTGTATTTTTTTGTGCATTAAATTTACTATATTTTTTTAATGCATTGCATAGATAAAAATTACTTTAGAATAAGGATTTAAAAAAAATGAAGTAGATTGATATATATATATAGTACGTGGGTGCGGTCGTGGGCGTTCAATCAATTAATACTAATTATCATTAAATATTTAATAATATAAAGAATAACTATAATACAGTTTATATACAGGATGAAAGTAGGGATCAATGTTCGTTTAAATTAAAGTCAGTTCATAATATCATATAATAGTCATAGTAAAACAAAACAGTCACAGTTTATACGTAACACCAGTCTCATACAACTTTCAATCAACACGACTATCTAAGAAGATTATAATTGATATTTCGTCCGTTTAAGAGCACTCGTCTAATGCTCTTCGTCAAGGGAAACTTTTCAGCAGTTCATCTTACTCTTACTCGTCGATATAATATTCAGCACAACTAGAAAGTATCTCTTCGTCAAAAATAATAACTTTCATTACGTCTTTAGCCATTTTGTAAAAGAGCAGGCAGCAGAGCTGAAACACTGCCTCGTCCAAAGGTCCCATCGTCAAATGAACCGTTTCTCGTATGTGCTGCAAGACTCCGTCTATGGGGATGCGTGCGCAGGAGAGGTGAGAGTGATGACGTCTTTCTCACGTCACGTATACGTCATCAGTCCTCAAGGCTGTTCGCTCGTTGCTGCAGTGAGAGAACTGGACTTAAGAAAAATCTGGTTTCGGAATCAAATGACCGGACAAGCATGGTGCTTGCACTACATACAGTATATATATATATAATGAAAAATATGTATTAAGCACTGAAATTAAGCAGATTTTCTTTTTCACGCACTTCATCATAAATGTTTAAGATAATAACTTGTGGTTGTTAAGGTCAAAACTGAAAATCTCCCTTAAAAATCAGGTAAGAAAATTAGGAATTTTAGAGATATTCTGATTAATTTTGAGTGAAATGAATCTACGTTCCGTTCTATATTCTGAATTTGGAAGAATACGGCCCTCTTTTCACACTAGTTTTACCTTTTAAAATGAAATGACCCGGTATCGGACAAACGCTGTCCACTACTGAAAATGATGGCATATTATGATACGACACTCATATACACGTTATATTTTATTATAAAATTTACTAAAATTTAACGTTACAAAACAATTATGGGAACTTTTTATAGTCAAATGAAAACAAGGAGTATAAGAAATCAATTTGGAATAAGCAGATGCAAAGCAAACAAAATTTGGCCCACCTTACTCAAAATAACAAGGAATAATTACATAATGTCAAGAGGTTTCTGGGAGTAAAAGGAATTTCCTTCTACAACTGATGGCTGGAAACCTATGTAGTTCAAGACAGTAATAGTAGAAAGTTGTAACATCAACCTCAAACGCAAGCCGAACCTATGCATGCCTTCGAAAACGTATTTTTGATTTTTAATTTAAGCATGTCTATTAGTGAAGCGTGTCTACCCCTGGTACACTTATTTTACTTTTAGTCAATTGTTATACTACTAAAACAGCCATACATTAGCCAGATTGGTATAAATATTCTCCTTAACTTAACTATGAAAGTTGATATAAGGTTTATTTTATTTTATTTTTGAAATAAAATTAGAGAGCTTCAATTTAACTAACTAATCATTTCAGTATTATAGGATTACTATAAACACTACATTTTACTTAGCAGATCTAAAAAGTAAGCATTAAAAATAATTTTGATTGATATAAGATATAAATGGTAAAATTAACTTTTTGTATACTCAAATCTAGTTATTAAAGTAATGCCTTGAAACTAAACTAAACGAGATACATAAAATCTTCGTCTAAAGTAGATAGGGAAAGAACACAAATGATAAAGCAGTCTTGTTTTATACTAGTCTATGCTTGCTAGATTAATAGAAATATGTCTCTTTTAAGATAATTTTTTTTTTTTGAAAAAAGGTCTGATTCATTCATTGATATAAAATTAGAAAACCTGAATAATACAAAATGCCTGATTGTTTTTAGAAGCTAGTCATGATTGATTTAGAAACAACATCTAAATTAAAGGACTACATTTTTTAGAAGGTTTAGATCTTTGTTAAACCCATTAAAACTATAGTTTATTTATAAAACAACTTTTCTTTACAGCTTGTTGGGTGGTCTGAATGATTAGCATCCCAGAAGCTTGACTTTCTAAAATGATACTTATCTAACAATATAGTCTACTTTCAAGTTAGATCGATTAATCCAGATTAATATAAGTCTGTGTCTCTTCTAAAAATACTAATTAAAAGTCGTTGCAGTCATTTTTTTTTACTAAAATTACGAAGCTTCAGTAGAACAAAATACAGAAGATAAACAAGCATTAATGCGTGATTCAATGTATGTTGTTGCATTACTCGTAACTTATAATTTTTTTTTCTTTTTCTTTTCTTTTTTTAAAAAATATTTTACTTATTTATTAAAAAATTTCAAGATTTATATAATAATTTAACCTGACGTTTCGACGATTTATAATAAATTCTCCCAATTTTCTCAGTTCCATCAAGAGGAATATAACTTACCATCTTCGTTCGACTGTTGCAGTTGAAATATATTTGCTTTTAGATATAAAAACTATTACATTGTTTTAGACATTTTGTTTGTCCTCTTATGTAATGGAAACACGACATCAATGCCATGTCTCATAATTTTAATTCTAGGAGTAAGAAAAAAGCGATGAAAGGCTTATATATTTTTAAATATAAATTTTCTATATATAGATTAAATTACATTTAAAAAATGATAAATTAAACTTGATCTGTAATTATTTTCCTTAAATATGTATCACAAATACATTTAAGAAAATAATTTTATCGTAAATTAAATGTATTTATCAGGAAGCTAAAATAAACAAATTTTAAACTTTTGAAAAAATACATAGAATTTTACTTACTGGTTATATAATACTATTACAAACCAGACAAACTTTTACTTTTTAAGTCATGGCTTCGATTTTTACGTTCATTCGTTCTTGAAAGACATTGCTTGTATGTCACGTTTTTCAGATTATTTTAGAAATTTTGTTTGCGTTACAATTTTTATTCCATTAACGTAAAATTCTATAACGCAGGAAATATTCACTTTACAGCTTCTTTTACCAATATTTGACAACTTGTTCAATAATGCTATCGACGCCAATATTAGAAATCAGTAATGCAAACTCCTCATGAATTATTTGATGAGGAAACAATATTTTTCATGTACGTTTTATATCTAAATTTGATTTTAAATGTCACTGATATAGATTTTTTTTTTTTTTGATAAAATGATCTGCAAATTTTGTATCACACATAAAAAAAAACGTTGCATTGGATTTCTGAGAAAAATGTAACCACATTGTTAGAAAAGAAAAAAAAAATGTACTTTGTTATCATATACTATTATCTAAAATCTTATTTATTAAAAAAATTCAGTTAACTTTTAATTGTTTTGTAAATGTAAAATATTTTATACCATATAAATTTATAATAACATACCTATAATAAATTTATAATAATAATATTTAATATATAAATAATATATATATTTGAAAGAAATTATTCCCCTTCCCTTTTTTTTTTCTTTTATTTCTTAGGCTTTAAGTGATTTATATTGGCAAGTATTTTATATACACTGCTTTCCATAAAAGATATGTGAAGTAATTATCGGATAGTTACGAAATTTGGCAGGAAGTACGAATCTGACAGATATGTAAATGGTTAGTTATAATGCGTGATGGTGCATCGCATAATGTCGCCAGATGATGTTTAACATTGTTCTTCCTGATTTATAGAAAAGATGCGCAGACAGACATTTTTTTTTTTTGATTGGGAGAGCCGCAAAAGGTAACATAATAAACTGTTAGAATTTAGGAGAAGAACAATATTCGGGGTGATGGGAACTAAGCGATTAGCTCGTCGAATAGCTTGGCACTTTCCTTTTAATGGAAGGAGGTTTAGAGGTCAGTATGTGAGAGACAAGGTAAATACATGCTGGCCAAGTTCAACCATATAGCTGTAAAGATCGCCACAGTACACAGTGTGCCCACACAAAGCCAACCGAATCATTGTCCGCTATCAAGACACAAGCAGTATTTTCACTATAGGCCCATTTGTCTATTTTTATCGTCACAGGAAGGCTCTCAGAAAAACATTTGATATTAAGGTTCTACATATCATATGTCGTCTTTACTTGAAGTGGTTTCGCGCTCGACGGAATTGGATTTGAATCGAATGGAAGTAGCTAGTCTTCAGCGACGTATTGAGATTCAGTTTGGGAAGTGATGACACTTTAGTACGTGTGAAGGTCGAGCGCGAACGTTTGAATGTATTTTTCATTTTACAGCGGCAAATCACTCCATCAGTTGATGTGAGGGTATGGAGTACTATTACAATCGACACAATTTGAATTAAATGAAAGGGCACGTGAAGAATACAAATTTAGAGAGGATGAAAAGATAGGTCTTATTAGACCAACAAACAGAGCAAAAGTGAACACGGAGTTTGGCAAAAACATTAACCTCAAAATGAACTTTCGCCAAATTACGCCGCCCAAGCACCAGTTTTTTTTTTCAGTCTGTTAGGAACATTTTCATATATTATTTTCAAATATTATAGCTCAGATTTTTCTTCGCCAAAAGTACGTTACACTTTCTATGAGAGCCAAAATCCGTTGAATTATGGTGATAAATTTCATCATTTCATCACTTCATTGAATTCTGACATTACGGAAGATCAAGTAAAATTACATGTTATAAATCACGCTTCCGCATGATGTAATTACACTAATTTCTTAGGTTCGCGATCATCTGTTGACAAATTAAGTATTATGAAAATAATAATAACTTTTTTTTTGCGTGTCAAAAAACTATTTATCTATATGTATATTAACTGTTGGTGGAATTATTGGATTTATTTGGTATGCATTAATTAATCACGAACAGCCACAAAATACAACGGTGTTTATGTTTTTTCTTTCCTTCTTATTTTTTTATTTTTTGTTGGAATGAAGAGATGATTCAAGGCTAGTTTTTTAATCTGTGATATCTGAAAGAAAGTAACGTTCTCCTCCGCAGAAAATAAATCTAATTCTTTTCGTTTAAAGAAGGCTTTTAAACAGGGAAAAGGAATAATTTTAAGAAGTTAAATGCAATTAAATTTTAAGAAAGAATATGTGATTTTTAATATCACAGCCTCTAATATTCCTTCATTTTAACATGATAGTTTTTTGTACGTTCATTAATTCTTGTGGTAGAAGAACCTCACATGTTCTACTTATATAAAGTCTCCCAAAAGTCAATTTGCAACAGGACAATGTAATCTATCAGACACAGTAAATAATGTGATAAAAGTAATTAAGACTAACTAACATCCTTCTTTGGGTTGTCTGATTTATCAGATTTCTCACAAATCGAGCCTATCTTGGATTACTTGGAACGATGAAGTGACTATCCAAGGAGTTTTATTGCTTTAGAAGCGTAATCGCAGAATTATGGAATGAGATAAATCAGATCACCATTCGTGGCGTGCATGAACCATAGATATAGTAATACATATAGATCTATCATCCCCATGTTATCGAGCAAAAAATTTTCATGCCGAAAAAAAGTTCTAAAATCAGCCATTAGGGAGTATTGAAAAAAAGAATAAAAAGAAAAATGAATTTGAAACTTTATCTGGAGTTTTTCATTCACCTGTAGTAAATAAATTATTTATAAATTTTATTTACTAAATTGTCCGTGTGTATTCCTTTGTGTGATTTATTCGGTTCCCCGAGGCAGCCATTAGAGTGACTTTTCCCGAAAAAAAGGTATCACTTTTTCCCTCTCGCTGATCAATTTATGTCTTATTACTATATCTATGGCATGAACTAAAGGCAACATTTATTGAATCGTGTATTCAAGTTAGAGGTTAATCCACAACTTACTTGTATCTCTATAAATCTATATTTTCCTGTAACAAATGATCCTTTGTTTAAATATATTCAATTTACATACGTTAGCGTTCTATTCACAAGAATAAAATTTCTTTAATTTGTGTAACTTTTGCTTGATGTCAAAAGTTTTATGCCGATGGAAGTAATATTTCTACTGAAAGTTAAATTAAGCTAATTCTGCACTTTGCAGTTTTCATTTTTTGTAATAAAATTTGTCGTTATAGCATAGTTTGTTTCTTAAAATTATATGCTGTTATGGTTGTGATGTATTCAAAGTGAATTTTGCACACATTACAAAATTTCACCAGTATTGAAAAAAAGTAGGCCAATTTAGGCCAATAAGGAGGCAATTTAGTGAGGACGTAACGATCTTAACTGTATTGACAAGTGAAAAATTCATGAAACTCATATTAATTTTTGTATTTGATGCATGTGTTGTTTTTAATTTACATGCTATCTGCCGTCTCAAATCATCAGGAACTTTTAATGCATTATTAAGACACATAGAAAAAATTAACTGGAAACATATGTCTTAATGTACATAGAGTTCTTTTAGAAATTCAGATTATTTCTTAATGCAGTTTAATTGTAAATATCGGCCATACAAATTATAGTCAAATAAAATAATTATTGAGGACTATTGTTTGCAAAAATTCCCACTCGCATCCTTAATAAAATTTAATTGTTGAAAATTTCGAGCAAATTACTAAAAAAGAACATTTTAAATTAGAAAAATAAAATTGGGTAAATTTAGGAATCAGGGAAAATTTTAACGAAAAGTATACTTTTAAAATTTAAATGCATACCAATATTTGCAATTTTCATTAAAATTATTTTATTTAACGTAGACGAAACAGGAACTAGAAATGAGTTTACGAGTATTTAGAATATCCTTTTGTGTTAATATTTAAAGAAAAACATATCTTACGATTTAATTTATTAGATAGTTATATAAATGTTTACACGTCAATAAAAAATGCATTTAAGAATATTAGAAAAAAGTTTTTGAAACTGTATTATATTTATGTAACTTCGAATATTTTAATATTGTTAATTAAAAATGTCTACATTATTTATATATATTGTAATAAATCTTTTGAAAATAACACAAATTAATCAGAGTTTCAGTGCTTAAACAACAATCACAATATCCCAGATAATTAATTAAATCTGTATTCATTAATGATTATTTGTAGGTTTTTATTAAATTTTTTGCGTAAATATTTGAAATATAAATACAATAATAAGTAAATCTGTAAAATAAACTATAATAATAAATAAAACGTTATTTTCATTCAAGGCAATAAACGCAAAATATTCTGCGAGAAAAACAGTAACTTTATGCATTTTGTACCATATTTACCTTCAATTCATCAAAGATTAAAATAATTCGATTGGAAATACCTCTCTCTCATTTTGCTAAGTAAATGTTTGAACAAGACATTAATTAATAAATTTCTAATGACGTTTGTTTTTCCGTACGAGCCGTTTTAATTATTCTTTTTGAGTGTAAATCATCCTTATTTCAAAAATTTTATCTTGCATAAATTTTAAAATAAATGTTTCAGGTAAAAAAAAAAAGTATTATAAAGTAAAAAATTTTTTTAAATCCTTTTTTCCTGCTATCTGAGAAATTTTGTGATGACATTAAACATACTTTAATTACATTGAATCTGTGAAACATTTCGGAAAATTTATATACATTTTGCTGAATTTTTAATTGTATAAAATTGAAATGCAACATTCTTTTGTAATTAAAGAAAGGTATAATTTTATTTATAGCGTGGTTGTAATAAAACTTGCACTTTAAACAAACATTATGCAGTTGAAAAGAGCGAGTGAATTATCATCAAATTCGATATGCCAATTACTTTTTAGATCTACGCAAGAAATGAAAAAAAAAAAAAAAAAAAAAAAAAAATTCTATTAAATGTAAAATTTTATTCAAATGTAATGACACACACAGCATAAAATACTAATAAAAAATTGTTTATGAATTCCATATAAGCCATTTTATAAACCATGTTCTTAGACAGACTAAGACAATGACTCAACAAGGATTTATTTAACAAAGCAGTATTAAGTGTACTTTTTTAAAACGGGGTTATTGCTAGTGCTCGGATACTTTTTCTGCGGAATGTACGATCCGACTTGCGATCTACGATAGCTGCGATTGTTACAATAGTATGCCTCCCTTAATCATTGTTTTTTAGTCTATATCCGCGGAGTAAAAAAAATGTGGAAAGAAATAAAAACTAAAAACTAAAATTTTTGTATTTTCAAAAAGGAAAAATATTTTTGGAATATAAATAACGGGTATACTACGCAAAAGTTGAATCCAAATGAAATGGATATTAGTTTATTTCTTACTTTATTGAAGCATTTGGCGAAAAAAAGTTCTCTAGAAGAAGTTTGAGTTTCAAGTTTTTTGCCAATTTGCCTATGGATATTGTTCAGATGATAGAACGCGAACCAAATAAATATATTGAATATTATAAACATGTAAAAAATCTATTAATAAAGCGTTTTAAGCTAAGCCCATAAGCCTTTAAAATGAAGTTTAGGAGACATCAGTGTAGATCAGATTGTTTATATTAAAATGTAGTTATTTTTTTTAAGTTATTTTTTTTTTTTATTTTTTTTTTATTTAGAACATGTTTAGACGATTGATTAAATGGTGTAGACCCCAGACATTACACATTTCTCTCTATTAATTGCCGAAACGTCAGTGGAGGCCGTCTGTTGAGACTCAAAACGGTTTTGGGCTGTGTCTGTCTGTCTGTCGCGCGATAGCGGCCGCAAAAATAGCGCTATTGACTTAAAATTTGGTACACATGTTCATGAGCCCCACGAAATCAGCTGTATAGTTTTTGGTATGTATTCCATTTGTAGTTCGTATACAGGGACATGCCAAAGTTTTTCTTATCATTACGGCGTATGGGAGGAATTTGTATGTATCGCGATAGCGGCCACAAAAATTACGCTATTGACTTTCAATTTGTACACATGTTCATGAGCCCAACGGAATCAGCTGTATAGTTTTAGGTGTGTATTCCATTTGTAGTTCGTGTACAGGGATACGCCAAAAATTTTCTATCATTACGGCCTATGGGAAGAATCTGTATGTACCGCGATAGCCACCGCAAAAATCAAGCTATTGACTTCCAATTTTTGCCGAAACGTCAGTGGAGGCCTTTTGTTGAGACTCAAAAGTATTTTGGGTTCCGTCTGTCCGTCCGTCTGTCAGTCTGCCTGTCGTGCGATAGCGGCCGCAAAAATCACGCTATTGACTTGAAAGTTTGTACACATGTTCAGGATCCCCACGAAATTAGCTGTATAGTTTGGGGTGTGCATTCCATTTGTAGTTCGTGTACAGGGACACGCCAAAGTTTTTTTTTATCATTACGGCCTATGGAAAGGATTTGTATGTACCGCGATAGCGGCCCCAAAAATAACGCTATTGACTTGCAATTTTGTACACATATTTATGAGCCCAACGGAATTAGCTGTATAGTGTTAGGTGTGTATTCCATTTGTTGTTCGTGTACAGGGACACGCCAAAATTTTTCTTATTCTTACAGCTTATGGGAAGAATTTGTATGTACCGCAATAGCGGCCGCAAAAATCCTTCGATTGACTTGCAAATTGGCGCACACGTTCCAGCTTTGCATATAAGTAGCTGTATAATTTTTATTGCTATATTTTTTATAAACTGTGTACAGGGACACGCCAAAATTCTTAACATTACGGCGTATGGGGTGAATTTCGTTTAAACGCATTTTAATATCATTACTTTGCAATGAAGAAAATGAAACTAGAGTACGTGATTAAGATGCTTAAACTTATGTTGTTTGAAGAAAATATGTGCTCTTAAGCTTTCTAATTAATGTACAGGACCTTAAAAAAGTGTTCTGACAATGTCACTTAGTCATCCAAACGATGTTAAATTTGGAACAATTATTAATTTTAAACGCAAAATAAGCTGAATAGTTTTTACTGGTGTATACAATGTTTATGATTCGTTTACAAAGACACACGAAAGAATTTCGTAACATTAGAGCCTGTGGACAAATTTTTAATTTAAGCGCGCACTTTAATGCGTTTATGGTGAATTTAATTTAATAAAGTTAACATACATATAAAGATGCTTAAAATCATGTTTTATCTTAAAAAAGGCTATGTATAGACTATATAATTTATGGGACCATACAAAATAATTCCGAGTATGTACTGTAATCATCCAAATGATGTCAAAATAGTTTGAAAAATTAATGAGTTATAATTAAATTGGTTTATTCTTATTATTGGCGTTTATAAGGACTGTAGCTACTTTTTCGGGATACATAAAGGAATTTCGTACTATTACGGTCTATAGTCGGTATTTCTTAAAAGTGTATTTTAACATGGTTACACCCCATCAAATATAATGAAATGTTATTAGAATTTTAAAAGCATGTTTTCCTGTTGAAAATTGTGGGCGTAGAATTGATAATTAGTTTAAAGGCTACGCAAAATATTTCCGATATGCTATGTAATTTTTTTTGTATGAAATTTGGTATTTATGAATTTCAGGGAAATAATACAAAACCGTCGTTTATTAAACATACATATTGTTGCGTACTTGGGGGTTCGTAATTTTTCCGAGAATGAAAGGCGAAACTTGCAAAAATTCAGTGATTTATTCACAGAAAGTTCCAGAAAAATACAGGTCTATAAACTAAGTATCAGCTTCAATTCAACCAGTAAACATAGATTAAACAACAGCCGTTAACAGCAAAACAACAGTAAAAACTGTTTAGCAATAAAACATAACGCAAGTCTCATTCAAAGAGGCTCAAAGCAAAGCAAGCATTTGACGAAACTAACACAGATCTGAGATTGGCTGCCTTGGCTAAAAAAAGGCTCATTTTATACTATTCTATCGTACACATTCTGGAAAGTTATCGTATCTCATCAGCCAATGAGATTAGAGCTTCCATATTTGGTATATCCCTCATAAGGATTATCTCGCCAAGGCGCCAAAAAATCGCCAAGGAGGGAAACAATCGCCAAATTTGGCGCCAAATCCATTTCTTCCCTTATACGGTGCTTTTTAATGCGTTTTTAAAGGAAAACTAGGCTATTTTAACGCTAAAACGACTAGAAATGCACAAAATTAGCCTATTATCGACTTACTAAGCCTCTTTGAAAAATTTATATAAATATAAATACAATCATTTACAATTCCGTAACACTTTATATTATATACGGATATGTATACAGAAAGAGATACAGCGGGGGTTTGAGGGGGGCGGCAGCCCCCCTCAGGAATGTATCTGATTATGGTAACAAGTCGATCGAATCAATATATACTATTATATAACAAGGAATAAATAAAAATGGCCTATTGAATAATGTCTGATGCAAATAGGACGTTGAGGCTCCTGATCTGCAGATCCACTAGTTATTATTGCTCTCTATAAAGCAAATATTATTGCTGCTGCTGTTCATTTTGTGTGTCTAGCATATTTTTTCTTCCAAAATGTGATAAATTGCTATTAAGTTTGGCATATTATAGATAGTATATTAAAGACATATTATTTCATTTAAACAGACGATGTAATATTAAATATCGTGTATTTCAATGTGATATCAAATATGGGAATTTCTAAAACATTGTTCTGATATTGTCTTGTTTATTTACTATTAATACCCCTATTGAATTAAAGACAAATCTGGTTACAGATTTAGTATAGAACCTCTTTGGCGGCTTTTATATTTTTATCGCCACATTGGCGATGATTTAAAACGGCAACCGCATTTGCTTGAATAAAGACCTTGACGAGAAACATTCGAGTTATTTTGGTGCCAAATTTAATATTTCGTCGAAGGGATCCTATACTAAAGCTGTCTTCAAAGCTGACATCTGTTGGGTAGCTCCCCGACGAGATTGGCGAACGCATCCCCTTAGAATTAAAAAAATGAAGTTTTCCAGTACAGTCAAATAAAAAATATATGTACATTTAAGCGTGTTAAATTCTAATCTAGACTAAAATACGCTTTTTAATGAATGCATGTAAATTTAGTGAAATTTTACAAAATATTTTATTGCTTAACAATATTAAAAAAAGTATTTGGATTTTTATTAATTTTATTTTTATTATAAACTGTTTTCTTATTTTATTTTGTTTTACATTTACAAGTTTCGTACAGTGCTTTAATACGTGTTTCACAAGTTTTCAAATTTGCACATCTTTGTTACGTCACTGATGCATGTACTTTTTATAGCTGTACGTTCCTGATGTATCGCGTGATGTGGAAAGATAAATTTTCTGGTTTACACGCATTCCTAAAATCTTTTCACGCATAATTATTAAAAGTACTAAAATTATGTATAATGGTAATATTAAACTACGAACACAATTTTACGATTGCGTGTTAAACAAAATATTTATCGATTAATATTCGCATGTTTGCTGTGAAATACTTTCCATATTATGAATTATTAGCATTTCGCATTAAACTCTAGCGTAATTACTATCATGTAACAGCAAAATCATACTACTCAGTGTTTTATTAAGGTTTAAAATCTATTTAATAAAATGTAAATTATTTAATAAATATTATATAATAGTGAACTTCGAAAACTATCTACCCTAAAGAATTAGTATTTGCGAGACAAGGAAAGTAACTAACTACAATTTCCCTCTAACTCACCGTAATTGTTTTATTTCAAATACGCTATTGAATAATCTTTTATAAAATGTTTTTGAGCTGGAATACGTGAAAAAGATAGATAAACCAACGCATTTTGTTTAAAATTAGCTAACCGAATGTTATTCTTACAGGTTTTTTAAATAGCAACATTTTACCAGTTAGTTGATATAAGAAATAAAATATTTAAGCCCTCAAATGAGATCGTGTTATGATATTCAAAAGTATTTAAAAAAATATCTATTTCTGTCTAATGTAAGACACACAACATTTTTTTAAATTAAAGAATATTCAGATTTTTGTGATGTTAACCATTAAAAATTATAAAAATGGAGGTAATGCAAATTGATGAATGAATTCCATATATTTTTTTTTGAACACTGCCTAAAAAAATCTGAATTACAAACAAATAGCAAAGTAAAATAAACTTCTTCATTCCTCTCCCCCCTTTTCTTTTACTTCCATTACCCGACTACCGTTGCTAATGACAGTATTGTATTCGATCCAAAAATTCGATATCGAGTTTTCACCTAATTTACACGTTGCAAGGTCTCCTGAGTAAAAAAAAAAAAAAAAGTTTTTGGCAATTTTGTGTGTGTGTGTATGTGGAGAATCTTCTGGCTATCATAGCTCCGAAACTAATAAAGATAGAACTACGAAACTTCAGAATTGAGACACATCTGGTGTGCAGTTGAATTTTCTAAATTTTAGTGAAAATTGGAAAATCGGAAGTGGGACATTGGAAACCGGAAGGGGGATCGTAAGTCCGTATTTCAAAAACAGCTCTACGATTTTCTTCAAAGTTGCTATATAAACACTCTGTTAGATGTCCTTTTGAATGATATAGTTGGTTAGTTCAGGAAAATTGATAGGAGTTCTGTATAAACAGCTCAATTTCAGGTGTTGCAAGTGCGTTCCTTTAAAAATGGCTGTACGGATTTTTTTTCAAGCTCACCATATTAACTCCCTTTTAAATATCCTTTTGTATGTAATTATTGTTTTCCGGTCAATAATTGAGTATGCCAAGTTCTGGTAAATGTAGGTATCTCAAAAAAGGCTCTAACGATTTTCTTGAAAATTGTTACATAAATCCATTTTAGGTGGTAATTACAGGAAAATTAACAGTCATCATGATTAGGTAGATCAGTTTTAGATTTTGGCAATTGATGCTTCAAAAAATAACTCTACCATTTTTTTTTCTTAATTTTTAACTCACTATGCAAACTTTGTTTTATATGTCTTTACACATATATCAAGTTTCTCTTATAGGAAATTTGTTATGTTTCTACTTCGTTAGGTCAATTTTATGTGTTCTGATCACATTATTTCCAAAAAATGCATAAAATACGTGTAATATTGGGTAATGGAAGTCGTGCGGTTGTTTCACATCAGATTTTTTAAATAACCTATCAAACAATGATTCAGAGGATGAAAATAGTTTTGTACCCGAATTCAAAATAAAACAAAAAATAGGCTCTATGATAGTTTCTCTAAAAATAATGTAATATTTTATTAGTTTATTGTATGGTGTAAAGAAGCTCAAAGTTTTCTACATAAATGATCGAAAGTATTATTGTAAACTAGGTGAAACAACAACATTTAACATATTTTCATCTAAAAGGTAGCCAATATTTATATACTTGTGCATGTGTATCGATACTCTTTGATGTAATAGAGCTATACGTGAATAGGACAAGCGATAACATAGAATTTATAAAGCACTTCACAATGATATATATATCAGAACTGAATTGTAATATCATAGCATAACTAAGGCTTTATCAAAATGCCTTTAGAGGAATATATATCACAGGAAGCGTTATCATTCGCACAGATCTTATATGTATCTACTTATTTGCACAAAACTTTAAAATTATGATCATAAATAATTATATGTAATTTTCCTATGATAAATTAATCGTATCAATATCTATCTATCTATCTCTGTATATATATTTCTTTAAGAAAATGATTCAAGAGTCATGTGCATTGTAAACATGTATATATTGTATGATGCATGTATTGTTCGTATATCTTACAATGTGAGTTGTACTACTCTAAGAGGATAAGTCGGCAGCAAAATTATTGAAGCGCTAGCAATCATTCGTATTTAAAAGATGTGCACCTAATATTGTTTTATTAAGTAAATATTTGTCGAATCATGATCTCAATCTTTTTGCTGTTTATAAAAATGTAAGTTGGTGATAAATAATTATAAGATAAAAAAAAAAAAAACTTTTTATATACCATGTTTTTAAATTTTCTAATGAATCATTAATAAAATACGTGAGGATAAAAAATAATATATAAGCAATATTTAAGCCCGCGGACTCAGTTCAGTGAACTAATAATAATAATGAAAAAAAAAAAAAGTTTAATTTTTTAAGGTTCATGTTTAATTGAATGTATTTATTTTTACAATGAAAGAAAATGGACTCATAATTTTTTTTTTTTTTTTTTTTTTTGGCAACAACTAAATTATAGCTAATATTTTAATGGCTATTTTAATTGCTATTTGGAACTTATTATTTTCATATTTTAATTAATCAAAAGAAAACTATTCAAAAACCTGACTTCGAAGTATTGTGTTGTCACCGTGGGAAAGTTAGAAATATCTAGCTAGTAGGGAAGTTATTTAAAAATAGATTGCAAGATTTGTACCAGACAAACAAACACACAAACAAACAAGAATAGAAATTAATAAAAACGTGGTAAAATTAGCGGTCAAACTTATATATATATATATATATATATATATATATGAAAAATGTGGATGTATGCTTTACTGTACTAAAGCTGCTATACTCTAAGATGATTTATTGTAAGCTGCCATATGTAAATATATATGTATTTATGTAACGTGAAACATATGGGATTATTTTTTTTTCTTTTTGCACTCTAAGTAATCGTATGTATATATGTATGCTGTATTAAAGAGGGATATAATTTTAATTGATTTATGAATGAATGAACTCTCAGTAGCAGATGGAAAAATAAAATTTACGAATTTACTACTCATTTCGGCTTTCAATGCTCCAAGGTTTTGAAATTTTGTTTGATTACTTCTCAATGTTTTAAGACACGTAATGTTTTTAATTTCCAGTAAATTATAAAAATTACTGCAAATTTATTTTACATTAAAATGTAAAAGTACAGCACATTAGTAGGCTTTACATTTACTATCACATTGTGCTATAATCAACCACAGAAAGTATTTACAGTATAATTTGGTTTGGAAACTTTTCTATAAAGTAATTCAGTCAAACATTCAAACAATAAATTCAAGTTTCTATTATTCATAAACGTAAAGAACCTTTTTGCACAAAATTAAAAAATCAAATTCATAATATTTTTACCAAAACAAGGATATATATATATATATATATATATATATAAATTACTCAGCAGGCAGTTAATTAACATAATTGTGACATCAGCTTCAGCAATACTTTGCACTTGTTTTATTTAAGTTATTAATTATTGCTTTCAAAAAGCGTGCCTCAGATTTTATATCAAAATCAAAATAGTGTTCTTTAGAATTTGTAAATTTTTTCGAAAAAAAAAAAAAAAAAAAAAAAACCTGGCGATTGTTTTTTTTTTTTCCCGAAAACTGAGATTTTCTAGATTCTTTAATATTTTTGTCTTTAAAAGATGATTCTAAAATTACTGTAACCATTTTTGGATGACTGAAAATTCACTCAATCAAGCTTTAATCGCATTTTTGCCATCGTATTGTGATTAGTATAAAACTGTTGCAACTTTAAAAGTTAAAATAATTGAAATATTAAACTATAAAAAAAAATTTAAAACCCTACTTTGCATCAAAGGCTAACCATTGAAGTAAAATAGGGTTTTAAATTATATATGTATAGTACAGTGATTGTAACGCTTTTGCGGGATCCGGACATAATATCGCCGGACAAAATACCGCGTCAAAAAAAAAAAAAAAAAAAAAAAAAGTATGATCTATTTGAAAATTTGATTTTGTGTCACGTGTGATCTCTGGAGGGGCCACAGGGCCTTATAAATATTAATTAATTAATTTAAATAAATAAATAAATCATAGAGTTGAATTTATTATTTTATCTATGTTTATTTTTAAGTTATTTTATCTTTTGCTTTCTCTATTAAAAATACATTTATCGTGTACATCACTGCTGACATTAAAGCTGAACTCTGTTCACAAAATTGAATTAAAAATTTTAAAATTAATAAGCACGATTGAATTCATTATGACTAATTTTGACAAAAATAAATAAATATAGTTTTTTAACTGTTTTAGGTAAAATTTATAAAAAAAAATTGTTGTAGGTTTGTCAGAATGTCAGTGCTCTGACTAAGATATGTGCTGTCATGAAATTTTATACAACATTACTAATAATTACCAACTCATCTTTGCTTTGTATTCAATTACATCTATCAAATGCCGGAGGTTTTCAAAAAATATTGCAGCAATTTTATAATATGTTGGTTTCATTAAGTTTTTAATCCTTCTTTAAAAATAATGGGATGATCAACCACGACAAGCATTTAGATAACAAAGAGTCTAAAAAAAAAAAAAAAAAAAAAAAAAAAAAAAATGGGTTTTATATAATATTAGTCTTTTAATTCTCAATTTTTTTGCTTAAAATGATATATTAAAGTATTTTTTCAGGTAAACTTTAATGTTCCTAATCAAATAAAAAATCCCATTATACAATTTCAGAAGAAAAAAAAAATCTGTTATCAACAGATGACATTTATTCGACGATCACCGATTTTTTTTCTTTTCTTAAAAAGATAAAAGACTGTTTATCGAGTTAAAAAAGTATGTGCTTCTGAATTCTTTGCTATAATGTTTTTTCTTCTAAGAAGAAAAAACCTACAATAAAGTATAATAATCCATTATCGTGTTCATTTTTTCCAACTAGAAGTTAGAATTTGTTATATTTTCTTTTTATTGTTTATTGATTAAAGTGAAGATGGGAGATATCATTAAAAGAAAATAAAAAAGAAAGAATTTTAGTCAGTGATTTTTACTTCTATTACACTACTACCGTAGGTAATGGAAGTACAAAAGTTCAATATCGAGTTTTCACCTGATTTACACGTTTTAAGGACTCCCGATTTCAAAAAAGTAGTTTTGGGCAGTTGTTCAGTGTGTTTTGTGTGTGTGTGTGTGTGTGTATGTGTGGAAATTTCTAGCTATCATATCTCCGAAACAAATAGAGATAGAACTACGAAATTTCCGAATTAATACAGGTCTGGTGTGCAGATGAAGTTTCTATATTCTGGTGAAAATTGAAAAACCGGAAGTTGGACCGTAAGTCTATATCTGAAAAACGACTCTAACGAATTTCTTCAAATTTGCTATGTAAACACTCTATTAGACGTTCTTTGGTATGATGTAGTTGTTTAGTTCAGGTAAATTGATAGGCGTCCTGTATAAATAGCTCAATTTCGGGTCTCGCATGTGCGTTCCTTTAAAAACGACTGTACGATTTTTTTTCAAACTCGCCATATTAACTCCTTTTTAAATATCAATTTGTATGTAATTACTGTTTTCCGGTAATTAACAGAGTATGCCAAGTTTTGGTAAAAGTTTGTATCTCAAAAACGGCTCTAACGATTGTCTTGAAAATTGTTAGATAAATCCATTTTAGATACCCTTTCTCATGTATTATGTGGTTATTACAGGAAACTTAACGGTCATTCTGATTAGATAGCTCAGTTTTAGATCTCATAAATTGGTGTTTAAAAAAATAACTATCATCATTTTCCCCCTATTTTTTAGCTTGCTGTGTAAGCTCTGTTTTATATGTCTTTACACATGTATCATGTATCAAGTTTCTCTTACTGGAAAATTCCAAAAAATGTATATAATATTTCCAAAAAATGCATATAATATGTGTGTAATAGTGGGTAATGGAAGTCGTGTGGTTGTTTCACACCAGATTTTTTTTTTAGGTTGGAGTGGGTTAAGTGTAACAATCTTTTGTTAATTCACGACTTTTACCTCATTTTACTTAATTGCATTTATACTTACACTTCTGAAAATACTTACCCATGAACTACAACTAATTAGTTTTTAAGAAATATTAGTTTTTTTTTTTTTTCTAATTTAATAATGAGCCATTTTAAAAAATGATAAAATTTCGTGGTTCTACTTTTTAAACTTCCACTTTTAAATTTTGTGCTTCGTGGTTCCAAAAGTCAGCTATCGGCCGACTCTAAGAATGGACTCACAAAATTCGCCCGTTTTGTACGTTACAACAACAGATAAGGTCAAGATCGACGCTCACTGGCTAATACGTGATATACATAACAAAGATTTTGCAAAATTTTTGCTGCCGATTTCCAGCACAATATATTGTGAACCAGTGCTTTACTTATTTATTTATTTATTTATTTATTTTTGCACAACTAGCTGTAAAAACTATCAGCAACTTCTGCTGGATTTACGACAAGAAAATGCTATATTTTTACAGAAATTATTTGCAGAGTTTAAAACTTAGAAGGCTATAACAGAAGTTGGCGTACAACGTATTATCATGCAGTACATAATTAAATGAAGTTAATTTTTGTCCATTCAAGATGGCTTTCGTAGTAGTAACGCTACCGTAGAGTCAACCAAATTGAGCCACCATATTGAGTCAACCAAAACAAGTGCTATGATACTTAATCGTTTATGCGGTTCAGATTTTGGTTTCATGTTTTCCTGGACATCTCATCTCTTCTTATATCAATCCTCCAAGGTATCAATCCCAATATATATACAGGGTATTCCAAAAGTCCCCCCCCCCCTCCTAGCTCAAAAATGAGTCGGAATTGTAAAAATGGGGAGACACATGTTTAATGAATTCGAGAGGGACATCTTTTGGTGAAAAAAAATGGGCCTGGGGGGGGGGAGTGTAGAGGGGCCGCTAGAGAGGGCAACTTTAAAATTTCAAATATTAAGGTAAGTCTTGTGAAACGTCTCTGGAAAAGTCTCTTCAAAACAATGAATTTGATATAAATAGTTTTGCTCTACGATGAATATTAAGGGAGATACATGACTTTTGAAATGTGATTTTATACTTATGTATCCCCTTTAATAATCATTGCAGGATAAAACTGTTTATATCGAATTCATTGTCTTGAAAAGACGTTTCCAGGGATGAATCGCAAGACATATTTTGCCCAAAAATGTTTGGGCCCGGGCAAGGGGGTACTCAACTTTAAAATTTCAAACAGGACGGTATGTCTTGTAATGCATCTCTGGAAACGTCTCTTCAAGACAATGAATTTGGTATAAATAGTTTAAAAACGTCTAAAAACTCGTCTAAAAAAGTCTAAAAACTCAAGTATCTCCTTTAATAATTATCGTAGGGCAAAACTATTTATATCAAATTCATTGGTTTGAAGAGACATTTCTAAGGATGTATCACAAGACATGCCTTCCCATTTTTAATTTTAAAATTGCCCTCCCTAGCGACTCCCTTAGCCTTCCCGGGCCCAAACATTTTACAAAAAAAGAGGTCCCTCTCGAATTCATTTAACACGTGTTTCGCCATTTTTCATAATTCCGACTCATTTTCGAGTTAGGAGGGGGGGGGGTGGACTTTTGGAACACCTTGTATATTAAGCTCAATGTATTATCAAGCCGATATTGGAAAAGGCCAAATATGTGATGACCAATAATAAAAAAGCACCTATACATACATGCTTCTAGCTACATTTGTTGTCAGTGCATGGGAATTTTTTTTCGATTAGTGAAAAAAAAAAATTAATAAAAAAAAAATAAAAATAAAAGTGTAAAAGTGCAATATAACAATAAAAATAAAATAAAGTACAGTTGGCAATATTATCAAAGTAGTTTAATAAGCAAATGTATTTAAATTTAGTTTCGTTAAAAAAAAAAAAAAAAAAATCAATATTTTACAAGGAATTGTAATATACTTGTAATTGCAATTTGATGTTTGACACAATTTGATCCTTTCTATATTAGTCTGTTTCTCACTCAAATGTAGCGAGCGCTGTAAATCTCGTTCGAAAGCGCACAAGTCCTTAAAATTGCATATCTTGTTGAAACATGTCATAAGACGGTGCTAATTAAAATTTGTCTCATACGTTCGTGACAATAATGAATGGGTTAATAAATAATTCTGATTTTTCACAAAGATTCGAACAGTGATTGCGTCAGATGATTAATGTGAACGATAAAAAAGAGCACTGACATACTCCTAGAAGAAATGGAAGGTTTTTACGTGTAATATTAATGATAACTGGAAATAACAATGTAAATAACACCATTAAAAAATATATTATGTTTCTGAAAAATAAAGTTTTACGATAACTTATATAGTTTAAAATCTAAATTCTTGAATTATATGAAAAACGTTAGATATAAAAATTATTATAATAATAATATTTGAATTAAATCATTAATATGTTTCAATTATGAGTGGGATAACATTATATATAAAGCAAAAAAGTTTTTGAATCATCTGGTTTAAATTATAATAATACATGCAATGTTATTGAATAATATATATATATATATATATATATTTAATAACGCTAAGCAATAAACCTTTATGAACTCTTTTTTTTAAATAATTGTTTGTTAAAGAAATTTATTATGAAAATATGAATGATTCAGACAATTCTGAAGTTAAAACTTACACAAACAAATAATAATAATAATAACAGAGCTGCCAACCTAATCCGGCAAACTGTTAGTTCCTCTCATTTTTCTACACCACTTAATTTTTAGTGGTGTAGAAAAATGGGCGGTAGTAACAATTTGCCTGATTAGGTTGGCAGCTCTGTAATAATGATAATAAAAGTAGAATTAATGACCAGATTTTTTTTCGGACCACTAGAATGTTTTTTCAGACCTATAAGCGTCCACAGACCACCAACTGATGACCTTCTTCTTGGCTAGAAACAGTAAAATAAATAAATTACATCTAAGAGACTATCTCACGAAACTTTACTAAAATGTAATGATAATTTACGCAAACATTTCATATAGATTCCTTCTATTCTATGATTTTTGTCCGTTTCAAAAGAGAAATATTTTCGATTTTTGATAAAGACGTAACTAGGATATCTTAATATATATAAACCTGAATAATTCCTGAATGTATCGTGAATTAATTTGGAGCATGCATAAATGGTTTTTATGTCAATATTGTCATGTATGTTATCTTTTTATAATACCTTTACTAATTTACATTTATAATTTGGTATCAGTGTGTTAATTTAATTTTGAATCAAAGATAATTCCCTCTGTGTTAAGGATACAGGTACGCAGAGTTTTGCAATGGTATTGTTGCATGAAACATACTAACTTTCTAAATGATTGTGTAGAAGAGTCGTATATAAATTTAAGATGTGTACATGTTTGTGAAAGTTAAGGAAATTTCTATTAATGTCTTTCTGTTTCGCACACTTTTACAATTTGCATTGTCCACTTATACATATGAAAGTTGTAAAAGTATACACACAGATTTTATACATAATTTTCTAGGCATTATATCTACACATTTGCAAATTATATATTTGTAATGATACTAACATTTATTTTGTCTGTCAATGAATAGCATATGACGTTCAAAGCTTGTAATCCTCACTATATCGTAACACAAGAATAACAGTACTCCACACATTTTTTTAATGGGTTTCTGAAATCAAATCACATATCCGTTAAGTAAGGAAAAAAAAATCTGAGTTGACATTTTTCTGTTACGAAAAATATTTCGCTTTCTGAAATCTATCTGGATATCTAGAAAAGAAAATATTTTTTCTTCTATATATTTTTTATTTTAGTTTATATTTCGCATGGTTCAGTTGAATGTCGCTAAAATAACGATGGATCTTTGAAAGAGTAAAAAAAAATATGTTGCCTGTCAAGTTTGGATCGATTGGTAAAATATTTTTCGGAAGAGAACAAAATTGGAGATTCTATAGTTTTGAAATTGATATCAGAAAAAGATATATGGAGAGCAACACTGATATCATGAGGAAGTTTTGTAATCGAAAGCAGAATAATTGAAAATATGCGAAAATAAAAATCTGCAAAAAAACAATATTTCTTACGTTAAAACATGTTTTTTGATACAAAGGGATTCAAAAGAACATAAACGTATAACATAATTTCGAATTTATAAACTGTAAAATACTTTAAAATGTAATTTGTAATTTAATTTACTGTGTAATTAATATTATTTTCTTTTTCTTCAAATAATTTCATTATTATTATTATTGTTTTTTTTTCTTTTGCTTAAGTTTTCTGAAAAGGACTTGGAACTGAAAATTGATTTGTTTATGCATTTAGTTACAAGTATTATTTTAAGTTCTATTGAAGAAAATATTAACAAACTTACTAACGCAAAAATACACTCCTTCTCATATTTATAAGTACACTTTATATTTTGAAATAACTAATGTAAAAATAACTCTAAACAAGATAATACTAAGTGCACTTAATATATCTAGTATTCTAAAAACCAAAACTGTTATAATTTTTTTAATATAAAACAAAATTAATAAAAAATAAGGCAAAATGTGTTTTTCTCCACGTTTTTAGATGGTGATAATCATAGGGACAATCCAGATCTTTTCGATTTATTTAACTTACTAGCTGATAAATTACAGTTGACATGCAAATTTGTTAACCACTGGGCTATATTAATCCATATATAAGCCTTCAATTTTTCTTGGACGGACATTACTGATAATTCCTCGAAAAAAAGAACGTTCAAGTAGTGAAGTATGATAAATGTGTTTTTTAAGCGGAAGGATAATTTCAATCCGCCGAATTTCTAATAAAATTCGAAGGTCTAAAATTGCTGAGGGAAATGTGATCAAACGTTGCACTGCTGGTTCGATAGGAGAGAGATCTGATGAAAAATCAGAGTTGTTTTACAGAGATCGAAGACTCATAATTCCTCTTACTGTTATACTCATAATGACTGCTGCTTAATTTGCTCGTAATTTTTAACGAAAGGTTAGGGTCCACATTTATGCATGTTTAAAATAATTAATAATATGTTAAAATGAATAAAAACCTCTAATACTCAATCAGCATTTAATGGGGGAAAGAACGTCTGTGTTAAAGTTGAATAAAAACAATATTAAATGGTAAAATGTTTCATCGTCGGTTGAAAAACATTTTATTCTTGATTAACCAAATGGTTTTAACAGTTACTGGCACGATCTGAAGATAGCGAAAGACAGAGCAGATTTTTTAAAGGCAGATATGAATCGGGTATTTTAAAGGTGGATCTATCGTGCTCTGGGGAGCTGCTTCTACTGAAGGCAGAATGAATTTAGTAATTTTTTCTATTAATATGAACATTAAGAGAATATCCGCAAATATTAAACGTGCAATTATCAGATTTTTGTTAGATTTTGGGGGGTAATAATATTTTTTTCAACAAGACTTACATTTTTGCTCTACTTTTAGAGCAATAGGAAATAGTTTGAGGAAAGAAACTTCTGTATTATTGCCTTTCCTATGGCCTAAAAGTTTTAAAAACCTTAACTTATGATATTAGAAAAGTGCATGCAAGTGGAAAGCAATTTTAAATACTTTAAATGAATTAAGATTATCATATATGCTATATAAAATGGTATTGAAACTGAATTAAAAAAAAAAAAAATGTATATATATATAGCAGAGAGAATGTCTGACTGCTTAACCCTAAAAAGAAACCCCATAAAATATTAATTTAAAGAATAACTGAAAAAAAAAATTACTAAAATTCGAGCTGTCCTTATAATTGTGAACACCTGAAAAATCATCTTTTTACCATATTTAAAGTTTTTTAAGATAGAAAAACGATAAAACTTTTTAAATATAGTTTATTAATGAAATTCAAATTAATAAAAAATATATTTGTTTAAATAATAGTGTTCATTGTTTAGTTAATATAGAAAAACGGGTCTCCTTATAATTATGAGAAGGAGTGTATTTTCTCTAAAACATTAAGTGAGTGAAAAATGTTTTATTGCAGTAAATATTGTTATGAATTTGGAACTCGAAATTTAGCTGAATTAAATTTTTATGGTTCTAGATTTTTATCAGTTCAAATTGCATGATTCATTATGTAGTAGTTTTTAAATATAATTGCAGACTTTTTTCTTTTATAAGTTCTAGTAATGTTAATAAGTTGCATTTTGATGTTATTTAACTTATATGTATCTATTTATCTCTCTCTCTCTCTTTCTCTACGTATATATTATATATATATATATCAAGCAGAAACGGTCGTTTTGCCAAGCCAAGCTCAGAGAAAAGCAAAACAAACAAACTACCACTAACACAAAGCAGAACGCGCCAATAATAAAATCGACAGAAATAAACCAAGATCGTTAAATGCTTATTATACAGAAACCAACTTTCCCATGTTAAATCGGCAAATTTTTTTTCCGTAAAGTTTTAAATATTGGACGAACCAAATATCGCAGTAAAATGAAACAAAAAGTAAAATATTCGTATCAACGAGATCTTTAATTTGAGATAAAAACGAACTTTCTAAGTTAATAAGTAAAAAAATGGGAGCATTTTCAATTTAGCGTAAAATTAGATGTTTTGACAACTTTTTGAAAAAAATTCTTCTTCAAGAAATTTTTTTTAAAACAAGCTAGAGAATTCATAAATGTGCAGAATTCTTTGAAAACTGGTTTTTCAGATAGACAATTACTTAATCTAGGAACTTTTATAAAATTTAGCTTTTAAAAATCAAAATTTCCTATCTTAATTGCTGAAAAACTGTTAAATATCGCCAAAGAGACATAAATCGCCAAATATGAAATTGCTTCATCTCAGTTTACCCGAAAAATATTAATTTCAAATTAGCTGCTTTTTCTTTTTATAAGTTATTTTTTTAACCAAAGAATCCTTGCTTCTATTATTTTGTACAATTTTAAATTTTATATGCCTGAAAACAGAAATGAATACATTTTTGATTAACATTTGTTTCAAATCTATAGCTTGAATTGCTGATTTTTTAATATTTTTCATACCTTAGAATAAGAAAGTCAGTACACGATATAGTATCCAATTTTAATATCCTTCAATTCAATCTGACAATGATAATTATGATGCATAAAGATTTCTACTTCCTTCTATATACTATACTAGCAGGCTTTGCCCGCTTCGCTTGTCATTTTATTGAAATGAATTTCGACTTTCGGTTTTTAATGGATACAGTGATTGCCGCAATTTCAGAGAAGGCTATATCTGAGTAACTAATATATGGAATTGCATAAATTTACAAATAAACTTACGTTGTTACAAATTATAGTGCTTATCAACTTTTGTACCAATATCTCAACATGTGGCGCTGCTATACAGCGATTTTTGCAATTTAAGGAAAGGTTCTGTTGCATATAATGAAACAAAACTTAATATGTGAAAAGGCCATTATGAGACATTATGCTGATTCAATTTGGATGCCTATCGGCCGATAAGTGGAGCCCATATACTACAATTTTTTTTTAGAACTGAAAGGATGCCATCTGCATGGGGAAAATTTACCTCCGTTGGACATTTTGTGCAACAATACCTCTCTGAGTTGATAATATTCAGCATTCATAATAAAAAAAAATAATAAATAATTTGTGCTGCGTTAATATGTATAGGAAAATGTAGAAGAAAGTTTTGTGATGGACACGACATACTAGTCTGCATAGAAAACCCATGGATAATGTCTAGCAACCAGAATTAAGGAAAGTTTAATGCAAAGAAAACTTTGTAATACAGTTTAACGCAAAGAACAACATCGCACGAAAGCTGAGTTGAAATCCAGGACATATCTGATGTAAAGTATCAGGTTAATTCAAGTAAATGATATCTACAAAAAAGACACTTAAAATGTACAAAAAAGCCAAGCTCAAAGAAAGAGAATTGATTAAAGTTGTGTCTAAGGGTGTGATATCAAATTCCCAAGCTTACATTCAAATGCTTATTTAATATTCCCTTTTAACTAAATTTTCACGTGTGAATCAAGTGCCTTATGATATGTTGATAGAAATCCTTCTTTCCTGTACTAAATACATCATAGCGTGTTTCTGAAAAATATTATTATTTTTATTTATGTATGATGGGCTTGGCGGCCATCTTTCAAGTAATGAATAAACATTCACACAATTTGAAAGAAGTTTCTTAAAATATATCTCATATAAAATTAATTTTTCTATTCCATTCAGCAGAGACGGAAATATTTCGACAACATGATTTCTTATAAGTATTTAGTATTAAGTGTACTTCCATCCTATAAATGCCGGGAATAAAGAATATAAAAATTTAAATTAACGTAAAAACATGAAGGTGAGGGGGGGGGGAAGCATAGAAGCTTCCACCCCCCGTTATATTTACCCAATTTGAATTTAGCTTCTTGGAATAAATATCTCGTAAAAATAATATGGTTACTCCATTCAACAGGGGTTGAAATATTCAGATTAAAAAAGAAAAAAAAAATGCATTAAAAACATCGCAAAAGCCCCGTTAAGCACACAAGTTGAATCAATTTAAGTTTTAACAGTGTTAAGTTTTTCGCACTCCCATCCTCCCATCCTATAATTATTTCTCATTGCGCAGCACTAGTGCGATATAAAACTCAATTAACCAACCAATCAACCAACTCATCCTATAATTGATGAGATTTATAGAATTCAAACTAACGTAAAACTTTGAAAGATGGCCGCCAAGCCCATCATACATAAATAAAAATAATAATATTTTTCAGAAACACGCTATGATGTATTTAGTACAGGAAAGAAGGATTTCTATCAACATATCATAAGGCACTTGATTCACACGTGAAAATTTAGTTAAAAGGGAACATTAAATAAGCATTTGAATGTAAGCTTGGGAATTTGATATCACACCCTTAGACACAACTTTAATCAATTCTCTTTCTTTGAGCTTGGCTTTTTTGTACATTTTAAGTGTCTTTTTTGTAGATATATATATACATAGAGAAAGAGACAGTAACAGTTTAAAGGATAATCTAATAGAGTAAAATTTTTATACTACTATTAATTACTTATATTATTTTTAAAAGAACACTGAAAAATATTTCTGTAACTCTCATCCAGAAAATAAATTGTGGCATTTATAAAAATAGTTCCATGTCATCCTTTACAAATTCTAGTTTCCATTGATAGCGAATTCCAAAATCCTCTATTAGAATTCTGCAACGTTTCTCTATGTTATCGTGGTCAATATCCTTAAAAATTTCTGTAAACAAATGCGAACACAAGAGGAGAGTTTTAATAACTAAAATTTTGGTTTAATACCCAAATCTAGAAAATCAAGCGAGAAAGGACTCACAATATTCATAATATTCACGCTCTATAAAATTATAGACTAAAAATTCTCGATCATTGTGTCTATCCAGGTTATTTGTTTGCCTTATACACATAGCTTGTAAATCTATATTTCTATTTTAGGGATTCAGAAAACGACCATTTTTTTGTTCTATATGAAGACGGTATACTTTTTTCCTCAGCGAAAACTTAATTTTTTAAAATTCATTCAGCACAAATTATCTAGTTCTAACATGAATTATACACAATTTTCACACATCATTCATCTGAGTGTACACTGTTAAAAAAATGCAGAAAAAATACAGAAATTCTCTGTAATTTCAGAAAAACGGAAAAATTACGTAGACAAAACGTATTTTACGACTTTTTTTCTGAAATTACAGAGAATTTCTGTATTTTTTCTGCATTTTTTTAACAGTGACTTTTTCCATTCATTTTGTAATTTGATAAATAGTCCAGAAAAGTCACAGAATTTACGCAATTTTAGCTCCCCATCACAACAATCGGTATGGAGAAATTAGGTAATTGTGAAAATTTTCGAATTGAGTATTTTAGCGCTTTTACACGTTTTGAGGTGGGAGGAATCCGAAAATAATGAAATATATTTACTGTCCGCTTATATAGGATAGTCTGTTAATTCATTATTACTTTCTCTTACCCATAGGGTCGAGAAAGTATTGTTTTAGGGTCAAGTTTTCGAATATGAGTTTTTGTTATATTTACATGTTCTGAGGTCCCCTGAATACGAAAATCATGTTTTTAGCGAATGGTCTGTGTGTCTGTCTGTCTGCATGTGTGTCTGTTATCAGCATATCTCAAGAACAAATAGTAGCAGAAATTCCAAACTCAGTATTCTAAATGTGTATCATATAGGGATGATACAGTAAGCTTTTCGTTGAGATGAATCCAATGGTTCGTGTACAGGGACACTCAAAATTATTCAAATACATTACGTCTATGGGGGAAATTGCAGGTAAGTAGAATTTAACATCTATAGACTGCACTAAACCAAACGAAACGAACATATATTTTTGTGTAATACAGATAGTCAACTGGGAAAAATTTTTGTGTATGTAGGAACTTCACCTCCTCCCCAGGGGGAAGTCCCCCCTCGAGGAAAGTAAACTTTCTGATGGGTATCTTTGAAAAGAGCTCGCCAATACCTTTAAAACAAATGGCTGAATCATCGATCTGCGATAATTTAAAATAAAGTTATCGATTTTTTTAATTTTTAACATTTTTTTTTTCAAATGTAATATTGAGAATAAATTGAACTTTATTTTGGATATTGAGTGTTATACTACTTCTCTAATATGGAAACCGTGTGCATTATCATGGAAGATAATTTTTTAAAATAATAATTATAATAAATTTTTTTTAATGAGTGAATTTGTATAGGAAAATATAGAAGAAAGTCATGTGGTGGCCACAACACACTAGTTATTTGTTGTTAGTGGATGTGCTTTTTTACCATTTTCATGAAAGCTGTTCGGGAATTAAAATGAATTCCTCATAGAAATATGGTAAATAATGTATGTTTTATGCTAAATATTCATCGCTTGTTTTTTGTACATTAATGAAACGGGGGGTTGAATTAATTATGATATAAAACTCTTCCTAAGCCTAATTTGAATTGTTTAACAAAGGTTTACATAACAGTACTCGTTATCTTACCTCTTAATCTCCAACCTGTATTTATAGTATTAAATTTCACAGTAAGAGAAAGTAGTGTGAGTGACACACCAGATTTTTTTTTCTAATTTGTCAGACTGTGTAGACAATATTTCGAGAGCGAATGATTTTTAATGTGTCGGAACAGTTTCAAACTATCGCTTATGATACTGGCAAGAAACCTGTTTATTTTCAACATTCTAAGTTGAAAATTTAGCAAGTTATTTAAAATTTGTGATTTTCTTAACATGAGAGAATAAACAAAGTTCCACATAAAAGTGTTTTTTGGAGATTAGTTTCATCGTAAAGATGTTGAACCAGTTTTAATAAATTGTTTCTGATACTGAAATGAACATCATGGACTAGAGTCATTCCATGTCAAATCAACGCAGCTAAAAACCTGACCCCCTCAGATATTTATGAAATTGGGAACATTTATTTTTTATACTGACAAATGAATGTATACCAATTAATAAATCCGTATCTCTTTTAGGTTTTGATATACAGGGCAGCAAAATAGGTAAAAAATGCAAAATTCCGAATTTTTTCTACTAAAAATATACCCATATTTTCTTTCCTAATTAACTTAGGGATAAAAAAATTGGCATCATTAGAAATCTTATAATGCAGGATTTTAAATGCTATATCACATGTATATGTTTTTAAAAAAAATTATGTTAATGTCAGACATTTTGACCTTTGAAGTTCAATATCTGAAAAAGTACATATTAATTTCTTTTAAAAATCATAAATTATTTTTACTTTTATTATCTATAATTATTGTAAATTTCGACATGGGACGGCCATGGGATGCTGAGTTATAAATTAAAATGCAACCTTCCATCAGTATTTTCTTAATATCATAACGTAAGGTTCACGCATGTTTTGTTCCTTAATTAATTTAGAGATATGAAATTGGTATCATTAGAAAGCTTTTGATACAGGCTTTTAAATGATATGTCACATGTATGTATATATTTTTAAAAATTTTCATTTTAGGTCAAACATTTTGACCTCTAAACTTAGTATCTCAAAAAGTATACGTTTAATTTTTATTTTAAAATTATATGTTATTATGATGTTTATTTTCTATAATTGCATATAATTAAATATGTACTTTTTCCAGATATTGAAGGTCAAAGGTCAAAATGTTTGACTTTAATATGGAATTTTTTAAAAATATATATGTATGATAAATCATTTGAAAGCCTGTCTTATAAGCTTTTTAATGATATCAATCTTTAAACTCTAAGATTATTAGGAAAGAAAATATGGGTACATTTGTAGTAGACGAATTTCGGAAATTTGCATTTTTTACTCACTTTTCCAGCCCTGTATATCAAAAAGTAAAAGCGATAGGGACTAATTAATTGGTATACATTTATTTCTCAATAGGACAAATAAATGAGACCAATTTCATAAAAATCTGAGGGGGTGAGGTTAAAAAGCTGTTTGTTGTGTTCATTTCACGATAACAAACATGCTATCCAAATTTCATACTCATGTGTTTATTTGTTTAAGGGATATGCGCAAAAGAAGAAAATGGGAAAGCAGGTTGTTTCTTCAATTTTGTACGCTAGCGTATTATAAGAATGCTTTCATTTCAAGCTATTTAATATTTTCGATATACGTAGAAAAAGCTGTAATACATTTTTTATTTTATTTTATTACCGTAACCATTAGGTTCTTGATACTAGAAATTTATATTATTATAATGATTTTAATGACATAAAACAACTGTATCAGGACTTTAATTATTTGTATTGATACGATATAATTTTACGAAATTAAATGAAATAAATGTTTGTTCCCTTTTTATGCTAATACCTCAATAAAATGAATTCTCAATAACTTTTATTTATTTATTTATTTATTTGCGAAGGGGTATTGATGCAAAGGAACACTGAGAAAAATAATATTCTGACTTCATCTAGAATGAATAAATGGTCATTTTCTGAATCTTTAAACTAGAAATATAGATTTGCGAGCTATGCGAATAAAGTACACCAATAAACTGAACAGACGAAATGATCGAGAATTTCTTGTTTACACATTTCTAGATGGTGAAACAATATTCTGAATATTTTGTATTACGAGAAATTCTCGCCTAATTTTCTAGAATTGGGGCATAAACCAAGATTATAGCTGCTGAAACCTGCCTCTTGTATTCGCATTTATTTGAAGATATTTTCAAATAGGTCTGTCCTCGATGGTATAGGCAAGCGCTCAAGAATTCTAATAGAGGTTTCTAGAATTCGCTTTCGAAGGGAACTAGGAATTTTTGCATAAGGAATTTATAACGATGAGATGGAACTATTTTTTCTAGAGCCACAATTTTGATTCTAGATGTCAGTTATAGAATTTTTTCTCAGTGTATTGGTGTGCCTTATACTCATAGCTCGGAAATCTATATTTCTGGTTTAGGGATTTAGAAAAGGACCACCTATTAGTTCTAGATGAAAGCGGTATATATTTTTTTCTCATTGAAAACATTGATCACTCCATTTTCTTTTTTTAATATTCATTTATTTACATATTAATTTATATTATGGATAATGAATGGCATAGAATGGTTCAGAAAAAGCGGTCATCTAAGATGATTTCTTTATAAAAAAATTTCAGCGTACTAGAACGAAGATTTCTTACTCTTTAGGAAAATTGTGCTAAGTATCTTTCCGTCGCTTAACTCTATCGCGCAATTTTTTTTCTTTTGCTACTAAAACTTAAAAATGTATTTGTTATTCACGCCCACAAAATTATATTTTAAATATATTCCACAAATTATATTTATATTCTTAATAATGTATATATAAAAATTCTTCTTTTTTTTTTTTTTTTGTAGAATGTGATAATCTTAATATCATTAACTTTTACCACATGTTTAATCAAATGATTCAGATTAATTAATTACAAAGTACAATGTACAATAATATAAAATTGTAATATTAAATAGTAATATTTTCATATGAAATTATTACAGTTATTTTGTTTTTGAATTTACAACGCCTTTAAAAGTCTTTTCTTTTTAATTAAGAAAAAAAATGACCCTGTTTAAAAAGTATTTGAATCAAAATAACATGTTTCTTTATTTACGTCAAATGTATTGGAATTTTTACATTTCTAAAGAAAAAAAATTATAATACTACTTAGTTTCCGAAATAAATGAACAAAATAAGTTTAGTTGTATATTTATGTTTACAAACATAATACATCATAGGTATACATATTCAATTTCATTCTTGTTTTCCTTGATGTATCTCAAATTATTAAGATCATATCACAAAACTAATGGTATATACCAAAGCCTCTTAAAAGGTTCGAGCAGGAAATATGTACACAGAAAATATGGAGTTGAAGTAAATTCTTTTCCATTTTAAAGCTTTTAAAAATAGACACTGCGATACCAGATGCATTTCAGTGATAACAAGATTGAAATTTCTAACATTCCGGAAGTATCAAATAAAATAAATCGCAGAAAAAGGTTTTATCGGCATGATTCAAATATGTACTGAAAATAAAAATAAATATACTAATGCAGGAAAGTTTTATTTTTACATTCAAAAAGTAGTTTAGATATTTCTTTATATAGTTATACTTCATATATTTCTTTTTATAGTTATACTTCATATATTTATTTATATAATTTTTAACCTATACATTGTAACAGAATGAAAATTTGAAATTTTCCTGCAATTCATATTTTTCTATTTTCTAATTTTTAACAACAGTGAAATAATATTCTTTTACAACGCCTCCCTTGGGAAAATAACTGTTAGCTTAAATTTCATTTCAGTAAAAGTGCATTCATTATTGTACACCGATATTTGTTAAAAATTCGTTTTGAAAATTTTTGTTTGTTAATAATAATTGGAAAATATTTTAGGCGGCGTATGAATAATCAGAATGAATGTGTAATGAATTGTTATTAGCGCATACGGAAAATGA
This sequence comes from Salticus scenicus, assembly GCA_963930645.1. Lineage (NCBI taxonomy): Eukaryota > Metazoa > Arthropoda > Arachnida > Araneae > Salticidae > Salticus > Salticus scenicus. The sequence goes on along the minus strand of OZ005654.1, from coordinate 12,754,094 downwards.
AAATGAGGTCAAATTTTCATAATTAGGGGTATGTAAATTTGTTTATCACATTGAAAATTTAACTTAAAAAAAAAATAATAATAATAAAATAAATCAAATTTACAAAATTTGGAAAATGAAGGTTTCATGAGGTTAAATTTACTTATTCATAATCCTGAGTATTGTTTTTTAAATTTTGATGCTGAAGTACATTGGACATTTTTCTCCATGGATTCTACTTTCGAGACAGCCACTTTATGCCAAGTAGCGCATAAAAAATATAAATAGACTGTAAAATATTTAAGAAAGAAAAAAAGAAAGAAAAGAAAGAAAGAAACAGAAACAATAATCACATAAATTATGTATTTTTGTCTAAAATGGCGACATAAATTCAAAAGTCGTCAAGGGGAGCTATATTAAGGCTGTACCATGATCAGGTTTATACATTTATTTATCTTTTTTTCTATATACCAACTGGTATTAAATAACCATGAAGTATATGTAACCACAAAAATTCAATTGTCTCATGCGATAGTCGTAGCCGATCATAACATTTTGTAATATTACATATGGAGTGAAATTGTTGTCATTTTACGGTTGATCGTATAAATCAAAAGAATATAGGAAATAACGTGAAACCAAATATTATATACACCATGTATAGTGTTGTTAATATGTAACTGGGATTCAAATATAAAAGGGATTCGTCAAATTTTTCGATACGGTCCGTTTCGAAGCTGTCATTTAATAAGCACCCAAATGAAAGCTCACTGGTAAGCCATTGTCAGAGGGAATAGGGACGGACACCTGAGACTCTGAGAATGAGTAAGTCGATGCCGAAGGAAGCGAGCACCCAAATCGAGCTTTTGAGCAAATTCAGTTTTTTTCTTTTTGTTTGTATATATATATATATATATATATATATATATATATATATATATATATATAAAGAGTTTTCTTAAAATATAGTGGCCAGCGAAGCAGGCAAAGCCTCCTAGTATATATATAAAAAGGATGTGTAATAATTTTTATTTACATAAATTAAGGAAAAAGGTAATTATTGTATGTAATTGCAAAAAACTTCTACATATTCAAAAATCGATTGCCTATTGGTTTGGATTAACTAAATTTTAATGTACTTATTTATAGCGTAAAAAATACATAAATAATTTTTATTGCTTCTTTTCTAACAAACTAATTACCCCCCCCCCCCCAAAAAAAAAAAACCTCACTTTTTTAAAGAATTAAAGTTATTTTTATTACGACATTTTCTTGAAGCAGGTAGTTCTTTCTTCCACAAGAATATTTACATGATAATTTTTACTTAATTAATAGTGCAAACATACTACAAAAAATTCCAAAAGAAAAATACTGGTGGAAAAATCAGGGAAAAAATGTGGTCTGTGACCACCCTATTGTTCTACCAGGGGTCGTATTCCCCGCCCATTTTTCAGGACACTCTCATGAAAAAGGAATTTCCGCTTCTTTTGCCACCACTAATTCTATGCAGAGATATTTATGGTACTTGTGTAGTAATGTATCATAGTTAAATAAGATAGAGATTCTTGTATAAAAAGAGTGGCAGCAATAAAGGCGGAAGTTTCTCATCACTGAGAGTGTCCTAAAAAAAAAAAAAAAAAAAAAAAGGCGGAGAGTGAGAGCCCTGGTTCTATGTCCTTTTTTTAGGGACAGTGTGTCACCACAAACAGAAATATTTTAATGATAAGAAAATTAAAAACTGTATAAAAAAAAAGTATAATATAATTTTTTTTAGAGATTTAAGCAAAATGTGAAACATGGAAAATTAAAATAGCATCACCAAATTTTATTTATTTTTTACCGTGCTTTTATTAACTTCTATTCTTAATTGTCTGGTACAAATTTTGCATTTGATTTTCAACTAACTTTCCTGCTAGTTAGACATATGAAACTTTCAGAATAGCTCGGAATCCGATGACAGCACAATACTTCGAAGCCCGATTTTCGAATTTTTGATTACTTTTTTTTTACTCAATTAAAATATGAAAATAATAACCTCCTAATAGCTTTAAAATAGTCATTAAAATATTAGCTATAATTTAATTGTTGCCAAAATAAATAACGAGTTCATTTTCCTTCGACATAAAAACAAATACATTTAATTAAACGTGAAGGTCGAAAATTTGTAAAATGTTAAATAATGCATCTCACAAAAATGGGCGTCATTATCACTTTAAAAATTTTATACACATTGATAAAGTGCTAATGTAGTTCTATAGCTAAGATACAACAGAAAGTTTAAAAACATGGTATATAAAAAGTTTTTTATTTTATAATTATTTACGTTTCAGACATAAAACATAAAATGAGCTCCATAAATAGTATTTTCTTCTATATATAATAGAATCTTTACAATGTGTATTAACAATTAAAATAATTCACACAGTATTGCACTTGGAATTTTTTTTTCCGTTTATACTGGTCCAAAAACAAACTGGAAAATAAATAAGGAAACATATTATTCAGGTTATTCATTTTTCTATGGTTACCAAGAGAACAATTTATAACAGAGACCATTCCATTTCCTCTATCATATGAAGGCGTTTATACACAACGCACGTTGCTAAGGGATAATGGGAAATGGCAGCAACTGGAAAATAATGAACGAAATCTCAGAGGAACTTTAGTATTTTTCATCCACTAGTAGGGGGGGGGCGTTTTTCATAAATTTTTATTAAAACAGCGTTTGGTTTTGTTTAAAGGTTACATTTAATTTTAAAATTTAACTAGCAGGAATCGTCCGCTTCGCTAGTCACTGTATTTAAATAAATAAATAAATAAAAGAATCATTCATTTTTATATTACTTTATAAATAGAATCTTATAAAAAATTTAAATAAATAAATAAATAAATAAAATAAAATAAATAAATTTATTTCTTTTGTGGAGCGTGATTTTCAAATCAGTTGCCGGTTTGATGTCCTATATTTTAATCTTAATTTTGTGTTGATAAAATGATTATTCTGACCCTATAAAAGCATGAAGCAGTGTGTCATCTTGTACTTAAATCAATGCATTTATTGCATTTTCTAAGTTCTGAAATAATAGTCTTTTTTGAAATAATAAATGAGTTAGTTAGCAGGTGGTCGAAATTTACCTGTTCTTTATAACAAACCCGCATAATCTGAATCTTTTTTTTTAAATGTTTTGAAATAACTTTTCCTTTTACATATATGATAGAAACTATAAAGTAATATGTGTCAGTTAAACAAAAATGCAGGCGGTTTTACTAAAATACTAAATTTGGTATATTAAAATTTAAATGTAACTTATGTCTTCATATGCAGCACATGAGTGTTATTTTTGGAAATTTTTATCATTTACTTGAAAAATATTTATATATATTGCAGTAAGCAACAGGAATAAAAAAGCTGTGTTGATCCTTAATGAATAAATCTACAGTTATACACTAAGCAAGCGACAAAAAAAAAAAAAAAAAAAAAAAAAAAAAAAAGGAACACTTGGATATTTTCCTTTTCACCTACTACAACCGCCAATTTTATTGTTTAAAAAGCAAATTTTCGAACAGATTTTACAATGTTGTCCTCCACATACACTTTATCATTGTGTCCAGTGTTAAAAACAAAATGCAATTTTCAGGAAAATTGTAATTTTAGAAATTATTTGAAAAATGGTAAGAATATGGCAGTTAACGATGCCACGAAAAGTATTAATTTTTAAATGAAAATCAAAAAATATTCTAATACGTGAGATGGCAAAATAATTAAATGTTAACGAAATATTTGTAAAACGGTTTTAGAAAGAATTAAATTTTTTTGGCCGTTTAAATTTGAAATTTCGCTTTTGGCGGTCATGTTGCTCATCCAAGCGAGATGACCGTAAGTTAAAAATACATTGCTTATAAAATCGGTTTGTATTACATTTAGAACAAAAAGAGATTCAGAAAAGGTATTTAGCAGCATAATTTCTTTAACTACACTGCAGCAACTGTTAAACAAAGCAGGTTTAAATGACAGAAAATTTGAAAACATTCTATTCTTAGTGAAGAAAATCAGGAAAGCAAGACCTCAAACGGCTAAAAGAAATTAAAAAATAATTAGTTAATTATTCGGCTGAACTTGTTCTTTTTGATGAGTCAAGTTTAACTTATTTTGAGTTAAAGAAAACAAGCAGATCTGACAACGAAAATATCACTGAATTAATGAAAATCGCATTTTTAAAACAGTGACACATTCTCCGTACATTATGGTACGGAGGTGCACAACTTTTCAAACAGTCAGGCAAATTTTTATGCTCAAGGGATCAATAAAATCGAAATAAAACACAGTCTTTATAAAAGTAGTGCCTGACCGACTATTTTGGAGGTATCTTGGACATTTCCGCAAACAGCATTACAAGGTGATAAATGCACCTTACTACACGGCGTCTGTGGTAAGTTTATTCACTTCAAATTGTCAAAATTTCCTATCCATTCCCATGAGAACCTATAATTCTGTAAGTAATCGTATCTTTTTTCACTTTAAGTTAAATCCCACAAAAGATGTAGTAGAATTTCTTCTTTACCAGACATGGAAATAGTCCTAATCGCGATCCCCTCGAAAATGTTTCGTCTATAAAAAGGCGGGGGAGAGGGGAGAGGCTTCGAAATTTGCATCGTACAACTCTGCCAGAACTAGAAGAAAGTATTTGTGATATTTGGCACGTTGAAATTTCTGAGATTTATATTAAAACACTGTATAATACTATGCCATTGTGCATTAAAGCAGTAATTCCATATAAAGGTGGAATTAACCCAATGCAGAACACATATTTTTAACAAAAAATTGCTTAAATCTAACAAATAAATAGTTTTATTTCATATATTAAAATATAACTTGTTTATTTCATATAATAAATCATAATAGAATACAAAGTGTATGGTTATTGCATTATGTTTAAAAAGAAAGTTTTATGCAGATTCTTACTTCGTAAAGTGTAATAAGGTACTTCGTAAAGTATTTCGTAAAGTGTAATAAAGCGAAATATTATATCGAAAATGCACATAAGTATAATTTCATCCCTTTGATATTATGCAAACAAGATAGTTTTATTTGTTTCAACCCTTAATTTTAACGTTATTAGAAATAAAAAAGGTATAAGTCATTTTTTTCTGCAGTGCGGCTTTTTTTTTTGGCGTTTAGTGTACATTCTGTAACAAAAGTGCCCGAACACTAGAAAAAAATTCCTATGTAAAAAAAGTACACTTCATACGGTTTTGTTAAATAAATCCTTGTCGAATCCTCTTCTTAGTTAGTCTAAGAACATGATTCGATAAGGATTTATTTAACTGAACCGTATGAAGTGTACTTTTTTTTACATAGGAATTTTTGTTAGTGTTCGGACATTTTTGTTACCGACTGTAGTTATTATGTTAAATTTTAGTTATGATTACATTTATTTTTGATTCAGAGATACGTTTTGCTACATATATACTATGTATAAAACGAACACTTTGCATAAAATTTTGATCTTTGATCAAATCTATTTTCAACGTGCGATAAATGCTCTACCAAATGTATGGACAACCAATGTTTACAATGCAAACAAAAGGTATTACTTATGTAGAATTGGAGTATAATATATTCATTAATCATGAATAATAAAAGAGAAGAATCTTGCACCACAAAGTTCCTGCTTTTATGTACAAAATGATTAGAGCGAAAGAAATTTGTATGAGGTTATAGCAGATCAATTAAAAAAGAAAAGAAAAAAAGAAGAGAGAGAGAGAGATATGGTAGTTTACAAAGTGAAATAAATGAAGAAACAATTTTGAAAACGGGTGATAACGTTGAAAATGTCATCCTGCAGAACAACAGTAAACAAATTATCCTTTCAGAAACTGAATGCAAAACTGACACATTTGTACTACTTGAGTTTGTAAACGTGGCCCAAAAGAAAACTAAATTCAGATACATTGTAGTAGACCATTCGTCACTTTTTACAGATTGAGAAGTAAAAGTGATGTTTCTAATTAAACACACAACAGACGGAAAAATGGCTTACTGTTTCGAATGTAGTATAACTTAAAGAATTCTATATTTTTTAACATGCTTTATTAAAACTGCTCCAAGTAAGATTTTTTTTTTTTTTTTTTGTGATAAAAAACTGAAAATATTGCTACAAATGTATCAACAACAAATAATACAATTTAGCTCAAATTCATCTGGCAAGTAGTCTTTCAAATGTGCAAACACTGATAGAGTATCACCAAATGATACTTCTGTTATTGACAACATCGCAGTTATCACTCTTCGTAGATGATGCATGTTGTACATAAGAAGAAAACGATAAAACTGAACTAAATCTCTCTTAAATTAGACAAAATAATTCTTCAATCCTATTACCCTTTTGGAGAGTCTGTTAAGAACCATTGGTTTAACATGTGTTAACTATACCAGCTAAAGGTATAGTATTTGCCATTAAATCCATCACCTTTTCATTTTTCACACATTATCTTTTCCTTAATGTTAGGGCAGAAAAATAATTATTTTAAGAAATAGCGAAAAAACTAAAACCAAATAACAACTGATGTTTGTTTATGTGAAGTATTTTGTTTATGTAACATAATCTTTTTATATCTAAATATATTTTTAAAAAAATCTTTACATTTATTTTGTCATTATCATAATCAATGCATTCAACCTATCAAAGACTGAATTTCACATTTTATACAAAAATTACTTTCTAAGCAAGATCTTTATTGAAAACAACATGGATTTAAAGAATCTAATTTCCAAATCCCAGAAAAAAATATCTTTATTCGTGTAAGTTATTGAAAGGAAGTAAACATGTGATCTAAATTTCTAAATCAGTATATATCATATAGTGTGTAGTGTATAGTATATAAATTTCTAAAACAATTGCAAGGTTTATTGTTATTTTTATTTAAAGCATTGTGGTTCTTTTCTATCGAAATTGTTTTTCTTAGACGTCTGTTTATCGATGCAGAATTTATATTTTTTGGTATTCTCCAACAGGAAATCTATTTTTGATATCTTTAGACTATTTTGCCGCCGGGAATTTTTGAAAAATGAGTTGTAACTGTCATTTCTTTGAGCCAATATGTACTATAAAATTTCTTTCCTTTTTTTTTCAGATCCTTTAAGAAAGTTCTATAAATTTTCATCTCTTTCATCTCACGGATTTCCTTTGATCCTTTTCATATAATTTTATTTTATTTTCATTTTTTGAAATATAGCCAAAAAAAAAAAAAAAAGTATATGCATTGAAATTTTAATGTTCGTGCTGAAATTATGAGCATGTGTTCTTATTTTTTAAAGACATATTAAATATAAATACACCAGTTTTACGAATATGAATTTGCTAGTGATGCTAAGATATTGCTGTTAAATTCTAAATTATCAATAGTATTAATGATAAAATATATTATTTTATATAAAAATTAAGACATTTTACAAAGTAATTTTAGCAAAAAGAAGCAAACATAATAAAAAAAATAAATATTATAAAATAAGCAAAGATTTTAATAATAATTGCTATATATAAAAGAGTACGTCTTTCCATTCACTGACTGGTACATATACATATAACAAAAACATAAAGCAGAATCTTTTGGGGCCAAGATCAGAGAACAAATGGTATAAGTGCGTAATAAGTAGGGACTTTCAGAAATTTTGCCCTTTCATTATAAGGGAGAAGAAAAGGGATTCAACTTTCAGTCACTTGTCGTTCTCTCAAATGAATACAAGGTGACTTGAAACAACCAAACAAAAAATGTAGTTCCCTGATTTTCGAAACTTGAATTTTTAGGTGCAAAATCTGAGAGAAGTGGAATTTCAGGTATGACGTTCTTCACTTATTAGAGTTTAAATCGTGTATCCGAGACTTTTATTTTATCTGACACACTTTATTTTATCAGATATACTTTCTCTTCATTTTTTCGGAATCACGTGATAAAATATTGTTTCTATATAATGGTGGTTATAAAAGAAAAATTAGAATCGATATTTCGATAACATTTTTGATTATTCGGCTTTATTATTTTTTTTTTTTTTTCGATACTGATATGTTTCGAATGAGAAAGAATTTGCAGTGACAGTTTGTTAGCATTTTTAAAATTTAAATAAAATGTGGTATTTCAGTTTAATCATGTCCATTTGAAAATAATTGTTAATATGAACTGATAAAAACTAATTTTAAAGCGAATTAATGTTTTATATTATTTAATTTATTGTATGTATAAGATTAAACACCATAAATTTTCAATTAAAGTAAAATTTATAACAATTTACTTTATTTAATCTTTTTATAAAATAAACCAAAAATTTTTACATGTGTATTCTTTGCACGAACGTTTCCCTGTATATTTCATACGAACTGAGGTGGGGCGATTCATAGACTTATAGAAAAAGGATGAAAGTTTTACCCTCCCCTTTCTCATTGTTAGAGAATACCATGTTGCAAGCAACTCTATCGGGTTCGCGTAACTCAGTGTGGGAACAGAGGATTAGTATACGTAATCGTTTTTGAGTCTGATACAGCAACAAATTCTAAAAAATATTGGTTAAAATTAAATTTGTACCTCCCCCCCCCCCTTTTGATCAAACGTTGGACTTCATTTTTAACAGTGCAAAAGTTTGTATTGTTCTTTTATAACTCGTGAATTGAGTTTTAAGCTATCAATGTATTTCGACATTAGATTTAATCTTTAGACTTAGAAAAAAAAAAGTCCCTGTAAAACAACTATAAGTGCTAGATTCACCAAAACCTATAGAGATCGTGAAACTTTGACCTGTAATATGTGTATGATTTTTTGTTCAATTGAATAAGGCGTTTAGACGCTATCGCACTTTGTAAAATTTGGTTCCTCAGGCCATAATGATAAAGAATTTTTCTTTGTGTCCCTGTAAAAAACTATAAGTGCTAGATTCACCAAAATATATGCTGTTCATGCAACTATTATTTATAATGTGTATATTTAGACACTACCGCACTTTTTAAAATTTGGTCCCATAGGCCATAATGATATAGAATGTTTCTTTGTGTCCCTCTAAAAAAAGTTATAAGTGCTAGATTCGTCAAAATCAATAGGGTTCGTGCTACGGTGACTTACAACATGCGTACCAACTTTCAGCTCAAACCAGCAACGCGTTTAGACGCTAGCATGTTCACTCACATTCATACACACATACATACATACATCATCGTAAAAATTGTGGTTACGGACTCAGGGTACCTCAAACACATAGAAACACCAAAATCTCAAATTTGGATTTTTGATACGATTACAATACTTTCCTTACAAATGTATGTTAGGAAAGTAAAAATATTTTAATATGTGAGATGGCAAAATAATTATATGTTAACGAAATATTGATGAGATGGTTTTTAGCAAGATGTAAATTTTTTTGGCTGTTTAAACTGGAAATTTAGCATTACGCGGCTACGTTGCTTAAAGAAAAGTGTATAGCAAAATACTGTCTTCAAAAACAGTGCGGGAACAATTAAACAAAGCAGGTTAAAAAACAGAAAATCTGCAAAAAAAAAAAAAAAAAAAAAGCCATTATTAATGAAAGGAATAATAATAATAATAGTAATAAACACAAAACTTTAACAATAAATAAATACATACATACATATATATACACTCCTTCTCATATTTATAAGGACACTTTATGTTTTGAAATAACTAATGTAAAAATAATTGTGAACAAGATTATACTAAATGCACTTAATATATCTAGTATTCTGAAAACCAAAACTGCTATAATTTTTTTAATATGAAACAAAATTAATAAAAAATAATGCAAAATATTTTTTGCACGTTTTTAGATGTTCATAATTATAGGGACAATCAAGATTTTTTCGTTTTATTTAACTTACTAGCGGATAAATTACAGTTGACATGCGAATTTGTTAACTACTGGGCTAGATTAATACATATATAAGTCTTCAATTTTTCTTGGGCAGACATTACTGATAATTCCTCGAAAAAAAGAACGTTCATGTATTCAATCCGCCAAATTTCTAATGAAATTCGAAGATCAAAAATTGCTGAAGGAAATGTGATCAAACGTTGAACTGCTGGTTCGATAGGAGAGAGATCTGATGCAGAATCAGAGATCGAAAACTCATAATTCCTCTTATAGTTCTACTAATAATGACTGTTGCTGAATTTGCTCATAATTTTTAACGAAAGGTCGGGGTCTACATTTATGCATGTTTAAAATAATTAATAATATGTTAAAATAAATAGAAAACCTGTAATAATCAATAAGCATGTAATGGGGGAAAGAATGTCTGTGTTAAAATTGAATAAAGACAATATTAAATGGTAAAATGTTGCATTTTCGAATGAAAAACATTTTATTCTTGATTAGCCAAATGGTTTTAATAGTTACTGACACGATCTGAAGATAGCGAAAGACAGCGTAGATTTTTTAAAGGCAGATATGAATCGGGCATTTTAAAGGTGGATCTATGGTGTTCTGGGGAGCTTTTTCTACTGAAGGCAGAATGAATTTAGTATTTGTTTTCTATTATTACGAACATCAAGAGAATATCTGCAAATTGTAAACGTAGAATTCTCAGATTTTTGTTAGATTTTTAGTGCTAGAGGCCTATTTCAGTCGGTACAGTTGTCGAATTTTTATAATACACTCTTAATTAGTGCTAGAGGCCTATTTCAGTCGGTTTATTGAATGGGGATTTATTGAATGAAGTCCCCCCAAGGCACAACTTTGACATGAGTCCCCCCCAGGCCCAACTTTGACATGAGTCCCCCCCCCAAGGTACCCCTATTTCAGTCGGTACAGCGTTGTCGAATTTTTATACGTCACTCTTAAATAGTGCTAAGGGCCTATTTCAGTCGGTTTATTGAATGGGGATTTATTGAATGAAGTCCCCCCAAGGCGCAACTTTGACATGAGTCCCCCCAGGCACAACTTTGACATGAGTCCCCCCAGGCACAACTTTGACATGAGTCCCCCCCCCAAGGTACCCCTATTTCAGTCGGTACAGCGTTGTCGAATTTTTATAATACACTCTTAATAGTGCTAAGGGCCTATTTCAGTCGGTTTGTCTCCCCAAGGCACAACTTTGACATGAGTCTTCCCCCCAGGCCCAACTTTGACATGAGTCCCCCCCAAGGTACAACTTTGATATGAGTCCCCCCAAGGCCCACCTTTGACATGAGTCCCCCCAAGGCACAACTTTGACATGAGTCCCCCCCAGGGTACAACTTTGACATGAGTCCCCCCCAAGGTACAACTTTAACATGAGTCCCCCCCCCCCCAGTATCTGCAGCTGAAACACATTGGTTTGATTTAATGAAAACTTTATCATGGAATTTAGATCGTCACGAATTAACTAAAGAAGAATTTGTCGATATTAACAAGTTTAGCAGTAGGCCTCTGGAACTAAATTAAAATCTGTCAATGTCAGATTTTCATGTTTTAAATAATGAAATAATGTCGTGTCTGTATAATTTTTTTTTTTTTTTTTTTTGAGGGGTGGGGGGTAATAATATTTTTTTCAACAATACTTACATTTTTGCTCTACTTCTGGAGCAATAGGAAATAGTTTGAAGAAAGAAACTTCTGTATTATTGCCCTTCCTGTGGCCTAAAAGTTGAAAAAACCTTAACGAATCATATTAGAAAAGTGCATGCAAGTGGAAAGCAATTTTAAAAAGTTTAAATGTATTCAGAATATCATCTATGCAGTATGAAATGGTAATAAAACTGAATATTAAAAAAAAAAATGTATATATATATATATATATATATATATATATACCAGAGAGAACGTCTGACTGTTTCACCCTAAAAAGAGACACCATAAAATATTAATTTAAAGAATAACTGAAAAAAAAGTTTACTAACATTCGAGATGTCCTTATAATTGTGAACACCTGAAAAATCACTTTTTGACCGTATTTAACGTTTTTTAAGATAGAAAAATGATAAAACTTTTTAAATACAGTCTATTAATGAAATTCAAATTAATAAAAAATATATTTGTTTAAATAATAGTGTTCAGTGTTTAGTTAATATAGAGAAACGGGTGTCCTTATAATTATGAGAACCAGTATATATATATATATAATTATTATTGGGCTGGTTTCCTCCGATGAGTCAAGTTTAATGTATTTCGAGTTGATGAAAAAAGCTAATAGGACGATGAAAATCTGACCGACTTAATTAAAACTGCACTTTTAAATCAGTGAGACATTCTCCGTACATTATGCACGGAGGTGCATAACTTTTCAAGGAGTCGGGCAAATTTTCATGTTCAAGGGATCAATTAACATGAAATAAAACACAGTCATTATAAAAGTGGCGCCTGATCGTCTATTTTGAAAGTATCTCAGACTTTTTTGCAAACAGCATTTCAAGATGATAATGCACCTTGTTAAAGGGCGTCTGGAGTACGTTTGTTTGATTCAAATTTTTAAATTTACCTACCTATTCTCATGAGTACCTATAATTCTGTAAGTAATCATATCTTTTTTCACTTTAAGTTTAATCCTCCAAAAAAATATCGTATAACTTCTTCTTTACCAGACCTGGAAATAGTCCTAATCTCAGTCCGCTGGAAAATGTTTAGTCTACAAAATGGCGGGAGGAGAGGGGGGAAGGATTCGAAATTTGCAGCCTACAACTCTTCAAACACTATGAAAAAATTATTTGTGAAATTTCTGAGATTTATCTTAAAACACTGTATAATATTATGCCATTGCGCATTAAAGTAGTAATTCCATATGAAGGTGAAATTAACACAATTCAGAAAACATATTTTTATTAAGTAATTCTTTAGATCTAACAAATAAATAGTTTAATTTCATACATTAAAATACAACATTTTTTTTTAATATAAATCATAATAAAATACAAAGTATAAGTTTATTACATTTTAAAATAAAGTTTTATGTAGATTTTTATTAAGTACTTCGTAGAGTGTAATAATGTGAATTACTAAAACGAAAATGTACATAGGTATCATTTTTCTCACTTTGGTATTATACAAACATGAAGGTTTTACTTGTTTCAACCATTAGTTTTGAAGTTGTTTCAAATAAAAAAGGTATAAGACAATTTTTTTGCAGTGAGGCTTTTTTTTTTTTTTTTTTTTTGTCCCTTAGTGTATATTATAAAGAAAGATAATCTTCAATTTAATTTCGATACTACTTGCTTAGCCAGTGAGTCTTAGGGAAGTTAGATTCTTTCCTCGTTCATCCTTATATTCAGATACAATTTTTAAAAAGTTTATTTTAATATTTTAAAGAAATTCTCATCTTATCTCTCTACTTAAAGATTGTGTCTTCGAAAGAAAACAAATACTTTTAGCACTGAAAAAAAAATTATTACAAGGAAAAAAATTCTAAAAAATACATAAAAACCCTTTTTCTAATAAAAAATAAATGAATAACTCTGTATATAATAAGTAAATTAAAATGTTAAACTACAGGGAAAAAAATATAAAGATGCATAAAAAAAAAAAAAAAAAAAAAAAAAAAAAAAAAAAACTTAAAAACTCTATACTTAACATTAAAAACATTGAGAGAATCTTTTAGAATTGAATTGGCTGCCTTTATTTATTCTCAAGAAATGAAAGAACACAATAATTTCTGAAAGAGGCATTTAGAAATAAGAGAAACTTAGGAAAGAGTCCAAAAAATCTCGATCTGAAGAAGTCTTTTTCTGAGAAAATTACAATTGCATTTTTCAAATGGTTCTACCGAATTGCTTTCAATTTGTTTTATGACATCATTTAAGCAAATTTTTTTACAGATGAACATAGCTGAAGCCTAACAGTTTTTCCAGTTAGATGAAGCGACATAATACAGTAAAAGAAAAAACGGAGATAAAAAATAAATCCTTTGTTTTCTAAATACTGAATATAAATACGAATTTTAATAAAATACTAGCGAGCTTCGCCCGCTAGCGGGTCAGTATTTTCAAATGAATCACTAAAATTAATGAATCACTAACAGAAACTTTTAATGTTAAGAAAAGAAATTAAAAAAAAAAATCATTTCTGATTGGGTAAAAAGTCGGGCCGGGTCCCCACTGCCTTCGGCAGCGCAGTCGCGTGCGCGTATTCTCTCCCTTACCCTACATGCCCCTTAAAAAATCATTTCTGATCGGGTAAAAACTCGCACTGGGTCCCCACTGCCTTCGGGAGCGCAGTACAGTGCGCGCTGCGCGCGCGTATTCCTTCCCTGACCCTTCGTGCCCCCTAAAAAAAAATCATTTCTGATCGGGTTAAAAATCACACCGGGTCCCCACTGCCTTCGGCAGCGCAGTCCCGTAGGCGCTGCGCGCGCACAACTTCAAGGATACACGCGCTGCGCGCGCGTATTTCTTCCCTGAGCCTTCGTGCCCCCTAAAAAAAAAAAATCATTTCTGATCGGGAAAAAACTCTCGGCAGCGTTGTCCCGTACGCGCTGCGCGCGCGCGTATTCCTTCCCTGACCCTCCGTGCCCCCTAAAAAAATCATTTCTGATCGGATAAAAACTCGCACCGGGTCCCCTCTGCCTTCGGCAGCGCAGTCCCATGCGCTCTGCGCGCGCACAAGTTAAGGGATACGCGCGCAGTGCACGCCTATTTCTTCTCCACTCTTTCAGGCCCTCTTAATTAACCTACGTATACCAATTTTGAATGATCTAACTCATTTGGCTGAGATGCAAAAGAAAACTAATTCAGGACACCTCTAAACGTGTAAATCTGGTGAAAACTTTCGATAATATAAAAGAACTTTAAAATATCTTTCGAGTGATGTATTAAAAAAAATTAATCATAATTAGAAATTGAAATATTGAAATTTCAAAATATTACAGCGCCATAAAAGAAAACTGATTCAGGACACCTCGAAACGTGTAAATCTGGTGAAAACTTTCGATAATATAAAAGAACTTTAAAATATCTTTCGAATGATGTACTAAAAATAATTTAATCATAATTAGAAATTGAAATATTGAAATTTCAAAATATTACAGCGCCATAAAATAAAATTGATTCAGGACACCTCAAAACGTATAAATCTGGTGAAAATTTTCGATAATTTAAAAGAACTTTAAAATATCTTTCGAATGATATATTAAAAATAATTTAATCATAATTAGAAATTGAAATATTGAAATTTGAAAATATTACAGCGCCATCTGGCGGTACAAATTTCTGTATTCCCCTGGTTGATTCCAATTCAAAAAAGCTTTCTAATGATGCATTACTTTGAAATTATTTTAATTAGTAGCTGAGATACAAAAGAAAATTAATTCAGGAGACCTCAAAACGTGTGAATCTGTTGAAAACTTTGAATAATATAAAAGAACTTTTAAATATCTTTCGAATGATATATAAAAAATAAATTAATCGTAATTAGAAATTGAAATACGCGTATTAGAATATTCCAATTTTTTTATCGCACAACCAAAAGCAAGTGACCTCGTTAAATACCAGATGTTTATCGCTTTTTTTTTTTTTTGCTTCCGTGGAGCTCGACAAATGCTCTCTCTGAACTGGTTGCCATAGTGATGAAAATCGACACGACAGCTGCTTATTTTGACGGAATTCAATCTGGAATGAAATTCGCGATTTCCAATGCTTTAAAGGCTAAAATTAAAAAAATTATAACTCATTCAGTTTTTGAAATTTTCTCTCAATCTTTTGGGAATTTAAATGTTTCAGCAAGATCTACATACAACAAAAAAAAAAAAAAAAAAAAAAAAAAAAAAAATGATTTATCTCTAAACGCTTTTGAGTTATAAAATGTTTTGCGATAAAATCGATGTTTCGTAAAATCTAAAAATATGGATCGCTAATCCATATTTTCTAAAAATGTTTATATGGTTCGAAAGAGGATTAAATGACCTTTCTTTGCGTACCAGTTTTTAAGAAATTGAAGAGTTACTCGGTCGTACAGGGCGTTTCGAAAAAGACAATCCTGAAAAAGAAAAATTTTCGACCCTTTTTAAAACTTTTTTAAAAAATATAAAAATCCGTATTTAAAAAAAAAAATTATACCGTAAGAATCGGTAATAAATGCTTTTTCTTTTGGTACAGGTGTATTTTTGATATGTCGAACCGTTCAAACAGGATCGCTTTGCAAAAACCCCCGAAATTTTCCCTCTTTGCTTTTTCTTTTGAGGTAGGCTGTTCCGTAACAAAATGGCCGTCGCCCGCGATTTCGAATCGTTTTTTCGTTAGACAATGGTCGACATTTTAATTAATATCTCCGCTAATTAGGGTCGCATCGTTTAGCAAATTAGATAACCCAGATCTGCGATAAATTCTCTGTCCATCGGTACCTGTTCTAAGTCCGTGCCACCGTTAGCGGCCGAGCTTTTGCTGCGTCAAGCTTTTTAAAAATAAATTGTACCGTAATAATCGGTAATAAATGCTCTTTCTTTTGGTACAGGTGTATTTTTGATATGTCGAACCGTTCAAACAGGATCGCTTTACAAACCCCCCCCGAAATTTTCCCTCTTTGCTTTTTCTTTCGAGGTAGGCTGTTCCGTAACAAAATGGCCGTCACCCGCGATTTCGAATCGTTTTTTCGTTAGACAATGGTCGACATTTTAATTAATATCTCCGCTAATTAGGGTCACATCGTTTAACAAATTAGATAACCCAGATCTGCGATAAATTCTCTGTCCATCGGTACCTGTTCGAAGTCCGTGCGACCGTTAGCGGCCGAGCTTTTGCTGCGTCAAGCCGTTTCTCACAGACGCACACACACACACAGACACACGCGTACAGATTTTAATAACATAAGGAGATATTATAAATTTTATACGGCAATAAAATTAACAACATAGAAAGCTTTTAAGCTACAATAAATATATGAATGTTACTTTTTAGCCTGTTAATTGACATGGGAAAATGGGTAATACAATCCGCGATTGTAATGAAATGCTCGCCTTGTGGTGGGCTAAGGTGAAATTAACAATACAACGTATAGCTTTCGTCGAGACGCCATTGCTTGCTGTATATTCGATATTTAGTTTCACATATATTTATTGAATAAAAATGAATAAATCCGGTAAAAAAAATAACACATACTGCTGTGTTCCACAGTGTAATCCCAAAGGATTAAGAAATCCGGAATTAATTTTCCATATATTTCCAAATGACAAATTTAAAATTTCAGTTGCTTTGGCTAATGGAAGTGAAGAATATTTGAAACTAATATTTGTTCATCTTCAGTTAAACATATACTTCCGATCGAACTAAACTGAAATATTTTTTCCAAAGGCAATCGATTTTTCATGATGTAATGGCGGAGAAATTATAGCACGAATATTAAGTAGTAACACAAATACAACAATAATAAATACACACGGCTACTATATTTACTAACAACAAAAGTTCGAAAAGCGCCATCTATCGATCATTACAAACGCGGATATTAACATCCCGACAATTTTAACTGTTATAATGCGTGAAGATAATTGATTAAATATTATCCAGAACTAATGCGTATGAAATGCAAACCGCTCAATTTAAAACAAATATAAAAAATTGCAGATGAATCACAATGAATTTTATAAGATTTTAGTGCTGGTTAAAAAAAAAAAAAAAAAAAGGCTGCAACGAATATGTTGATGTTAAGTCTCACCATTTTAGTGGGGCTTATTCTTAAAAAAGTGAAGGATACACGTTTACCATTTTTTTTAAATGTTGGTTGCAGCTAAATTAAAACCAATTGGAACCTTCTGGTGAATCGTTAAACTGTTATTTTGGACAGCGTAAAAGAATATATTCTATTTTTATAAAAGTATAATTTTATTTTTAATATTTGAAAAACTAACTTAAATATGGAATAATATTATCAAACAGGTACGTAATATTTAGAGTATGAATCCATTATTCTGTAAAAAATAACTTTTATACAGTTTTTTTTTTTTTGTAAATAAATGAGTTAAAAAGAGAGAAAATAGTAATGTGTGATAAAAAAGTGAAAGTGTAATTTATTTTTTAATGAAACAAGTAACTTTTATGTTAATTTTTCTGAGTGTACTAAAATTTATAGTCTAAATATGCATTAATTTTAACATCTGAATTATAAACATAAATTTAAATGTTAAGATTTAATTGAGAAATTATATTATGTCAGAATATATTACAATGTTTATTTCTGAGTGAATTATATTTCCAAGTCAGAAAATATAAATAGTTTTCGAGTATTCTGTGGACAATCATTATTTAGTTTGTTTAACTAAAAACAAAAGTTTGAATGTTTTATTATTTTCAATAAGAAGAATGATTAATAAGAGATAAAAATAATGCGCATAAAGAGAATTGTAGATTGGATGTAAATAGAGAAAAGTAAATGAAAAAGGAAAATAATCTGGCCATCGACACAATTGAAAAATACAATAATTTAATCTCTTAGGTTTAGAAAGAGGTAATTATTAAAGTAAACTTTATGTAATTTAAAAAAGGAAATAGTTAAATTTTAGAAATTTTGAGAGATAAAAATAAGTACAGAATGATTAAATTTAGTTCACACGCATATATATCTGAAATAATTTATCTTTAATATTAACTATAAAGAATATTTTTAATAAATCACCTAATTCTGGATAGTATGAGTTCGAAAATTCTTCAAAAGAAGTTTGACAGTCATGAAAATCATACGGTGTGTTTTAACTATTAAAAAATAATTTTAAAAATATCTACAAAATAACAGAATAAATTTCAAGCAAAACATATTTCGTATACTTTTTCTGTTTTGTTAGACTTCCTATTAAAATTTTAGAAAGATTGATATAAAAATGTGTTTTTTTTTTTTATTTATAAATTGTTTATTTTATAAATTGATCTCCAGTTTTAGAAAATGATGTTAAATGTTTTTAATTAGGTGTCAAACAACAAAATGAAGAAAAAAGTTGCAATCATCCTATATCATCCAAAGACTAATGTGATCTATAGTTGTAGCATATGTTTAAAAATCTGATGTGGACATGACTTCCTTACGAAAACAATGACATTTTTGTGTGAGGTATTTGGTTCGTAAATAAACAAGCTGGTTCCAATTCCTGAACATTCCCGAAAACAAGCCAAGTAAACTATTTCCCCAACCACAAATATCAAAATAGTAGGCTTATATACACCATAGAAAACGAATATCACGTGCTCAGGAATAGTATTCTGCAGCTTATTACAGGATCTCTCCTTAACAAATGTACAGCCTAGAGTTAAAAAAAAAATCTCTCGAATATAGATGGTTTATTTCTGTTCTTTTAGCAAAAATTAGTGATGAGAAACGATGCATTATACGAAAATAAATAAACAAATCCGTTAAAATTGTGGAAAGGCTGACTGATTATAGCAACACTGAACTATTATTTTCTGCCAAATTTGCTCGCCCCGTCGTTATCGCCAACAAAGATTTTTGTTCTAGGTCTCAAATTTGTCAACTTGGCAAATAATTGCAATTTAGAGTTGCGAAAATTTCGAAGCTCTAATCTCAATAAAAACAGAGTTCTGGAATTTCCCAGAATGATTCATGGCTATCTAGCGCAGAACTAACTTTTTCAAAAGTTCGATAAATCACTAACAAGATTATAAAAAATATATATATATATCGTTTTTGATGACTGTAGACTAAAAGTTGTCTATTAGTTCGCGTATTACTTAATACACGATATTACAGTAAAAGTAGTATATTTTTTCTCAGTAAAGGATTTGTCAGATCATAATTTATTGAAACGCGTCCTTAGAGGTCGCACTCAAAACCTGAATGAATCACTTAGTTCGGTCGTGTGAATACCGTGTCCGAAAACCTGAGGTTCAAGCAAATTACAGAAAATGCTGCGAATTAGGCAATTGTTTTTGCATTTTTTACACTGGCAGAAACAAATTCCTAGTACCAAGAAGAAATTAAATTAGAGCAGTGAAATTTAGAAAAGGCATTTTACATGTTAATAGGTTTATTTTATCACAATTTCAATACGCAAGTTAAAATAGGCACAGGGAGAGCCATTTCAAGATATGAAATGGTAACATTTTAATAAAAGTTGTAATCGCGACGAGTTTGAAAACAAGTTTGCAATGCGCATCTAATCTGTCATGGAGATGCCGTATGCCCTTTTATTGCATGAATTTTATTAGCTATTGCTCTTTATCAACCTAATCATCAGCAGGTTAATCTTGGTTGTGGAAGACCCTACATTTGTAGTCCAATCATATCTTATACGTTCTTGATGGGAGAAACATTGGATGATCTTGCAGACCAAAATGACATGTCGATACACTGTTTATTGGATAAAAAGTAGCAGAATGAGGGCGAATGTTATTCTTTTGGAAAACATATTCTTGAATACTACTCATAAATGTCAGTACAACTAATTCAGTCAAAACTATCATGCATACATTTCCTGTCAAGAGGGTTGGAATAACATTTTTTAATGCTTATGAGACAATAGGAAATTCCTTCTAGACCATAACTCCTAAAAAAGGTATAGTGTGGCTACATTACAGACATCTTGGTTCCAAGCATCTATCTTATTCTATATACCGTATGGCGATTATTCGCACCAGGACAAAAACGGCTGTCATTAGAGAACACAATAGATCACCACCTTGCTCTCCATTGAGCTCAACTTGACACCATTGCAGTCGCAGATGGTAGTGATTCAGAGTTAGTGGTATGAACTCTAGAATGCGTCCAGATTAGAGCTATATCCTTCGATCAATCGATTTATTAAAGCTTGTTGTGTCACTCAGAAGTCAACGGGAGCTCTAATTTTTGCTGCAAATGCAGTACGATGCGCAGTACCCATGCTGCGAACATGACACGACAGTCTTCTCTATTAGTCGTGGCTGATTTGCGGACGCACCCCGATTTACTTGAGACAGCGCCTTTCTGTAACCATGTACAGTAGATACATCCCTGAAAATACTTTCTGGAATATCACGGAAAAAAAATCACCTTCTTGTAACCTTGCTCTCCGATCTCGTTTAAACCCACGAAGCTGCCATCGTCTTCTTCATCTCCTTAGAGGCATTTTAGAATCTACGCACCAAGTCTACTCACCAAGTCCAATCTGAACGGTAAATAACGCTCAAGAAGTTTACATTACGAATTTAAAGAAAACACGATCTTCATATTCAAAATAGCGCTAATAATGCGACAGTTATTATACTACATCAGAAATTCCATCGATATCATCTTTGCAATATCCAATTGCGCTTCTTAAATTTCGTTCATCTAACACAACTCCCTCCTGGTATTGGTCCCAGATCGTCACCAATTGCCCATCTGCGCAGCACTAGTGCGACGTAAAAACCCAACCAACCAACCCTACTGGTGCTGCGATCTTATTTTCCGTCAGTATAAAGGACGGAAAGAAAGGTTTCAAATTATAAAACAATGTTTAGGTTTCAGTGTAGGACAGAACGCTTAGTAAATAAATAAAATGTTAAAAAAGAAAAGAAAAAAAGCTGTAAAAGAATCTACAGTCGGTAACAAAAGTGTCCAAACACTAACAAAAATTCCTATGTAAAAAAAAGTACACTTCGTACTGTTCGGTTAAATAAATCCTTATCGAATCAAGTTCTTAGACTGACTAAGAAGAGGATTCGACAAAGAATTATTTAACAAAACCGTATGAAGTGTACTTTTTTTACATAGGAATTTTTGCTAGTGTTCGGACACTTTTGTTACCGACTGTATCTTAAAATCTAGAAGAGCTGGATGTACGGTTTACACTTATAAAACTTCAATAAATAAATGAAAAGGAAGGTGTTGTATGAAAGTTGGAAATTTTCAATTACGAATACAAAGATATTTTCTCTCAAATACAGACTATATTTTTATTGAATAATGAAATTTTATGAAATGTATATAATTAGTTCAATATAAGTATTGTAGTTCAATATACAATATTTAATGCAAAACAAAATTTTATTTTGTATGCTGTATATTTATTTGCCTTGGAAAGATAAATATTTTTACTATTAAATTTTACTCATTTTTGCAGCATTCAGAAGCCATTCACAAAATGCTTAGTTTTTATCATTTAATCTATCACCTGTGTTTATTTTTAATAGTGACTAAGTTACATAATTAGTAGTTTTGTTTGTTTAATTACGAACTTTTTTTTGTAAAGTACAATTTACGTGTTTGATGGCTTTTCTCCAAAAGGAAGTTTTTATTCTTCACATATAATCAGAGTTCCCAACTTTTATAGTTTATTCACGAGCATTTTTAGCCCCGCCTTCTTTTCGCACCAGAAATTTTGTAGATTATTTCTCTTTAAAATGTCACAACGATTAAATATGAAAAAAAATCATTTTTCAAAATTTACGGTATGAAAAAGAGGCGGGGCTAAAAATGCTCGTGAATAAATTATAAAAGTTGGGAAATCTTCATATGATATTTAAAAAATCGTTTAAAATAATGCTTCAAAATTTTTAACGAATTTAAATGTTCATGTAATCGTGATAAGGAGCAAAAACTATGCAGCTGTATTGAATAAGAAAAAATATATATGGTTAAACTGCGTAAAAATTCATGTTATTTATAATTAAAGCTTATTACTTTTTATCGAATTAAGCAATGGGAAATATTTCAGTTCAAATTACAATCTAGAATATTATATTTAAAGTAAAAATTACGAAAATCACCTAAAATTTACGAGTAATATTTTGCGCACGGTGTTTTTTTTTTAAATATCACTTAAAAACTTAACACTTAATTTTTTTGTCTTAGTGTATAATAATTGAAAAATATTAATCCAAAGTTCAACATTTCTTTAACATACGTTGAAATTTCGGTTCTTCGAAAACTATTATTTTACCATGTTTTTATTAACTTCGATTCTTGTTTGTTTGTTTGTGGGTTTGTGTGTTTGTCAGGGACAAATCTTGCAGTCGATTTTTAACTAACTTCCGGACTAGCTAGATGTTTGAAGTTTTCAGGACAGCTCACAACACGGTGACAATACATTTTTCTAATAATTTTAGTCAACTATTTGAAGTCCCACTGCCTTCGGTAGCGCTTATATGATTCGACAGCTAGACATTTGAAACTTTCAGAATAGTTCAGAACACGGCAAAAATGCAATTTTTAAATATTTTTAACCAACTGCTTCGGGTTCCTGCTGCCTTCGACAGCGTTACCAGTACAAAACTTGCAATCGATTTTTCACTAACTTCCCGACTAACTAGATATTTGAAACTTCCAGGATAGCTCAGAACACGGGGGCAATACATTTTTTTTAATACTTTTAGTCAACTGTTTCAGGTCCCTACTGTATTCGGCAGCGTTCATATGATTCAACAGAAAATGTATTTAACTAACTTCCCGAGTAAGACATTTGAAACTTTCGGAATAGTTCAGAATACGGTAAAAATGCTTTTTAATAATATTTTTATCCAATCGCTTCGGGACCCTCCTGCCTTCGGCAGCGTTTCCAGTACAAAGCTTGCAAACAACTTTTAACTAACTTCCCGGCTAGATAGCCATTTGAAACTTTTATAATAGCTCAAAAGAGGATAGCAAGGAATTTTTTTAATACTTTTATCCAATTGCTGGGGTTCCGGCTGCCTTCAGTAGCGTTTATATGATTCAACAGAAAATTTAAAAACATGGTTTATAAATTTTTTTTTAATCTTATAATTATTTTTCTTAAAAAAATAAATACATATTAGATTTTTTATTTCTCGATACAGTTAAAGGAGTACTAACCCCTTAAAAATGCATGGAAAAATGAATATGATTAAAACATTATAAAGTAAATGTACCTATATTTTTTTCTTCAAATGTAAACAGGATGAAAAGTTAAAAAGTATTTATTTTAATATGTTAAGTTGAACCATTATCACTTTAAACAACTTTATACCATTTCGTTTAAATGACGAAAACGTACTTTAAAAAAAAGTAGATTCCTAAAAAATTAAAAGAACTACTAAAAAACTATATTCTATAGTTTATATATACAATAATATATATATTTAAATCTCTATATAAATGTGTGTGTGTGTTTGCGTTTTTTTAAAAAGAACATTGCATAAAATAAACCAATGTAAATTTGAAAATTTGCTACAATAAATATGAAGAATAAGGCTTAAATTTATTATTAATTTCATTTAATATTTTAACTTATGACAATTTTTTGTTTAAAGATATTTACCACTTTACATTCATATAAAAGTTAAAAAGTTCAACATTGCATTTAAAGTTATTTAAAATAGCTTATTTGTAGGTCTTATTTTAGCATACTATTGAAAATCACATTTTTTATAGCTCAGGTATAAAAATCAACATTATCGTAGGCAAAATTTTCCTCTTTATAATTAAAATATTATTTTTTAATAAATAAACTAGGAAACGATAAAATATAATTTTCTTATTTATATATTTTCTCACACACGAAGATAAAGCTTTTTAGTTATATTTTTTATTTTTGTAAGGTTCATTCAGTATTCACTGAACAAAACATTACTTTTTTTTATGGAATTTTTTCTTCTTTATTGTTAGAAATAAATGGCTCGTAAACTAACAAACAAGTGCTTTATTTACTCTTTTATGAGCGACAAGAGAGCCATTTGTAAGCGTGGGAGCCAAATTTACTCAAACACATCGATGCATCTCTGTGCAGCACACATCGTTAAGGACTAATTGAAAATGACGGCTATTTCACTTTCTGGATGCTTGAAATCAATGTTGTAAACTCTAGAGGGATATTTTGTGTTCTTTTACGTCTATCACGGAAGAAGTTATATTTGTCTTATAATAAAATTTTAACATGGTTTCTGAAAATTTTAAGTTTTCCAGTTAGTAATTTGTGTTTATAATGATGGCATTTTTTATAAGAAAAAGATTTAAGCGAAAAAAAAAAATAAAGTAAAAACAAAATTGAGTTAATAGACTATTTCTTTACTCAGTTTATAAATTATTTGTCAGGATTCTCAAAGTTTCAATATTTTTACTATAAATGGTAATAAGTAAGTAATTGTCCTTTCCTTTACTGCGCTTTTACGTAAGAATAGACATTAAAAAAAAAAAAGATTTGAAATTAAATATTTTTGTCAGGATAAGGAGTATAAATATAGAATAAATTTGGGGAACGGTAGAATCAAATTTTTGTAAAAATATTTTAAAAAATTAAATTTTAATTAATCGATAGTATAATGCTGAATTTAATTTTATTATGCAATGTGATATGTAAAGATGGACGAATAAAGTTTTATATTCAACTGTATTTTCTGATTAACTTAAAGAATGAAAATAATAATAATACTATTTTTGAAATATAGAAAATGTACCGAGAAATTGGTAGTAGATGACAGCGAATAATAATAATAATAAAAACTTTATATAATTAAATCTACAAATTTCAAAAATCGCTACAAATTTTCTTCCATAATTGCTCGCCACCTTAGTTGAGAGGATGACAAATTAATTTCTTGCACCCAGAGAAATCTGGATCTCAAGAAACTCTGTAGAATGGTGACTATATATACTGGCATGCGTGTTGCGCGTGATCTATCGTCAGAATTGCCGTTTAGTTTTGTGAGCATTGTGATTCGACATAACAGTATTGGACTTGCATGCTATTTTTTGACGAGCGTCTACACAACGATATAGACGTCATTATGAGCATGTAGGTTCAATATCATCGGATTAAAAATAATAAGTAATACAGCTTGAGTGTAGGTTCCGTGCCAGCGAATTCGAGATGCTAACTATTTTGTCTTGAGAGTAGGATAATCGGATTCTACACGTCAGTTAATCTGGTAGGAGAGCAGTTTTGCTCCTAGTACAGAGTGTAACTTGGTAAAGACCGATATCTGTGTCAAAGCCACATAACTTTTAGATTTTATTTAGTTTGTAGGGAGTGGCAACAAAAATTAAGTTTAGGTTTAGTTTATTCTAATGCTTGCATATATTGCTTTCTATTCATTGCTTGCATGTACATTCATATTGTTATATTTTAGTTCTAGTTTAGAATTCTGTGATATTTTGAATAAACGTTTGGATCAAGAATGGAATCGATCACTTCCTTCTAGCGACTTTACTAATATTGAGTCATTATTATTTTGGTCTTTGTTCATTTACAGTCTTTGATGTTTTCTTTACAAAGAGAAAAGCGTAATATTTTGTGATACCTTCTGCCATGGTGTAAATGTACAGTAAATCTAAGCAGGGGTAATTAAATTTTTTTAAATAAAGCTAAGAAGCCACCTCTACTTTAGAATCTAGGAAAAGAGGGGAAAAAAGGCTAAAAAACTCCATAGAAATAGCATGGGAAGGAAAGCAAAAAAACTCACAATGTCAAGTGTGTTAAAAAAAAAAAAAAAAAAAAAAAAAAAAAAAAAAAACCCGGCTCGCACCGGAAGTAATAAGAGGACAAATTTGACTAGAAAAAGACATTGAACAGCGGGAACCGGGCGGGAAAGTGTCGCTGTCTCTAAAGCTTGTAATAAAGTTGAAGAAGCCTTTCAAGATATTGCCATTTCTGAACTAGAATCATATCTGAATGTTTTGAAATCTAAATTTAATTGTCTGGAAGTAACGCATGCAAGTATTCCTGAAATTCTCCCTGAAAAAGAATTTCACGCTGAATTTGGAATTATTAAAGGCTAGCTTGATAAAGCAGTACATATTGAGAAAAAGTAAGAAGAATTATAGATGGCCAACTAATTGTGAGTATGGCTTTTAATCCAATTCCTAAAGAATCTTTTACCATTAATTCTGTTTAAAATATCAGTGAGGAAAGAAGGTTTAAATTGCTTAAATTATAAAAATTTGTCGGTAATAAAAAGGTTGAGATTTATTTCTGGAATCCATTTGAAAGAATTCATGTTAATTCTACTGTAGCAAATTTTGATAAATTTCAGTATTTTTTGCAAGCTCATATTGAAGGCTCTTGATCTAGAGAGGTGAATACAAGTTTTCTGTTAACTAGAGATAATTATATAAAAGCAATTTGTTGTTTGAAAACCCGTTTCGATTGTTATGAGCTACAAGTAGAAGTCTACATCAGGCAACTGATAAAATTTATTCTGAAGAATGCTAATTCAATTTTTCCCCCCAATAGCTTATGATATTTTCGATTTAACTACTGTATTAAGTTGAATTAAGAGTAAGGAGAATCAGGCAGCTTTTTCCAATAATAGAGTTCTAGAGATAAGAAAGCTGACCTACTGTACCCTTTAAAAACATTCTATGGATTTCAAAATCCTGCTGACTTTCTATTAAGAGGATACTCTGCCGAACAACTCTCATACAGTTAATCATGGCAGAGACCAACACGGTTTCAGGCGGGGCCAGCGTGAGGATGAGCATCCTCTCGATGGCCCCGTTTCAGGGCGCTAAACAAAACTGGTCTGTTACAAAACCCGTTTTCGATGGCCAATCTTTCGATGGCTTCTAAAAGAAATAAGGAAAAGAACTCTACTTCCAAAGTTTTTTAACGATTTGCTTTTATGAATCAGACTGACAATGATGAATGCAGCAGTAAAGTAAAAAAAAGGGGGCAACCTAAATAGATATTGTTCAGGTTAGTATTATTATTAATTTTCGAATTATGATAAAATGCTACTAATGTTTTCTGGATAAAAAGATTTATTTTTTAACTGCTAAAATATCACTTCACAAATCACTGATAAGTTATAATATACACTGCACATAAAAGACAAAAAAAAAAAAAAAAAAAAAAAAATGTCTGAAAAACCATTTCAGACACATAAACGTCTTATAATGGAGCTTAAACATAAGAGATATATTAATTTAAGACACTTTTGTGTCTTAATAAACTGGTGGGGCAAATGAACCAAAAAAGTGTCCTAATAGTGTCTTAATATGTCTATGAACTGAAATGTCTTAAAATAAATCATTTCGCATTTCATCATTGGATATTAATAGTGGCGCCATCTTTCAATGAAAATCAAAATCGTCTTCGTCGTTTCGTCTTGGTCATATCAAAATATAATTTTAATACAATGATAATTTCTTTTAAGAATTTTTAACTTAGCACCAGAAAAAAAGCATTTTCTTAAAAATTGAAATTATAATACAGATATCAAACATTTAAATATATTTTTTTGAAAAACAAAATAAATAAATAAATAAAAGTTTCCAGTAAGTGCTTTTTTTTAATGAGATTTTTCGGTAATCATATTAAGTGACAACGGATAGTCAATTTTATTTTACTCCTAGTATGAGACTTATTCAATTCCATTAAGTGAAATACTTTAAATGTTTCAAATTTCAATAAATATCGCATGAAAATATTTATTTTAATTAGTATTATTTAATTAAATATGCTATCTATATTTATGCATAAATAATGCTTAAAAAATGAAATAAATTACAAAAATCGCGTTATTTTAAAACTTTTATTTGTCAAATTTAAATAAGGTTATTAGAAAAATTTGGATTTAACATAACAGATATGCATAAATGGTAAGTGATGTTATCATATTTGCTTGAAATTATGTTTGAAATACTTAATAAAGAGCATTTTTAGGCGTAAAACTTACTTGGTTAATAAATAAATAAATAAATAAATAAAAATGTTGCTTTTTATTTAAAGCTCGCTCATTTAATTAAATAAAAAAACGTTAAGATAAATTTGTAGCTTAAGAATAACTTGTAGCTAAGAAAGCGAATTTCTAACTAATCTTACACAATTTGTGAATAGTGGCTTTTTTTTTTTAATCCATTTCGATTTAAAACTCTTTTCTTTAAGATTTTTACCTGCACCTACATCTAAAACAAAAAATTCTTCTGGTTTTCATGTTCATATCTACTGTTTTTCTTTTAAACAACAGTTTATAGAAAGAAATCTTTTCAAAACATCCAAGAAATCGTTTTCAACAGGCTGAGTTTATTATTATTTTTTTATTTTTTATTTTACAAAATTTTAAGCTTCTACAAAAAAAAAAAAAAAAAAAAAAAAAAAAAAAAGAATTAATACATATTGAGCTTTAGATTTAACATCGATATTTTTAAGGCAAAAAATACTAATTATATTATAACACTACAATTTATTTCGTAAATATTACAATATATATTTTCATACAAATCTGTGTAACGTCGTGCCGTGATCGGCAAAAGCGCTCGTCTGCGGTATCGAAGATAGTGAGTGCAGCTCCAGGGGCTAGAAACTTTTTTTTTCTTTTTTTCAATTATTATGTTTTATTACTGCTCTAGAAAATTCTAAACATTATTTTTAACTGAAAAACAGAATTACACGTCAGCTTTATTTATTTATTTATTTATTAAAAATCCTTAAAAAATGATATAAGCCTAACATGGCGGTGTTTTAAGACATTTGCAATGTCTTAATTTTAGATGCAGAAAATTGTCTTAAAAAGTAAGACTTTTTATGACCATCCATTTAAGACACTTTTCTAACTTAATTTAAGATATTTGCGTTTACAGTGCGGAGAAGAAAAACTTGCAGAACTAAAGATAATCAAAATGATACAAGACGAATGTTTTACTTTTGATGTCAGCAGCAGCAACTAAAAGAAAAATAGAAAAAAGAAATTTTTTAACAACTTGCAAACATGAGGAAATAATTCTTAGAGAAGAAAAAATTACGTATCAAAAAAACTCAGAATGTTTGTAAAACTTTATCATTTTACTAGCTCGACACCAAGTCGTCGAGAAACTATTAATAAGCAAACACACACTCGCACAAAATTCTCATGTAAGATTACAGATATTATTAGATATCTTGCGTGGACAATATCGGATTTTGAATGCAAGGGAAATTGTTCAGTCAGCACAATTACTAAAATAGTTTATTTGCTTGAGACACACAAAAGAAAACTGTGACTACCTTTAATGCATCACTGCTACAAAATAGAATCAGAAACGCTTCAGTCTTTAAGAATCATAGTTTCTTATTTGGCTGAGCCATTGCTTTTAAAGGGTGGAAGAAAGTGCGGATTTCCAGAAAAACATGTGCTGTGTTTACAGCGGTATATTTCAAACTTATTTCATCACTGACGACTGAAGCTTTTTTCTTTTTCTTCCAAAATTTTCGTAGTTTCGTCCCAAGAGGAGGAAGACCGTCAGTCGTCTATTGTGACAATGGAAGTAATTTTGTTAATGAATGAGATATTTGAAATTAGTCAGAAGGATATTGCATAGTTTCTAAAGAATTCATAATTTTCACATAAACGAGGATATTTGTTTTAAATTTTAAGTTAATATGTTTTTCAACATAAGAATCATACAAATTATCTCTGTTATTCATATTTCATATAATAATGATACTAAATTTGTTTGCAGATCTAACTCTTACCTTGAGTAGCAGTTAAAAGTTTCAAACGAATGAATAAATAAATAAATATGCATGGCTAAGTATAAAATCAAATAAAGTGTAACGTTAGAATTAATTTAATAAAATGATTGGTAACTTTAACGACTATATTTAAAAAATCTTAAATCGTAGAATTTTAATACATTTTATCTCTGATGAAGGACGTAATCGACCTTTATTATTCTGTAATATCTAAAATGAATATGAAAGCCTACGATATTTCTTTACAAATTTGGAATTTTCAACTTTTACAAAGATTTCAAAAAAATACAAATCTGATCACACACACACACACACACACAAAATAAATAAATAAATAAATAAATAAAATAAAATAAAATAAAAGAAAATAAATAAATAAATAAATAATGTGTTGTGACCATTATGAAACTTTCTTCTACATTTTCTATACACATTCAAGCAATACAAATTATTTAATAAAGTTATTTTCCATGATGAATACAGACGATTTGCATCTCAGAGAAAACCAATTTTGTGAGTTTACCTGACAATTTTTTTTTTTTTTTTGGTAAAATTTTTATTTTATTAAAAATGAAAAAAAGAAGAAGAAGAAGAAGATAGTTTTATTTTAAATTGTCATAGATTTATGGTTCAACTATTAGTTTTAAAGGTACGGACGAGTTATTTTCAATGATAACCATACTGAAAATTTACCCCGCCCCCCCTTTACAAATGCAAAAAAGTAAATTTCCTGGTTAACAATTACTATCATAAATACACTATATTTTTAAGTATCACTTTGAAAAGCTTAAAGTAATTCTAATTATGTATATTTATACGAAATTTATCCGATACTGCAACAGTAAAAAATAGTTAAAAATAGGATGACAGAGCCGCCTGTTGAGCAATTGATTTCCAAATATAATCAGAGCAATTTGTGTTAAGGTCAAATTAAATACCAAGTTCAATTAAATTTTGTCCATTCGTTCATAAGATACAGCATTCACGAAATTTTTGACACACACGAAGTCAGACATTTTTTAAAACTGGTTTTCCACTTTTTGTATACCTAACATTTATTATTTTCTATATATATAATTTTTTTTTTCTTTTTACAAAGAGCACAACCCTACGGATAAATTAGTGAATAAACAAATTTATTGAGAAAGACAGTTTCCGTTGTATCATAAAAAACTTTGTCGATATTTTTTATTTTTTAAATTTTAATGAACACAGTTTTTTACTCTAAATCAGGGCGCGAAATTTCCGCTCGCCAGTTCGCCATTGGCGAGCAGAAATTTTACTGTGGCTAGTAAAATTTCGGTCTAAATGTAGATAGAAATCTTACAGTATGCGGTGCTATATATATATATATATCGATTTAAAAATGTAAAATCATGCTAATCTTTGGTAAAGTGACCAGACATCCTCTTTTAAAGAGGACATACAATCTTCTTTTTCAAAGCTCTGCCCTTTTAAACGAAAAAACAAAAAATTACAGGGTCAAAATTTCTCTTTTTCATGTTTTTCGTCCTCTGTCCTCTGTCCTCTTTTTCAAATAAAAAGGGATTTAATCCTAATTTAAAAAAAAAATTTGCAAAACAAGGAAGCTCAATCGGCTGTTGGCTGTATCGAACGGTGAACAGTAACTTTTTTCTGCGTTAGGTTTGCAAAAGAACAACTTTCTAATAAACTTGCCAAAGGATATTATGATTTATGTCTATTCAGATTCTTTTAATGACAAAGAAATAAAGGTACTTCCTATATCTTTATCGTTCTTTGATCCAGAACACGGAATCACTATTGAAATTGTCATGAAATCATTAAGGTGGTAGTGCTGCGGTCGGTAGTTGGTGGGTTGATGTGTGTTCTCACTTTTACATGAATAATATTCCACATAAAAATATGCCCACCAGTGACCGAGAGGTTATGGGCTAGGACCTCTTAGAAAGACCCATGAAGGACTCTCCTACACAGGCCTAGAGCCCTAGTGCAGACAATTGTCCTTAATCATAACACTACACCACCTCACAAAAATATTCAAAAGTTAGCTGAATTTATTTTATGTCCTCCTGGCAAAACTTTCCCAAAAAGTGACTGTTTTCATCTATGAACAAATTTTAGACATCTGAAAAAATCTCCTTTATATACCTACTTTAAAAACTTATTAACTACTAAGACTAATTTAGGTTGTATACTTGTCAGAACTTTTATAAAATATTGATAATGAATGCTTATTCGTTAAAACAAATCGTTTCATCTGTCGACTATTAATTTTATTTTTTTATTTGCCAATTTTTTCTTTTGTGATTATGATTTTAATTATTAGAAAAAAAAAAAAAGTCTACCAACTTTTTTTATGT
The DNA here is from genome assembly GCA_963930645.1 of Salticus scenicus. Classification (NCBI taxonomy): domain Eukaryota; kingdom Metazoa; phylum Arthropoda; class Arachnida; order Araneae; family Salticidae; genus Salticus; species Salticus scenicus. Next base: position 12,721,504 of record OZ005654.1, on the reverse strand, counting down.
AACTGCTCGAAAGTACCACAATATATATATATATATATATATATATATATATATATATATATATATACATATATATATATATATTTATTATAATATATATATACATACATATATATATATTATAATAAATAATTTATGTACATATATAATAAATAATTTAAATAATTTATGCTGTATATATATATATATATATACAGCATAAATTATTAATTAAAAAAAATCTATGTTGTCCAGTGACACCTATAAAAGTTAGGAATTTTTCCTTTCTATACGTATATTATTAATTTAAATTAAGGTGTACTGATCCAAATTCATCGTTTGAGATAAAAATGTTTCCATCACTTGTGTAAAGTAGCTTTTGAATCGGTTTTTATAATCATTTTCATTCAATTTTTGTGTCCTCTAAATAGCCACTTTTTCAAAATTGAATGTCTTCTATTTTCTTATAAAATAAAAGACATTGCGTAATTTCTCCTTTTTTTCCAATAAAAAATTCTGGTCACCTTGTACGTAAAAAATGGAGTAAGTTAGTCATATTTTGTGGCGAGTAACTTTTCTTTTCAGCAAGTGTAATCTAAGTTGAAATTTCGGGCCCTGCTCTAAATACATAGATGGTTAAGAATTATATTTCTAAAAACAGAGAAATGAAAATAGGACTTAAAATGTGTTTAATCTAAAACCTTTTGTCTTGTAATCTGTACGTTTTGTTGTACACCAGTAAATATTGTCTCATTTATTAAATTTAATCTTTAAGTTGAGAAATCTTATATTATTATTATTAGACAATATTTAGTTAAATAATGTGGATAATTAGATATAAGATTATACACACACACACACACACACACACACACACACACACACACATATATATATATATATATACGGATAAGCAACTTTGTAACTCAAAATACACTTCAAAAGTAGATAAAACTTTTATATATGTTTATTTTCTATATTCAACTACTTTTATAGTTATTTGGAACATGACTAGAATGTAAACATTGTATATTCAGCTTATTTCTTTTATATTCTGTCTGATGTCTACAGATATTTTCACATAAGCTTTTTCTGTGCATGAAAAATTGAATTAGGTATTTATAACATTATTCAGAAAAAAATTTCTGCTTATATATGAAGGATTTATACCGAATATCCTAAAGATTCTTTTCTTATAGAACAGAAATAGCGACAAAATAATTGTTTAACGCTTTTTCTTTGGGGTTTCTTTATACGTGTAAGGAAAATTATAATACGTGAATCAAGCAAATACTTGCAATTTATTATACTTCTACTCAAAATTTTAGCAAGATTTAAAATCCAACGGTTTATTTTAATTAAAAAATATCCCACTTGATGAAATGTTCTGAAACTTTCAATGAGTAAAGAAAATAGAATCGTTATCGTGATTTTAATAAAGATTTGTTTACGAATATAATTAGGGCAGGGGCCAAGTAGTTATGTCATCACACTGTTAATCGCCTTCGAGCGTAGGAGAACGGGTTCGATTCCCGTGCTGGCCCTGGGTCTTTTTCCAATTCTTCGTATTGTAATTCTGTCCTGTGCTATCTGTCGTTATCTGACGAAGATTTACAAGCGGACTTCGAGACAAGCATACAAATCTGATGCATATGTGTTATCAATAACAATTAGGGCGACAACAAAATATTTAAGTAAAAAAAAAAAAAAAAAAAAAAAAAGCATTTGCCACCAAATACCGACTATTAAAGCAAAATGATCTGTAACTGTAACAAATGTTAATATACACCCTGTGCAATTTTCTGATGCACTTGTGTAACAATATTCAATTGTCGATAAAAAAGAATGTAAGCATTTATCTAAAAAAGGTGGCTCGTTTTTTATTTATAATATGCATAGTTTCAGCGAAATTTAACGACACTTTGAAATAAATTAACAAGCATTTTAAAAATAATATACTGTAAACAGGATAATAAATAAATAAATATCTTATACAGTATGAGAATGTGTGGGAAAGTGCTTTAAATGAGCATGTGTAAGCAACAACAACAACACACATATATATATATATATATATATATATGCGCATTTTGATAGCCAAATATATAAACTAACTCACACTAAATGCCCTGTCAAATATGGTAAAAATTCAATAGATTATTCTCTCAAAATAAAGATGTTGTTCAGTTATTTAACAAAATTTATTTTTTATTAAAAGAACATTCGCAATAAGCTATATTAATCGTAAAAATAAGTCAATGGATAATTATACTGAATTAAGTAACTGATAAATATTTAATTAAAAATAATTAATTTTAAAAATCTGGAAAACATTTTTATATTGTAACGTGTTAAATAAAATTTATTTCAATATGTATCACGCTTTTCTCTTCATATAATATATATATGTTCATTTAAAGCACTGAAACGTATTTATTTAATCAAGAGTAATATTTGTTGGCTTATAATAAAAGCAACTACTTTCGAATGTCCTCTTGAAAAAAAAAAAAAAAAAAAAAATAATAATCAACATACACTATTAAAATTTTATTTATATAATTATAGACAATCAGGATGCATTTTTCTATATGTAGGAATATCACCACACCTCACATCAGTCTGGTGGTGTAAATTTTCAATAAGTGTTCTTCTAAGAACTCTTCTGTACATTTGAAACGCTTGAGGAGCTTGTGAATTTAGTTCATTTTTGTATCAGGCAAACTGCCTTCCTTGTTAATGGTACTTATTATTCCCAAAATGAGAGCATGGCAATGGACAGTCCTTTCTCTCCTTTGCTTTGCGACATTTATATGCATTATTTTGAGGAAAAACTCTTCGGCGTGTACAAATTTTCTCACAGGTTTAGGTATGTTGAAGACACTATCTTTCTTGTTCCCTCTGGTGTCGATTTTTCCAGTTTATATTCTTTGGTCAATTCAATGGACCCTTGCATTCAATTCACTTTCCAGATTGAACAGGATTGCTCCTTGCATTTCCTTCACGTTTTTGTGTTTAAAGACAAGGATCAGTTCTCACCCACTGTATTTAGAAAACCCTTCTCTGTCTCTCTTCTGCCACATGCTCTCTCTAACCACACCCCTCAACAGAAAATATCTACTTTCTATACTTATGCTTTTCGTGCCTTACACATTTGTTCTGATCTACCTAGTCTTTCGAAAGAAAATAATTATTTAAAATCTCTTGCTCTTCCTCGAGGCTATAATCTCTCTATCATCGATAAACATAGCTGCGAATATTTTAATTTATTCCGGAGTATTTTTAGCCCCGCCTTTATTTCGTACCACTTATTTTTTTAAAGTAATTTCGTCTTATTTTATTGAAGTTATATGTTGGAGAAATTTTTTCTATAAATAAAGTGGTGCGAAATAATAGCGGGGCTAAAAATACTCCGGAATAAATTAAAATATTGGCAGCTATAGATATAGCACTGTATAAATTGAAAAATCCTAACATTCTGTTTCCAAAAATTAAGTGATCATAGTCTCATCTCAGAAGTTTTACCTTTCTATTAATCACTTTCTTTTAAAATTTCTAAAATTCTTTCATTGTTTGGTTTTAAAAGCATTCACAAATCCGCCAGCAAAATTAAATTATCTCTTTTTAAAGATCCCATTCCGACTGAAATTATTTAGCCCCGTGTTCGTCGTCTAATTTAGGTTATATTGTTCAAAATAGGAGGTATTTGAAATATAGAATAATTGAGCAACGTCTGAATGTTCGTAATGTAGAGATTTCTAAATCTTCTATTGCTTCCCACTGCTGGACTCATGGTCATTGTTTTGATTTTTCTAATTTCTTCTCCTATGCTCTCTACCCATTTGGACATCCATGAAACTTTTTACATATCTAAAAATTCAAAAAATCTTGTTAATGGTATTTCTTCCACTCCGTTCTTCTTGGATGCTTGGAAATTACTCACGTAATATCGTTTTTTGTTTAGTTTTGAATTTTTTAGATTTTTAGATTTCTGTTTTAATTTTTAATTTATTTCTTTATTTTATTCTTTCACTTTTATTATTCTGGTCACACCAGTATTTATATTTATATTTATATTTATATTTACATTCAGCTTTTTATCTTCACTTTAATGGGTTTGTGCGTTACTGCTTTGTTTGCAGAATTCGTTCCTACATTGTTCACCCGAGGAAGAGTCACGTCTTCTTTCAAGCCGAAACAATTTTTGCGAGTTCTTTCATTTTATGATGTTTATTCAAAGTTTTGTACTTATTTACTTCCACTAATTACATTCAATAAAAAAGAATGTTTTCGCTTAATTATTGGCAGCTCTATTTATACCTTCTAAAAATTATGTACATACCACATAGTTCACATAAATATAATCCTACATAAATAACGCACAGTACAACCTGCGTACATTTCCACCAATTTTCAAGTATTGTCCTTGTATGTTATAGTTTTTTGTGTTGCCCTGTAAACAAATGGGGAATGATTTTCATACCATATACTACATGCAAATGCTTTTACGGATATAAAAAATTTATGGTTTAGTTGGTTGATTTCAGTTGGTTTAGAGCAGCCTATAATTATTAAGCTTTACTTAACTGCAGTTTCGCCCATAGAAGTAAAGCATTTGAATTATCTTGGGTGTCCCTGTACATGAACCATTTGCTTGATCTCAACGAAAAGTTTAGTGTTGCACTCCTATCTGAAATAGGTTTAGGACACCGAGTTTGAACTTTCTGCTGTTATTTGTTCTTGAGGTATGCGGATAGACACAGACACACACAGACCAACCACTAAAAACACGTGTTTTGAATTCAGAGAACTCTAAAACGTGTAAATATAACAAAAACTAAATTACGAAAATTTGACAGAAGAACAATACTTTCTGTACCATAGGGAAAGTAAGAGAAAGTAAAAATGTATTACTAAAGAAAAATATTTTTTATGCAAAGGGGAAAAAAAAAAGTAAATAAATAAACTGCTTATATTACTTTAAAATAACTGTTACTAATTGAGTTCTATACATTAATTTTTTCGTAATTAATTAAAAAAAAAATAAACTATATTATTTTTTTATTCAATTCATAAATGAGAAAATAAAATTTTATTGGATGAAAATTTCTTTGATAAAAACGCCTAAAATGTGTTTTGCTCGTTATTTTATCTTATGTATTTTTATCTCGATTCGTTATTATTTTGAATGTATGTTTCAAGGAATAATATCATATTGCATTTCTATATTTTATAATTGGGTCTAATTTTCTATTATGTCATTTATTCACTTAGTTTTTTATTTGCCATTCGTCATTTTAGAAGACGTCATTTTGTTAACTTATTCATTCTAATTAAAAGGGAATAATTTTCTTTCATCAAATGTTGAAGCCTTTATTGAGTAATGGAAACGTTTTCCAAAATTTCATTCTTTTTTTAATAAGCTCATTACAAAATAAGATTTGTTCATTTTTGTATTTTTTTTTTTTTTTAATTTGAGTTCTTTTATAAAATTTTTTAATGCAAAAGTGTAATTAAATTATTTACGTTCTTAAAAGATATTTTTACAATTTTTTTTTTCTCAAATGAAACTAAATAAATATAGTGAATTCTTCTTCGTAACATACAGGGTGTATCCGAAGACAGTTTTGTGACAGTTTTTTTATCAGCCTCTCTTTGTAAAGAATTTTATTTCTACTGTCTATAACCTAAAGGGAGTTTACATGAGTGTTGCCAACTTGTAAGAACATTTAAATTCAACCGATTCTCATATACTGGGCATCCCATAAGTCTGTAGACATTTCAAAAATTCGTAAAAAATGAACGATTTGGTAGAATTGGACGCGGTTTGCAAAAAAAGCTACTCTCTTCAAGGGGGACTTTTTTTTTTTTTAGAAAAAAATAATAGTTAAAATTTTTGTCAGTAGAGGGGCTGTACGTGGGAAAATCACATTTCCATGAAAAACTATATGTATTTGCATGCAAGTGTTTATAGGTATATAAATCCTACGTGTCCGCCATCACCGCAAATTACAGTTTGGAAACGAGTTACAATATCGTTTACTGTAGCGTCAGTGGGTGGTTCTTACGAGATGGAAAACACCTTCACCAATAACGCTTCATCCACCAAGTCAATCTCACAATTAAAACATCATATATGCGCAAGTAGGAGTCAAAATGAGAAACGAGATGTGTTAATCGTAAAACCGTGCAATTTTTAGAACTCTGACTTGCATATTTCTCGTTACAAAAAAATTAGTTACTCTTCCATTTTCAGTTTAAATATACACACCTTTTTTGGTCTTATCTTCCACCTGTAATTTACAAAATATTGAATTTTTGTATGCAGTAATTATAATGCAAGCAATATCTTTTCCATTTTTTTTTCTAGGTTTTATGCATTTAAAACTTCGGACTTTATAATACAGTGCCACGGCCGTATTCACCATAAACTTTGACTCCCGATTGAACGAGACAATTTGATAAGTGCCTAGGAATAATGAGAAACTTTCCAGCAAAATTTGATTTTGCTGTCTACCAACAGAGTTTTTCAAAACGTTGAGATTTGTGATAGTGAAATTTTTAGTTGAGATGGCAGAGCAATGATAGATGATAGAAGTAGCGAGGCAAATTTTGCTGAAAAATTGCAAATTATGCCTTGTAGGTTGTCAGGTTTTCGTGTTCAACCAGGAATCAATGTTAATGGTGAATACGGCGTTAATGCACGATATTTTTTCTAGACAAATTGATCGCAAACATCTAAGTTTTTGTCAAAGATTTTGATTAATTATTTATTTTTTTTTTTACTGAAAGAGAGAAATTGCTCGGGGATATAACTCGCACACTCCATCTCGAGAACTCACAAACTTATTAGGATTAGCATGTAAAAATCATAAGACATATAAATCTCGCATTGCGCTTAACAAATCAGTAACATTAGAAATAGTTTTGCTTGACTATCATCAACGGGTAATAAAAGAATAGTTTTAAAGATGCCCGGATTGCAATGACACCCAACAAGCAAACAGCATATTTCCTGCCGAAAGAAAAGAAAAGGGAAAAAAAAAAAAAAAACGCAACGTGATTCTGAGCAGTTGAAGAGCACAGAGCAAGAAGTACAGAAGGATGAACTGAAAGGAGAAAATGAGCAAGAGCAAATGCCAGAGACAAACAATCGAGAGCTGTGGGCGTACCACCTTAATAAAGAAAATTGCATTTAGGAGCTTGTGAGGGAATTACTTTGTGCAGAAGCTGAAAAACTATATTTCGACAACTATAAATAGCTATAATACACAGTAATAATAACTATTACTGCAAAATAAGTAAATTTTTCTCTTCATATTTTTTGTGTTTGATTAAATGAAATTTGAATTATATATTATGTATATTTTAATACATAGTAAATAATTATAGGTAAAATTAACGTTTTCAAAAGATAAAAATTTTAGTAATGCATTATTGTAATATTTTACAAACCGCGTTACTTGAAATGTTTTAAAAATAATTCTGCACATTTCTTTAATGCATAAAAAAGTTTCTTTTAGTTTTTTTTTTTTAAAGAAATTTTATTATTCGAGAGATTAAAAAAAAAAAAAAGAAAAAGAAAAAAAAGAAAGGAAGAAAGAAAGAAAGTTAAATTCTATTGAATGATTGGTTTAAAAAATAATAATAAATGTAAATGTACTAAATTTGGCAATGGTTAAGTGTGAAAATGTTACTTAAAATACTTATAACACTAAAGTAAATATTAATAAAATTATTTTTTTTATAAAATTGTTTACTTAAAAAATGAAAATGCTTAAAATGGAAAAAAAAATGTCAAACCCTATCCTTTTTTTTTTTTTTTTTTTCTGGAAAAAAAATAATAATGTGAATTGTGAAAAAGAGTAAAAAATACTTTTCATCTGATTACATGGCTTGCACCGGATTTTTTTTTTTTTTTCAGTACTTGAATACATTTTAACTTTTCTAAATGACCAAAATAAACTTTGAATTTAGTGAAAATTTCAGGCTAGGCAAATCTGACCGTTAACTCAATGACATAAAAATAGTAAGAACAAACGAGGCAAAAAATTCACTTACATTTTTTTTAACTGCTAAGGAGAACTTTTCTATTTATTTCCTTATCAAAATCTTAACCGATAAATTATTTTCATTCTATTTGAAATTCAGTTGTGAGGTGTAGCGGTGGTCAAGTAAGGAGGTAGGTGACTTAAAAAAACATACTAATTCAGAAACTAATCATATGGAACTTCCTTAATTAAAATCACAATTTTCTCGAGACATTTATATATTAGTACATTTTAATACATACAAAGATACGTGTTTACGAAAAGTTCCCTTCTAACTCTTATGACAAATGTTAACTGAATTAAGTTTTCTATGAATTGATAAATTTTCTGTGCAACATAAATTTATCTCCTGACGCTCAAATATATCTAGTTTTGTGTTGTTATTTGTCAGAAGCTTAATTAGAATCTATACAAGGAGTTCTCCGGAGTAAAGGATTTATCTGATGGAAGTCTATTGAACTGGCACGATAAATCCCCAAACTTTAAACTTCAGTATTTCAGAGTGAAATATATACTATTCAATTTATTACATGTAAATGTAAAGCAATTCATCTTTCTCAAATGGCAACGAAGTTATGCTTATATTCGAAAGTTATTTACAAACTTTTCATTCTATATTGCTCAATAAGTTCAGTAATGTACATGTAAATGATGCATAAATTTCCTTCTTTCTTTTTATTTATTTATTTATTTATTTATTTATTTTTTTTAATGTTAAGCCTATCTAAAAACAAATGTTATGAATCGATTAATAATGCTTATATTCAATGGTAAACATAGTCAAATCAAATAGATTATACTGTCTTCCTTTCGTAATGTAACGCTTAGTTTATGAAATTTCAAAATTACACAGAGTCATAATGAAAACTAAAGAGAAATAAAACAAAAGGAAATAAAAGGAAAAAAATATTACCTTAGTTTGATTTAGTTTTACTATTTATGTTTGTTATTTAATATATTTTTCTTATGTAAAGTAATAACGTTGAATATTAGAAGCTATAAAGGGAACAGTTGAATAGAGAAGAAAATTATCAGAAAATAAATTTTCTAAATAATAATAATAATAATAATAATAACAAGATATTACATACGAGAGTAATTCAAAAATGTTGTTTGTAAGAAAATGACTTATGGATAACATTCTGTGGTAAAACTTTGCAATAACAAAATTGAATTCTAAAACCTAGACACCATTTTAAATATTCCTTTCCTTAGTACAAAATAGAAAAAAAAAATGTTCAGTTTGTTAATTAAATAAAGAAACACATATTAACAAATGAAAAGTAAAGTGAATTACATAGGCTATTTTTTTTTTTTTTTTTATCATGTTCGAAATACTTGCTAATTTCTTCGAAATTTTTCTACTCAATTTAAATTAAATTTTCTAAACTATTCAGAATTTAGTCTAGTTTTTAAAGTATAGATAATCTTCATAAAAAATTCAAGGATGTTGTCATTTTTTTTTTCTTTTTAGCGAGTTACACTTGTTTTAATGAATTTTAATTGCATTTTTACTAATACATATCTTTATTTTTTTTTGTTAATATGCTTAATGGTAATCGGTTTTAATATATGGCATTCTGAAAAATCTAAGTGGGTAAATGAATAATAATAATAATAATAATAATAATAATAAATAAATAAATAAATGAAATAGATAAAAATGCGTAGATAAAAAATTGTTTAAATTTATTCTTCTGTTTTTATACAGAAAATTTAAGTTTTACTTAAAAGGAAATAAACATTAGTTAAACATTAAAGTTAAAAAAAAAAATTACCAAAAAATTATAAGTATATTAAATTATTCATTTTGATACATCTAATGATCATTTACTAGCGTTATCTTATTTATTAAGCAAATTTGAACTTGAAAGGCATCACATGACTACAAATAATAATTCAAAAAAGTAATATGAATGCAAAATATAAATATTATTTGGTTTTAAAATTTTCTTTGATCTCCAAAAGAGATTAATGTGTACGTACGTTTGTTACTGCGTGTCGAAATCTAAGGGATGTTAGAAAACTTTGTTTAGAAAACTTGTTTGCGAATGTTTGATTTAGAAATTTTCTTATGCGAATATAAATAATTTTAAGAATTACATACAAAAGCCAAATTTGCTTCTGAGTGCAAACATAAACACATTAATAATATCAATGACATTAATAAATACGCCAATCTAAGTTTCTCAAAATCTCTCATGGTTATTTGATTGCTAATTAACTTAATTAATGATATGAGTTGTGTAGGCTTTCCATAAATCATTTTCACGTGAGACATATGAATTCATATTAGTTTCTCGAAGCACGTACGTGGTTATTGCATTGAAATAATTTCTGCACTACTTGAAAGTTTTTAATATATTCATTAAATAGAATACTGATATTCTTTAAAGCATGTTTATATGTACTTATATATATTAATATCAATGCAATCAACAATTATAGCAAACATTTAAATATACGTTTTTTTTTTTTTTTTTTTTTTTTTTTTTTTAAGAATTGTGCGTTATTATTATTATTTTTTTTTTCACAAATTGGTTTAATTACTTTTATACCTATAATATTAAAACACAAAGCATTTTGTGTAAGACCAAAATCGTAAGAAAATTTTGAACCAATTCAGAACGGGAATATTCCTTTCTCTTTACGCAGCACAACACGAATATCGATGATAAAGATCGAATAGACGACATTAATATTTCATGTCTATTCTACGGCAGACGCCTAATTAAAGCTCAATTATAAAAATAATTCACGCGATTAATTCATTGATTTAAACTTTCCAAGGAAGTATATTAAAAACAAAGCAATTCACGAATACTTATCGGTTACATTTATCAATGATCGGTGCACATTTCCACGAAAATTTCTTTATACAAGATGAGGAGCCATTTGTCGCCATGTAAATATATTATACTTCTTAAAAAAAAAAAAAAAAGATCTTTTAAAATTAATAAATTGTCAGAGTTTATTGTTCTTTAAAAGTTAACTTTTATCAGTTGAAAACTTTGTTTAGAAAGATAGAGATAATTTAAAATCCTTTAAAATCAAAGATTTATTTATTTATTTTTTACTCTAATTATTATAATCTCTATCTCTGATACTTCATTTTGATACCATATTACAGTAAAAATAATTTAAAAAGAATAACATTCAAATATTTTTATTTTATACGAGTAAAAATTTACATAATATAATTTATCATTAAAAATTTAATGAGCAAATTAATTTACTAAAGTATTAAATTCGTTTTTATTTATTTATTTATTTATTTTTAGCAGTATTCTTTTGATGAAATATACTATTTTGATAGAAAAAAGTGTTATAATGCTATTCCAGTAAAAACAAATTTTAACTTTATTCCTATTTGAAGTTTATTTTTAGAATACAACCAATTAATATTCTGGATTATATTTAAGTGGTTTTACAAATATGGGAAAGAAAAATCAGAATCAAAACTATTATTTTACACTTAAAAGGACCTTATTGTCTTGGCAAATTAGAATTAATGATATATATTACAAGTGAATGAAATCTTTTTCTTTCATTTATGTCTTTTATTAAAAAACTGTGACCTGTTATCGTTGATAGTAAGTTAATATAATTATAATCTGGTAGTAAATCTTTGTATTCATTCATTTTGCGTGAAAAGCAACGAATAAATTTCACAGTAAACATAAAACGAGTGCAGTTTCTATAAATTATTAGTCGATTTGGTGTGACAGGGGGAATTCTATTGTGGGATTAATTTACATGCTTGATGCTTATAAGTATTATCACAAATATTGATACTATCTCATTAAGAAATATTGATTCTTTCGATAATTTATATAAATTCTGCCTTTCTTTTAATTACTCCTAACATTCTTTTGGTCATATTAGTAAAATTAGGAACACCTTGTGATTTTATTTTTATTATATGGAGTATGCTTAAATTTTGTATATTGAAATTTCATGACATTTAACCCTTCTCCCTCCAACTAAAAGATAATTGATTAAAGCAGGGGGTTTAAAACCGGTTAAGAGCAATGAGAAATATTAAACAAGGGTGTTTTAAACTTTATGCCGCCAGATTTTTGTTGCACATCATCAGTCAAATTTTGACGGATATTAAATAGTATATTTATAAAGGCAACATCTGCGTAGCTGTGAAAAACGCAAAGACATAGCTGGTATAGTCATGTGATTCGATACGAGATCCTCCTGAGGTGTCTCAGTCCACTACAAAGCTCTATTTTCGAATTTTTGTCCATTTTTTTTTTTTTTTTTAATTAATTAAAATATGAAAATAGTAACTATATATTAGCTTTTAAAATTAGCATAGATTTAAAAGCATATTAATCTGCTGCCAAAAAAGTTTACGCGTTTATTTTTTTCGACATAAAAAAAAAAAATATTTAATTAAACATGAACAATAAAAAATATCAAAAATTAAATTACGTACTTTACACAATTGACGTCATTATAAATTTTCCTAATATAAAAGTGCTAATATATGTTATTCTAAAAATATTATTTTTTTAAAAATTTAATATATTTTTATAATTTTTACTGTTAAGTTATTGATCAAAAAATTGCCCATGACGCGACATTCATTTTTGCATATAGCATGTCTTTACTAATCTAAACTCTATGTATCATAACTTTTATTTTATAACTTTTATTCATAGATCCTTTTGGGAATTTATTTAAATTTTGGCGCTGAAGCAGACCGAACATTTTTCGCCAATAACTTTAATTTAGCAACAGCCAATTTATGCTAAGTAGTGCATCATAAATATAAATAAATTATAAAGTAATTCAAAATAATAATAACAATGATTATGAAACAGAAATAATAGTAACTTAAATGATCTATTTTTGCCCGAATAGATCATTATATGGAAATAATGCACTTTTAAAAATAGAAAATTTATTTCTAGAAGCACTCTTAAATCTAGCCGTACATTAAAAATATAAACAGAATATGAAAGACACTTATAAATTAACGAAAATATGTAACCGATAAAAGCATTAGCAAAATAGGTGCTGAAAAAAATCCCGCTTTTATACAAGATATTGTACAAAAAATTCCATCGTCAAAATTTCTTCAAAAATTCAAAAGTCACGAAGTTAGAGCTATAGTAAAGATATACCATGATCAGGTTTAATTTTTTTTCCCTAAATTCCAACTACTATGCTAATTTAACATACAAATAAATAGACTGCTATGTGTAACTCCGAGATATTCATGCACTTGCACGGTATCCAACACAAATAGTTGCTTAATTCAAATTATTATTTAAATAAATAAATAAAAATAAAATATTTAGAATAGGAAATATATATAACCAAAAAAACATTAGCTGTCTAAATCCCGGTTCTAATAGCGCTCATAGCATATTGTAATACTATATTTAGCATGAAATTGGTCATTTATGGTCGAAAGGATATATCAAATAAAATATAGGAAATAGCGTGACAATAAATACTATGTGTGTATAGTATTGTTTATATGTAATTGCGATTTAAATATAAACGTGTTAGTTGTATTTTCTTTTTTTTCGATACTGTCTGTTTCAAATGTGTCATCCGACAAGCACCCAAATTGAAGTCCACGGTTAAGACATTATCGCAGGTAATAGAGACATGGACCTGAGATTTTGAGGGTGAGGAAGACGCTGCCGAAAAAACTGTGGACCCGAAGCGAGGTTTTGAGTAATTTCAATGTATTTTTGTTTAGTTTTTATTTATAAAGCGGTATAAAATTAGTGATTCATTTTTCAAATTTATTTAAATACAGTGACCAACGATGTGGGCAAAACCTGCTAGTTTATGTAAATAGATAAAAATATCCATGGAGTAACATGGTAATATTTTAAAATAATTTGTATTATATATATATATATATTAAGAATCCCACTATAATTGAATGTCATAGAAATAAGAAATAAATAATACAAAAACAAATACTTTTCCTCTATAAAGAGAACAAGGGACGATGCAAATAATTATTTTTGATTTATATTTTATCGTTTGATAAATCGTGTACTGCCCTGAAATATTTCATTTTTCTATGCATTTAGTGGGTTTTAGAGTGTAAGAAGAAATATTAGACTTAGAAAAGCCAATTTTAGGAGGAAAAGAATGCAAAAGAATGCCCCTTTTCATCCTACTCGAGTTCGAAACTAATTGAAATCTGAATTTGTCTAACACTTTTTTGTGTAGTCAGGTAAACATATCTGTACATCTAATGGTTAAATGTCAATTATAGCATCAGTTAAAAACAAAAAAGCGTAAATAATGAAATTTTCGTAAATTTCGTCTACGACTGAATATATGAATTCATAATAGAGGTAATAACTACTTGATTTCAGAACTAATGCCTACATTTGTGAAAAATATATTGATTGATATTCATATGAAATAGTAAAATTAGAAGAATAATTCGAACAGTGTATTTGAAATTATTAATTATTCTTAATATTTGAAACATAAGAAAAATATACTTAAAATAAATAAAAAAAATAAAAATAAAAATTTGTAAAGTCTTACCAATATTAATAAAAAACTGTAGGATGATATGTTTTTTTTAAATATTTTTTCGATTTACATATTTTGTTATAAAAACTCGTAAGTTTTTAGCTATATCGATTTTGTTAATTATAATCGTTAGTTTTTCTCTTGAGGATTGGGATGTTGACGAGTTAAAAAAATTAATAACTTTAGTAGATTGTGTGCGGATTAGTTTTCATGACGCATACCTGTGATTTTTTAGTTATACGATGCGTTTTAGATCTAACGTGAAATGGAGATATTATTCAAACTTTGAAAACTAAACATTAACCAGGTGGTTTTGTAACACTTTAATACAGTTGTTCAACACGTCAAAAATGGTACATACTGATGGAGAATAATTTATTAGTTTCATTTTATTCAAATTTGTAAACAAATCTTTAGAATAAATATTATAATGCAGAAAATACAAATATTTAATAAAATGAATGCATGAATAGTTTTTTATTATTAAGTATTATTGGTATATACATGTACAGTAATTTTTGCTAAATTTGCCTTGTTAGTCACATAAAGATAAAAAGATGCTAGTAGCGAACAAATAAAAATATTAATGCAAATTTTACTTTATTACAATATTAAACTATTATTTTTTCCATTTAAAAAAAAATATATTTTATATAAACTTTTAAATAAATAAAATTATTTAGTTAAGTATTTATTAAACGTGATTTTTCCAATACACATTTTTTTAAAAGAACTAAATGGAAAAATAAAAGATTTTTCTTTTATAACGTATAACGCTAACATAAAAGAACACTTTTTTAAATAATCAAATTTTAGTATTTACATTCAGAAAAACTGATTTCTTCGTTAATATCGCATATCAGTCTCACATTTCTGTTATTGTATTAGATTAATAATTACATGATTGTGTTATTTTAACTGTAATGGACCACGAAAAATAATTTATAAATTTTTCTCATTATTATACCCCAAAAGTAATTATTCTATTTATACTGTTTGAAAAGATATCATATTAAATTTAAATATACATTACATCTAAATTAAATATATATAATTTTTAATATCATTACACTGTAAAAATTGTACATCAATTTATAAATGAATGCTAACACAGTATTAGTACTTACAAGGAGAGGGCACGACATGGAAAATTCAGATCGGGACGAAACTCCGCAGGATTGTAGTATACTATGAGGGTAACAACATATTAAAGCAGTAGGACCCACTATCCATAAAATTTCGAGAAAAAAGCATTTGAAGTTTCAGTAATCTTTAAATACAAGCTATTTCGCAAGCGACCAAGCGCCTCAGTGGTGTGATCCTAAAGCGCGAGTCTGCTAGCCAGACGACTTGGGTTCGAGGCTACTTTTTTTTTCTTCTTCTTCTTTAACTTTTTATGTAATCTAAACTTTTTATTTATTTTTACTTTATTTTATAATTCAATTCAAAATTTGAAAATTTTAATAAAATATTATTTAATTTTTTTTAATATAAAATAAATAAATTTTTCTATTTTTAATATTTATAACTTAAAAATACAATAAATTTCTATAACTTAAAAAATAAATTTTAGTTTTATTTTAACTGTAAAATAAGGTAAAACTAAAGAAACTGTTTTTGATTATTTGTCGAAATATATTTTATTTTATTTTAGGTATGCTTGAAACAATAGTACATTTTGTTTTTTAAATTAAAAAAATAATAATACAGAGAAATGATGATTTTAATTGCATATATAATTACTATCCAAATTAAATAATTACTTCTCCAATCAATACAGTTTCTTGAAAAATTATAGTATAGGATTACGATGATATTAAATTATTACAGGTAAAGAAATGTTATCTTTAAATGTAGATTTTAAATGTTAATGAACATCGTTTCTTTTTCGATAACGACTTCCTTTTTTTTTTATCCTTCCTTGCACAAAATAAAATCCCACCTGCCCTTTATTATTAACAAGCTAGAAGCGTTTACGTAATTTATACACATTCAAACAAAATCAGGAAGCTCAAACCAAGATTTAAGTAACACCTGCTAACTATTTTACATTTTGTTTACAGCTTGCTTATTTTTTAATTATTTAAATATTTGTCTGTTTTTCTTTATGTTTCTTATTTAGGGTTTTGTAAAACTAAACTTTATTTTTTAAGTTATAGAATTTTATTGTATTTTTAAGTTTAAAATATTAAAAATAGAAAAAGTTATTTTATACTCAAGAAAATTAAATAATTTATTAAAATTTTCAAATTTTGAATTGAATTGTAAAATAAAGTAAAAAGAAATGAAAAGTTTAGATTACATAGAAAGTTAAAGAAGAAAAAATAAAAGTTCTCTCGAGGTAGCCTCGAACCCAAGTCGTCTGGCTAGCAGACACGCGCTATAAGATCACACCACTGGGGCGCTTGCTCGCTTGCGAAATAACTTGTATTTAAAGATTACTGAAACTTTAAATGCTTTTTTCTCGAAATTTTGTGGATAGTGGGTCCTACTGCTTTAATATGTTGTTACCCTCATAGTATACTACAATCCTGCGCAATTTCGCCCCGATTTGGATTTTCCATGTCGTGACCTCTCCTTGTTAGTACAAGTATTATCGCAATTACTAGAAAAATCTTTTAAATGGGCACCCTTCGTATTCAATGCTTAAATAACTGGTGTAATACCTTTTTCCCAGTATTTTGGAGAGTAGTTTCCTATGAGCCAAACGCTAATACTATAGAGAGAGGAGATGGAATATGGGAAAGGGAGAAGAAACGAGAATGGCGGATATGTTTCGTTCCTATTTTGAACAGTAAGACACGCCTTTTGGCGTTCCTTTAAAACGTCACACGTATAGTTTCTAACTTACTACCTTTTGGCTACCGAAAAATTTTAATAATTTGTTTTATTTTACTTCATCATTAAATTAAATAAATCTTTTTGCTAAAATTTTTCGGTAGCCGAAAGGTAGCCTATAGTTACACATTTTAGAAAAATAACGTTTCATTTGCAGAGGAACACCTTAAGGCGTGACTCGATTTTTTAACGTCCCCTCAGAAGGGACATACGAGCGATAAGGGTTAAACCCTGTAATATTTTATCCAGAGTCAGCATTAAAAACATCTACACTGTAGAAGAAGTAAGAATCCATAAATATATATTCTTCAATTGTAATAAGGATACTTTGTTTCATGCGATGCTATTCTAATTCAAATTGAACATTTTGATATTGATGGGAATATATAAGCTTTGTTTTTTGTAGCTTCTATGATTTTGTGGCCTGTGGTGGAATAGAAGAGAGAGTTAGGATTGCTGGCTGTTATGTGAATGTTTGTGTAAGCTAGTTATTATTCATTAAAAATGCTAGCAGCACAGATGTTTACCTGACGTTTCCTTTTCTTTAACTAATTTGCCTCAAGTCTGATGCCTAGGTTTTAGTAAACAAACAAGCATTAAAAGGTATGTAGTTATTATTATTATCATTATTATTTTGAAGCATTTGATTGATATTTATATAATCTTTCTAAGAAAATTATTGTATTACATAATTGTGTGAAACTGATATAGATGACATTTATTTATTTTTATTATATTTTATTCTTTTATAAATGAAATACACCACGGTATGGACGTTATTTCTCCGCACAACAATAATAATAATAATAATAATAATAATAATAATAATAATGATAATAAAATGTTAAGACAGTCGATTTTATCCCATTTTTATAAACGTCTATTAAAAGTAATAATAAAAAATAAAAAGATAATTTTAGAAAAGATATGATCATAATAGTATAATTCATACTTTCTTGATTGAAGTTTTGAAAAACAATATAAGTATTACTTTCTTCTAATGAATTTTAAGATATTATTATTAATCAATTGGAGAAACATTGAATACATAAAACTTAAAACAATAAAACTTTTTCTCGATATACATACTATATTGCTAGAAAAAAAAATAAATTTCTTCTTAGAAGGATGAAGACGATTATTGATGACAATAAAAGACAATGAATAAATATCATTTTCTTTTAATGAGTTAGAATATTATTGATTGGAGAATCATAAATACATAAAACATCTACTGAAGATTTATTACTGTTATTTTAATTTTTATGATTATTATTATTATTGCTGTTGTTATTATTAAACTTTATTTTTATTAAACTTTTTAAAATAAAAATTTTGAGTGTAATATACTGAACTTTGTGAAATACATATTGATTTTTACTGAATGAAATTTGCATATAATATTGAAAAAATATTTTCTATTCGCAATCATATTTTAAAGGAATCGATTTTTTGAGTTAAAATTTGTTAATAAAAAATGATTACAAATATGTATTTATTTATTTATTTTGACTTATTCAAAAATGAAATATTTAATATATATATAATATATTATATTTAAAAATTAAGGTTAAAAAAAATTGGTATATGTTTATAATATTTCAAACAATTTAGATTTTCTAAAAGTATATATTTAAATAAATATTTTTAATCAACCATCATTTTTAGCTAAATCTAAACATGAAGTGTTTTCTATTATTATTTATTTGAATTTTTTACTAAAATTACTGATAAAAATATGTATTGTTAACCCAAAAATTTTAGCAAAGTAACATGAAAATTTTCTGTATTTATTACCAGTAAAACTCCTATATCATATCTATAAATTTGATAGTAATAATGCAGGAATAATTTATGGAATGATACAAACACTATGCATTAAATGTACTTGTCACGGTTACTAACTTTCTTAGTATCTTTACTAAGGAAAAGTATGTTTTGGTTACTAACGGTTTCGTAGTATGTTTACGATGGATGTCTATGTTCGGTTTACTAGACAAGTTTATAAAATACCAGTTTCCTTGTAAAACTCTAGTAATAGTCAAGTTTTTCTTTCTTTCTTTCTTTCTTCTTCTATAGTGTAGTTCAAATATCTATGTTAAATTGTACTTACCTCAATTGGTGTGATCTTTAAATCACGTACGAAAAAAGCTAACTAAAATCGTTTGTATTTGGTAATTGTAATTAAAGCAAACTGTACAATGCAGTACTATGATGTATTCATAATATTGTACAACATTTACAATAAACTGAAAAGAGTAATATATTGATATGCGCTAATTTTGAATCCATTACAGGTATATATGCAAAGAAATATTTACAAAAATTAGGCGTCGTTTAAAACAAAGGGCTCTTATTATTATCACAATTAAGGTTTTTATTTTTCAGAATAGCATTAAGGATAAAGAGATTACATTTTTCGAACGGAAAGAGTATTATTTTAATATAAGAAGCTTCGTATTCACAGATAATTTCTATCTACACTATCATTTATGTTTCATTTTATTTTGTCTTTCTACAAACAAAAAGTAAATGACTTGAGCCCCCCCCCCCCACACACACACACTTTTTCCAAGTATTGGTATTCCATAAGCATATCTGAAATACTGAACCCAATATGACGAAAGGAATATTAAGTAAATGCCCATTCTTATACGCAGTAATTTAAATTTTTGCATAGGTTTTCAGAAAAGGAAATGTTCGTCATGCTAAGTGTAGTTTCAGATAGATGAAGGGATGTGACCGCATGAAAACTAATAATAACATGTAAAACTTTCGAGCAGATTTTTTTTTTTTTTTTTTTTGTAGTAGATTTTTTTTCCATATGGTATTTAGAGAATTTCATGAGGATTATATATTTATGTTATTACACAATGTATTTCTTTTTAAATTTCTTTGTTATTTATAAAAATGTATCTAATAGTCAAGACGTAGTTTAATTATAGTCCTTTTATTTCATACTTGAAAATTTATTGAACAATAAACGCTTCCAGACAGTTAAGACAAAATTTTTGCAATTTCTTGCATTATAATTGCACCAATTTCTAATATAATTAGTAAGCGTAAATATTTTAATTTATTATTTTTTTCCGGAGAATTTTTTACTGTATAATTAATAAATGAGACACAACTGTAGATTAAAATTGTTTTGTAATAATAAGTTCTAACACTGAAAGAGAGCAGGTCATCGAATGCATGGGAATTTCAATGTTTAAAAATGATTACACTCCTTCTCATATTTATATGGACACTTTATGTTTTGAAATAACTAATGTAAAAATAATTGTGAACAAGATTATACTAAGTGCACTTAATATATCTAGTATTCTAAAAACCAAAACTGCTATAATTGTTTTTAATATGAAACAAAATTAATAAAACTTAATGCAAAATATTTTTTTTCTCCACGTTTTTAGATGTTCATAATTATAGGAACAATCAAGATATTTTTTCGTCTTATTTAACTTACTAGCGAATAAATTACAGTTGACATGCGAAATTGTTAACTACTGGGCTAGATTAATTCATATATAAGCCTTCAATTTTTCTTGGACGGACATTACTGATAATTCCTCGGAAAAAAAGAACGTTCGTGTAGTGAAGTATGATAAATGTGTTTTCTAAGTGGAAGGATAATTTCAATCCGCCGAATTTCTAATGAAATTCGAAGATCTAAAATTGCTGAAGGAAATGTGATCAAACGTTGTATTGCTGGTTCGATAGGATAGAGATCTGATGAAAAATCAGAGTTGTTTTACAGAGATCGAAAACTCATAATTCCTTTTTCTTTTCTCGTCATAATGACTGCTGCTGAATTTGTTCGTAATTTTTAACGAAAGGTTGGGGTCCACATTTAAGCATGTTTAAAATAATTAATAATTTGTTAAAAGGAATAAAAAACCTGTAATAATCAACAAGCATTTAATGAGGGAAAGAACGTCTGAATAAAGACTATATTAAATGGTAAAATGATGCATTTTCGAATGAAAAACATTTTATTCTTGATTAACCAAATGGTTTTAACAGTTACTGGCACGATCTGAAGATAGCGGAAGACAGAGCAGATTTTTTAAAGACAGATATGAATCGGCCATTTTAAAGGTGGATCTATGGTGCTCTGGGGAGCTGTTTCTACTGAAGGCAGAAGGAATTTAGTAAATTTTTCTATTTTTATGAACATGAAGAGAATATCCGCAAATTTTAAACGTAGAATTCTCAGATTTTTGTTAGATTTTGGGGGATAATAATGTTTTTTTCAACAAGACTTACATTTTTGCTCTACTTCTAGAGCAATAGGGAATAGTTCGAAGAAAGAAACTTCTGTATTATTGCCTTTCCCGTGGTTTAAAGTTGAAAAAACCTTAAGTTATCATATTAGAAAAGTGCATGCAATTGGAAAGTAATTTTAAATAGTTTAAGTATTTTCAGAATATCATCTATGTTGTATGAAATGGTTTTGAAACTGAATATTTAAAAAAAAAAAAAAAAGTATATATATATATATATATATATATACTAGAGAGAATGTCTGACTGTTTCACCCTAAAAATATACCCTCATAAAATATTAATTTAAAGAATAACTGAAAAAAATTACTAAGATTCTAGCTGTCCTTATAATTGTGAACACCTGAAAAATCATCTTTTTGACCGTATTTAAAGTTTTTCAAGATAGAAAAACGATAAAACTTTTTAAATATAGTCTATTAATGAAATTCAAATTAATTAAAAATATATTTGTTTAAATAATAGTGTTCAGTGTTTAGTTAATATAGAAAAACGGGTGTCCTTATAATTATGAGAACCAGTGTATATTTCATTCACTTTGTAAAGTGTTTTTTTTTTATTTTTTTTTTATCACTTTCTATATTAAATAAAGTTATTTATTAATAAATATTAATTGCCATTAAACTCCCAAAAAAGACTTTTCTTTTACACATTGCGACCATAATTAAACTGACAGTGTTTACAGTGTTCTGTTGAGTGATCTAATTGCGCGAATGGCGCCAAACTTTGTAGGATGACTTAACAAGACGGGAGACGAAGGACTGTACTAAAAAAATATTAGTTCCAAAAGTTGCCGCTAGGAGAACATGTGGCGCTGTGTAAAAGAAATGTGAGTTCTGAAAAACGCAGAATCAATACTGAAATAAAATTACCTTTTATTTAGCACATTCAAATCAGGTTCAATGTGTCCACCGTTTTTGTGGACCCCATATTGCATTCTGT
This sequence comes from Salticus scenicus, assembly GCA_963930645.1. Lineage (NCBI taxonomy): Eukaryota > Metazoa > Arthropoda > Arachnida > Araneae > Salticidae > Salticus > Salticus scenicus. The sequence goes on along the minus strand of OZ005654.1, from coordinate 12,698,886 downwards.
GCACAGTATTCACAACAGCAGGAACTTTACCACTGTTTATGTTATTTTTTAACTTTTTAAAAAAATGTTATCACATTGAACTTGAATTGAATTGTTAAATGGTCTAAATGAAAGGAAATTTTATTTCAATATTGATTCTGCGTTTTTTAGAACTCTCATTTATTTTACACAACGCCACATATTCCCCTAGCGGTGACTTTTGAAACTAATATTTTTTTTAGTTAAGCCCTTCGTCCCCCGTCTTGTTAAATCATTCTGCAAAATTTGGCGCCATTCGCGCAATTAGATCACTCTACAGAACCCTGTAAACACTGTCAGTTTAATTCTGGTCCCCCTGTATATGAGTTAATAAATTTATTGTTACTTAACCTATTGTCTAGACGATTGTATTTGACAAATCAAAATATAAAAAATGTAGTTTTAATCTGCCGCTAATGAAATTTTGACTTTCAATTATTTAAAATTCTTTATTTTAATCAGAAAAGGAGTTAAATACTCACTTGCAGACTAAACATATATATATCAGAAGATCCAGATTTGTTGAAATTAAATAAATGCAATATTTAATTAAGTAAATCGAAATGAATTTTTTAAAATGTTAAGTAATTAAACTTGCCATAAAATTGGTTGTGTCGTAAGATGGGAACGGCAATCGTAGCTTATCTTAATACTATATTTCATCTACATTTGATGTGTCATTTTATGGTCGATCGGATAATACATAAATATCAAATTTTCTCTAGTATATTTTTCACAAAATAAATGAAGAAATAAATAAATAAATAAAGTAAATAAAGTAAATAAAAATAAATAAATAAATAAAATTGTATTTAACTATTTATTACAAAGACACAATTATATACGATTATGTCATAATTATGATCATATTACGTTCATATGATTATGATTATTTTAGATCAGGGCCCGAAATTTGAACTCAGATTACACTCGCCGAAAAAAAGTTTTACTCGCCACAAAATAGAGTCGTCATTTTTTTCTTCTTTTTTTTTTTATGCATTTTGGGTTTTTTTTATTTTTCCTAACAACTTAAAATGCTTTTACAAATATGCCTAAAATTATAAATATTAAAAGTGTGTCCTATATCATTATGTCTTATAATCAGGGCTGGTCAACCTGCAGCCCGCAGTGGTCCGCCGTGAAAGGTTTTGCGGCCCGCGACAGAATTTAGGGAATTTCTAGTATGACATCTTCGGTTAAAATATATATAATTAATAAATTGTTTTTGACTTTTTTAATGAAAATACTTATTAAGCTAGCTAAATAAACAAATATATTGCGCTTATTCATGTTAATAAAATATAATCATATCAATAATTGATTCTTACTATTATACTTATGAATATATAACCATAAGTTTTTGACTGTTTTATAGTTATTTTATAAATAAAAATATTTAATATGCATATTTTCTGTTTTAAATGCTCACGGGGCCACCAGAAAAAGAATTACTATATGTATATGGTTAATGCATTTATACCTTCCGGCCCGCCTGTGTAAAATGTATTTCCAATGCGGCCCGCCAAAAGTTTTGGGTTAGACAGGCCTGCTCATAATCATTTATAATTAAAAATCATTATAATGTATTGTATTTGTGATTTTAAAAAAAATTAAAATATCTAATAACATAAACGCAAAGAGTCATTAAAGAAAAGAAAAAAAAAAAAAAAACTCTTAAGAAACAATATCCCAATAAATCTTTTTATTGTGAAAGATTAAGCTTCATTATTTACCTATTATTTGTTTAATTTTTTTTTAATCAGAAATGTTTTTTTCGTCTGTTTTATTTTTGTAATCAGACGGAATGTCGATGTGTATAACGTGTTCGTTGTTGTCGTTTGAAATAGCCATTTGGGGTTAATTTTTTCAATAAAATCGTTGCTTTCAAATCATTACAAGCGCAAATCCTTGTTGTTTCAGTAAAAAACTAGAAAATGTGAAATGTTTTTCGATTATTATTCAACAAAATAAACATAGTCAGTATCTTTAAAAGAGCTCAGGCTCATTTTCATGCGCCAATATCGCATATGCAAGCTTTCGCATTTCTCTTTTTTCGGACAGTGAGGCTCTCTGTTCGTCTATTCTCAAACTGCTTGGAGAAATCACAGTGCCAGAAACGAAACTGCCGAAGAGATTAAAAATTTTATATGCATGCACTAAGCATTTTTCCTTTCTCAGACTGGGGCGATCGTCGGACAGCGCTCACACAGACTCGGCACTCCAAGTAGAGAAAAAGGAGAGGTTAAATATGAAGTTATAAGGTGGCAAGATTTTGCCATATTTAAATCTATAAAAAGCAGTCTTCCGAACTTTGGTCAATAGAGCTCTTCGGTTATGTAGTAACGAAACACTTTTTAAGTTGGAAATTAAAAAAAATTTCCAGGATTTAATAAATAACGATTACCCTCTTAATTGGTTAAAACGAATTTATCGTGAAAACATTATCAGCTTCCCCCCTCCTTCGTTTCCTCCTGCAAATTCCCCCTCTACTCCAATGAAAATGAAAAATTCACTTATTAATAAAAACAGTTATATTTCGATGCCATATTTTGGTTTTCCTTCAGAATTTATTTCTAAATTACTTAAACAACATAACATTTATACTGCTTTCCGGCCAATTAAACAATTAAAAAACGTCCTTTTCAACTTTAAACCCATAACCCCTTCTCTAGATTTAACTGGTGTAATATATTTAATTCCTTGTAAAAATTGCAAATCTGTTTATATAGGTGAAACTGGCCGTACAGCAAAAATTAGACTACAAGAACACAGACGATCTTTTAAAAATTGCAACCAAAATTCTAAAATTGTAATCCATTCAATAGAAACCGATCATATTCCTGACTTCGATAATATAAAAATTTAAATTCTGGTGTTCATAATTATAAATCGCGTATTTTCCTTGAGAGCTGGCACACTGCCAAGCATCTCCACACTATCAATGAAGCATGCGCACTGGCTCCTCAATATTCCGTACTCCTTTAAATTCCTTGAGTGTTCATGTCCTGTTTGCATATTGTGTTGTATTACTGATGAGGAAACCCGGACGGGTTTCGAAACGTCTGATTTTAATTGTTTTTATATGTAATTTTTGTTTTTTAAGTGTATTTTAACTTAAAAATTTTTTGTCTCATAAATAAAACGTGTTTGCTTTTACTATAAAAAGAATGTTTTCTGTCACCATATCGTGTAAGAATTCTATTTATAACTAGACCAAATTTTTACTCGCCAAAGTAAAAATTCCACTCGCTAATATCGAGCTGGCGAGCGGAAATTTCTCGCCCTATTTTAGATAATTTTAATGTTTATTAACACTTCTGCAAAATGAGCGAAACGTGGTCGTTTAGGAGCACTGCATTCTGACACAATATTTTATCATTCTAATGACCGTTTCATCGTAAAAGAAATAAGAAACAGACCCAAGATTTTTTTTATTATCCTTAATATATGTCATATTTTTAATTTTTCAGAGTTAATTAATACTAGTTTATTTTCTACTCCAAGAATATGTTAGCTTAAAGTTGAATTAGAAAACAGATGAATGTTTATGGACCAACTGTCGGATGATATCCATAATGTTTGTTGCAGTTTTTGACATGCCTAAAACGATAGCTCAGCGAAATATTTTTGCTGAAATATGTGATATTCTCTAACTATTTTTATACAATTTGCCCCCATTTTTTCCAAAATCTTGCAGCATTTTTAGAAGTGCATACGTCATTTATGGCAGTTCTAGTAAAGTACATAAAATATATGAAAATAAATATTAGAATAAAATATAAAACATAATGTTTTGATATGGAACCATTTTATCTGAAATTTAACGAAACATTCTAAAGAAGATTCTGTGGCTGAAGACTGGGTGCACAATTTTGTAAGTCTTTTTATATTCGGCAGAATATTTTGCGATACGACTTCAAGCTATTTTTTTACATACTTATTTACAAATATCAAAGAAATGAAATGCAAGAAAAAAGACATATATGCTATAGCATAAAAAACAAAAAAAATTTCTTTAATTAGACTTATTCATAATTAGTATAATTTATTTTACGTGGCCTTGTGAGCACCGTCGTGTATAGTTATATAATATATATGTGTGTGTTTTCTTTAGGTGACAATTTAAAACAGAGTATCGTTATATATTTTTTATTTTTAAGGATAAAATAGAAATAGAACAGATATATATTTGTGACAATATTAAAAAGCAGTAATAATAACGTATAGTAAAACAACAACAACAAATATTTTTACAATAATTAACGCTATCTTTCTTTCTTTCCTTTCTTCCTTTCCATTTTTTACCCCTTTATTGTTTTACTTGGACAACTATCATAATAATTCATGGTATTTTCCACAGAAGTGTCAAATTGGATGTATTTTTTTTTTTTTTTTGTGTTAATATTAGACAATGCAAAATTATAAATCTCTTAAATTCCATCGATGGCCAAATGGGGCTCAAAATCCGCTGTTTGGCCAGATCTGCAATTGATCTTTGCTGCAATACTTTAATGGTAAATGTTTAATGTTGGATCAGAACAAGTGGGAGAGTTAACATAGATAAAAAAAATCCTGGTATGAAACGAGACTAACAAAATCCGTATTTAAAATGTCTCATCAGAGGATAAGCGCTAGCTTGTCATATATGAAACTTAGAATTTAACTTCATTTACGTTTTTAGTCAAAACAGGTTAAAGGTAAATAACACGGTTAAAACCGCTTATTGTTTGAGTAAGATCGCTTCATAAGCTTTCAAGGGGCATATAACAATCTCTGAGAAAACGCTAAACCACGAACAAATTGGATATTAATCATAGATAAGTTAAATTTATACTACCACTTATAGCAGTCTATTTCTCTATTAGTATTTTCAAGGCAATAATTGCATGATTCTTGTTTGTCATCATGATTTTTGTGAGACGTATCATTGGAAGGTGGAAACCAATTCACTCTGAGGAATTGATACATTCCTACCATTTTTTCTTTTTTCAGGCGAATCCTCTTTACGTTATTATTTGATTCAGAAAAATAAAACGAAATTTTCCTAAAGTAAGTGTAGCGCTTAGGTTTCATTTGATTACATCGCCGTTAAAAAAAAAACTTATCGATATTGCAGTAACTCCGTGTTTCAAATTTTCTTTTTCTTACATATTGAAGGTATCATATTCTTATGTATTTTTACTTGCATTACCCAATAACTGTAAGTAATAGAATTATAAGTATTCTGTCAAAAATTTCGGTATCGAGATTTCACCTATTTTATACATTTTAAGGTCTCCTATTTTATACGTTTTAATTCAAACCTCCGTCAACAAAAAGTCCACCATCAGTAATGAAATTATCAGCAACGACAGTAAAACTCCCTACATTACAAAATTAATGTCAATCAAGTTCATATTAATCATTCAATTCTGGTCTGTTCTGATTCATTAAGCAAATTACCGATAAAGCAGGGTGTCCTAAAAATATAATCCATAAAATTTTCCAAAAGCATATCGAAAACGTTAATCGTACCCGTAGCTATCAAAAAATCCTTCCTAAGTTCACTTATAGTATTCCCTTTGATTGTGGTGTTTCTCAAAAAAACGAAGCTGCAAAATGTATTTTTAATATATCTTATAAACCTAACAGAAATATTTATCAACTTATTCGCAGTGATAAAAATTTAACTTACCCACTCGAAACAGCCAGTATATATAAAATTCCGTTTTCTAGACCCATTGGTTAGGCATCAAAATAGATCATGGACTAATAACCTTTTTGTTCACGAATATCCCATCCCCATCAATCCACCAGTTCATTCGCCAAACTGACATTCTACCTCCACCAAAGCAGGCATTCAATCTCCTTAAAAGCAAGTATCCACCAAACCTTTTAAAACATGCAAAATCCCAAGAATCAGTTGCTAAGAAGCAATTATCGCTAAAAGAAGGCGCAAAACCACAGTGATATTATTCGCGGAATTTTTCCCCATTGACAGTATAGGAAATCCGTACTCTACTTCTATCACTACTCAATGTATAGACCCAACTCCATAAATGGATGTTTTATTGTGCAACCAAAAGTAAAATGAAAAACAGAATTACAGAGAATATGTCAGATGTTAAATTCAATAAAAATACTACCGCGTTAGCGAAAATTGCCCAAAATGAAAAAAATTGGTATTAAATTACATGAAGTCACGAAGTTCGCAGAATATGAAAACACGACTTATGTTTTTTACAGCGAAAATGTTGAATTGATTCGTAATTCCGAACCATGTACAGTCGGTAACAAAAGTGTACGAACACAAGCAAAAATTCCTATATAAAAAAGTACGTTTAATACAATTTTGCTAAATAAATCCTTGTCGAATCCTGTTCTTAGACTAACTAAGAACAGGATTCGACAAGGATTTGTTTAAAAAAAAACAGTATTAAGTATACGTTTTTTAATATAGGAATTTTTATTAGTGTTCGGACACTTTTGTTACCGACTGTAATGGAAATGAGCCCAAAGCTAAGAAAGACTAAATGTGGCGCCACCTACTCGAAAGTGGGCCTGAAGGAGTTGAATCATCACGTGTTCCTCAAGAACGCCACTGCGAAGATTGGGCTTTGAAGATACCGGGGAATACTGGCGAAAGTGACTCAGACAGAAGCCTATAAATAAGGTTTTATTGCTTTTAAATTATAACACTTTTTATGTCCGTGCACTCAATATTTTTATAAATGTAAATAGAATCATATATTGCAAAGGTTAATATAAAACCTTTCACTTTCTTTTCACATCTTATCTAATTTAGATTTCAATTACAGATCAGATTATATTCATTAAAATAGAATTTTTTAACTAGATTTGAATGATGATCATACTTATCGTTAGAGTAAGTGAAAAAAATAAAATACTTACAAAAAACTATTAAAAAACTAAACTTAATTTTTTTCTCACACTTTAAAGATAATGATGAGATCTTTAAGAATAGAAATATTTCATCCATAAAGACATTCTTCAGTTAATCAAACGTGCTTAATAAAATTAATGACTACATTAATTACGAATTCCTAAAATCTTTAACATAACTCAATTTTTTATGATCTTGTTTTTACATTTTCTTATGCAAAAACAGTTTAAGTAATTAAGAAATAACTGGATTAATTAATTACTAATGTTATTAAATAGACTAACCGCCGTTTAAGGGAAATGCATAGAAATGTAATGTATGAAAATAAGTTCTTATAAATATTGTATTTGAATAAATAATAAATGAATGTGAATTAGGACATTAAAAGAAAAACTTCTTGCTGTATTTTAAAAATGGAAGAAATTACTAGAAAAACTTTAAATAAATTTATACGGCGGGAAATTTTTAATTCTACAGATTTTTCAATATCATAAAATCTTCCTTTATATTTTGATTAAAATAAATTAATAAATACGTAAATTTTTTATGCGCATTTTAAAGCGAACCATTCTATAAATTCAAGTATTTAAAGAACATAATATGCATCGAAAGTCTTAAAGGGGGGGGGGGAGGGAAATCTTAAAAATAATAGCAATAATAATAATAATAATAATATTTTTGATGCATTTACTTTTAAATTAGATCATCGTAAAATAGAATCCAGATTAGTCAGTATTTAAATCATGGATTTTTTTTTTTTTTTTTTTTTTTTTTTTAGGAATACAGTATATTTGCATATATTTTAATATTTTATTCGTGTTTAAACTATCTGGGAATCAAATTTATACAAATAATCTGGTGTGTTACTCACACAACATTCTCTTACCCTGAAATTTAATGCTAAAAGTATAGATTGGATATTAAGTGTTAAGATAACATGTTATGTAAACCTACGTTAAAGAAATTCAAATTAGGCTTCGGGACAGCTTTATTTGACAAACAATTCTATGTGAGGGGGGCTGCCGCCTCCACCAACCCCCGTTTCATTATCGTATCTACATTTATATAAAATTCAAATCTGTTATTAAGTTCAAATGTTTAGTTAAAATTGTTCATTCAACTTTCACACGCATCATTCCTTGAAACTTATCAATCTTGAACAAATTTTTTAGTAACAAATTTATTAACTTCAAAATACATCATTTGGATCGCCTGAAACTATTCTAACTGGCACAGGAACAGGCACAGTCAAAAATCAAACTATAAAACTTGACTTCGGTATTTAGGAAGTCTCAAAACGTGTAAATATATAAAAAATAGAGTGATGATTATTTAGCTTAAAAAAAATACACTATTTATCATATGGCTATAACGATTTAATTTCAATTCCTGAGCAGCTTTTTTGGACATCATGAAATATTAAAGTACAGCACTTACACTTACAAGTAAAAAAATAATGTTATGGCTAAAATATTGGCAGCCCTGTATATTTTCTTAAATTTATGCACACATCACATGGTGCTCATAAATATAATTCTATATTAATAACACATGGCATAACCTAAAGTACACTTCCATCAATTTTCAAGTATTGTCGTATTATAATCTAGTCCTTTTGTGTAGCCCTGTAAACGAACAGTGAATGATTTCTATACTATATTCTACATGAACCATGTTTTTACGCATATAAATTATATATATTCGTTTCATTGGTTTAGTGCAGTTTATAGATGTTAAACTCTACTTACCTGCAATTTTCCCTATAGACGTAATCCTATATATTAAAACACAAAGGTATTTCTTTAAGACCGAAATCGCATGATTTGGGCATGCGCGAAGGCTGTTCCTTTCTTTAGAGGAATCCAGTGACCAATCGGTGAGGGGTCTTTTCGGATACCTAGATGCAGGCGACCTCTGAAACCTGAACCCACGGACCAATCAGAATATGAATTTGACTCATGCCTTCTGTGGTATCCTGGCGTGGCTTACGGTGATGTGATAAGGTACTTTGTAAATATTGGGTTAGATTTTCACAATTTTCTATTTTTTTAAAACAGCAAGGTGTGTATGCATTATTATTTTTTTTTATTATCTTATTTCTTTTAATTAGTTAAAGTTTATACTTTGAATTCTAGAGTATTGTAATAGTATTGAAAGATGTGTTCCTTTCCTGTTAACATTTGTATACGTTTATATGAAATGTTAGTGTTAAAATTTTAACCTTCTTAATTCTTTGTATGTATTTATACGAAATATTACTATTAGCATTTTTTAATGTTTTGTGTGCATATAGTATATTCAAAATGTTAGATTATTACAATTTTCGCGAAATTGCACCTGATGAAAATTGCATCGAGCTTTATCAATATTTCTGTATTGCACAGAAAATAAGTATTTTTATTTTGTAATTTCTCCCATTATTTACTTCGTTTATTTTTGAATTCTTATTATAATAGTATGAATAAATTTAATCTAAAGTGATTATTTTATGTTTATATACTTGATGGATTACTTTTAGCGTATGAATTTAGTTTTGCATTTTTGGACGCTCTCAACACCCCTGCTTAATGTAGATTATTTCTTGAAATAATGATAATGCACAAACCAATTTCCATCAGGTAAAATCTCGCGATTATTGTAAGCATATATAATCTTTGAATATACTAAATAAGATATAGATGCAGTAGAATATAAAATGTAAACAATAACATTTTAAATAAACACATAAAAAGCAGAAAAAAAGTAGAGTTTCCAGTGCTATATACACAATACTCTAGAACTCATGCAAAGGCGTAAACTTTACACATAGAGGAATGAATAATGCATAAAAACCTTATTGTGTTTGAAAAAAATAAATAAATAAATAAATAATTAAGTGGGACATTTGAAATTTAAGTGAAAAATTACATAATTTACTTTTTTGCAAATTTCTTTTTAGAGAATTACAATTGCAAATTAAACAATTAAAAAAAAGTCAAATGTTAATTTTCTTTCCCTTTTTTTGACTAAGGAGAGGTACTTCTTCAGTATTCAGGATCTAAATTTTCATAAGAAACGCAGAAGGAATTGCTCATGTTATTACTTAATCTCTTTTAAAATTTATTTTCAATTTTATTTTGAGCATTCAAAAAGTGCAGTAACTGGAATAACTTAAATTATTTAATGCATAATCATTGCAATTTTTAGCCTTCACACTTCGTAGTTGTTTGTTGTTATAATACATACTTCGTATATCCTCTTAACAGATAACAAATTTAGTAAATAATTTTTCTATTCTGCACATCTGGCTAACCATACCTTTCGAATGATACCATTTTCAACCCTCTACTTCCATAATTAATATGTTAAAAGTGTACCACAAATTTTATGCTTGCCTAATAATATATATATATAATTGAGAAAAACCGTGCTGAAGGAATAGAACAGCTTCAGTATAAAATCCCTTTTCAAAATTTTCAATTTGGCACTGAATTATTTGGAAGTTTCTTGCCAAGGTTTTTCATTTAAGCGATTGCGATATCCATTTTTATTCATTACTGAAATGACGATAAAAAGCCGCTGAAGGGTCCCTAAACAAAAACTATACCACAGTAATTTTAAGAAATGAATATAGTAACCTATGCTAGGGAATGAGATACAGTGACTGCATGTCTTTAAATGTAAGAATAGTCCTGTCGTACTAATTTAAGTTCTGTTTATAATGAATGTAAAAAGTATTAACTTATTACTTTTAGAGGGGCGGAGGGTGGTCAACCAAAAATAACAGCAATTTCAAGGCAAATATAGTATTACAAAAAATTTACAACTCAAAATAACTCAATGGTACACCAGCCTATGTCATAATGCAACATCCCAAATTTATCATTAATTTTACGTTTAATAGTTTTATTTCTGTAAAATGTAATTCAAACGCTCTTTCTTTTGTACTCACTGACATGACTTCTGTAAATTTAGGTTTTTAAAATTATGGTTGTACTTCAAATATTCATAAACCTGGATTGAATATATTATAAGGATTGGAAAATTCTCTAAAATATTTATGTTTGTTACCTAACTCTTTATGCTGCGAACCATTTTTGGTTCACAAATAATTATGCTAACATACGTAAGTATCTATCACATTTTATTTACTTTCCATTGAATTATTTTTCAGAATTTAATTTAAATCAAAGTATTTCATTCAATGATGTAGAGGTAAGTGCAGTTAATTCAATGTTCCTATTAGATTAGAGGGTGGTATTGCGAGAATCTTTGAATATTTTGGAAAGTCTCACTCAAAAATATATCATAAGGGGGATTTCGCCCTAATTTTTTCACATTGCTCTATGAGTATTTCATCAATTTTTTAATTCAGTTGGGTAATATACTAATTGCTTTGAAGCTTCTCGTGATTTTTTCTTTTTTAACTTCTATAAAATTTCTTGATTAAAAAAGAAAAAAAAAAGGTATATTTGGTAATTATTTCAAAATACTTCTTAATCATAAATATCTGTTAAGAGGATATATGAAGTCTGTATTATAACAACTACGAAGTATGAAGGCTAAAAATTGCAATGATTATACATTAAATAATTTAAGTTATTCCAGTTACTGCACTTTTTGAATGCTCAAAATAAAATTGAAAATAAATTTTAAAAGAGAGTAAGTAATAACATGAGCAATTCCTTCTGCGTTTCTTATGAAAATTTAGATCCTGAATACTGAAGAAGTACCTCTCCTTAGTCAAAAAAAGGGAAAGAAAATTAACATTTGACTTTTTTTTTAATTGTTTAATTTGCAATTGTAATTCTCTAAAAAGAAATTTGCAAAAAGTAAATTATGTAATTTCTTAATTAAATTTCAAATATCCCACTTAATTATTTTTTGTTTTTGTTTTGGTTTTCAAACACAAGAAGGTGTACACTGCATAAAAAAAGTAGACGGACACTTCATTACAATTTTTTAAAAGCCCGTTTTTGTTTAATAGGAAATGTCAATTAAAATTCTTTAACATGTTTATACTTATCGATCTTCATATTTTTGACAGGCAAATAAAAATATTCAATTATTTATAATTTTAATGTAAGGAAATGTAGAAAAGAGAAAAGGTATACATTTGAACAATATTTTAAAAAAAAAAAGTAGACAGACACTGGTCAAAAACTGAAATTATCTTAGTGGGTGTTTCTTGGGGAATACTAGTTTTGCATGTACATGTACATTTGGTATTTTGCCAGTTGCTAACGTGCTTGACAAGATGGTTTTACGTAGTTAAATTTCTTGGAGATGAATGCGCCATGCCACGAGGAATTCTTCTAACTGATTACCAGAAAGGACAGATTATAGCACCGAAAAATTTTAATAAAGGAGTCAGGGAAATTAGTAGGCTAGTTCTAATAAGCAAAAGTAGCATCAGCGATTTTCCACGTGCTCATGAAGCCCATGTCGTAAAGAAAAAGAGTGGCCGGCCAAAGATACTTTCGCTTAGAGACCAAAGAAAAATTTTTATTGAGCTGAACTGGAGCATCAATTCCCATAGTTCGAATAAGCACAGGAATTACTAACGTAACTTCTCAGACAATTTATAACTACATTAAGCACTCAGAGCTCTTTTAGTATAAGAAGAGAAAACACCATCCATACTGGAAGGATCACCACGTGACAGAACGCCTACAGTGGGCTGAAAACCATATGTCTTGCACGACAGAATGAATAGTTGTAGTTTTTTTCAGATGAGAAAAAATTTAATCTAGACGGCCCAGATGGATATCAATGATATTGGCACAGTTTGGAGAAAGAAGACAAAGTGTACTCTATTTGGCAAGTTGTTGGTGGTGGCGTGATGGTGTGGCTGGCTGTTAGCTATGGTGGAAGGACAAATTTAGTATTCCTAAGTAAGAAGTAGACTCACAAAGATGATATTGAAACACTAAGCAGTGAGCTTTTGCCATTTGCGTGTGATCTTGGAGGAAAAAGCTGGATTTTCCAACAAGATGGAGCGCCAATACACACCGTTAACAACGTTAAAAAATGGTTTTATGAGAACAACTTCAATGTTTTAACCTGGCCAGCCAAGAGTCCGGATATGAATCCTGTAGAAAACATTTGGGCTATACTTGTTCATGGTGGACGCCAGTATGAATCAATTCACCAGCTCAAAGAAGCTCTTACAAACATTTGGGAAATTTTCGGTCAAAAAAAGTTTCAGAATCTCATTGATTCGATGCCTAACAGAGTATACGAACTTATTAAAGCAAATGGGAGACGAACCCCTTACTAAAAACGCTTTATTTTAGAGATACAAGATGTGTCTGTCTACCTTTTTTAAGAAAAATTATAGTGGAAATATGCACCATTTTTGTTTCCTGAATTTTTCCACTACATAATTCAAAAGGATTGAATCTATATCGAAAAAAAAAATAATATATGATGTCTCAAGAATACAATTATATTAGAGAAATGAACCTCATATATCTAATTAAAGAAATTAACCGCTTTAAAATATTACAAGTAAGTGTCCGTCTACTTTTTTTATGCAGTGTATATGCATTATTTATTCCTCTATGTGTAAAGTTTACACCTTTGCATGAGTTCTAGAGTATTGTGTATATAGCACTGGAAACTACTTTTTTTCTGCTTTTTATGTGTTTATTTAAAATGTTATTTTTTACATTTTATTTTCTACTGCATCTATATCTTATTTAGTATATTAAAAAATTATATATGCTTACAATAATCGCGAGATTGAACCTGATGGAAATTGGTGTGTGCATTATCATAAAATAATGTGCATTATCATAAATTTAAAAAAAATAATCTGCATTAAGCAGGGGTGTTAAGAGCATCCAAGAATGCAAAAAGAAATTCATACGCTAAAAGTAATCCATCACACTGTAAATAGAAGTGTCTTAAATTCAGACAGAAGTGTGTCTGAAATGTCAATTCAGACACATAAATGTCTGAAACACTTACGCATGCAAAATTTCAGACGCATGTGCTGTCTTAAATTAATTCACGTAAGTGTCTTTTTTATAAATGAGCTCAGATATGTGTCTGAATAAGGTTGATATGTCTGAAATTAAGACATATAACATTTTCAGACACATAAAATTTCAGACATTTTATAATTTAGGCACTTAAAAATCAGACATTACAAATTTCAGACACTTAGAAATTCAGACATTTGTATTACTTAAGAAAATTTCCATATGGGATCTACTTTAAGTAGCATGCATATCCTGTTTTAAAATTTTTTTAAACAAATAAATTTGACATTATTTTATGTAATATAAGTAGTTAACTTATTTAAAATACTTAGACACGGATCTTATTCTGTTAAAAATTAAAAAACAAAGTTAATTTTTATTTAAAATTCTCACATGTAATAAATCAAAAAAATATTAAGATAAACGAAGCATGTAACTTGTAGCTAAGAAAGCGAATTCGTAGCTAAACAATCTTAAACAATTTGTGAGTAAATGATTTTTTTTTCGCGTTTTAAAAATTATTTTATGTTTCCCTACACTTCAAAACGTAAGAGAGCTTTTTTTTTTTTTTTTTTTTTGTTTCATGTATATAGTTTATTTTCTTGCATATACCAGTTAAAAAAAAAAAAATCGTTTAAACTCCACAGGCTACTATTTTTCCATATTTATTACGCATTTTACAAAAAAAAAAAAAAAAAAAGAAAAAGAAAAAAAAAACTCTAAACCTCTACACATGAAATTTAAGATAATATGTATTAAGATTTACTTCATATGAACAGTTTTATTGCAAAGACATAAAACTTCAATTTGTTTTACGGATACTCGAATATATTTCGTTATACAAGCAGAGTACAGCGTGAGCACCGATGGCTTGATTGGGACGACGCTCGACATTGAATCCAGTGGTTGTCAGTTCGATTCTCGCCGGGGCAACGTTGACTATTATTGTAAAAATTAGTAATATATATATTCTATGCTCTTGGAGATTCTAAAATCTGTATCTCACAGGTAAACAGTATAAAACGCATCTTTTTATTTATGAGAAATATTCACTTCAGACAGGATCAAAGATGGCGGAATTTCAGACGTTTCGAGTGTGAAACGATGTGCCTTTTAAGACACTTTTTAGCATCTTAAAATTAAACACCCGTTTCAGACACAATTGTGTCTGAATTTCAGACACTTGTATTTACAGTGCAAGTATATAAACATAAAATAATCACTTTAAATTAAATTTATTCATACTATTATAATAAGAATTCAAAAATAAACGAAGTAAATAATGGGAGTAACTAAAAATAAAAATACTTGTTTTCTGTGCAATACAGAAATATTGATAAAGCTCGATGCAATTTTCATCAGGTGCAATTTTACGAAAATTGTAATAATCTAACATTTTGAATATACTATATGCACACAAAACATTAAAAAATGCTAATAGTAATATTTCGTATAAATACATACAAAGTAATAAGAAGGTTAAAATTTTAACACTAACATTTCATATAAACGTATACAAATGTTAACAGGAAAGGAACACATCTTTCAATACTATTACAATACTCTAGAATTCAAAGTATAAACTTTAACTAATTAAAAGAAATAAGATAAAAAAAAAAGTAGTGCATACACACCTTGCTGTTTTTAAAAAATAGAAAATTGTGAAAATCTAATCCAATATTTACAAATTACCCTATCACATCACCGTAAGCCATGCCAGGATACAACAGAAGGCATGAGTTCAATTCATATTCTGATTGGTCCGTGGGTTCAGGTTTCAGAGGTCGCCTGCATCTAGGTATCCGAAAAGACCCCTAACCAATTGGTCACAGGATTCCTTTAAAGAAAGGAACAGCCTTCGTGCATGCCCAGATCATGCGATTTTGGTCTTAAAGAAATACCTTTGTGTTTTAATATATAGGATTTTGGAAGTAGAGGGTTGAAAACGGAATTATTCGAAAGGTATGGTTAGCCAGATGTGTAGAATACAAAAATTATTTTTTTATGATGTCGAGATACTTTTAATTTTTTATGCATTTTTCCCTTTCATACATATATTCTTTTACATTAAAAGATACCTACAAGTAGAAAGTTGTTAAATCTGGCAGTTTCTTAAAACTCAAATAAAAGTAATAGACCAAAGCACATGCAATATTAAGCAGCTCAAGATAACACAAAATAATGTCCGCATACAGCAGCGCCAATTGCTATTAGTTATTGGGCGGCATTTAAAAACAATCGTTGGAAAGTATTACGAGTAGTAAAAATATTCAGCGAAAAGGACTACTCCATTTGCAGGCCTCGCAGCGCTCCTATATTTCCTGTATTTCCTATAATATTTATGAAATCTCCTATTTTTTCTACATTTTTTAATTGTCGCTCAATATTTCCTATATTTTAGTTTTGACTACTTCCGAATGTCTGATTGAATGTGCAGTAACTATATATTAATTTGAAATGTGTTTTATCTGTATCTACTAAATTGAGAGAACGGCTAGGTGTAAAAATTTGGTTGAGGTGTCTAAAAAAAGATGTTGGTCTGTAGATTTGTCATCAAAAGAGAAAAAAAAAAGTCGAACATCCCCCCCCCAGGGGTCAGGGGTTAAAAAATGTTTGCGAACTTTACTCAGCTCCAAATTACTTCACGGTGAAGAAGTTGTACATGGGGGGACTAGACTCGAATATTAAAAAAATCAATTTCTGCGATTTTGGAATTTTATATTTTGGGGGAGGAAAGGGGGGGGGGAATTTGTTTGAGAGGGAAATCCGTTCTAGAACCACACATGTGGTACCGCATTTTAAAGGTCTTCAAATTTCATGTAGATTGGAGATGTTTGTATACAATATAGTGCGCCCCCTGGTGGTGAAAAATGGAACTAGGTGATTTTGTAGTAGACCCTATCATGTTACACCTTATTTTAAAGGTCTTAGTATTTCCTGACCGTTGGTGATGTTCGTACAGAACACACTGTGCTCCTGGTGGTGAAAAGTGTAACTAAAGGATTTTGCAGTTGACACCACCATGTGACAGGTTTTTCAGAAGGTCGTGGAAATTCAAGGCAACTGGTGATGTTCATATATAACATACTACGCGTCCTGGTGGAGGAAAGTGAATTTTGCGTAGCATGCCTCTTATACGGTGCCGCAGTCACAGGCAGCGGAAACACGAGTCAAAGGTTCGTTCGGTTCAAGGTTAATTTTTGGGAATTTTTTCATGTTATTAGCGATCCGTGTATGCGCTGTCACAGGGTAGAGTTTCGTTTGGTTCGAGGTATTTTTTTTTGTTACAGCTGATTATTTTTTACGTGATGCTTTCATTTAAAAATAGAAATTCAAACAAAATCGAGTTAAAGATATAAAATCCTACAAATTTAAGGTTATTATCACGGGCCCGTGCAACACCGGGCAGGTATATTCGGTTCCAGATTAATTTTTAGGAATTGTTTTACATTAGTGGCCCGCGTATGCGCTGCTGCATTCACCGGGGTCACAAGGCAGTGTTTCATTCGGTCGAGGTAATTTTTTCGTGATGCTTTCATTCAAAAACAGAAATTCAAACAAGATCGAGTTAAAAAAATGAAATCATATGAATTTAAGGTTCATTTAAGGTATCATGGGCCAGGGTAATACCGAGCGGGTTCGTTCAGTTCCAGGTTAATGTTTGTTAAATTTTTTTAATGTTATTAGCGGCCGGCATATGCGCTGCCGCAGGCCTCAGGGTCACAAATCAGATTTTTGTTTAGTTTGAGGTAATTTTTTTTGTTACAGCTGATTATTTTTTTTGCGTTGCTTTTATTTAAAAATAGAAATTCAAGCAAAATCGAGTTAAGGGTATGAAATCATACAAATTTAAGATTCATTTCTATTTATAAGCATTTTTCCGAATTTCTTTTTTTAAGTGAAATGTCGTAAATTATATTAGATGTTTTAACTTGAAATACATTTAAATAGTGATGCGACAATTTTTGTAGCATTTCAGTCAATAAAGTGACCGTGGAATTCGACGGGTTCCAACTAGTGTATTTGAATTCTCTTAGATCTCTCAGTACACGAACCGTTTGCTTGATCGCAACAAAAAGTTTAGTGTAGCATCCTTGTATGATACACATTTAGAATACAAAATTTGAACTTTCTGCTACAATTCGTTTTTCAGATACAATGATAACAGTCAAACACACAGACAGACACACACACACACAGATCAACCGCTAAAAACATGATTTTGGATTTAGTGGACCTCAAAAAGTGTAAATATAACAAAAACTCAAATTCGAAAATTTGACCCCAAAACAATACTTTCTCTGCCTTATGGGTAAGAGAAAGTAAAAAGTGATAAGAAACTCCACTAAAACTTGCCTCTCAAATAATAAATTGTATGGTGTAGATGTTTTTACAAATCTAGTTTTGTTGTTCAAAAAATAAAAATAAAAACCGTTAACAGTAATTAAATTTATTCATAAATATTGATGAAACTAATGATAA
This sequence comes from Salticus scenicus, assembly GCA_963930645.1. Taxonomy (NCBI): domain Eukaryota; kingdom Metazoa; phylum Arthropoda; class Arachnida; order Araneae; family Salticidae; genus Salticus; species Salticus scenicus. The sequence continues at coordinate 12,680,538 of OZ005654.1, read as the reverse complement.
TTTAAATATACAGTTACTCTTTCTTAATTAATTTTATAAAATATAGGAATGATCAAATATATTCCGCAAGATATTTAATTGTTGAATTGTTAAATTGTTTTCCATCTTTTAACTATTATATATATATATATATATATATATATAGATATATATATATATATATATATATATATATATATATATATATATATATATTTGATAATATTTTTAATTTGGAAAGAGAATGCCTTTATTTTTCTTAATTTGAGTTTTAATATTATTTACACATAATTTGATATCGTGAAATTTTTTATTTCTACTCTTCGCTTATTTTTTTTTAAATTTTATATTTTCTTTCTATGTTTTTCAAATCAGAATTTGCCAGCATGGTCCAGACATAAAAATCTAGACAAATACATGCAACTATAAAAGTACCTGTCAAGAACCTTTCTATTTGTAGCTAGGTTTTAAAATTTTATAAAAATTTGAAACTTTTTCAGAAACGAAAATTTTTCTATAGGGTATATTTTGAGAAAAAATACCTTTCCCATGCCATCATTTTGTTTGGGTATTTCACGAGGGAAATACGAGATTTAATATAAATAAAAAAATTGCGTGGCGTCTTCGGTGGTTTACACTCTTTTGATATGGAAAAATAACAGAATGAAATCTATGGGAAAGAATAGTATTCGACAGAGACTATTTCTTATTTTAAAAATATCGTATATTTCAAATATCCACACATGTATATAAAAAGTATTTCTACATGTGAAAAGAAATATGTTTTTTTATAAGGTATAAAAAATGATTTTTTTTTTATAAATATATATTAATATGTATATATGTTTGTTTATTTTTAACCCTTATTTTCAATTGAGAATGCCCAGCAAACATGATTTATAAAATAAATTTGAAGAATTAGGACAAAAATAATACAAAACTTTTCATAATTCTTCTTCTTCTTCTTCTTGTTTTTTTTTTTTTTTTTTTTTAATTGTGTTTAGTGTAGTATTCTCAATTCAATATGGTGGTGAAAAGTAATTGTACACACGTATATATGTTAAACAAGTTTCAAAATGTTAAGCAACAACTTGCTTACTTGTATTCTTTTTTGCATTTAACTTTTAAATAAAGGAACGTATGAAAAAGAAGTTTAAAAAAATCTTTGTTATCAAGTAATTTGTCAAAATTAAGAATAATTTATAAACTGGTACAAACTCTTTTTTTTTTTTTTTTTTTTTTTTTTTTTAACAACAACAACAAAAAAAAAAAAAAAAAAAAAAAAGGAATTTTATAAACTAAATCTATATAAGAAATGATACTCAAAATGACTAGAACCGGAATTTTAGTTGCTTTTTTCTTTTCTTTTCCTTTCAAAACGTAATTAATATATATATGCAATCTTTCATGAATATAATGAAAAGAATGAGAACGAAAACAGTTTAATAATTCACCACAAAACCACGCGAAGACCAATTAGGTAACTAGTTAAACTGAATACGTTTAATAATTTTAATGTATTTGAATAGTCATATTAATTTGAATTTATTAGAAAATTAATAAAATTACTTGCCTAAATTTTAATACTTATTAGATTACAAAACTTGTTAAAAACATAAAAAAGAAGGATCTTTCAAGGTAATATAGTACACTGAGAAAAAAATATACAGCCTTTCTCTAGAATGAATAAGTGGCCATTTTCTAAATCCCTTAACTAGAAATATAGATTTCCGAGCTATGCGCATAAGGCACGCCAATAAACTGAATAGATGAAATGATCGAGAATTTCTAGTGTACACATTTCTAGAGGGTGAAACAATATTCTGAATAGTCTAAATATTCTGAATCATTTATATTGCGAGAAATTCTCGCTTGATTTTCTAGAATTTGGTAATAAACCAAGATTATAATTGCAGAAACCCGCCTCTTGTAGTTTCATTTAATTGCAGAGATTTTTAAATAACTTTTCCCTCGAGAATATAGGCAAACGCTCTAGAATTCTAATAGGAGCTTCTAGAACTCGCTTTCCAAGGGGACTAGAATTTATAAGGATGACATGGAACTATTTTTTCTAAAGCCACAATTTAGATTCTAGATGTCAGTTACAGAAGTTTTTCTCAGTGTAGAAAAGAAGGAATTAATAATGGATAACATCAAAAAAGTTAAAAATAGAACTTACAATAACGAAATGAACCATAAAAGTTGAGATTAGCAAAATATTTTTGGGCCACAGTTGAAAATGCCATAGAACTTCTTCAGGAGTCACCCCCAAAGTAATGAGCAGAGAAATGCAAGTTGTTTCTTGGTAAGCACTATATAAATATGTATGTATGTATAATTATCAATTTATAAACCATGTATAAACCAGTATAACAGAAAATTCAAAAAGTAAATATTTTTATAAAAATCACCCCATAAAAATTTTCTTTACACTACACTTAAAAAAAAAAAAAAAAAGTAATGCCAGAAATATTTTATTATTAATGTGTTATAATATATTATTTAGAATGAAATAGCAGAATTTTATCTAAACTACTTTAAAAGTAAATTATTAAAGAAAGAAAGGATGTCTATTAGTTCCAAAATGATTAAATGTTACTTTTTTTTTATGTTTGCGATAACTTGTTCAATTTTTAAAAACAATATAAATAATTCATATGTACTTTATGAGATAAAAGTAAAAAAAAAAAAAAAAAAAAAAAAAACATATTTTATTTCTCTATTTACATTAGTTAGATCGGTGTATTTAACTCAAAAATTTATGACTCAAAAATACATTAACAATTAACGAAGTGAAAACGAAATTAGGTTTTCTACTCTAGATAAAGACTGAAAAATATTTATTTTGAATGCAATATCCTAACGATTAGAATGGTTTCTTTCAATAAGTTAAAATTATTAATGATGTATACATTTAAAAGAACTTTTTTTTTTTTTTCTAAGACAGACAACAAATATATTAATTAAATGACGTTTGTTTGAAAACGGAATGGCTTATCTTCGTTTTTATTTAGAAAGCAAAAATTCTATATTAGCTTGAATAAATATTTATATGTAACTGTATTTTATCTTTTCAGAGCTGCTCATTATCTGATACATTTATTCACAAATGCAATTTTAATTTCGATATAAAATTATATTCTTTTATCATTAGAACTATTTTTAAAGATATGTAACGTAGACCTATTTTAAAGATATTAAAGTAAAGAATTTGAACTATTTTTAAAGATATGTAACAACAGTTTATATATGTATTTGTATATATAGCATAGAGACTGAGATATAGTTTTCGCATATACGGAAAATACTGCTTGTAGTACTTATCGTATCTGCTTGTAGTACTTATCGTACTGCATATGCAATCAGCATATGCAGTACGATATGGGAACGATATGGGTACGATATATGGGTACGATATATGCAGTACGATATGGGAATCAGCATAGTATTTCCTAATATCCATCTCACATGCCAAGTATAGTACATTTATACACTGTAGAAGCTTAAATCTAGTGTTATAATAAATGAGATTACATTATAACATAGCAGCGCTCTATTTATTGATATGTACTCAAACTGAAATAGTAGTTTTACCTAATATAAATCTATCACTTGCACTGTTTTTGGTAAATTGCCCCACTAGAAATAATCTTGAAATTATCTAAAAAAAAAAAAAAAAAAAAAAGAAAAGAAAAGAAAGAAAGCAATCTGCAGAATATTTTAAGTCTTTTGGTCCACCTTTCATTTTAAGCCTACATATTCTGAGGAGAATCTTATCGTTATTTTCTGTAGATTTTCTTTATATTAATTGCTGAAAAAAAAAAAATCTACAAACTGTAATCTTCAGATTTCCCCCTCAAATTTATAAGTTTAAAAAGCGATTAAAAAATCTTGAAATATTCTGTAGATTTTATTTATTTATTTTTAAAGATATTTTTAAGACGCTTTAGAATGTCTACAGAGAATCTGCAACTTTTCCCATACATGGTAAATAATAACAATATATAAATAAATAAAAATAAAATAAAAGTTTCATTTATTCATTTATTTATTATTTAACATTCTATCCATTTTGATTAGTTAAAATAGCCTAACAGTATGTGATAATTCAGAATAAAATATATATTAATTAATTGTCATAAAATTTTGCTTTTCTTAAAATAATAATAATAATAATAATAACATGAAAGATTGAACAGATGAATAATTCAAATAATTTTTTTAATACAATAGAAGGTAAAACATACATTGCAATGTTAATTAAAAATTGACAATTAATCAAAAATTTTAAAAGACGTTAATTAAGTTATACTTTATTATTATTTTTCTTTTTTAGGCTAGTTTTAACAGGTATAAGAAATTTCAGAAACCTGTTTTTATTTACACTCATAATAATAAGAGGAAGAATTATATATAAAAAAAAGCATTAAAAATTACATTAAATATTACATTAGCAAAACTTTAGCAAACTATATTAAAAATGCTTAAACGGTCCAAAAATGAGTCCCGTAATGAAAATAAATTATGAAGTTTTTACTGTAGTTAATAAAAAGTACCTCAAACAATTGAAATTCACCAGTTAAAATGAATTTTAATCTTTTTAATGCTGCTATCTGTCATTTTCTGCAAAATTGAGAATTTTTTTTTTTTTGTGTGTGTGTGTGATGTGTGTAAAGTTAAAGTAAAAATTATGATAATGCATTTATTTTATTTTAAGTTTTTATGAAAAGCACCTTATTACGCATATTTATACATCAGGGCACAATAGAAATATGAAATTCACTTTATCTAAGCACATTATGAAAGGTTTTACTGTATATTTACAATGGTAATAATAATAATAATTGCAAATTTGGCGAAACTTTAAAAGAAATTTTTTCCCCCACTTATTAAAAAAAAAAAAAAAAAAAAAAAACAAGAAAATCATAATTAAAGTCCATTTTCTACTTATTATCTTCTATTTTCTTCAAAACAGAGTAACAAAAATATTTTAAACACAAAAAGTTTTTAATATGAGCTCATACCAGTTTTAGCGTTTGAGCGACATCGTACCTCGAAATCTCAAGCCTATTTTCTAAATAAATTCCATGAAAAACAGCTTATTATCCTTATTTATATATTAGTGCACAAAAAAAAAAAAAAAGTTATGTACCTTAAATAAACACATTTTGAAATTTTTTACTGTATATTAAAAAAAAAAAAAAAAAAAAAAAATGAAAACAGTAATATCTAATTTGGCGAAACGTTAAAAGGGATTCCCCCCCCCCCACATTTATTTCCCAAAAGAGAAGAAAATCATAATCAAAATACAATTTATACCTACTTAATAGTACCATCTAATTATTTTCTTCAAAATAGAGCAACAAAAATTATTTTAGACGCATGAATTTTTTAATTTGAGTTCATACTAGTTTTAGAGTTTGAGCGACATCGTACCTCAAAAACTACAACCTATTCTTTTTAAATTTGCAGGAGAAGCAGCTTATTTTGCATATTTATACTTCTGTGCAATAAAAGGAACATGCTATTCACCTTAACTAAACACATTTTGAAAATTATTTTTTTATACTGATAAAAAAGACATACCAAATATTTGCTAATTTTGTGAAATGCTAAAAGGATTTTTAAGATTTTATTATTTTTTTTTAAATATTTATTTTATGAAAATCTAGAAAATGATAATCAAAATTCAATTTTTAACTTGTTATAACTACACTCTGTTATTTTCTTTAAAATAGAACACCATAAATCATTTTAAACCAAGCAATTTTTAAGTATGAGCTGATATTGGAATTTAGGAAGTGTGTTTATCACAGACGTTTAAATATATATATATATATTTAAGCATTGATTTCCTTTCCCCATTTATATTAAAAATATTTGTAGATTTGTGATTTTTATTTATTTATTTATTTATTTTTTATCTAAATCTATCTATCTATATGTGTGTGTGTGTATGTGTGTATGTTAATTATGAATGAAAATTCCTGTAGTTTGCATGTTTAAAAGCATGAAATATATTTACGTATTAAATACTAAATATTATGAAAGTAAATCTAATTAACACTTACCTCCAAATTTATAGGAAAACTTGTGATAAGATTTCCCGCTATGTGATATGAATTTTCAAAAACAAAACAAATCTTCAACTCAAGAAACAACACAGAATATTACTTTTTTTCATTTCTACATCTTCTTGAATTTTTTAAATAACATTAAAATTTTCTTTATTTTCTTTAATAAGGTTTGTGTTTGAAAATGGAAGTTGATTATTCACAATACTAATATATTTTAGTGCAGAATTTGTAATTTTTCTATTTTTATAATTGCTACAAAAATTTTACATGATATTTAAAAACAATCACATAATATGTTTTGTATACTTGTTATTTTAGACGCCAGTTTGGAGAAATGAATAAATCTATTCAATATAACTAATTATTATTACAAAATAGTTGCAATTTCATTATTCCAAAGAAAACATTATATCAACAAATGTATGAACCTAAAAATTGCTACTATTTTTTTAGTTGATATTTGAAAATATTTTGCTCTTTTTTTAGTTGTTGTTTTTAAATGCTTATTACTTGTCATCCAAACAAGGGAATAACTGTGCTATCGCCATTATGGATATCGCTAACGCAGTTGTTGTTGTATGTAAGCGTTTTTTTTTTTTTTTTTTTTTTTTTTTTTTTTTTTCAAAAAATTCAATATCTAGTTTTCACCTACCTTACATGCTTAAAGGTCTCCTGAGTCCAAAAAAGTAGTTTTTGGAAATTGGCCAATGTGTGTGTATTTACGTGTGCGTGTATGTATGTGGGGAATCTTCTGACTATCACGTCTCCGAAACTAATAAACATAGAACTACAGAATTGTGACAGGTCTGGTGCACAGATGAATATTTCAAATTTTAGTGAAAATTGGAAAAACCGGATGTTGGACATCGAGAACCGGATGTGGGACCGTAAATCCGTATCTCAAAAACGGCTCTACCGATCTTCTTCAAAGTTGCTATATAAACACTCTATTAGATGTACTATTGAATTGTATAATTGATTATTTCAGGAAAATTGATAGGAGTCTTGTATAAATAGCTCAATTTCAGGTCTCGTAAGTGCGTGGCTTTATAAACGGTTGTGTGGATTTTTTTCAAACTCGCCATATTCGCTCCTTTTTAAATATCCTTTTCTATGTAATTAATGTTTTCTGTTCAATAATTGAAAGTTTTGGTAAAAGTTAGTATCTCAAAAATGGCTCTAACGATTTCCTTGAAATTTTTTACATAAATCCATTTTAGATATCCTTTCGCATATATTATGTGGTTATTACAGGAAAATTAACAGTCATCATGTTTAGGTCAGTCAGGTTTAGATCTCGGTGTTTCAAAAGATAACTTTACCATTTTTTCCCCACTTATTTTTTAACTCGCTATGTAAAATCTGTTTTATATGTCTTTACACGTGTATCAAGTTCCTCTTTCCGGAAAACGTTTACGTGTCTACTTTGTTAGGTCAATTTTATGTCTTCTGATCATATTATCTAAAAAAAAAAAAGCATGTAATACGTGTAATGTTGGGTAGTGTAATGATGGGTAATGAAATTCATGTGGTTGTTTCATACAAGATTTTTTTTTTATCTTCACATGATTGAGTTGAAATTCTCTTAAGTTAAAATAGCTTGAAAGGATTTCATTGCTGCATCTTGGAAAAAAAAATGGTCATTGTTATATATTCGGTTAAATTTTTATTAAATCAAAGAAATGGTAGTAACATAATTCACATACCACATAATACGTACGAACCTATTTATAATTCAAAATCTCCGCAAAAGTTCTGCAAATATATTGCAGATTCAACTTTAACTTTTTGCTTAACTTTATTGAAAATGTTCGTGTCATGTCTTCAAAAAATCTGCAGTTATTTTAATGATAAAGCAAAATTCATATTTTCCATATAATGTCGTAAATAAATAAATAAATATATAGATTTTAAAACTTCTTTACACACCATAAATTTAAAGCGAGCACAACCGGTTTCGAAAGGACGTATCTTTTCTTCATCAGGTGTAAACGAACACGTGCTACTGCCTTGGAGGGAAAAGCAAGACTGAAAGCAGGGCAAAATCCAGAGGGGAGGAGCAACACAAACAACTAGTAGGAAGCAACATACAGGACCAATCAGACAGGAACACATATATACACAAAAAAAAAAAAAAAAAGGAGGGAGGGAAATAATAATCAATTAAAATTTTTTGATAAAAATTATGCTAATAAGTAAATTTAATAAAATTCACTTATTTTATTTTATTTATTTATTTATTTTTAATTAGAATTATTTTATTATCACTATTATTATGTTATAAACATAATGAAGGAAATTATTTAATTGAATTAAACAAAATTTTCCAGGCTGTAGACAGCAAAGTGGAATCAGATTTTTCATTGACAATTTTATCACGATAAAGGTAAATAGCTAAATTTTCCAAAAAATCCAGTTCGGAAACGCGTTTGGCATGAAAGATAATTTTGGCACTCTTAAAATTAAAACTATGATCAAATTCCCAACTATGCTTTGCAGTAGAAGATTTAGAAATTTCTTGATTAACAACATACCGAGAATGTTCACGTAAACGACATTCAAGATTTCTTTTTGTTTGACCAATATAAGATAAATCACAATTATTACAAGGGACATTATAGATACCCCACTTATGACTATAAATAAATAACTGCAGTTATACTGCAGTGAAAAATATAAAACTGTAAACTTTGTTCAGATATTTTAAATATTTTTCTAGAAAATAACATTTTCTTAAGATTATCTTAAGCTGAATTTAGTGGAGTGTTGATGCTGAACCTTCCCTGAAATGACAGGCAATCGCATCGGGACAGCGCCAACTATTGCGTGATATTATTATAAAAGCTAATCAGTAACAATTTAAGCGCATAGTCCAACCAAATATCAAGTTAGGTTAAATTAAGTCCATTGGTTTAGAAGGTACAGAGTTTGCACAGTTTCACTAAGTGAAAAAGACAGACATTTTCTAAGAATGGTCGAATTGTGTTCAGAAAATCTCAAAGCGTGTAAATTCATCGAAAATCAGAAATCGAAAAATTTCCGATTCTTATATTTTCTTCATATTAATAAATCTCCTTTTTTAAAAATAAGTAGTTAATTTAAGTTAATTGAAATGCATTATATTTTACCTAAAAGGCATGTCTTCAAATTTGAGCTGACGAAATTTGCAAAAAAATAAAAAAATAAAATAAAATAAATAAAATAAATAAATAAATAAAAATAATAATAATAATAATAATAATAATAATAATAATAATAGCACTTTCATACGTCAAATCTTCTTTTAATTTGCGTACATGTTGAAAGGTGTAAGATTTATATCTACCACCCATTCACTCAACCAGCGTTTTAAATTTTTACTTTTTATTAGAATATACAATAATACAGATTATAATAACGCACAACATATATATATATATTTTAACATAAAATTATATTCAGTATTTCCAAATAATTTCATAACTGAAAATCATATTACTAAACGATGAAGTTTACACAAAATTGAGAATTTTTCTGCATTATTATTTTTTAATTGAGAAGCGCGTCGAATTAGAGCTTCGCAATCGGCTCTTAATTCGGTAATTCGGAGGTACGTCATCACAATTTTGATTTTACACAAAGGGGTTTAACTATTGAAAATCTTAAGAGAAAGCATGTTTTATAATTATGCATACTTCAGGGCTGGGCACAATCTCTTTTTAGAAACTTCTATGTTTATATAAAGCAAATGTCGAACTATTCAATCGAAGAAAAATACCGCAAACCACAATTAAATATTTCTGTTTAAAAAAGTCGTGTATAACAAAATAACTGTACAAAACAAATTCCACAAAGTAACCATGATGTTTTCAAAATATATTCTTTTTAAAGAATAATTATTAATTTTAAAGTATATTTTTAAAAAGTAGAAAAGTTATTTTTTTTACGTCGCCCTAGTGCTGCGCAATGGGCAATAATAATAATAATAATAAAGTAGAAGGGATTATTTTATATTTCTGAAAATAATTAGAAAGTAGTAGTAGTATTGGGTTTTATGAGTTTACTTTGAATTTTTCTTAATTTTTATTACCTGTCAATATTCTTAAAATCCTTTTCCACATTTTTCATATCAGATGTTCATGAAGTGATGGAATGATTTCTTTCTAAGCATGCGAATTTAAGCACATTTTTTTGCATTAATAAATACTTGTACAGTCAGTAACAAAAGAGTCCGAACACTAGCAAAAATTCCTATGTAAAAATAGTACACAATAGCACACAAAATTTGTTAAATAAATCTTTGTCGAATCATGTCTTACACTAACTAAGAACAGGATTCGACAAGGATTTATTTAACAAAACCGTATGAAGTGTACTTTTTTTGCATAGGAATTTTTGCTAGTGTTCGGACACTTTTGATACCGACTGTATATATAATAAAACAATAACCATCGACTAATTTCGCTGTAAATTATTGTATAAATATGCGGCTGGTGTTTATCGATTGATTAAAATGTAATTATTAATGCTGCGATTAAATTTTCCTTAATCAGTCGTATACATATTAAAATTTGCACCGACTTCAAATTTTCAAATGGTAACACCCATTTTTGATTCCATATTTGAGATTTTTGACATTTGGGATATTTTGATTCCATATTAGTTAAAAAGGAAGTTCCGGAAGTGATGTAATTTACATATTTTTAATCAATTCTCAATAGAATTACAAACGCAAATATATTAGGATTTCATCAGTAATTTTAAAATAACTAAAATAGGATCTCGAACGAAAAAGTATTATATTCAATCGGATAGAGTGTAAAAGGATTTCTAATATTATATAAACTATAGTACTGCGAATTAAAAATTATATGTTTATTTAAACTTACTTGAATAATTATTTTAATTACTATTTACGCAAGGTTATAGATGACACAATTGATAACACATGACGTCCCCCTAACGTCAATAAGAAATTAAAATATCACTATAAAAATTTAAGATGTCACTATGACTCGGAAAATAGTGACAGGAATGTACTGTAAATTTCAAAACCCATATTTTTGATTAAGGCTATTCGATTCGTATAAACCTTAATGTAGGTCATAATTCCCAATTTGTGCAATCTGAATTTATTAATAATTTTCATAATTAAAAATATGTTCTTTTTAATGAAAAATACGCAGGGAATATCTTTGGATAACTTTTTTATATCACGATAAAAATTAATATTTCAATTTAATACGTTTTCAGGAAAATATGAATTGATATCTGCCGCATTGATGTAACATATTAGCATTTTGAGAGTTTATAACTCTAAGAAAATTTTTGCGCAATATTTAAACTGTGCCATTTTCCTGGCTATTTTAATCCAAATAACACCAAAAAATAAAAGAAAAAATAAAGTCGGTGCAAGCTTTAATACATCGATGATCCCTAATCAAAATTTAACTTATAATTAATACCTAGACGTTATTACTAATCGATTGGTATCTACCTTATATTTATATGATCATTTCAGCAGAAATTATTTGGAGTTAGCAGTTTTTTCGTACTGTACATTATGTTTTATATCTCTGAGAGAGGGAGGGGTAATTAGATATAACAGATTAACTTATGTAAATACGTTTTAATAAATAAATAACTGTATAAAAACTCCTAATTTTACTCTTCAACTACACTTGATGTATCGTATTAACTTAGACATTATGATTCAAAAGGTTCCCTGTGGGAATCCTGAATGTGCTGAAAAAGAAAATGTGGTCTACAAAGACGATCATACATAACAAAGAACTCCCAAAAGGTCTTCATTTTTTAAATATATCTCGTTGTTTCAGAAAAAAGCTCAGAAATATCATGTATGTTTTCATTATCCCAGAACACTTTTTTCCCGGAAAAGAAAAAAAAAAAAAAAAAAAAAACATTCTTTAAGAGAAGGTTGTAAAATAATATAAATACCGTAATTTCTGGTAGATACTCCGCAGGTTATATAATCCAGTTTTGCACCAGAAATTTCAATTGATAAATAAATTTATATTTGTACGAGCTCTTCATTCGAAAAAGTATAGATTTCTCTATTAAATAAAATTTCTGGTGGAGAAATAACACATCGTACCTGCGGGTTATCTACCTGAAATTACGGTACTTGATTTGAATTAAAACAAATTACATAGCCTCGTTTCTCTTTTTCTATCTTATAAATAGATTTATTAAGAAGTTATTAAAAATATAATTATGAAAGATGAGATATAATCACAAAATAAATATGAATTTTCGTTACATAGTTTTAAATAATTTAAAATTGTTATTATTTTTTTTTTCATAGTGTAATATTAATACTTTGAAAATTATATAGATTAATGTAAATAACAAGAAAGATTGTGAAAAAAGATGTATGGATTTGCAATATAATAGAAACACTTACAGTAAGTTAAATGTAATTTTTCTGTTCACTTTAATAATAATCAAAACACAAGCACAAATTTTTAAAGAAAAGGGATAATGACAGAGGATAAATTTAACAAGAATTTTTGAACAAGTAAAATATATCGGTTTATTGGTAAATATAAACATATATCCAGTCATTTATAAAATAAAAATTTGTAGTTTCTCCACTCGACTTTCCAGACAATTATTAGTCGTAGTTTAAATAATTTTTATATCATTCAATAATTCAGAAAGTAATTGAAAGTGAAATGTATAGTAGGTTGTTTGGTTATTTTTCTTTTAGTTCGAATATTTGTACAACGGGCGATAATGTATCTGATTTATCTTGAAAATAATTCTCTCGAATCCGAATTCTCATTAAACAAATAGTTATCATTAGTTACCGCTTGGAAGAAATGTATATCAGCTTAATGTATCCTTAATCAAGATTAATCATGCCATCATAGTTTAGTTTGGTTTAAAAAAAAAAAAAAAAAAAGAGGCAAAAATTGTAGTTGAAAAAAAAGTAGACAAGAAAAAGACACTTAAAAGCGGGATGATTGGGGTCAGGTTACTGCCTAGTTATTTGGCCAGTCAACTACTTTTCTTTGTATTTTTATAGACTATTTTTTCAGCACTTTCTGACTTTTTTTCTCCCCACAGTTGTAATTAGGGGCTAATTTTAATACTTTTTTTTTCACCCCACTTTTCTCAGTCTAAAGTGCAGTGATTAATAATTTAATGTATTGTTCAATAATTAAATGAACTTCATATAATTAGCTGCGATTGAACTTATACGTGCAACTTAAATTATACTTTCATTTAAACAATTACTAGCTGGATCCCGTCGAATTCGGCGCTCACTTTATTCCCCCGTAATGTTTCAAAAATCATCGCATCATTATTTAAATGTATTTCAAGTTAAAACATCTAATATAATTTACTACATTTCGCTTAAAAAAAAAGAAATTCGGAAAAATGCTTAGAAATACTGTATATGACATTACTTTCTACAAAGTACTGTCAATGTGACGTCAAACCGTCTCCAAATAAACAGTTGCTATCTTTTATTTTCAATTTCGCTTAATGCTAAGACTACATGTTAGCTGACCCGCCCGGCGCTGCTCGGGCCTATGGTAATAACCTTAAATGAACCTTAAATTTATATGATTTTATATCTTAAACTCGATTTTGTTTGAATTTCTATTTTTAAATAAAAGCATTGCGAAAAATATAATAAACTGTAACAAAAAAATTACCTCGAACCGAACGAAATTCTTTGTGACCCCGGTGCCTGCGGAAGTGCATACGCAGGCCACTAATAACATAAAAAAAATTCCCAAAAATTAACCTGGAACCGAACAAACCCGACTGGCGTTGCCCGGGCACATGATAATAAGCTTAAGTGAACCTTAAATTTGTATGATTTTATATCTTTAACTCTGTTTTGTTTGAATTTCTATTTTTAAATGAAAGCATCGCGAAAAAAATAATCATCTGTAACAAAAAAAAAACAAAACAAAAAAAAAAAAAAAACCGAACGGAACTCGGGCTCGTGATCCCGGTGCCTGCGGCAGCGTATATGCGGGCCGCTAATAACATGAAAAAATTCTCAAATATTAACCTTGAACCGAACGAACCTCTGACTCGTGTGTCCGCTGCCTGTGGCTGCGGCACCGTATAGCAGGTATGCTACGCACGCGCTGCAAAATGCACTTTCCTCCACTAAAGAGCGCAGTATGTTGTATACGAACATCACCAATCGCTATGAATTTCCAAGACCTTTCAAATAAGGCGTCACATGATGGTGTTAACTGAAAAATCGTTTAGCTGCACTTTCCACCGCCAGGGGGCACAGTGTGTTCTGTACGAACATCACCAACGGTCAGGAAATACCAAGACCTTTAAAATAAAATGTAACATGATAGGGTCTACTACAAAATCACCTAGTTCCATTTTTCATCACCAGGGGGCACACTATATTGTATACAAACATCCCCAATCAACATGAAATTTTAAGACCTCCATCACCAATCGCCTTGAATTTCCAAGACCTTTCAAATAAGGTGTCACATAGAGGTGTCAACTGCAAAATCCTTTAGTTGCACTTTCCACCGCCAGGGGGCGCAGTGCGTTCTGAAAGAAAACCTCAAACGGTCTACAACAAAATAGGGTCTACAACAAAATCACCTAGCTCCATTTTTCACCGCTAGGGGCGCACTATATTGTATACGAGCATCACCAATCAACATAAAATTTCGAGATCTTTAAAATGAGGTGCTACATGTGTGGGTCTAGGACGGATTTCCCCCTCAAACTAATTCCCCCCTTTCCCCTCCCCCAAATCTATTTTCCCCATTTTCGCCCCCTTTAAAATCGAAAATTCCAAAATCGCAGATAGCGATTTTTTAGTATTCGAGTCTAGTCTCCCCATGTACAATTTCTTCACCGTGAACTAATTTGGAGCTGAGTTAAGCTCGTAAACGTGTTTTTAACCCCTGCCCCCCCCTGGGGGCGGCATTCGACTTTTTATATTTTTCTCTTTTGAAGACACATCTACAGACCAAGAACTTTTTTTAGACACCTCAACCAAATTTTTACACCTAGCCGTTCTCTCAATTTAGTGGAGACAGACAAAAACACGTTTCAAATTAATATATAGATAAGTAATACTCATTTTATTTACCATTATTCCCATACATTAGCAAAACAATGTAACATGAGCAGATATGATCTTTGTGTTTTAAAGAATTTAACATTAAAACGAATTTCAATTAGTTTGAGTCCACCGATAGAAATTTGAAATAATTCTATTTTATATCCCTCTTAAAAAAAAAAAAAAAAAAAAAAAAAAAAAAAAACTTATGTTCTGCACGCATAAAAATTACATATTTTTTTTATGCCTAACGTCTTTTAATTCAATACTGTAAGGCTATAAGACACTATCGCACATCAAATAATTTGTGTCCTTAGTTCATAATGATAAAGAATTTTTGTGATCCTTTTAAAGAGCTTTAAGTACTACTGCACTCGTCAAAATATATACAAATCATACCAATCAACTTTTAGCTCAATCGAATAAGATGTTTAGACGAAATCGTCTTCATTTACACACATATACGCATACAAACATTATCTTAAAATAATAATAATAATAATAATAATAATAAATCAGTAGATCTAAAAAAAAAAAAAAAAAAAAAAGCACGCTGGTTCGTTGTATTGTTTTTATGTTGTCAAAGCCTGTTCTCCAAATCTCGAACTTTATAAGATCTAGCATTGTTTTGCATCCATCGCAGAAATTGATCTTACTATAAAATACTGTAATAATTGTTAACCAATTTTATTTTCTCTTTATGCTTTTATTACCGTTCATATTTTACCAACCACTCATATTGATGTGCTGAATATTTTTATATGCATCTTATCAAACCCAAAGTTTTATCGCTCTGAGAAAATTTAACTTAAAAATAGCTTTTGTCCTTCTTGCAAATCGAGTGGTTATGACAAAAAGTTTATCAAACACATTTTTAAAAATTTATTGACTTGTTTAAAATCAATTGTGTTATTAGCATATAGATGATTTCGTCATGTAAAATATGGCATTATTGCCATTAATCTTTTACTGATCATATCTTTAATCCTATGAAAGTATTTGAATTAAATATTGTAGAAATATATTTAAAACTACGTGTATATTTCAAAAGCACATTGACTCTCAACTAAAAATTTTCCAAAGAATGGACTCTATCTGTTGAGTTTCCTCTAAATACTGAAAAATAAATCTGTATCTATTGAATAAAAATTAAATAATACAATGCTAATTATTATTTAAATTTTCATCTCATAGAAAAGGTGTAAAAAGTAATACTATATCAAATTAGTTGAACTATCTCTTTTGAAATAAATAATTTATAAACGCTCCAAGTTATGCCATTTCCTTATTTGCAAATAAATTGAAAATTACAAATCGACAATGTTGGTTTCCTGGATAGAGGAAATTTTCGCATTAACAATTAAGAATTTTTAAAAGAAATTTTTTAAATTGCTATTTGGCAATTCCATGAAAAGTGTAACTTCAGTCACACAGAGATATTTCTGCTTGCACTAATATTTTGTAACAGTAATCACTACCCTATCCAATAAGAGAAAATAAGTAAATATGCCATTAATATTTGTGTATAGTAATATTGGTGGCAAAAAAAGTGGATATATAATCTCTTTGTGTGTCCATAATATAATTAATTTCTTAGAGAATTATTCTAAATCATAGTTTGGGGTCTGCTTTATTGCTGTCCATTAAAGTTAGGATCCGGTATTGTATTGTTACTAAACGTTAAAAAAATATGTTTAAAAATTTATGGAAATTCAGCTGATAACCAATAGAATACTACTGTCCTAAATATTTCTTTTTTTCTTTTGAATGAAGTTAATACTACTTATCTAATCATTCTGGATCTATAAATCCCTTTTTATACATTGGTAGTTTTACAACTGTATTACCCAAAGATTATCTTACAAATTCAAACTATATAGTGTATCGCAATACTAGTACTAAATGACTATAAATAAAAATGTTAGATGTTAATACTACAAATAAAATTTGTAAGAATGCAACAACTGTTTCAAGCAATAATAATCAAACACGAAATTTCATAAGGCAAAAAATGTAGGAACTAATATTTCATAAAGGCATAAATGCATTTTCCCCCCTCTAACTTGGATACATTTTTTTTTTTTTTTTAACTTAATGACTACTAATACAACTACAGAATTTAACATTTTATATAGAATTTTTAAATGACACAGTCCTTGTTTGAAAGAAAAAAAAATGCAATTTTAAGCCTGATATAAATCTTTAAAATCTGTTAAAAGAAAAAAAAAGTTGTTAGGAATATTTGCGCTTTCGCCAAGTGAATAGAGTACCAATCCGTATATGTTTATTAGTTTATTTGGAATAAAAAATGAAAGTTTGAGTGAAGGAGAAACTTTTCCCTATACGAAACCCTCTCAAATATCAATGAAATCTGATCATTACATAGCTGGTGCAACTTGTAAATATTTTTACTTCCAGAATAGTAGCTTTTTTTAATACACATTTTTGTAACATTTTCATCATAAAATTAAGATAAAAATATTTACTTAGAAAATTTGGTGTTAAAAAAACATACAAGTTGTCAGCTATTTCATTAATATGAATTGGTTAGCATCGTTTTAATTTTTCTAGTAGGCGGAATGAGTTAAGGTTGTTTACTTTTATGTATTTTTGGATTACAGATTTTTTAATTTTTTTTTTTTTTAAACTTCATTTAATTTTAGAAGAAAGCATATTTAATAAATCTTTTTAAATACAGGAAATCCCTTTTCCGAGATAAGAAAATAATGCGCAACGATATTCATTTCATTCACCCAGAAAAGCCAAAACATTAATAAATGTAAATAAAAAGCCTTCTTTTGAAACTTTTGAAAAATGTGCAAAGTAACAAATACAAATACATACTTGGCAATTTTACAACGCATAGAATAATAAATGATCTTTTGTGGCGAAGAATTCTGAATACGTCAGAAATATGAAATTTGTTTCATTCTTCAGAGTAAAATAGGATGTTTGATTAAAAGCTTAAATTATGTTAAAGTCAGTTCATTTCAAAATGAAATTTTACTATTCATTTTTTACTTCCTTATACAAAGTATAAGGAAGTATAGTAATCCCGATTTGCGAAATGGATTTTGTATTTCACATTGCTCGAAAACGAATGATCGCTGAATGTTGCCAATTTATACGTGTGACTGTCATGATGTATAGTTGCACACCTGCAAGTGTCGTCTTAACACGAGCTCTCATTTTAGAGATATAAGGGATTTTACACGATTTTTCGTGACGTCTGTATGTGTGTGTGTGTGTGTGTCTGTCTGTGTGTGTGTAAGTCGCATAGCTCAAAGACGGTTGGACGTAGAAAGTTGCGAATTGGTACATAGGTTTGTTATAGCATCTAGTTGTGCACCTCCCTTTTTGGACTTTGTATGATTTTCCGTTTTGGAGATATTTAGGAAAATTTGGTTCATAATGACAAAAATACATAGGTTTTAGCCATAATGTATCAAAAACGGTAATAACTCAAAAACGGTTTAGACAAATCTTGCAATTTAACTGACTTTCCGACTAGCTAGACATTTGAAGCTTTCAGAAAAGCTCAGAACATGTTGACAATTCATTTTTTAAATATTTTTAGCCAACTGTTTTCGATACCTGCTGCCTTCAGCAGCGTTTATGCGATTCAACAGAACGTTTATTTAACTAACTTCCCGACTAGCTAGATATTTGAAACTTTCACACTAGATCAGAACATGGTGAAAATGCATTTTTAAAATACTTTTAGCAGACTGTGTAGGGTCCCTGCTGCCTTCGGCAGCGTTACCAGTTCAAATCTTGGAATTGATTTTTAACTAACTTCCCGACTAGCTAGACATTTAAAGCTCCGGAAAAGCCCAGAACACGGTGACAATGCGTTTTTTAAATATTTTTGGACAATTGTTTCGGGTCACTGCAGCCTTCGGCAGCGTTTACATGGTTCAACAGAAAATTTATTTAACTAACTTCCCGACTAGGTAGACATTTGAAACTTTCAAAATAGTTCAGAACACGGTGAAAATGCCTTTTTAAAAATAATTTTAGCGAATTTTTTCGGGTTCCTGCTGCCTTCGTCAGCGTTACCAGTACAAATCTTGCAATCGGTTTTTAACTAACTTTCAGAAAATCTCAGAACACTGTGATAATTCATTTTTTAAAATATTTTTAGCCAACTGTTTCGGGTCCAGTGTCAGTGTTTTTTAACATTATGTATATTTCTAAAAGTGTATAAGGAAGTCATGTGGTGCCCACATCAGATTTTTTTAAATATAAATATAATGATTGAATTATAATATCAGTAATTATGTAATTGAAATTCAGAAGCTAAATAAAATTTCTTTTCTAAGAAAAAATGAGAGAAAATTAATTGATTAGCAGTTTTATTAATCCTTAATGCTCAATGAACAAACAATCACAGTAAAAGTTTTATCAAAGATCTGTTATCAAATATGCATTTTTACTATACCTACACTACTTTGCTTTGCCCGCTTCGCTGGTCACTGTGTGAACTAAATGAATCCTTTTTATAATAATGAGTCTCAGTTTTTTTTTATTCCTATATTTATTAATAAGCCTAAAAAAAATTGACTAGTTAGCATTTGCTACAAAGGAATTGTTTAAAGTATTATTCATTTGTAAAACAGAACTCTCGAATATCAACACACTTCAAGAAAAAGAAAAAATTGTTATTCTAAGAAAAGAGCTTGTATTTGTTATTTAGACGAATAAACTATTCATCCGTAATATGAAGAAGCCTTACCCATATCTCTGTACATAATAGCGAAATATTAGTGACTCACTTATTTAAAATCGAATCTAAATCATGAAAGCGAAAAACATGCCGTTCGGACAATTGGTTCTTTTCATCGCACAGGAGCTTACTATAAACGAATTCAACGAAATTTAACTCTTGAGTGGTTGAAAAAGAAAGTTTTTTCTTTTTACCGCATCTCTGCAATGGTTTCTATTAGAAGTTTGATATTTAGCAAAATGTAACTCTTTTAGACCCTAATTAAAGTAAAATATTTTTTTTTTTCAGTTCTTCGCAAGTAGAAAATCGCAGTGATTTTTAATAAAAGATCCAAATTTAACAAAATGTTTTTTACAAGGCCCTAATAAAAGAAAAAGAATGTAATCTTACAAAATTTAACGCTTAAGGGAGTGAAAGGATAGTCTAGCATTTCCTCTCACTCTTCGCACGGGGAAAATTACGGTGGTTTTCTGTAGAATCATGAAATTTAGGAAAATGTCTCTTCTTAGGCCTGAATTAAGGTAAAATATAATCGTCCGAAGTTCGACAATTAAGGGAATAAAAGGTAGTGTCTAGAATTTTAACTCGTTTTTCAAACGTAGAAAATCGCAGATATTACCAATAGAATTTTTCAACTGATTTGAACATTGTAAAATATTACGTTCCTATATGGAGTGATTAATTCATTCTTTGAAATAAGGCGTGTAGGTCGATGAGCTCGACCAAGGATCGAACCCGCCACTTCCCATCTACTAGCATTGGCAGTGGAAGCGTTCGGCCACTGGTGGCCTCCTAAAATGCTAGCGATTTCACATTTATAATCTGAAATAACATTAAAAGTATTAGTAATTAAATATTTTTGCTTAAAATATATCACACATAGTACCGAATAATGTAAAAATTATCATAAAAACATGTAAACATATAATGTTTTAGTTTATTTTGAAATGATTTATGGATCTAACGTAAAACAGGCGTCGGGAAAACTGTTATTAAAACATAGAATTTCTCAGATTTATGACAATTTATAAGAAACACATGCGAAAGTTTCTGGTATATAACCCTTTTCACAAAATGTCCCAAAATGCAAGAATTTTTGAAAAAGGAATATGCCAAAAGGGAATTTTCTGGGGAAAAATAAATTTTATGTTCATGAAATACAATTCATAAGCATAAATTTTATTTCACGAGAGAAGTCTTTGGAATTACACATTTATTAAATATGATAGACAATTTTTTCAGGAATTCTAGTTACCTACGTAAATGACAAAAAAAAAAAAAAAAAAAAAAAAAAAAAAAAAATGAAAGAAAGAAAGAAAAAAAAAAAAAAAAAAAAAAAAAGAAATTACGTTTTTTTATTCCTGGTAGAATTACACTATTTAAAATTTTCATGCAAGATAGCAAAAATATATTTTTATTTTATTTTTTTAATAAGAAAAAAGATATTTGCTTTCTTTTAATTTTACAGACTACATAAAATAATGTGTTTAAAAATATTAAAAACTAGTTAGTTGTAGGGTGACTAAGGCGTTCGTTGAATAATGATCCTTTCATTTTATCTATTTCTCACTTCAAATAATTCATTTGCTAGCAAAGCCCGTGCGAAATTTTCACACTTTATTTATCTCTTCGTTACCTTTAAAATTACTTTATCATGAGCAAATTTAATATTATATATATATATATATATATATTCTTCTTTTTGTTTTTTTTCACGTGAAAGCGTATTTCATTTCATATGCTTGAAAAAAAATGGCAACAATTAAAATTTTAAATGTCTATTTTAAAGCTGTTATTTTCATATTTTAAATAATTTTAAAAAATCTAATCAAAATTTCGTTACAAAAAAGGTACCAAATGAAGGGAGAGATTTTTCTGAATCCATCGGATTAAACAGCTAACCGATTGGACAGTTAGATTTTTTTAAATTAACTGAAGTATGAAAATTTGGTGATCCCAGAAAATCTCTTAAGCCTATCCCTTAAGCCTAAAGCGTGTCAGAGTCAGGCACTGATAAGCGTAACTATATATGGTGATAAATCTGAAAATTTAATCAAAAATTTTTAAAAAAGAAAAAAAGAAGATCTTGAAAACATTTAAAGAAATCTGGAGTGACTCCACTCGACTTTCCGAACATTGAGTAATTAACGTTTTGTAGATAAAGTAAAGAAAGAGGAGTTGTTAAACAAACAAAAGAAAGAAAACCAAAACAGAGTGTTTGAGTATTTTTCTCCCTATATTACACGATGTTTTATTTAACGCTACTGAACTTTGAGCCCAGAGATCATAATGATAAAGAATTTTTTCGTTGTGTCCCTAACCTATAAATGCTAGATTCACCAAAATGTTTATAGTTAGTGCAACAGTGATTTATAATATTCATATAGATTTTCAGCTCAATTGAATAAAGCGTTTAGATGCTATCGCACTTTTAAAAATTGGGTCCCATAGGCCATAATGATAAAGAAATTTTCTTTGTGTCCCTGTAAAAAAACTGTAAGTGCTAAATTCACCAAAATCTATACAGTTCTTGCAACTGTGACCTATAACATGTGTACCAATTTTTTGCTCAGATTAATAAAGCGTTCAAACGCTATCGCACTTTAAAAAAATTTTGCCCCATAGGCCATAGTGATAAAGAAATTTTCCTGGTGTTCCTGTAAAAAAAAAAACTATAAATGCTAGATTCACCAAAATCAATAGCGTTCGTACTATGGTGACTTACAACATACATACCAACTTTCAGCTCATTCGAGCGAAGCGTATAGACGCTAGCGTGTTAACACATACACATACATACATACATCATCGTAAAAATAATGAAAACGGACTCAGGGGACCTCGAAACGTATAGAAATATCAAAATCTCAAATTCGGATTTTTGACATGATTACAATACTTTCCTTACTACAGTGTTCGGAAAGTAAAAATTCTTAAACTCCTCTAGAATCACATAAAAGCCTATTAGGCGAGAAAATTAACCCTTTGAGTGCTATGGACGCACATATGCGTCCAGCGAAAGTCATTACTATAGACTATGGACGCAAATACGCGCTTAGCAGATGCACGAATTTCATTTGCATAAAGTATTCAGTCCCTGGTGATCGTCAGCGCCAACCGCACGCCGTCCGTATGGACCGCATAGGCCGCGAGTATTCAGCACTCAAAGGGTTAAGCTTATCTAAACGTGGGTGAATGAGGTAAATTTCGCTTAAATATGTGTGATGAGGATTATTTTCATTGTGAAGTTATTAGAAGAGTTTGAAAATATTGTTTATGACACTGTCATCAACATTTATGGCTATGAACATAATATACGTAGAAAAGATTAATTTTTTAAATGGTTACACAGGCCTGCGAAATCGTACTTTTCAAATTTTATTTTTGCACTGCGTTGGGTGTCTCTAATGTGTTTTGATGCGCTGAATTCAGGAGTACTTATTACTTTCTCTTACCCAATAGGTTCGAGAAAGTATTGTTTTAGGGTCAAATTTTCGAACGTGTGTTTTTGTTACATTTACATGTTCTGAGGTCCCCTTAATGCGAAAGTCATGTTTTTAGCGAATGGCCTGTGTGTCTGTTATCAGCATATCTCAAAAACAAATAGTAGCAGAAATTCCAAACTCGGTATTCTAAATTTGTATCATATAGGGATGCTACACTAAGCTTTTCGTTGAGATGAAGCCAATGGTTCGTGTACAGGGACACTTAAAAGTATTCAAATACATTACGTCTATGGGGGAAATTGCAGGTAAGTAGAGTTTAACATCTGTAGAATGCACTAAACCAAATGAAACGAATATATATTTTTTGTAATAGAGGTAGTCAACAGGGAAAATATTTTTGTGTATGTAGGAGCCTCGCCCCCCCCCCAGGGTGGAAGTCCCCCCTCGAGAGGAGTAAATTTTCCTGATGGGTATCTTTCAAAAGAGCTCGCCAATACCTTTCAAACGAATGGTTGAACCATCGATCTGAGATAATTTAAAATAAAGTTATCGATTTTTTTCCTTATTATAATTTTTTTTAATGTAATATTAAGAATAAATTCATATTTTTTTTATTTAGTGTTATATTACTTCTCTAATATGGAAATCGTCTGCATTATCATAAAAGATAATTTTTTTAAAAATAATTTTAATAAATTATTTTTTAAAAACAGAATTATTTTTATAAATTATTTTTAAAAACAGAATTATTTTTTAAAAACCGAATTAAATTTTGTATAAATGTAGGTGCATTAATGAAACGGGGGGTTGAGGGGGGCGGTAGTCCTCCTCACACATAAGTAATTATCATATAAAACTCTTCCGAAGCATAATTTGAATTGTTTAGCATAGATTTACATGACAGTACTCGTTATCTTACCTCTTAATCTCCAACCTGTATATTTATAGTATTAAATTTCAGGGTAAGAGAAACTCGTGTGAGTGACACACCAGATTATTTTTTCTTCCTATCACGTAAGATTTTTTTCACAAAGTAAGGATGGAGATCGGAAAAATTCCCACAGAAACTATAAGAAATTCGAAACTATTTATGTGAAAACTACATTCAAGTAGGCTGTTACCTACAGATTATCTTTAAAACGTGTTTCTTTATATAGTAAAATAGTTTTGAGCTTTAGCTTTAGAGCTTTTTGTCTTGTGCACGGCTTGAAGACCTCGAGTGGGCAGATTCTCTATGTGGCATCCAAGAATAATCTTCTAACAGGTTAACACACCATCGTTCCTGATACCTCCTCTACATTTATTGGATGACTTGATGAAATAGTTCTCCTTCTTCTTCCCTCACATCCCTCAAATTTTCCTTGAAATAAATTAAATGGGAGTTAAAAAATAGAGCTTTAAGCTAAAAAAAATCCCATTTTTTGTCAAAACCGTACGTGATGGAAACTTTTGAATAGCTTTTCATTGAGCCAAAAATACACAAGAAAACACATCAACTTGAAGAATAAAAATTCATCGCAGGTCTGTGTTACTTATTTACATAAACAAAAATAACTTGATTATTTTCTTATTCAAACTGTTGTTTTTTACATTATTTGGCGCACATTGGATGATATAGGGTATTCCAATGTTATTAAATTGGCTACAAATTGATTAAACAAGCTCAGATACTAAAATATTTCGCAATTAATATCTTTGATAAAACAAACATGGGTTGTTAGCGATAAGCAAGCTACTAAACAATAATGTAAGTGTTAAATATGTAAGTGCTATACTCTGTTTCCTAATGTTTTCTATTACGAGCGCCAAAAGTTGCTTGAATCTACAGGCGATACAGTACTACGCTATGGTTTCCCAATGTGTTGCTCGAAACAAGCAACTTTTTTCTGTTGCAGCAATTTTATCGCCGGACGCAAGCGATGTCGCTTCTAGCAGCCAATGAAGTAGTCTCAAAATGACGTCACGGTTTGATTGACATTTGTGTCTCTTCTCCTCCTTCCTCTTCATTTGTAGAGACTGTAGCAACCATAGCATTACGTCGTGAAGGAGGGAGGCGCGATGACCCTTTGTTACAACAATTTTTGTCACTTCAAGGAATACCGTGTAATAACAGCATTAGGATAGTCGGATCAATTTTACAAATCTCTCCCACTATAAGAGAGGAGAATCAGGGATTGTCCAGTTTATCCCCTTTTTTATCACACTGCACTTAGGGGAGTAGAATTTTTCAAAATCAGGTGGAAGTGATGTGCAGAAAGAGAGGGGAAAGTTTTGTATTTCTTGTAACCAAGAAACCTAGTGAGGAAAAGAGGAAAACGGATGACCTTGAACCGCCTTTTTTGAGGAAAAAGACTTTAGTTAAGGAAACTAGCAATTATAGAAGAGAACAGAACTTAAGTATATTTTGTTTGGACCAGAATCATTTTCCTTGCAGTGAAACCAACATAGTACATCTATTTAAAAAATACTTGGAATGAAAAAACTTTTTTGCTTCACAACTTGAGATAATATAATTTCATATGTTATTTAAATATCAAATGTTATAATAAATGAAATATGACACCTCCTTTCTTTTAAAAAACAGGATGAAATATAACTTGACTTAAATATTTTAATTATCGCGGCAAAAATTTCTGTTTTATAATATTAACTCAGTTGTTTAATTACGTATTTTAAGTTAACTAAATTATAAAAAATGGTTTTACAAATGTAAATTTTCTATTTTTGATATTTTATTATTATCAGTATTATTTTGCCTTTCAGTATATTACTGATTTTTATTAGCAATATATGATTTTTTTTTTTCTTTCATAAAACAACCAAAAAATAAATTAAAAATTCAAACTATTTTAATGAAAATAATCCTAAATTATCCCTATTAAAATAACGCATAATTAGTGAAATCAATAGAAATGAATTAAATATCAAATTATGTTTTTTCCCTACTTAAAAAAAAAAAAAAAAAAAAAAAAACAAGAGAGAAAGAGAGAAATGAAAAGAAAAACTAATTAAATTTCGTTAATGCAATTTTTTTTTTTTTTTAAATTTACTTTGATATATAAAACATTTCTTTCGAAATATACTCTAAAATTTAAATTGCATTTTTATGAATATATATATATATTCGCAGAAAACGAAATTTTTTGAGAAATACGTGTATGTCATTTACGAGAATTTAATTAAAATGCGACTTTGACGTATAGAAAAAAAAAAAAAAATGCCATAGATATGCAGCTTCAAGATTAAAACAGACAACTTTTAAAGGCTTACGTTCTTGAAAAAAAAAAAAAAAAAGTTATGATTAATTTCTTTTTTATATTTGACTAGTTTTTATATTTGACTAGTTTTTGTAGTTTTCACCCCATATACTTGAATTAAAAAAAAAAAAAAAATATTCTGAAAAAAAAATTGATTATTTGGAAATATGTTATCTTATCTAAGATTCTTCTAAAAAAAAGTTGTCAATCTCCACCTCGAAAACCTTGAAGTTATTATTTTACCTTCCATTATTTTTTTTTTTTTCCCGTAGAGAAGCTGAAATCTTTTAACTTTGAATAAAAAGTTTCAATAGATGATAATAATATTTATTACCATTATTATTATCTAATAAAAGTAACTTTGAACAAGATTTGGATAAAACAAAATTTAAAAATGACAAGAAGAATTAAAAGTTTATAAAAGTGTGTTTTTGTGCGTGGGTGTTTGAGCTTCAGGTCTAGAATCTTTTAAAAAATAATAACACTGCGCTGCGAAAAAAGAAAAAAAGAAAAAGAAAGAAAGAAAAGGAAAGAGCCCTGATACAATTTCTGCTGATTCTTATGTAAAATGACCTCCTGAATCAGAAGATGACCCCCAAATTTCCCCAATCTCCCACCGTTCCCCAATATTTACCACTGTTCGATAATTTTATGGCCAGAATGGAAAATAATTATTTAACACTTAAAAGTAAAAAAATATATATATATATATAATGCGTAAAAAATAAATATATAATAATAATAAATTAATAAAATATAATAAATGTAATTCATAATTTCAGGGGCAAATTCCCCCGTAAATTTTCTCCATCCTGCAAATATTCATGTTTCAGATTTTTCCCCTATGTAGCCCCTCAGAAGAGGTTTAACAGTTAAAATATCCCCCCCCCCTCACAGCTTAAATTTATAGTCATAAAATTACCGAAAAGTGGTAAAAACAGGGGGAAGGTGTATAACAGCTTTTGGTTTCCCTTTAAGGGTGAATTTTTTTTTTTTTTTTTTTTTTTTTTTTAACACGCTTTTATTAGCTTCACCTGTGTGTCTGTATGTCTGTATGTTTGTATGTTTGTAACTGCTCTGGGAGCAAACAAAAAATCTATATTGAAAAAAAGACTTTCCCTACTTCAACGCCGTGGCGTTGAGGTATAGCTTCGCGCTACGAACCTAAAGGTCTAGCATTCGATCCCAGTCAGGGGAGTTTTTTTAAAAATGGTTTTTGTTTAATTCTAAATTATTTTAATTAAAGATTTAAATGTATGCAAATATTATGGTGTGTTACTCACACGATTTTCTCTTACCCTGCATTTGAATACTAAGATAGATATTTTGTGCTTTTTAGTTCACATTTCTATAAAAGCGTGTTCTTTAATTTTTTTAAAGTATAATTTTTTTTTTTTTAATTATTGTTTTTATTTACTAATCACTTTTATTTTTCAGGTATCCCTTGTTATTATAATCGGCTCATCGATGCTGTCTGCTGTTTTGAAGAAGAAAAGAAAAATAATTCATTAAATTAAAATAAATGAAATTAATTAAAATTGATATTATTGAAAATTGATTAACCCTGTTTCATTTTTAATGATGTCTCATCATTTAATTTTGTTTACTTATATATTTTTATTCCATAGTTACTTTCTGCTTCTTTATTTGCACATATTCCATATATATTGTCATCCGGAATGGACTTCGATTTTTCACGACATAATTTTTGTTTCAGTGCAGTTCTGAGAAAGCAAAATTTATAAGTTCATTTTCATCATATTATGCTTTTATATTTGAAGAAAAGTAATAATGCTAGGCGGACTGCTCGTAAAATATGTGCGATATATGGAGGCAGTGCTGTTTCAGATGACACAGTTTGAAGAGGGTTTGAGAAGTTTACTCATGGAAATTTTAATCTTCAAAATGATGTTTACTCTGGTCAACCATCATCTGAAGAAGAAGACATATTAAAAGAAGCTGTTGCTCAAAATTCACCTTACAAACTTTTAGAAGCTATCGCATAAACTAAATATTACAAAAAGTGCAGTGCATGATCATTTAAAGAAGATTGATATGCAAGTCGCTATTATATGTGGGTGCCCCACAATTAAGCGATAAAGAATATGCTTGCTCGAGTTTCAGCATATAGTTATTTACTGACACGAAATGAAGATTAAAAAAAAAAATATATATATATATGTATAAATATATATATATATATATATGTATGTATAGCTTTAACGTTCCCCTCTGGAAGCGATCATCTTTGTAGTATATTGCCAATAAACAACAACACAGTAAATAAACATGTCTTAAAGTAAGACAAAAAAATATCTGAAAATGCGTTTCAGACACATAAATGTCTGAATATGATGCTCAGACATAATAAATATCTTAATTTAAGACACTTTTGTGTCTTAATAAACTGGTGGGGCAAATGAACTGATATAAAGTGTCTTAAAAACGGATCATGTCTTAAAATAAGACATTTAAAATGTCTTGAAACAAATCATTTCACATTTCATCGTTGATTATTAGTAGTGGCGCCATTTGTCAATGGAAATCAAAATCATCTTCGTCGTTTCGTTTTTCTGATATCGAGATACAGTAATAATACAATGATAATTTCTTTTACGAAGTTTTTAACTTTGCATCGGGAAAAAAAAAGAAAAAAACATTTTTTTTAAATTGAAATTATAATGCAAATATAAAAAAAATTAATTTTTTTTAACAGAAAATAAATAAATAAGTTTTTTCAGTAAGTGTTTTTATTTTTGAGATTTTTCTGAAAATCATGTCATGTGAGAAAGGCTCGTCACTCTTATTTTACTCCTAGTTTGGGACTTTTTCAATTCCATTAAGTGAAATAATTTAAATATATAAAATTGCAATAAATAACAGATGAAAGTACTTATTTTAATTACTATTGTTTAATTAAATATGTTATCTACATTTTTGTTTAAATAAAGCTTAAAATAATGAAATTAATTACAAAAATTGTGTTATTTTGAAACGTTTATTTAGGAAATTTAAATAAGCTTATTAGAAAAATTTTAGATTTAACATAACAAATATGCATAAGTGCTTAATGGCGTTATCTTATATTCGTGGAATTATGTTTGAAATACTTAATAAAAAACATTTTTAGGAACAAAAATAATTTGATTAAAAATTAAATAAATAAATAAATAAAAATGTTACTTTTTATAATACTTTTTATACTCGTTCATTTAATTAAATGATAAACATTAAGATGAACTTGCAGCGATGAATAAATTATAGCTTAAGAATAACTTGTAGCTAAGAAAGCGAATTTCTAACTAATCTTAACTATTTGTAAATAGATACTTTTTTTTTAAAACCTTTTTTAATTTATAACTCTTTTTTTTTTAACATTTTTACCTGTACCCGGATGCAAAATAAAACTTTTCAGGTTTCCATATTCATATATATTTTTATTTTCTTTAAAATAACCGTTTATAAAAAGAAATCGCTTTCAAAACATCACAGTCTGAAGTTTTGATGTATTTGTTTATATTTCACAACTAAAATATTAAATTTCTACACATAAAATTCTTAATCTCGATAGTTTTAAGAAAAAAAAAAAAAAACCCTAATTATAACACTACAATTCATTTCGCGAATATTACTGTGTATATTACGAAAAAATTCTGTGTAAGATCGAGGCTTCATCGGTAGGAACGCTTGTCTGCGGCATCAAAAATAGTGGGTTCAAATCGAGGGGATGGTTGTTTATTTATTTATTATATTTTATTAATGCTTTATAAAATTCTAAATACATTTTAAACAGAAAAGATTAATCACACGCCACCTTTATTTATTTATTTATTTATTAAAAAACCTTAAAAATGACAGATTTTTTAAGCGGTGTTTTTCAACCTAAAAAATATGGCAGTGTTTTAAGGCATTTGCAATGTCTTAATTTAAGATGCAGAAATTTGTCTTAAAAAGTAAGACTTATTATTTTTTTTTTCGCTTAAAAAATGACCATCCGTTGAAGACAATTTTTTTAAACTGAATTTATGACGTTTTCGGTTACAGTGAAGTCTACTAAAGCATGTAGCTATTCCATAAAGCATTAGCTATTCCATAAAGTGTCTTCATAAAAAAATATCGTTAAATCTTTATTTTTGAAAAGAAATGGTAAAAATATTGTCTTTATATAGATAGCGTTGTATATCGTCTAAATTTCGCATACGCACCATAAAAGTACTAAAAAATTAACGCAACACAGAAAATTTACATAGAATAATTTTCTCTTATATTTCATAGTGAGTCAACACAATATTGTCGGTTCCTGTAAACCTATCAATTAAGCTTATCATACTTTATTTTACAAGAAATTTGTTTTTCTGTATGTTAATGATATATATTATTTTAGTTATGCTGTATGAAATATAAACATATTGAAATTTGCTTTAAATAAAGCATATCACATACCGTAATGTACCTATAAATTTTTGCGTGTTTTCAAATGTATCCATGATATTTGCGCTATTTATATAATTTTTATCAGAGAACCTGTAATAGTGAACTTTAATCAAAAATTAATGTAAAGGTATTTATAAGTTATAACACAAGTTAGAGCACAGACAAATTGACAGTCTAACAGACAGACATGCAAACACATGTTATAATTACTTTTAAATATCGTTTAAACATCTGAAGTTCTTGGAAATTTCAATTACGTGCCTAAATGTAACTGACTCTTTTTGTATGGTACAGTAAATTTTAACGCGAACTATACCATATTATTTAGAGAGCTTTATTTATTTATTTATTTTTATTGTGTGTGTGTGTGTATATATATATATATATATATACTAAATGTAAACTTTTTCATGATTTGGTAAAAAGAAAATTACTGAAATGTGATTTATAAAAAAAAAAAAAAAAAAAAAAAAAAACTGCTTCTCATAAAATTTTATGCATTCGTAATTTTTTGGGCGCGTCCCTGTACAGAAACAAAATGCGCTATTTGTTAGATTTTCAATAGGGATCATGCCATAGTGAACTCGAATAACATATAACATTTTGAGAAATTGTGATATTATTTTAAAACGTTATATTAATTAAGATTTCACATTTTTCACTTGATATTCTTCAGAAATATTTTCGATGGCGTAATCAATATAACCGATTAATGAAAATGAACATTTATACAACATTAATGAACATTTAAATATTAATTATTAATGAACATTTTAATAATTGGCCTACTCGGTGCTGCTTAGGTTAGTGCTTATAAAATTTTTGAATTAAAGAAGAAACAAAGCAAAAAAGAGGGAGATAAGATTAAAATTAAATTTAAATAAAATAAAATAAAATATCCTTCACTTCTATAATACTGCGGCTGAAAATTTTGAATAAATGGATTTTCAAACTTAGCTCAAGTGAAAAATATAAAATAAGTTGACGAATCTATACAATTTAAGTGTAAGCAACATTTTATTTTTATTTATTTTTATTTTTTATTTTTTTTCTGAAGAAACAAACATAACGATTGCTAAAAGTTTTTATACGGCAACATCCAACATTTAATTGTGAGAGAAATACATCAGAACTGCGTATAGCATCAGTTTGAATGTGGAAATGTTATTTCTCTTCCATTCATTCTTGTCTTCTAGGCTCTGTGCCCGTTGAGCATCTGCATTATCTAATTTTAAGACAATTTAACTTAAAATCTTAAACCTGATTATCTTTACATATTTTATGCCAATTTTAATTGTAAGAGATGATATTTACAATAGAAAAACATATACATAAAAAAAGGAGTAAAAAAGTAAATAATTTATTAGTATTTTTGAAAGAAAAAAGCTTTTAAGAACAATTTTTATCTTTTCTATCATTTTTCTCTGGTAAATTAAAGCTATGTTTGCGATAAAGTATCTTTTAACTTTCTATATTAGTTTCATACATATGAAAATTATAAAACACCAGAAGTACGCAGTCGCATATACTAAGTTTGTACTGTATATAATACAAATGTATATTAGGATCCTTTAAAAAAGTTATAAGGTTCACTATGAAAATCTATTTTGATTCAGTTTGAGTGGCTATTGGCCGACTTTTGGTGCATATATATATATAAATATATATATATCTTTTTCGTACGCAAAATGTCTACACCTTTGTAGCATATGATATAACCAAATTTCATATGTGAATGGGCATTCTAAAAACGATTGCTGGCGAAATTTTGGTGTACATCGGCAAAAGAAAAAAAAAATAGCGCTTTTAGGCTACATCTTTCTGCCTGTGTATGGTAAGGCTATACTAGAGATTCTATTGTGCATAAATGGACCAAATTTTGCATATGGGATTACAATTACGATAATGAAGGAAGACAAAATTTGGGTGTATATTGGCTGGCAAATGACTCTCCTGTTTCTCCCATTCGGCAGTTTTTCATATGGTTAATTTTCCGGATTTACGGTTAAAATTTACGGAATCCGATATGAAAAATATTTATTGTAAAAAGTTAATATTAAATATTTCTTCTTACTACACGATAGGTGGCGCTGTTACACAGAATAGTGAAGAAGAAAGTTTTATGACGGCTATGACATATTAACATTAAAAACAATTAAAAGTTTAAAATTAGAAAACATTTCACGTGTATATATAATATATAAAAGGTAACAAACCACTCTAAAACACGTAGATAAAATATTTTTATTAAAAACTACACAAAGCTTTTCGCCATTATAACAATAGCATCATCAGGTTAAAACCGTTTGAACTTCTTTATTTATATATTGCTGGTTCTATGTAACGCAATTACACCTGATGATGCTATTGTTATAATGGCAAAAAGCTTTGTGTAGTTTTTAATAAAAATATTTTATCTACGTGTTTTAAAGTGGTTTGTTACCTTTTATATATGACATATTAGTTTAACTTATATTTAAAAAATTTCTGCTATTTGGTTACGATACAAAATGTTTACCAAAAACAAAAAATAAAATAATTGTTCAAGACATCCTACCTAATGCCTCGGGTTTATACAAACTGAGACGTATAATATACCTCTCATGTGTTTCTAGCAAATTATATAATGCAATTCTGTATTTTACTACAGCTATTTACATAAGGCGCAAAATTCGTACTTTGAAAGTGAAACAATAATACGGATTTGAACTTCAATAAAAAGCATTTTAGTGAGGATCTTTTACGATGATAGTCTTCCATGTTTTATCATGCCTTAAAATATATATTTTTTTTTTTTTCGGTTGTTTTCAACAATTTTTATTTTAATGGTGGCTAAGAAATGACTTCATAGAAAAAATGTACTAGGACGACAATATCTTTGTTAAATCAACCAGTTGTTTTTCTTTGTTGATATAAATCTTAACAAAAATTTTTTTCTTTTAACTAAACAGATTTACTGACTCAATGGATATTTGTTTAAATCAACAAAATAATTTTATCGAATTAACTAAATATTATTTTTGATTCTGCCTACCGCTTGCTCATTGGCTGATACAAAGAAGATATCTATTATTTCTCTCATCGAAAAGTAACAAAGACTTAAATCACAATTTTTCAAAAAAAAAAAAAAAAAAAAAAAAACAGAATTATGGAGTTTATTAGACAAGGAAACAAAAAACAAAAATATTAAAGAGTTTAAGGACAAAACTCAAAGAAAGGTTTAGTTAACAATAAAAATCGTTTGTTAAAATGACAAAATAAATCTAAAACTAAATCAACAATATATTCTTTTTTTGTAATAAAACACTATTTTTTGTGTGTGCATATACGATTTTTTTTTAAAGTACTGTCAATAATAATTATTTCATAAAATAATAAATCGAAAGTAGACAGGCTCGTTATATTTGGGGATTCCCATATTAAACAAATAAGCAACAACAATAATAATATAGATACGATTTTTTTTTTTTTTTTACAATTATATTAAAAGAAACAGGAAATCTCTTTAGTTTCTTTTTAACATCTATAAAATTACATCTTACTAATTAAATACTATCTATAAAAGATTTTCTTCTTGTTCTTAGTAATTAATTATTAGTTGTTAATTTATTGTGTATTATGCATATATTTGTTTCATATTATTTAAAAATATCTTTGATTAAGTTATATTACATAAATTAAACTTCACTAGCCAGTAATACAGTAAATTTTAAACCTAACGTATAACTGCTATAAAAATTTTTCTTCTTCATAAATTGAATTTTACATCATCAGATGCGTCGGTTACCTGTTCACTAATCCATAGAAATCCACAGATTACTCTTTAAAGTAAATGATGCTTTAGTAGTACTTCACAAAACATAAAGGACATAAGTGCAATAAAATAGGACTCCTTTCGTGCATTAAAGTTTGCTTTGTGGAAGAAGTTTGCATAAATATTATTTTTAGATTACCTTTTAATGTTACATTTCTCTTATTATAGCGTCAGTTATCCTATTTAAAATGCCAGAAATCCATATGTAGTTAAAAATCTAATAACCTTAACATACAAGGTGATTATAAATAAAGTTACGATTTCAAAACGCTATAATTTTAAATCTACCCATCAGAGCGATTTGATATTTTACCAGAGCGATTGTGAAGCAATGAAATTTTGTTTAGGGAGGAGTTCCAACATGTTCCTATAGATGGAGCTGTCAGGAGAATGTCAGGGGAATCGCCTAAATGGACTCATTAAACACAGGAATGTTGTTAGCAACACAATGGAATAGCAGGAAACATTAGACTTCAAGGGTTTACTACAATTTTTTTTTAGCAAAAAGACAAGAATACGTGTTTACTGCGGAAACAGTCATAGTGAAAAGAGAAGAAGAGGAATCTTCATGAAACAAATACTTTACGGATAATCAACGGCAGATTTTGGAACTACCTTTTTTTTTTTTTTTTGCTTTTGACAAATAAAATTTTATTGCCTCACGATTGCTCTGGTAATATATTCCGACAAAAACGCCAATCCTATTAACCTGTCTGCACAAATTTTAAGCATCATTTTTGCATTTTTTATTTTTTAATAGCAACAACAAAAATATTGATTTTATTTAATATATTTTCTATTCACACTATATCTAACTATCTCCAACTTAAATGAAATTTTTAATGTATTTAGGAAAATACATAGGTACGTTAATAATATTTCATTGTACAACACAACCGTGTTGAGGTGAAGCG
This sequence comes from Salticus scenicus, assembly GCA_963930645.1. NCBI lineage: Eukaryota > Metazoa > Arthropoda > Arachnida > Araneae > Salticidae > Salticus > Salticus scenicus. Next base: position 12,644,830 of record OZ005654.1, on the reverse strand, counting down.
ACTTCATTTTAGTCGAGTTATTTTTTAAAGAATATGTATGTACATCTATAAATCCCTTTTTATGCTGCTATACTATCTAATTATATGATTTGTAAATAAATTTGATTTTTTTAAATAGGAATAATTTCTGCACATTGACTATTGTTTCATACTTGAAATAACACTTTAAATTAGAACTTTTAAATTGAGATTAAAGCAACACTTTGAAGTTTTATTCATATATAAATATTTACACACAGCAAACACACACAAAAAAAAAAAAGAGATTTTGAAAAAAAATTATAATTAAGTTAACATTTGTTTTAACACTTATAATAAAAAAGAAATGTGCTATAAATTCTATCGAACAAGATTCAAGTTCTCTTTTACACAGAAAATGCACGAAAAAATATACAGCTTTTTGTTTGGATATACGGATAAGATATGGCTAAAAAGGCTTGTCAATTTCCATATCTTTTGAGACACTTTATATTTTTCGAGTTTTTTCTTTATACGCAAAAGTAGCATAAACTTTCGGTCGTCAATAAGCAGGCCTTCTCTTTCTTCCTTCACATCTATTTTTCAAAAGAACTAAGCCAGATAGTAATACCTAAGATAAACATCTGAGTTGAAAAAAAAAGAAAAACCTTTCTTTTTGAGTACAAATAATGTAACATGTAGTTCAAGAACATTTTGCTCAAAAAATATCTACGACTGGAAGAAAAAGACAAAATGTAAACAATGATTTTCTGTAAATTCTGATTCTGGTTTGTTTCTTTTCAGATAAAATGAAATAAATCTTTCTTATTAATCAAAGAATTAATACATTTAAAGCAAAATTAAAGAAATATATAAATTTAGAAAATATTGTGTAAGCATAATCTTACATATATATATAAATTTAGCGTGAAAATCAAACTTAATTTACAGAAAGTTTTTATAAATCGTTTTAAGTGTAAAACTTGTGGAATATAAAGAGTATCTTTCTAAAAAGAAAAAAAGTAAAAATTATTTAATTGTTTTATTAATTGGTAATGATCCATTATTTTGATATAGCCATCAACCTATCATTATACACAGTAGGAAAACAAAATATCTAAATCGAATGAACAATTATTCACACATCCAGGAAAAATCTCATTGGAACGCT